>CM040129.1:39505610-40992035 GCA_022559845.1 Amorphophallus konjac
AAAATGTGAAATAATAATAATAATAGTAATAGTAAAAAAGGAAAGGGAAAATATAATAGTAATAATAATAAACAAAATGGAGAAATCATCCAGAATAAATACATAAAAGGGAAATAAGTAATAAAATATATATGCACATAATTTAAAGCCCAGATAAAGAAAATGGTAAAATCTATGTTGCAGCCTCGTCTCTCCCGTGACCCGATGCTGAAGGAACAACAATGCCGCCGTTCCAGGTTGGGCCTGAGTCTTGGGAATTATCCCGAAATGGCCATGGCCCGACCTCGCCTCGGGCTGACATTCCGATTAAACCGGACTCGTTTCTCAGGCCGGATCCCTTCCGAGCCATTACTAAAATTGCCGCACGTTCGGCAGACATTTGAACGGGTTCACCTTGGTTTTTGCCGCGTTTCTATTACGGACTTGTGTCTGAACATGAAAAGACCCGTGAGCAACCAACATGGCCGACGGCTCCTACCCCGACGTGGTCGTGACCCAGTATTGCTCCGGGCCAATAGCTCGTCAAATCGGATTCACCCTATCGTGATTCGTTCCCGCCCTTTCATTGAAATTGCCGCAAACTCGGCATACATTTGTACGGGGTTGTTCCTATCTACGTCACACCTTCAATATGGACCCTTGTCTAAATATCAAGTGGTCCGCAAGTGACCGACAGAAATCTGAATAGAACGAGATGGCTCCTGTCATCCCTGGACCCTATACATGGGAATATCAATAAGGCCTTTGTGGGCTGTGCTTGGACCTCGGGTCCGTCCTGATTATGGTCATTGCTGACCCACACCATCGGCCTATAGCTCACTTCCTTCGAACATGTTTTGGTTTTGGAATCTAGTCCCGGGACTCTTCCCCGCTGCCCTCCGGCACCGGGAACATTAATGATGCCCACGCAAGCCCCGTTTGGACCTCGGGAGGCGCCCCCGGTATGGTACCGACTCGATCTCGCACCGGGCCAATAAATTCGCTAGTTTCCTACTACACTAACCAAGATTTAACTGAATGTTTTCAGTGTCTCAGAATAATGTATTTGCCGTATCACGGCATACATATGTTCCAGGTCCTCCTACGACGATTATGATATTCTCAAGCCGGACACCCGTCCGAATATTAAACGGTCTCCCGAATGACCGACACGTTTCGAACGTCCGCTTCCCTAGACACAGGGCTTTTCAGCCAATTCAAGGGATATTCCCTCATTGCACCTTGGCACCGGAAATATTAATGACGCTCATGCAAGTCTTGTTTCGACCGCGAGGGGCCCACCGCATTATGGTCGCAGCTTGCTCTTGCACCGGGCCAACAGATTTACTGGTTTTTGACCGCTCCAACCGAGGCTTAGCCAAACGTTTTCCGCTCTTCCGAACAATAAATATGTCGTACCTCGGCATACATGCGTTCCGATTTTCCCGTGACAACCGTGATTTTCTCGAGCCGGACATTCATCCGAACATTAAATGGTCAGTACACGACTGACATGACCGCGAATGGTTTTTCTTCTCGCTCTCACGCGAGGATTTCAATACCTCGTAATAGACCTTCCATGCAATTGATTTCTTGGCCATGAGGCCCTGAATTCCGGCGATTAATCAAGGGTGTTCCCTCGTATGGGGGATGTAAATGACGCCGTGACCTTTGTGGCGCGGCGGGTTTTGGTCCCGGCATAAACCACACAATCGTCTGACCGAGTCAGATCGAGCGCACCATGGGCTCTTCAGAGCCCGAATAAATTGTCACTCAGTGACTGGCACGCCCACGCACTTAACAGACGAACCACCTGAACCAGTGAATTTTAGTGCGTCCACAACCTACCACAATCCTCCTCCACCTCCTACACCCGTCATCCTCCCGCCAAACCATCAAACCACCACTACATCACCCGCGCATGCTATTCTCCACGAACCCCTTATCTTTCCGCCTACTTCCCCCATTGTTCCGCCTGTCTTCACTCACCCGCAAGCCTATATTCCACTCGTCCTTGCTTCCCCGCAAGTGCCCACACCCTCTGTCGTCGCCACTCCACCATCCAATCCTTCACCAGTCATCCCCCCAGCATGATCCATCACCACCACCACTACCCCCATCACCCCCATTGTCTCCACTACACCTATCCCTACACCGCTTATCCACCCCGTCAGGCTCATCAAGCCACCTACCATGAGCCCATCTGATGCCGTGCCAGCCCAGAACCTTGCCTTACGGAGCGAGCGTTTATTCCATCGGAACTACCCAACCACTGGTGCATCCCCACCCAATCCCCAATCTTCACAATAGGCTACTGATCAGGAGGAGGCAGATCCGTTGCTGGGTACTCAGTACGATTTGCTACATCAACTAGACAGAATGCCCGCCAAGATTTCAGTTCTGGAATTAATTAAGTTGTGCAAGCTCCACCAAGATGCGCTGCGAGATTTCTTGCAGAAGGTCATGGTCATTGAAGATATGGCAGTAGACAGTTTACGAACCACCTTGGCTACAATCTCCAAGGGGCCAGCTATTACATTCTCGAATACTGAGCTAGCACCCCCCGAGGCTCGTCAGATGCCGCTATGTATTTCCATCATCCTAAACAAAGTAAGCATAGATGCTGCATTAATGGACACCGGGGATTCTATCAATGTGTGCCCTTTGAGCACTTTTAGGGCATGCAACATTTCAGAAGAACTACTAAGGCCTACCCCAACTACTATTGCAGCATATGACATTTCTAGGAGGTCGTGTCACGGGGTGCTCACTATTCAAGCTGAATTTGGGCCGCTCACGATGCCTATTGAATTCTACGTGCTTGACATCGACCCTATGTTCAAGGTCATTTTGGGTCGACCGTGGATTGATAACGTAAATGCCGTACCATCTATTGCTCATCAATGCCACAAATTCCCTTTTCAAGGGAGCGTGGTCAAGGTCAAAAGCATCTCCATGGTTCAGTCAGTCAAAGCTATTTCTGAGAAAATTCTGCTGACACTCTGGCCCAGTAATCGGCCTGTTATCTCGGTGCTGGACCTCAACTTTCCATGGGCCTATGCACCACGCAAGCCAGCCGTCGCGCAAGTGAACGTCAGGATAAAGCCCCATATAAGAGATTCTAAGGGCTGGAACATTATTTGAAGCTAGGCTATCAGCCGGGCAATGGTCTCGACGCCCAATTATAGAGGCGAACTAAGCCGGCCTTCAGGGGTAGAAAAATGAGCAGGAGGGGCCTCAGTTACCAAGAGTCCTCGCTATCAGTTCTGGGAGACTCGGGGCCATTGACTTGGGACTACCGTCAGCACTTTATCAAGGGCCCATTGCAGCCAGGTACTTTAAGTACCTCGCCAAGTCGGAATGAAGAAGACATAGCTTGTACAGTTTCTGGCCCACCATTGCTGCCTAGGGGGCCCGTGGATGATATGGTTGACTTCAGTGAAGCTTTTTCCAGAATGTTCTATGAAGAGGACCGTCCAAGAAACCCGGAGGTGCGGCTTGTGGAGTTCACGCAAAGGAGGCCGGCTTACCATACGCGGGAAGAAGAGAGCTCACCCATAGTCTTTACTTGGTCTCCTTCCCGCCTTTTCTCATTATTTCAAAAGCAAGATTTTATGCCACGCTCACCTCCCATATTGATCAAACCTCTGTTGTTCCGAACTCCAACTGATTTTCTTATCATCAAGGTCTGTGATTATGGGCACTCACTATTGTGACTCCTATGTGTTGATGGTGTTGACATGTAACTTTACTTCATATGGCAACACATTGTTTTGATTGATTGGCAACACTGTTTGTGTTTTGATGAAATTACTTTATCTGATTGTCTGTGTGTTATATGCATTTTATCTTGTTTTCACACTGAACACACACTCAAAGTCTCAAAGTCTCTACATCGCTGATTGGGCATCAAAGTCTGCACATTAGCATCAGGTACATCGCTGTTGGGCATCAAAGTCTGCACATTAGCATCAGGTACATCGCTGTTGGGCATCAAAGTCTGCACATGAGCATCAGGCAGCAAGTGTGCACAACGCCCTGTGTAGGCACGACAAGTCCATACACTGGTTACATATTGCACAACATGCGAAGTCACCAAGTGCGTACATTGCATAGCATGCAGGCGTCAAAGTCCATACATCCACAGTGCATTGGCCAAGTCTATACACTGTCCGTCTCATTTAGAGTCTAAGGCAAAGTCTGTACAGTGAGCGTCTCATTGGTGAAGTCTGTACACTCACCAGTTGAACTTCAAAGTCCATACATTGGACTGTAGCTTGCACGAAGCTAAGCCCATACATCGCTCAAGTCTGTACAGAGTCCAGCGTCTTTGTTAGCGTCTCAGGCATTGGGCAAAGTCTGTACAGAGTCCAGCGTCTCATTCAGCGTCTCATTTAGCGTCTCATTGCATGGGCTAAGTTTGTACAACATTCAATGTCTAGAGTTTCATGAAGTCTGTACATCAGACTGTTACAGCAAGTCTGTACATTGTCCGTCTTCCTTAGCGTCTTGATCTTTCAAGTCTATACAGACGTTCTTTCAAAAAGACTATGCATCAGTCTTCACCTCAAGTCTGTACAGTCATTTGTTGACTAGTCTTCACATCGTGAAGTCTATACACTCAACTCCTTCACATATTGCAAGTCTGTACATTGCATTCATCAGTTGTGAAGTCTATACATCGCTTGTCTTCATTCGAGTCTCATGAAGTATGTACATCGTGCATCAGTTCTGAAGTCTATATATCTTCTGTCTTCAATTGAGTCTCACTGAAGTCTACACATTGCATCTTCTCACTGAAGTCTACACATTGCATCTTAATTCATGAAGTCGACACATTGCATCTTCATTCATGAAGTCTACACATTGCATTGATCTTCACTTAGTCTATACATTGACAGTCTTCATATCACCTAAGTCTGTACAGCGGTTGCTTCGTACAGCAAGTCTGTACATAGCTTTCACTTATATGAAGTCTATTCAACGCAGTTCTTCTGATAAGTCTATACAGAGTTGTTATTTAATCTGATCATCCGATACTCTGTCTGACAGGGATTCTCTATTGAGAATGCTGACATGGCTCGTGATCCCAGGAGGACGAGGCGACCAGATGCTGCCACGTGGATGGAAGCACCTCGAATCTGGAGAATTCCTTGGGCGGGAAAACGTGGAAGCCACGCGCCCTTATCCACCTGCTGTTGTTATATATATCAGTCTTCATCTTCTGTAAAGGCTGATCAAAGTTGGTGAAGTCTATACATCCAGTCTAAAACAGCAGCCACCGAGATCCACTATGAGAGAAGAAAAGCAGAGAAGAAGAAAAGGAGAGAAGAAGAAAGAGAGAGGAGATGAGTTGAGAGAGTTATTGTGAGAGCTTGTGAATCAGTCTCTTGGTCCAGTTACCAGAGCTGATATTGCTCAACTTTGAGCTACAGTCATTTTGGTTTTCTTCCATTCGATTGTGTGTTTTGTTTATTTTCAGTCTTGCTATTTTCTCTTTGAAAACTCTTGTTCTATCAAGCTATTAGTCAGCGGTTTCAAGCTGTGAGGCAGCGGGTTGCAGAGGTGTTCCTCTGGTCGGCTAAGCTGTAGTGCCCAACAGAGCAAGCTGTGATGCTCAACTGTTGCAGAGGATGCTCCTCTGGTCGGGATAAGCTGTAAGCCCCAGTCGTTGTTGGCAAGCTGTAGAGCCCAGCAGATTGAAGCTGTGTATCAGCAGTAATCCACATTCGAGTTGAATGTGGGGTGGACGTAGGTCGGATTGACCGAACCACCTAAAAGCCTTGTGCCTCTCGTGTGTTTGATTGCTTGTTCAGCAGATCTTGTGTGTTTCATTCGGAGCATTGGCTGTGTTCGTTTAGTGTTCTTCTAATTCCGCATTTGATTCTAGGCCTAAATATTTAAATAGCCAGTTGATCTATTCACCCCCCCTCTAGATCCACATCCTGTGGTGATAGAGCCTTCCATCTAACTTCAACATTTGGTATCATAGCTAGACTCTTCTACAGGGACTTACCGCCCGAAGAGGATAAGCACAGATGGACGGAAGAGGGATGATAGCTGAAGGACACTCCACATCCAAGCCCCCATACTTCGATGGTACCAACTACGCATACTGGAAGCACCGTATGCAGGTATTCTTGAGGGCTAAATATTATGAAATTTGGAAGGTGGTTAGCAAGGGACCTTTCGAGCTGTCCCCAAATGAAGATGTATGGACCAAGGAGGAAATTAGAAGGTCCACGCTCAACTAGAGTGCAATCAATGCAATCCAGTGCTCTCTGCATCCCACCGAGTTCTCACGAATATCTGCCTGCTCCTTAGCGAAGGAAATGTGGGATGCACTTGAAGTCATCTATGAGGGAACTTCACAAGTCAGAGAGACTAAGACTAATCTACTGGTTTCAGAATACGAAGCTTTCAAGATGAAGCCTAATGAGACGATCAAGGAAATGTATGCTCGGCTGACTATTATCACAAATGGTCTCAGAGGCTTCGGGAAAAAATATTCTGACTATGATGTAGTCAGGAAGATCTTGCGATCCTTGACTCCAATTTGGCACACCAAGGCCACAGTTATGGAAGAGTCAAGAGATCTGCACAATACTAAGGCAGATGAGCTGATCGGATCTCTAATGGCTTATGAGATGAATATGCCGAAGATAGAGGAGGCTGACAGAAAGAGGAAGCCTATAGCTCTGAAGGCTGGTGCTAGCAGATCCAGTCGATCCAGCCCCAACGGATCATCAACTGAAGAGAGCTTGTCTGAAGAAGAAGTGGCAAATGCTGATATTGCCATGATTACTAGGGAATTCCGGAGATTTCTCAAGAAGGAAGGAAGAAGATTCAGCCAAAGAAATCCCAACAGTGGCCGCCGAGACACAAGGTATAAATCAAACCCTGTAAAGAAAGCTGAAACTAATGTTTGCTATCAATGCAGGAAGGCGGGTCACTTTAAAGCTGAATGTCCGACAAATCAGAACCTCAAGGATAAGTCCAAGAAGAAGAACACAAAAGGGAAAGCTATGGTGAGTACCTGGAGTGATGAGGACGAGGGATCTTTGAGCGTCACTTCGGACAGTGAAGTTGAAACTGAGAAGCCAATCTGTCTCATGGCAACCAGGTCAGAAGATAGAGAGGAAGAATCTGATGAGGTATCCTCTCGCTATGAAAATTTTACTATTACTGATTGGATGGTTGCTTATGATGAACTTACTGATAGAGTAGATGAGGTTAGAAAAGAAAACAGTCATCTACGAAGAAAAATTAAAATTATGCAAAATGATACTTCATTGTCTGATAAAATTACCTGCTTAGAAACTGAAAACAGTAAGCTGAAACTCACATGTTCTGAATTTGAAGAAATCAATAATGAACTGAAAATTTCTAAGGAAGAAAATGTGAGATTAGACAATGAAATTGATGCATGGAAACTGAAAATTCAGAATTATGAAAATGAGATAAAAATTATTTCTGAAAAATATGAAGCTGTCCTCAATGTGAATAATGAGTTGAAAAAATCTATTGATGAAGTTCAGAAAGATAATGAGGATAAGCTAAAAACAATTGAGAAAATGACCCAAGGATCTGAAAATTTAGATGCATTATTGGGGTCAAAGGTAAATTTCAGAAGAGAGGGTCTAGGATTCAACTCTAGTGCAACTAAAAGCTTTGGAATGAAAACTATTTCCTTTGTTGCACAAAAGGAGAAAGGACCTATGATCAACATGAATTCTAATAATGTTCTAAAGACAAATTTGAATCTGAAAAGGCTAAATGCAGAGGAGAAGGGCAAACAGAAAGTAGGTGAGCCTAGTAGAATTGGGACTTCCAAACCTAGCTCTAGTGCTCAACCCAAGGTGAGGGGTCAGCCTGCTCAGGTAAACAAAACCCATGTCAATGTCAAAAAGTCTTCACCACCATCTGTAGACACGCCATTCTTGACGTCTCCTGAGAAAGTCTCATATTACTATACAACGCCCCGCGACGGCTTACGCATTTCGAATCTCTTAAATACTTCCTTTTCTTGGGTCTTCTTCTGCCTTTTCCAGCATCCGGAATTGTCTCGTCACGGCATTCGGACGGCATCAACACAAGTCAGACGCATCAGGAGGTTCCGGAATCAAGAAGGGTGTCTGCCAGGCGGCCGCCAACGCCTGAACTGAGGACCCGGGTGGGTCTTAATGGGGGCGTCCAGGCCCCTAGACGCCCCCATTCTTTTAATTTATTTTATTTGTTTTTCAGAGCCCAAAAATAAATAAAAAATTTATATTAATGGAGGCGTCCAGGACCCTAGACGCCTCCATAAAAACTAATATAAAAAAATATGTAAAATGCCAGTTAGCATAAAAGACAAAACATAAATAAAAAAATATATTAATGGAGGCGTCCAGGCCCCTGGACGCCTCCATAAAAACAAGTATAAAAATTAAAATGCCAGCTTTGGCATAAAAACAAAACAAAATAATAAAAAATAATATATTTATGGAGGCGTCCAGGACCCTGGACGCCTCCATCAACTCCCTCACGGGCGCCGATCACCGAACGACGGTTTGTCGTGTGTGAAAAAAAGCCAAATTATGGAGACGTCCAGCCAGCTGGACGCTCCCATTTCTGAATCACGAGGCGCCACTCACAAAACCACGCGTTGTGCCAAAACCGCGTGCGGCCATCGGTGGTGTTCGGTGGACCTGTTGGAGGCGTCCGGGGCCCTGGACGCCTCCAACAAAATATTCCAAAAAAATAAATAAAAATAGAATAAAATATTAGTTCGGCCCTGATGGAGGTGTCCAGGGTCCTGGACGCCTCCACCCTCCGGAGTCCTATAAATAGAGGCCCCCCCCCTCAGTTCTGGGGGAGCTTCGAAGAGATCCGATAGGCTGCCGGAGCCCAGAGGCTACCGGAGTCATTTCCTAACCCGTGGGGTCTTTTGTAGGTGGAGGTTCTGCCGGCTTCTCGGGTGCCCACGCTCGCGAGAGGAATGTCGTCTTCATCCACCGCGCTTCCACGCCATCCCTACGCTGCCGGAGCTCCGCCGGATTTCACCATCGGCACATCCAATAAGCCAATCCTTTCCTTTTCTTCTTAGTTCTTTTACATTCATCATCTCGCATCATCTATCCCCCTTCATAAGGGCGCCTCTTCTTATATACTTCTTGCATCCATCATCTCATTTTCCTCCTACTCGAGTCCGAGAGGGGTTTAAAAGACAACACCAATTAGGTGTGTGTCTTGCCATCATTTCATTATTTTTATCGCAAGGATTTGAATACTACACCTTCATCTTTCTAATCCACTCGTTACTTGTTTGTCGTTGTTTTGCAAGGGTACCAAAGGAAAGCCGTCTCCGTCGGTCGGCCGAAGGGGGAGGAAGAAGCAACCCGCCATCTCCCGCTCTTGAGGTAGGCGCGATCACTTTCTTTATTTTGGGGTCTTTCGGCCCCTGGCGATGACATCTTGTTCTCGAGGCCGCGGCGAGTCACTTCCCCAATGGCCGTTTAAATTCCCGTTCTTATACTCTCTTTATATTCCGTTGTATTCTGCTCATATTTTCGAGGCCGCGGCGAGTCACTTCCCCAATGGCCGTTTAAATTCATGTTCTTATATGTTATATTCTTATCTATTCATATTCTCGAGGCCGCGGCGAGTCACTTCCCCAATGACCGTTTAAATTCCCGTTCTTATATATTATATTCTTATCTATTCATGTTCTCGAGGCCGCGACGAGTCACTTCCCCAATGGCTGTTTAAATTCCCGCTCTTTATATTCTCCTTATATTCTGTTATATTCTTATCTGCTCATATTCTCGAGGCCGCGGCGAGTCACTTCCCCAATGGCCGTTTCAATTCTTGCTATTTAATTTCTGCACAATTCCCGTCCCCCCGAGGTCACGGCGAGTCACTTCCCGCTATGGCCGTTTAACCCCCATATCTTGCTATATTACATTTGTCCCGCTCGCCCCGCCGGAGCAATCTCCCATGGTGGCCCCTTCTCTTTTCTCTTATTTCTGTGTTGCAGCAAACAAAAAGAAGGAGCCCACGCGCTCCGCGTCCTCTTCGCACCCCGAACCGCGTGACGTCGCTCACAGATTGGCGATCACGGTGGGACCTCTACTGCTTCCTTTCGGCTACCCTTGCAAGTTTGGCACCATCCGTGCCTCTCCACCTTGGCGGCCGCGCGCGCCCCCGTTGTGCTCACGGCAGCACTGTCAGTTCTGACTGGTTGTTTGTTTATTATATGTCTGATATTTCTGTTATTTTCCCACTCCATATCTCTGTCAGCATTTCATTGCATGCATACATCCCTCTTTTCTATCCTTTTTTCGTTTTCTTTGAGGATCACCCTTTCCCGGTGAAGGAAGGACTCTCCGTTTGAGAATTCCTCTCAACGGACTAGAATCTCCTCCACTGGGACCTCCGTAAGTCCCCGACATCGAAGAATCTCCTCTTCGTTCACTAGGCTGGTTGTACCATTGAAGTTCCCCGGAGTTAGTCATTTCATTCGTGGTGAGACGAGAGACCCTAGCTGACACGGCGGTGAAACAAAAATAAACTAGGGTCCCTATTTTGTGTGAACTTCGGATCTCGCTAAAAACACAAAAAAAATCATCAAAATCAAAACACAAAAAAAGGCGTAAAGGCATCCACTTGTTTGATAATCTCTGCTATCTGCTTGCTAGTGTATATTTTTGCATTATGGGAAAACTGTGAGCATGGCTCACGAGTCTTTTGAGGAGAACCACCCTAGTCGTGGTTTGTCAGCCGACCCGCGAGTCTATGCTATGGACTCGGGTCCTTCTCATGAGCCCTCGCATGAGGTGCAGGTTATTACCGGGGACACATCCCCACCACAGGATATCTCTTCCTTACTGGGCGTCCTCGCCAACACGGAGCTTACCTCTGAACAGCTCCGGGCCTTCCAGGCCATTCTAAAAGGGAAATCTGTTTCCCCCACGCCCCAGGAATCAACTCCGGCCATCGCACCTCTCCAAGAGTCCGTGCAGGCCATTCCATCTCCTTCATTGGCGCAAGCCATCCAGTCTCCCTCGCTTCAAGGACAAGCGAGCCAACAACCACCCTCATTCCAGTTCCCGTCACAATCTCAAACTCCGTTGTTCCCCACACACCGCTTCAGCCAGGGCCAACTGTCGGCGGTCCGACAGCTCCCTCTCATTCCGGGTTCCCCCCTCAAGTCTCCGGGAGACAGTTTCTCCCCCAGTGGCAAGTGCCACCTTCACCTCCAGAGGAGCTCGCCCAATCGCTCCTCAATAGGTTCAATCGCATGGACGAGCAGTTTCAAAATCTGAGAAGGATGGTGGACGTGAAAGCCACCCCGGAGGTTGCTTTGCCAATCCTTCCCGTCATTCATCTTCCTCCCTCCGAAATGTCCACGTACCGCAGATACAATGGTACCGGCAACCCCTTCATTCACCTCAAGGATTTCATGTATGAATCCTCCTATTGGCAAAACGATCAGAGGTCCCTGGCATACCTCTTTCGGAGATCATTGGATGGTCCCGCGCTTGAGTGGTTCTATTCCTTGGAGCCCCGCGAGGCCGAGAATTTTGAAATAGTCCAGAGAAGGTTCTTGCAGAAATATAGGGATAGGGTCGGTCCCTCACTCTCCATTACCGACCTAGTGGCCGAAAAGATGAAGCCCGACGAGGATTTTGTCCGCTATGCTGATAGATGGAGGTCTCTGACGGAAAGAATAAGGGATACCCTCTCTGAGCCCGAACAAGTGAAGATGATTGTGTCTAATGCAACCCCACAGTTCAGACACGTCCTGGCCATGAATAAACTTACTACAATGGAGGAACTCTATGAAAGGGCCCGATACATCCAAACCCAGTTAAAAGACTCCTCCATTATGAACATGTTTGAGTCCTCAAAGCCCAAAGTGGTCAGAAAGACAGGCGCTGGTGTCCCGGGCGGAGCCACAGAAGGGGTCCTGACAAATGAGCAAGTGGGTGCGGTCAACAATGCCAACTATGCAGTCAACCCAAGGCCTCCACAAATGCCCCGACTTCCCCTCCAACCAGGTCCTTTCCCTCTTCGTCCTCCACCCCAAAATAATCCACCCCAGGATAATATGCCTCCATTACGTCAACCCCAGCAATAACAACCACAACCTTAGCAATAATAACCACCGCTTCAGTACAACCAAGTTCCACCCCCGGGGAACTATGGTCCCCAACAGTAACAAAGGAGGCCGCTCGGTCCCAAGAGAGCCTACTATCCACCATTGCCAGAAACCTTAGCAGACATTTTTAATGCCCTCATGGCATCAAACCAACTCGCCCTACCCAGAGAAAGGCCCGTGTAGCCCCCAAATGTTGATACCTCCAAATACTGCGTCTACCACAGGCAGCTAGGACACACAGTAGATTACTGCTTCCATTTCAAAGATTACATCCACGATATGAATGATGAACATCAAATAGATTGGGATGAAATGAGACGATACGTCGCGGCTCTCAAGGCTAGGAGACCTACTCATAGGCCACAACAGCAGTTACAATAGCAACAGCAGCAGCAACCACAACAACAACAACAGCCTCAGTAGGCCCCACAACAACAGCCCGACATGGGCATAATCCAGAATCCATTACCGGAGCACCAACAGCCCAATCATCAGGTTAACCCCATCTCCTCCTTCCCGGAAGTCGGGCGAGAGCAGGTGTGGCACCAGGAAAGTACATCCATTCTTTCTACCGCCAATCCTATCATCACGCAACACCCTTGCCTTGCCCGGGTAGCACCTCTCTCTCATCAACCCGCGTTAGTATCGCCTTCACCATTTCCACTACCATTACGCCCTCTCATCCGTACCCCGATCTCCTATCAACCGACACTCTCCACTACGCCTTCACACCCTCTCATCTTCTGTCACTCCCCCACTTTACCATCCACCTCTACCACATTTACTCCTACGCCTGCTAAACCCCTTATCATCCGTCAACCATACATAACCCCATCTTTCTCCACCGTATCACCACTAATGCCTTCAAAACCACTCATTACCCATCACCCACCTCAAAATCATTGCCCGCTTCAAGCCCTACCCACTTCTACTTCGTCTCCACCTCCACCTTCCAGACCCCTTATCCTTCATAATCCGCGCGATATCCCCTCTACCTCCACCATGCCTCCACCTAACAAACCCCTCATCAGAATCCCTGCTCCCGTCATCACCCCTGCTTCATCAACCATTCCTCCACCACTACCCCTCAAATCCCTGTTAAAACCCACTGCTACCCCCATAGAGGTACAAAAGCCGCAGGCAATGGTGCTCCGGAGTGGAAGGATTTTCCACAGGGTTTTCCCCCACAACAGTTAGAATCCTGAGCAGTCTCAGCCAGAGAAGGATGATGGAGAACAACCAGAAAGAGCTATCCCTAGAACACAGTATGATCTATTGAAACACTTGGACAAGACACCTGCTCGGATCTCCATCCTGGAGCTACTTCAAAGATCCACATCCCACCAGACGGCCTTGATGGAATATCTTCAAAAAGTCATGGTTAATGAGGACCTCCCCGTAGAGAAGATTTCGACCGTCCTGACCCCAACAGACACACAACCGGCCATCATGTTCCACAACTACGAGCTCGCTCCCAAGGAAGCTCGGAAATATGCATTGTGCATTTCAATAAAAATCAATGGGGTATCCATAAACCCGTGTCTTGTGGACACGGGTGCGTCCATAAATGTGATCTCCATGAGCACTCTTCAGTTGTATGGGATCGACGAGGAACAAATAAGACCTTCCTCGATCACGGTCACGACCTATGACAATAGCAAAAGGCCGCCTCAGGGGATGATTATTCTGAAGGCAGAACTAGGCCCCATGTCAATTCCCACGGAATTCCATGTCCTCGACATGGACCCCACATTCAAGGCTATACTGGGTCGCCCTTACATCGAAGCCATGGACGCTGTGCCTTCCACCAACCATCAGTGCATGAAGTTTTCTTACAATGGGAGAATTATTAAAGTGGTCAGTACACCTGTCCTTCACACAGTGGATGCTATCAACACCTCTCTGCCCTCTGTTTGGCCGTCTCATCGGCCCATATTGTCACTACTGGATGTACGTGATTCATCTCACGTTCCACTAGCACCAAAGGAGCCGGTCAGGACAACCGCAACATCATGTCTCCCTTTTCACTCCAAAGGGTGGGAGATTATGAGGAACATCGGCTACCAATAGGGGTAAAGGTCTGGGCGCACAGTTACAGGGTAGGCTCAAACCGCCAAAGGAAATTAGGCCGAACCGCAGGTTTGGCCTAGGCTTCAAAGGCCCGTTCAAGGCGGATTGGAATCCCCTCACATGGACTCTATCAAACCACTTCAACAGAGGGCCCGTTATTCAGATGGGAGATCACCCACGAGAAGCATATGGGGGATCACATGCTGTATATTTAGCTGAAAAATGTCTGAGGATCACCAAAAGAGGCAAGATCAAAGATCCGGAATGCGAGTGGAACAAATGGTTCGACATACGGGACATCTCCGTTGCACTGGAAAGGATGTTCTCATCTCCGCAACTTGAAGGACCGCCATTGATCTCCGGAATACCAGAGAACATTACCACTCTTGCCAAGGTTCCAAACTATCCTCGTCCTCACCAGAAGGATCCTGTCATCGACGGATCTTCATCCATCCTCAACATTGCCGTCGACGGCTCATTAGCCGCCATCTTCTCCATCCACTCGTCTCAGCCTTTGCTGATATCTTCTTCCTGGGCCAGACAATTGTCTGATGATCTTCCCAGGTCCCCTTCTTTACTTACATACCTATGCGGGCTTCTCAACCCGCGCCAGGTCTTCAACCATGATCTGCTCTATGAGCCTCACAATCCTCTAGTCATAACCACTTTTCTCTTTCCTCCAATCTCTTTTCACTGCTTTGTCATTAAAAATGAAAATGAAAAAAAAACGCCAATTTTCAAACTCCTCAACAACACATCTTCGTTGAGGAAACCTCTTACATCTCCCACGGGTGCGTCCCGCCCTGTGGACCACCCGTCCAAGGTCCGATGAGCGACCTTTTCTACCTCTCCTCTGAGGGGTCTTCTCCTGTACATTCTACACCATCCTCTTCGTCTTCCTCTTCTTCTGTAAATATTGTCAGTCAATCTAGGAATGATAGGTCAAGGGTGGTACCTAGGAAGAAATCCAAGGGTAGGCAGATCCCTCGTCGATTCCTTCTAGATTTAGCCGCCAGGTGTCAGGCCCTTCTTGCCATCCCCCAGTTGTTAGAAAATCCCATCCAGCTACCGAAAATAGAATGTGAGGGCGACTGTGCATTTGATGAAGGGTATGGAGTCTACGAGATCACGGATGAAGAATGCCCCACTGAAGATGAGGGTGAAGAATATGAGGATGCGGCGGGCGCATATGCAAGTGGAATGAGGAGATTCGACGAGCCGTCAACCGCCGTAGAAGAATCCACCAAAGAAGTCAACTTGGGAACTGAGGAAGACCCTAGGATCATCCTCATAAGTGACAACCTACCACCCTCTGAAGAAGAGGCATTAATTGAGGTTCTCAAGGAATATAAGGACACGTTTGCATGGAGCTACGAGGATACGTCGGGTCTAGATTCAACCTTGGTCGAACACCGTTTAACCCTAAAACCAGGGTCCGTCTCGGTAAAACAAAGGTTAAGGCGTTTCCACCCTCAGATGGCTTTGAAAATGAAAGAAGAGGTCGATAAACTCCACAAAGCCATGTTCATTAGAGTCGTCCTTTATCCTCAATGGGTGGCGAACATTGTCCCGGTTATGAAGAAAGATGGGAAAGTCAGGATTTGCATCGACTTCCGGGACCTTAACCGCGCATGTCCAAAGGACGATTTTCCCTTGCCTCACATTGATGTATTGATCGATAACACGGCAGGCTACGAAACCCTCTCATTCATGGATGGATTTTCAGGATACAATCAAATTCGTTTGGCAGAAGAAGATCAGGAAAAGACGTCATTCACTAATCCTTGGGGAACATACTGTTACGTGGTCATGCCGTTTGGGTTAAAGAATGCTGGAGCTACTTACCAAAGAGCTATGATGGCCATATTTCATGACATGATGCACATATATCTGGAAGTGTATGTGGATGACTTATTGGTAAAATCAAGGACCAGGATGGAACATCTAGAAGTTTTGGCTAAGGTCTTGCAGAGGTCAAGGGAGTTCCAATTGAAAATGAACCCGAAAAAGTGTGTGTTTGGTGTGTCGTCAGGTAAATTGCTGGGGTTCATTGTGAGTAAAAGAGGGATCGAGATAGATCCCGACAAAGCCAAGGCTATCAGGGATATGCCGCCTCCCAAGAATTTGAGGGAAGTCCGAGGTTTAATCGGGAGGTTGCAGTTTATTCGTCGGTTTGTGTCCCAACATTCACAAAGGTGTAGACCTCTCTACGAGTTGACCAAGCCAGGAGTAGAATTCCACAGGAATTCTAAATGTCAGAAAGCTTTTGAAGGATTGAAGGAATATCTGGCTAGTTCACCCGTTCTCATTCCACCTAAACCAGAAAAACCTCTGATCCTTTACGTCTCCGTCTTGGATGACTCCGTGGGAGCCGTCCTCGCACAAGCTGATGAAGAAGGCAAGGAACGGGCAACCTATTACCTGTCCAAACTTCTCAATCCCTGTGAGCAGAAGTACACCGTCATGGAGAAAACCTGTGCTGCCCTCGTTTGGGTAGTGCAAAAATTGAAGCACTACTTCTTGGCTCATGAGGTCCACTTGATTGCTCGAATGAATCCTATCAAATTCCTTCTGGAGAAAGCCGTCCTTACGGATAGGCTAGCACGCTGGCAAAGTTTTCTCTCTCAGTTCGACATCACCTACATCCAGCAAAAGGCGATTAAAGGCTATGTCATAGCCGAGCATCTCGCTCACCATCCTCTTCCCAAGTTCGATCCCGTCCAATCAGAGTTTCCAGATGAGGAACTAATGTCCGTCAACCAATCAGATGAGCCAATGTGGACGCTATATTTTGATGGAGCTCTGAATTCTCAAGGGAGAGGAATCAGCGTCGCCCTCCTGTCGCCTGAAGGCCTCACATTCCCATTGGCATACCAACTCAAATTTCCAGTCACCAACAATATAGCCGAATATGAAGCTCTTCTAGCTGGCCTAGAACTCGCTCATTCTTTTCGTATCACTGAGTTGCGAGTCGTAGGTGATAGTCAACTCATCCTTCGCTAGGTGCTCACTAAATATCACACTCGCGATCCCAAACTCAAGCCATACCAAGAACTCACTGCTGCCTTTGCCAAACTGTTCGCCAAACTGATCTTTGTTCATGTCCCTCGTCATCAGAATATTCTCGCCGATGCCCTCGCCTCATTGGCATCATCCATAAGGTTCCGTCTAGGAAGATGATTTAAGTCCATTTCCATCTACAAACTTCACGCCCCTGCAATCGATGATGCTTCCTACGTAAACATCAAAGACAGGATAGCAAGAAAGATCATGCAGGAAGATATCCTTGAGAAGAGGGAGATCATGTTGGCAGAGGCCGAAGAAGAACTGGCTGATGAAGAGAAACCATGGTTCTATGAAATTATCTAATACTGCCAAGATCAGTCTTATCTTGAAGGGGCCACCACAGAGGACAAGAAAGCCATAAGAAGGGTGACTCAGAAATATACATTGGTTGGAGGTCTACTCTATAGGAGAAGCCTTACTGGTATTCTGTTAAGATGTCTTCGTGACGATGAGGTTTGGAAATGTATAGAGGAGACGCACTCGGGCGTATGCGGTGGCCACGTGAATAGTCAGATGCTCGCCAAGAAGATCATTCGCAAAGGCTTTTATTGGCCCACTATGGAAGGAGATTGTGCTGTCTATGTCCGTAGGTGTGTCAAGTGTCAACTTCACGCCGATAAAATCCATTCACCATCTTCCTCACTTCATCCAATATCCTCCCCGTGGCCTTTCTCCATGTGGACATTCGACATCATTGGTCCCCTAGGTGATCCCAATTCCCTCACCAAGCAGAAATCTTTCATCCTTACTGCGACGGAATACTTTACCAAATGGGCCGAAGCTGAAGCTTACGCGGAAATCAAGGCGTCAACAGTCTGTAAATTCATCATAAAGAACATCCTCGCCAGATTCGGCGTCCCAAGCACGATCGTCACTGACAATGGGCCACAGTTCATTTCTCAGGACCTACAGGACCTCTGCAAAAGGTACGCAATTGCATTGCATCATTCATCGCCTTATTACCCACAAGGTAACGGCCAAGCGGAGGCCACCAATAAAATATTGCTCAAAATCATCAAAAAAACCTACGAATCTAGTAAGTTTTCAGACTAGCCAGAAAAACTTATCGAAGCCCTATGGGCCTATCGCACTTCAATCCGTACCCCCACCGGGCAGACTCCATTTGCCCTTACTTATGGTATGGAAGCGGTAGTCCCGTACGAGACTCTGATCCCTTCTCTCAGGGTACAATTGGACGAGGAATTTCCCCTCGACAATCGTCGTAATTCACTCCTCGCCCAGTTGGAATTCTTGGATGAGAAGCGGCTGGCCGCTGCCGAACACGCGCGTGTGTATCAAAATAGACTCGCTCGCTTTTACCAAAAGAAAGTCGTTGAGAGAAAATTCGAAGTCGGTGAGATGGTCGTAAAAAGAATTTTTGTCAAACCTGGAGGGCCGCGTTCTAAGCTCCAACCCAATTCGGAAGGACCATTTGTAATTCAAGCCGTGTACCTTGGCAACGCCTACAAGCTAATCAACGCCGAAGGGACCGAGTTATCCCACCCTTGGAATGGGCTTTATCTTAAGAAATACTACCCTTAGCACAAAACAAACAAAAAAAATGATGAAGATAAAAAACATCAAAAACAAAGAAATACCGAAAACCACTAAAAATATGGAAAATTTAAAATGCCGATGCCTGGCAGTCACCATGTAGTTAAGTCCCTGCATCAAACCTTCATGTTAGGATAGGGCCCATTAAGGCTTGGTAGGCACCGGGTCTTGGTTTGCCAGAACCGTGGAGATCCCTGTCCGGCCACGTCGGCCTATGCTCGCTCGAAGGAAGCTAACATATGCTCACTTATGTATTTTATTCAAAAAAGTCGGTAGCATCACCTACGGTGGAGCGTCACCCAGAAGATCTCCGGAAGCTGTAATCTTTATTCTTTTTTCTTCGACCAAATGAGACAGTCGGCGCCCTTAAAACGCTGAGCATGAGAAACCGAAACTCAAACCCCAAAGGCAAGAGTATGATCCATTTCCTTGAGCATCGATTAGAGCACGAGAAGAGGGCAGTGTCCCCGCAGGCATACAAAAAGGGAGCCCACAAACGTCAAACGACTATATCTCCCTCACAAAAAGAAATACAAAGTCAAAATCAAGAGAAAAGCCTGGTCGTGACCGTGCCTGTTGCGATAAACGGAACCCCTCAAAGCAAAAGTCTGAATCCACAAAAAAGGGGCCGTGGAATGTAAATGCTCGAGAATTGGTCCGAAGTTATCCGAAAGGAAAGAGTTAATGGGCCCTTATTCGCTCGTCGGGTTAACGATTTTGTCGATCATCTCAGGAGGTTTATCCCCCCACGCTCTTCCTTCTTCCTCTAAAGATGAAGGTTCGATGGAGTTTCTGAAAGGTGAAAACTGCCCAGGGTCTGCGACCTTATTTTAATATACACCTTTGGTTGCCTACTTTGAAAAGCAAAAGCTATCGCTGTAAAGGAGTCTCCGTGTTTCTGGCTAGTCAAGACCCCTGTTTACCACCTTGATGTCTTCTTGTTTAACCTCGGGCTTAGGCCAATGCAAGCGCGTCACCTATGGGTGCGACGGCGTCTGATTCTGGGTCAGCGTCGCGCGGTTGGTCGTTAGGGTTCCAGGGTGTTCCATCATATACCATCTAGAGTTGTGAGGAAATAGACCCGGGTCGGGCAAATCATTTACCTCAAACATCTTTTGGGTGAATCCCTGTGGTCGGAAGCAACTGGGAGCCTAAGCATGGCATGACGGTATTGTCATCAGGGTAAGTCTTAGCCGGCGGGATCATCATTCGAGGGGTCTAGAGGCCCAAATCAACATAGATGTGCACTTAGGATACCTGGGAGGTTAGTAAGAAACCCCTGTCTCACGTAGGTTAGGTGCCATTTGGGTGCTTACCGGGCATTAGCAAAAAAAAAAAAAAAATTTGAAATGATAAAAACAACAAAAAATGGAAAAGAGAAAATGTACATATTTGCAAACAAAAAATCTTTTTTATGATAAAACAAAAAAATGCCAAATATAAAAAAGAAAATAAATCAATTTTGCATGATTGCATTTGCGTGCAACATCTCACTTTTAATACCGCTTGCATTCGTGTGCTTGCCTGTCGCATCCTTCATCACTATATCTTTCTCTCACCTTCCTTAAATAAAGGCTTGGCCCCTTGACCAGTTAGCAAGGGGCCAAGTCAGAACAGAAATTCTGATTTATTTGTTTCAGTGATGTGTGCAGGGATTCAGGCAACAGAAGCAAAGGTGAAAAACAAATAAACCGAACCTTGTATTTTATTCCAAAAATCAAAAAAATTACATCAAGTTCCGCCCTCTCTCTCTGCATTACTCGTCCCACTACTCTCCGGGCAAAACGCTCTCAAAGGTGCTACCCAACTACGAAAAGCGGTACTCCTACCGCTCTATACTCCTCTTCCTATTCCCACATCCCGGCGTTGATCTACGGAAGCAGCAGAGAAGGTACCAACACGAAAGCCACGCTCTCGTGCTCTTCGGTAGCGCTCCTCACCATCTCTCAGCCACTGTTCAGCAAGACCAAGGCTGATTCGGAGTTCGAATAGTTGGGCCTCCATGGCCCTTCGTTCCTCCCTTTCAGTCAATCTGTTGGCTCTTTCTCTCTCTGCGTCTCTTTCTTTCTCTGCACGTTCTCTCTCGCGGTCTTCCCTCTCCAACTAGAGAGTGATCCTCAGTTCCACAGCATCCCTAGAGGAGTCGTCATCAGGATGACGCCGCAGTTGCCTCTCCAGTTCTGCTATCCTAGCCTCCTTCTGCGCAGCTTGGGCAAGCGCTTCTTCCGTCTCCTTTTCCTGCCGAGTGTACCATCTCAGATACGCGATAAGGCGTAAACAAAGAGAACTCAACACTGAAACTTTTACCTGTATACGGAGCATCCCTTCTGCCTCCGCAGCACGCTGCGTGGCATGAGCAAGTTGCTCATGAAGCAAGTCAAGTTCTGAGGTGGGAATCCATAAGCTGGAAGAGGCACCACCTACTCCCATCGCTGGGGAAGCCGCGCCAATCTGGGCATGCTACGACCGCGTGAATTAGTAGCCAACATCTGGAATCTGGGGTTTTAATTAGGAACGTACTGTACACCTACCAAGGCGCTCGTAGCTCCGCGGGCATCACCCAACTGTTGTTCCATCTCTGCCAAGCGAGTTCGTAAATTCGCTATCATGGCATCCCGGACATCCTGCAGCCTTACGAGTCAGCATTTTCACCAGAAAACCAAGAAAAGAAGAAAGAAGAAAAGAGAAAAGGGGAAACCTACCTCCACAAGTCCCCGGGGTTGGAGCCGCTCTGCGTACTTTGTCTTATATAGACGCAAGTAGTCCTCGCTATCCCGTGCCTGTGATTCTACAATCGTGCCACCCCGTTGCCAGTCTTCATACTGTTCAGGGAACCGCACGCGCCAGTCAATGCAGGTCGCCGGTCCCCGCGTCTTTCTCCTGACACGAGGTGGCGCAGCTGAATCCACCCATTCTTGAGCCAGTCCTAAAATCCTCATAACTAATCGTAGCCGAAGCGGCTCGATTTCATTCAGGCAGTGCATCCACAGTTCCCGTCCGAACCGGGCACGACTTGCTAGAACCCACGGCTGGTCGGCATCGACCATGTCTGAGTAGGGTCTCCAGTTTACCATCGCTGCAGGGAACTCCTGTAGCTCCCGCCTTAGCACCATCAGTTGGTAGGTTAGGGGTGCCGCACTCATGATGGGTTCCCACCGCCTGGCTAGCGGCACCATCACGGGTCGCCAATGCCGAGCTCTCCCCATAGGGAGGTAATAATAGCTCTACAGCTGCTCGGCACAGGTCATCAGTACCTTGTAAAAACATAAAAAAAAATACAAAACAAGTAAAACCAAAAATACCTGGATGAATGGTGTGAAACCACTCACAGCCTTCTCACGATCCGCTTCTTGGAACAGGCCTGCAAACAAGTGTGCCAGCATGGCGGCTCCCCAGGCATAGTACCCTACTCTTTCAAGGTTTGATAGCAGCTCCAGGAAGCGACATTGGATACCGTCCCCTTTCGAGCTCAGTACCAATCTCCCCAAAAGGAAGAGGAGAAATCTCCTCAAATCTATGTTACATCTTTCCCAGTTGCCGAAATCTGTGCAATACACGGCACGGCATCCTATCTCCATCCTTTCCTTGAACTCTTCTGAGGATTCATCGTCCCGCCGATGAGTGTCGGTGAGCCCTAATGCATCCATGAGGGACACCCTGGCTACCGACCTATTTTTCCGACCATCTAGGTCCAAACCCAGTAGCTTCTGGGCACCTTCTCGGTAATCCGCATAAGTGACTCCGGTCACTGCCTCGCCCTCCACCTTCAGGCTTGTGATCCGGACCACGTCCTCTAAGCTGGGCACCATGTGCCCCCAGGGCATCAGGAATGCCCGACTCACTGGGTCCCATCTCTCACACAAGGCTTGGATTAGGACCAGGTCGAGCTGGATCGGCTCGATCCGAAGAAAGGTGCCAAAACCCATCACGTCTAGCCTGGCCTTCTGAAAATCCGAGAGACCTCGGTATGCTGCTACTACCAACTCCCATAAGATCTGTGATTTCATCACACTCTACGCATGCAGGGAATGGAGAGGAGGTTTGGTCAGAAAGAAAGGAAGAAAAAGAATGAGAAAAGGGCAGGAAAACTCAGCTTACGAGTTGTGATTGGGCCCTTTCGCTAAAGTGCCTTTCGAGGTCCGAAAGCCTCCTGGAACTACTACCACTGGACCTGCTTCTCTTCGAGGAGTGGGAAGATTCGTCCTCCATCCAACTCTCGGAATTTTGAACTCCTCCTTTCCCGTGAGAACTTGTGCTCCTCGAGTTAGCTCTCGATATACCTGAGAGGATAAAAGAGACACGAATTTATAGAAATGGAAGGAGTGCAAGCCAAGATTGCCTCCATCACCTGTTAATGATAGCCCTCGCGATAAGGCACCTGCCATGCGGTCCCGTGTGTCACTTCACCACTCGCATAGAGTGATTGATTGGACGAAGATATGACAACTAGCCCCCTATGTTGTCTAGGGATACCCTATCATGTTTTGGAGGACGTCCGTAAAACTTGACACAACATCCGGGAAAAGGGACTAGGGCCATCATTTTTGACTTCGACGACAGATTCCCGTCGAAAATGGTCACAAGACGCGATTCTCCGCTTGGGACGGAGTCTCGGCAGACCCATCACATGGGAACAGTGCAAAGGAGGAGAAGTGTAGGGAAGAAGGAACGCACAAGAGAACAAACAAGCAGTAGAAAATCAAATCACTCCCTTCATAATTCTACATGAGCTGTCAAAAACATCATAAACATAAGGAAGAGGCGAGTCCACCAGCTCGCCGATCCTCACCATCACTCATCTCTCTGGGCGCTCCCCTCCTCTCCCCTGAGGTGCGGGCCCCTCAGAAGCCTCTGGGATCCTCGTGCAGCAGCACCTGCCTCGCCTCTTGGCGCCTGCTCCGCAGCAGTGACTCGCTGCTCCTCCCCTAGCGTGGCAAAGAAGCCACTAGCGGCAAAGCGACCAGACTGACGCAATCGCTCCCTGAACTCTCGCGCTATCTCGTAGCGCGTCTCCATCCCTCCTAGCCTCTGCACGACGGCTGAAGGCCCAGTTGGAGCTCCCTCACTTGGGCCTCCAAGGCCCTCCTCTCGGTCTGATCCCGCTGTCGCTCGGACCTTCTCTCGGTTTTCTCTCTCTCTGCCTCTCTCCTCATCATCTGCAGAAGAACCCTTAACTCCAGGATGTCTGGAGAAGGTCTCTCCTCACCGCGATGTCGCAGCTCTGCTACAGTCGCCACCCAGGCATCACGCTCCTCTTCCGCCCGGGTCGCGCGGGTCACCGCACCGGTAAGTTGTTCCCGGAGGGAGGCAATCTCTAGAAAAGGGGCCGAGGAACTGGAAGATGCGCCACCAATCATCCCCGCCGTCACTGTCTGCTGGGCACGCTGGAAAAAAATAAACAACGGCCGTCAGTGAAACTCCAAAATCTGAAGATAAAAGTGCGGCACGTAACTTACCAGGAGCGACAGCTCATGTTGAGCGACGGCCAGCTGCCGCCTAGCCTCTGACAGTTGGGCGCGCGAGCCGCCGATGCCACGCGTGTCCCCAACTTGGGGAAGCCCCGCATAACTCTCTCTCTGCCGCCGCAGGAAGTCGGCGCTGTCCTGCATCAATACACTCCCTTGCTGTCCGGGGAGACGTACGTGCCAGTCCTCGAGCCTCGCCTTGCCGCGACTCTCCCTCATGACGCGGCTCGGCTCGTCCGCACTCGCCCACTCATCAGCCAGGCCCAGGGTCCTCGCCATGTCCTGCACCAAGAAAGGGGTCCCACATCTGTCAAAAAGAACGCGTCCCCTGTCTAGGACGGGTCCATCATTTAAGTGCAACACTCGCCGAACCCTTTCCCCCCTCGCACGGCTTGCTTCAAAACTCAAAATGGATCAAAGAGGGGGAAAACCAAGCACCTACCAGACCGTGTTCACCTCCCTCCGCGACATCGGGCCCCTCGGGTCCCTCGGGGGCCCGAAGCGGCCCTTCCTCCTCCATAGACGACGTTCCGTGCTCTGGCGCGTCCCTCCTTGGGTGAGGGGTCCCGCGTCCCTCTCCACCTTCGCCGTGGTCCAGACCGCCGAACTCCATCGATCGAGGGGAAGAAGACAAAGACGGGCGAGCAAGTTTCGGCGGAAGGCGGGCTCATTTGCGGGTAAGGCACGGAGAAGAAAGGCCACCCGTCGCTTTAAATTTGAATTCGAGGATTAAGACGCGTCCTCGCGCTTGGACGCGTCCAAAAGAAAGCGAAAAAAAAAGGGAACAAAAAACCCTCCATGCAAAGTAGTTCCCTCCTGTCCAGGGCAAAGTCCCGTGAAGCGTGAATAACGTGGTGTGAAAGAAAGTGCAGGAAGGAAAAGGGCACACGACAAAAGGAATCACACGAAATCCATTTCATACAAACAGTCAAAAGTACATCATACAGTGAGGACGGTGGGGTGTACAAACAACTCTCTAACTCTCACCACCACCCTCCTGGTCATCTCTCTCCTCCCTCCTCTGACGGGGATCCCTAGGGGGCCTCTGCGACCTCTGCGAACCCTGAGAAGCCGTGCTCGCCTCTCCAGGTGGCACCATGCCAGCCTCCAAGGTGCGGCGACGCTCCTCGGCCGAAGAAACTAGAAAGCTGCCCACAGAAAAGGAACTGGACTGACGAAGTCGTGCCCCGCGCTCCTTCGCCCTCTGATACCGCTCCTCACTCTCCCGAAGTCTCCCCTCCGCCGTGCCAAGACTCAGCCGGAGCTCCGACACCACGGCCACCAGAGCTCTCCTCTCGTCCCAATCTCGATGTCGCTCTGCCATCCTGTACTCCCTCTCTCTCTCTAGGGTCTCCCTATCCCTCTCCCTCTCTCTCCACGCTCTCCCTATCCCTCTCCCTCTCCTCTCTCTCCCTCATCGCCTCTCTCCTCGACAGCTCGAGGGTGATCCGCAGATCCACTACGTCGTGAGGAAGCTCCTCAGCCTCCCGTCGCCGCTCCTCCTCTAGCTCCGCAATCCGGGCGTCACGCTCTGCCACCCAGGCATCGCGCTCCTGCTCAGCACGAACAGCACGGGCCAGGGCCTGCCGAATCTCGGCCACCTGTCAAAGCACGCATGCACTGTAAGAGAACAGCGATAGAAGGAAAGCAGCTAGAAGAGGGTCAGGGCCAAGCAAGCACTCACTCGAGCCTCGCGGTCACGCTCGGCCTCCTCAGCCAGAGCCACCGCATACGCCAGCTGCTCCTGGAGGGCAGAAACGTCTGGAGGAGGGCCCCGCGAACTGGAACCCGCTCCACCAGCCGTCACGGCTGCCACTGTCTGGTGGGCCCGCTGAAACACGGGGCAAACGTCAGTCAAAGGCTAAGCATCAAAAATCTAGGTCACAAAAAAAATGCATTGCATAGACTCACCAGGATCTCCAACTCCTGTCGGATGGCCACTAAGTGCCGCCTGGCGTCTGCCAGCTGGGCCCGCAGGTCGGCAATCATGTTGTCACGAGCATCCTGCATTGCACATAAGTTAGTGCCACATGCATATACATATAGAAGGGTGAAGCAGTTTCATTTCACTTACCCCTGCCATACCACCCAAGGAGAGGCGGTCCCCGTACGTAGCTCGGTACCGTCTCATGTAGTCTGTGCTATCCTGTACATGGGACACCACTGGGACCCCGCCCTGCTGCCAGTCCTGGTACTATGCTGGGAAGCGCGTGCGCCAGTCCACAATCTTTGCCTTCCCCTTGGTCTTCCGCCCGATGCGGGCCGGCTCATCTACATCAACCCACTCTGGGCTAGCCCCAACGTCCTCATAACCAGCCTCAGCCGAAGCGGCTCGATCTCGTTCAGGCAATGGACCCACACGTCCCGCCTGAAACGAGGAAGACCCGCTACAACCCAAGGCTGGCCAGCGTCGCCCATGCCCAGGTAGGGTCTCCACACCACCTGCATCACCATACATACATCATGATAGTTACCATTCAGTCACATGCATAAAAAACACAAAAAAATCATACGCATCATACCATGGCCTCGGGATACTCGCTCAGCTCCCGACGAAGTGACGCCAGCTGGTAGCTGTGTGGTGCCGCTACCACGACCGGCCTCCACTGTCGCGCTAGAGGAACGACTCTCCTGTTCCCCTGCCTGGCCCTCCCCATAGGGAAGTAGTAATAACTCCACACCTGCATCCATCATACATCATTAGCACGAGTAATTGCATATTTAACTACGGTTAAATGCATAAATAAATTATGTACCTGGAGAAAAGGTGCGAAGCCACTGACTGTCGTCTCCCTCTCTGAAGTCTGGGAGAGATCGGCAATCAAATGGGCAAGCAGAGCCGCCCCCCACGCGTAGTGCCCCACTCTGTCAAGGTCCGCCAGGATCCCGAGGAAGCGGCAGTGGATGCCATCCCCCTTCGTCCCCAGCAGAAGGCGGCCCAAGAAGAAGAAAAGAAACCTCCGGAGGTCTAGATCCACCAGCTCCCGCTCGCTCGGGTCCTGGGTGAAAGCTGCACGGGCATCTCCCTCCAGTCGTGCCAGAAACTCCGCTCCAGTCTCGCTAACCCGCTGGCGCGGGTCGACGAATCCGAGCGCCTCCATAATCTCCACTCGGCCAACTACCCTGCTGTCTCTATCAGTCACGCTCGTCTCTAACCACAGCAGGTCCAGGGCACTCTCTCGGTAGTCGGGGTAGGTGACACCACTCACCGCCTCTCCGTCCACCCGTAGCCCGGTGATCCGAGCCACGTCCTCTAGTGTCGGCACCATGTGCCCCCAGGGCATCAGAAACGCCCGGCTCGGTGCGTGCCACCGCTCTCTCAATGCCTGGATAAGAGGAAGGTCGAGCCGAAAGGGCTCGATCCTGAGGAAGGCTCCAAAGCCCATGGCGTCCACACGCGCCCTCTGAAAGTCTGGCAGCCCACGGTATGCTGCCACCACTAGGGACCAGCTGATCCGGCCCTTCATCACGCCCTGCACACCACAAAACCAACAAAGAACACATCAGCATCATGAATAATATTAAGCAATAACACTACATATTCTACTTATTTATTTTATGTTTCTTATCTTTAAAAAATTTTAGGATTTTTATGGAGGCGTCCACAACGTTGGACGCTTCCTCTCTATTTTCCTTATTTTCTTTATAGAAAAACCCAAAACAAAAAATATATTATATTATTATGGAGGCGTCCCAGGTCCTGGACGCCTCCTTATTTTGAAATCCTATTTTATTATTTACGTAAATAAACAAATAAACAAAAAAAAATAAAATGTGGAGGCGTCCAGGGCCATGGACGCCTCCTTTCCCTCACTCCCCGGCCTTCTCTCACAGCCTCTCGCCCGTCCGTTTAGCCTATTGAACCACAGAGTGAGAGTTCCGAAGGGCTTACCGGGTCGTGATCGTCCTCTCCCACGTCGCCAGCGCCCGCAGCGGCCTCCGCGGCCAGAAGAGGCACCTCCATCTCCTCCTCCGCAGCAATCTCCTCTGCTGCAGCCTCCTCGGCATCATTCCTCAGCCTCCTCGGACGATGAGCCCGTCATTTCCGCTTCTCTCCACCCTGACTCGGGCCTCCCTGCTCCATTGGGACTAAGAATGGGTCGTCTGGAGTGGCTGGACGGTCAGGATGAACAGTGTAAGTGAGTAGGGGGGAGCCCCCCCCTATATATGGGTTTACCTTTCATTGGGACGTCCATGCGCCTGGACGCCCCCACACTTTTTATTTTTTTCAAAAAAATTCAAAAAAAGTAGGGGCGTCCAGGCGCCTGGACGCCCCCAAAAATAAAAAAAATAAAAATTTCAAAAATCAAAATTAGGGGAGTCCAGAACCCTGGACGCCCCCATGATAAAAAATTTTCAAAAAAAAAATTATATGTATATAATAAAAAAAGCATCTTAGATAAATGTATATAATCCAAAGCACAAAATAAAAACACAAAGAAAAAGTAAAATCACCAAAAAATAATAATTAAGGGGACGAGGGTCCAAAACATCCAAATGCCAGATTTTATTCCATCAGAAAAGCAGAGTGAACTACATCAGGGGCTTAGGCGCCTTAGGCCTTAACTTCCCCAGTTCGGTTACATAAGCCCTCCACAGCTCACATTCTTCCCCCACGTGCTCTAAGGCCTTTCCCGCAACACTTGTCTTCCAGGGTGCTTTGACGGCCTTCGCTTCCTTCGCATCCGCTTCAGTACCTAACTCTCTCTTCTTCAAAGGAACGATGCCAGTCGATAGTGGGAACGAATGGCGTGGAATGCCGACCTGGAGGCAGCATCGATGCGCATTATAAAGGACAAACTCGGTCGCGCCGATCAGTTGAAGATCAACTTCGGGGGAAGGCCTCATGAGGAGATCAAGCGAAAGCAAACATGCCGGTGCGCAAGTAAAGAAGCCTTGTGTCACGGTGCGGAAGTGAGACCGCCAGTCTTCACGTTTCTTCAGCCACGGAACGCGGTTCACTACAGTACCACCGAACCCTAACACGTCGGCTATGTGATGAAGAGGGCTTTGTTGGAAGAGCTTCGAAGCGGTTGGCATTCCCTCACGGTGATCAAACTTGAAATGCAAATCCATCCAGCAACTCAGGACAAGTGCGCAACCAAAAGGAGGCTTACCCATGCTCGAGGCAGTAAGGCCACTATACAGGTAGGCGAGGACAGCGGGTCCCACCCTCTTTCCACGCCAGATCCCGCAGATAGCACTCAGTTGGTCTTCCTCCACCATGTTGTCGGTATAAGGAAACAAGAGAGCACCCGCCAGACAAATGGTGAACCCCTTCATGATTCCCTCCAAATAGTCATCGTCTGGTGACCCTCTCAGGGCGTCCATGACCCACTCCGCAAGCTTTTGGAGATCGATCCCCTTTTGAGTACGACCTTTCTGGCTGCGTCGGGCGGCATGAAGCTTCCAAGGACGCTTTCGGAAGTCCCCCGTGTCAGCATCCGCATAGCCTTCACCTTCCCGTCACTCTTGAATTTCTTCAATCCGAGCAGAAGTTCCACCTCCTCGAGGAGGATGGTCACCTCGAAGGTCGGGAAGATAAAAGTGTGGGTCTGGGGATGCCAGATCTCCACTAGTGCGCCCATAGCCGCCCAGTCCATACGAATCTTCTCATAGTGTTTGGCGTGAATAAGGAGCCCCTGCAGATGCCACTTCGAGAGTATGGCCCTCATGCCGATGGAGATGTTGGAAGTTAGCTTTGAAAGCCATGGCAGTTTGGAAAACTTCCTCGGGCCTGGGAAGAGTGGATATGGCTGGAAGAGAAAAGAAAGAAGAAGAAAGGAAGGAAGTAAGAAGAAGGTTCACGTGGAGAAATTTGAAATGAATCAGCTTACCATATGCGACATGATCGTCCCACTCAAATGACCCTCGAGGTCGGAGAGTCGCCTGATCTCGCTGCTAGGCCTGCTCCTCTTCATAACGCGGGAAGACTCTCCTTCCATCCTGAAAATCTCTAGATTCTCCTCTCTTTCCTCTCCTGAGCTTCCAAAACCCACCTTGGTGCTTTTGAATGAACTAGCCTAAGGGGAGTTCTTATAGGAAGGGAAGATCGCTACAGGACGGAACATGTCACATCGGTGGTCATTGTCAAGATTTTGTCTGGATCTCCTTTGTACTGTGGTGCGATTCTGCTGTGATTCTGCTACTTTCTGATGTTGCTAACCTTTGCTAGTCTGTGCAGGTTTTACTAACGGACGTCTTTGTCCTGTCTCCTGTCCCACCTTTCAATGGTTGGTCTCACCATGTCATGCATCATAGTATACGATACCTACGCTACTAGAACATGTCAAGGACCTTGCGGCCCGAACAAATCTGGGATTTGAGTTCCCCTTCAACAAAAACAGTGATGATCCCGGAAGAATTTGGGTTGTACGGATAGGCCGTTAACTTGTGGTAGCATGGGGACGACGGTTCCATTCAGTGAGTTGGTGCGCGGATAAACGGGCCCCAGCCCAGTGTCGGCTCACCGGATCGGTATCCTGACCCGTTCTTAACAAGTTGACAATATTATCCTTGGCTATTTTCTATTTTAGTTTGTTTTAAATTTTTATTTTAACCCAGCATGCATTCATATAGGACTTTGATTTATTGCGGAAGATCATTCAAGTGATTCGATTGTGAAAGCCGTTGTGTTTCAATTCCTACAAATATGAGATATTCCACTCCGAATGAAATAACTGAGTTTCCTTGAAACGGCCCTACGCTGCTCTTCCAAAAGTGACCCTTGTTTGGACAGACCCTCAGATATTCCTTTACTTTTTACCTTGCTTGACCCACCTTGGCCGCAGCACTTCCACGTTGGCTGGTAACCGCTCCCCAAAGGTGAAACCTGCAGGTTTATGACCCAGGTACTTCCACACCGAGAAGTTGGTCTCTTTTTGTTTCGTGCCTGAGCGCACATCTCACCCTCCCTTATTTGACCTCCGTCCAAGCAATCGTCAATATTTGAAAGACCTTCTTCAAGGTCGCCTCATTGAAACTTCAAGAAAGATTCCAGACAGTAACGTCAAAAGCGTGTCTCATCACACCTTGGCATCAACTTATCAGTCCGCTCCCACTTCATTTCACTCCACTTCGATACCATTCCACTACGTGTCGCTCCCTTGCAAAGCAGACGCCAAGGCGGGGCAGCTGTAGACACGCCATTCTTGACGTCTCCTGAGAAAGTCTCATATTACTATACAACGCCCCGCGACGGCTTACGCATTTCGAATCTCTTAAATACTTCCTTTTCTTGGGTCTTCTTCTGCCTTTTCCGGCATCCGGAATCGTCTCGTCACGGCATTCGGACGGCATCAACACAAGTCAGACGCATCAGGAGGTTCCGGAATCAAGAAGGGTGTCTGCCAGGCGGCCGCCAACGCCTGAACTGAGGACCCGGGTGGGTCTTAATGGGGGCGTCCAGGCCCCTGGACGCCCCCATTCTTTTAATTTATTTTATTTGTTTTTCAGAGCCCAAAAATAAATAAAAAATATATATTAATGGAGGCGTCCAGGACCCTGGACGCCTCCATAAAAACTAATATAAAAAAATATGTAAAATGCCAGTTAGCATAAAAGACAAAACATAAATAAAAAATATATATTAATGGAGGCGTCCAGGCCCCTGGACGCCTCCATAAAAACAAGTATAAAAATTAAAATGCCAGCTTTGGCATAAAAACAAAACAAAATAATAAAAAATAATATATTTATGGAGGCGTCCAGGACCCTGGACGCCTCCATCAACTCCCTCACGGGCGCCGATCACCGAACGACGGTTTGTCGTGTGTGAAAAAAAGCCAAATTATGGAGACGTCCAGCCAGCTGGACGCGCCCATTTCTGAATCACGAGGCGCCGCTCACAAAACCACGCGTTGTGCCAAACCGCGTGCGGCCGTCGGTGGTGTTCGGTGGACCTGTTGGAGGCGTCCGGGCCCTGGACGCCTCCACAAAATTATTCTGAAAAAATAAATAAAAATAGAATAAAATATTAGTTCGGCCCTGATGGAGGTGTCCAGGGTCCTGGACGCCTCCACCCTCCGGAGCCCTATAAATAGAGGCCCACCCCCTCAGTTCTGGGGAGCTTCGAAGAGATCCGATAGGCTACCGGAGCCCAGAGGCTACCGGAGTCATTTTCTAACCCGTGGGGTCTTTTGTAGGTGGAGGTTCTGCCGGCTTCTCGGGTGCCCACGCTCGCGAGAGGAAGGTCGTCTTCATCCACCGCGCTTCCACGCCATCCCTACGCTGCCGGAGCTCCGCCGGATTTCACCATCGGCACATCCAATAAGCCAATCCTTTCCTTTTCTTCTTAGTTCTTTTGCATTCATCATCTCGCATCATCTATCCCCCTTCATAAGGGCGCCTCTTCTTATATACTTCTTGCATCCATCATCTCATTTTCCTCCTACTCGAGTCCGAGAGGGGTTTAAAAGACAACACCAACCAGGTGTGTGTCTTGCCATCATTTCGTTATTTTTATCGCAAGGATTTGAATACTACACCTTCATCTTTCTAATCCACTCGTTACTTGTTTGTCGTTGTTTTGCAAGGGTACCCAAGGAAAGCCCTCTCCGTCGGCCGGCCGAAGGGGGAGGAAGAAGCAACCCGCCATCTCCCGCTCTTGAGGTAGGCGCGATCACTTTCTTTATTTTGGGATCTTTCGGCCCCTGACGATCACATCTTGTTCTCGAGGCCGCGGCGAGTCACTTCCCCAATGGCCGTTTAAATTTCCATTCTTATACTCTCTTTATATTCCGTTGTATTCTGCTCATATTCTCGAGGCCGCGGCGAGTCACTTCCCCAATGGCCGTTTAAATTCCCGTTCTTATATGTTATATTCTTATCTATTCATATTCTCGAGGCCGCGGCGAGTCACTTCCCCAATGGCCGTTTAAATTCCCGTTCTTATATATTATATTCTTATCTATTCATGTTCTCGAGGCCGCGGCGAGTCACTTCTACAATGGCCGTTTAAATTCTCGCTCTTTATATTCTCCTTATATTCTGTTATATTCTTATCTGCTCATATTCTCGAGACCGCGGCGAGTCACTTCCCCAATGGCCATTTCAATTCTTGCTATTTAATTTCTGCACCATTCCCGTCCCCCCGAGGTCGCGGCGAGTCACTTCCTGCTATGGCCGTTTAACCCCCATATCTTGCTATATTACATTTGTCCCGCTCGCCCCGCCGGAGCAATCTCCCGTGGTGGCCCCTTCTCTTTTCTCTTATTTCTGTGTTTCAGCAAACAAAAAGAAGGAGCCCGCGCGCTCCACGTCCTCTTCGCACCCCGAACCGCGTGACGTCGCTCACACCATCATCACAGAAAAGGACCCAACCAAAACCTATGAATAGGTCAGCAGGGTCAAGGGTGCAGGGAAGATAAAATATTTTTAGAAGTCAGCCCAACAAATTCATTCCACCTAGAGTTCAGTCCTACTACCCCACACAGCCAATCTATCCTAATGGGCATGGGTGGACTAGAACTCAAGGGATGTATACAGGGTATGTTCATCAACCTACACACTTTTACAGACCCTATGTCAGAAATTGGGAAAATGGGTATGGTAGTCGGATGCCTAGGAATTACCAACATTTCCACAGCCAGCCCAGGAACTACTATGGCCAAAACTTTATGAATGCAACCTGGCCGAAGCATTGGCACAATAACAATAATTCTGTGAATAACTCTGTTGGTGCATATAAGAAGAAAGTCAACAAGAAAAAGTAAAACAAAAAGAAATCTGGAAAATCCACTGAACAGAACTGCTTCAAACAAATGTGGATTCCCAAAACCATGCTCTCTTTCTTTACTTGCACTTCATCTGCATTGGAGCCCAATCAGACTTGGGTTCCAAACTCTTTGCCCTAATTGTGTGTGCAGGTATGCCTGGCAGCCAAGAGCAACTTGTGGTACTTGGACAGTGGATGCTCCAGGCATATGACAGGAGATAAGGCCAAGTTTTGTATGCTAACTGAAAAGCTAGGAGGCCTTGTCACCTTTGGAAGCAACACAAAGGGTAGGATCATTGGATCAGGTAAGGTAGGTAAGTGTTCTACCTGCTGCATTGATGATGTTATGCTGGTTGAAGGGTTAGCTTACAATTTACTTAGTATCAGCCAGTTGTGTGATAAGAGTCATAAAGTTTTATTTGATTCTCAATGCTGCAATGTTTTTGAACCTGATTCAGAAATTGTAAAATTCTCTAGAAAAAGAATAAATAACACATACATGATAGATCTAGATGATATTCAGCATTCTAACCTATGTCTTATTGCCAATAGAGAAGATTTAGCATTTTTATGGCATCGTAGGTTAGGCCATGCTAGTTATACCATTTTGCATAAACTAAACAAGTATAGCATGGTTAGAGGACTTCCTGAAGTTTCATTCAAGAAAGAAAATAAAATCTGTGATGCATGCACTCAATCAAAGATAACTAGAAAGTCATTTAAGTCTAGAACTGAAAATCTATCTTCCAAACCTTATGAGCTGATACACATGGACCTTTTTGGGCCAACCAGATCTGTCAGCTTATCAGGGAGGAGGTATGGGTTTGTTATGGTAGATGACTTTTCTAGGTATACTTGGGTTTATTTCTTATCTAATAAGAGTGATGCATTCTCAGAATTTCAGGAGTTCTGTATAAGAATAAATCAGAAAATTGAAAATATTTTGACTGATCATGGAGGTGAGTTTGAAAACTCACACTTTGAAGAATTTTGTAGGTCAAGTGGGATTCATCATAAGTTCTCCTCACCCAGGACACCTGAGCAGAATGGTGTTGTCGAAAGGAGGAACAGAACTCTAGTAGAAATGGGCTGAACTCTCTTAGTTGAAGGTCAACTGCCAAGAAAATTCTGGGCTGAAGCAGTCAACACAGCCTGTTATGTAATTAACAGGGCAATGGTAAGACCTTCCACCCAGAAAACCCCTTATGAGATTTTGAGAGGTAAGAAACCTTCAATCGCCCACTTCAAGGTCTTTCGTTGTAAATGTTTTATACATATAAATGACAAGAGGGACCTTGATAAATTTGAGCCAAAAGGTGAACCAGGAATCTTCCTCGGTTATTCTGAAAACACTCGGGCTTATAGAGTGTTCAATTTAAACTCAAAAATTGTTGAACAATCTCCACACATTATCTTTGATGAAACCTTGATGGAAACTAACCATGGTTATTGCAGGAACAAAGATGGGAACATTTTGAAAGATGAAAACTCTGCAGACCAGTCTGATGATGAGGAAGATAAAGAAGAGCAAAATGAAGAAGAACCTGAAGTTCAGGGGGAGGTAAGTGAAATTCCTGAAACTCAGATTGTTAATATTAGATATCTTAAAGATCACCCTGTGAATAATGTCATTGGCAATCTGAATGATCCCCCTAGAACTAGAGGTCATTTTAGAATTCAGGATGAATTAAATGCATATGCTCTTGTCTCTCAAATTGAACCCAAGTCCATTGACTGTGCCCTCAAGGATATGCATTGGATTAATGCCATGCATGAGGAGCTTAATCAGTTCGACAGGAACAAGGTGTGGCACTTGGTCCCACCTCCTGATCATGGAACAGCCATAGGGACTAGGTGGGTTTTCAGGAATAAATCTGATGAATTAGGGAATATTTTTAAAAATAAAGCTAGACTTGTTGCTCAGGGGTACAGCCAGGAGTTTGGTATTGACTTTGAAGAGTCATTTGCCCCTGTAGCCAGATTAGAAGATGTTAGAATTTTATTAGCTTATGCATGTTCCCTAAGTATAATCCTCCAGCAGATGGATGTAAAATCTACATTTTTTAATGGGGAAATTAATGAGGATGTCTATGTTAGACAGCCCCCTGGGTTTGAATGTCTAGATTTCCCTAATCATGTTTACAAATTAAATAAAGCTCTCTATGGTCTTAAGCAAGCTCCCAGAGCTTGGTACGACAGGTTGAGCAAGTTTCTCACTGATCAAAATTTCACTAGAGGAGTAGTTGATCAGACCTTGTTTACAAAGGTGAGTCATTCTGAAATTCTTATTGTACAGATTTATGTGGATGATATCATTTTTGGGTCAACTAACCCCAAATTGTGTGAGGAATTTTCTAAAATAATGATTAATGAGTTTGAAATGAGCTCAATGGGTGAGCTCAAATTATTTCTTGGACTGCAGGTTACACAAACAAAGGATGGAATGTTTATCACTCAGTCCAAGTACACAAGGGATCTACTCAAGAAATACAAGATGGATAATCTTAAAGAGATAGCTTCTCCAATGGGTACCTCTACAAGCTTGGATGAAGACACTAAAGGTAACCCATTTGACCAGAAGTTATACAGAGGTATGATTGGATCCCTTCTCTACTTAACAGCATCTACGCCTGATATTCAATTCGCTGTAGGATTATGTGCTAGGTTTCAGGCCAGTCCTAAAGAAAATCATTTTAAAGCAGTGAAAAGGATTTTTAGATATCTGCTAGGCACCCAAGAGCTAGGATTATGGTATCCTGCTAGGTGTGAGTTAGAGCTTCTAGCTTACACTGATGCTGATTATGCTGGGTGTCGAGTAGATAGAAAAAGTACTAGTGGGTACTGTCAATTCCTTGGTGGCTGTCTAGTATCTTGGGCATCTAAGAAGCAACACATTGTAGCCTTGTCTACAGCTGAGGCTGAATATGTTGCAGCAGGTAATTGTGATGCCCAAGTACTTTGGATTAAGCACCAACTAGATGATTATCAGATAAAACTAGAATGTATTTCAATTCTATGTGATAACACTAGTGCCACATGCCTTGCTAAAAATCATGTTCATCATTCTAGGACTAAGCACATAGAAATAAAACATCATTTTCTAAGAGATGCTGTGAACAAAAAGGAAATTGAACTGGACTTCATTGAAACAGACAAACAAGTTGCTGATATCTTTACTAAGCCACTTGGAAATGAAAATTTTAAATTTTTTAGAAGAGAACTTGGCTTGTGTAAATTTCAGCATAATGAATGAACTCTTTGTTGACTTGAATAAAATTTTTGAGCTACTTTGAATAAACTTCTGATTTGGACTTACTGTTGATAGATTGAATAAACATTGTGCAACAGACTTATGATAATGCATGACTCTCATATTTTTATTTGCACTCATGATCATCATTGCATATATATGTCTAGATGCATGATATGTCTATATTTCTGCATGGGTCATACTGCACAATAAGATAGTCTGAGTAAGCATGAACTTCAAAACTCATCTGATCTGTCATCTTTTGCAAAAATTGCATGCATATAGACAGGGGGAGTCTTGTCAGAATTTCAAGGTGAACTGCTGTGTCGACGCTGCTATAATGTGGCGTTGACGCAGTGAACTAGATCTGTGAATATCTCTGTCTCTTTATTCTGATGAGTTGACGCTGCAATAGCATGGAGTCAACGCCCTGACACTATCTCAGTGTCTTATACTGTTGCCTCTTCAACTGATGCGTAGACGCCTTGAACTCCCAGCGTCGACGCTGTCTATTCAATCCTTGACTCTGAATGATTGAGTCTGACAGTATGGTAATCTTTTAGTCAGTTCTAATATTAAGCAATAGAAAACAGATTTCTTCTTTCATAAGAACTTTAATTGCTTAAAGACTGACTTAATGGTTTAAAATTTATAATCTTTAGAGTTGAAAGACTACAATCAGTAAATAAGGATGCTGAAAATTGATAAAGCTCTCAACCTTATCTTATTTCATGTCAGACAAAGTTAATTATATCTGAAATCTGAAAACTCATCTGAAAGCATGTTAGAGAAGCTAGGTATGTGTATTGTCCTTAAACAAGTCATTCTGAAACAAATAACGGGCAGCTAAGAAAGATATTGAAAAACATTGAAAATCATTTGAAAAATAGCATTGACAGAGCAATGACTGGTAAATCACTGAGAAACTGAGTGATCCATCAAAGAAATGGACATCACTCATGTCATGAGGTGTATCAGCTATCTCTGTATAAAATGATCAAAACAGTAGGTTGTTTTCACTGAGTACCTGGGGGTAACTGGCGTCTAATAAACGTGTACCCTCACACAAAAAAGGTGTCAATCAATTCTATTGAATTTGATCATAGGCAAGATGGTCCATCATGTTGAGTATCTAGGGGTATTGGCGTCTGATAAACGTATACCCTTACGCAAAAAGACTTTTGATACCTGAATGCCCTAAATGAAATAATACTGAAAAATGTTGTTCCTTCAAAGAAATTTCATGGATGTCAATTGTTTAATTTCAATACATGACCTGGTTTCTCTTAACACATTTTACTGAGTCTATGAAAGTAAGATATTCTGAAACTGAATCCCTCATGTAAATATGACTCTGGTTTATTGTTTTATCATGCACATCTACCTTATCCAATGAATGTAGTGCATGAACTCTCATTTTTATAACCTTTAAACCAGAATTTCACTTTCTAAGCCGTTTCTCAGTTCATATGACTGAAGGTTCTATGCTTTAGTTGCTTAATTTCTGAACTACTTACTAAGAATGCTAGTCAGCTGAACTTTCTTTTTCCTTCACTTGCACTCACTTTCTCTCCTATTTGTTGATGGAAAAGGGAGAGAATATTGTCTGAATTCTGCATTCAGGGGGAGTGTATGCATCTGCATCATGGTATGGCAAAAGGGGAAAATTTTGTTAGCAGGGAGTTGCTTACATTTTGTAGCATGCAACATGTCATTCATAGCATCTACATGCATCTGCATAACAATCTGAATAACAAATCATGTCCTTCATCAAAAAATGCATCTGTATGACAGGATGTTGCTACTCTACATGATAGGGGGTTGCCATCATCAAAAAGGGGGAGATTGTTGTGACTCTTATGTGTTGATGGTGTTGACATGTAACTTTACTTCATATGGCAACACATTGTTTTGATTGATTGACAACACTATTTATGTTTTGATGAAATTACTTTATCAGATTGTCTGTGTGTTATATGCATTTTATCTTGTTTTCACACTGAACACACACTCAAAGTCTCAAAGTCTATACATCTCTGATTGGGCATCAAAGTCTGCACATTAGCATCAGGTACATCGCTGTTGGGCATCAAAGTCTGCACATGAGCATCAGGCCGCAAGTGTGCACAACGCCCTGTGTAGGCACGACAAGTCCATACACTGGTTACATATTGCACAACATGCGAAGTCACCAAGTGCGTACATTGCATAGCATGCAGGCGTCAAAGTCCATACATCCACAGTGCATTGGCCAAGTCTATACACTGTCCGTCTCATTTAGAGTCTAAGGCAAAGTCTGTACAGTGAGCGTCTCATTGGTGAAGTCTGTACACTCACCAGTTGAACTTCAAAGTCCATACATTGGACTGTAGCTTGCACGAAGCTAAGCCCATACATCGCTCAAGTCTGTACAGAGTCCAGCGTCTTTGTTAGCGTCTCAGGCATTGGGCAAAGTCTGTACAGAGTCCAGCGTCTCATTCAGCGTCTCATTTAGCGTCTCATTGCATGGGCTAAGTCTGTACAGCATTCAATGTCTAGAGTTTCATGAAGTCTGTACATCAGACTGTTACAGCAAGTCTGTACATTGTCCGTCTTCCTTAGCGTCTTGATCTTTCAAGTCTATACAGACGTTCTTTCAGAAAGACTATGCATCAGTCTTCACCTCAAGTCTGTACAGTCATTTGTTGACTAGTCTTCACATCGTGAAGTCTATACACTCAACTCCTTCACATATTGCAAGTCTGTACATTGCATTCATCAGTTGTGAAGTCTATACATCGCTTGTCTTCATTCGAGTCTCATGAAGTATGTACATCGTGCATCAGTTCTGAAGTCTATATATCTTCTGTCTTCAATTGAGTCTCACTGAAGTCTACACATTGCATCTTCTCACTGAAGTCTACACATTGCATCTTAATTCATGAAGTCGACACATTGCATCTTCATTCATGAAGTCTACACATTGCATTGATCTTCACTTAGTCTATACATTGACAGTCTTCATATCACCTAAGTCTGTACAGCGGTTGCTTCGTACAGCAAGTCTGTACATAGCTTTCACTTATATGAAGTCTATTCAACGCAGTTCTTCTGATAAGTCTATACAGAGTTATTATTTAATCTGATCATCTGATACTCTGTCTGACAGGGATTCTCTACTGAGATTGCTGACATGGCTCGTGATCCCAGGAGGACGAGGTGACCAGATGCTGCCACGTGGATGGAAGCACCTCGAATCTAGAGAATTCCTTGGGCGGGAAAACGTGGAAGCCACGCGCCCTTATCCACCTACTGCTGTTATATATATCAGTCCTTATCTTCTGTAAAGGCTGATCGAAGTTGGCGAAGTCTATACATCCAGTCTGAAACAGCAGCCACCGAGATCCACTGTGAGAGAAGAAAAGCGGAGAAGAAGAAAAGGAGAGAAGAAGAAAGAGAGAGGAGATGAGTTGAGAGAGTTATTGTGAGAGCTTGTGAATCAGTCTCTTGGTCCAGTTACCAGAGCTGATATTGCTCAACTTTGAGCTACAGTCATTTTGGTTTTATTCCATTCGATTGTGTGTTTTGTTTGTTTTCAGTCTTGCTATTTTCTCTTTGAAAACTCTTGTTCTATCAAGCTGTTAGTCAGCGGTTTCAAGCTGTGAGGCAGCGGGTTGCAGAGGTGTTCCTCTGGTCGGCTAAGCTGTAGTGCCCAGCAGAGCAAGCTGTGATGCTCAGCTGTTGCAGAGGATGCTCCTCTGGTCGGGATAAACTGTAAGCCCCAGCCGTTGTTGGCAAGCTGTAGAGCCCAGCAGATTGAAGCTGTGTATCAGCAGTAATCCACATTCGAGTTGAATGTGGGGTGGACGTAGGTCGGATTGACCGAACCACCTAAAAGCCTTGTGCCTCTCGTGTGTTTGATTGCTTGTTCAGCAGATCTTATGTGTTTCATTCGGTGCATTGGTTGTGTTCGTTTAGTGTTCTTCTAATTCCGCATTTGATTCTAGGCCTAAATATTTAAATAGCCAGTTGATCTATTCACCCCCCCCTCTAGATCCACATCCTGTGGTGATAGAGCCTCCCATCTAACTTCAACACTCACCGCCCATCGATCTTTCTACTCCATTCTTCTCCTCATCTAATCACCTCCTCGATCTCTTCTGCCCATCTATCTATCCTCTTGCCCTTCCTTCTTCTTCATCCTCTCCATCTTGTTGCATGATCACCACTGATCTCCAAAAAAAATGTCAATTTTGAAACAGAGGTTTCAGTGGATGATTACGTTGTGTTTCGACCGTCCTTCTCCCAGGGGCATGAGGCCCCTGCTTCCCTACCATTAGACTTCCTCTCTCCTAGGTTAGATTTAGGGTCAATCGAGTCTGGGGATGTAGGGCCTGTTAGGTCTAAAGAACTAGGGTCTTGTTCTAGTGCGTCCAACCATTCCTCGCTTGAGTCGTGCCCATCGGCACCTCATTCCAAATCCATTCCTGATAGGTTCTTGCAGAATCTAGCTCAGTGATGTCATGCTCTTCTTAAATGCCCTAAGTTCGTAGCCACAACAATTGTGCTAGAAGAAGATGAGGAGCAAGATGGGGTATGGAGTGACGACGGATTAGGTGTTTATGAAGTCATGGATGAAAAAGACCCAGTCAATCTTGAGGATAGTGATGTAGATGACACTGCCGACTTATATGCGCAAGGTTTGAAGAGGTTCGATGAACCATTGTCAGCAGCGGATGAACCTACAAAAGAAATTAATTTGGGAACTAACGAGGATCCCAGGCCTATCATTATTGCTGCTAATCTCCCTCCTAATGTTGAAGAGTAGCTGATTAAAGTTTTGAGGGAGTATAGCGATTCTTTTGCCTTGTCATACGAGGACATGTCGGGTCTTGACCCCTCTCTGGTGGATTATCGACTTGGGCTTAAGCCAGGGGCAACACCCGTTAAACAAAAGTTAAGAAGATTTCACCCCCACATGGCCTTAAGGATGAAAGAAGAAGTTGATAAATTGCATAAGGCTAGGTTTATTCAAGTCGTTCTATATCCTCAGTGGGTGGCGAATATAGTCCCTATCATCAAGAAGGATGGAAAGGTGAGAATTTGCATTGATTTCAGGGATCTAAATAAGGCATGTCCCAAGGATGATTTTTCGCTGCCTCACACAGATGTGTTAGTGGATAACACAGCCGGGTATGAAGCTTTGTCATTCATGGATGGTTATTCAGGCTATAACCAAATCCGTCTTGCTCCGGAAGATCAAGAGAAGACTTCCTTCACCACGGCCTAGGGTACGTATTGTTATGTGGTAATGCCGTTCGGATTAAAGAATGCTGGTGCCACCTATCAAAGGGCGATGATGGCTATATTCCATGATATGATGCATGTGTACATGGAAGCCTACGTGGATGATATTTTGGTGAAGTCAAGGACCAAAGAGGAACATCCCGCTGTCTTGGCTAAGGTGTTTCAGAGAGCTAGGGAGTACAAGCTGAAAATGAATCCCAAGAAGTGTGTATTTGGAGTATCTTCAGAGAAGTTGCTAGGTTTCATAGTTAGCAATTGGGGGATTCCGATTGATCCTAATAAGGCTAAGGCCGTCATGGACATGCCCCCACCTAAGAATATCATAAATTTTTGAGGTTTGATTGGACGCCTATAGTTCATTAGAAGATTTATATCCCAACATTCTCAGATGTGCCGCCCGTTTTATGAACTGTTAAAGGCGGGGGTCGAATTTGAGTGGAATGAAGATTGTCAAAAGACCTATGAGGATTTGAAGGTTTATTTGTCCAATCCCCTTGTTTTGCAACCTCACGTCCCTGGGAAATCCATGATCTTATACATTTCTATCATCGAGGACTCCCTAGGAGTTGTCTTGGCACAAGTGGAATATCCGGCAGAGGCCAAGTATACTTCCATGGAGAAGACTTGTGCCGCATTAGTTTGGGTAGCTCAGAAGTTGAAGCACTATTTCCTAGCACACCAGGATAGGCTGGTCTCTAGAATGGACCCGATCTGGTATCTCTTAGAAAAATCTATCCTTTCTAGTAGGTTAGATCGCTGATAGAGCTTCCTCTCTCTGTTTGATATCACATTCGTCGTTCAGAAGGCAATCAAGGGATATGCCATCGCTGAGCATCTCGCCCATCTTCCCATTCTCTGAACTGACTCCATTCAGGATGAGTTCCCTGATGAGCATCTTGTTGTTCTTACCCACAAACCCTTTTGGTCTCTGCACTTCGATGGTGCACTCAATTCTTAAGACCGAGGGATAGGTGCCGTTCTCATCACTCCGGAGGGAGTAATGATCCCTCTCGCTTATCAGCTCCGCTTTCCCGCTACCAACAACATCGCTGAGTACGAAGCTCTTCTGGCCGGATTGAAGCACACCTACCTCTTAGGCGTGCACTATTTGAACATTATAGGAGATTCTCAGCTTGTTCTATGCCAAGTTCTTTCCACCTACCTCACTCATGACACGAAGCTCAAGCCATATCAAGATTTGGTCATTCTCTTGCTAGGTAATTTCGCAAATTGATTTACATCCATACTCCTCGATCTCAGAATATCCTTGTCGATGCATTGGCGTCACTTGCTTCCTCCTTATCCTTTCTTCTCAGTCAGAGTACTAAGACCATCATCGTCTAGAGATTGGACGCCCCTTCTCTTCAGGATCCTTGGTTCCACAACCTTACGAAGACTGTAGAGGTGAAAGTTGAGAAGACAGATTTGAAGGAAGTTTCTTTGAAGGAATTAGAAGATATCTTGGAAGAAGAAGAATTGCCTTGGTATCATGAAATTGAGCTGTATTGTAGAGATAGATCGTTCCCAGAAGAGGCAAGTGTCGAACAGCGTAAGGCTATTAGAAGAGCGGCCTCGAGGTATACCATCATTTCTGGAGAATTGTACAGGCGCGCTCTCAATGGAATGCTCATTAGATGTCCAGATGATGATGAAGCTTGGAAGGTGGCTGAAGCAGCCCATTCAATTGAGTGTGGTGGTCATGTTAATGGCCAGGCTCTAGTGAAGAAGATCCTTAGGTAGGGTTATTATTGGCCCACTCTAGAGGAAGATTGCTCCCTCTATGTCCAGAGGTGTCTTAAATGCCAACTCCATGCTGATAAAATCCATGATCCTACTTCATCTCTCCATCCACTTTCTTCTCCTTGGCCATTCTCTATGTGGGCCTTCGACATTGTAGGCCCGCTAGGTGATCCCAACTCTCAGACCAAGAAAAAATCTTTCATTCTTACCACCATTGAGTACTTCACCAAATGGGCCGAGGCGGAAGCATACGCGGAGATCAAAGAAATCACGGTGTGCTGCTTCATCCTAAAGAACATCATCTCGCGGTTTGGAGTACCAAGCAGCATTATCACCGACAACGGACCCCAGTTCATTACTCAAGAGCTCCAGGACCTCTATAAGAAGTTCAATATTGCATTGCATCATTCATCTTCATATTATCGTCTAGGCAACGATCAATCCGAAGCCACTAATAAAACCATTCTCAAAATCATAAAGAAAACATGTGAATCTCATAAATTTGCTGATTTGCCTGAACGATTAGTGAAAGCTCTATGGGATTACCGCACCTCCGTTCGTACTCCTATGGGGTAAAACCACTATGCTCTCACTTATGGGAGGGAGGCGGTGCTCCCATATGTGATCTTGATCCCTTCCCTAAGGGTGCAGCTCGATAAGGAACTTAATCTCGACGAACATCGGGAGGCGTTGCTCGTACAGCTGGAACTCTTGGATGAGAAGAGGCTAAATGCGGTCAATCACGTATCTGTTTATCAAAAGAGAGTCTCGGGTTATTTTGAAAAGAAAGTAATTGAGCACAAATTTCAAATAGGTTATATGGTTTTGAAACGTAAATTCATTAGGTCTGGAGGTCCTAGGTCTAAATTACAACGTAACTGGGAAGGGCCGGTCGTTGTTAAAGAGGCTTATCCAGGGAACGCATATCGTCTAGTTAACGCGGAAGGTGAGGAGCTATCTCACGCTTGGAATGGGTTATATATTAAGAGATTTTACCCTTAGAGTCAAGCTAGCACCAACCCGGTGGCGAGGTGTCTCTCCCTTGATCGCGAAAGAGGACCCCGAGCACAGCAATCACACTACACGGCAACTCTGGTCAGATTTCCCTCTACTATGCAAACCCATTTCTCCTTTGGCCATGCCCAGGGGAAGTAAAAGTCCCTGTTTTTATCTTCGGCCAGGTGTAGGGACAAGGATTAAATAAGGGGGAGATGAGCAACCTAGACACCCCCACGAGAGGAGGTCTCAAATAGGGGCAGTCCATTATGACATGATTCCACAAAGAGAAAAGGAAAAGGAAAAAGAGAAAAACAATCAAAGGAAAGGAGCATAAATTAGGGCAAAAGCCAACACGTCTATCAAAAGCACGAAGTGCAACGTCAAATTGCTCCAAAGAAAAATGAAATGTCAAACTAGGCATGGCAAGAGTGGCAATACAGTTTCCCTGTGGGACGTTATGAGCCGGGTCGTACGTGTGCCTAGACTGGATGAAGGTTCGATGATGGACACAATGCCCCAGCGCAACAGACCGAATATTCAACCGGGTCGTCATGGGAGGAATTCGAACCCTTAAAGTTTCTATCACTATGCTAGGGTTACCCCCAACTGTTCTTCTCTTTCTCCCTCAAAGGATTGCAACATACCTAGGGTATGGCCCTTGGAGAGGCACCATCATATGGATGGGGTAGGCTCGGCCAGGGACTGTCACCTTTAATGCACGCCAACCTCGGGGGATTCTTAGTGGAATAAGTAGGACCTGCGTTACCGGGGCAGAACTAGTTTTCAAAAATCCAAAAAAATCAAATATTTTAAAAATCCAAAAAAATTAAATATTGCAAGAATCCAAAAAATCAAATATTGTAAAAATCTAAAAAATACAAATATTTCAAAAATCCTAAAAAAAATGCTCATCATCCTTGCATTTGTATTTTATAGCATGCATCCCATTCATATTTGTATTTTCGCCTATTTAATAAGGTTCCACCCCTTGATCAAATATCAAGGATTGGTCGTCTCTAACTTACTGCAGGCAAGGGGTTGAGCCTAAGAACCGATTGTTGACACCTGGAAAATGAACAAGGGTGAAAACATAATTGAAAAGAGGGTCGGACCAACAGTGAAAGACCAATGATGAAGCTCATCAACTGTCTACCCGGCTAAAGCCCTTGTCGGCAAAGCTGATGCCCGGTGCCAATGTCACTCAGACGGTAGCACTGATAAAGCAGCAGTCACTCGACTGATGAGACCTTCCAGCCCTTTAATGAGAGCTCTACTACCGTTCCGTCCAAGAATCCACGGATGATATGTGAAGGTAAGTCAGATGTCGGCTTGCTGACAGATGTAATATGAGATGAAGATGAAGCCGGTACCGGCAGATGAAGATTGCAAAGGCTTTTGTAAAGTCAGAACAGAAGAAGAATGGTCTCCACAGATTATACCCGGCTGAGGTCTTCCCAGACTAAAGCTGCTGTCCGAGCTCGTCACCATTCAAGTGACGGTGTCGATAAGATGATACCCGATTTTGTCACCATTCAGATGGCAATACCGATGAAACCCCTATCTACGGACTGATGAAACCCCTGTCTACGGACTGATGAAACCCCTGTCTACGGACTGATGAAAACCGTAATGATGATCTCGATACAAGATATGTCATCAATGAAAGGCCCTTTCGGGTGATGATGCACTTAAAAAGTCCCAAGTGGGCCTGTGTGAAGGTCACGCCGAGAGCCTGTGGTCGAAGCCCAAAGCTGCGCCGAGAGGTGGGATTCGAGCGCGCCGGGAAGCCCGTTTCAAGCGCGCCGTGATAGTATCTGCCGAGAAGGAAAAGGAGGATGGATATAAAAAACCTCTTCCTTCGAACGAAGAGGGAGCGGACAAAAAAAAGAGGAGAATAGAAAAAGAGAACAGGATAGAAGAATAGAAAAAGAATAGTGAGGGAGTCTTGCCAGGAGAGAGAGAGACCCCCCCCCCTCGGCTGAGAGAAGAGAAGAAGGAGAAGAAAAGAAGAAGAAAAGGCTCCAGGTGGGCTGCTAGGGGGAGAGAGAGGAGTCAATGCTCCGCCCCCCCCCCCCCCCCCATGTTCGTTGTTCCTTTTTCATTGTTCTCCGTATGTAGTAGTCCAAGTCTTAGTGCTTCGATTATTCATATGATTCTCCCCCTGTTCCTCCCCTTTATGTTTCTCGGCTTCAGTCCTGCAGTCGATGTAAATAATGGTAGTGGGATGAAATAAATGCAGTTGCCGTGATGGATATTAGGCAATACGAGCTTCCCCTGTCTCTATACGCATGCGTATTGTTTGTCTGAATGCCCCATGGGCGGAACGATTCAAGCTTCAGAGTTGAGTCTGTTCTTAGAGCAGGGATGAAGATAGAACTCCCACCCCTGTTTAGTGGGTCGTTGGGTTCTATTCTCTTCTCTCTTCCTGTCTCAATGGTATGCCCTCCGTATACGTTCGAGTTTTTCCCCTCGAGCCTCTTGTGCTGTTCGGGAACCAGAGACATCAATCTCTTGGTTTCCCGGACTGTCGGCTATAAAAGATGTATTTGAACCCGCAGATGAACGCAACCCTGGGTCTTCACTCTAACCGTTGAGTGATTAAGACCTGGAGTCCCGACGCCGAGGGTTCTTTCATCGCCGTTTTGCTTCTTCGATGCCACTGTGCTAGTCTGGGGGATCAGAGACAGCCATCTCTTGACCCCCCCAGACGTCTGGCAGCAGATAGATGAAAGCTACTCAGGGCCCTAACGATGGCCTCTCCTCCTCCTGATGATTTGGTCTCTCAGCTTCCCTGGCATCCCTCTAGCAGAGGCATCCATGAAACCTCCTCCTGCACCCCCGATTCGGTCTCACTCTGAGCCACAAAACCCAGAAACTCTCGAACAGAGTACCGCAATCAAACCCTGAAATCCTTCCGCAAAACCACCTTCTCGGCGTGCAAAATTCCCCTCCGAGAGCTGTCCCGCCGAGATGCCCTCTCGCCCAGCTAAACGACAAACCCTGCCATTTAAACCTTTTTCACGTGAGCCTCCATGCGAGCCTCTCGGCGCCAGGCTCCCGACGCGGCCAGGAGCGCGCGAGCCGGGAAGCCACCGCCGAGACCCCCCTTTTTGAACCAATAAACCCCCGCCGAGAGGCCCTTTGGCCAGCCAAGAAACCACCGCCGAGACCCCCCTTTGGCCAACCAATAAACCTCCGCCGAGACCCTCCTCTGGCCGATAGAAAGCCATGCTGAGACCCACCTTCTTGGCCAATTGAAGTCCAGTCAGAGGCTCTTCTCTGCACTGCCATCTGTCAACCTTCTGATTTCTTCAGACATATGCCCCGGGGATGTTCAGAGATCGTCATGGATGCCTTGAGAAGACACAGTAATGGGGACAGTCCACATTCCCGATCCGGATTTCACCCTTATGAACCCAAAGGGCCATGTCATTACATGAGTTCCGAGGGATTTCAAGGGGATATTAAACGATGGCATAAATGCAAGCGATGTCCCGGGGCCCGGGGCCCATCCTCGTTCGGTCGTCATCCCGGCATTCCGTGGATGATGACCTATTCTCTCTTGGCATAATCCAAGTTGAGGGGACATGCTGCCGAAATTCACACATGCCTTGCCAAGTAAATGTGATGCTTTCTATCTCAACCCCACCAGCCTGTGGAGTCATGTCCTTGCATGCTCTCCGATGGCCCTTTGAAGGGGAATATAGATGCAACATCGCGTCTGCACGGAGCGCGTTATGTTATGCCAGTACTTACTCAGATTCTGGGTCAATTATGCCCGATCTTTTACGGATCCCACCCTGCCACTGCATGGGTGGTTTCCTATTCCCCACTTGGCATGGTCCAAGATGGTGGGAATATGCCGTCGGTTTTATCCCGAAAATAACCAACCCCTGCTTCGTCTAATCCATTTAACGTCTTGCAAGTGAGCGAATTCCGTCTCTTTTGAGCATGCGGCTTTACCGCTCTCATCCTCCTACCTTTAGCGTTTAATCAAGGGTTGTCCTTCCTTGGAAGGGCGTAATTAACGTCATAGCCTTTATGGTATGACGGACTTCTGGTCCAGACACGATCACTCACAATCGACTGACCAAGTCAGATCGAGCGCACAATAAAAATCGTCACTCCGGTGACTGGCACGCCAATAAATCAATAAATAATAAATCAATCAAATAAAATAAATAAATAAATAAAATCCACGTCCACAAGTCTGGCACGCCCGGTGGGACCGAGTCTCCCTTCATCTTTACGCTAAAGTAGGAGGCCCAGTGGGCCCCCCTCAAAATTCTGATTCTGTGTACTTTCCATATTTTCAGGAATCTACAATGATAGTCGGAATCATGTCCGTTTGCTTCGACCATCAGCCGATTGACATGCATGTGCGAGAAGGCTACCTGGCGGTACCTCTCGCGTTCGGATCGATGCTGCCTGCCGTTGGGCTGCCCAACTTCTTGGGCATCGTCTTCACTGACCTTCTGCAGGTCGATGACAATGAGCAAGGCACTGCTGCAAGTGCCCCGGTGAAGATCACTGACCAGAAGAATATCTTACCAGAGAAAACGGTCCCCACGGCCGTCGCCTGCTACGTCCATCATGTCCAAAAAAGGGGCATGGTCCCTGCTGCTGCTCAGAAGGGGAGAAGAACCAACCGGAGGAGCCGGTATGACGCTGTTGACCGTCGCCTTTCCAACTCCGGAAAGACCATGATGATTGGAGGTGTCCGGGCAAACATGAATGGTTGCCCAAGGGAGGTCAAGACGGACGTGATCATCCCGATGGTGCCCACTACCAACAGATTCCAGACTCTGGCCGCTAGGCAGGCCAATTGGGAGGCTGATGAGAGGAAGCCGCTGGCACCCAAGCCAGCAAAATACAAACAGGTCTGGCGACCGAAGAGGATTCAGAGCTGGGTTCCAGCTCGAGATGAGGAGAAGGCTGCTGAAGATGTTGTTGCCCGCTTCAGGGCAGAAAGTCGAAGAAGAGAGGGAAAAGAGACAAGAAATGTTGTTGCTGCTCGCCCCAAAGACTGGGGCAGAAGAGATGAGAGAAATGATGAAGAAAGAAATTTGACTGCTGCTCGCCCCATGATGAGGGGCAGAAGGGATGAGAGGAAGGAAGACCTTACTGTCACCCGTCCCAGGGCTCGGGGCAGAAGATGGCAAAGAAAGAAATATGATGCTGCTGTCAACTGCTGCCGAAACGGCAATGTGGGAATGAGCGAACCAGTCACGGTCGCCATCCCAAGAAGACCGAGGGCCTGTGCCAGACAGGCCGACTTGTTCAAATATTCCAAAGCCGAGCATTTGAATGCTCAGGTAACAAGACTGGCCTATCAGCACAGAAGCCAGGAAAGACTAATGCTCCAGCCTGAGCCACAGAGGCACAATTCTGAAGAGATGAAGCAGATAGTCCAAGACTACTTCCACTACCTGGGGAGCTCTGCCCTCGGTCAACAAAGACTATCCCGTGCCTTGGGCACCAGACGTGAAGAAAAAGAAGAAACACTTCGAGAAACGATGATCGGAGCCTCTTCCTCCGATTCAAATCACTATGAAGAAGGTCTCAGGGCCGGATATGACAAAGAAGACCTGTACCTGGAAGAAGCCAAAGAAAGAATATCGGTCTTTGACCGGCTCAAATATCCCGACCAAGTGAAAAGAAAGGTCTACAGGGGGAAAGAAAAAATGCAAATCTTCGCCTGCAACATGGCTGGACTTGCCAGGGGGCAAGATATACTACCAACTCGGCCAGATGAACTGCTCAGGTTGGCTACTAGACCTGGTCCTGTCACAAGAAGAGGCCAGGCCGCAAAAGATAAGATGAAGAAATATGATGAAGCCCGCAAGATCACCACCATGACAGTCAATGTGGTGACGATAGAGGATGAGGACAATCCCCTTATTGATGATGCTGAAGGGACTTCTGAAGATATGCAAATCCCATCAGCCTTGGATCCTATGGTCCAGATGATGTTCAGAAGATACCAGCAGGAGATCAGTGCTCTCCGAAGGCAGCTCAATGAGAGACATGAAGCTACATCAGTCTCAAAGCAAGCTGAACCTGCGGGGCAGACATCCAGCTCAGCAGAGACGGCTATCCCAGCTAACCCTCTCCTAGATGATAAGGGCAAGACACCGAGCCAACCTATTCCACAGCAAACAGCAGCTCAGCCCTCTGTGTCTCAGACACAGCCTACCGCGCCCATCTTGCGCGCCACTGTGATGACAACTCCTCACAGCCAGCAACAAGCTCACTTCTTTCCAGAAGACATAGATCCAGCTGTAGCCCACAAGCAGATGATTGAAAGAATTATGGAAATGAAGCTGTCAGAAAAGACTGGTGGTGATGCTGGTACCTATGATGTGTACAAGGTACCGTATCCTCCCCAGTATGCTGCCAAGAGACTACCCCCAGGCGTCAGTAAGCCGCCGAAGTTTGAGAAATTTAATGGCCAAGGCTCCCCTAGGGAGCATATAGCCTACTACACTACAATCATGGGCGACCTAGCAGTCGATGAGCTTATCTGCTCAAGTTCTTCGGCTCATCCCTCACTGGGTTGGCCTTTGAATGATACTCAAGCCTGCCAGCTGGGTCAGTGGTTGATTGGCCTGATATGCAGAGAAAATTCCGCGATAGATTTCATGTCATGGAAAGGGAAATCACGATAGCAGAGCTATATGCAACCAGGCAGAAGCAAGATGAAACTGCACTGGACTACATCAAAAGGTGGAGGAACTTAGCCATGAGATGCCGAAGACCTCCTCATCAATAAGATGCGGTGCAGATATGCAAGCAGAGCCTCAGGAGGGAGGTGCTAGAAAAAATGATCGGTGCAGATGTCAGAACATTTGACCGACTGAACAATATAGTGGCAGAAGTTGAGACGTTCTTGTCCAAGCGTCCGACTGCCAATGTCCCCACCATGCCGAAGGGAAAATCCAATGAGCGACGGCCATCACACTCTGAGGCCAACACCATCGATTTCAGAACCTTTGAGCAACAGAAGGGGAAGAAAGGGGCAGATGAAGCTCCCCCGCTGGCAGATACAACAGAAAGAAAAGATAAAGTCTCTCTGAGAGACAAGATGAGAAAATCATATTCCTTCCCAAAAGATAAGACGGCCGCACTGTTCAACTGGGCATACAAGTTCAATAAGGTAACATTGCCTGAACCCAAAAGACCAGCAGATGCAGCAAAGAAAGATGATCCGCTGTTCTGTCCATTTCACCGTGCGCTGGGGCACGCAATTGAAGATTGTTATGTCTTCAAAGATATCATGGAAGGAATGGTCAAGAAAGGTGAGCTGCAGCTGGGAGATTATCAGGTAAAGCCGCCCCATCCACATGAGCCTCCACCCTTGAGAATGGCTGCCAATATGATCTCACTCTACCAACAGCTGCCCAAGGAAGCCGTTGAAGAATGCACCAAGCACACCTATGAAGCTTGCTTCCTCACCCCATAGAAAGATCAGGAAGGATGGCAGATGATACCCATAAAAAGCAAAAAGAAGACTCCTGCAGCCAGTACCAGCAGAGCAGTTATCCGGGGTGTTACCCCAAGGCCCGAGCTGCCTCCGATAAAGCCAATATGGCATACAACTGAGACTGGACCAGTCATCCGGATCCCTACTCACAACCGGACGAGACAAACTCCCCTCCCTACACATAAAGAAGTAAGCCCTGTAGCCAGGCGTCTGCAGCAATATATTAATGAGCTTGATGAGTACGAGCAGAAGAAGCCCAAGCATCTGCTGATGAAAGACTGTATACTCTGGGAACAGCTCGAAGAATTGAAAATCAAAGAGTAGCCAGAGGCAGAATAAGAAAAAGCTGAGAATGAACCCTTCTGGGGCCAGGAGCTTGCAAAGCCAAATTCCCAGAAGAAGAGGAGACGACTCAAGTCCAAGAAGGGAAAGAAGGTCACGACAGTACAATGTAACACTCTGTCGGTACTCTTTTCCTTGCCCGGGGAGGATGATGAGCCAGAAGCATCCGACGCCCCGCTAGAAGCTAACCATGCCGAAGCCTCCACCTCGGCCCATGCAACACGTTCTGGGAGAAGATGGGGGCACCCACCACCAGCCAACCATAATATTATGTTCAGAGGGGAGCAACCCTATCAAATCCCGGAACCAGAGATACGAGGTGCCCAGGTTCCTCCCCCTGCCAGTCTGTACCAAGACAAAAAGAAGGCAGATGAAGCCCCTTCATTCCTGGAGTTCCTGTCCAGCTTAGAGAATGAGCAACCGGCTCATACTGCTCCAGCTAAAAGCAATAAATACCAGCAGACAGCAGCTAGAAAGCAGAAACAGCATGAAGGAAATGAAGAAAGTAACCCTCTAGCAAAACCAGGGGCAGTCGCTACAGAAGAAGCCTTCCGGGAGACCGATGAAGAAGATGAAATTGGGACTGGGCAGCAAAGGCCACAGGCCCCACATGAACCTCCACGACCCCATTGGGCAGAGGAGATGAGACTATCTAATGTCCGGGTGGGCAGTCGAGTCATGAAAATGCTGAAGAAGCTCCCTACCAGATTCAACATCTGGGAAATTCTCTCTCTGAGCGAAGAAGCTCGCCAAGCAATCGTGGATGCCCTGCAGTCTCCGGCACAATGTGAATCACTCCTGGCAGAAGTGAATGCTGGGCCATCGGTCACCGTCACGGAAGATGATATGCTAATCCCAAATGTCGGTCATAACAGACCGCTGTATATGAGGGGTTCCCTGAACTGTCAGCCATTGAGCAGGATATTGATAGATCCCCGGGCCGCTGTGAATATTCTCCCGTACCGCATTTACCAGAAATACTACTTTGACCTGCAGCTCACCAAGGTCAGAGATATGAAGATTGCGGGGTTCAACCAAAAATGTGAAACACCTCTCGAGCTGGCTGATTTCAACCTCACACTGGGCGACCTCACTACCATGGTGCGATTCTATGTAATCGACTCCAAGACCACGTATAAGGCCCTGCTGGGAAGACCGTGGCTGCACGAATATCAGATAGTGCCATCCACGCTACACCAATGCATAAAATACTACCATGAAGGAAAAGAAGAAAGGGTGTTTGCTGATCTACATCCCTTTGAAGTATTCGAGTGCCATATGCTCGATGCATCCTACTACACCGAGGTGTCACAAAGGGATAAAGAAAAAGAAGCTGTGGTCAGCCAGGAAAAGCCGGCGACGAAGACAAGAAACTGGTCTCCGCCGCCGCCAAAGGGCTACATTAAAAAGCATGAGGTATCCCACATCTCCTATGCTGGAGACTTTGCTTGGATAACTCCTCCTAGCGTCCACCCGGGTGATGCCGATAAAGAAATGAAACAAAAGTACACTCAGGTGGAGGTGCCGCAGGGTTTATTTAAACCCATCGTCAGTCTTGAGTACCAGACGGTGCCGCCACTGAAGACTATGGAAATCCCTCGCTTCTGCGAGCCTCCTATCATATTCTACATCGGGGAGGCAGTCGAAGAAGATGATCAAGATTGCATGGTCCCTGAAGAAGCCGCAAACTGGATGGTGCCAATTACAGGCCTGGAGTACACTACCCAACGGGTTTCGCAGATGTTCTCCAAGATGCAAATGCCATCGATGCAGTCTGCAGCCCAGAAGAAAGCATTTAAGGAGCTATGGGATCCACCTCGAGATAATAAAGAACTTAGGAAGATCACACAGCACCCAGGACTGGGTTATACCCCGCAAGAATACTATGAAGCTGAGGTAGATGTCATCTCTGCCTTCTACCAGCATGAAGATTCCCCTGGGATGGACTATGACCAATACCCTTCGGAAGATGAAGAAATCATTTATCAGTCCGTAGTGGACAATGAAGTCCCAGACAATCAGCCGGGGACGGGGACACCTGACGAGACAAAGAGAGATTGGTACTGGGAGGATCTATCTTGCAAGGAGGATCTGTTCCAGGATGAAGCGAAATTTGATACGGGAACCCCGGATGAAGATCAAGAGTGCCTGGAGTTTGGGCGCATTCTAGAAGAATTCCGAGCTCTACATAATGATGACCTCTCAGGGGAGCCCACGTCAGAAGAGCCACTAAGCACAGAAGACTCCACTTCGAAGTTTTCCGCTGAGCCAGTCACGTCCTCGGGGCAGACTGAACAGAATCCGGCCATATTGGCCTTATACGATGCACCAGCATCTGCCGATGATCAATATGATGAAACAGAAAATCATGAGAATGAGGAAGATTATATCCCGGGAGGCTTTATTGATTTGCAAGAAGCCCCACCCGAAGTTGAAGACGGAGGCCAAGCCACCGTCGATGAGCTGATAGAAATAAATCTGGGGTCAGCAGATGAGCCAAGGCCGACATTCCTCAGTGCACTGCTGCATCTAGCTGTCAAAGAACAGTATATTCAGTTTTTGAAGAATTCCGAGACTGCTTCGCATGGACATATGATGAAATGCCAGGACTGAGTTCTGATGTGGCACAGCACCGATTGGCGATAAACCCAGAGGCAAGCCCTGTGAAGCAGCCTTCCAGGAGAATGCGTCCCGAACTGATAAATCAGATCAACAAAGAGGTCGACAAGCTTATCGATGTGGGCTTTGTTGAAGAGAACCAGTATACTACATGGCTGGCCAATATAGTGCCCGTGAAGAAGAAAAATGGGCAGATCAGAATATGTGTAGATTTCAGGGACCTGAATAAGGCTTGCCCGAAAGATGATTTCCCAGTGCCAATCACTGAAGTAATGATCGATGCAACCACTGGCCATGAAGCCCTGTCATTCATGGATGGGTCATCCGGATACAACCAGATCTGGATTGCTGAAGAAGACAGAGTGCACACTGCATTCCGCACCCCGAAGGGGATATTTCATTATAAAAGAATGTCGTTCGGCCTTAAGAATGCCGACGCTACCTATCAGAGAGCTATGACAAAGATCTTTGATGATTTGCTCTTCAAGAAAGTGGAGTGCTACATTGATGACCTGGTGGTGAAAACCAGCAGAAGAGAAGATCATCTGCAAGACCTGAGGATAGTGTTCCAGAGGCTGCGCAAATATGAACTCAAGATGAATCCTATGAAATGTGCCTTCGGCGTGTCCAGTAGAAAATTCCTTGGGTTCATTGTCCGTCATAGGGGCATTGAGATCGACCCATCCAAGATTAAAGCTATCCAGGAGCTCCCTCCACCAAGGAATCTCCACGAACTGAGATCTCTACAAGGGCGTTTGGCCTATATCCGAAGATTCATATCAAATCTGTCGGGGAGATGCCACCCTTTTCACAAGCTCATGATGAAAGATGTACCGTTCCTCTGGGACGATGGCTGTCAGGAAGCCTTTGGGAAGCTGAAAGAATATCTCAAGACCCCTCCAGTGCTGGGGGCACCTATTAAGGGCAAACCTCTGATACTGTACATTGCAGCCACACACTGTTCCCTGGGGGCAATGCTAGCACAGATAAATGAAGAAGGCAAAGAGCGGGCTCTATACTACCTGAGTCGGAGGCTGATTAGAACTGAAGAAAGCTACACCTATGTAGAAAAGACATGCTTGGCACTAGTCTTTGTCGTTAAAAAGCTCCGGCACTATATGCTGTCACATGAAATCAGATTGATATCTGCAGCGGATCCACTCAAATACATATTGACTCAGCCAGCACTGAAAGGCCGGTTGGGCAAATGGGCAGTAATTCTGATGGAATTTGATATCACATATATACCCCAGAGGGCAATAAAAGGACAGGCCGTGGCCGATTTCTTCGCAGAGCATCCTGTGCCAGAGAATGATATGTTGGGGACTGAGTTACCCGATGATGAGACACTAGAAGCCTGCCAGGCTCAGTCAACTATGTGGCAGCTATTCTTTGATGGAGCATCTAGAACAGAGACAGACTCCGATGGAAAGACCAGAATACGGGCCGGAGCCGGTATTGTGCTAAGATCACCAGAAGGGGAGGTTGTGCATACTTCCTGTTCTATAAATAAGCCCTGCACTAATAATGAAGCCGAGTATGAAGCTCTGATAATCGGATTGCACATCAGCCTCAACATGGATATCCAGATGCTTCAGGTATTCGGGGATTCAATGTTAATAATAAAGCAAATCCAAGGGGAGTTCGAAGTGCGAAAGCCGGAGTTAAACCCCTACCACCAAAAAGCTGTGCGCCTCATGGCGAAATTCTATCATATTGAGCTCAAGCATGTGGGCCGTGCACATAATGCCCAGGCTGATGCATTGGCAAAGCTAGCCAGTTCAATAGCAGTCCCACCGGATGAGACACTGAACATTGTTGTTATAAATCGGCGGCAATTCCCCAGCATGCTAGAAGGCTGCCCCGAAGAAAATGAAGTCGCCACGATCAGCACAGAACATGCATCTGATTGGAGACAACACCTACTACAATGGTTTTTACACCAACAGCTGCAGCAGAAAAGAGAAGAAAAGATGAAACTTCTAAGGATCAAAGACTCTTATGAATTCAAAAATGGAACTCTGTTCCGAATAATGGCAGATGCACGCAAGAAGATTTTGATCCGCTGCCTGTCTACCGAGGAAGCTTGGCAAGCAATGAAAGAAATACATGCTGGGACGGCAGGTGCTCATCAAGCTGGCCCTAAGATGAAGATAGAAATCAAGAAGCTGGGCTACTATTGGCCCACTATGTTTGAAGACTGTTGCAAGTTTACAAAGTCATGCCAGAGATGTCAGGAGCATGCTGTTGTGCCTAGAAGACCACCTGCCGTTCTGCACCCTACAGTCCCTAGCTGGCCGTTTGCACAATGGGGAACTGATGTAGTCGGCCCACTACTGACCTCCTCGGCCGGACATAAGTACATACTGGCAATAACAGATTACTTCTCCCGATGGGCAGAAGCTATAGCGTTACGAGAAGTAACTGGTGAACTGGTCGCCAGATTCATCAAGCAGAACATTATCTTCCGGTTTGGGAGCCCCAGCCGGATAATATCTGATAATGGAAGTCATTTCAGAAATCAAAAGATCTATCGGCTTGCCGAAAAGTATAAGATCGAATGGAGGACTTCCACTCCTTACAATCCACAGGCAAATGGATTGGCAGAAGCCTTCAATAAAACTTTATGCACCTTGCTGGCTAAAGTCGTCCATTCTAATAAGAAGGACTGGGAAGAAAAGATGTATGAAGTTCTATGGGCATACCGCACTGTCTTCAAGACACCTACAGGGTGCTCGCCATACTCACTGGTATACGGCTCAGAGGCAGTAGTTCCGCTAGAGCTGGAAATCCCGTCACTCAGAGTGGCAGTCCAATATGACCTGGCCTATGGCGAACAAACCAATGCAGAAAGAAGATTACAAGAATTGGCTGAATTGGAACGGAAGCGCCTCCAAGCTCAGAAGAATATCCAGATGTATCAGGCCCGCATGGCCACTGCATTCAACAAACTCGTAAAAGGACGAGAATTTAAGAAAGGTGACCTTGTCATGGTCAAGAAAAGAGAAGTCATGGCGTCCAACCCCAAAGGAAAGCTAAATCCTAATTGGGAAGGACCTTATGTGATACATAGGGTCTACAAAGGTGGGGCCTATATGGTTGTCAACCATCGAGGGGAGATCCAATTCTCGCCACTCAACGGTAGGCACCTAAAGCTGTATCATGCTGCACAACCGACATTCTCGAGTAATCGGGCCAAAAGCTACCCTTCTTCCTTGGTCTAGCGGCACTCCGCCCTGACCGAGTTACCTTCTTTCTTGGTTTAGTGGCATTCCGCCCTAACCAAGCTACCTCTTTCTTGGACTAGTGGCACTCCGCCCTAACCAAGCTACCTCTTCCTTGGTCTAGCGACACTCCGCCCTAACCAAGCTACTTCTTCCTTGGTCTAGCGGCACTCCGCCCTAACCAAGCTACTTCTTTCTTAGTCTAGGGGCACTCCGCCCTAACCAAGCTACTTCTTTCTTGGTCTAGTGGCATTCCGCCCTAGCCGAGCTACCTCATTCTTGGTTTAGTGGCATTCCGCCCTAGCCGAGCTACCTTCTTTCTTGGTTTAGCGGCACTCCGCCCTAGCCGAGCTACCCCATTCTTGGTCTGGCGGCACTCCGCCCTAGCCAAGCTACCCTCTTTCTTGGTTTAGCGGCACTCCGCCCTAGCTGAGCTACCTCATTCTTGGTCTAGCGGCATTCCGCCCCAGCCGAGCTACCCTTTCTTGGTTTGGTGGCACTCCGCCCTAACCAAGCCACTCCTTATCACGGATTAATGGCATTCCAATCTGTCACCCTCTAAAAAAAAAATGAGAAAAGAAAAATGGGGTTGAAAATAGAGATACCCCGACAGTCTTGTTCAGACATTCTGAACAAGGGCAAAAATGGCCGAAACCCAGCTGTGGTGAAAACCCGAAAGGGCACTGCAGGCAAAATCGGGTACCCCGCCACGTGAAAACCCGAAAGGGCGCGTGGGCAAAAGTAAGAGGGGACTGGCTCCGGTGAAAACCCGAAAGGGCACTTGGGTCAGTAATGTGGTAATCCCAAAGAAAAAGCCTCACCTCTCGCCATAAAACTCCTCGTCAATCGATCGGCGCCTTGCTCGATCGATGATTAGACCCACTCAGTATAGGCCCTACGTCTATCCTGATAAAAGTCCTCATACCTTGTCCCAGGTCCCACCGTGATGAAACCTGCTGCTGATCAATGGGCTCACTCACCCGATCAGCAATGAAACCTGTCCGGTTTAGACCTTACGTCTATGCCGATAAAACCTATGAAATCCTTGCATCGGTATAAACCCAATACCGATGATGGAACCTGCTGCTGGTTGATCGACACACTGCCCAATCGGCGATGAAACCTATCCAGGCCAGACCTTTCGTCTATCCTGATGAAACCTATGAAATCCTTGCATTGGTATAAACCTAATACCGATGATGAAACCTGCTGTTGATCGATTGGTACACTGCCCGATCAATGATGAAACCTACCCAGTCTAGACCTTACGTCTATCCTGATGAAGCCTATGAAATCCTTGCATCGGTATAAACCCAATACCGATGATAAGAGTAGTCACTAATGGAGCAGCACATCGCCTGATCCATGCTGAAGTCCCAATTCAAGAAATATATATACGTATATATAAATAAAAAAAATGGGGTTAAAAATAGAGATACCCCGCCAGGCTTGTTCGGATATCCCGGACAAGGGCAAAAATGGCCAAAACCCAGCTGTGGTGAAAACCCGAAAGGGCACTGCAGGCAAAATCGGGTACCCCACCACGTGAAAACCCGAAAGGGCGCGTGGGCAAAAGCAAGAGGGGGCTGGCTCCGGTGAAAACCCGAAAGGGCACTTGGGTCAGTAATGTGGTAATTCAAAAGTTCCATGCCAACAGGCACGCTACCTTTACCTCCCTTTCACTGATGAAACCTCCCGTCGGTCAGTCGGCGTCATTCCCCACCGATGATAAAACCCTTCCGGGATAGACCTTACGTTTACCCTGATAAAATTCACATACCCTCTTTCAAACGTCCCACCGACAATGAAACCGATCACCATTCTGATGAAGCCTGTCCAGCTCAGACCTCACGTCTGTCCTGATAAAGCCTACAAATTTCTTGGCAAGCCTCACCTGCGATAAAACATATTGGAATAGACCTTACGTCTATCCTGACGAGACCTACGCCTCTACCGACGTCCCACTGTTGATCGACCGGCACCTTGCCCGATCAATGATGAAATCCTGCAGTTTAGACCTTTCGTCTATTCTGATGAAACTTATAAACCCCTTTGCATCGATATAAACCCAATATCGATGATGAAACCAACTGTTGATCGATTGGCACCCTGCCCGATCAATGATGAAACCTTAGCCAGTTTAGACCTTTCGTCTATGCTGATGAAACTCTTCTTTGCATCGATATAAACCCAATATCGATGATGAAACCAACTGTTGATCGATTGGCACCTTGCCCGATCAATGATGAAACCCTATCCAGTTTAGACCTTACGTCTATTCTGATAAAACATATGAAATCCCCCTTGCATCGATATAAGCTCAATATCGATGATGAAGTCAACCGTTGGCTGATCGGTACATCGCCCGGCCAATGATACAATCTGTCCAGTTCAGACTTTATGGCCGTTCTGATGAAAACCCCATACCCTTTTTCAATGTCCCACCTGCTATAACCTCTACCCGGTCTAGACCTTTCATCTATTCCGATGAAACCTCTTCTTTCACATTTCTGCAAATTGTCTCCCTCGCAGCACATATTGCCAAGAGGGATGATTGCTGCTACCAACAGAATCCGGTTTAAGCGCCTCCCCGGATGCCGTCACGCGGTGGAGCGAGTTCCCCATCCTTTCTCTGAGGGGGTGGACGCTCTCCTGCCAAGTACGGGCCATTCGCATGAGGAATTGCTAAAACCGCTACCCCACTTCTCAAAGTGATAAAACCACATGCAGAAGAAAATGGATACGCGTGAAGCCAAAGATTTCTTTTCATTAATAAGTGAGTACATAAAGGGCCCCGAGGGGACGTTGTATCGCAAAAGACTACAAAAGAAAAAGAAAGAGAAGATGGTTCATGGCTGCCTGAAGATGTCCTCGAAAGCCAGAAGACCCGCATAAGGGGCGGCTCTCAGTTCATGAAGACGAGCCTCCACCTCCAGCAGTCGAACGGACTCGTCTTGAAAGGACAACACCTGCCCCTCTAATAGAGCTGCTTCTTCCTCGAGCTGCGTTCGAGAAGTTGTTAGCTGCGGCAGCTCAGCTCGGAGATCGGACAGTTCAGCTTCCAGGTTAGTTATCCGGTCGCGCACAAACTGCTCCCGCTCCGCCAAAGACTGCATTTGGCACTGTCGCTCCTGAAGAATAGAGTTCATCTTCGCCAGCTCGGATTTGCATTCCATTCTTTGCAACTTCAAAGCCGCCAGTTTGTCAGACATGATATGTGTCAAGAAATCCCGGCGATGAACGAATTTTAACAATAAAAGAACCCGCTGGGCCCATATTTCTGTGGGACATCCCATCGCCTGCAAGCCGGCGGTGAAGCGCTCGGCTATCTCCTTCAACTGTGGATAGGTTAGTCCGGGCTGGGACTCCACTAGCTGGCGCAGCATGCCCAGATGTTGCCAGACAAAACTCTCAGGTGAAGTAAAGCCAGGCAAAGGAAGAGGAGCTACTTCAAAGGTTACTTCACTATCAATGTCCGCCCATAGGGTGATATCCGGCTGCGAAGAAGAAGATGGGAGGTCTACCGAAGGTACCAACTGAGCTTTCCCTGCAACCTCTGGCGTGGCCAAGAGATCTTCCACTTCCATCTCCTCGGAAGCGGCCGTCTGAATACTCCCGGATGTAACTTCAGGCACCTCCTCCTCAGATTCTGAAAGTATGGAGATAGAATCCGGGCGGTTACAGGCAATACTCCCAGTTCCGCAGCAGCTACCTCTCCTTCTTCCATCTCCGCTTCGGTGGCCAATTCCTTCAATGTCGAGGCCGCGGAGGCCGCAGTCTGAAGAGGCAAAGGCTCACCCTCCATGATTGATGTTGTAGGAATTGTTGACTCAGGAGCGATGGTCATCACTGCGGTCGGTATGAAAGCAGAACTTCTGGCTAGATCAGCTTCGGCTCTGAAATCTGAAGCCCTGATAGGAGTGCATCTGTCTCCTGAGGCCCCCAGGTCCAACGATGCTAAATCTGCTGAAGACTGTATTCGCATTGGGACAGGGCGAATGACCTCAGGAGCCCCCATGCAAGGTAAAGGTAGAAAAGGGACAATAGCCCAGTTTGCAGAAGAAACCTCCATAAAAGTTGCAGTTGTGTCTGAGCTGGCAGTGATAGGGCCCTGAGACCAGAGCAAAACAACCTTCAGCACTAAATGAAGATGCAGATGAAGCAGCAAGCCTGAAAGGGGACCCACCTTTGAAGCAGGGTTCGCACCCTCGAAGTGGGGCGAAAGAGGAGGAAACTCCGAAGTTGAAGTGACAAAGAGTGAAGTTATGTCGATCTCGATGTCGAGCCCGGCAAACTCCTCTTGCAACTCCTCCTCGGAAGATGGCACCAGCAGCTTAGCAAGCTGAAAAGACAGAGCACCTTTTGCAAGTACAGGCGGGGCTTCTGATTCAGGAGCATCCCCCTCATTGCCGCTGAAAGCCACTTCCTCCTCATCAAAGACGATTGTAGAGCTACCCGATGATATTTCTACCCTGGCTACATGCTGTGGGGACGCCTCTAAAGCATGTCGGGATGTGGACCGGGTAATTATGCGCCTGGCCAGAACAGTACCCCGCTTCGACTGAGTCTTGTGACCCTCCGGAGGTTGAATCGGCTCTTCTGTCATCTTTTCAACCTCAGTCTGCTCCTCGGCTGCCACTTCAACAAAAAAGGGACCTCTGAGGGTTATAGTAGAAAAAGCAATAGAAGTGTGAAACAGATGAGAAAGCACACTTACCCCCCGCCTCACTAGCCGGCGTGGGGGAAGGCAGCCTGGTCTCTGCTTCGGAGGGTGCCACAATTGGCTCTTGAGCTGCGCAAAAAGGTAAGGGGTCCGAGTCGAAGACTTCTTTGAAAATCTGCAAAAGATGATGAAGAATGCAAATGCAAGCTAATGATGTTACCCTGAACCGATGTCTGAGCAGCCTCCCTTTGCAACTCAAACTCATCGAATGAGGGAATGTTGGGGAGAGGGGTCCCAGTGTCCATCGCCACCGAAGTCGACTGCTGAACATGGGCCTTTTTGGCCTTCCTAGCCTTCCCAACTGCAGCCTTGACTGCGGAAGCCTTCCTCTTCTTGCCAGGAGGCAGGGGAGTAGTGGTCGGTGCTGCAGCCGGGACTTCAAAATAAGTAGGCTTCTCGGCCTGCGCAATAATCTTTCTGTAGAGCCCCTGTCGCTTTATATCAGGCCGGTCTGTTGAAAATGGCAGAAGGGTGATGGGATCAGTGAGTGCGAAATTCAGATGCTAAGCAGAAAACACTGCAATCAGAAAAGAAGAAATCTTACCTGCCGGGCCGTCGTAGAATACAGAAAGTGGCCAGTACAGATAAGCTACCTCCTTGGAGCGGGAAGCAGCCTCCTTGATGAGCCAGCACACATCACCAAATATCTGGCACTTCTCTACTAAAGCTGCCAGATCATTGTGGCCGTGAGAGTCAAGGCATCGAAATAAGTCAAGATGGTCCATGCACCAACCATCGACATAATGAAATGATATAAACAGTGGCTTGTTCAATATGCCAGCTATCGGGCTTTCTGCAGATAATCCATGCAAATTCAGTAGAATGAACAGCCAGGACGTTTGCCTATAGTATGTCTGAGTTCTATCTTCCCGGCGTACAAACGTCCTATATGGATGAAATTTATCAATTGGACCCTTCCAAGGAGCTGCTGTCGGGAGCGGTTCTTCAACAGGGAATGGGTACTGCTGCTCCTCCAAGCGAGCGCCTCCCACACGGCATAAATGCTTCAAGGTCTTCATGAAAGTGTCTTCATTGATAGCAGCAAAGACAGGGACAAGCGGCTCAGAACTCTTTTCCTTCAATGCCCGACGTTGAGTCAGATAATTCTCCGCCTCCCTCGGGTGCTGTGAGTAAAGTTTTTTCAAGTGGGCCTCAGGAATATCAAACACCGGCCCAGGTTGCTGTTTCAGGAAGGAGCGCTCTGCCACATCCCAGAAGGCACCCCTACCGTCCCTGTAAAAACCGGTCCGGATGTTCCACCATTTGATATATTCTGATGTTACCCGAGGAACACGGTTAGAAACAGTGGGCACCCTGAAAACTACATCGTCCTGGCGATGATAGAAATCCCACCACAACCGGCCCTCACCAACAATGACGGACCCGTGCTTGGCCCGGCTATCCAAAGGGAACTGAGCAGCTGAGGTGGGGATGTGTTGGTCGTAGCCGAAGTTCCGTCCAAATCGGAACGGATAGTATGGCTCCAAAAGAAGAAGGCCACCCTTCCTGAAAATTAAAACACTGGGCCGAATAGCCATGGCCCATCTGACTAGCTCCGGCTCCAGAATAGGCCGAGCAACTTCAGCCCCTGTGACAGGATGAGCATAAGTCTCTATCTCGGCCAGCTTGCACTCTCTCTGAGGATCAATCAAAGGAGCTGAACCTACCGCCAAGCTCTAGAAATGAATGCTACCAGGGGCGTCCACTGGTACCCTTATCAGTCGGCCCCTTATTTTAAACAACTGATCATAAAAGGGACCAGACTCAGCACTGGCAAATTCGATCATTCTAGGCAACACCGTATCTGCCTGCAAGGTTCTCGGAGGCAACTCAGGGAATATACTACAAACCCAGGCGTTGAAGAAGTGAAAAGGACCCACGGTCCTCAAAGAACGGGGAGTCCGATGCTTGTGCAGGTCCCCCAAAGATTTATATATCAAACACAGGGCCACTGGGCAAAGCGACAGCTTCATCCCCCATGCCATCTGACAAGCTGGATATATGGCCTCTGGCCAAATGACTGTCTCGTCCCCTTGTGGGAGGGCGAAAGTACACAACCAGAAGGTGAAATATGCCGCACAATGTGTGATGGGATCTACTTCTGCCGGATTGGGACCACCTTTGCCCGCATGACGCAATGAGGATGGCAGCGCCGACTTGTAGCGAGGGGCCCTTATCTGTTTGCTGGCAACTGGACCCAGGGAAGGAAAGTCTGCATACTTCAGGGGACCATCAAAGAAATACTGGAGCCACTGCCCTATCCGGACCCTCAGTTTGTTGCCTTTCTCTCGGGGATGATAGCCTTTGGAGGACCCTCTGTTATACGCCAGACAGATGGAGCGGTATACCTTCATCAGATACCGATATGAGAAGCCGATGGAATACTTGCCCTCGCCATCAGAGCTATCCTTCTCGGAATCTGTCAAGCAAACTTCCTCATACGGCTCGCCATCAATGGGCAGACCGGAGAGCTGTGATAAACTCCAGAGGTCCAGGGATGTCTCACCCTCCGCTGTATAAAAAGTGTTGAATAAAGGGCAGAACACTTCGAACATCCCGCAGCACAACCCTATGGATATGGGATATCGAAATCTAGAAGCAAAAATGTTGTGATATACCCCGGCTCTGATCAGCAGAGGGGCATACTCCTTCAGAACAAACTCTGTGAACTCCACTGCCCCTACTCGGAATAAGTGCGCGTCAGTGATTTTGGTATCCCCGAACCAACCAGCGGCCAGATGGTGCTTGAAATGAACGGCCGAACAATTCAGCACGAAGGGCTCTTCGCGATATCCCCACTTTAATGGTGCCAAGAACATACCATAGCCGGCCTTCTCCCTATGAACTCGGCCGCTAGCATTATCCCACCGCGCAGGTGTGAATTCCGGGGCCCGGGCCAGCATCTTCTTCTCTGGTTCCAGCTCCGATATGCCGAGGACTGCATCCCAGTCGCGCTTTTCCCCAGGAAGATAGATGGCCTTGCTGCGATACACTGATTCCTTCAGGCTATCCCGCTCAGCAAGAATGGCAGCTTCAACTACGCGAGCTATCCAGTAGTCTCGCATGCCGCCCACTGTGAAAGTCCGGATGAACGGCATCAAATGTCGGTCCTTCGGGAGGTCTGGCCGATAGCTACCATCCCGCCTGAAGCATGTCTCAGTCGCCGTGGAGTATACCCGGGCCGTGGACACTGTGTCAGTCTCAGAGTCAGACGATTCATCGACTGAAGCAATCCTGTCGTATCCAAAATCCAGACTGTGCACGTTCAGCCAGTTTACTTTGGCCCGTGATATGTCGGGCTGGGCCGATGAGCTAGCACCAACAGCTCCGGAAGATGCAACATCAGAACTGGAAGCCATTGCAGTGCCTGCAGTCGGAGAAAAAGTGTGAATTAGAAGCCAATCTTTTAAAGATTGTAACATGAGACTCTATGAAAATTTCGACAGCATCTCCCCTTATTCGGGGTCTGCCCAAGGAGAATAGGGAGTCACCAACCAAGAGGGGGTGATCCCGCAATCAAAAGAGATTAAATCCCCGTCCTGACGGGCGAAGAAAATGAGACGGCAGAGAGGAGTAGAAGCTCCCGCCGATGAAAGAAAGCCGAAGAAGAAGAAAGAAAATGAGACGGCCGAGAGGAAAAGATCGCTCGGGCCGAAGAAGAAGAAAGGAAATGAAGAAAGAGAAAGAAGAAGCAAGAATGAGGAAAAAAAGGCTTTTGATGCCTTAATATAGGGCCTGAAGCAGATGGGTTCTCGACCCGGCCAAATGCGCACCGAGAACCGCCCAGGCCGAGAGCCCCCGTCGGCCAGAAGGCGCGCCGAGATCCCCCAGGCCGAGAAGCCCTGGCCGAGGCCCCCTTCCGCCAGGGCGCGCCGAGAAGCCCCAGGCCGAGAGCCCCCTTCGTCCGCGCCGAGAAGCTCCGCGCCGAGAGGTCCCTCGCGCCGAGAAGCTTCTCGCCGAGAGGCTCACGCCGAGAAGTCAGTGCCCTGTGCTGAGAAGCTCCGAAATGCTGAAATTAAAGAAAATGCGAACATAAAAAAATATGAAAATGAAAGATCCGTGTGCAGAATATTGTTGCAACGAGATGATCAGGTCTGAGAACCCGATTAAAGACAAATTGAGGAAGATACCCTCGAATGATGAAAGACACCTGCAAGCCCCGTGCCGCTTATTCTGCGCTTACGCCGCCCGCAGGTGGGGGGCATTTGTTGACACCTGGAAAATGAACAAGGGTGAAAACATAATTGAAAAGAGGGTCGGGCCAACAGTGAAAGACCAATGATGAAGCTCATCAACTGTCTACTCGGCTAAAGCCCTTGTCGGCAAAGCTGATGCCCGGTGCCAATGTCACTCAGACGGCAACACTGATAAAGCAGCAGTCACTCGACTGATGAGACCTTCCAGCCCTTTAATGAGAGCTGTACTACCGTTCCGTCCAAGAATCCACGGATGATATGTCAGGGTAAGTCAGATGTCAGCTTACTGACAGATGTAATATGAGATGAAGATGAAGCCGGTACCGGCAGATGAAGATTGCAAAGGCTTTTGCAAAGTCAGAACAGAAGAAGAATGGTCTCCACAGATTATACCCGGCTGAGGTCTTCCCAGACTAAAGCTGATGTCCGAGCTTGTCACAATTCAAGTGACGGTGTCGATAAGATGATACCCGGTTTTATCACCATTCAGATGGCAATACTGATGAAACCCCTGTCTACGGACTTATGAAACCCCTGTCTACGGACTGATGAAACCCCTGTCTACGGACTGATGAAAACCGTAATGATGATCTCGATACAAGATATGTCATCAATGAAAGGCCCTTTCGGGTGATGATGCACTTAAAAAGTCCCAAGTGGGCCTGTGTGAAGGTCACGCCGAGAGCCTGTGGTCGAAGCCCAAAGCTGCGCCGAGAGGTGGGATTCGAGCGCGCCGGGAAGCCCGTTTCAAGCGCACCGTGATAGTATCTGCCGAGAAGGAAAAGGAGGATGGATATAAAAAACCTCTTCCTTCGAACGAAGAGGGAGCGGAAAAAAAAAAGAGGAGAATAGAAAAAAGAGAACAGGATAGAAGAATAGAAAAAGAATAGAGAGGGAGTCTTGCCAAGAGAGAGAGAGACCCCCCCCTCGGCTGAGAGAAGAGAAGAAGCAGAAGAAAAGAAGAAGAAAAGGCTCCAGGTGGGCTGCTAGGGGGAGAGAGAGGAGTCAATGCTCCGCCCTCCCCCCCCCCCCCCCATGTTCGTTGTTCCTTTTTCATTGTTCTCCGTATGTAGTAGTCCAAGTCTTAGTGCTTCGATTATTCATATGATTCTCCCCCTGTTCCTCCCCTTTATGTTTCTCCGCTTCAGTCCTGCAGTCGATGTAAATAATGGTAGTGGGATGAAATAAATGCAGTTGCCGTGATGGATATTAGGCAATACGAGCTTCCCCTGTCTCTATACGCATGCGTATTGTTTGTCTGAATGCCCCATGGGCGGAACGATTCAAGCTTCAGAGTTGAGTCTGTTCTTAGAGCAGGGATGAAGATAGAACTCCCACCCCTGTTTAGTGGGTCGTTGGGTTCTATTCTCTCCTCCCTTCCTGACTCAATGGTATGCCCTCCGTATACGTTCGAGTTTTTCCCCTCGAGCCTCTTGTGTTGTTCGGGAACCAGAGACATCAATCTCTTGGTTTCCTGGACTGCCAGCTATAAAAGATGTATTTGAACCCGCAGATGAACGCAACCCTGGGTCTTCACTCTAACCGTTGAGTGATTAAGACCTGGAGTCCCGACGCCGAGGGTTCTTTCATCGCCGTTTTGCTTCTTCGATGCCACTGTGCTAGTCTGGGGGATCAGAGACAGCCATCTCTTGACCCCCCCAGACGTCTGGCAGCAGATAGATGAAAGCTACTCAGGGCCCTAACGATGGCCTCTCCTCCTCCTGATCATTTGGTCTCTCAGCTTCCCTAGCATCCCTCTAGCAGAGGCATCCATGATACCTCCTCCTGCACCCCCGATTCGGTCTCACTCTGAGCCACAAAACCCAGAAACTCATGGACAGAGTATCGCAATCAAACCCTGAAATCCTTCCGCAAAACCACCTTCTCGGCGTGCAAAATTCCCCGCCGAGAGCTGTCCCGCCGAGATGCCCTCTCCCCCAGCTAAACGACAAACCCTGCCATTTAAACCTTTTTCACGTGTGCCTCCATGCAAGCCTCTCGGCGCCAGGCTCCCGGCGCGGCCAGGAGCGCGCCGGGAAGCTCCACGCCGAGACCCCCTCTCCTATAGGCCTATTCAAACCCCTCCATGCAAGCCTCTCGGCGCCACCTTCTCGACGCGGCCAGGAGCGCGCCAGGAAGCCGCCGCCGAGACCCCCCCTTTTGAACCAATAAACCCCCGCCGAGAGGCCCTTTGGCCAGCCAAGAAACCACCGCCGAGACCCCCCTTTGGCCAACCAATAAACCTCCGCCGAGACCCTCCTCTGGCCGATAGAAAGCCATGCCGAGACCCACCTTCTTGGCCAATTGAAGTCCAGTCAGAGGCTCTTCTCTGCACTGCCATCTGTCAACCTTCTGATTTCTTCAGACATATGCCCCGGGGATGTTCAGAGATCGTCATGGATGCCTCGAGAAGACACAGTAATGGGGACAGTCCTCATTCTCGATCCGGATTTCACCCTTATGAACCCAAAGGGCCATGTCATTACATGAGTTCCGAGGGATTTCAAGGGGATATTAAACGATGGCATAAATGCAAGCGATGTCCCGGGGCCCGGTGCCCATCCTCATTCGGTCGTCATCCCGGCATTCCGTGGATGATGACCTATTCTCTCTTAGCATAATCCAAGATGAGGGGACATGCTGCCGAAATTCACACATGCCTTGCCAAGTAAATGTGATACTTTCTATCTCAACCCCACCAGCCTGTGGAGTCATGTCCTTGCATGCTCTCCGATGGCCCTTTGAAGGGGAATATAGATGCAACATCGCGTCTGCACGGAGCGCGTTATGTTACGCTAGTACTTACTCGGATTCTGGGTCAATTATGCCCGATCTTTTACGGATCCCACCCTGCCACTGCATGGGTGGTTTCCTATTCCCCACTTGGCATGGTCCAAGATGGTGGGAATATGCCGTCGGTTTTATCCCGAAAATAACCAACCCCTGCTTCGTCTAATCCATTTAACGTCTTGCAAGTGAGCGAATTCCGTCTCTTTTGAGCATGCGGCTTTACCGCTGTCATCCTCCTACCTTTAGCGTTTAATCAAGGGTTGTCCTTCCTTGGAAGGGCGTAATTAACGTCATAGCCTTTATGGTATGACGGACTTCTGGTCCAGACACGATCACTCACAATCGACTGACCAAGTCAGATCGAGCGCACAATAAAAATCGTCACTCCGGTGACTGGCACGCCAATAAATCAATAAATAATAAATCAATCAAATAAAATTAATAAATATATAAAATCCACGTCCACACCGATCTAACTTTTTTTTTTGTTCTAAGTGTGCCCAGGAACAGGTTGAATTACCCAACACCCAAGAACTCGCAAGTTCCTCTATTTTTTGTCCCTTGCGATCTTTTGGTAGACCGTTAGGCCTTCCTTAGCGGTCAGATGGTGACCGTTACCCTCGCTTGAGAACCAGAACTCTCATGTTTCTCTGTTCCTCCACCCTTGTGGTCTTTTGGTAGACTGTTAAGCTCCTCCTAGCGATCTAGTAGCGACCGCATGCCATACCCGAGAGCCAAAAAACACAGTTTTCATGTGCCTCGTCCCCTTGCGGTCTGTCACCAGACCGTTAGGCGAGCCTAGCGGTCCTTTGCTGGACCATTTTGCAAACAAAGAACCCTGTTCCATTCGATCAATTGTGCCAAAAGGAACATTTTCACAAGCAATGGTTCAATCAATCCTTTTATACATTCATTCAAAGTTCATAGTACATCATCCTTAATAAAGTAAAATGCATGATCATGGAGCTCAAGCTACATTCAATTTCGCATCCGCACAGGGCCAGATTTTGCGTAATGCTTTCACATAAGCTTAGTAATTCTTCTCGTCCTCTATCACTTCTGCCTGCAAGGTATGGACTCGACTGATCTCCCACATGGTCAGAGCGCTCCGAACCGCTTGCTCATCCTCCTCGGTCCCAATCTTCCTAGCTTGAAGGGGAGGGTAGTGAGACAGTGTTGGAACGATAGTGCGAGGAAGTCCAACTTGTAAGTAGCACTGGTGGGGGTTGTTGATGGGGACATCGCTTACCACTTCCCATTTCTCCAAGGGTCCTGATGCTCGCCATTATGTTCATCTTGATTTTCTGAGTCTAGCTATGTAATTTTCATATCTTTCTTGAGTCATTTTGATGTAATTTCCCCTTTGTTTGAGTCAGGTCCCTAGGTTATTATGTTATGTGTCTAATTTCATGTTCATCATGTTGGGATTGAGTGGCTTCTGGGCCCATTTAGATGGGCCTGGCCCAGGGGCGCCCTTTCCCTTCCCCAGCTCCTTCGGTTATCTGTTATTAGTACTTTTCTCAGGGACTTTTTGTAAAAGTTGGGATTCCTATAAATAGGACCCCAATCCCCACTTGGAGAAGCTAATGAAGTATTGAAGAAAGCTTAGCCACTTGAATTGTCTTCCTCTCTCTCTCTAGCTCTCTCTCTCTCTCTCTCACTAAAAGGGGCGAACCCCTCTCTCTCTCCCCTCCCTTCTCTCTCCAAATTTCGCACCACCCTCTCTCTCCTCTCCTTGCCACCTCATCTGCCACATCAGCCTCCCACCCCTTCACCTTCCCAAGGCACTTAACTCCACTTCAATTTCCCCCACTTCCCAAGCAACCCTTCCCCCTCCCCATACAACCTTTAATTTTCCCAAGAGAGAATCCCCACTCCCAAGTAACCTTTCCCCTCCCCAAGGCAACCCCTCCACCTCCCTAGGCCACCATTAACCCCACCATTAACCCATCACACCAATTCCAAAGGAAGCCCTCCCTATTCCCCAAGCTACTTGCGCCCCCATCTCCCCACCACCTCCCCCTTGGCCATTTGCGCACCCAACCCCTCCCCCTGCTAGCTCCGCCCCTGGCCTCCACCTCACCACCCCTTCCCACCTCCCAAACCCCTCCCCTCCACCAAAGCATCCACATCCCTTACCCCTCCACCAAAGAAATCACCCCCTCCACCTTTTCACTCTCCTCATTTGCATACAGCTGAAGACCAGCAGCCCGACAGTCTGTAGCAGCACCGCCCCAGTCTCCATCCCGGATCTCCTGGGGGCGTGGTCTACATTGACGGAAATCTCTCCCAGTCGTCTTCGCAGGCGAGGTGGTTTCGTCTCAATCCGAGGTCGGAGCTGCCCGGGAGAGCCGTTCTTCGCCAACTGTGCAGATCCAGTCCGGTCTGCAACCAGAAGTGACTTGCAGGAGCTCCCACGGCCACACCCTTCAACTTCTGGATGTGCCACTTGGCTGAGACCTGCTACAACGAGTCGTCCACCACCACCAACAAGCGGCGTCCCGTTCGGAATCAGGAAGTGCCTTTTCCAATTTTTCTCCCCCGGGTGCGCAGACAGTCCGTTTGGGTCCTGCCCCGACACTGCCTCACTCAACGGACTCCTCCTCACCACCCCGACATCCTCTGGTGCTGTTCTTGGTTGCTGCTCGAAGAAGACTCATCCACGGACGTCCTCGACTTGGTCTCGCCTCATTCAGACTTCGGGAGTGACCATGGTACCTTCTACAAGCAGCTGCAACCCTCTGGACCTGCCTGAACCAGAACGCCGGGTACCTGCTCCAGAGTCCACTCAGACCAGAGGTGATGCAGGAACCGCCCACCAAAATTCCAAGCGTACCTGGGTCTGTCAGTGTAGTTTCAGCGCCAGTCTCATCAAGTTCTGAGTCTGGAGGAGCGCACAGCGGCAGCGACACCGATCCCCTGTCCTGCTGCCCAAGACACGGGCAGATTCGGTCGGGTGATCCGTCGGTGCGATTCGAGCGAATCTACCCTCCCCGCCTGGCTGGCTTAATGCCCCTCCCTATGTGGAGGTAGTGTTTGAATTGTAATACAGATATCCCCACCCCAAGTCCACCCCCCTGTGTGAGGTGTAGTGGTTGTATAGTTTAAACAGGGTTCAAGCTTCATCGGCGCAGTGTGCGGGGAACCCACACTTCCCCGCTCGCCCTCTTCTCCGAACGGGGTTGGTTTCTTCAAACCAACTAGGGTAAGCTCTGAATTTTACTCCATCAATAGTACTTGTTCAGTCAATATCCGTGGTATTGCTCCGTTGAGCAAGAGAGAGAGCGCCCGACCCCGTGTGATCCACTTACGAGCGGTCACCGTGGACTGTGTGAGAGAGGGACCTAGTGCCCCAATTGGCACCCGGCCAGCCCCTTAAGTGTGGGCCTCGTACCTTTGGGAGGGCAACCCTAGCCCTGCTGGCACTCTACCAGCAAGGGCCTTGATCCATCATCTCCACTTGGCATCATCAAGTCACCCGAGCTCGTGTGTGTGCGACGGCGATTCGGCCTAATCTAGTACTTTATTGCTTTGTGATTGTGCTTGCGGAATAGGTCCAAGGATCCGTGTCCATTTGCTGCATACCCCTTAGTTGTGTCACATCAGTTGTAGATCACCAAGGTAGCATTCCCCACTAGCTGAAGGTCCAGGCCCGATCGCCGGGGTAGTCTGAGAGTAGTACCTTGAAGAGCCTGCATGGCCGCATCATGAAATTTTCAAGTGGCAAGGTGTTGAGGAAGAGGCGCCAATCGTCCCTTGTCTTCTTATCCGTGGTCTGGCATTCAACCTGTTTAGAGAACCCAGATGCCCCTCCAATGAAGAAGAGTGGGTGGTTCCCGAATATGCGGCTAGGTGATGGCACATCCTCTTTGGGTGAGAATTTGAGCTCGATTCCCATCCAACACACTAGAACAATCATAGACCCGAAGAGGGAACCCCCAAGAGATGCTGAACTAAGACCATCATAAAGGTAAGAAAGGACGGCTTGGGAGATGGATAAACCTGCCACAACCTGCTGATGACGCTGAGGTTTGGAATGTCTAAGAGGTGGTCGGTGGTAGAAAAGAGCAAAACCCCGCATAAGCAAATGGAAGTAGCTTTGGCTATGGCTTCATACCTCCCCCACTTATTTTTACAATGGGCAGTGATCCATTGGGCCATGGGTATCAAGTGGATATGGCGGGAGCTAGTCATGGTTCTCACATCCTTTGGGTTGTGTATGAAATCCCCTAAGATGAGTGAAGGGTCTATAGGGCCAACCGTATGACACACTTGGTCTTCATCTCCCACTTTAGTCCTAGGAAGGGCTAGGTAAGTCTCAACCTCTTCTATAAGGACAGTAGCTTCAAAGGTTGGGAACACAAATGTGTGTGCTTGAGGGTGCCATAACTCCACTAGAGCTGAAATGCTAGACCAATCTAGGGAGATTTTCTGAAAATTTTTGGCTAAAACTAATAGAGGGTGGAGGTGCTATGACCTTAAGATTGAGATGACCTCTATAGGGAGTTCCTTTATCATGAGAGTCACCCACTTCAGGCTAGAATAGCATCTTGGGCTAGGAAGAAGCTGAAGAAGAATGAAGAAAAAAGAAGAAGAGAAGAGGGGTTATATGAGGAATTTAAGAAATTAATAGAAATTGTACTTTTTGATTTAACTTACCTCTCTTGAAGGGCTTGTGCTCAGATGCTTGGGGATGGAGGTCAGCTGCTGCAGCTCCCCACGCTCCCTCCTAGCCGTCTTTGGCCCGTTGTGGATAACTTCGCCCATGGTGCTAGTTTCAAAGGCTCTCTTCATGGTAATTTTGGTGGTTTTAATGGAGTTTTCAAGGTTTAAGAGAAGATGTTCTGTGAGCTACGAGTTCTGGGTGTGTTCCTACTTATAGGGCTTTGGTTTTAGTCCTAGTGCATTGGGATTGAGGCTAGGAAGCCTCAATTTAAGTTAGGATGCATCTTAGTGCAGATTGGGCATTCCTATCCATGGGCAAGGACTCTCCCAGAGAGTCCCGCTCAGATTTAACTACATTTTCCCCCCTTGCGGTCTATCACGCGACCGCTAGGCTTCTCTAGCGGTTGTCCGATGACCGTTTGTCCCCTCTCTTTACCGCCTTCTCTCTCGCTCGCCTAATGGTCACGAGGCGACCGTTTCTTCCCCCTTGCGGTCTTGCACAGACCATTTTTTTGCTCTTCTTAGTTCTCTGCCATCTACCCCTAGTGGCCCTATTTGGATCATTTTTTCCCTCACCTAACCACCATGTTTTCTTCCGCATCTTTCGCTCTCTTTCTCCCTCTCGTAAGGTCATCATGGTTAGTAGAGTCGGCATTAATATCCACATAGTTGCATTTCTAAAAAGGGAAAAGGATCATATTTTCACTAAGAAGTCATGTACATGCATGTGTCCATACATGCGGAAGGAGAAGAAAAGCTACATCAAGCGGGTCCCTCTCTTGGATCACCGTTGTCTCCTGTCCCCTCATGCCTCTTCACTGGCGGCCCCAAAGCCGTACTCCCCTCCTCACGGTGGCGTCAGCGCCGCTCATCCTCCTCGTTCCTCCGCTGGCCGGAAGAATAGATAAGATAATCCCAGTGTCCGCTGTGTGCGCTGCTCTGTGACACACTGTGAGAGGATCATCCTCCCACCAGCCGGAGTGCTTTGATCTCGGCTCTCAGCTCTATCACCTCTAGGCGGGAGTCTGTCGCCTCAGCCACTCCAGTCCTCAGTCGCTCCACCTCCACACGGAGATGGGTCACCTCTGCTGCCTCCACCTAGAGTGCTCCACCTCTACCCGAGACCGCTCCGCCTCGCTCATTGGGATTGCTAACTCCCCCGTCTGTGTATGCATTCATCATGGTAAGTCATTTGCATTAGCATAAGCATTTAAAGTCAAAAGGGGAAGTCGGTTGGTTTTGCTTACCCTCTCTGCGAGAGTGGCCTCGGCCTCCTCGGCCTGAGCAACTGCCCGTGCGAAGTCAGCATCCTGCTCTGCCCTATCCGCCGGTGGCTGGGAAGAAGAGGATGGAGCGTCTGGTCCCTGTCTCTAGGCTCCTTCGGCCCGCTGCATTTTTTAAGTCAGTCAGTTAATCAAATTCATAAGCATTTGCATATTAGGTCTAAGGTTAGGTAAAGCTCACTAAAAGCTCCAGTGCGTGCTGGAACTCATCTCGCTACTAAATAGTAGACTGGAGGAGTCCCTGGAGCTCCGCTATCCGTCCCTAGGGGTCTAGCTGCATATAGAAATTCAAGGTGTCAGTGCGTCGTAAGTCATTAGGAAGCATAAGTTTAAAGAGTCGTACCGGTCGTCGGGTGCCATGGAAGACCTAGTCTCCGTAGCATCGGGCGTAGGCCTTCAGGTAGGCCTCATCGCTAGTGCACGTGCTAGCACTACCCAGCCTCGTCTCATCCAGTCCTGTATCTGGTCCACTGCTCGGGTGACCCAGTCGATCTCGCCAGACAGTCCTTGGGAAGGTCGCCCCACTCGCTCCTCCTCTCGTGTCGGGAACTCCACCTCTAGCTGATGGACGCCCCGGGTCCTCATAATTAGACGGTAGTGCAGTGGCTCGATGATGTTCATGCAATGCAGCGACATGTCTCGTCCCGTGTATGCCTGGGATACCCACCTAGGGTTGTCCCTCATGACCCTCGTCACGGTGCGGTGTCCAACGCACCTGAAAGAGATGGCAATGAAGTCAAGTGTCAGCATCATAAGCGTTTAAGTGCGTTTAGAAGTCTAGAGTTTAGAATCTTACCGATGCATAAGGGAGCGTGTCCATGTCATCTTGGATCTCCCGCACTAAGCGTCGTAGTGACCCGGTGTCCCGTACCGCCATCCACCGCCTCGCGATGGGTACTCAGTCCTACTGTACCTCCATCCCTCTCCCTAAGCCGGGGATGTACATGTAGGTCCATACTTGCATTGTCAGATGTTGGCATATAGCATATCATAAGCATAATCATAATCATAAAGCATTTAAGGTAGAGCATTTTACCTGTAGTAGAGGTGAGAACCCGCCCAGCATCGTCTGTCGGTCGGTGGTGCTGAGAGAGTCGAACAAGAACACCATCGCGGCGGCACCCCATGCGTAGTCTCCGACTCCATCTAGATCCGCCAGTAAAGGGAGGAGCTTGCAACTCACTCCGTCTACTCTCATCGCCAAGATCAGCTTCCCAAACATCAGCATCAGGAAGCGTGATGAGGACATCTCACGCCACTCTCTCTGGCTCGGGTCGCCTACTCCACTATGAGGTGGACCAACTATGATTCTTCACATGTTATCTTTATTGTTGAGTCTTATATCATGTAATTTTTATTTTAATTGAGTCATGTTTGTATCCTCTTTCTTTATTTGAGTCAGTACATTAGGGTATTTGATGCAGGACGGATGACGACCGGGCTAAGACATACGACAGACTCGACGTGCGGCCAGCACTAACACGCTAAAGGCAAGCCGGGCGGCTGACCACCGTGGCATTCTCCGGGTGGAGACGTCTCTCAACAGCAACACTAGGTAGCCCGACGATCGTCCCTTGTGAGGGAAACGTGGGGATCGCGGCGGTTAAGGAACCACCGTCGCCTAGGGGTATCCAGTTCGGGCTCGGTGCTCGACCGGTGCTAAGGAACGGGCGCTCACAACTCACAATCACGGTGATTTGTAACTAGCTAATGGCCCTATTCTCACAAACGTAGCATATATGATAATATACTAAACCAGCAACGTGAGAGAGGAACGAGCGCGTACCTCCACGACTAGGCGTGGGGAAGAATTCCCGGCCGAATTCAAACAACCCCAATACACACAACGGTTAAAATTACAATTGCAGAACTTAATGCCCACTCCACGCAGGGAGGTATAGGGTTAAATGGCTAAATTTGGGGTTGCTGGAACCCGGGTTGACGGGCCACACTCGCAGGAGGCAAGGGACGCGAGTCGGAGCCGTTCGGGTACGTCGAGGGGAAGCCGACCCGGTTCTGTCCACACTGCTCACCCTGCGCAGCAAGCTTGCGGAGGCCGGTACGCCAAGATCTGAAGGCGGATCGGAGTGCCGTTTGTTGGAGAACATCGGCGACAGGATGTAGTTTGTCCACTCCGAAGGGCGGGAAAAGATGTTTTCAGATCTGGGTGCAACAACAGTTACAATCGGCTTCTGGTTCTGTGCACCCAGAATCCAAAGATCTCACATGGATCTTGACTGGGTGACGCGGGGCAGACTCTGAAAGTCGACTATGGATCTGAGCCGGACCTGCTCAGATCAGCTCGCGCGATCACACGAGAATCGTCGCCACGATCAGTACAGATCTCGGATCGAGACGAGATCGGCGGCAACGCGAAGAGGACTCAATAACCTACGATCACTCCAAGAATCAGCTCCAGAAGACTTGAGAGGTGATCTGGGGAAATTTGTAATCAGGAAACTTCAGATCTGGGCAGCAGGCTGGGGTAGATCTAAAGGGGCTTAACCAAGATGGCCCTTTAAGAGCCTTACAACCCACCCAATATGAAAACATAAATACAATGACCATTACAAGCCCAATTTTAATGCAAAAAGTGTCCAAACATAAGCCAAATTGCCTCCATTTCAAAGGAAAGCCGGAGTAGTCCGATTGGTGCTCCGCGTATGGACCTGTCGGTTCGTCGACTCGTGCTATTCGCTTGCGCTGGTGTCCGCACCAATTCTCCCCGGGTGGGAGGAACTCGACCCCGTCGAGTAAGGGTCCTGGGGCTTGACCTCTCCACATGTGATCAAGGCATTGCTCATCGTGGGGCATCCTCACCAACGCACTAAGAAGTGTTGGTAGGCTCCATTCCTTGTGATGATCACCTGCTCATCCAATATAAAATCTATATGCTTGCGTTGAGGCTGGAAGGGGTGGACTCTCGGGTGGTGTGTCACTCCCAATAGAAGGATAAAGCCCTGAAACTCACTAGGGATCACCGCGGGTTCCGATATGCTACCAAATCAGAAAGATGGAACTTCAAACTGATACCATAGTCATTCGGTAGTTCAATAACGTATGCATTCAAACCCACATGTTTCGTGACTCGGGAAGGGCGGGTATCGCGGGCCTAGAGTTGCTTTACGGCCCCCAAGAGGAAACCATTCAGGTATGACCCTGATCATGACGTACTCTCCCTTTTGAACTCACGGACATGTAGCATGTATCAGCTAATTCCTTATACGTGCATGGCTGGCCTTTGATTGGGACACACTTAATGCAAACCATATGCATGAAAGAAAATAAACTAGAGAGACAAACAGACACACACATGACGTTAGACAAACCTATGGTTAGTCCGTCCTACGCATAGGCGATGGTGGACCAGGACACCCGAACATGTGCCATGTATACACTAGTGGCAACCAGTGGTTGGCGGAAAGTGGGACTCCTAGACATCCTACTTTATCCATAGCATGCGGCTGCCCATTGGATTTGGGAGGCTTGGGAGGGCTAGGAGGGCTGGATGTTGGTGTATCGGGCTTGGTGGGCGTAGGTGGCCCGTCCCGTGGGAAAGGGGTGTGAAAGTGTACTTCCTCGACAAGGTATAAAGGAAGTGATGGGTCACGTGGCCCACTAGAGAAGGGGTCGAATGGGACAAAGAATGTGTGACCCCCCGGTTCCTCCATTACATAGTCCCATGTTTGAAATTCATGAACGTGATGGTCACCTCCATCCATCGTGGTTGATGGGACAGTGTATAGAAGATAGGGCTCCTCCCTCGGGATAAAAGGAGTGAAGTCAGGCTCGGCCGGTAGCGGGAGGAGTAGAAGAACCTCCGTGGTAACATGACCCACGGTGTACACGGAGGTAATGGACCCTAAGGTGGGATGGGTGAAGCTACGACCGGTGGGTCGATCGAAGCCTGGGGCCAACAAGTGCGTAAATGCCAACTGTCGGTTTAACCCTTTAAGAAGGTCGTCCAATGTGTCCACATAGTGACTAGATCGGAAGGTGGTGTGAAATGAGTTGCTTGGCACTAGAGGTAGTGTGGGGTCCATGGATGGGAATGGAGGTGGGACCAAGCCATCTTTGAGCCAGCTAAGGAGTGGCTCAGCGATGAAAAGCATTCCCGTAAGAAACACGGGTGGCTCGGGCGGAGGTGGCTCCCAATATGATGGCTCCGGATGAGGATCGGAAGATAAGGGTGGTAACGGAGCACTCTCGGGTGGCGAAGGAGGGGCCTCCATGATGGGGAGAGGGCTTGGGCTCCCCTTAGATGGGGCCGGGTTGGGGCTACGGGCTATGGCCTCCCTAGGCACGGGTATGGCTACCTCTTGCCTCGAAGGTGGGCAAGGGGAGACCAACAACCCAAAATAAGCGCACCGCCTATCCACCCGATCCGAAATCATTTGCACAAGTTCGGCAACGGTCCGGGTTGGAGTAGGGGTATCAGAGTGGACTCGCCCATAATCATCCGACCTAGGCTTGGGTCTAGGCTCATCTATGTGTGGGGGTCTTTGCTTCCGACTTGGACCCACTTGGTTGGAAGTGAGTGGGTGGGGTCGGTTGGAGGTGACAGGTTGAGGAACGTAGACCTTCCTAAGCTCTCTCTTCATGTCCCACCATGACTCGATGGGCCATTGTCTCCTAACCTCTCTCAAACGTTCAATGTAGTCCCACTTTTTGGCGGCCTCATGAAGAAGCCGCTCTTTGGCGAAAGAGAATTGCATTACCTCGGACATAGTATAACACTCAAAATATGCGTCCATGGCGGCTTCCCACTTGAGGTAGTCGCTCGGGACCTTGGTTCCATAGAAGTCCGAGGCTTCGGGCCTACGGATGTGGTGGGGTTGGATTCCCCATCCTTGGCGGTGTCGCCACCATTCATATGAACTAGGCGTTTGGGAACCCATGGGACTCAGGGAGCTAATGGATGGCCATTCCGACACTAGGACACGACACTAGATAGACTATGCAAGGTTGGAATGAATGCACACTAAGGACAAGACACCAAGACTCGGTACGTGGCGGAGTTAATCGATCCAAAGATCACTCGCGCAAGTGTGCGGCCTTCCCGATAGGCATAGCCTAACGTTTGGACAACACCTTTTTATATACCGGGTTATTGGAATGCAAATGCAACCTTGGACTTAAATGACCCTAGACTTAAACGGCACTCTGATACCAATTTGATGCGGGACGGATGACGATCGGGCTAAGACATACGACGGACTCGACGTGCGGCCAGCACTAACACGCTAAAGGCAAGCCGGGCGACTGACCACCGTGGCGTTCTCCGGGGAGAGACGTCTTTCAACAGCAACACTAGGTAGCCCGACGATCGCCCTTGTGAGGGAAACGTGGGGATCGCGGCGGTTAAGGAACCACCGTCACCTAGGGGTATCCAGTTCGGGCTCGGTGCTCGACCGGTTCTAAGGAACGGGCGCTCACAACTCACAATCACGGTGATTTGTAAGTAGCTAACGGCCCTATTCTCACAAACGCAACATATATGATAATATACTAAACTAGCAACGTGAGAGAGGAACGAGCGCGTACGTCCACGACTAGGTTTGGGGAAGAATTCCTGGCCGAATTCAAACAACCCCAATACACACAATGGTTAAAATTACAATTGCAGAACTTAATGCCCACTCCACGCAGGGAGGTATAGGGTTACAATGGCTAAATTTGGGGTTGCTGGAACCCGGGTTGACGGGCCACACTCGCAGGAGGCGAGGGACGCGAGTCGGAGCCGCTCGGGTACGTCGAGGGGAAGCCGACCCAGTTCTATCCGTGCTGCTCACCCTGCGTAGCAAGCTTGCAGAGGCCGGTACGCCAAGATCTGAAGGCGGATCAGAGCACCTTTTGTTGGAGAACGTCGACGACAGGACGTAGTTTGTCCACTCCGAAGGGCGGGAGCAGATGTTTTCAGATCTGGGCGCAGCAGCAGTTACAATTGGCTTCTGGTTCTGTGCACCCAGAATCCAAAGATCTCGCACGGATCTTGACCGGGTGAGGCGGGGCAGACTCTGAAAGTTGACTCTGGATCTGAGCCGGACTCAGATCAGCTCGCACGATCCCATGAGAATCGTCGCCACGATCAGTACAGATCTCGTATCGAGACGAGATCAGCGGCAACGCGAAGAGGACTCAAAATCCTACGATCACTCCAAGAATCACCTCCAGAAGACTTGAGAGGTGATCTGGGTAAATTCGTAATCAGAAAACTTCAGATCTGGGCAACAGGCTGGGGCAGATCTGCACGCCGTCCCGAGAAAAATCGCCACTGGCGATCCCAAACTCCGATCGATGTGAAACAACCTCTGAAATCTTCCTGACTCATAGAAGTATCACTGAGAATTTTGGTGGAAGCAGATGATAAGGGGATGGGGGAGATATGGGGGCGAGTCACACGCCCAAAGTCTATCCCATCACAGGATTGAGCAAGGTATCACACACAAGGGAGGGGAAAGAGAGTCACACTCTTAACGCAAATTTCACTCAACAAAACTTCATTGGCCTTTAACCCATCATCATACAAGTCTCTATATAAGGGTTTGGCAAGGGGAGGGGCTGGGGATGTTCGATGGAACCAAGGGGAGGGGGAGAGGGGTGCGCCCCTTTGATTAGAATAGGAAGGGAGGGGGAGACAAGGGGACATGGGACTTACCTACCTTTGAAATTCAAGTAAAGGGGGTAGGTGGCAGCCATTCCTTTTGGACCAGCAGCCATTTCCAAGTCCATGTGGTAAATGGGGAGGGGAAGAAAAGAAAACAAAAGAAAATTCAGCCTAATACAACCAAAATATGGGGCGCCCCCCTTCATGGGCCTTGAATGGGCCAAGTTTGGCCATGGCCACCCCTTAAGCCCATTCAACCAATATGGCGTAAGGCCTCTCCAATCCAGATGGCCCATGAATGAAGGAAGCCCAATTGGGCCTTCCATAGCTTATGGATCCATCAAAATGGTCCAAGGCCACTCCTTCTTAATGCATTCTAAAGGGGCTTAACCAAGATGGCCCTTTAAGAGCCTTACAACCAGCCCAATATGAAAACACAAATACAATGACCATTACAAGCCCAATTTTAATGCAAAAAGTGTCCAAACTTAAGCCAAATTGCCTCCATTTCAAAGGAAAGCCGGAGTAGTCCGATTGGTGCTCCGCGTATGGACCTGTCGGTTCGCCGACTCGTGCTATTCGCTCGCACTGGTGTCCGCACCAATTCTCCCCGGGTGGGAGGAACTCGACCCCGTCGAGTAAGGGTCCTGGGGCTTGAACTCTCCACATGTGATCAAGGTGTTGCTCATCGTGGGGCATCCTCGCCAACGCACTAAGAAGTGTTGGTAGGCTCCATACCTTGTGATGATCACCTGCTCATCCAGTATAAAATCTATATGCTTGCGTTGAGGCTGGAAGGGGTGGACTCTCGGGTGGTGTGTCACTACCAATAGAAGGATAAAGCCCGAAACTCACTAGGGATCATCGCGGGTTCCGATATGCTACCAAATCAGAAAGATGGAACTTCGAACTGATACCATATTCATTCGGTATTTCAATAACGTATGCATTCAAACCCACATGTTTCGTGACTCGGGAAGGGCGGGTATCGCGGGCCTAGAGTTGCTTTACGGCCCCCAAGAGTAAACCGTTTAGGTATGACCCTGATCATGACGTACTCTCCCTTTTGAACTCACGGACATGTAGCATGTATCAGCTATTTCCTTATACGTGCATGGCTGGCCTTTGATTGGGACACACTTAATGCAAACCATATGCATGAAAGAAAACAAACTAGAGAGACAAACAGACACACACATGACCTTAGACAAACGTATGGTTAGTCCGTCCTATGCATAGGCGATGGTGGACCAGGACACCCGAACATGTGCCATGTATACACTAGTGGCAACCAGTGGTTGGCGGAAAGTGGGACTCCTAGACATCCTACTTTATCCCTAGCATGTGGCTGCCCATTGGATTTGGGAGACTTGGGAGGGCTAGGAGGGCCGGATGTTGGTGTATCGGGCTTGGTAGGCGTAGGTGGCCCAGCCTGTGGGAAAGGGGTGTGAAAGTGTACTTCCTCGACAAGGTATAAAGGAAGTGATGGGTCATGTGGCCCACTAGAGAAGGGGTCGAATGGGTCAAAGAATGTGTGACCCCCCAGTTCCTCCATTACATAGTCCCACGTTTGAAATTCATGAAGGTGATGGTCACCTCCATCCATCGTGGTAGATGGGACAGTGTATAGAAGATAGGGCTCCTCCCTCGGGATAAAAGGAGTGAAGTCGGGCTCGGCCGGTAGCGGGAGGAGTAGAAGAACCTCCGTGGTAACATGACCCACAGTGTACACGGAGGTAATGGACCCTAAGATGGGATGGGTGAAGCTACAACCGGTGGGTCGATCGAAGCCTGGGGCCAACAAGTGCGTAAATGCCAACTGTCGGTTTAACCCTTTAAGAAGGTCGTCCAATGTATCCACATAGTGACTAGATCGGAAGGTGGTGTGAAATGAGTTGCTTGGAACTAGAGGTAGTGTGGGGTCCATGGATGGGAAGGGAGGTGGGACCAAGCCATCTTTGAGCCAGCTAAGGAGTGGCTCGGCGATGAAAAGCATTCCCGTAAGAAACACGGGTGGCTCGGGCGGAGGTGGCTCCCAATATGATGGCTCTGGATGAGGATCGGAAGGTAAGGATGGTAACGGAGCACTCCCGGGTGGGGAAGGAGGGGCCTCCATGATGGGGAGAGGGCTTGGGGACCCCTTAGATGGGGCCGGGTTGGGGCTACGAGCTATGGCCTCCCTAGGCGCGGGTATGGCCACCCGATCCGAAATCATTTGCACAAGTTCGACAACGGTCCGGGTTGGAGTAGGGGTATCGGAGTGGACTCGCCCATAATCATCCGGCCTAGGCTTGGGTCTAGGCTCATCTATGTGTGGGGGTCTTTGCTTCCGACTTGGACCCACTTGGTTGGAAGTGAGTGGGTGGGGTCGGTTGGAGGTGACAGGTTGAGGAACGTAGACCTTCCTAAGCTCTCTCTTCATGTCCCACCATGACTCGATGGGCCATTACCTCCTAACCTCTCTCAAACGTTCAATGTAGTCCCACTTTTTGGCGGCCTCATGAAGAAGCCGCTCTTTGGCGAAAGAGAATTGCATTGCCTCGGACATAGTATAACACTCAAAATATGCGTCCATGGCGGCTTCCAACTTGAGGTAGTCGCTCGGGACCTTGGTTCCATAGAAGTCCGAGGCTTCGGGCCTATGGATGTGGTGGGGTTGGATTCCCCATCCTTGGTGGTGTCGCCACCATTCATATGAACTAGGCGTTTGGGAACCCATGGGACTCGGGGAGCTAATGGATGGCCATGCTGACACTAGGAGACGACACTAGACCGACTATGCAAGGTTGGAATGCATGCACACTAAGGACAACACACCAAGACTCGGTACGTGGCGGAGTTAATCGATCCAAAGATCACTCACGCAAGTGTGCGGCCTTCTCGATAGGCGTAGCCTAACGTTTGGACAACACCTTTTTATATACCGGGTTATTGGAATGCAAATGCAACCTTGGACTTAAATGACCCTAGACTTAAACGACGCTCTGATACCAATTTGATGCGGTACGGATGACGATCGGGCTAAGACATACGACGGACTCGACGTGCGCCCAGCACTAACATGCTAAAGGTAAGCCGGGCGGCTGACCACCGTGGCATTCTCCAGGTGGAGACGTCTCTCAACAGCAACACTAGGTAGCCCGGCGATCGTCCCTTGTGAGGGAAACGTGGGGATCGCGGCGGTTAAGGAACCACCGTCACCTAGGGGTATCCAGTTCGGGCTCGGTGCTCGACCGGTGCTAAGGAGCGGCCGCTCACAACTCATAATCATGGTGATTTGTAACAAGCTAACGGCCCTATTCTCACAAACGCAGCATATATGATACTATACTAAACCAGCAACGTGAGTGAGGAACGAGCGCATACCTCCACGACTAGGCGTGGGGAAGAATTCCCGGCCGAATTCAAACAACCCCAATACACACAACGGTTAAAATTACAATTGCAGAACTTAATGCCCACTCCACGCAGGGAGGTATAGGGTTACAATGGCTAAATTTGGGGTTGCTGGAACCCGGGTTGACGGGAGGCGAGGGACGCGAGTCGGAGTGGTTCGGGTATGCCGAGGGGAAGCTGACCCTGTTCTGTCCGCGCTGCTCACCCTATGTAGCAAGCTTGCGGAGGCCGGTACGCCAAGATCTGAAGGTGGATCGGAGCGCCGTTTGTTGGAGAACGTCGGCGACAGGACGTAGTTTGTCCACTCCGAAGGGCGGGAGCAGATGTTTTCAGATCTGGGCGCAGCAGCAGTTACAATAGGCTTCTGGTTCTGTGCACGCAGAATCCAAAGATCTCACACGGATCTTGACTGGGTGAGGCGGGGTAGACTCTGAAAGTTGACTCTGGATCTGAGCCAGACCTGCTCAGATCAGCTCGCGCGATCTCACGAGAATCATCGCCACGATCAGTACAGATCTCGTATCGAGACGAGATCGGCGGCAACGCGAAGAGAACTCAAAATCCTACGATCATTTCAAGAATCAGCTCCAGAATACTTGAGAGGTGATGTTGGGAAATTCGTAATCAGGAAACTTCAGATCTGGGCAGCAGGCTGGGGCAGATCTGCGCGCCGTCACAAGAAAAATCACCATCGGTGATCCCGAACTCCGATCGACGTGAAACCACCTCTAAAATCTTCCTGACTCATAGAAGTATCACTGAAAATTTTGGTGGAAGCAGATCATAAGGGGATGGGGGAGATATGGGGGTGAGTCACATGCCCAATGTCTGTCCCGTCACAGGACTGAGTAGGGTATCACACCCAAGGGAGGAGAAAGAGAGTCACACTCTTAATGCAAATTTCACTCAACAAAACTTCATTAGCCTTTAACCCATCATCATACAAGTCCTTATATAGGGGTTTGGCAAGGGGAGGGGCTGGGGAGGTTCGATGGAACCAAGGGGAGGGGGAGAGGGGTGCGCCCCTTTGATTAGAATAGGAAGGGAGGGGGAGACAAGGGGACATGGGACTTACCTACCTTTGAAATTCAAGTAAAGGGGGTAGGTGGCAGCCATTCCTTTTGGACCAGCAGCCATTTCCAAGTCCATGTGGTAAATGGGGAGGGCAAGAAAAGAAAACAAAAGAAAATTCAGCCTAATACAACCAAAATAGGGGGCACCCCCTTCATGGGCTTTGAATGGGCCAAGTTTGGCCATGGCCACCCGTTAAGCCCATTCAACCAATATGGATTAAGGCCTCTCCAATCTAGATGGCCCATGAATGAAGGAAGCCCAATTGGGCCCTCCATAGCTTATGGATCCATCATAATTGTCCAAGGCCACTCCTTCTTAATGCATTCTAAAGGGGCTTAACCAAGATGGCCCTTTAAGAGCCTTACAACCAGCCCAATATGAAAACACAAATACAATGACCATTACAAGCCCAATTTTAATGCAAAAAGTGTCCAAACTTAAGCCAAATTGCCTCCATTTCAAAGGAAAGCTGGAGTAGTCTGATTGGTGTTCCGCGTATGGACCCGTCGGTTCGCCGACTCGTGCTATTCGCTCGCGCTGGTGTCCGCACCAGTATTGGGCAATTAGGTTAGCTAATTGGGCCCAACTAGTGGGCTAGGCCCATGGGTACCTTGGATAGTCTTAGTCGTTTGTCTATTTTTCAAGGGCCTTTTGATCAAGAAAGGAGTGGATGCCTATAAATATGCCCCTCTCTCTCCCATGTAAGCACCTATGATGAAATTTGCAAGAAAGAATCCCCTTGCTTATTTTCCCCACTCAAGTCTCTCTCCCCCTCTCCCTCCAAGAAAGGGGTGCGCCCCCCATCTCTCTCCTCCCCTCCCCTCCCCCTCACTCCCCCTCTCTCTCTCCTCCACCTCACCAAGAATCTTTTCCCACCCCATTTTTTTCAAACCTCCAAAGGAGACCCTCTAGCCCTAGGTAGACAAGTATCCCCCCAAGTTGGACTTCTCCACCCCTTTCAATCACCTTCCCCCACCCAACTTAGACTTCCACACCTTCCCCATCACATCCCTCCACAAATTTTCCTAGATTCCCTCAACTACTCCACCCCCTTTAGGACCAAAGATTTCATACTACACAACAACCCTTCCTACCCCACAACTAAAATTCGTAGCTCCCCTCCCACCCCTTGGTAGAACCACCTCCAACACCCCCTTTGCCCCTCCCACATGCTTGGCTCATCCCCCCCTTGGCCTCCTATCCGCCAGGGCTCTTCCTAGCCCCCTTTCCCTCCCATTGCCCCCTCTCACTTCCCCCATTAGCACCACCATGCCCACCACTGTAGCAGAATTGGATGCAACTTGCAACCTCGATACTGCCTCGTCCGAGTAGATCCAGGCAAACATCCAAATAGCAACAAAATTCTTCTCCAAGCTAGCTTTCCAACGAGGGGTCTTCCACATTCGTCCGACGTCCGAGCTGACTAGGAGGCCTATTTTCGTTAGGCTGCGCAAGATCGACTCCAGATGGGGAAAGAGACAAGTTGCAGAAGCTCCCATGGCCGTTCCTCCGAGTTTCTAGGAAATCCCTTCGGCCGAGATGATCATCTAACAGTCCTCTTTCATCTCCAAGAAGAAGGAGGTCATTTGGAGCTCGGAGCACCCCGTTCCGACCTTCTTTCCTGGCGTGCGCAGATTGTCCCTGCTTGAACTACAATGCACCCCCCTCTGCTTCTTGGACAACTGCACTCACCTCCGACCTTAGAACAAGGTCCCATCAGTTCCTTTGCGTCGCCAACTTGTCCACGGTTGTGTCGGCACCAGTCTCACCTTCATCAGAGGTCGATGGAGCCCGTGGTAACCTCTACAACAGCGCGCTGCTGTTCTGATCTAGATAGGAGTAGTTCGGACCGGCCCAAATCCTGAAGTTACAGCAGCCTAGTTCGGGACCCGAACGGCCGCAAATTCCTACTGGGGGTTCCCTGACCTCCCAGCGGCATTTCAGCACCAGTCCAGCTGTCATTAGAGGTCGGAGGAGTTCGTGGCGCCGTCTTCTTCAACATGCTGTCCTTGCCCAGTCTGCGCGGATAGATTCGGGTCTCGTCCATTCCTCGCCCCACCCTTGGCCGGCTGAAGGCCCCTCCCTACATGGAGGTAGTTTTGATTGTAAAATTAACTTCTCTACCCCACGATCACACTCCTGCTTGATATGTAGTGTTGTACATTTCATAATCTCAGGTTAGAGCGACACCGACGCAGCATGCCGGTGCGTACCCACGCTTCCTACTCGCCCACGTCTTCGGTCAGGATCGGTGTCTTCACACCGATCAGGTGAGTGCCCGATTTTTCCCTTGTTGGTTGAGCTTTACATGTTTAGTATCGCTTCTGAATGCCCATCGGATGGTGAGGTGAGCGCTCGCTCTATATTCGTCTTATTGTGTGACCACCGCGGAGTGAGACACGAGAGCTTCCCCCACACCCGCGCCCACGGCGTGCCGGCCGCCCACTAGTTGGAAATCCCAGCCCCTTTGGGGGGTACAGCCTAAGCAAAGCCATGTCCCTGGAATGATTAGGTCCCACCCCAGACCCTCATCACCAACCCCCGGTTACCTTCGGGAGATAGTGTGTGCCGCGCAAGTACGCCGTTTACGTGAGTCCGATACTCAATCTCGTATGCTTGTGAGTTTAAGTCCAAGGTAATTAGCGTCACCCCCATCATCCCTGGTTGTGTCACATCAAGTGATATCAGAGTGGTCATAGGCTTGTTCCCACAAGTCTAGTCCTTGGGCATTTTCACTCTAGGTCACGCCTAGGTACACACCCATGCATAGCCAACCGATTGTTTCATGAGCACGCAAAGGGGGGCCCATTACCAACCCGACCCATCTACTTCAAACCATCCACTGGATCCCAATCCCCAAAGTAACCCCACTGCCAATGAGCGTGAGCTCTCCGACCAAGTCACCTTCCTCTTGGAGGCCATTACCAATGTCTTAGGGCAGCTTGATGACATAACGGGCCGACTCAACCACATGGAGGAAAATAGGCCCACCACAAGGGCGGATGATAGGAGGGCACCTCTACCACATGAGGAACCTGCCCTGGGAGAATTAAACCCCGACCATCCACCCGAGCATGGAAGGGATCCACCCCCTAGGAGGAATGATAGGAACCTCCGAGACAACCCGGATGATCACCTATTAAGGCTTGTAAAAGTTGATGCCCCCACCTTTGATGGGTCCTACAACTCGAATGTCTACTTGGATTGGGTGGATTCAATGGACTAATACTTTGATTGGTATCCTATGTCCAAAGATAGGAGGGTTCGGCTTGCCAAAATACAACTTACCAAATTGGCCACGACCCATTGGTTGAACATTGAAGTGTTAAGGGTGGTCAGAAGGCAAGCCCCCATCACCACGTGGGGAGACATGAAAGAACAACTTAGGCTCAAGTATGTCCCCCCCCTCCTACCACCAAACCCTCCTAGATGAATGGCAGGCTCTAACCAAAGATGGGAGGACTGTGACAGAGTATATCGAGAAATTCGAGTATTATCTCCTCAAGTGCGGAGTCCAAGAGGACCATGCGGTCACCTTATCCCAGTTTAGGAATGGGCTTAAATTCCATATAAGAAAAGAGCTCTTCATGCGCCATGTGACCACCCTAGAATAATCCTATCAAATAGTTCAGGACGTCGATAAATTCTCTCGATATCCCCGAATGGCCCCTCCGTGTGTGATAGACTCCAAGTCCATGTTACCTCGGACCAACACACCACCCCCTCAACGGGGCATCCTTCCCACTCCCATGGGAACTCCACCCGTATGAGCAGCCCCTCCTAGTGGCACCCTTCCCTCTCGACCCACAAATGGCCCTCCCAACCCCACTCCCAATCGTCCTAACCCGGGACCAGGTCACCCTCCCACTAGAGCTACCCGTAGCCACCATAGCGGGCAGCAATGCTTTAGGTGCCTTGGGTATGGGCAGTTCGCCAACCAATGCCCCACCAAGGGAGCATCCAATTTGTTCATTGAGGAGACTAATCTTCTACCCCAAGATGGGATTGAAGAAGAAGTGGAGGTACCCGAGGCCTCTCCCGATTGGGAGGAGGAGTATGAAGCCCACTACAACGATTCCAACCAAGAGCAACCCCCCTTAGGCACCGACCCTCACCTTGGAGTGGTTAGGTGCACCCTCACTCAAACCCAAGAGCATGATTGGAGAAGAACCACAATCTTCTACACCTACATCCGGGTAGGGGATTGTACCCGAAAGGTCATCTTAGATAATATGAGTAGCGTGAATGTGGTGTCCCCTGACACCGTCAAACTTCTAGGCCTTGCCGTCTCCCCACACCTGAACCCATACTGGGTATCTTGGATTGATGCCACATCCGTGCCCGTTAGCACCCGCTGCCTTGTCCCATCACCTTCCAATCCTACCATGGCCAAGTATGGTGTGACATTCTACCTATGGAAGTAGGATGTATACTTCTAGGGCGGCCTTGGATCTATGATGTAGATGCCACCTTCCTCGGAAGGATGAACACTTGCATCTTCACCCATGAAGGGAAGAGAATCTAACTCAACCCATCACCACCCCATCCCCTCCCCAAAAGGACACCTCCCTCCCTAGAAGGATCCCCCACCCCGTCCCCCATTCCAACTCCACCCCTCCTTTCGCCAAAACCCACACCCTCAAATCCTAGTCCTAGTGTGACCATTCGGACTACTAGGAGCATACACCTCATCACCAAGCAAGAGCTTGAAGTGGAAGTCAACCAAGGGGCACAAGTGTGTGCCATTGTCATTTGTCTTGGGGAATCCACCTCAACCGACCCACACCCATTAGAGATCCAACAAGTCCTTGAGGACTTCCACGATGTGTTCCCCGATGAGCTTCCGGATAAGCTACCACCCATGCGCGATGTGCAACATGCCATCGACTTTGTACCCAGAGCTACCTTACTCAACCTTCCCCACTATCGCCTCAACCCCACCGAGCATGCCGAACTTAGGAGGCAAATTGAGGAGCTCATCAAGAAGGGCTTCCTCCGCATTAGCAAGAGCCCATGTGCCGTCGCGGCCCTCCTTACACCCAAAAAGGATGGAACTTGGTGCATGTGCGTGGATAGCCGAGCCATCAACAAGATAACGGTCAAGTATAGATTTCCATCCCCCGACTAGATGACATGCTAGACATGCTCACCCGAGCCACCATCTTCTCCAAAGTTGATCTCAAAAGTGGCTACCATCAAGTTCTGATTAGGCTCGGGGACGAGTGGAAGACCACTTTCAAAACAAAGGACGACCTCTATGAATGGCTTGTCATGCCCTTTGGCCTTTCCAATGCACCTAGCACTTTCATGCATCTCATGACCGAGGTCCTCAGCCCTTTCATTGGCATCTTCCTTGTTGTCTACTTTGATGACATCCTCATATACAGCCAGTCCAAGGAAGCCCACCTTGATCATCTCAAGCAAGTTTGCACAGTTCTTAGGAAGGGGAACCTTTTTGCCAACCCCGGGAAGTGTCACTTCATGACCAGTCAACTAGCCTTCCTAGGATTCATCGTTTCAGCCCAAGGGGTATCCATGGACCCCGAGAAGGACCAAGCCATTCTTGAGTGGCCCGAACCCAAGATTCTCCATGATGCCAGGAGCTTCCATGGGCTACCCACCTTTTATAGGAGGTTCATTCATGGGTTTAGCACCATAACGGCCCCTATCACTGATTGCCTTAAGAAAGGCACCTTTGTACGGACTAGGGCGGCCTCCAAAGCATTCCTAGTGCTCAAGGGAAAGATGACCCAAGCCCCAGTCTTTTGTCTACCCGACTTCTCAAAAGTCTTTGAGGTCACTTGTGATGCATACGAGGTAGGGATTGGAGGCATTCTTAGCCAAGAGGGTCACCCCGTAGCCTATTTCAGTGAGAAACTTTGTAAGGCTATGTCTAGGTACTCCACCTGAGACAAGGAACTATATGACGTGGTCCAATCCCTTCGGCATTAGAGGCACTATCTCCTACCCAAGGAGTTTATGATCTTTTCAGACCACGCGGCATTGAAGTATCTCAACACCCAAAAAAAGCTCAATGCCCATCATGCCTGTTGGGTTGAACACATTCAAGCTTACAGCTTTGTCTTAAAGTACAAAGCGGGTAGTGAGAATCGCGCCGCCAATGCGCTAAGTAGGCGGGTAGCCTTACTTTCCACCGTCCAAGTGGAGGTTACGGGGTTTGAGCGAGTCAAAGAGGAATACCCAAGATGCCCCGATTTTGGGACTCACTACACCACCCTCTCCACCAAGCCCCACAAGGAACACGAGGGATTCATACTCCATGGGGGGTTTCTTTTAAAGGGAGCAAGGTTATGCATAACGGACTTCACTCCATGATTTCTTGGTTTGGGAGCTACATAGTGGTGGCCTTGCTGGTCACTTTGGGGTCCAAAAGTCCATTGAGTTAGTTGAGAGATAGTTCTATTGGTCCAGTCTTAAGAGGGATGTAGCCAACATTGTGGGTCAATGTCGCACTTGTGCTTCTGCCAAGTAGGTGAAGCAAAACACTGGACTTTACACACCCCTCCCCATCCCGGATCGTCCTTGGGAGGACTTGAGCATAGATTTTGTCCTTGGCTTACCTAAGACCCTTCGAAGGATGACTCCATTTTTGTGATCGTTGATAGGTTCTCTAAGATGGCCCACTTTATCTCATGTTCCAAAACTTCATATGCTTCTACGATAGCCCGATTATTCATTTGATGAGGTGGTCCGCCTCTATGGACTACCTAAAACCATTGTGACAGACTGGGATGTGAAATTCACTAGTTACTTTTGAAAAATCCTCTGGCATCTTATGGGAACCCTCCTCAAATTCACTTCTGCCTATCACCCTCAGACTGATGGCCAAACTGAGGTCATCAATCGAAGCCTTGGGAATCTACTCTGTTGCCTACTCGGGGACCACCCCAGGAATTGGGATATTCTCTTACCTCAGGCCAAATTTGCCTACAATGATTCTGTCAACCGGTACATAGGCAAAAGTCCATTCGAAGTGGTACATGGCTATAGGCCCAAGAAGCCCTCAAATCTCATTCCCCTTCCCCTGCATGCTAGAGTGTCAGTCTCAGCCGAGTCTTTTGCACAACATATCAAAGAGTTGCATGATAATATTATAGGTGCCGAAAGGCGAAGGCGAAGGCGTATGTCATGCATGTGTCCTCCCGAAATTGTGCTGCAGCTACCTACAGTGCACAGGTTAGAAATATAGAAAAGGTGTGATCGGGAGAGATGTTTACCTGAACCTCACAGGGGTAGAATGATCGTGAACGCCTTAGGAACGAGATAATGTGGGTTCTACTTGTCCTCGCTCTCGGACAGCCAAGAACAAGGAGCTCTACAAGTCGATGACGAGGTTCCTTCAAATTAACCAGCAAATAGAAAGACCATTAGACTGAGAAAGTGTAGTAAATACTCATGGAAGTAAAGAACACATGCAAATGGAGTCAATCATATCGGGAAGGGGGGCGGAAAGGGGGATGGCCGAGACTTTCGACCATCCACCTTTCCTATGTTTTAGATTGGAAAACCTCTTTAAAGAAAAGGCTCTAGGAAATTCTATCATGCAGGAATGCAGTAAAATAGGAAGGAACATAGAAATATTGGAAACAAGGGAAAGACGGACGGGGTTTGCCCATCGACTATGCAGAGGGCGGCCAGCTATGTGGCCGTTCAAGGATGGTGGGTGGCCATGTTTATGGCCACCCCCTGCAAATTATGCTCTCCCGTGGCGGAGCTCTCCAACTTCATGTTCTACTACTAGGGGAAGGTCGGGGAAGGTGCTCTCTTGCTCACAGCTCTCTCTGGGCCTCAAACTACTAGCCTCTCCTCCTCCCAAAATGTCCAACCCCCTCTCTCACGAAGTGTCCAAACCCCCCATCAGATGGATCGAAATGGAGTCTTGTATGTGGGGGAATTCCCTCTAGGAAAACCATTCGAAAAATGGAATACGTGTATGCTACATGGGTCTCGAACCCCCCGAGTGTGAGTAGTTTCGGAGGACGTGCCCAGAGTGGGAGGAAATGTGGGATTGACTGTAGTTATCTGGAGGCGACCAAGTTGAGGGCTGTTCAAAGAGAGCTGGGCGGCCATGTCACTAGCCACCTTGAGGAGCTAGGCGGCCAGGAGTTTGGCCACCTTGAAGACTAGGCGGCCAAGTATGTGGCCGCCCTGGAATGGGCCGGGTGGCCAGCTCTATGGCCGCCCTGGGTCCTGGGCAGCCAACACCTTGGCCGCCCAGGGATCTGGGCATGGAGTGTATATAAAACCTCATAAAATTCACCTCGGCGGCTCATGCCCCCGAACCCCCGACCTTACGGGCAGGGGGCATTGCCCCCCAGTAACCCCCCACCAACTTACCGTGAAGTTGGATCCACGAAGGGAGAGGGTGGAGCCTACCTAAACAAGGATGAGACTCCACACTCTCAATCAACCAAGGAAAAGGGTGTCACTTCTATGGTGGCTAGACAAGGTCTGCGGGATGTCCAAAATCAGCCGTCTACAAATGCCCCTTCGGAACGCCCGTTTTGCAAGGGAGCCCGGCGGACTGATAAATGGGTGTTTTGGTAAAGAAACAAGCCTAATAAGGACATCCCGCTCAAGGAGATTCCCAAGCTAAGATTGAGCTTTACATATGAACGGACAAGCATAATGGGACATGAGAGGTCATTCAAAGGGAAGGAAGGAAGGAAAAGTAATCTAAGAGGGCTTGTATCTACAGTCCAATGGGACCCCCTAGCATAATGCTGCGGTACTTGAGGGGACGAACACAATCTAGCTCAAGGAGATACAAGACACCTAAAACAGGAGTGGGAAACAACAATTGGGATAAGGGAAAATGACCTTCAAATCTCAAAATACTCATGACGATCGCATGCAAAACACACTCTCGACTTGTCGAATCGGAGTGGAATAAGGTAGACAACAAAAAAGTGATGGAATTGAGTTGAACTAGGATGATTGACAAAAGAGGGATAGAGTCCAGGACAGGCCAAGGGCAAACCCTTTTCTCGACCCTTGTTTCCTTCTTGCTGCATGAATGCATGCCATGCTTCCCTAGGTGCATTTCATTTTTTTTGTTTTATATGACTGATGGTGGGACCAAAAGGGGACCTATATGATGCATGTTGGGTTTAAAGTGAAAACCTACCTAATGCATATCCAGAGGTAGTATTGTCTGGCTCCAGGAAAGACATCAATCGAGAGTCCGACGAGTCCGTCATCCCGAGGTCAATCATGAGACCAAACGGCCATCGAATAACTTAGGGAACATAAAGCCCTCGTTGTTTTTATTAGAGAGGAACTCAGAGTTTATGTGCCCGAAGTTATTAGCCTCCGGGTTCTATATAATATAGTATATATAATAGTTGGAGAAGGAGATGAAGAGTGAACCCCGATGCTATGTGACCTACAGCTACATAAAAACACATTAGTGAAGTTCACAAATAAATAAGCATTTAAAGAGGAAGCATTCACTAAGGGGAATGGGAATAGGGAGAGCAAACATCATCCTTTGGCTTTACAGTGAGCCTAATGGACATAATGAATTCCGTGGGCATGGTCACCAGGGTGTAAATACGTCCCCGGAGGAGATCATTCCTGATGATAGGGGAGCCTATGCTAACTCCACCTAGCACATCAATTGACTTTAGTGAGGTGTCTGGTTGGGGGAAGACCAACAAAAGGATAGTTCAAGCTCCATAGCTGAAGTCCATCTTGGACCTGCTGACATAGGTAGGACGTTTGTTTGATCCGGGGGATATGGAGTAGAAAGAGTAAGGAAAAAGGTATTGGTAATGCAACTAGGCATCTGCTGAGAATTAAGTGACATGACAGTTTCATTTGCTTAGGACTCAAGTTGGAGCGCTGAGCTGGCAGAGTTCAAATGCCATTAAGATCCATGGAAAACAAAGGAATGAGGAATGCTCTACCTTCTCACAAGGTAGCCAGGGGTTTGGCTAGCTTGGATGGGCAGATGGGCATGCAATTTGCCCCTAGTTTGGGGTGTTGGTAGTAGTGCAGGTATAAATCCCCTGGTGGGATGGAATGAAGAAAGGGGAGTAGCCTTTAGGGTTCACAATTGTGGGGTAGTGATAAAGGAAAGGAGATGGTGTGGTAGTGTGTGAGATGCATGTTTCGGGGAGATGCCTCTCCTTTTTTTGGGATTTTTGAATATTTAGTTTTTCATGAATTTTCACATATTTCAATTTTTTTGTGGAATTAAATATTTTGACTTTTTTGTGGATTTTTGATATATTTAGATTTTTGGCCAATGTCTGGCAATTGCCCCTGAGACATCACAACAATGATGGAAGGATAGGCTCTTTCTACAACCTCCTAGGTATCCTGAGCACACATCTAGGTTGATTTGGGCCTCTAGACTCCTCGAATGATGGTCTCGCCGGTAAAGACTTATCCTAATGACAATGCCGCCATGCCAAGCTTAGGCTCCCAGTTGCTTCCGACCGCAGAGATACACCCAAAAAGTGTTCAAGGTAAAAGATTTGCCCGACCCGGGTCTATTTCCTCACAACTCTAGACGATATATGACGGAACACCTTGGAACCCTAACGGCCAACCCCGCGACGTTGACCCGGAATTAGACGTCGTCGCACCGATAGGTGACGCGCATGCATTGACCTAAGCCTGAGGTTGATGAAATAAAACATTAAAGGGGATGAGAACATTGACATACCAGAAACATGGAGATTTCTTTGTAGCAGCAGCTTTTGTTCTTTCGTGATAGACAATCATATATTGTGTTTTTGAAAAGATGGCTACAAGTCATCAACAGAGTTACATCCTTCGAAGTTTCCATCAGATTCTGAGTCCTCAAAAGAAAAAGAATGTATGGTATAAACTTCTCAAGAGGATCGGCAAAGCTGTTAAAACGATGAGCTATGAGCGTGCTTAGTTCACTCCACCCTTTCGATGATTTCGGACGACCTTCGAAATGTTGTGCTTTTTGTGTTGTTCCTTGAATTGGAACTTGATTTGTAGGGCTTTCTTTATCTTGACCAGGCACGGTCACGACCAAAATTTTTTCATTTGTTCCCTTTTTTTGAGATTTTTCTTTCTTTTCATTGCTTGGGATTTTGGGATTTTGGGTTTTGCACCCTTTTTGAATTTTCTTTTCCATTTGAATTTGCCTGCGGGGACACTGCCCTCTTCACATGTTCTGGTCTCATTTTGCAAGGAAGGTGAGTCCTACTCTCACTTGAGGCATCATGTTTCAGCTGCTGAGCTCAAGGCCTTAAGAGTGCCGACTATCTTGATCGGTCGAGTAGAGAGGAAAAGGAGGATTTTAGAGTCTTCAAGAAATCTTCGGGATAGTCACCAGTTTTAGGCTGTTGCCAAATTTTGAAAGCATGTGAGTGTGTGCATATTGCCTGCCCCTTGCAGTATTAGCTTAGCCATATGAAATTCTCCTCAGTTCTAGTAGATCAAAGTCTTAACCCACCAAGACTTTAACGCAACCTAACCTTAACATACATGAAGGGATGGAGTTTGGAACACATGGCAGCTGCCAGATTATTGATTTTCTTTGATTTCTGATTTTTTTTGTGGTTTTGGGTATGAGTTTTCTATTTTGTTTTGGATTTGGATTATAAACTATGTACAAGGGTTCCTACAGAGCAGACGGTATCGTCTGGGCACTCTCTGGACTGCTGGATGGAGCAAGCGGAGCCGTCCACCTCCTTAGTTGGCCGGAAACAAGATTAAAGTGGACGAGAAGCAAGTACGCAGCCATGGAAAAGACCCCTATAACTACTAGGATTAACATGATTTTTGACTTGAAATTGTTCAACCATGGGAGGGGGGTTAGATCGTTCTTCATCTTGTAATAACTTTATTGAATTCATTAAAGTAAACATTAAAATTTGAGTTAACAAGTTATAACTCTCGGCTAGACCTGACCAAGGTCGATAGGGAATTTGGGTGCCCCTAGCTTTCTTATGTGGTGTAGCCAAAGGTTTGGACTCTTCTAAACCTTACCTATTATGTACAAAGCAAATGTCCCTGGCAGGGCTGTTGATTGGAGCTGTGTGATTAAGGATGGAGGATGAAGGGTCTTTAGCTAGGGAATCATGGATCGAAAGTTTTGCCCCTAGAGTTGGCTTCTCCATGACGGCTTCAGGCTTTCCTTTTTGGAATTGATGAGCTTTGTGTTGAGTTATGGTTTTGATGATTGTTGTGATTGTTAAGTTATGGTTTTGTTGATAACTAAACTTAATGTGTGATTAAGTGATGATGACTAAACTTATGGTTGATTGCACATGCTCTTGCTGACTGTGTACACTCATGTTGTTGTTTAAATATGATTGAGTTGGTTTTACAAGAGGCAAGAGGTTTCATAATCTCTTTAACATGAATAAGCATAGTATTAAACCTTGTCTATCTTGATTGCAGGATCAAACATCATGACGATCGCTTGGAAGGTAAAAACCTGTGGATAAGCACCTTGATATCTACAATCTCTAACAGGTGGTAAATCATGTCTACACTCTTCAAGAACCCTTGGTAAGGCTATGGAATTCTCAATTCTGTTAAAGCAATTAAAGCCAACTTACCGACATGGGAAGTTGATTTGATCTAATGTGAAAAGGTTCTCTATGCTTGACCATATGGATTTATTTGTTGATGGATGTATTGACTTAACCGTAATCACCAAATTGGATGAACAAGCTTTCAAACATTTCAATGTGCTCCTTGCTCATGTGCTTTTCATGTATGTAGTTCATGCATTTATCATATGGATGTTTGAGCTATAGTTCTAATCAATTATCTATGTTCTTGCAGGTCAAAACACTCAGTATAAATCCACAAGGTCAAAGAAGTTTGAATCCATGGACTGTAATGGGTTTAAGGGGTTCGATGTTCAAAATCTGGAAAATTCCAGATTCCGGTCGACCGTCAGCCTAGGGGCGGTTGACCAATTTTCCCAACACCCAAAACTGCAATTCCTGTAAAATTCTGGTCGACCGCCAGCCCCGATGCAGCCTTGTTTGACTTTGTGTTTCAAGCGCGTGGAGAGGTCTTTCTTCCCATTTGTTTAATCCCAATGATCCCAATCAAGGAGGGCTTTGTGGATCTGGTCTGGGGCTTGTCTATGGACCATTCAAGGGTTATAAAACATCTCATTAGAGTCATAAACCCTAACAATCCAAGAGATCCAAGGGGAGGCTGTCCAAGGAGGAAGAAGAGGGTACTATAGCTCCGTGAACAGTACCTCGTGTAGCAAGTTCTTCATCTATCTCCAACCCATTCAAGGTACTTCTGAAGCCAACAAGCATCTATGAAGTGAAGAAGCAAGAAACCAACAAAGAGAGATCATGGGGGAGGCTATTAAGAAGCAACCAAGGGTTTCAAGAAGAGATCAAAGGCAGGTTGTCCAAGTGAAGAAGGAAGAGTACTGTAGCCGTGAATAGTACTCCATGCAGTAAGTATTCTTCATCCATTCCCAACCCATTGAAGGCATATCTGAAACCAACCTCCTCCAAGGAAGCGAAGAGCCAGCCAAGCAAACAAGGATTCCAAGAAGAGTGCCTGGGAGAAAGAAGAGAAGCCAAGCAAGCAAGAAAGGAGAAAAGCTAAGCATGCACGGATTGAAGCTCCAGTCAAGTGAAGATTGAAGATACGTTCAAGATCTGCAGCTTGCATTCAAGGGGAACCCAAAACATGAGTTTTCTAAACTAAGCCTCATCGTCTTTATGCTTTGGGTGTTATATTTATGTTCATCATAAACTGAAGAACTTGTCTGTGTGTAGATCGTTGTTGGATCTGTGGTCGTGTGTGTGTGTGTGTGTCGTATTTGATTCGTGTGTGTGTAGATCTTCTTTGATCTGCGTGTGTGTGTGGATTTTATCCAGGTCTTAGTGTTTGTGTGTGTAGAGTGCTGCATCTGTCACATCGTGTGTATGTGTTGTTGATCCGGTTTTTGGATCGCGTTGGAGACCTCGTCTCCGTGTGTGTGTGTGTATGTTGGGATGTGTCCCCGTGTGTGTGGACAGGCGTCGTTCTGCGTGCGTGTTTGGAGCGTCATCTCCGTTTGGGGATTTATCCCCGAGTGAAGCCTCACCGGGTTTGGTGAGGGGTGGATGTAGGATTGTCATCGTTGCATCTGAACCACCTTAATAATCGCTGTGCATTGTGTGGTTTGATCCATTTCTTCTACCTCCATTCTACATGAGTGTTTGTGTAAATTGTTATTCTGGATTTATCTACGTATATCTTGCATAATCTATATCATCATCAATTAAGTTTGATAAATCTAATTTGTGTACAAATAATTTTGAATCTCTTAACTAGCATTCTATCACATATTCTAAAAAGGCCAAAAGTTTTCTTAAAATTTGTAAACACCCAATTCACCCCCCTCTTGGGTGTCATTGATCGCGGGACTTCAATTGGTATCAGAGCTAAGGCTCTAATTTCATAGATCTAACGATCTAGAGTGATCCAGATCAATGGCTACCATGATGTACACCTTAAACTCTCCACCCATGTTTGATGGTTGCAATTTCAATGTGTGGTTAGGAAGGATGTGTAGTCTAGTCGATTCATACGACCCTAAGCTATGGAAGCTTATCTCACATGGTCCTTATGAATTGCCTAAAGTCAAAAATGTCTGGACTACAAATCAAAAGTTTAAACATGATCAAAATTCTAATCACTTTCCCTTTGTCTTATGGCAAGCACATGTCTTGAAGTTATTTACGGCTACAGTCAATTATAATCACTTTCCCTTTGTCTCCCACTACAGATCCGTGAAGGACATTTTGGATGGATTAACCAAAGTCCGGGAAGAGTATGAAGATGAATGTCTTCTGGCAGGCACAAGTGATCAAGGGAGTGATCAGCAAATTGAATGCAACTCAAAGGTATATTCTGATTCTGATAATGAAGATGAAGTTAGCTATGAAGATTTGTTGATTGCATATGATGATCTTGCTGAAAAATACAAGAAGTTAAAATCTAAAAATAAAAAATTGAAAAAGGATGCCGAACAAAATAAGTTTAATTCCGCTTGTAAAAAATGCTTACATTTAGAGGAAATGATTGAGGCTCATGTGTTTGACATTGAATTTCACAAAGATCAAATATGTTCCTTAAGAAATGAATACAAGGAGATGACTGCAAAACTGAATTCAATGACCGATGATCAAACCTTGATAAATGAACTAATTCATGATGAAAAGCTTGTTAAAGAAAATTAGAAACTGAAGGAATTGAACAAGGCCATTTCTGAAAGATTGTTGATTCTTGAAAAAGGAAAATCGGTGGTTGTTAGAGAATGTGAAAATGAGGATGAACTTAAGTAAGAAGTAGAATGTCTTAAGACTACCAATGCCATGTTGAATGTTAGTCTTTCTACTTGTGAAGAAGAACTTGCTAATTCTGAATTGCAAATTTCATCTCTTCAATCTGAAATTATTGACTTGAATGATTCGCTGTCTAAATTTATAGATGGCAAAGATAATTTGGATAAATTGCTGGGAATGAAAGTGAATTTTCATAGAGAAGGACTAGGATATAATCCTGTGAGTAAAAAGAAAATTGAAAACAAGTTACACACCTCATTTGTCCATAGCACATGTATACCTAGCACCTCCACATCTCACCCCTAGTAACACACCATGTCTAGAACTCAATCAAATCTGAAAAAGAGTGTGGATGTCCAAAATGGTCATGCTAAAACCATTCATGTGAAACCCCATGCATCCAAGAAAAGAAATACTACTTCTCTCTATTGTGGAAAACTTGGACACATGATGCACAATTGTTTCATTATGAAAAATGATGATTTGAGAGCATGTAGAAACCAAGCTGTTTTGAATAATGTAAGGCAATCATTTACCACAAAATCGTTCATGCATTGTCATCACTGTGGTAAAAGGGGTCATACAACTTCACATTGCTGGTTATTGTTGAAGAGAAAGAACTCCCACTCAACACATCATGCTCACACACACAAATCAGTAGAACCAATGAGAAGGAAAAATGTGATGCCACGTGTTCCCCCCCATCACTTTGGCAAATCTGGGAATGTTAAGCATGGTTGTTTTCTCATGAAAAATAATGACTTGAATGTTGTAAAAAATTAGAAATTACATGCCAAAGTTCCTGCTAACCCACAAGGACCCAAAAGGATATAGGTACCTACGAAGACCAAATGAGAAATTTATTTTGCAGGTGTGCCTTGGGAATGTAAAGTATGAAATCTATTTTCATCAAGAAGGTAAGACACACGGGCCAAGTGGCATAAGTTAGGTTAAAAGAAAAATCAAAACTGAAATTTGGAAACTCAGGTGATATCCCTCTCTTTACTCTAGAAAATGTGCTATGTATTGATTTGTTTTGTGCTGAATCTTGTGATAATCCATATGAATGTACATGCATTCCATTCATAGTCGTATGCATACCCCTATGCATATCATCTTCATATAGCATCTTGTTGAAGTGGATTTTTGAAATCGTCAAATCAATTTCACTGCATACATTGAGATTGCATATACTTTCACGTACTGTCATGCATAAGTTGAACATTGTGAAATCATGTCATAATGCATAGCAATCCTCCTACCTTCATCATCCTCGACTACATAGTATATCAAATGGTGATATGTGGAAGGGCAGGTTACGCCTGTCTGGAAGCTATCACTACGCGTGAGGTGATCTTCGGATCTAAGTTCTCCGCCCGGTACTATGAGTCAATCAGTTACAGGCTGCACATGGCATTAGGATGTTAATGAACATCTTGCATTCATACACACACACTAAGAGAGAGCAACCACATTCGTTACATGAACTTAATGTTTAGGTTCACACATGAGTCATGCATTGCATCTAGAGCTGTCTAGGGGATGTTGGTTGTTAAGGGAATCTTTCATGTCATTGTTAATAAATTTGAATCGAAATTGACAACTCAAGTCTTCTTGTTCTTGGATGGAGATTATACTCCCAAAATCCAAATGATGCAGGGCTAGTCATGGCCAAGCTTGAGTCAATGAAAGGAATACCTTGCAAGGATGAAAATGATGAGAACCCTCTCAAGCTGCCACCAGGAGATGGGATATCAGAATTTGAACAACCTCTAGGATCGACTCAAGATGATGGATGCTCAAGGCACAAGTATTGGAAATTAACTTCTGAGCTCTGTTTGAAAAACCCATATTTGTTTCAACCATATCCCCATCAATGAAAATAAAATAAAAAAAATAGTTTTTGCAATTACAATGCATTGCATTTTTCATGAATCACCATTACATCAATGCATTTCATGAATCTAAAAATTCATATGTTTGGTTATCATTGCATGACTACATGGTATATCAAATGGTGACTTGAGGAAGGGCAAGTCATTCTTGTCTGAAGCCTATCACCATGCGTGAGAATATGTCTCCGTCTGGTACCATGAGTCACATGTTCATTTAGGTCATAGGTTGCATGATCTTCAAAAACAAACATGCCAATTGTGTAACTTGTGCACATAGAAAGGGGAGCTTATTTTTGAATGAATGATTTTGAATTGTAAATTGAACTCATCCTTGTAGAAATGCATCTCATATTAATTGCCATATCTGAATTGATCATGACATTGCTGTGTGAGTTTCGGGACTTCAATTTTTGGGACTAACAATGCACTGCTAGTCTCCTTTAAAGCTATTGCTGAGGTAACATGATTGAAGGCACATGGTGATACATGCTGAATTCAGGTATTGATTCTAAAACTTGAATTGTCAGTCATCCAGCCTGCCATGGTGATGTTGCTCACTTGACAGGTATCAATGCTTGAAATTTGACTTGTTATTTTCCTAGCATGATGAGATGGACTTGTCAAATTGTTTGAATGGCATTGCAAACTCTAAAGATTTTGATGATTATTGAACATCTTTTAATCTGAATTGCTTGAGGTCTTTTTAACTTAACTGAGTATCTAGTATATCAAATGATAAGCAGTGAAAAGGTGGATTGCGTCCACCTGGAAACTCTCACTATGCGTGAGTTGATCTTTGGATCAAGGTTCTCCGTCTCGTACTAGAACTCAAGAAAGTCAAATGGCTGACTTGTGAATGAATCCTTGAACTGAGGTATTTGGATTGAAAATGTGTTTTTGCTCGAATGATCCAAACATTTGACTTCCGAATGATCTCTCATTTCAAACTTGTGTGCGCACTTCATCCCACCAAGTTCTCCCGGGTTTCATCATGCACCACTGCAAAGGAGATGTGGGATAAGTTGGAGGTCATCTACGAGGGAACCTCTCAAGTAAGGGAGACCAAGGCAAATTTGCTGGTCTCATAGTATGAAGCCTTTCGAATGAAGCCTAGTGAGACAATCACAGAAATGTATGCGTGCCTCATGATCATTACTAATGGTCTAAGGATTCTGGGAAAGAATTATTCGGATTATGAAATTGTGAGGAAGATCCCTCGGTCCCTGACTCTAGTATGGCATACAAAAGCTACAGTTATTGAGGAGTCAAGGGATTTGCAGAACTTGAAGGTCGACGAGCTTATTGGTTCACTAATGACTTACGAGATGAACCTTACCAAGACTGAGGAGCTCGAGAAGAAAAAGAAGCCTATTTCTCTTAAGGCCAGCTTCAGCAGATTGAGCAATCCAGCCACAGTGGATCATCAAGCGAGGAAAGCCCCTCTGGGTTAGAGATCGATGGAGACCAACAGGCCATGCTGACCAGAGAATTTAGGCGATTTCTGAGAAAGGAGGGAAGAAACTTCGACCGAAGGTAGTTTGGTGGCGGCAGGAAGCAAACAAGGTAATGTTCTAACCCTGCCAAGAAAGTTGACACTAATGTTCGCTACCCCTGCAAGAAGGCCGGCCATATGAAGGCAGATTGACCTGAGCTCCAGAAGCTAAAAGAGAAGTCAAAGAAGAAAGCTCCCAAAGGAAAGGCGATGGTGAGCACATGGAGCGACGAGGACAAGGGCACATTCAGGTACACATCTGAGAGCGAGGACGAAGAAAAGCCCATCTGCCTGATCGTAAAAGATGATGAAGAAAAAGGAGAAGACTCCGATGAGGTATCATCTCCCTTTGAGCATTATACTATTTTGGATTTGGAAGATGCATACGGAGATTTGTTAGACAAAGTAGATGATATTAGGAAAGAGAACATGCATTTGAAGAAGAAGGTTAATTCTCTTTTGAATGATAAGGTAATGTCTGATAAACTTGCCTATTTATAGTCTGAGAATGATAGGTTAAAAAATTCTTGCTCTGAATTTGATGGTTTAAATCATGCTTTGATTGACTGTAGAAAAGAAAATGAAATACTGAAAAATGTTATTGATGATTTGAAACTGAAATTGCAAAAATTTGTGAATGAAATGAAAATTGTTGATGAAAAGTGTGAAGCTGTCCTAGGTGTCAATAATGAATTAAAGAATTCAATCGAACAACTAGAAAAAGAAAATGCTGACAAAGAAAAAATCTTTGAAAAAATGACCAAATGATCTGATAATCTGAATGCTTTGTTGGGGTCAAGAGTAAATTTCAGGAAAGAGGGTCTCGGGTACAATCCTACAGCTAAGAAAAGTTTTGCTGTCAAGACAATTTCATTTGTAGCAGAAAAGGAGAAGTGACCCCTTATCAAAATGAATAATGAAAATTCTGCTGCTAACATCGCTAATTTCAAAATGTCCAGTGCTAAGGACAAAGGTAAGCAGAAGGTTGGTGAGCCTAGCACACCCTGCCCTACACCTAAGGGTAAGTCTCAAGTCAGGGGTCAGTCTACTTGCACACCCAAACCCCAAGCCAAGGCCACCAAGTCTCCCACCACCACCAGTAGCCAAGAAGAAGACTCAATATACACAAATGCACAAGCCAAGTGAGTCAAAGGTGTAGGGGAGACAGAGTTCAGTTTGAGGTCAACCAGACCAGTTCCACCGACCCAGTGTCCAGACCTACCATTATAGACAGCCACAACAATCCTATAGGTCTGGATGGAATAAAGTTTAAGGGAGGTCTAGGTATCAGTCTTTTCCCACTCAGTCTTATAGACCTCAGGCTAGAAATTGGGTTGGTCAGACTAGGACATGGGATCATAGTAGACAATCTTTCTTTGGTCAACCTAGGACCAACTATGGCCACCATTTTCTGAATACTTATTGGCCTAGGCACTGGCACAAAAACACCAAATTTTCTAGTAACAATGGTGCCAACACACAGCATCAGAAAAAGAAGGCTCACTCTGTTGGTGCTGGAAAAAAAACAATGAAAAGAATATTGGGAAATCCACTAAGCCAACCATGTTGAAGCAAATGTGGATTCCCAAGAGTTTATTATCTTGTTTAAATTGTTCTGCATATGTTTCGGAGCCCAAACACTTTTGGGTTCCAAAATTTTCTCCCTGATTGTGTTTACAGGTATGCCTTGCAGTCAGGAACAACATGAGGTACGTGGATAGTGGCTGCTCCAGGCATATGACAGAAGACAAGGCCAAGTTTTGCTTGCTGACAGAGAAGAATGGAGGCCTTGTCACCTTCGGCAGCAACACAAAGGGTAAAATCATCGGATCAGGTAAGGTAGGTAAGTGCACTACCTGTTGCATTGATGAAGTCCTACTGGTGGATGGTTTAGCATATAATCTACTTAGTATCAGCCAGCTTTGTGATAAAGGACATAAGGTAGTATTTGATGCTCTTAATTGTAAAATTTTTGAACATGATTCCGATGTTGTTGATTTTTTTGAAAAAAGAATAAATAACATTTACATGGTAAATCTAGATGATCTTGCACATTCTAACCTATGCCTCATTGCTAATAAAGAGGACTTGGCATTTTTTGTGGCATCGTAGGTTAGGCCATGCTAGCTACACTGTATTGCACAAATTGAACAAACATAGCATGGTTAGAGGACTCCCTGAAATATCTTTTAAGAAAGAAAATAAAGTGTGTGATGCATGTATACAGTCCAAGCAGACTAGGAAGTCATTTAAATCAAGAACTGAAAACATGTCCTCCAAACCTTATGAGCTGATACATATGGATCTTTTTGGACCCACACGATCTGTCAGCTTATCAAGTAGGAGATATGGATATGTCTTAGTTGATGACTTCTCTAGGTATACTTGGATCTTTTTCACCCCTCACGAAAATGATGCATTTTCTGAATTTGAGGAGTTCTACTTGAATGTCAAATAGAAAAATGAAAATATTAAAAATATATTGTCTGATCATGGAGGTGAGTTTGAAAAGTCACAATTTGATGATTTTTACAGGGACAATGGGATTACTCATCCGTTCTCCTCCCCAAAAACACATGAGCAAAATGGAGTGGTGGAAAGGAGGAACTGGACACTTGTGGAGATGGCTCGTACACTACTTGTTGAAGGTGGCTTACTAAGAAAATTCTGGGCAGAGGCAGTTCACACTGCATGCCATGGAATCAACAGAGCTATGGTAAGGCCCTTCACTCAGAAAACTCCTTATGAGATTTTAAAAGGTAAGAAGCCTTCAATTGCTTATTTCAAGGTCTTTGACTGTAGATGTTTCATTCATGTTAATGATAAAAGAGACTTTGATAAATTCGAACCTAAAAGTGATCCAGGAATTTTCCTTGGATATTCTGAAAACACTAGAGCATATATAGTGTACAACCTTAACTCTAAAACTGTTGAGGAATCACCACACATTGTCTTTGATGAGTCCCTGAATAACTCTGATGTTGGTCAATGTAGGAAAGAAGATGATGGAGAAATCCTTAAGGAAGAAAAACCTGAAGACCAATCAGATCAAGAAGAAGAAGCTGAAGAGATCATTGCAGAGGAGCCTGATGTTCTAGGGGAGGTAAATGAAGGTCAAGGTAACCAAGTTATTAATGTCAGATTTTTAAGAGATCATCCTGTTGAAAATGTCATTGTTGACTTGCATGAACCCCCTAGGACTAGAGCCTTCCTTAGAGCACGAAATGAATTGAATAATTTTGCATTAGTCTCTCACGTTGAACCCAAAATCATTGACAGTGCTCTCAAAGATGTGCATTGGATCAATGCCATGCACGAAGAGCTTAATTAATTTGATAGGAACAAGGTGTGGCACCTAGTCCAACTTCCTGACCATGGGACTGTCATTGGAACAAAATGGGTTTTTAGAAATAAAACAGGTGAGCTAGGTAATGTAGTGAAGAATAAGGCCAGACTTGTTGCTCAGGGGTACAACTAGGAATTCGGAATTGACTTTGAAGAGCCATTTGCCCCTATAGCTAGGTTAGAGGCAATTAGAATACTTTTGGCTTATACATGCTCATTTGGAATAACTCTTCAGCAGATGGATGTAAAATCTGCATTCCTCAATGGGGAAATAAAAGAGGATGTCTATGTCCAACAACCTCCTAGTTTTGAATGCTTAGATTTCCCTTCTCATGTTTGTAAATTGAATAAACCTCTTTATGGCTTGAAACAAGCTCCTAGAGCTTGGTATGACATGCTGAGCAGATTCCTTATCGAGAAGAAATTCACAAGAGGTGAGGTTGACCAAACTTTGCTCACCAAGGTAAGTCATCTTGACATTCTCATTGCTCAGATTTATGTGGATGACATAGTTTTTGGTTCAACCAATCCTAAATTGTGTATGGAATTTTCTGAACTTATGACACGAGCTAAAACTATTTCTTGGACTGCAGGTGACACAAACCAAGGATGGAACCTTCATCAATCAGTCCAAATACATAAGGGACCTCCTGAAGAAGTATAAATTCGACAACCTCAAGGACATTGCAGCTCCAATGGGTACTTCAACAAGTCTTGATGAAGATACCAAAGGTAACCCTGTGGATCAAAAGCTGTACAGAGGTATGATCGGATCCCTTTTGTATCTCACTGCATATAGGCCTGATATTCAATTTGTATTGTGTTTATGTGCTGGATTTCAGGCTAGTCCTAAAGAATCATACTTTAGTGCAGTGAAAAGATCTTTAGGTATTTATCAGGCACCCAAGAACTAGGCTTATGGTATCCTGTTAGGTGTGAGCTAGAGCTTCTAGCCTATACTGATGTAGACTATGCTGGGTGTCGGGTAGATAGGAAGAGCACTAGTGATGCGGGACGGACTGAGGAGACAACGCTATATGAGATGGACACGACTTGACCAGCAATGACACGACTACTAGAGCGACCTCGGCTCGACACTAAGAGCTCCTATGGGCTACACGTCACTAACAGAAGTGCAAACTCACTCGTCGTCCCAAGCGAGGGAAAGCGTGGATCGTGCGCGGTTAAGGAACCGGCAGAGTTCAACGTAGTCTGACTCAACTTCCGGACTTGGATCGAGTCACGGGATGGGTCACTCTCACTCTCACAGCGGCGACATGAACACACGGGCTAGGAACCTACACTCTCGTAGCGGCATAAGACCGTATACTAGCTAAGCAAAGTAACGCCGAGAAGTTTAAGCCGTTACCTCCATGCACCCGGCGTGGCGAAGACAACCCCGGCCGATTTACGGACTACCGGTTAAACAATGTTACAGTGGTACAAATATTTAACCCACTCCACGCAGGGAAGTAATAGGTCACATGTGGGGCCCGGGAATCACGCGAATCAGGTTGACGGGCAGCATCTTGAGGTCACCCGGCGGTGCCAAACTCCGCGTTTTCGTGCTGTCTTGTCGGCGCAATCTACGGGTCCGTGGGGCCCACGGACCGCTCTGTCCTCCTAGTCTGCTGGGGTGGGGCCCACTGTGATGGGGACCCCTGGTGGTGCACCTCCTTGGACGGTGGTCGGTCGAAAACACCGATCGGTGGCCGATCGGCTCCGATCTTCAATTCTTGAAGTTGCTGTCCATGGATTTTCGATTCTATTTTCCAGCGCGCGCTCTGGCGAGATCGGCCGCTGCGACCAATCCCGATGTCGGATCGGGGCACAGGAGCTATCGTTGGAAATCTCTCTTGAAGTTATTCAATCTAGGCCCGGAAAGAGGACCTGGATCTACGCGGATCTAGACCTTTTTGAATTTTGAAGCTTCTGAGCTCTTCACCAAAGTTGTACGGATTTGAACAAGGAAAACGGTAATAATTTTTGTTGAAGGATTGGTGGAGGCTATGATTTGTTATGATTTTAAAATTGGCGGGTGGTCGGATCTGGAAACTGATAGACAACACTGTAGATGGCTCTGAAAATGATTTTTATAAAATAGGTGGAGGGCTGATCAAAAATCAAGAAACATCATGGGTGGAGGGGTTGATGGGTAGAACACCCAGTAAAATTGGGAGCTCTGGGAAAAATCACAAAGGAGATCGAAGACAGGAAACTCAGGAAAGATTGAAATCAGATCTGAAACTGGCAGAACTGAAATTGAAAGTTGGACGAAAATGGAAAATTAGAAAAAGTGAACTAGAAGGCCAACCAAATTTTCTGTGGTGTGGTTGACACCCCTAAAACATCCCCTCCAAATTTGGTGCCCAGAAGATCACGAGGGAGAGCTGCAAAATTCTGACAAGTTGCTGTCGCACTGCGCGGACAGAATACTGATGAGAACCGTGGCGGTGCGAGGGCGGCACGATGGCGGCGGCGACGATCACCGGAATGATAAGGGAGGCATCACACCTTAGAATGGCAACCGTCACAGCTGCAAGGGGGAGAGGGAGGAGAGAGGAGGGGGGCGCACCAGCCCTTGCTCAAGGAATTTTCAGATTTCAAATGGCATTAATTCTCCAAAATGGGAAAATACAAGTTTTATATGATACATATCAAACCCATTATCCACCATTGGATCTAGGGATGGGGAAGGGATGGCCTAGATTAAGTGTGACCAACACACACAAAAAAAGAAATAAAAATTCAAGGGGGGGGGCCTATTGACCAAGGGGACATGGTAGGTGGGGTGGGTGGGAAATGTTGACAATTTTGGTCCATTGTCCCCCATGTGGACAATTGACTAGTCCAAGGCTTCTAGATGCCACCTAGGAGGTTGACCAGCCCCACAAGGATGACATGGACCAATGGGAGGGGGTCTGGGGGCCCATGGGACCCGGGAGTCCCATTTTGCAAATAAACCCCTCTTACAATCAAGATTACAAACTGAATAAAATGAAGCAAACACACATTACACACAAATAAAGTCTACACAAATATGATAAATGTCGAGACTCAAGGGGGAGTCTCCAGGCTGTCTCCGAGCCAGATGGACGCTGAAGTGGCTCGAGTCGTGCTCCGCGTGCGGTACCGGTGGCTCGGCGTAACTACTCGGGTGTCCGCACCAATTGTCCCATGGTGGGAGAAACTCGACCCTGTCGAGTAAGGGTCTACATTGCTCCGGTATCGCTCCAGAAGGTCCAGATCAATCCGCTGCAACTCTCCATGCGTGATCCATGTGTCCTCGGTAGCGGGCCGTCCTCTCCATCGCACTAGGTAGCGCGGGCACTCCTGGTAACTGTCACCTGCTCATCCAGTATATGATCTATATGCTCACGCTGCCGTGACAAAGGGGCTGGAGGTGGACACTCAGGTGTGGGATCACTCTCAAGGGAAGGAGATGGCTCGAAAGGCTCACTAGGGATCACCGCTGGGTCCCTATATGCAACTAGATCCAAAAGATTAAAAGTAGAGCTTATACTGTATTCCTCGGGCGGGTCCACAACATACGCATTGGATCCAACGCGTTTCAACACTCTAAATGGACCGGCTCCGCGAGCTTGCAACTTATTAATGGTTCCAGAGGGAAACCGTTTAGGTCTTACCCTGATCATGACATATTCGCTGATGGGGACATCACCTCCCATGCCCACGTTCACAGCTCGTCTCCTCGCCCCGGTTGCATCCGGCATGGTCTAGTCATTTAATTTTGAGTCCTATGTAATTTTTATTTGAGTCATTTGATGTATTTTCGATTTTATTTGAGTCATGTTCCTAGGTCTTGTGTTCATTTCCCTAAGTTTGAGTGTCATTAGGTTGTCTAGTTAGCTATTGGGCCCAATTCATTGGGCTTGGCCCAAGGGCTCTCCCCTACCCCCTCAGTTATTTGTCATTGAGTCAATTGTCAGGGACTTTTGTAGAAATGTGGGTTTCCTATATATAGGACCCCATTCCCCCCCATTTCAACTTAATGAATGAATGAATCAATGAATGAAAAAACATGCCATTTTGAGAGTTTACACTTCTTATCTAGTGGAGAGATTCTATTTTTGGGGTGAGAAAACCTAGGGGGGAGATTCCCCACCCTTCCCTCTCTTAATCTCTCTTTTCACTCCACTTTCTCTCTCCTCAACACCCAAATTCGAATTTTCTTCTCTCTCCTCCCTTCCCAACCACCTCCAGTCCCCACCTACCCCATTTAAGCCTCTTCCCATTCCCCACAACCCTCATCAATACTCCACCCCTTCCCAAGACCCCCTCCACCAATCCTCTCCTCACCATCCAACCCCCAACTAGCCCTCCCACTTTCTCAAGCACCCTTCCCACTACCCCAAGCACCCCTTCCCTTCCCCAACACAACCCCTCCATTCCCAAGACAAAGAATTAACCCCACCCTTAAACCTATTTTCGAATATCCTTTCCCTCTCTCCATTCCAACCAAATTCGTAGCCCCCACTACCACCATCTATTGGACCCTCTTTCAGACCTTATTCTCCACCTCCCACACCTTAGAACACCCCCTCCAAGACCCCCTTACAACAAGGGGTCACTCCCACACTCATCTACCCCCTTCCCCTTCTTCTTTCTTGGTCATTGGAAGCTACTTCCAAGTTGTAGTTTGCTGTCCAGAGGTTACAGATGAACCAGCACCTTGCAGTGGCCACCACGACTTCCTCCGGATTAGTTTGAAGACCCAAGAGCCATCTTCGGAAGCATCTACCAGTCTCCTTTGCAACAGAAGTGGTTTCATCTTCTTCCGATCTCCGAGCCGTCCAGGAGGTCCATTCTCCCACATCTGCGCAGTTCTGCCTCGGCTGAGGACCTGAGCCAGATTAGAAGCTCTGCCACGACGAACCCCGAAGGAATCAATCCACAAGTTCTTCTTCAAAGTTCTTCATCGCCCAGTCTACTTCCAGAATCAAGAAACATAACTTCATTCGGCGTTCGTGATCCAGAGTTCTCATTTTTATCCCTCAGCTACGTAGATCTGCTACTCATAGTCTGCACCGACTAGTCACCATTGTTCTGCATCCCCTAGTCTTGTCCTACATCGGTTGGCTTCCCCATCTATTTTTCTGCGAAGAGGACTCGTCCATGATTCCAACGACTCTGACGACGCTTGATTCCGAGGTCGGGAGCTGCCGGGGCATCCTCTGCAACCTGCTGTTGGAAACCAGGAGCTAGCTCTACAGGGATCCTGATCCGGAGAGAAAGCTTCACCACGACAAACCCCAGAGGAATGAGGCCACGAGCTCTTCTGAAAAGTTCTTCCTCTCCCTGTCTACTTTCAGAACCAAGAAGCAAAACTCCGTTCTGCATCTTGCAGCAGAAGTTACCAATTTTCTTCCTCAGGTGTTCGACTCTGCTTCCCACTGTCTGCATCGACCACTCCTCACTTTTCTGAGTCCTCTGATCTTCACCGGCATCTTTTGGCATCCCTGTTTCTTCTGATGTAAAGAGGACTCACCCAAGGTTCCAACGGTTCTAACGGCGACTGATTCGGAGTTCGGGAACGGTCGAGGAAGCCGTGTCTTCCTACTTTTGATAGTCTATTGCAGACAGTCTGTGATTCAGCAACCCTATTCGTACTACCACCCAGGCCGCCAGCGACCCCTAAAGAAATTGAAAAAATTCAGAGGCACTCCTGTTCCAGAGACGAAGAGATCCCCACTGGTCTCACCCTCAGCGAAATTCCAGAGAGAGTTCTGCAGCCTCCACACCCTCTGTCTGTCAGCTATTACAGAGAGAAGGCTGATTCAGTGTCATCACTTCTTCATCACTCTTAGCACTAGTTTCCCCTCCCCGCTTGGCCGGCTGAAGGCCCCTCCCTGTGTGGAGGTAGTGTTTGGATGTAACTATCATCTTCCCTTCCCCACGATCCCCCCTTGCATGGGGTGTAGTGTTGTAATAGCTTAAACAGGTCAAGCTACCCCGGCGCGGCGTGTGGGGAACCCACGCTTCCCCGCTCGCCCTCATCTCCGAGCGGGACCGGTTTCTTCAAACCGGTCGAGTAAGTGCTCTATAACCTTGCTCTAATTCATGCTTGTTCTTTCAATATTAGTTCATAGTTCGCTGGTCGTGAGAGTGAGAGCTCGATCCTCAAGCCCCGTTGCTTTGAGTGATCACCGTGGGAAGAGAGAGTAACCCGGTGCCTTTGGCACTTTGTCGGCCCCATTGAATTGGGCATCCACAACCTTTGGGATTCAAATCTTGGCTTTGCTGGCCCTCTACCAGCAAGGGCCCAACCCCTCAACCTCACCTTGGCATTGCCAAGTTACCCCGGGTCTTGGTGAGCAACGGGTGAGCAGTCGTCGACATCGGTTCGTTTGATTATGATTGTGCTTGTTTGTTTAAGTCCTAGGTTATGTCACATCAATTGGTATCAGAGCAAGTTCTAGACTTGTCTCTACTAAGTCTTGTCCTAGGGCCATTGCATGCATCACCCATGTCCACTATCATGACTACCTCTTACATGGCATATTCGCCACTCTTAGGCCCATTAGAAGCCTTTGTGTTTGATGGATCCCGCCCTAGCATATATCTAAAATGGGAGAAGTACATAGACCAACAATTTGGGAGGTTTACCCTGTCAGGGCTTGTCCAAGTCAACTATGCCAAGAGTTTGCTTTGGCGCCAAGCTAGGAAAGAATGGGAGAATATTGTAGGTTTGAAAGAAGCCAAAGGGGAAGCACCCATTGAATCTTGGGATGAAATGAGGGCCGATCTTAGAAAGATCTACGCACCCCAACCCAAACCTCTTCAACCAACCGATCTTTCACCCCCGAACCCAACTCCCACCCATGAACTTCCCCGACCAAGCCCAACCCAAGTCCACCCATGTTCACCACCCCAAGAGTACCATGCACTGACCATTATCACTCCACCCACCATAGACTATCCTACCCCATTATCATTGGAAGTTGTAGCCCACACAACCTCCCCTTGGCATTGCGAAGTTACCCCGGGTCTTAGTGAGCATCGGGTGAGGGGTTGCTATTATCGGTCCGTTTTTGAATGCTTAATTGTGCTTGCTTGTTGAGTCCTAGGTTGTATCACATCAATTGGTATCAGAGCAAGTTCACAACTTGTCTCTCCACAAGTTGGTCCTAGGGCATGTTTATGTATTTAGAATCCTCGGTTGCATCTCCCATGTCCACTAGAATGACCACTTCATACCCGTCATATCCATCCCCATCAACTTTCCCAATAAGCCCAAATCCTCATGGAAGCTCCATTGCCAACAAAGTGGGTAGCAACACCTCTATCATAGAAGCCCTACCTAATGTCCTTAATCGGCTTGAAGATATCATGTCTCGACTCGATCGACTTGAAGGAAATAGCCGTGTACCAAGAGTGAATGAGAGTAACCTTTGGGGAAATCTAGAAACCATATTTTTAGAACACTTTAAAATCAAAACCCCCGCCTTTGATGGATCCAACAGCCCAAGTCTTTACCTAGATTGGGAGATTTCCCTAGACCAATTCTTTAAAGGTTGCCCCTTGAACGAAGGAAGGAGAATGAGGCTAGCCAAGGCACACCTCTCCAAACAAGCTAAAACTCATTGGTTAGTTGTGGAAGGTTTGAGAAAGATCCGTAGGGAGGCTCCAATTAGCACTTGGGATGAGATGAAGACCGAGCTTAGAAAAACCTACACTCTCCAACCCTCTCCCTCCTACTCAAATCACCAAAGTCCAAGGAGCACTTCAACTCCATCATCCCCACCCAATCAATCCAAGACCCCAATCACCCATTCCCCACCACTTCCCATCTCTCCTACCCCAACCACTACATTTACACCTCACCTCCAAGTCCACACCACAACCATAAGTCCCCATACCCAATTGGGCCCCATGACAAACTCTCCACCTAGGCTCATGGTAACCCTCACCACTACCTCTCCATCACCCCCAAAAGGGGACACTCTTTCCAAAACCAATCAACCCAAACCCCTTCAACCCACCCATCTTCCTCTCCCTACCCCAATCCAACTCCCACCAAAGCCTCCACTACTACCCTAACCTATCCTAACCCAAGTTTCCCACTACCTACCACCCCAGATACACCATGCCCCAATCATCACCACACCCTCAAAAGCCCCTCTCACCTCCTTGGAAGAAGAACCCATACCCGATCTAATAGTGGTGAACACCCCAAACCCACTCCCTACCTTGGAGGAAACCCATGACCAAGAAGAAGAAGAAGCATCACATGGTGACCTTCACGTTACACCACCCTCTCTAGTTAGGGCCAAACTCATCTTAGAGGAACCCCTTATTAGTTGGCTAAAGAAGAGCCCAATAAGAGAGATCACGGCCCACGATTGACTTCCCATAAAGGAAAACCTTCCCATAGTGCACATCTCCTCCTATCACACCATAATCCACACTCCTACCCAAGTGGAGATGGATGCCAATCCAGATTCACCTCCCACCATAGAGAACATCCTAGACCCCCCACTTCCACCCACCTCTCCTAGTTCGGGTCCTCATAAGCCGCACACCCTAACCATGAATGAGTCCATACTCTAATGGCTTAAGCAAGGTCCCACCATTCCTAGCTCACCACCTTACCTCTCACCCTTGGCATATCAAGTCCAAATTATGCCCACCCGGTCTTCCCATGTCACACTTCAAACCTCCTACTTTGTGGAAGCCTTAGGGGACCTAGTGGACTGTTTACAATGGTAAGTCTACCTGACCAATATGCTAGCCATAGGACCATTGGAGTCTACCCCATCTACTCTAGTGGACCCTTCCTAGCTTACCCCGCCACCGGTTCCATCACCTCCATCTACACTAGTGGCCATTATACGAGTGAAATCCTCCTCTTTCTCCCCAAGGATGAGAAACCAATCTTGGCCCACTTCCCACCCATCAAGATTCCAATTACTTTAATTGGCCAACCCACTAGAGACCTTGGCCCAATTATCTTGGAGGAGGATGACTCACCGTTTGGGTACCTTGAAGACATAGAGTGCCACCCTCTAGGAAGACCTTTCCACTACCCCTTTGATCCCTTCCTATGGGAGCCTAGACCCCTATGTGACCCAACCACCCTATCCACCACCCACCTTTCTCTAACCCAACCCACCATGTTTGGCCCAATCCACCCCATCCTAGACCTGGGTTACACCTTGGGAGCCATGACCTTGGGCCACATATCCCTAGGTAATAAGGTTGTGCTCCACCCCATGATGACCACCTTCTTAGATCCATTCGATCCTTTCCAATGGGAGTTCAAAGGTTGTCCCACACCTATACACATGGAAGTCACCCTTGGGAAAAACATGCATGTGTCTAGGCTTACCACACCACTTGGCATGAACACTATGTTGGGTCCATTCATTCATATCACCCACATGTCAAGTAAAAAGTATGAGTGGTCCATGTTCGGATGTGATGGTCCACCTTCATTCATCATGGGTCTTAAGCATGACAAAGGCATCTACGGATGTCCGGGTCCCCCGATATTTATCACCACTTTGCATGATAGGGCCACCTACGGGTGCCCCGGCCCACCTAGGCTGACCAAAGTCTACACTACATCATTACATGATAGGTCTACTTTTAGTTGCCCAGGTCCACCCATCACCCCTAGAATGTCTGTATTCACAACATTACATAAAGAAATCCGCAAGCACATTAGCAAGAAGAATGTGACTTATAAAAGGCGAGCCAACTCTCATCGACGTCACCAAGAATTCCATGAGGGTGACTTTGTGATGGTAAGGACGGAGAGGCTCTCCCCGGGAGCCATCTCCAAATTGAGGCCACGTGGGGCTGGTCCCTTCCAGGTCCTGAGGCGCATTGGTGCAAATGCCTATTAGTTAGATCTCCCCGAGGAATATAGGGTAAGTCCCACATTCAGTGTCGCCGACCTAGTGCCATACAAGGGACCCACGGTGGTACCTAGTGAGGATATCGAGCCTATTCCCTCCGTTGAGAGAGCACCCACCCGTGAGGAGAGTCCACCGGCCAAGAGAGCCCAGCGTGAGCACATTGAACGAACATTGGATGAACAGGTCACTACCACCAGGAGCAAGGTATACGAGCGCTATCTCGGCAGGTGGATGGATCAGTCTCGTTCGGAAGACTTGAGGGCAGTACCACTTCTACACCCTCCAAGGAGGGAAGAACACTTACTCGACGGAGTCGAGTTCTCTGCACCCCGGGAGTATGATGGGGACATCACCTCCCATGCCCACGTTCACAGCTCGTCTCCTCGCCCCGGTTGCATCCGGCATGGTCTAGTCATTTAATTTTGAGTCCTATGTAATTTTTATTTGAGTCATTTGATGTATTTTCCCTTTTATTTGAGTCATGTTCCTAGGTCTTGTGTTCATTTCCCTAAATTTGAGTGTCATTAGGTTGTCTAGTTAGCTATTGGGCCCAATTCATTGGGCTTGGCCCAAGAGCTCTCCCCTACCCCCTCGGTTATTTGTCATTGAGTCAATTGTCAGGGACTTTTGTAGAAATGTGGGTTTCCTATATATAGGACCCCATTCCCCCCCATTTCAACTTAATGAATGAATGAATCAATGAATGAAAAAACTTACCATTTTGAGAGTTTACACTTCTTATCTAGTGGAGAGATTCCATTTTTTGGGTGAGAAACCGTAGGGGAGAGATTCCCCACCCTTCCCTCTCTTAATCTCTCTTTTCACTCCACTTTCTCTCTCCTCAACACCCAAATTTGAAATTTCTTCTCTCTCCTCCCTTCCCAACCACCTCCACTCCCCACCTACCCCATTTAAGCCTCTTCCCATTCCCCACAACCCTCATCAATACTCCACCCCTTCCCAGGACCCCCTCCACCAATCCTCTCCTCACCATCCAACCCCCAACTACCCCTCCTGCTTTCCCAAGCACCCTTCCCACTACCCCAAGCACCCCTTCCCTTCCCCAACACAACCCCCCCATTCCCAAGACAAAGAATTAACCCCACCCTTAAACCTATTTTCGAATATCCTTTCCCTCTCTCCATTACAACCAAATTCACAGCCCCCACTACCACCATCTATTGGACCCTCTTCCAGACCTTATTCTCCACCTCCCACACCTTAGAACACCCCCTCCAAGACCCCCTTACAACCAGGGGTCACTCCCACACTCATCTACCCCCTTCCCCTTCTTCTTTCTTGGTTATTGGAAGCTACTTCGAAGTTGCAGTTCGCCGTCCAGAGGTTACAGATGAACCAGCACCTTGCAGCGGCCACCACGACTTCCTCTAGACGAGTTTGAAGACCCAAGAGCCATCGTCGGAAGCGTCTACCAGTCTCCTTCGTAACGGAAGTGGTTTCATCTTCTTTCAATCTCCGAGCCGTCCAGGAGGTCCATTCTCCCACATCTGCGTAGTTCTGCCTCGGCTGAGGACCTGAGCCAGATTAGAAGCTCTGCCACGACGAACCCCGAAGGAATCAGTCCAAACGTTCTTCTTCAAAGTTCTTCATCGCCCAGTCTACTTCCAGAATCAAGAAACAGAACTTCATTCGGCATTTGTGATCCACAGTTCTCATTTTTCTCCCTCAGCTACATAGATCTGCTACTCATAGTCTGCACCGACCAGTCGCCATTGTTCTGCATCCCCTAGTCTTATCCTACATCGGTTGGCTTCGCCATTAGTTTTACTGCGAAGAGGACTCGTCCAAGATTCCAACGACTCTGACGGCGCTTGATTCCGAGGTCAGGACCTGCCGGGGCATCCTCTGCAACCTGCTGTTGGAAACCAGAAGCTAGCTCTGCAGGGATCCTAATCCGGAGAGAAAGCTTCACCACGACAAACCCCGGAGGAATCAGGCCACAAGCTCTTCTGCAAAGTTCTTCCTCTCCCTGTCTACTTTCATAACCAAGAAGCAGAACTACGTTCGGCATCTTTCAGCAGAAGTTACCAATTTTATTCCTCAGGCGTTCGACTCTGCTTCCCACTATCTGCATCGACCACTCCTCACTTTTCTGAGTCCTCTGATTTTCACCAGCATCTTTTGGCATCCCCGTTTGTTCTGCTGTAAAAAGGACTCACCCACGGTTCCAACGGTTCTAACAGCGACTGATTCGGAGTTCGGGAACGGTCGGGGCAGCCGCGTCTTCCTGCTGTTGATAGTCTGTTGCAGACAGTCCGAGATTCAGTAACCCTATTCGTACTCCCGCCCAGGCCGCCAGCGACCCCTAAAGAAATTGACAAAATTCATAGGCACTCCTATTCCAGAGTCGAAGAGATCCCCACTGGTCTCACCCTCATAGAAATTCCAGAGAGAGTTCTGCAGCCTCCACACCCTCTATCTGTCAGCTATTACAGAGAGAAGGCTGATTCGGTGTCATCACTTCTTCATCACTCTTAGCACTAGTTTCCCCTCCCCGCTTGGCCGGCTGAAGGCCCCTCCCTTTGTGGAGGTAGTGTTTGGATGTAACTATTATCTTCCCTTCCCCACGATCCTTGCATGGGGTGTAGTGTTGTAATAGCTTAAACAGGTCAAGCTACCCCAGCGCGGCGTGTGGGGAACCCACACTTCCCTGCTCGCCCTCGTCTCCGAGCGGGACCGGTTTCTTCAAACCGGTCGAGTAAGTGCTCTATAACCTTGCTCTAATTCATGCTTGTTCTTTCAATATTAGTTCATAGTTCCGCTGGCCGTGAGAGTGAGAGCTCGATCCTCAAGCCCCGTTGCTTTGAGTGATCACCGTGGGAAGAGAGAGTAACCCGGTGCCTTTGGCACTTTGTCGGCCCCATTGAATTGGGCATCCACAACCTTTGGGATTCAAATCTTGGCCTTGCTGGCCCTCTACCAGCAAGGGCCCAACCCCTCAACCTCACCTTGGCATTGCCAAGTTACCCCGGGTCTTGGTGAGCAATGGGTGAGCAGTCGTCGACATCGGTCCGTTTGATTGCGATTGTGCTTGTTTGTTTAAGTCCTAGGTTATGTCACATCATTCGCCCTCTTGGAACTCTCGGTGGTGTCGGTGAGCATCGGCTAGCTCTTTGTAACGAGCATTGCTGGACTCAATGTGACGACGGATGTCGTCATGCAGACTCCTAACATGCCTAGCAAACGACTCGGCAGACTCCGACACACTTGCATGGATAGGCATGGGGACAAGATCCACTGGCTTCCTAGGTCTACGACCTGTGACAATCTCGAATGGACACATGCCGGTAGACCTATTCACCGAATCATTATATGCAAATTCTGCCATGGGTAGAATGAGATCCCAATCCCCAATGCGGTCCCTAACAAGACACCTCAAAAGATCACCCAGACTCCTATTGACCACCTCGGTCTGACCATCTATCTGCGGATGATATGCAGTGGAAAACTTGAGGTGAGTGCCCATCATATGCCATAATGTCTTCCAAAAATAGGAGGTGAATCTCACATCACGGTCAACACTATAGTGCGAGGCAACCCGAACTTGCACACCACATGCGTAAGGAAAAGGCGGGCTACCCTCGAAGCATCCGAAGTCTTAGAGCAAGGAGTGAAAAGGGCCATCTTCGAGAATCGATCAACAACCACATAGACCGAATCATGCTTCCTAGAGGTACGTGGCAGTCCCAAAACAAAGTCCATGCTAACATCCTGCCACGGGACATCAGGCACGGGAAGAGGCGTATAAAGGCCCGAGCTTTGCTTCTTCATCTTGGCCGTAGCACATGTACGGCACTGAGCCACGATGTAAGCAACATCGCGCTTCAAGCTCGGCCAATAAAATCGATGCTCAACTGCCTTAATAGTCTTGTTCCGACCAAAGTGGCCGGCTAGACCTCCCGTGTGTAGTTCCCAGACTAAGAAGTCTCGAACCGAAGTTCAGGGAACACATAGCCTACCTCCTCGAAAGAGGTAACCATCTTGAAGCACATAGTCATCAAAGTCTCTCGAGGGTCCGGCCTGGAGAGTGGTATAAACCTGACCGAACTCAGGACAGTCAACATAGGCCCCTCTCATCTTCTCTAACCCTATGACCTCGGCACTCATGGTGGTAAGCAAACATGCTCGCCGACTCAAGGCATCGGCCACCTTGGTCTCCACTCCAGCCTTATGTTTAAGCACAAAGGTGAACTGCTGGAGATACTCGACCCAACGACTATGATGCGAATTAAGCTTCTTTTGGGAATGGAGGTACCTCAACGCCTCATGGTCGGAGTATAAGATAAACTCCAGATGTAAAAGATAGTGTCTTCAATGCCTAAGAGCCTGAACAACTGCATAGAATTCTTTGTCATAAGTGGAATATCGCAATTTCGCGTCATTCAGCTTCTCGCTGAAATATGCGACCGGGTGAGCCTCCTGACTCAACACACCTCCTATCCCAACACCCGACGCATCACAAGAGACCTCAAACACCTTCAAGAAATCAGGCAATCGAAGGATAGGTGTCTGGGTCATGCGCTCCTTGATGTCCTTGAAGGCGGCAGCTGCGGCCTTCGTCCATACAAAGGTGCCCTTCCGGATGCAATCCGTGATCAGGGTGGTGATGGAGCTAAATCCGCAGATGAAGCGATGATAGAACGTCGCAAGGCCATGAAAGCTGCGGACATCATGAACTGTACGGGGTTCCGGCCACTCAACAATGGCCCGAACCTTCTCCGGATCGGCGGAGACCCAAGTACTAGACACAATAAAACCCAAGAAGGTAAGCTGAGATGTCATGAGGCGCACTTCTGTGGGTTTGCAAACAACTGCTCTCACCGAAGAAGAAGACAGACCTGTCGAAGGTGGTCTAAGTGGTCCCCCGTGGTGTGACTATAGATAAGGATATCATCAAAATACACAACCACAAAGACTCCAATAAACGGTCGAAGGACCTGAGTCATGAGTCGCATAAAGGTGCTAGGGGCATTGGTCAACGCAAAAGGCATGACCAACCACTCATATAGACCATCCTTGGTCTTGAAAGCAGTTTTCCACTCATCACCTGGCCTAATCCTCACCTGATGGTACCCACTCTTAAGATCAATCTTTGAGAAGATAGTGGCACCAGCCATCATGTCTAGCATGTCATCCAGGCGGGGAATAGGGAACCTGTATTTCAAGGTGATTTTGTTGATGGCATGGCTATCAATGCACAGTCTCCACGTGCCATCCTTCTTCGGGGCGAGTAAAGTGGGTACAGCACATGGAATCATGCTGTCCCGAACAGATCCTCTCTCCATCAACTCATCGACCTGCCGTTTTAGCTCGACATGTTCCGTGGGGCTCATGCGATAATGTGGAAGGTTGGGCAATGAAGAGCCCGGAATAAGGTCGATGGCATGCTGAATATCCCGCATAGGTGGGAGTCCCTCGGGAAGCTCATCGGGAAAGATATCAGCAAACTCCTGCAGAATGGGGACAACCTCGGGTGGGAGCTCACCCTCGGAGTCTCTCTTTACCTCTCGGACCGCAATGGCAAACACAGGGCAGCCCCGACTAGCCTCCCGCTCCATCTCTTGGGAGCTAATCAACATCAATCTCCTCGTCGAGGGCTCGCCTGGGCCAAATGTAACGGTCATAGCCCGATCTGGGGATGGGAAACTAGGCCCAGGGGCAGAAGGCTCCGGAGTACTTGGGCCAGTAGGACCCCTGACTAAGGGCTTCTTGGGCTGAGAGGGGTGGAGGGTAATCCGTTGGCCAGCATGGTCGAAGGTACAGGTGTTCGACCGGCCATGAAGCATGGCATCCCGATCAAATAACCATGGCCTACCAAGAATGACACTACCCACCTCCATAGGGAGGACATCACACCAGATCTCTTCGCGGTAGGCATGGAACTGCAGTGGGACCAAACACCGCAGCCTGATCGGAATGGAGATGGAATCCACCCAAGATACTCGATATGGGCAAGGATGGTCCACGGGTGTAAGCCCAAGACGAGTGATAGCGCCCGTGGAGATTGCATTGATGCAACTCCCACTATCGATGACCACCTTAAAAATTATCTTGCCCAGCCTACAGAACATATGAAGGATAGTGGTCCGACGCCAGTCATCACTGACCTGTGGCTGGGTGAGGATACATCTGACGACCCCAACGTGAGTATCATCGGAATGCTGGGCATCCTGGGCATCACCTCCCAACTCATAGTACTCGTCGGCTAGCTCTTGATCTGCCTCATAACTGACTAACTCGAGGCCCGCAGGGGTGGTATCCTCGGCCCGTGCCTCCCCAATGATAAGAGATGGGCGGGTGGGACACTGGTTGGCAAAATGGCCAAACCCATTGCAGCGAAAACACTGCTGCCGTGATCCACTAGGCTCCCCAATCACAGGTCCTTTACCTTTATCCTCTCGACGGATAGGAGGTGTAGGCAACAAAGGACGTGTAGGAGGTGCGGGTGCCGGTGGACGGGCTATGGGTGGGGCCGTAAGATGCTGGGGACGAGAAAGGTCCCTCGGGGGTGGAGGACGAGGCCTAGGAGCAAAGGGCTCGGGGCGAGCGGGCTCCTGAGGTCGAGCCATGGGGGCCCTCGGATACGTGCCAGATGAACCGATGGGGTGACTCGAACTCGGCCTCGAATTGCTCCAATTCGAGAGCTATCTGATATGCCTGCTCCAAAGTGGTTGCATTGCGGTGAAAGAGTTCATATTGGTAATTAGGCCACAGACCTCTCCGAAAGCAAGATATCGTCATGGTGCTCTCTTCCGTGACTCCACACCGTAAGTAATACTCATCGAACTCGGCGGTGTACTCGGTCACAGATCGGTTCCCTTGGGAGATGCTTTGCCATTTGTCTATGAGACGTTGGCGATATGAGGCAGGTAGGTATTTCTCCCTCAACTTGGTTTTCATATCATCCCAAGTATCGATTTGGGGTTGACGTCGCTGGTTGAGCAGGCTCTCCACATTGGTCCAATAAGTTTGGGCCAGCCCTTGCAGCTTCATCTTTGCGTATCGCACTCCACTACCAGAAAAAGCGGGATTTCAGACGGAATTTTCAGACGAAAATTTCAGACGGAAATTTCCGTCTGAAATTTGTGACGGATTTTTTTCCGTCACAAATTCCGTCTGAAATATGCAATTACACACCGAATTTCAGACGGAATTTGTGACGAAAAATATTCCGTCACAAATTTCAGACGGAATTTGGGACGGAAAATTTAATATGTCAGAAATTTATGACCAAGAATTTATGACAGCCACATTTGTGACGGATCCGTCTGAAAATCCGTCACAAATGTGACTTCTCACGGATTTTCAGACGGAAATTAATCCGTCACAAAATTTTTGCGCCCCCAATCCGTCGCAAATGTGCCTTTGCGACGGATTGGGGGCGGAAAAATTTTGTGACGGATTAATTTCCGTCTGAAAATCCGTGAGAAGACACATTTGTGACGGATTTTCAGATGGATCCGTCACAAATGTGGCCGTCACAAATTCTTAGTCATAAATTTCTGACAGATTAAATTTTTCGTCCCAAATTCCGTCTGAAATTTGTGACGGAATATTTTCCGTCACAAATTCCGTCTGAAATTCGGTGTGTAATTGCATATTTCAGACGGAATTTGTGACGAAAAAAAATCCGTCACAAATTTCAGACGGAAATTTCCGTCTGAAATTTTCGTCTGAAAATTCCGTCTGAAATCCCGGTTTTTCTGGTAGTGCTCTTCGGTGGTCCGTCATCTCAAACCACTCGAAGTACCGGTCCATGTCGGCCTCCCAATCTAAATACACCCTAGGGTCCAAAGACCCGCTAAAAGTGGGAGGGTCTGCACGCACGCCCCTAAGAATGCGGTCGTCATCCTCGTCATCACGATTCCGTCATTGATTACGACGATTGTTACCCCCTTGATCATTATCAGATGCATAATCATCCACCACATGCACCTATTGTCCCCCAACATTCTCCGCCTGAGCCCTTGGTGCAGCAGGTTACTGAACCGGCTCTTGTTGGCCGTTCGTCGGCGCGGGTTGCGCCGCTACTAGGCCCCTCTCGAGGATGGCAATTCTCCCAACTAGACCCTAGATGGACTGATCCGAATTCTAGGCCCGATCCTCAAGGACTTTAATCCGCCCTTCTAGACGCGTTCCTATGCCATCCATACACGTACTAAGACCATCCATACGCGTGTCAAGACGTTCCATAATGGCTCGGAACATCTCAACCGTCGAGGACTCATCAGAGCTACGGGCCCAGGGATCCGCCATAGGTGGTGGTGGCGAGTATTGGGTACCTCGATGGGTGGGCATGCAACTGACACACAACCTAGAAGACACTGACTAATGCAAACACCGACTAATGCACCAAGACCTAAACAAATATCTGGTATGTGGCGGAGTTAATCGATCCGATGATCACTCCCGCAAGTGTGCGGCCTTCCCGATAGGCGTAGCCTAGCGTTCAGACAACACCTTTTAAGATACCGAATTATCGGGATGAAATACAATTTTAAAACACCCTTTTTTTTGGTTTTGAAAACTAATGATGATCCTAGACTTGACTTAGACCATGATGCATGCAAGACTTATGCAAAGACTACCCTAGACTCGACTCGCTCTGATACCAAACTGATGCGGGACGGACTGAGGAGACGACGCTATATGAGACGGACACGACTCGACCAGCAATGACACGATTACTAGAGCGACCTCGGCTCGACACTAAGGGCTCCTATGGGCTACACGTCACTAACAGAAGTGTAAACTCACTCATCGTCCCAAGCGAGGGAAAGCGTAGATCGTGCGCGGTTAAGGAACTGGCAGAGTTAAAGGTAGTCTGACTCAACTTCTGGACTCGGATCGAGTCGCGGGACGGGTCACTCTCACTCTCACAGCGGCGACATGAACACACGGGCTAGGAACCTACACTCTCGCAGCGGCATAAGACCGTATACTAGCTAAGCAAAGTAACGCCGAGAAGTTTAGACCGTTACCTCCACGCACCCGGCGTGGCGAAGACAACCCCGGCCGATTTACGGACTCCCGGTTAAACAATGTTACAGCGGTGCAAATATTTGACCCACTCCACGCAGGAAGGTAATAGGTCACATGTGGGGCCCTGGAATCACGCGAATCGAGTTGACGGGCAGCATCTTGAGGTCGCCCGGCGGTGCCGAACTCCGCGTTTTCGTGCTGTCCGGACGACGCAATCTACGGGTCCGTGGGGCCCACGGACCGCTCTGTCCTCCGGGTCTGCTGGGGTGGGGCCCGCTGTGATGTGGACCCCTGGTGGCGAGCCTCCTTGGACGGCGGTCGGTCGGAAACACCGATCGGTGGCCGATCGGCTCCGATCTCCAATTCTTGAAGTTGCTGTCCACGGATTTCCGGTTCTATTTTCCGGCGCGCGCTCCGGTGAGATCGGCCGCTGCGACCAATTCCGATGTCGAATCGGGGCACAGGAGGTATCGTTGGAAAGCTATCTTGAAGTTATTCAATCTAAGCCTCGAGAGAGGACCTGGATCGGCGTGGATCTAGACCTTTTTGAATTTTGAAGCTCCTGTTGTACAGTACCCGAACTCTCATATCAGCAGGTGAGTTGTCTGAGAACTGTCGTTGACCGTGAAGTAGACGTCCGATTCACCTCCTCACCTCCTTACCAAAGTTGTAGGGATTGGAATACGAAAAATAGAAATAATTTTTGTGGAAGGATTGGTGGAGGCTATGATTTGTTATGATTTTAACACTGGCGGATGGTCGGATCTGGAAACTGATAGATAGCACTGTAGATGGCTCTGAAAATGATTTTTATAAAATAGATGGAGGGTTGATCAAAAATCAAGAAAAATCTTCGGTGGAGGGGTTGATGGGTAGAACACCCAGTAAAATTGGGAGCTCTGGAAAAAATCAAAAAAGGGATCGAAGATGGGAAACTCAGGAAAGATGGAAATCAGATCTGAAACGGGCAGAACTGAAATTGAAAGTTGGACGAAAATGGAAAATTAGAAAAAGTGAACTAGAAGGCCAACCGAATTTTCTGTGGTGTGGTTGACATCCCTAGAACATCCCCTCCAAATTTGGTGCCCAGAATATCACGAGGGAGAGTTGCAAAATTCGGACAAGCTGTTGTTGCACTGCGCGGACAGAATACCGATGAGAACCGTGGCGGTGCGAGGGCGGCACGATGGCGGCGGCGCGGATCACCGGAACGATAAGGGAGGCGTCACACCTCAGAATGGCAACCGTCACAGCTGCAAGGGGGAGAGGGAGGAGAGAGGAGGGGGGCACGCCAGCCCTTGCTCAAGGAATTTTCAGATTTCAAATGGCATTAATTCTCCAAAATGGGAAAATACAAGTTTTATATGATACATATCAAACCCATTATCCACCATTGGATCTAGGGATGGGGAAGGGATGGCCTAGATTAAGTGTGACCAACACACAAAAAAAAGAAATAAAAATTCAAGGGGGGGGGCCTATTGACCAAGGGGACATGGTAAGTGGGGTGGGTGGGAAATGTTGACAATTTTGGTCCATTGTCCCCCATGTGGACAATTGACTAGTCCAAGGCTTCTAGATGCCACCTAGGAGGTTGACCAGCCCCACAAGGATGACATGGACCAATGGGAGGGGGTCTAGGGGCCCATGGGACCCTGGAGTCTCATTTTGCAAATAAACCCCTCTTACAATCAAAATTACAAACCGAATAAAATGAAGCAAACACACATTACACAAAAATAAAGTCTAAACAAATATGATAAATGTCGAGACTTAAGGGGGAGTCTCCAGGCTATCTCCGAGCCAGATGGACGCTGAAGTGGCTCGAGTCGTGCTCCGCGTGCGGTACCGGTGGCTCGGTATAACTTCTCGGGTGTCCACACCAACTTGTGGCTATTGCCAATTCCTAGGTGGTTGCCAAGTATCTTGGGCTTTTAAAAAGCAACACACAGTGGCACTTTCCACTGCAGAGGCAGAGTATGTTGCTGTAGGGAACTGTGCTGCCCAGGTACTATGGATTAAACACCAGCACTCAGATTATCAGATAAATCTGGGATGCATTCCACTTCTGTGTGATAACACTAGTGCCATCTGCCTAACTAAAAATCTTGTTCACCACTCTAGGACTAAGCACATCGAAAGTAAACACCATTTTCTTAGAGATGTAGTGAGCAAAAATGAAATTGAATTAGTGTTTGTTGAAACTGAAAAATAGATTGCTAATATATTTACCAAGCCCCTTGGAAATGAAAGATTTAAATATCTAAGAAGAGAATTGGGGCTTTGCAAATTTCAGTAGGAAAATGATGAATACTTTCATTCTTAAACTGTTTGTTGAAATGTTTTGAGATGATTGTGTCAGCCTGTTCCTTAAATTTTTTAATAAAGAATGTTTGATTCTTGAATAATTATTTTGCACTGAGTACATTAGGTGTTTGATGTCTTGCACAGTCTATTTCTGATGTTGGTGCATGAGTTGCACAGAGTATTAGTTGATGCACGTCTTGCACCTAGTCGATGCATTGCGCAAGTATTTAATTTTCACAAGTTGGATTGTGTGAGCATTCTAGTCATTGCATGTTTTGCATCGAGCATAAGTCAAGGCATGTCTTAGACATAGTCGATTGATAAGTGTGTATTTTTCCTTGTTAAGTCATAATTATTCACATTTTTATGAGCTTAAATTATGATCAATATACACTTCTCACACTTATTGTTGATTTTGTATCAAATGTTTATTTTTCTGAAATTAAATGAATTTTAATTACATTTTTATGTATTTATGCAGGCATGTAGTACGAGAAAAGCTCCACGAAAAAGAAAATAAAGAAAATAAAAATATTATTTTGAATGGGCCAAAAGCCCAAGGACTTGTTCAAAAAGAAAAGAAAAAATTTTTAGAATAAAAAAATAAATTTATTTACTTTTTTTTAGAATTTTTAGATATATATATAGCTATATATATATATATATTAAAAAAACAAAAAAAAAGTTTAAAACCCCCCCGCCCCCCCCTTCCCGCCTTCGCCGCCCGCACGGGCGACGAGGCGAGAAGGCGAATGGCGGGGGGGGGGGGTTCGTGCAGGCGGAGGCAGCTCGAGGGCGGGGGTCGTGGCGGGCCGGGCGACGTCCACGCGGCGCACGCGCCCGCCGTGCGACACGCTGGCGGCGTGGCGACGGCAGAACGGGCGGGCCCACGGCGGTCGGCCGCCTAACCCGGTCGGCGGTCGGCACGTTGCGCCGACAGAGAGAGGAAATGAGAGAATGAGAGAAAGAAGAAGAAGAAAAGGCCATAAAAATTCCAAAAAAATTTAGAAAAATCAGAAAAAAATGACAAAGGTGCAGCACATTCCAGCCTACCAAGTTGGGTCAAAATTAGGTGCAATTGATTGTTTCACATGGGCAAGAAGAGTTTGTAACCCTATATAAGGGCTTCATGTGTAATGGCAAGGGGAGTTAGTTGTTAGGGATAGTGAGGAGGAGAGATAGCATAGAGATTGCGAAGGTTTTCCATTGTATTCTTGAAGTTCTTCATTGTAAGTCTTAGTAGAGCTCCATAGGAGGGTTGGATCTTGATGTTTTACAAGCTTTTGGTGTCACCTTTGTAAGTTGATTTGATATTAATGCAAGGTTCTTTTTAAGCATTCAGTCTATTCTTGGTTCAATTACGTATTATTGTGATCCCCATTTCAAATTCTTGTCTTCATGAAAGTTGTTCATTTTTACGTTTTCTTCAACTTCTCTGTTTAGCATTTCTTCAAATTCTTCCTGATTAATAGAGTTATTGCCCACTTTCTTAAGTGCTGTTTTAGGTGTTTACTGTTCATCCGTGGTGAGACATTCTAGTTTTCTTATGTTTTGAAGCTTTTCTACACCTCTTTTCAATCTGAGTTCTTCATCAAGTTTGGTCCTCTCTTATAGATCTCCATTTCATTCTTCCACAACTTTATCTAGTTCTGTGTATTTTTAGAGTTAGAATTAATTTTTTAAGGTGCTATTTTTCTGTCTGTTATTATTCATCAGCAGTGATAGATCTTGATTTTTCATTGCCGTCCTCTTATTTTCTGTGTCTGTGTTCTTCATCAAAGTTCTTTCTCTTTCAATTCTCTACAACGTTCATGTTTTACACTTCTTCTAATTCCATCTAGATATGAAGTTATACTTTTTCTTCCAACCCCTATTTTCACTTGAATTCTGTTATATTTTCAAACTTGTTCTATCCAAACCTTGTCATCTTGAGTGTTTCAATCATTCAATCATACCCAAAGCGGTAAGTCTTCTTCAAATCCTCTCACGGCGTCGACTTCCTAGGCAGAGCGATCTTCATTAAAGGCTCGGCGTGGAAACGACGGCATTCTTCATTCAATTGGCAAATTATTCATTTACTTATCTCTTGTCATTTAAAGTTGCAATTTCAATTCCACTTAGTGATAATCGCACTCAAAACACAAAATTTGCTTTTCCAAACATAAGGGTATCTCCAACTTGAACTAAAATCAAATATTCTCTCCCCGTGGGATCGACCCGTATTCACCACTGTACTCGTATTTCAAAATCAATCGAGTGAGTGAGTGCGGTTATAAATTTTGAAATTTGTGTGGCACGGCATTTTTAAACAACGACTGTCGCGCAGTAACAAATTTTTGGCGCCGTTGCCGGGGAGTGAATTATGATGATAGTTGGATATTCTTGTGTTTGGTGTATATATGTGAATATTCATTTTGCTCTTTTTACTTGTGCAGGACAAAGAAAAAAATTTGAAAATCAAAGAAAGAGGAAGATCGAACCTAAAATTCCAAGGATATGAAACGTCGTTAAATAGCCCGGAAGCATTGCTAAAGGGCTGAAATCAAGAAATAGGTTCTATCTTTCCACTTTCTGAAAAATCTTTACAAAAATCTGAAAATTTCTTGAAAACTCTATAAAAATCATAAAACAATCAAAACAAAAGAAATTTTTTGTGCTAGTTAGATAGGTTCATTAACTAAAAAATTAAAAAAAAAATAATATTTGCACCAAAATCTAAAAAAATGCATTTCAAGATTAGAAACCACACATCATGTTTTAGGACATGCATCATTTAGTATAGAAATTTTTCTTTGTTCAATTCCTGTCAATTGCATATTGAAGATTGCGAGGGGCAAGGTACGTTCTACTCACCATATTCTGGCATTCATTTTGCATAAAGAACCCCTTGTTTGAAATTGTGGTGTGCATTGCATTTCAAAATACTTTAAGGGCAACACCCCTAATAAGATAAGGTGGGGATTTCATCACCCTTCCTTAGCCCACAAACCACATTTCTCTTGCATCTTCGCATGACCTCCGCCATAAATAAAAGTCAGTAAACGTTGGCCCTAGGATCACACTGTGATTCTTGTGTTATTTAGGTTTATCCTCATATGAAAACCGGTGCCTAAGGCAAGACGGTCGGACAGCAAACGCTTTAAGAGGGTTAGTGGTTTGGCATAATAAGGTCCCTACGAAAGTAGGGGGAACCTCCCACTTCCCCACCCCTTACCTGGCTGGTGGTCATATTGAGGGTAAACTTAAGTCTCACTTTAATCATTTTGTGAAACCCTATTTATAGGTCTAGGTCACATCTAGGTCATTAGGGTCATTTGTGTGCTAACTTGGTTATCTTTGTATAAAAATAATAATAAAATCAAAACATAAAAAAATTTCATTGAAAAATCATCACTCTTTCTTGGGTCTTTTTCATTTCCACATCTAATTTTGTTCAGGCCCAATAATAGATTCTTTGATGTTTAATTATGCGGGCTATATGAATTCCAACTCTCCATTTACCCCTTATCAACAAACGCCTTCACTCTTCCACAATGGGGTTCGTAATTCATCTTTCACCCAAGAGCCATATCAATGGTCATCGGATTTTTCCACCTCTGTCTCCTAAACAAACCCAAATAATCAATGGGAAAATCAACAATTTTCTTCTTGGGAACCATACCAAGACCCCATTCAACGTCCTTCAAATCCACACTTTGCAGATTGGGATTCATATTCCAATGATCCTTACAATCAAGTCCATTCTTATGATCAACCCTATTATGGAGGGCAACCAATACACTCTCCTGATTTTCAGACTGAGTGCCCTTCAAATTACTATCCATCACAATCTGACTCTCAGCCCACTTATCTATCTCCTCTATACACAGATTTACATAAGGAGGAGATGTTTGATAAATTAACACGGCTCTTCCAGACTCAACAACAAGCCTTTCAGGAACAATTGCAAAACTTTGAGGCCCAAGTGAGTAGGATTGCTGAAAACATCATAGAAACGGAAGTGGATCCAATGCCTAACAACTCCACAAGTCTTGAGGACCAACTTCTTAGATGTTATAATGATAAAAGTCTATATGCTCAATCTATGATCCCACAATCTACCACTCATATCACTGTTGATTTTGAGGGAATCATGGAAGAGTCTTATGCGGAGGACGTAACGGAAGAGCAGCCTGAGGAGCCTAAACCCCATTCCATTTGTGAAGAGGATTATGATGATCTTGAGTCGTCGGGGGGAGAAGAAGGGAATAATGAAAATCGTATTTGGGCCAAAACCTCTGATGACCATTATGACCTAGCCCAACAGACAAATCATTACTATTCATCTCTTCCACCCACACCTAATGCCTCTGATGATCAATTCATTCAGTTACTTCTCCATAGTCAATCCCTCCAACAGCACATCAATTGGCTTACTGAGGAAGTCAAAACCATGGAGGGAGAGCAATTCTTTGATTCCTCTGGACCCGATCCTCATCAAGTCCTTCCCACTGACTATGATCACTCTATGATTCCCCAAGAGCATTACCCTTTGATTAATCTTAATTTAGAAGATGAAGGAATTATGGAGAGATCTTGTCAAAACGATTTGAATGAGGAACCTAGACAATTTGAGGAGATTGGAGAATTTGATTACAATGAAATTCATGACGGTGATGAACTGATGAATGATCATATTCCCCCTCCTACAAAGAAATTTGAAGAGCCAGTGCTTGCTTGTCAACATGAGGGACAAGCAAGAGAGGTGTATGATCTTCAGTTAGGAGGAGAGGATGAATATATTGAGCCTCATCACAAGTCTCTTCCCAACCATGATGAACTTCTCTTTGAAGATGGGAATGGAGAAGAAGTGGAGATGGTACACGACTTTGATGAAATTATCCTTGAAGATGGGAAGGAAGAAGAAGTGAAGATGGATCTATAACTGAATATTTATTTGAATAATGAAGTTGGGGTAAATGAGGAATTGAATGATTTGAATGTACCGCATGATACTTTCAATCTAGAGGAGAGGATAGAGCTTATGCCAATTCTTGACCAAGGTGATTCTTTTCAAACTATCCCAACTCATTGGTCCACCCTGGCTCTACATGCTGATTTATCTGATCCTAAGGAATCTCAGGAGGAATATTTCATACTTCATGATATGATTTTTCCCAAGGTGCCTCCTCTATTCTTTCCTCGGGATAATGCTTTTGAGCTACCTCCATCTCGATCTCTGTCTCGCCCTTGCATTCACCAACCACATTCATTTTCTTCAGGGCATGAAAAAGATAATTTTGGCAAGGATAAAATTCTTTGGTGGCTCATTTTAAAATCAACTTGTTGGTTGTTGAGCTACAGTGCGTCTGGCTGAAGACGGTAAACTTAGCGCTTTTTGGGAGGCAGCCCAACGTTTTCATAGTTTGGTGTGCTAATAAATGTTTTTTGAGATTTGATTTCTTGTTTTAGTGTGTTTTTTTTTTCAGTTGTCAGGCCACAACGTAATGAAGCCCTCGTCATTTTGCCCCGACCATCAGGTTGTATCCTTCCATCCCAATCATATTATCTGTTTAATTGTTCTCTGATCTTTCTCATGCTTATGCCATTGAGGACAATGTCATTTAAGTTATGGGGGAGTTCAAAATTTTTTATTTTTGCTTGCTATTTTGTAATTCTGTATTGTCATGTTAAACAACAGTTTTTCTCGAGTTGAATTTCTTGATTCATGTCGCATGAAAAGTGATTCTGAATAGAAACAACTGGGAAAAGGATGTTGGATAATTTATTTACTCTAGCCATGGAAAACTGATTTAAAGAATCTCTTTAAAGTTCAGATGCACTTTCGAAAAAAATAAAATCACGATGCACGCTAATGAAACAAGAAGGACAAGCCTTCTGCTATTTTAGATATACTGTCAGATATTCTGCATTTCTTGAAAAAGAGATTCGTGATAAGCTTTCTGCAATACAAAAGTATGAGAAAAAAAAAACATCATGAAAAATGCTCCGATTCTGAGTAACCGGGCCTACTTCACCTAAGACGTGTTGAGGTTCGCGTAAAAAGGAAAAGGGAACTTGGATCTGTGAAACCGGGCCTACTTCACCTAAGACGTGTTGAGGTTTGCGTAAAACAGTGAAGGGTAGTGCAGCATCATGTGTGTAAAGAAAAAAAAAAGAAAAGAAAAAAAAATATATATATAGTGATCCCAAAAGGGACATAGCAATAAGACAGACAAAAAGCTAGTGTGCATTGAACGCTCTAAGTAAGAAGTGCAGAATTGAAAGGCATTTGTTCGAAATAGCAACTGGAGGATGCAATTATCTCTATTGTGAATTTAGTATTCCACTTGCACAAGTGCTACTGAATTTTGATTAGATTCTTGATCATGTACCTGAATTTCCGACATAAGTCTAGTCTGTGGTAATTACTCCAGAGTCCTGATCTTTAGTTAACTCTATGAAAGATGAACTGGAAATGAGGCCTGAATATCTTTAAACTCTTGTTAGTCCTAAATTTTTCATTCTGTGCATTGCTAAGGGACTAGCAATGAGTAAGTTGGGGGGTGTGATAAGTGTGTATTTTTCCTTGTTAAGTCATAATTATTCACATTTTTATGAGATTAAATTATGATCAATATACACTTCTCACACTTATTGTTGATTTTGTATCAAATGTTTATTTTTCTGAAATTAAATAAATTTTAATTATATTTTTATGTATTTATGCAGGCACGTAGTACGAGAAAAGCTCCACGAAAAAGAAAATAAAGAAAATAAAAATATTATTTTGAATGGGCCAAAAGCCCAAAGACTTGTTCAAAAAGAAAAGAAAAATTTTTTAGAATAAAAAAATAAATTTATTTACTATTTTTTAGAATTTTTAGATATATATAGCTATATATATATATATATATATATATATATATTAAAAAAACAAAAAAAAAGTTTAAAACCCCCCCGCCCCCCCTTCCCGCCTTCGCCGCCCGCACGGGCGACGAGGCGAGAAGGCGAATGGCGGGGGGGGTTCGTGCAGGCGGAGGCAGCTCGAGGGCGGGGGTCGTGGCGGGCCGGGCGACGTCCACGCGGCGCACGCGCCCGCCGTGCGACACGCAGGCGGCGTGGCGACGGCAGAACGGGCAGGCCCACGGCGGTCGGCCGCCTAACCCGGTCGGCGGTCGACACGTTGCGCCGGCAGAGAGAGGAAATGAGAGAATGACAGAAAGAAGAAGAAGAAAAGGCCATAAAAATTCCAAAAAATTTTGGAAAAATTAGAAAAAAATGAAAAAGGTACAGCACATTCCAGCCTACCAAGTTGGGTCAAAATTAGGTGCAATTGATTGTTTCACATGGGCAAGAAGAGTTTGTAACCCTATATAAGGGCTTCATGTGTAATGGCAAGGGGAGTTAGTTGTTAGGGATAGTGAGGAGGAGAGATAGCATAGAGATTGCGAAGGTTTTCCATTGTATTCTTGAAGTTCTTCATTGTAAGTCTTAGTAGAGCTCCATAGGAGGGTTGGATCTTGATATTTTACACGCTTTTAGTGTCACCTTTGTAAGTTGATTTGATATTAATGCAAGGTTCTTTTTAAGCATTCAGTCTATTCTTGGTTCAATTACGTATTGTTGTGATCCCCATTTCAAATTCTTGTCTTCATGAAAGTTGTTCATTTTTACGTTTTCTTCAACTTCTCTGTTTAGCATTTCTTCAAATTCTTTCTGATTAATAGAGTTATTGCCTATTTTCTTAAGTGCTATTTTAGGTGTTTACTGTTCATCCGTAGTGAGACATTCTAGTTTTCTTATGTTTTGAAGCTTTTCTAGACCTCTTTTCAATCTGAGTTCTTCATCAAGTTTGGTCCTCTCTTATAGATCTCCATTTCATTCTTCCACAACTTTGTCTAATTCTGTGTATTTTTAGAGTTAGAATTAATTTTTCAATGTGCTATTTTTCTGTCAGTTACTATTCACCAGCAGTGATAGATCTTGATTTTTCATTGCCGTCCTCTTATTTTCTGCGTCTGTGTTCTTCATCAAAGTTCTTTCTCTTTCAATTCTCTACAACGTTCATATTTTACACTTCTTCTAATTCCATCTAGATTTGAAGTTATACTTTTTCTTCCAACCCCTATTTTCACTTGAATTCTGTTATATTTTCAAACTTAAGTTTTCAAACTTGTTCTATCCAAACCTTGTCATCTTGAGTGTTTCAATCATTCAATCATACCCAAAGCGGTAAGTCTTCTTCAAATCCTCTCACGGCGTCGACTTCCTAGGCAGAGCGATCTTCATCAAAGGCTCGGCGTGGAAACGACGGCATTCTTCATTCAATTGGCTAACTATTCCTTTACTTATCTCTTGTCATTTAAAGTTGCAATTTCAATTCCACTTAGTGATAATCGCACTCAAAACATAAAATTTGCTTTTCCAAACATAAGGGTATCTCCAACTTGAACTAAAATCAAATATTCTCTCCCCGTGGGATCGACCCGTATTCACCACTGTACTCGTATTTCAAAATCAATCGAGTGAGTGAGTGCGGTTATACATTTTGAAATTTGTGTGGCACGACATTTTTAAACAACGACTGTCGCGCAGCAACATCGATGCATTGCATGAGCATTCAGCATATAGGTTGGTGCATATTGTACACAAGCCGCATGTAGGTCGGTGCACTTGCATACCGCACATATACATAGGTCGGTGCATTGTCTACATTCTGCACATTAGGGTTGATGCATCATGTTGTCAGGGGGAGTTGAGTGATGCCTGATCAAAGTTCAATTCCTTCCACTCTCTCTTCTCAATCTCATAAGTTACTATCTCATGACATCACCTTCATTTGACTTATTCTTGAAAATCATTTGAGCTGCTCATGTGCTTTCATGCTTAATTCTTTCATTCTGATTGAATACCAGTCTTGCTTTCGGTTCATTACAGTAAGCTGCAATGGGTTAAGGGGGAGCTGGCATTTCATTCCGAGATAGGTTTTTTATTCAGTTTGTTGCATCTTCAGCCTTCTTTTTGTTGTCTGGGTCAAGAGTGTCAACACACCAATCCATGTGTGTCGACCTCTCTGTTCGCACTCACCACCATTCACCCTTCTGTGGAACCAGTCTGCTTTGACCTTCTGACAAGCTCAGGTCGACCTCTCATTCTCTTGTGCTCATCTGAGCTAGCTCACTCTCCACTTCCTTATGGAATGCTTCAAGGGGAGATTCCCTTCTAAGACTGTTCTTATTGGTTGACCTCTCAAACAACACTCTCTTGCATGATATTTTATCATGGTTGTTTAAATATAATGAGGGTTAAGGTCAACAACTTTATGTTATGAAAAACTAGTAACTTAGAGGAGAGACTCCATAGGCTTACTTCTGATGATGCCTTTCATGATTAGTTCTAATGCTCCATGGTCTGCTTATGCTTTTTAGTGTCAATTTTGGTTGATGTACTTCTATTGAGTACTATAATCAAATGACCATATCTAGTGAGACTTATTCAAAGCACTCATTGTAGAGCTATGGTAAGGATTTGTTGAGTAACCGGATGCACTTCACCTGAGACGTGAGGTGGTTCGTGTCAAAAGGTAATATCTTGATTAACTCTGATCTGATAAGAGTTATTTATCAAAAAAATGGCCAGAAGGGCTTAACAGAGCAATGGGTCATGCCCACTGAGAAACTGTCACTCTTCACCAATGAAGTGGTAGTGGGACAGGCATGAAGTGGCAAGCTATCTCTGATCAAAATCAGGCATGATAAATAACTGCAATGAGTAACTGGGACATTTGTATCTAACAAATGTGATTCCTCACGTAAAAAGGTGCAAGTTGAACATGACTGTCAGCTCGGCCAGTGTGAAAATCAGAGGTGGATGTTCAGAAAAATTCTCACAATACCAGCTTGTTTGACTTCAATACTCATGGTGGTTAATCCTGAAAGGTCACTGGATCTCGCAAGTTAAACTGTATGAGGATTATCTAGGACTTCAATTCTCTTGTGTGCATCAGCTTTAGTAATCTTGTGTTGAGTACTCCTTTGATAATTGCTTAAATTCTGACAAATTCTTGACCTTAATCCATACATTCATACTCTACTCCATGACATGTTTTAGCAGGCAGATAACTATTTTGAGGGTTATTCGAGTCATTTCCTCGAATATGTCTTAGTCCTGAATCTTTTCTTTCTGAGCTTTTCCCTACATCTCAATTTCTTTACTGCTCCTTCTACTGTACACCTCATGTTTTTGCTGATGTCAAAGGGGGAGAGAGAGTTAGTATGTCAAAGCGGGAGAGAGAGTTAGTATGTCAAAGGGGGAGAGAGAAAGATTTTGCTATTACATCATGTGTCAATTGCATATCATGTTGACTTCTTCATATACTCATGATGTACCTCTGTTATGTCTTGTGTGCTAATGACTCAGAGTTGCCATCATCAAAAAGTTGGAGAATATTGTATAAATATTGTTTTGATGATGTCTCACTATAAGTCATCGGTCAAGTAATTTTGAAACTCATGAAACACCTTTTTTGAATGACTAGGTATCAAGTGTATAAAGAAGGTCGATTCATCAAAGCAATGTCGACCTCCAATCCTCAGGAGGTCGACCTCAAGTCGTCACAGAAGCCGTTGAAATAAATCATCACAAGGGTGGTGTCGACCTCAGTCTCTCAGTGTGTCGACCTCAGACCCTTATAGCAAATAGTTCACCTGCTGATCTTCAGGGCTGCCTCGACCTTGTCATCTAGCGTGTCGACACCTTCAAGCTTCCAAGTCAAAAGAGTCGACTCATAGTGTCGACCCCTTTTCATGAACATTCTGCTATGCCACATCATGTCGACCTCACTTCTACAGGAGGTCGACCTCAGGATCATTCCAGAAGTCAATGTAATCACTTGTTTTCAAAGCAGTGTCAACCTCACCTTCTCAGCAGGTCGATCTCACTAAAAGGAAAACTCAAAAGTCTTCTGACTGATCTGTCCTTTCGAAAACAATACAGAGGGTAGAAAATTTCGACGTAAACCTCCAAAATGGACAGATTTTGAGGATTGGAGAAGATTCCTAGGAACACACAAACGTCCATGTCATCATAAGTATCCAGAGGAATACTTTACTCCAAAGATTTGTAAGTACAACTCCATGGAAAAGTCTCCCTCTCTGCCAGTACTGTCCCCTGCGCCAGCCAGCAAAGATTGTGTCTAAAGGAAGAACATCTCTGGAAAAAGGACGTCCTCTCTGCTAACAGAAATTAAGGTTCTGCAGGTTTCCTTGGTAAAATCCCTTTGTTTATTTCAGCTATTCAAATCTACAAGAGAAATGGAGGGAAAATCTTCTGCTTCTTAAGGCCTATAAATTGGATGGCCTTCCCTTGCATGAAGCTGCTGCTGGAGTTCTAACTTGGCTTACAGGAAGAGCAGAACGTGGAAAAGAGAGAAAAGAGAAGAGAAAGGAGTGCCTACTCAGACTTCCATCAGAAATAAAGGAAAGGAGAAGGATCAACAGCCATCCAGCCATCCCTGGTTCCCTTGCTTCATTGTTTGAGCACCGCCGTTCGTAGTGCTTCTTCGCTCGAGACTGCTGCAGTTGCAGCCTTTTGTTTTTGGTTTATTGTGTGCCTTTGTCTTTCAACAACAAATCACCTTGTGTGTGAGGTAGTGTCACTATGTAGTTGCAGTTGCAACGTGTGTGTGTCTGGTTTCTTGCTCTGTTTTATTTCTTTCTTGTGGGATCTCTTTCCTGTGCGCTTTGAGGTTTTGTCCTTGTGTGTGTGTATGTGTGTGTGTGTGTTGGGGGTAGTCCCCGTGTTCAGCTGGTCTTCAGCGTGTGTGTGTGTGTGTTTCTTTTGGCCGTGTTGGTGAGGGGTGTACGTAAGTGTGCCAGGGTGCAGCTGAACGACCTTAAAAAGCATTGTGTTGTTGTTTTTCTCCATATCTTCTATTCCCTCTTCTCAGGTGGCTTGTTGTGTCTAAAAGTTTCTCTGATCTTTTAGCTCCGTTAATCTTCCGTTTGACTTCGCTTGTGGCTACTACAGTGCCATCTTCCATAGCTTGTTTGTAGAAGTCAAAAATATGGTATAGGATCTATTCACCCCCCCTCTAGATCCTCTCATACCGTCCAACAATGACCACATGGTCCGGGAACAACCACAACCTTGCAGTAGTGAACCCTACACTATCTAGGGGAAAAACCTCGGTAACCTTTACCGGAAACCATAGACCACTACATCGGCAAAGCATGGGGAAGCTACCCAAAAATCACATCTCGCAGATGGGAAGCCAAAACTCAAGTCACGGGAATCTCACGTCATGTGACGGGAGTACCTACCCATCAAAAGTAAGGTCGGATGCGTCCACTGACGACTTAGTCCACACCTCAGGTGTCTCCCTCGCCCCAGGTGAAACTGAGACACCGTACTAGTAACCAAGAACACAGACAAGGGTCTAGTTGGGGTCATGCTAGTCAGCACGCGTCCGAAGTCCCCGACCATGGTGCACATGCTGATTGACTGCACTATGTGAGGCCCTCTAGTTGGTTTTCCTCCCGGCCCGGACTTAAGCTGCTACAGTGGGAGGACCTACGGAAAACCAGCCTAAAAACCGTCACTCTCGGGTGTAGCTCTACGCCACTCCCGGTGGGTAGGCACACGAGTGCCCAGGTAAACTACGACTAGTGGGGGGTCACTGAACGTGAACAGTCTCTGTATAGAGGAAACACGGAAGGTCACACATGCACCCATGGCGAGTAACAAGGATTACTAGGTGGCTCGACACCACAAAACTCTTGACAGTCATCTAGACCTAATAAACCCGACGGTCCTTGAGTCACACGACTCGGGTCAAGACTGTCGTACCACATGGCAACATGCCATCAATCTGCCCTACCCCTAGGGTCAGAAACCACAGTCAAGAATAATTCTTAAGACAACACATAGCCGCCAGGTTCATCCCCTTTCCAAGGGAAAGCTACAAAAACCCCCAGCCCCATGCTGGGTCACTGAACATACAGTTCATAGGCCATACGCATGGCCCACACGAAAACCACTTTCCAAAGAAGCCAACGACATGCGGGAATAGCCCTCCACACTTACATCGATACACTGTGACTCGATATAGAGGAACACGGAAGCCTAGAATGCACATGGTCACCCGGACCCTTAAAACATATGGGCACGCTAATCGAGATAATAAGGTATCTCTAGACACCGAAAAATGGGGTCATGGTACCCCCGGGGTCTTTGAGACATCCATGGGGCCATAGGTGGACCAATGGGTCACAACCTGGTCGACCGGGCATCAAAACGGGCCAAGACAGGGGATTTCGGTCGACCAAAACCCCTGGGTCGGTCGACCAACAGGGGTCGGTCGACCATCCCCAGATGCGCGGTCGTCCGGCCAACCCCCTGGGAGCCTGGCCTAGGTCGGTCGACCAAACTGAGCAGGTCGGTCGACCAAACTGAGCAGGTCGGTCGACCGAACTGGCCTGGCCACCCATCCGTGGCGAGTGCCGTTCGGTCGACCGGACCCAACCGGTCGGTCGACTGAAAACTGTAGAAACCCACACATACTCAACCTCGAAGTCCGGTTTCCATGTCCACTCGATCCCAATCGAGGGGGAAAATAATGGGGACCATTCCTCGAGTCCCACTCCATCAAATGCAAGTAAATAAACGGGAAAATGCCGCTCGATTCGATGAAATCCGTCACACGCCCTAAACATGGAAAAATCGCCCAACATGAATGAAAACCCACGCTCGGCTCAACTTGGCCTACCAAATCGCGGGGAAATGAACTACAGGGTCCAGGGATCCATCCCCCTACTTCCATCGAAGATTACACGCACCGAGGACACCGTTTCCAAGCTAAACGCCTCACGAACCCACGCCGGCGCCCTGAACTCACGAACAAGCACCGTGCCTCCACCGCCTCGATCCTCATCCCATCCTCGCAGTCCTCGCCCTCACGTCACCTCTGCCTCGCCCACCTCTACCTCTGTCGGCCTCCCGGAGAAGAGGGGGAGAGAAAGAGAAGAGAGAGAGTGAGAAAGAGAGAATGAGAGAAAGAGAGAGGGTGGGGGTTATTTATAAAAAATTGATTTGGGATTTTAGAAATCTGGAAAATACAAAATTAGGAAAAAATCATTCTCATGACCCTCGGAAAACACACAACGCGCCTGCAATGTCCCGGAGCCCGACAACACATCGGTTCACCCTACACAGGGTTCCGCAGGCTCGACAGTCAAAAACCTGAGTAAATCATAAAACACGACCTGTGACTCACAAAGACAGTCCGAACTCACAGATTCTGATCGAAAAAAAATCCAGGGTGTTACAATTTACATTCACGACCTATACATCCACATCATTCATATATGAATCATAGATCAAAAAATTCATCACATTGATATTATATGCAAAAAAATTTCACCATTAATCATATTGTGTGAATGTATCATTGTAATCACAATATGTGGCAATAATACATCATGATGCATCCCCATGTACAAAAAATATTTAGATGTAATTTTATCAAAACATATATACAATCAAAATTAGTGTAAATATTTTGCCATCACTATACATATCAAAATGTGAGAGTCTAAGACATCACCAAATAAACAATCAAATCACAAGATGAGAGAGTGACTCTTCGCCGCATTGGGGATTACCTGTAAAATAGTTAAATGGTTACAAATATTTTCACTTCAAACCTAAACATGACAATCTAAACTTGGAAACGAAAGAACGATACTTTACATACATATTCTGCGAGTCATAGAATATGATTCACGACAGCATCTCTAATTTTCTTCCTATCTTGATCTTTTATGAAAATAGAGCATCAGTCTTGTTTGCATAAACAACATAAATTTCATAATATGATGTTATCCCGATCTGGTCCGTAATTTTCAATGTACAATAAAAGCACTACCTCGATCAAGCCCAATAAATACACTTGAATGCTGGCAGGCCCCCACTCAATGAAACTAACAAGCTTTCCTTCAAGTATCCTCTGTAGAATCTCATGCACCTATTCAGAGAATCAACTATATACCACAATGGGCATGCAATAAAATATTTTCGAAAATAGACACCCAAAAATTGAAGCGACACTACACCAAGAGAGATTGCATTTTGAAGGTTAGAAAATGCTCAAGAAAAAAAAACTAGCTGTCCCAGTGGCATAGGAACACTGACTCACACACACACACACACACTAATCATCTAGAAAAGGTAAGTGAGAAAGTATGCTTGACACCCATTGATGTGCGGAGATATGCATCAGAAGCAACTTTGGAAGATAACAATCATGTAATTGGTGATAAATTGCATTAGATATATATATGTACAAGTGAGAGATATGTAACATTTTTGGTTTCTGTATGACACATCCTGACGTGGTCCCTACATGCCCCTTTTTTACTGATTGTGAAAACAGAAAGAAACATAAAAGGAAAATCAGGATGCATTGAAAGCATTCATGGAAGACATAACAGAGCTTTCTGATTTTTAACCTTCATGGTTGAGGCTGAAAATTGAGTTACACTCATAAAAAATGAAGGAGATGAATAAATTATCATGAAACCAGGATACTAATTGTCAAATTTATTTGCTCCATAGACCATTATAAAAATAAAAAGTGCCAGTAACTAATTTATTCAGCATGCCTTTTATGAATTATTGGAGACTCTTTTGCCGCCATGTGGTTTTCTCCAAGGCTTCTTGTTGCATATGCCAACCCATGGGCTTTTCAGCATACTGATCTCCCTCATTGTTGCCTACTTCTTTTTTCTGGAGCTTCATTTGGGCATTTTGTGGGCTTTCCTTCAATTGGATTTCATTGTCCGATAGCTTTTTCTACAGCATGAATGGTTTTTCTACAGCATGAATGGTGACTTCTGCATTCAGTCTGCCCTATCTGATTTAGCTTTTCTTTTTCATGGCATCCAATATGTGATATTCCAATATTACTGACAATGGGAACATGTTATTGAAGACTACTCCCAGCAACCTTGGACGTAATTTACTCCTTGTCTCACAAATGTTGTTATTTGTCTGACGGTTTCATCTTTAGTAGTTTCCTCTATTTCTTCTATCATGACTTCAAATTTATCTAAAAGTCTAAATTGATCTCCTAGTAGCCAACTCACCATTCCACTTAGCACATACGGCAGATTCTCCAATTCGCTAGTTTATTTAGTAGCTCCACTCCTTTTGTTGAGATCACTCATCTGTGAAATTTTCTGCACGACTTTGGCATCATTTTCCTAGTTCTCATCCTTGTACTGTGATGACTGTCAACACTTTTTCTCTGGCACTTAGACTCTTCTCATGCCTCCGCCAAGCACATTGCTCTCCTTTTTAAGTGTCAGACAACTCTGCTTCAAGGCATTGCATGGCATACTCTTGGTTTGCGATCTTCCATGAGCTTGAAGAGGGTGATAAAGAGACATCATATATTTGTGCTAGTTCTATTTGGACTGGAGATATATATCCTGTATTCACATTCTAGTTACGCAAGTATGAGGGAGATGTCCTGGTCACACTTGTATGAAACTCCTTGCATGTCTTGGATATGTTTTGGTTAGTGACTTCATGTTGAATAGGGAGCTTTCATTCTCTTGCATCTCTTTTCCCAGTATTTGTTTATGATTCAAATTACCTTTCGATTTGTTTAGTACTTATCTTATTGTGATGGTTCTTGTCTCACATCTTCAGGGGACAAAAGAAAAAACGTACAAGATGTAGGCTTGAAAGAGTGATTGCCATTTGCACTACTTCGTGTAATGTGTACGGAGTATAACCATTGCCAATAATTTATTACAGCATCCTCCTTATGTGTGCTCAGAAGCTAGTTAAATGGTTCAAGTGCTTGATAACATCTAGCACTCCATGGTTATTCCACGAGCACTAGCTAAGTTTCTCACCATGGAGTACCACACTGGAATAATTATATACTATTGAAGAGGCATGATCTCGTGCTGAAGCCTGAGCTGTTCGATCAATGATCGATGCTGAACGTTGTCATGACAGACTATATCTCTGGAAGGTAGGAAACGGATCAGAGGAGCCCAAGGTTATAACCCCGGTGAAAATCCTCTGATGCCTAAGTCAGCAAGATAGTAGAGCTTTGTGCGGAGAAAAGGAAGGTGGTAAAGAGTGTGCACGAGATCGCTCTCCACCAACAAGATTGGCGAATAGTGCTCGGACTGGCTTACCTTTCCGGAGAGTTTCCTTGAGTTTATATAGTCGCTCGCTCCCCATACGGGAGTCAAGGAAGCTTGAGAGACTAGGGGGCATTACGTCCTTGTTGAGGGCTTTTTATCGCTTGAGGACTCTTGCCCTCCCTTATCCCTTTGAGCTTCCTACCTCGGGTGGCAACGTAACATCTGCCTGGATAAACGCCCAGTTGGCAGAACGAGCATCGGGCTCCCGTTTAGGGAGCGCTCGGACTTTTTTCCGAGTTACGGGGCATCATCAGTTATGCTCGGATGCTGTTTGGGCTCTTTCTGAGCGATAGTTACTCGGACGTCCGGGCCTAAAGGGCGCCTAGGAAGTACTGGACCGAGCGATTTGGGCTTCAAAATAAGTGGGCCGTTAGTGGGGCTATCACTTGCGGAGTATGGCCTTGTTGGGTCGGATTGGACCTAGTTGGGCCGCTCCAGGCCACCTGTCTTTTGGGCCGCTGATTTACCCCTCTCCACTGGCATCGCCTACTCCCGAGCCAGAAAATGGGCTCAGAGAGTAGAGAGTATATCGGGGTAGTGGGTCGGATGGGGATTTGGCCGTGAGCTATCCCCACTTTGATTCTTGGGGGCCATTAATGTGGCTGTCCAACGCGTGGGGGCTCGAGCGCAATGATTACACATTGCGCACCAATTCGGAGGCACCTTTGAGATTTTGAGTCATCGTGGTGGTCCTCCCAGGGTCGTTCAGGGTTAACAAGTACCCTCGACGCCTGTTCTCCTCGCCTTCTCGTTACATGGTGGTGGTCCTCCCAGGGTCGTTCAGGGCTAACAAGTACCCTCGACGCCTGTACTCCTCGCCTTCTCCGTTACTTGGTGGCGGTCCTCCCAGGGTCGTTCAGGTTTTACAAGTACCTTCGACACCTGTACTCCCCGCCTTTTCCATTAGGATTTTTCTCTCCTTCCGCGTTTGCGCGTTTATAGGGAGATTCACGGTCCGAGAGGGTGATCAGAACGAGCTAGAGATAGCCAAGGCTTTCGTGGAGCTTGTAGTGACCACTGTGGAGGCGATGCATTAACTTCCTTCCTATTCAAACTTCTCAGATTTCAGCCTTTCGTCACCCTCTCCCGAATCTTCCACGGCGGAGTGTAGGGGGTCTCCACAGTGGGCTCAATGAGGTGGAGGTGAAGGAACACGAAATCTGCTACCGGCTCCCTGGCGGTACTATTCTCCTGCCAAACTACATGAGTCTTGGCCTGGATATCCGCTCGAGCATTTCCCATAGCATCCTTCTGGCATGGAAGTACGGCTTCCGGTGATTTCCCCAAAAGTTGAGGAGGGTATCAAGATTCTTCCAAACCACCGACAGTCAACTGCGGAGCTCATGAGGTAAGAACTCTAGATGCTCGATCATGCGTGCTGACATGTCGGGCCTTTTCCTGACAGCTCCTCTTTGGTTGACTGAGCCTTTTCGTGGCGCCGACACCCGAAATCAACTTGGGGGGAGGGAGTTGAGGAAGATATGGCGATTATCGCTCGGGATGCTTCTGCCTCTCCAGAAACCCAAGGGACCGAGGGCCTCTTTGTCACCCGAGAGCGACGGGGATCTAAGCGGAAGGATCCCGAGCAACGGCTGATGCTGGCCTCCATGAAGGTTATGGCTGCCGAGCAGAGCAGGCGGGTCATGGAGGGAGGCTTGTTCTTGGCTCAGCTAGGGGCCGAATTTGTAGATAGCCTGGCACGGGCGGAGATGGGTGAGGCGGCACGGGCCAAGGGGCACGCCGAGGTGGACTGAAAGCTCGGACAACTCAGTTCCGAGCTTGGGGTCCTCTCTCAGGCTCAGGCAAATCACGAAGGTGTGTAATCGCTATCGAGCAACTATCCTAGGCTCGGTACTCGGCCGAGCTTAAGAGCGAGCTCTTGGAGAAAGAGCGCCAGGCTCATGCGCCGAGCTCGAGGCAATGAGAGACCGAGCGGGAAGAGCTCGGGGGTCGCTTCTGACAGCGGAGTGAAGAGAAGAGGAGGCTGAGGCGAAGCTTAGTAAAATTGAGGCTAAAATAATGGATCTCGAGGCAAGGGAGGCTGAGGCGAATGCAGTCGAGTGATATCTTGGCTCGGAAGAATACCATGAGGGCTTTGAAGAAGGCCGCCTTCACCTGCAACGGGCCGGGCTATAGGCACGGACTGGGGAAGGGCCTCACGCAGGGGTTCAAACGAGCAATGTGCCTAGCTTAGGACCAGGTCTTTAATGAGCTCATCTTCAGCCCCGGGTAGCGAACGATTCCAAAGAAGCCAACCCGACTCCCCCATCTACGCCCAAACCTGATGCTTCTAATGAGGGGATCAAAGATCTCCTTGGCCTCGCAAAGGAAGGGCCGCAAACCCGGACGTCTCGGGAGACACCTGGTTGAGGTAGTTCCCATACAAGTGGGGTCAGTGCCTGAGCCAGCGGCTTCCGAGGGAACCAGGGATGCTGGCCTTTTTCTTCTTTGTCGTTTGTGAACTTTTTATGTTTTCTCTTGCCCTCACTATCTTTCCATATGGTAAGGATGGACATGGTACCTCTTTTCTCCTGGGGCTATCCTATTTTTCCTTTCCTCTTGTCGTGCTCCTGGTCAACAGTGACACATCTAGGCATGGTCGGGCCCGCAGTCTCATCGAGCCAGTTTCCACACTTGGCGGAGTCAGTGGCTCAGTCTGATATTGTTGGCCCTCTGCCAAGCTATCACTTTCTTGTTGCAAGGGATACTGCCCCCAACGTATAATTTTGCATGAAAATAAAATGTCATTCTTTCTTCTTGCATATTGCGCCTAAATGGTGTCGAGAGTACAAGATCAATCATAACCTCAAAAAATAAAGTATGCGTAGTGCCGCAGCATTCCACGTCTGCGGGATCGGGGTTCCATCCATGGTTGCTAATTGGTAGGCCTCTTCCCCGAGCGCCTCGACCACTCGGTAGGGGCCAACTTCCCCGCCGCCTCTAGAGGTCCAGAGGCTTGCTCAGAGAAACACTTCTTCTCCCCCTCCTTCCATTGGCCGGGATGGTCTCGGTAAGTGGTGAGGACTTCCTCATACTCTCCATGACGCAGAGCCAAGGCTACCAAGTCGGCGAGGGTGGAGGGGGGATGGACCACCAGTTCTCGCCATAGTCCTTCGTCACGGGTACCCCCGGTCAGCGTGGCAATGGCGAGAGTGATATCAGGACAAGGGATGCGCAGGGCCTCCACTAGGAAGCGGTTGATATAGACCCGCAGCTTTTCCCCAGGGGCTTGCTTGAGCACTAATAGCCCGCGATCGACCTTGGGGGTCCGTTCCCGGCGAAGCTTTCCTTGAAGAGTCACCCAAACTGCCGGAAGCCAATGATGCTTCCAGGGCCGATGACTCGAAACCATGCTCGAGGACCCTGCACCAGAGTGGTAACAAAGGCTCGACACTTAATGTCATCCGATGCCCCCTAAAGCATCATGACGGCATCAAAGCTATCAAAATGATCGACCGGGTCACCCTGGCCATCGTAAGATTTGAAGGTTGGGAGGGAAATCCCTAAGGGTAACCCGACCTCTAAAATCTAGTAGGTGAACGGGGATTTCCCTTTGTCCTCCTTAACAACAGAGCTTTGTTGTAGGGCTTGGAGTGCCAGTTCCTGCTCAGCAAATCATCGCTCGAACTCTCGGAGTTGGAGGGACAACTCTGGGTGGGCACGAGAAGGCCCCAGAAGAGTCCTGGTGCGCCCACGATCTCCTTCTCATCGCCGCGAGGCAGGGGCGATAGCATCCGCTTGCGGAGTTGGCGGGTGCATCTCGTTCCTCCCACGAGGATTGGAGGGGGCTTCTCGTTCAACAGTGTGTGGCATAGGGTGAGAAGAGTCACGTGCCGCACTGCGGGCGATACAGCCCACCAGTAGACTAAAACGACCCCTAGCAGTTCACCGGGGGGCTCCAGGACGGGGGGGGGGGCTGACCGTGAATGCTGTGAACATTCCTCCCTGGTTACCTTGGCCCTCATCAATTTGACGAGGGCATCCAATTTGTTGTTAAGGGACTGGAAGGCCACTGAATTCACTACGTAAGGTTGTCCCCCCGGGGGTGGCAGAGGGGGTTGAGTACTGGCCCGAGCATTGGGAGGGAGGCCTGTCAACGAATGTGACGGCACCCGGTCTCCATTCGCCGCCGCCGGCACCTTCACCCTGCCGCCGGCTGCCCTGCTACTGCTGCTCCTTCGCACCATATTGGCTCTTTGCTCATTTCCCATAGACGGCGCCAGATGAAGAGGTGTGATTTCATGCTGAAGCCTGAGCCGTTCGATCAACGATTGATGCTGAACGTTGCCACGACATACTATATCTCTGCAAGGTAGGAAATGGATCAGAGGAGCTCAGGGTTATAACCCCGGGGAAAACCCTCCGATGCCTAAGTCAACAAGATAGTAGAGCTTTGTGCGGAGAAGATGAAGCAGGTAAAGAGTGTGCACGAGATCGCTCTCCACCAACAAGAGTGGCGAATAGTGCTCAGACTGGCTTGCTTACCTTTTTGGAGGGTTTCCTTGAGTTATTATAGTCGCTCGCTCCCCATACGAGAGTCAAGGAAGCCTAAGGGACTATGGGGTGTTACGTCCTTGTTGAGGGATTTTTATTGCTTGAGGACTCTTGCCCTCCCTTTGAGCTTCCTGCCTCGGGTGGCAACGTAACATCCGCCTAGTTAAACGCCCGATTGGCGGAACGAGCGTGGGGCGCCCGTTTAAGGACCACTCGGACTTTTTCCCGAGCGACAGGGCGTCATCAGTTCTACTCGGATGCCGTTTGGGCTCTTTCTGAGCGACCGCTACTCGGACGTCCGAGCCTGAAGGCCGCCTAGGAAGTGCTGGACCGAGCGATTTGGGCTTCAAAATAAGTGGGCCCATTAGTGGGGCTATCACTTGGAGAGTTTGGCCTTGTTGGGTCGGATTGGACCTAGTTGGGCAGCTCCGGGTCACATGTCTTTTGGGTCGCTGATTTACCCCTCTCCAAGTATCATATAGAACTTAAAAAATTACTTACAGATGTTGTTGCTAGTCACAAATGGTAACATATCATTGGTTACCTAGATTTGCTTCTGCTGGATCCCATCATACCTAAAGTTTTTTTTGGCTGTATGATATTTGTTATTCCCATAGACCTGATTTGTCTATTATGGAATTCCTTATTCAACTTGTGGATATAGCATTTATACATCTAAACTATCCGGAGATTACATAGCAACGATTTTTTTGATGCTAGAGAAGGAAAGCTCCTATATTTGAACTCTGTTTCTTTTAATTACAGACGTCGTAATTGAGGAGGTTATATGATCACTCAGATGGTAGGTCAAAAAATTTCCATATGTTATGAACTTAATAACCCCTTTTTTCTTCCCTGATCTGCAGAGTTCCTGGACGAAACAAGTTGCAAAGCCTGACAGCCCCTAGCCATCATCTCCATCAGATCAATTAGCTGAGGCACCTGATAGTACATGTGCATAGTATATCCATCCAAAGCCAGGAATCTTTTGCAATGTTTGGGTCCTGAAGACATGTTCCAAGTATCAAGAGCAGAAGGAAGAACTTGTTATTGTAGAAAGATACTGCTCACATTGCAAGCTTTTGATCAGCCACTGGTTCATTGATGTGCTTCAAGGTGAACCACTATTTTCACTGAACTTTAATTATTCACGCAGATGATGACTTCTTGGAAAAGGAATTAACGATAGGCATAACCAGAAATACCGAGATACAACTAGAATCTTATCCCCCGAGTGAAATAGTTTCTACAAACCTGTAAAGTTTGAAGATGGACAATATGAAGAAAAATAGTCACCAACCAGATGATCTTGTGAGGGGACTTGATGGCAAGAATGCAACATGTGAATTAACACTCAAGCTGCTAATTTGATTGGCGCAATTGCCAGGGATTCGATGGTAACTGCAAGCGCTCAGGCTTCAAATTCCCTGAATAAGATCCCAGAAGACAAAGATAAGGCTGCTGCTGATGCAAAAGAATTGCCATCCCTTGAGCTAAGTCTGAAGAGGTTAAGATCTCTTGGAGGTGGCGGAATTGCAAGTAATGATGACCGATATGTATTACGACATTCAGATAACTCAGCGTTCTCAAGGTGTGCAAAATTAACTGGAAATTTTTTCTTTGATCTTGTCACAGAATAGATTGATTGTTTTCTCTATGCATTATGTAGGTATGTTACTTCTGTGGCATCTAGTCAGAAACCAACAGTACATGGAGGAGGATCTTTTGTTCCATTTATTAATGGTTCAGATGTAGTGAAGACAGAATCTATCTACAATATGCAAACCAAGCAAAATATGACCCCTTTCACCTAGATTTCCAATGGCAGTTGTAACATCAAGGACATGGGATCCACTACTAATGATATTTTTAGTAAGCCAGCAGCATTTAAAGAAAATGTCTCTTCCTCGTCCAAATTAAGGCATCTTAAGCTTTCCACCCGGCGAAACAGCAAAATTATACAACTCAATGTGTCATGCCAGAGAATGATGATAACAAGGCATCAAATAAAATTGTGGAAGAGCCCAAAGCAACCCACCAAGTACAAGTGCAGCACCATCACCACCACTACCATCACCATCATCAGCGTGTCCACGTCGGCCAATAGCAACTGCAGCAAGTACAACCACCATCTGATCATGATGAATTATCAGTGAAGAATATGGCAGCAACTGCCCCACGATGTGGTTCATCTAATTTGTTTAGTGGACCAGTTGAAGTCAATGTAGGAAATTACAGTGTAAATGGAAGCATTTGAGGCAGTAATCATGGGAGCAATGGGCAGAATGGAAGCAGTGCAGTGAACCATGTAGCAATAAATATGGATAGTGAAAATGGGTTGGTGTTGCACCCGTAATTCTTTCAAAATATTTTTAGAATTTTATTTCATAGCAACCGACGAGAAATATGGCGTAGTGCCGATATCATCGGTCTGCGGTACCTCTGCGATTTAGGGTCTATTGACCCGACCTTATAATCACAAGCGACATCGCAGCAAGGAAAATCAAGAGGGACTATGCACGCACACCTGTCAAAGTGTCCGAATGACTGTGTATCTGTCACGCCCCGAGATATGCAATGGAATTAGCTCAAGAACATGAACAACCGGCAATTTAAAGCCTCAAGCTAGCAATATAATCATAGCGCAGCATTCACACATAAAATAGTGAACACAAATATATACTCAAAGCTGCCACTTTATTGAATAGTAATAAATCAAGTTTACAAACTGACTCTTGACTCCTTTTAACTCTAGACTCAAGAAAAAAGGAAAATTACATAGACATGACTTCAACTAACATTAAGTGGACTCATGACTCTCTAAGTCTTCTCTCAAACTTTAATCGCTCTCGGATCTGTCACTTGAGTAGTCTGAATCGGACCCACTAGAGATTCCTGAAAAAGATTGAAAAAATAGGGAATGAGCGCACTCACCCAGTAGGTATCTTCGTATCAATATTTTTGCTATAGAAAGAAAGATAAAGGAAAATGTGATAAATCATATGGATAAAATCAAAGTAACAGCAAGTAATAATGTATGAACTATAGAGATGGGACATATGAGGACATGATCAAGTAAGATTACAATGTGGCCTTTAAATAACGGGAATTTACTATCATGTAATAAGAATGTACTTTCATAACCTTAAAAGGCTATGCACTAGAAAGTCATGTAACAAGCATGTAATAATCAACACTACAAGAAAATTGGCCTTTACCTACGTTTCAAAATTGTAGGTATAGGACCAAAAAACGTAGGTAAATTCTTTAGCCACGTTTGCTTGCCACGCTTTCAAAACGTGGCGCTTGCTCGCATGACTATAAGTTATACATACATTTCTATGAAACGTAGATATAGTTCAACCTATCCCTATGCTTTCAAAGCGTAGGAATAGTCCAGCAAAAAGTGTAGGTAAATATCGACCTATACCTACGCTTTGAAAGCGTAGGAATAATCCAACAAAAGCATAGGTTAAAAATATATATATACACACGCATATAATTGACTATACCTGTGATTCTAAAAACGTAGGTATTATTTTTTATCATGTACTAAAAGAAACGTATGAAAAAGTATTAGCGTCCTTATCTTAAAAATGTAGGAAAAAGAAGTAGTCTCATTTTAAAATAAATGTAGGTATATTGTTCTTTTATTTTTTTTACATACTCATCGTGCAATCATATTACACCTGCATACATTCATATAATGTTTCCTGCATGAATCTCACATTGAACACATCACTATTAACATAAAAACTCACAATCAACACATCAATATAAAGTCACATTCAACACATCAATATCAACATAGATCACACACGGCCTTCGAAACACCACTAACAACTTCATGAGATTAATTTCTTACCTACACACAAATTTACTTTCCAATTAGTAACCATTTGCTAATAGAACAAGTAACACATGAACAGATACGTACTATATACATACACATGAACACATATTCATATATGTGCTCTCATCACATATAATAGTGCCATCCATAAGACGAGCAAAGCTAAAAAAATGCGATAAGACCACCGTACCCATAATTCAAGGAACTAAGAATAATCTATATTTGAACCAAAGAAAAGTACATGCGTATACAAATGATCTTATATCTTATTAAGACTACAACATTAACTTCATGAAGTATCAACCTACTACCAGATTACCAATCAACAAAAGCACAACCGAAAGAGATCATTATACAAGACAACACATACTTGTTTCCAATATATCCAACAAATAAATGTCCCCTTGTTTCATGAACCATATCTTCATACAAAGAAACATGCTTCACTGAATGGAAATATATAATGGAAATAGAAGGATAAGCACCTGCGCATGGAACCGCATTTGATGAAATGAATGGAACACCCGGAATCCCTCAATTTGGATGGCTAGCTATACATCTCCAATGGATACAATGAATAAGAACGCACATGCATTTGCCCAATAATCAAGCCGAGGACAGGTAGCAACCTTCATTTTCGCACCTACAATTGTAAGTTGTGGGCCTTTGAGGACCACATGAAATAAGGTGCAACTCTTCCTGAGAAGTTCATGCCCGTATGTATGTATATGTAGACACAAATGCACACGCACCCCATTTTCTATTGAGGGGTTGTAGAGTATAAGCAATCGACATTGTTGTGCCATGAGTTGACTGAGTTAATTGTGGATGCAAAAAAATTGAAATATACAATGAAACATAAATCAATATCTAATATTTTAGACTAATTGTTTTCCTTTATACCTCCACATTCTCACACCACCATCCCCAGAGGAAGTAGTACTTTCCTTTTCTTTCTAGCACTTACACCAAGTAAAAAACCACGCCTATTCAAACACATTCCTTCTATGTTTCTTGTGTGCCAGAGAGAGAGAGCGATGGTTGGCATGCATCGCCTATAGCAGATAAGATATATATATATATATATATATATATATATATATATATATATATATATACAAGTCACTATAACGTGTACTGCCAGATTTTTCTCCCCCTCACCATTTTCTTCCACCTTTCTCCCACTCCTCACCAACAATCCCCCCAACCCACCGACTCACCTTCCTCCCTCTTACTCTTGGTATCTTGGTGGAGATCTCAGCCAGGTTCTTTAGAGAGACTGAGGTCCGAAGAGTGCAAACCGTGGATATTAGCCTCCAGAAAAAAGGCAAAGGATAAAAATGAGCAAAGCAATGGCAATGTGGTGGAGAGTATTCATGATGGGGATGAGAAAATGTTAGAAATAGGAGAGAGCTCTAGACTCTGGTTCCACATGCTCTGTGAAATTCAGAGCCAAATCATTTCAACATTTGAAACATAGACATGCAGTTTAGAGCTAATGTCATTCATCCAAGTTGTTCAAGTTTCTAAATCGGATACCACTAAATAAACATCCTCAAGATATTAAATTGTGGCATGATTCAGACTGTTTGGTAGCAATTTTTCAAGGCGTTAGATCTTTCCCGAATGTTGGATTCTCACGTGGAAGTTTAGATGAGAGACTAGATGAATCTGAATCCAGTTCAGCAAGAGAAGGATCTATGGTCGCAATGTCTTGTGCTTTGGTCAATTTGGAGAGAAAGGAATAATAGGCTGTTCAAGGAGGAATTTAAGCACCCTTCTTATATCATTTTGAATTATCTCAAATGCCTTCATGAATGGCATTTTAGAGTGGGCGGGTCTGATATACAGGAGTCTTCTTTTTTGTTCAGACTAGGAGGTTGGACTAACCTTTTTGTGTAATCTCTTTGGTTTTTTTCTTGGGTCTCTTGGGTTTTTCATTTTGGTTCAAACACTACTGCCTTAGTAGATGACCTTTTCCTTTTTCTTTTGTTATGTGCAGAGGTTGTAATCTTGTGTACTTTTTGTGCTTTATCTATGAATTATGGTCTCCATGCCACCTTCCAAAAAACTAAGAGACAAGGCAGAAATATCAACTGACAAATAAAACCTGCATTATAAAAGCATCACGGAGGCAGCTTACCTCTCCCTGAACATGGTAGCCCTGTCTAACAGAGATGCTTGTATATCATACAACCTCATCTTCATATGGGTCTCCAAAACTTCGGGTTCCATGGATATCCCAAACTCCTTTCCCTGCTTTACAGGCACATCCCTCCTAGATATCACCACAGTTCTATTTGACACATCACGAGGTCCAACTTCAATGCTTAAGGGCACACCCAGAAGAATAACAAATATCATATATAACAAAACATATCCTGCACAAAGTAGGCACGGGAAATGCCTTTAAACAAACAGATCCAAAAACATATTTAGACAAGGACATGACATTAACTCTAAACATGTGTGGAGGGCATTGAAGACATCCATCATGCCAAGTCAGGGAAAGCAGCATGAATAGCTCCTCGAATAGTAATACTAAGACAACATACATCCAACTGAAACAAGACTGAAGTCATTGAGAAATGAGAATACACTTTAGGTTTTGATATGCAAATATTCAGTGTCAGTTGGGGAGGTAAAAGTGAACAAGGATTCAGTCCAGATACAAAATGCTGGCAAATTTTACCATAAGTCAAGTTTAAATCAGTGTTATGCTAAATCAAGACACTGCACCATCAAGTCTATCACATAGTAGGTAAGTGCACTACCTGTTGCATTGATGAAGTCCTGCTGGTGGATGGTTTAGCATATAATCTACTTAGTATCAGCCAACTTTATGATAAAGGACATAAGGTAGTATTTGATGCTCTTAATTGTAAAATTTTTGAACCTGATTCCGATGTTGTTAAATTTTCTGGAAAATGAATAAATAACATTTACATGGTGGATCTAGATGATCTTGCACATTCTAACCTATGCCTCACTGCTAATAAAGAGGACTTAACATTTTTGTGGCATCGTAGCTTAGGCCATGCTAGCTACACTGTCTTGCACAAATTGAACAAACATAACATGGTTAGAGGACTCCCTGAAATATCTTTTAAGAAAGAAAACAAAGTATGTGATGCATGTACACAGTCCAAGTAGACTAGGAAGTCATTTAAATCAAGAACCAAAAACATGTCCTCCAAACTCTATGAGCTGATACATATGGATCTTTTTGGACCCACACGATCAGTCAGCTTATCAGGTAGGAGATATGGATATGTCTTAGTTGATGACTTCTCTAGGTATACTTGGGTATTTTTCATCACTCACAAAAATGATGCATTTTCTGAATTTCAGGAGTTATATTTGAAAATAAATCAGAAAAATGAAAATTTGATTAAAAATATTTTGTCTGATCATTGAGGTGAGTTTGAAAACTCACAATTTGATGATTTTTACAGGGACAAGGGGATTACTCATTGGTTCTCCTCCCCAAGAACACCTGAGCAGAATGGAGTAGTGGAGAGGAGGAACCGGACACTAGTGGAGATGGCTCGTACACTACTAGTTGAAGGTGGCTTACCAAGAAAATTATGGGCAGAGGCAGTTAACACTGCATGCCCTGTAATCAATAGAGCTATGGTAAGGCCTTTCACTCATAAAACTCCTTATGAGATTCTAAAAGGTAAGAAGCCTTCAATTGCTCATTTCAAGGTCTTTGGCTGTAAGTGCTTCATTCATGTTAATGATGAAAGAGACCTTCATAAATTCGAAATGAAAAGTGATCCAGAAATTTACCTTGGATATTCTGAAAACACTAGAGCATATAGAGTGTACAAGCTAAATTCTAAAACTGTTGAGGAATCTCCACACATTGTTTTTGATGAGTCCCTGAATAACTCTGATGTTGGTCAATGCAGGAAAGAAGATGATGGGGAAATCCTTGAGGAAGAAAAATATGAAGACCAATTAGACCAAGAAGAAGAAGCTGAAGAGATCAATGTAGAGGAGACTGCTGTTCAGGGGGAGATAAATGAAGGTCAAGGTAACTAAGTTATTATTGTCAGATTTTTAAGAGATCATCCTGTTAAAATGTCATTGGTGACTTGCATGAACCCCCTAGGACTAGAGGCTTCCTTAGAGCACAAAATGAATTGAATAATTTTGCATTAGTCTCTCATGTTGAACCCAAAACCATTGACAACGCTCTCAAAGATGTGCATTGGATCAATGCCATGCATGAGAACCTTAATCAGTTTGACAGGAATAAGGTGTGGCACCTGGTCCCACCTCTTGATCATGGGACTGTCATTGGAACAAAATGAGTTTTTAGAAATAAAACTAATGAGCTAGGTAATGTAGTTAAGAATAAGGCAAGACTTGTTGCTCAGGGGTACAACTAGGAATTCAGAATTGACTTTGAAGAGTCATTTGCCCCTATAGCTAGGTTAGAGGCAATTAGAATTCTTTTGGCTTATGCATGCTCTTTTGGAATAACTCTCTAATAGATGGATGTAAAATCTGCTTTCCTCAATGGGGAAATAAAAGAGGATGTCTTTGTTCGACAACCTCCTGGTTTTGAATGCTTAGATTTCCCTTCTCATGTTTATAAATTGAATAAAGCTCTTTATGGCTTGAAGTAAGCTCCTAGAGCTTGGTATGACAGGGTCAACAGATTCCTTACCGAGAAGAAATTCACAAGAGGTGAGGTTGACCAAACTTTGTTCACGAAGGTAAGTCATCCTGACATTCTCATTGTTCAGATATATGTGGATGACATAGTTTTTGGTTCAACCAATCCTAAATTATGTAAGGAAATTTCTGAACTTATGACACAAGAATTTGAGATGAGCTCAATTGGTGAGCTAAAACTATTTCTTGGACTGCAGGTGACACAAACTAATGATGGAACCTTCATCACTTAGTCCAAATACATAAGGGACCTCCTGAAGAAGTACAAATTCGACAACCTCAAGGACATTACAGCTCCAATGGGTACTTCAACAAGTCTTGATGAAGATACCAAAGGTAACCCTGTGTATCAAAAGATGTACAGAGGTATGATCGGATCCCTTTTATATCTCACTGCATCTAGGCCTGATATTCAATTTGTAGTGTGTTTATGTGCTAGATTTAAGGCTAGTCCTAAAGAATCACACTTTAGTGCAGTGAAAAGGATCTTTATGTATTTATCAGGCACCCAAGAACTAGGCTTATGGTATCCTGCTAGGTGTGAGCTACAGCTACTAGCTTATACTGATGTAGACTATGTTCGGTGTCAGGTAGATTGGAAGAGCACTAGTGGATATTGCCAATTCCTATGTGGTTGCCTAGCATCTTGGGCTTCTAAAAAGCAACACACAGTGGCACTTTTCACTGCAGAGGCAGAGTATGTTGCTGCAGGGAACTGTGCTGCCCAGGTACTATGGATTAAACACCAGCTCTCAGATTATTAGATAAATCTGGGATGCATTCCACTATTATGTGATAACACTAGTGCCATCTGCCTTACTAAAAATCCTGTTCACCACTCTAGGACTAAGCACATCGAAATTAAACACCATTTTCTTAGAGATGTAGTGAGCAAAAATGAAATTGAATTAGTGTTTGTTGAAATTGAAAAATAGATTGCTGATATATTTACCAAGCCCCTTGGAAATGAAAGATTTAAATATTTAAGAAGAGAATTGGGGCTTTGCAAATTTCAGCAGGAAAATGATGAATAATTTCATTCTTAATCTGTTTGTTGAAATGTTTTGAGATGATTGTGTCAGCCTGTTCGTTAAATTATGAATAAAGAATGTTTGATGCTCGAATAATTGTTTTGCACTGAGTACAATGGTTGTTTGATGTCTTGCGCAGACTATTTCTGATGTTGGTGCATGAGTTGCACAGAGTCTTAGTTGATGCACGTCTTGCACCTAGTCAATGCATTGCATGAGCATTTATTTTTCACAGTTGCATTGTGTAAGCATTCTAGTCATTACATGTTTTGCATCGAGCATAAGTCATTGCATGTCTTAGAAATAGTCGATGCACTGCATGAGCATTCAGCATATAGGTTGGTGCATATCGTACTCAAGCCGCATGTAGGTCGGTGCACTTGCATACCGTACACATATATATAGGTCGGTGCATTGTCTACATTATACACGTTCAGGTCGATGCACTGCATTCCTCATGCATGATGAGGTTGATACATCATGTTGTCAGGGGGAGTTGAGTGATGTCTGATCAAAGTTCAACTCTTTCCACTCTCTCTCCTCAATCTCATAAGTTCCTATCTCGTGACATCATTTTCATTCGAATTATTCTTGAAATTTCTTTGAGTTGCTCCTACGCTTTCATGATTATTTCTTTCACCCTGATTGAATACCATTCTTGCTATCGGTTCATTAAAGTAAGCTACAGTTATCGCAACTCTTCATTTATAAGAATCACAGTTGCTTCTTGACTGACTTGAAAGTTTAACCTTAATAGACTGAAGAGTTCAGAGACTGTTCATCAGAAAATAAGGCATTAGAAACTGTTTATAGCTCTTAACTTTATTTTCTCATAGTTAGAATAGAAAAAGTCTTCATTGTACCTGAACATAACAGACTTAGTGAAGTCTAGATGGAGAAAACTAGAGTGTGTATTGTCTTTAAACAGTCACTCTAAAAGTTGTAAGGGCAGCAGAAATAAGATAATTAAAAGAAAAAAATGAATAAAGTGGCAGAGCAATGACTGAATTGCACTAAGAAACTGAGGCCTTCATCAAAGAAATGCAGAATACCTCAAGTCATGAAGTGACTTAGGTTAACTCTGTTCATTTGGTCAAATCTATATGGGGTGGTTTCATTGAGTAACTAGGGGTACTGGCCTCTAATCAAGGTGTACCCTTAATGTCAAAGGTGCAAACTATCTTTGTAGCTTTTGATCAAGAAACTGATATAGTAGTTTATGCTTAGTAATTGGAGGTACTGGCCTCTAATCAAGGTGTACACCTAATGTCAACGGCATAAATGACACTTGTCTGTTCACTAAGTTCAGATTCAGAAACCAAAAGTGAAAAAGAGCTGCTGTAACCCTTGGAAAACAAAAGTCATTGAGTGTCAACTGTTTAACTTCAATACAAACTCAAGTGACTTTCCTTGATATTCACTGTTTTCGAAATTAGTAGGGTACTCTCCTGACTTAATTTGTTATGGCTATGTGTTTTAGGTTCATTGCTATAAACGGAGTCTACACCCTTATGTCAGGAAGTCAGTTGCTTTACTCTACTTCCTATAACTGTTAAACCTGACCTTAATTAATAATGCATATTGTTGACTCTTATATCCTAAGGGTTGTGTTATAATATGCTCATTTCCTGAACCATTGCATAGAATGTTTTTTAGTCTCATTCATCCTCCCTGATTTCCATATCTCTTTTCCCTTCCCTTCCTCCTTTTTGCTGAAGTCAAAGGGGGAGAATGGTTTATCTCTTCAAAAGGGGGATAGAGAGTCATAAATGGGGAGAATTTATTTCTGAGTCATATTTTCAGGGGGAGCATCTTAAAGATGCATCAGTCTGCATATGCATTGTCCATTGGTGTTGCCATCATCAAAAAGGGGGAGATTGTTGTGCCCCTATGATTTTGATGATAGCAAACACTATATGTCACCATGCATAAGGTTGATGATAGTATGGCTATATCCTAACTAAGGTCAGTGCATGTGATCATATGGTCGGTGCAACTTTCATCATTGCACTAACTTTAGTCGGTGCATAGTCAGGTTTCATGCAATAAACATTCATGAGGTCGGTGCATACTTCAAACATTCAAGTCTTGCATGTATGTGCAATCTTTGCATTAGGTAGACACAAGTCAGTGCAACTCTTGCATCGATGCAAGTTTTGCCTCACGCTCGGTCTTGTGCACATGAGGTTCTAAGTCGGTGTAATAACCGTAGTCGCACGCATTCGAGTCAGTGCAATATTTGCACCATGCACATAGAGTCTATGCATTCCTTCTTGAGCTAGTCAGTGCATTGGTTACGTTACACATAGCTAAGTCAGCGCAATGCCTCTCGTGGCAAGTCATGAAGTCGGTGCAACACTTGCACCGAGCACAATAAGTCTGTGCAACTCTTATCTTCGCATTGTCGTAGTCTAAGCAAGGCCACTCACGAGATGACCAGGTCCGTGCAACACTTGCACATTGCATATACATAGTTAGTGCATCCGTAGGCCTTGTGCTGAAATGAAGTATGTGCATCTGCTTTTGCATGAATGTTGAGTCTGTGCATGTGTGTGTGAACACCACTTTGAGTCGGTGCATTCTAGTCTGTTAGAATATTTACTCCGTGCAATTTCTTTATAACTCGTACAACTGTCTGAAGGTGACTTTATGTCTGATACCTTAACAAATGCCTTTTCGTGAAGATTAAGAATGGCACGTGATCCAAGATTAGAGGAGGTGCCAGGATCGTGACACGTGTAAAGCAGTAAGTTGGGATGCTGCCACGTGACCAAGGTGTTTCGGTGGGAATCGTGGAGAGCACACGCCCTAACTCTCTGCTGATACTATAAATAAGAAGCTTCCCCTTCGAGAGAAGATTGACCGTGCCAGAAGAGCAGATTGCGTTATTAAGAGAGCTAGCGCCTGTACGATCCAGAGAGAAAAAGAAGACAGAGAGAGCTGAAAAGAAGGGGCGTTCTGAGAAGTGTTTTGAGAGAATTGAGAGAGAGAAGTTGTTCTTCAGTCTCCTGGTTCAGAACCGGAGCTGAATTCGCTCAATGTGAGCTACATTCTCTTCGTGGGTTTTTTATTTTTTACTTTGTTTCTTTTTCGTTTTAGAAACTCTTTTTCAAACTATTTGTCAACAGAGCAAGCTGTGACGCTCAGCGGGCAGAGGTGTGGTATCCTCTGGACGGGTAAAGCTGTAAGCCCCAGCGGTTGCAAAGGTATGGTATCCTCTGGTCGGCGTAAGCTGTAAGGCCCATCGGTTTGTAGGGTTTTTACCCCGAAGCTGTGGATCAGCGGAAGCTGTGTATCAGCAGTTAAGCCACACTGTAGTTTGAGTGTGGGGTGGATGTAGATCTCGGGTTTGAGATCGAACCACCTTAAATTCTACTATCCACTGTGCGATTGTTTGTGGTTTGCTTTTGTCCTTTATCTTTGATCATCGTTCAGTAGATGATTATTTGGGATCGCGTGAGAGCTAATCTGTTTCATTCTGGTTGTGATTGAGTGCCTTCCGATCGTCCTACAACAGTTTGATTATTTTCCGCAACTGTTTCTGCTGTAGTAAATTTTAGTGGGTGACCGATCTATTCACCCCCCTTTAGATCGTCTATAGATACTCCATCTATAGGTTTAAGGGCATCCATCTATTCTATCACAGATGACCAGTTTTGAACTAAAAACATGTTCTCTAGTTGTAATCAAAACAATTCAATGAAACAAGAATCTTTCATTGTCTATCTTTATCTCAAAATGCAAATCTATATGTTGCTAAAAGAATGGCAGACTGAATTGTATAGGTGCAATTCTGGGAGGAAGCATCAAAGCGGCATCATCCCCATGAGTCATGATTATACCGCCTATGAAACCTGTCCTGATAGCCCAGGAAGTCTGCCACACATGTTGCCTTTGTCCATTTTCATCTGTGAACTGACAAGAGAAATTTTAGGAGTCAAACATAGAAGCACATACAATACAAATACACACATGAATATAAGCATATAATAGATGTTTTTGACCAGATGCTTTGGTTATTGAAGCACCATTGATGATATCAACCTAGTGTAATTAGAATTCAATGAGTGTCCAAACACTTTTTGAATATTGATGTACATCTGAATATGCTCTAAACACAGATGACAAAATGGATAGAACAATATCATACAGGTAACAATCTTTACACCTACAAACACAAACTACCTCTTCTCTTTCTTCTCATGATGACCAATGTACCATGGCAATACTCGAGACTCCTTCTTGTAAACAATGTAAGACACTATAGTTGCATCCAATGGTCAATCCATATGACTACCTTTGATCCGATGCAAGACACCGAATTATTTCTAGTATCATTAATATGAAGGCTTGCTGCATGTCGCTAGATATATGCGGTCTGCCTCTAATACACTAAGCCTATTTAATTGGCGTGATACCAAGAAGCGTATATCTGGCCAAACTGTTAGCCAGTGTAGGAATATGATAAGAAGAAGAATTTTCATGCCTGGCTTTGCTTTATACTTTACAACAATAGGAAAGTATTTTAAAAAATTTTGGACCTCTTTGATTTGGGAAGTAATAAGTAAATTCAGAAGTCAACACATCAACTTTCAAAACTTCACTTTTCTTCAAATAATAAGCAATTTTAAATGTCGCGCACACTGATTTGCAAAATTTCAATTTTCTTTTTCTGATGAATAGTTGAGTTTTCTTATTACAATTTTCATTTTCTTTAGATATTATTGTTATAGTCAAATGGTGACTAACCATCTATTCACACTGTTACATTTCAAGTAAAGAAAAAAATAATAAGAAAGTTATATGAATTCCCGAAGAGGACTATCAATAGAATATGCATGTTCTACTTATGAAGTATGGCATTGGACTATCCTATGATAACATGACCTTTTACTAAGATGATGAATGCTACAGTACCCACTTTTACTACCCTTTTTGTTGCACTCCTTTTCCCTCAGGAGCGCTGAACTTATGTGATTTGGTTCAGCTGTCCAATCTCATAATCCGATGGCCAAGCTGGGAGTGACAAAAAGAGTGGTAAAAACTGTGGCCCATATCATTGCTCTACTAAATCTGTAAAATGTAATCATTAAGCATGTTGTGAAATTGAACTAGGACATTCTTCATTTTCTAAATCATTTAGGGAATTTGAAACGGAGAGTTTGAAAAAGAATTAAAATGTGACCTATCTAGATATGCAACAATATCCTACATACCTCATCTAGAAGAACCAATGATTGACTCCCAGATTGTGATCGAATGGCTTGGTAATATGCATAAAGAAAAAAAGATGAGAAGGAAACAACAGACTTCTGACAATAAAAAATATCCCTACGTGTTTACGTAAACTAAATAAAATAGAAGCTTTTGTCTTCATATATACTACAATAAAACTGTGAAATCTCAAAACCCTAGTATGGAAGCAACCCTAATACATTGAATTTGTCCCCCCCCCCCCATTTGAGCTTAAGTCGAAGGAAAATCATCACGGAAAGCTTAGGGTTCGTCCCCCTACTTCCAAGGGTGAAACCCCCCCGCCGGAACGCCACCCCACAAAGTTGATCGCCATCATTGTGCCGCGAGTAGAAGGCCATGGCCATTGTTGCCACTACTCGTCAGATCGTCCCCCAGCCCGTGACCGTCGCTGCTTGCCCTAGCCGGTGAAGCCACCACTCGCCCCTACTGGCGAGGCCACCGCTCTACGTGCCTTCGCGACCGTTGTTCACCTTGCCCTCGTGCCCTACCATCGCCGCCCCTACTCTCCCCCGTACCCACCATCCGCAGCCACCATCATTGTCGGTGCCGCATGCCCCTGGCATCACCGTCGTCGCCAAGGCCACATCCTCTCGTGTCGCCGCTGGCCATCGATGGAAGGGGACAGAGGAAGAGTGCGAATGGGATGAGGAAGATGAAGGAGAAGAGGAAGACGATGGCATGGACTCGGCGAGGTGGGATTCCAACTATCGGGTGAGGAAGAAGAAGAGGAAGAAGCTGATGGGCAGCCATAATGTGAGGAAGAAGCTGATGGTGTTTCTTGGACGGGAGAGGGTCCTCCTTCGGCGGTGACGACTGTGAAGGGGATGAGAAGGAGTGAAGGGTCCAGCGGAGGAGGGGGAGAGGAGGAGGAAGAAGAGGACCTCCTCTTTAACATCGGTGGGGAGAGTCTTGACTAGATCCAAGGAGACGAGAGGGGAAGGGGTTGGGGAGGAAGAGAAAGAGAGAACGGGCGGAATTTGGCGAAAAATCGGGTGCTACAAGATTGGAAAATTGAAAAAAATCGAGCGCCAAATTTGCCGCCGTCTTCATCACCCTCATTTCCTACGTTTTTAATTTATTTTTATTTTTTTATGAAATAACTTATTCTTACATTTTTTCTTAAAACATAGCAATATATAAAGTCTATTCTCACATTTACTTAGAAGACGTCGGTACACATAATATTTTTCGACGCTTCATGTAGAACCGTCGAAATAAGGTGGTCATATAGCTACGTTATAATGAAACATAGGAAATGTACCTACGTAATTTAAAAAATGTCAGAATAAGTCATATATACCTATGTTTTCTTGAAACATAGGTAAAATTCGTGGCTATAGGATGAATTTCTTGTAGTGCAAGCATGAGACTTCATGGATTTCACCCGTTTATAAAAAAAAGTACTTCCAGTGCAATGCAACGCCAGTGTTCATCATACTGCATGGTTCATAGTATGTTTCCGGCCATTTGTCGAGGGGGCTAGTGTGGAGCCCTTGGACACCGTCCATGCCCGCCCTTGCATCTTCAAGTTATAAATCAAGCTACTTCCACGAGAAATAATAAAGTAGGCCAATAATGTCAAGTTCAAACAATAGTCTTCATGATAACAAAACCAAGGTAAGAACGTACCAAAAATGAAATCATGAGATCAAGGATGAATTAATTGGACATTATGCTACGGAGGAATTCTGGCAGCATAACGGTACATTTCCATAGTTCCACCATTCATTAATAACTTTTGAACAAGGTGTTGGACTCCAGATAATCAAAAGATCACCTGAGAACAAAGTATAATCAACCCTTGGGTCAAACCACGGGTTGGATAGCAAGGTGACAAAATGCGGTTTCCGGGGGACCGTTTTATCGATGTAGTGGTCGAGTCAAGACCGCTATCAGGTGGAGTCGACGCAGAACAAGGAACAAGTCGACACAATGAATAAACTGGCAGAATGCGGTCGTGCCAAGACTGCTATTAGGAGGTAGCGGTCACCTGATGGCCGCTTTCCAGTTAGTTTACAAAAAATGCAAGGTTCACGAAGTGCTTTCTAGACTTTTGGGTTTTAAGGGTATAACCAGCTCGACGTCCTAGTGGGAATCCCAGGCTCGCGGAGACTTACGGAGGCCTTGAAACAAGATCACCTAGTCTGACAGAAGGAATATCCGACGAAGAGGCTCTCAAGTCCAAGAGGTGTTCCTATCAAGTGCAAGTGATCTAATAGCGTCGTACCAGAGTATGGGTTATATGTGAACTAATAAAGTAGAAATAAGGTGAGAAGGGACGTGCCAAAACATAATTCGATGTATAGGAACTTGCATGAAAAAAATCCTTAAATACAAAATTATAGAGTTTTGGCATGAAACTACATATATGAAAATAAACTTTAAAACATGCCAACATGAATCATGATATGACAGAAACTATGAAGATAACGAAATAACATAGCATATAACATGATTACTATCAGATGTAATAGAGATTGAATATGGTTTAACCTGGTTACGAAAACCAGATAAGTGCAATTGCTATGTAGGGCAACATCCTATCAGTTGATTGGCGGCTTGCTCTTCAGACTCGTTCATGAAAAGGACCGATTGGTCCTCCTACAGTGCCTTTCATCCAAGGAAGCAAAGACCATGATGCACGTAGTCCACTCTAGATTGTGCGGGGCTTATCAAGTAGGAGCTAAAATATAAAATAGTATAAAGCCCAAAGGGTTTTATTGGCCCACCATGTACGAAGATTGCAACTAGTATGCTCGTATGTGTCACCAATGCCAAGCATTTAGGCCAATGCCTCGAAGACCGCCTAATCAGCTCCATTGAACTACGCCTACTTGGCCATTTGTGGAGTAGGGCATGGACATTGTGGGACTGTTCCCGCCATCATCTCAAGGCCACAAGTTCATACTGGCCGCCACTGATTACTTCTCCAGATGGGCAGAAGTCATTTCGCTGCGAGATGTTACAGGGGAAATAGTTGCCCGGTTCGTGAGGCACTATATTATATACAGATTTGGTACCCCCAGTCAGATTATCTCGGATAATGGCACGCCTTTCAGGAACAAAACTATCTATGCTTTGTCATCTAAGTTTCATATTGACTGGAGGATGTTGTCAGTCTGTAATCCTCAAGCCAACAGGTTAGTCGAGGCTTTCAATAAAACCTCTTCAAGCTACTATACAAAATAGTAGGTGGCCGTAAACGAGACTGGGGCGAGAAGGTCCACGAAGCCTTATGTGCCTATCGGACTATCTACAAAACTCCTACGAGTTATTCTCCATTTCTCTAGTCTATGGAGCTGAAGCGGTGGTCCCTGTGGAAATCGAGCTGGCGTCCTATCATGTTGCTGTTCACGTCAGATTGCCAGGCCAGGACCAATCTGAAACACAAAGAAGGCTCGAGGAACTATCCAACCTGGAAGGTGAAGGACTCAGAGCCTATAAACACTTACAAGTGTATCAAGCCTGCATGACACGTGCTTATGATAAGCTGGTCAAGCAAAGGCCATTCAAGAAAGGTGACCTCGTCATGGTCAAAGAAAAGGAGGTCTTGTCAGGAAGATCCAACGTCAAACTCTAGCCTAGATGGCATGGACTTTACGTCATCCAGAAGGTCTATGAAGGAGGGGCCTATATGATGTGGGACGGACATGGGGACCGACTCTACGTGGTATGAACTTCGGACTCTAGATGCGGACACGACCAGCAACACATGATGGGAGAGACACTAGGCCCGACACGGAGAGCTCCTATGGGCTATACGTCGCTAACAGAAACGCAAGCTCACTCGTCGTCCCAAGCGAGGGAAACGCGGATCATGCGTGGTTGAAGAACCGGCAGAGTTCACGGGTAGTCGACTCACTTCCGGACTCGGATCGAGTCACGGGATGGGTCACTCTCACACTCACAGCGGTGACATGGACTCACGGGCTAGTACCTATCGCTCTCGGCAGCGGCAAAAGACCATATACTAAACTAGCAAGCGAATGCCGAAAAGTTGAGACCTTTACCTCCACGCACCCAGCGTGACGAAGACAACCCCGGCCAATTCACGGACTCCCGGTTAACAATATTACAACAGTACAATAATTTGACCCACTCCACGCAGGGAGGTAAAAGGTCACATGTGGGGCCCGGGAATCACGCAAATCGGGTTGACGGGCAGCATCTTGATGTCGCCCGGCGGTGCCGAACTCCGCGTTTTCATGCTTTCCGAACGGCGGATTCTATGGGTCCGTGGGGCCCACAGACGGTGCTGTCCTCCGGATCTGCGGGGGTGGGACCCGCTGTGATGGGGACCCCTGGTGGCGCGCCTCCACGGACGGCGGTCGGCCGGAAACACCGATCGGGGGTCTATCGGCCCCGATTCCCAATTCGTGAACTAGCTGCCCACGGATTTCTGGTTCTGTCCTCCGATGCGCGCTCCGGCGAGAATGGCCGCTGCGATCAATCCCGACGTCAGATCGGGACGCATGAGCTATCGCTGGAAAGCTCTCCTGAAATCCTTCGATATAGGGCCAGAGAGATCTGCTAGATCTGGTCGGATATGGACTTTACGGAATTTACAAGCTTCTGTTGTACAGTACCCGAAACCTCAGATCTGTAGGTGAGTTGTCTGAGAACTGCCGTTGACCGTAAGGTAGGTGGCAGATTCAGCTCCTAAGCTCTTCATGAAAGTTTTGGGATTTAATACAAGGAAAACGAGGATATTTTTTGTGGACTGGTTGGAGGTGGCTGTGATTTTTTCTGATTTGTTTACTGGAAGGTGGTCGGATCTGGGAATAGGTGGACAGCACTGTAGCTAGCTCTGAGAACGAATTTTGAAAAATAGGTGGAGGGCTGATCAAATATCAAGAAAAATCGTGGGTGGAGGGGTTGATGGATGGAACTCCCATTAAAGTTGGGAGCTCCAGGAAAAATCAAAAGATGGGTCGGAGATGTGAAACTCAGGAAAGGTGGAAATCAGAACAGGAAGCAGACAGATTTAGTAATTAAAGTTGGGTGAAAATGAAAAATTATCAAAGGGGATCTTTATGACCAACCAAATTTTTTGGGATGTGCTTGACACCTCTGGAACATCCCATCAAAATCCCAGATCGAAAGGAGCTCGTAGCTGACTACAGAATTTCATGGAAGGGGCAGTGGTCGGCTGAAGATAGAACTCCGACGATCCCGATGGCGGTGCGGTGGCGGCTCATGGCGGCGGCGATGATGACCGGAACCGATAGGGAGGAGTCACATCTCCATAAGGTAGCCTTCTCATCTGCAAGGGGGAGAGGGAGAGAGGGAGAGGGGGGGTGCCCAAGGGCTGCTCCAAGGATTTTCCAAGTTCAAATGACATTAATTCATCAAAAATGAAAATTACAAGCATATATAGGTTACATGTCTAATCAATCCTCAACCGTTGGATCTAGGGATGGGAGATGGAGGGCTGGGATTGCATGTGACCATCCACAAAAATTAAAATTAAAAATACAAGGGTGGGGGCAGCCCATTGATTAGGGAGGCAAGGGGGGGACATGGTAGGTGGGGGTGGGTTGGAATTGTTGGCATTTTCATTCCAATGTCCCCCACTTGGCCCACCGTTCTAGAAGCCACCATTTGAATGGTTGACCGACCCCACATGGGGCCCTAGGGATGAGGTGGATCAATGGGAGGGGCCCAGGGGTCCCGTGGGGCCCAGGGGTCCCATTTTTACAAATAAGCCTCTCTTACAATCAAAATTACATACCGAATAAAATGAAGTAAACACACATTAAACACAAATAAAGTCTAACTAAATATGATAAATGTCGGGACTCATGGGGGAGTCTCCAGGCTATCTCCGAGCCAGATGGATGCTGAGGTGGCTCGAGTCGTGCTCTGTGTGCGGTACCGGTGGCTCGGCGTGTCGCGCTGCTCAACTGCTCGGGTGTCCGCACCACTATATGGTCGTCGACCACAAGGGTAATAATCCATTCCCACCTCTCAATGGCAAGCACATGAAGCTCTACCATGTGCCACTGCAAGAGTTTCTGCAACAGTCCTCTCAGGACACACCTCTCCCCAGTGAAGGTTCAAGTTAAAAAAAAAGTTAAAAAAATTGATACCCCGGCAGACTTAGTCACCCTTCAAAGGTTGGCTTAGGGCAAAATGGCCGCAAACCCGGCTGAGGTGAAAACCTGAATGGGCACCTCGGGCAAAAATGGGCAACCCCTTGGTGTGAAAACTGACAAGGGTGCACTGGAAAAAGCGAGAGAGAGCTAGCCTCGACGAAAACCCGAAAGGGCGGAGAGGTTGGTAATGTAAAAAAAAAAGAGACAACAACCCTCTTGCAACATGTTTTATGGGTGGTTCGAAGTTAGTGACCTTACCCTACGGTGATAAGTGCATTATACTGTTGCCTTAACTGTATTTCCCATGTCATCGTGTAACAGTCAGTCCCGCCAAGGCATTATGACTATCATCCCGACATTGTCATACTCTGTCCCCCGGGATCACCAACATTTTGAACATTCATATTTGATACCTATGCCCCATTCGGGCTGTCAGATCTGTTCCTTTGTTTTTTAGGGTGGACTCATATGTGTTTTGGCTAGTCAACCTCACTTACAATTTCAGTTCCAGAATTGACTCTTATGTCCTATAACGCCTTGTATTTTCTAATCGTGTTTCCGCGGGTCGCAGATTATGTCCGAGCGGGTTTCAAACTTTTATAGTGGTTTTTCGGACCCTTTGTTGGTGTGTGTTTGGGTTATTCTGGTTCGTGGCAGCACGTGGAGCGGTCCCGCTTTTTCCTGGAATTTTTCTGGGTCTGGATCTATTTTTCATGATTTTTTTGGAGTTCCCGTGATTTTCTAAAAAGAAATAAAAAGAAAATAAATATAATAAAATTAAAATTAAAACACTTTTATCCCCTCTTCCCCCTCCATTCTCTCGTCTCTCTCGACTCACTCTCCCTCACTCTTCCATCTCCCTTCTCCCCTTCCCCGTTCCCACTTCTGACGGTCGACGGCGGTGGGGAGGATTAGGACGGAGCGGCGGCGGCGGCGTGCGGTGAAGGCGAGGCTGAGGACGTGCGAAACTACAGGCAGAGGCGGTGGCGTTCATGAGAAGCTGGAGGTTAAAGCGTCAATTCAAGTAGGGGGATGGATCCCTGCTCTACCTGCGTGTTTCCCCTGCGATTCCATGCCCGGTGAGGTCGAGAGGCGGAGTATTTCTTGTTTCGGGGTTTAAACGCATGCCGGGGGCTGAGCGACGATTTTGATCGATCAAGGCCTTGTTTGATGGCTTGGTTGTGGTTTTCCGATCATCGGAAAGTCCGGGGATGGATTCCCCATGTTTTCCCCTTCGTCCCGCGATGAATGGGGCTACCGATCGAGCTCCGTGTTGACTCGGGGGTGTTTTTCTGCGAAACCGGTAGGAGACAGCCACGGGGATGGCCGTCGCATCAGGACTGGGCAGCCAGAGGGCAGCCATGGGTCTGGCTGCCCAGGTCTACTGGGCGGCCAAGGGTTGGGCCGCCTAGGGTCTCAGGCGGCCATAGGTTGGGAAATTTTGCCCTTTCTTCGGTTTCTTAAGCCCGTGGTCTGGGCGGCCAAAGTGGTGGCTACCCAGGTCCCTAGGTGGCCAGAAGGGTGGCCGCCTAGGCTCCTGTATTGCCCAAGGTGGGCGGCCAGTAGGTAGGCCGCCCAGCCCTCTGGGCGGCCATCGGGATGGCCACCCACCACCTTGTGAGTCAGGGCTCTGGGTGGCCAGTGTGATGGCCACCCAGGCCATTGAGTGCTCAGGGGTGGGAGGCCATGGGGTTGGCCGCCCAGCCCTGTTGGGCGGCCAGTGGTATAGCCGCCCAACTCTCTGGGCGGCCAGTGCCTTGGCTGCCCAGTCCCCTTCAGCCCGAGGGTGTGGCACTCTGTGGTTCGACTTTTCGAGTTGTTCGTAGGAGGCTTTGCAGAATGCATGTCTGCGTGGTTCTGTGTGTTCTGCTAGTTCCGGGGTACTTGTGTGGGCCATCCCAGTCTACTGGTGGAGTGTGGACAGTCTTCTTGTGTCGAACTACTCGTGTCGACTATCCCCGTGAGAGTTCCCAGATCGCAGAGGGTGTTCTAGCGTGAGGACTGTGATTGAAGCTAGTTATCCTCATAGGAATTCTGGGGCGAGATTCTTTGGTGAGGACACCAGAGGCCTAGACCGACATGAGGCCTCACAGACGAGCCACCGACGACGGACCATGTTGGGTCCCGTAGTGCAGGAACACTGATCTAGAGGGGGGCGGTGAATAGATCCCTCTACTAAAAATATATGTCCAATTAAAAACTCAAATCTAATGCACAACGAAATTAACAAGATTGAGGAATTTAAACTAAATAGGATAAACTTAATTCACTCAATCTTACCGAGCTCACACGATTACGTAAATTGATTAAACGGTGATACACACAATCACATAATTCAAACCATGAGACACGAGGATTTTTAAGGTGGTTCGGGACTACGACGTGCTCCCTACGTCCACCCCTCACCAAATCGGTGAGGCTTCCTCAACACTGTACAAATGCATCAAACACGGGAATTTCTCCCCCCACACACACGGGGTAAAAACCCTAAACCAGACGCTGCGAATGCAGCAACACACGGGTGTTGGCCTGGTTAGGAAAGCAATTAAGAGGGGGGGTGAATTGATTGCGACCCTTTTTGGCAGATTTAAAACTAAGATCAAACAACCACTCATAACTTCCCAGCGCAGATGATAAACACTCGGATGACAATTTAAGATCGGACTATATCTCAGGTCACCGGAACACACTCGGAAATGAGACGAATAAGATAGAACAACAATGTCACAGATAGCAACCCACGACACAGAGATTTTTTAGGTGGTTCGGACGCACCCGAGTCCCGTCCTACGTCCACCCCTCTCAACCCGAAAGGATTACATTAGTAACGCTGCACGATGGCAGCAAACCACCACACACACGGGCTCGACGGCCCAACACACGTGGGTTCTCGTCGAGATACCACACACACGGAGACAAGGCTCCAAGATCGTCTATGAAAGAAAAGTATGTGGAAATACAGTACCCAGTCCAAAGGATAAAGAACTATGCTCAAATGGAACTAAGAAAATGAAATAACTAGTTTCTCCCCTTTAATCTTCAATACAACTCAGTGACGAGTGGAAGGATGCATTGAAATGATAGAACCGTGAGAGGAAGAATCCGGCCCCTTCAAGAAATCCGCCCAAGCAAAGCAGTCGATGGAGAGCAGCGGCGGCTCACCTCTGGCTTCAAGCTTGGGGACCTGAGACGCATTCATTAGCGGTTTGAACTTACATCAAATTTATCCCCACACACATCAAACCTAGTTTAGTCCAAAAGTTCAGATTGAATCCAAAGCGGTTTGAACTCATAATCAAATCATTTGTTAAATTATCATGCAATCCAAGATTGAGACTTACTGAACTTACATACCCCAAATAACACATAACTATATTTAAGTCAAAATGTACTTGAATTTCATTTCAAGGAACCCCATTCAAGTGACCAAGCAAAAGATTCACATTCATCATGAGATATTCAATACACATCATTTAGTATAAAACAAAGTGTCTTCGTCAAAACACGCCGCAGCGTGGATCTCCTTCTCTAGTAGAGCAAGCACCTTCTCCTCCTCTTTCCTGCAAGAATAGAAAAGCTTAGCCCTCAAGATTGTGTTTATCATATGAGAACGCATCATACATATACTCAAAGAGGAGGGATGCAAAAAGACATGAAACCCCATGAAATAATCTCTCAAAACCACACCCAATCAAGGGTAGAAACCCTAGGGGTAATGGGGTAAAGAGCCAAGCCAATTGGACCTAAAATCATTGGGTTCACATCCAAAACTGGCAAGCCCGATCGGAACGCCCAGAACAAGTGTCGACTCCTAGAGTCAACTCTTATTTGCCAGAGTTCTGCCAAAACAGATAAAAATAACACACAGGTGAAAAGTGTCGACTCCTTGAGTCGATACTTTTTCCCAACAGTTCTGTTTGGCAAAAGAATTAACTCCCAGGGTGAAAGTGTCGACTCCTTGAGTCGACACTTTTCACTTGGGGTTCCGTTTTTAACAAAAACATTCCCCGAGACTGCAGGAGTCGACTCTTGCAACTTCAGACAAGAAAATTAAGGTGATTGAGGAATTAAAATCCAAAGCCATCGAAACCCATTCATGGACATTATGAAACAGATTTACATGAGAGTTTTACCATGGATTCATGGGTTGAATACTAGAATGGAAGCTCACCATGAATTCAGTCAAATGAATATCAACTTTGAACTTGCACACTTTACCATAATCTATTCATGCCAAACATCAGAGAAGCATATTGGGAACATACCTTCAATTCTTATTTGTAGAAGAAATTTGCAGCAACAGAGCTAAGTAAAATAAAGCCGTTCACACCACATCTGCACAGCTCTCATAACAATCATAAAGGTAAAATTCAACCAATTCAGTTCCAACAGGAATTTAGCCAAACTGCACATCAAACCTAGTTCAGTCCAAAAGTTCAGATTGAATCCAAGGCGGTTTGAACTCATAATCAAATCATTTGTTAAATTTTCATGCAATCCAAGACTGAGACTTACTGAACTTACATACCCCAATTAACACATAACTATATTTAAGTCAAAATGTACTTGAATTTTAGTTCAAGGAACCCCTTTCAAGTGACCAAGCAAAAGATTCACATTCATCATGAGATATTCAATGCACATCATTTAGTATAAAACAAAGTGTCTTTGTCAAAACACACCACGGCACAACAACGGGGATTTCTCCCCACACACATGGGGTAAAAAGAGCAAGCACCTTCACTGTAGAATAAATTTGCAGCAACAGAGCTAAGTAAAATAAAGTCGTTCACACCACATCTACATAGCTCTCATAATTGTCATAAAGGTAAAATTCATCCAATTCAAAAATGTGTACTGACTTAACCTGTGCATGGGCTTAATCAGAATAATGCATTCGAAACATCATTTTATCATCACACACACAATCATTATCATCATCATTCTTATGTGGTGACTCATTGAGTTGCTATCATCAAAACATCACAACAACACACACTATCATCAAAGCACAAGGGGCACAACATGAGGAAGGTCAGTGCCTACGCCAGATCAACACAGTCACAAAGGGGTCGCGTGAGAGGTACACGATCCAGAAACGACCGTATAAATCACTTAGTCCAGATGACCAAGGTCGATGCACAGTCGGTTAAAAAATGGTCTAACGGGGGCCGTTCAAAGTGTCAGACGGTCCTGACTGGAACGCTCATTGGCTGAACGGTCTCAGAAGGGCCACTCAAACCAGGACAATCCCGACTCTGGGCTCGGGCAAAAGCAAGCGATTCGAACGAGTTAGAAGGTTCAGGCTTTGTGGGTACAACCCGCTCGGCGTCCTAGTGGGAATCCCAGGCTCGCGGGGGCTTACGGAGGCCTTGGAGCATGAACACCTAGTCCGGCGGAAGGAATATCCGACGAAGAGGTAATTCGATGTCCAAGAATTTGGTAGTTCACAATCAACAAAAAATGAGACATTCAGCCCAGTCGCCACCACCGGAGTAGCACGACATTAAAACAGTTCTAACTATATAAATGAATTACAACAAATTACTTGATCAAGCATATTAGTCTACTTTCTTTTCAATTAAACTAGGATACATGAAAGGTGAACATGGAGAGGATAACATAATTGGATGAGAATTAGACCTTAGATCAAATATTTCATGAATCCTAGTCATTAGTGTGTTCATACAACAAATTTAAGCCCTAAATTCATATTATCTAATCAGGAAAAATAGAACACAACATGCTGGAAACGAGTAACATTTTACTGAAACAAGGTTAAAACGGTCTATATACGGACTGCTCAATACATTCGACGGTCAGAGGAGGACCACTCAGAACTAGCGCAACTCCCCTTTTCTTTGAAAAACCCACTGTCATAACATGGTCTATCGAGGGGCCGTTCAATTCTGTAAACGGTCGTTTGAGGGCCACTCCACTTGGAACCCCGCCATATAACGACGGTCAATCTCGTGGCCGCTTGACATATAAACGATCTAACTGGAGGCCGCTCAGTCCAAACAAACAGTCTATCGTGCAACCGCGGAACAATAAGCGATCTTTGTTAGGGCCGTTCAATGCTCGCCATGCCCAGAACGGTGACAAACCCGATACATGTCAAATGAAAAGCTTAATTTGATCTATATACTTCATACAAATTGGGCAAACTACTATCGATCGAAAGAGAGCTTAAAAACGAACAATAAGGCATGATCAATCTCAAGATTTGACTTCGATTAGCCTACATAATCAAACAAAAAGGAATGTAGAAAAACCCTAATCACATGCTCTCAATGAAACGATGAATTCGCACAATATAGATCATAAAAATTGGGAAAAACATGATCAAATAAAAGAAGACTTCGAGGTGCATGTCATGGTATGGTTTAATTAAGATTGGGCCTCTGAGAAACCTACCGATTTGGGAAGAAGAAGGGAACATGCGCTCGTCGGAACCGTAATACACGCCGCCACCAAACGCCCGAATCCGCCTAGGTTTGACCACGATCGCCCACACCACCTGTTGGAAAAATCAAAAGGAGGTCTAGGGCTGCGAAAGCCCTCTATTTATAGAGCCTATAGGTCGTTCTTAGGATCGAATTGGACTCGAGAGTCCAAGGAGGAAAAATCGACGAAAAACTCGCACTCGATCATATCTGCGTCGCCACCATTGAATGGGAGCTTCTAGAGGCTAGGGTTTGAGAGGGGAAACGATATACTAGGGTTAACCTATCATTTGGGACTGGTTTGGGCTCGATTGGTTGAGAAATGGGCTCAAATTTGATCGATTAAGGTTGGTCTATGAAAAGCAACGATTTTGGACTAAACCTCTTTAATTTGGCCTCATTAAATTTTTATTATGGGTCAGCCAAGTTGACAATATTGTTAAGCACTTCGTTCTCTACAAGAATATAATTTTTCCATATTTTTAGAAATTAGTCATAACTTTGGCCTACGGGTGAAATTCGATTAATTTTGATTTATACCTATTAAATCCAATTCAACGTAGAAAATTCGATTGCATCTTGGAATATGAAAGTCTTTTTATGGTGATTGTTGAAAAATAATTATTGATATAATTTTGGCTACTTTCAAAAATAGATAATATTTTTTAATTAAGAAAATCATTGAAGTCATTAAATAACAAGGAAATTTCTTTAATTCCAATACATAAGTCAAAATTTTTTAATTTATTTTATTATTTAATCGGGGTGTTAAATCCTCCCCCACTTTAGGGAATTTGGTCCCCAAATTCGTCGGACGTCATTATCTATTCGCAAAATAACATGATAATCATACCACTAATGGAATGTAAAAGAATTTTAACTATAGTTAAAGATAAGGGAGAACGATACCTTATATAATTCTTCATTGGATAGAAATCTGTTGCAATTTACTTGTGGAAGTAGCTTAGGGTAATTAGCTATTACATGTTCTTTATTTCCGTAACGAAGACACGCTCCGCTGCTTCGCCAGCATTTCTTGATTAAATGACCAATTTTGTGACAGTGAAAACATTTCATTTGCGAATGGTTATGTCTTTTCTTCTTATTACTTCGAATCTTCTTACGATGGACTCGCCACCTTCTAGCGAAACCAAACCTTAGCTTACTCATAGATCTTCTTGTTTTCATTTCAAAAAGGACTTTGATACCTACAAAAATTTATAAAGTTAACATATTTATCACCCTTACACATGGCGTTACGCAATCTTATACATATTTTATTACTTAACCCAAGACACTACCCAATCTCACCAGGTGACACGAGGGATGACAAGGATTACACAACCTATTACTTAAGGTAACGTATACTTACGGACAAGAACCTAGGACTCAACAACCGAGGTTCTGATACAACTTCTGTCACGTCCCGAACCGATAGCAATAGGAAGCAGTGTTCGGAACGTACAGTGAAACAGTCATGATAGCAAGAGCAAAATAAATTAAACACAAATAAATAATATTCAACACATGGAGGCCATTAATTTGAGAAAAATGTAATTTTATTGATATTTAGAAATTTAAATACAATGTGGACTCAATAAAAGAAATAAATAAGAGAAAATAGCAAGACCACAATACTATCTAGACTCAAAAAAATAAAAGACTCCGGTCTCTAATCTCCAGGTTCACTCGATGACGCTGGCCCGATCCCAAATGCAACGTTCCAACTACCGCGTTACCTGAAAAGGGTTGGAAAGCAGGGGTGAGCAAGAAGCTCAGTAGGAATTACACTCTATCATCAAGCATAGTTTAAGTAATTAACCATTTCATGAATGCACGAATGACGCGAGAAAACAATTAAGCATGATGACAAGATAACTAGCACGATAAGGATTGCAAGTCACGATAGCAAGAGCAAGTAATCAGAACTTCAAGTGAATGGCCAAGTATCAAGTCAAGTCAAGTCGAGTCATGCAAGCAAGTATTTCATGCTTCCAAGCACAAATAGCAAGTTCACGAGAATGTGCAATGTCGTAGACCCAACACGCTAGATAGTACCGGTGCCAAATGCCACACCTAGTCATTCACCTCCTCGGGGATCAAGTACATTTCGGTTGCGTCTCCCAGGACCAGACTGGGCCCTTTAATGTGTTTGTCTTGGCATTGATTTGTTTGGATCGTAGATCCCACGAATCTAGACATCCACAATGTTTAATGGCCAAGAGTTCCAAGATCAAGTTCATGTAATCAAGGTAAAAATGCATAAGAATATTGATTTTTATTGAGATTCCAACAACAAGCTCATTAATCGAGAGGAATAGTCATTCAAAATGACTTAGAATGGATAATGTTATCAGTAGACCTAACAATAGGTCAAAAACTCGAAATACCATAGCCTGCATAGGCTAGAGCTGCTGACACAATTCAAACCCTAAAAATGGAAAGCTTGAAACATAAACGGTCGGCAGAGAACTGCTAACAAGTAAATGGTCTGACATGGACCTCTTAAAAGCAATAACACGGTCCTATTTGGGCCACTCTATCACAGAACGGTCAAATAAGAGCCGTTTACTGATCGATGCACGAGGAAGGTTGGTGCCTACGCCAGATCAACACAGTCACGAAGGGGTCGCGTGAGAGGTACACGTTCCAGAAATGACCACATAAATCACTTAGTCTAGATGACCAAGGTCGACGCACAGTCGGTTGAAAAATGGTCTAACGGGGGCCGTTCAAAGTGTCAGACGGTCATAACTAGACACTCATTGGCTGAACGGTCTCAGAAGGGCCACTAAAACTAGGATATTCCCAACTCTAGGCTCGGGTAAAAGCAAGCAATTCGAGCGAGTTAGAAGGTTCAGGCTTTGTGGGTACAATCCGCCCGGCGTCCTAGTGGGAATCCCACGCTCGCAGGGGCTTACGAAGGCCTTGGAGCATAAACACCTAGTCCGACGGAAGGAATATCCGACGGAGAGATAATTCGATGTCCAAGAATTTGCTAGTTCACAATCAACGGAAAATGAGACATTCGGTCTAGTCGCCACCACCGGAGTAGCACGACCTTAAAATAGTTCTAACTATATAAATGAATTGCAACTAATTACTTGATCAAGCATATTAGTCTACTTTCTTTTCAATTAAACTATGATACATGAAAGGTGAACATGGAGAGGATAACATAATTGGATGAGAATTAGACCTTAGATCAAATATTTCATGAATCCTAGTCATTAGTGTGTTCATACTACAAATTTAAGCCCTAAATTCGTATTATCTAATCAGGAAAAATAGAACACAACATGCTGGAAACGAGTAACATTTTATTGAAACAGGGTTAAAATAGTCTATATTTAGACCGCTCAATACATTCGACGGTCAGAGGAGGACCACTCAGAACCAGTGCAACTCCCCTTTTCTTTGAAAAACCCACCGTCATAACGTGGTCTATCGAGGGGCCATTCAATTCTGTAAACGGTCGTTTAAGGGCCGCTCCACTTGGAACCCCGCCGTATAACGATGATCAATATCGTGGCCGCTTGACATATAAACGGTCTAACTGGAGGCCGCTCAGTCCAAACAAATGGTCTGTCGTGCGACCGCGGAACAATAAGCAGTCTCTGTTAGGGCCGTTCAATTCTCGCCATGCCCAGAACGGTGACAAACCCGATACATGTCAAATGAAAAGCTTAATTCGATCTATATACTTCATAAAAATTGGGCAAACTACTATCGATCAAAAGAGAACTTAAAAATGAATAATAAGGCATGATCAATTTCAAGATTTGACTTCAATTAGCCTACATAATCAAACAAAAAGGAATGTAGAAAAACCCTAATCACATGCTCTCAATGAAACGATGAATTTGCACAATATAGATGATAAAAATTGGGCAAAACATGATCAAATAAAAGAAGACTTTGAGGTGCATGTCATGGTATGGTTTAATTAAGGTTGGGCATGAGAGAAACCTACCGATTTGGGAAGAAGAAGGGAAGATGTGCTCGTCGGAACCCTAATACACGCCACCACCAAACACCCGAATTCGCCTAGGTTCGACCACGATCGCCCACGCCACCTGTTGGAAAAATCAAAAAGAGGTCTAAGGCTACGAAAGCCCTCTATTTATAGAGCCTATAGGTCGTTCTAGGGATCGAATTGGACTCGAGAGTCCAAGGAGGAAAAACTAGCGAAAACCTCGCACTCGATCATATCCACGCTGCCACCGTCGAATGGGAGCTTCTAGAGGCTAGGGTTTGAGAGGGGAAATTATCTACTAGGGTTAACCTATCATTTGGGACCAGTTTAGGCTCGATTGGTTGAGAAATGGGCTCGAATTTGATCGATTAAGATTGGTCTATGAAAAGTAACGATTTTGGAATAAACCTCTTTAATTTGGTCTCATTAAATTTTTATTAGGGGTCGGCCCAGTTGACAATGTTGTTAAGCACTTTCTTCTCTATAAGAATATAGTTTTTCCATATTTTTAGAAATTAGTCGGAACTTTGGTCTACGGGTGAAATTTAATTAATTTTGATTTATACCTATTAAATCCAATTCAACGTAGAAAATTCGATTGCATCTTAGAATATGAAAGTCTCTTTATGGTGATTGTAGAAAAATAATTATTGATCTAATTTTAGCCACTTTCAAAAATAGATAATATTCTTTAATTAAGAAAATCATTGAAGTCATTAAATAACAAGGAAATTTCTTTAATTCCAATATATAATTCAAAATTTTTCTTTTGTATTTTATTATTTAACCGGGGTGTTACAATTATAGGTTTGAACTATGCATGCTAAGTTAACCCTAGATGCGCAATCGAAATAAAACATGAAATGCTCTTAGTACAATGCATGAAAACGACTGCAACTTGGGGGCTTTTACTTCTAAGATCATTTTTAAGCCGTTCATGAGATAACTTACCTTTGATCCGGGCTTTAGACTTTGAATTTAGTGTGGGAAGTAGACCATAGTTTCTCATCGTTCAGAACCGAACCAACAACTTCGTGTCCTTCAAACTTCTGATCATCTTCACCTATGGCCACGAGATTTGGAGGGTAAGAAGAGGGTACTAACAAAAATAAATAACTCTAAAGAACCCCTATATAATTACCTCATTTAGGGCTTCTAATTTGCTGTTCAATTTGGCCCGGTCGCACAGGTTCCTGGGTTACTTGTACCGAACCAGTGACTTTGCAGACCTCTAACTCCTTGTAAGCTTGATCTCCTAGAATGAAATTTTGAGGGTAGTTAGACCTTAGTAATATGAACAAAAAGTTCTAAAGAACATACCTCAGATAATCCTTCCCTACCTTAGTTCCATGCGAGCCAAACGTAAGGGTCGCGCATGTGAAACCTTAGGTCTATTTATATGGTTAGCTAGGGTTTTGGAGATTAGAACGAACCTAGAGTCCAATTTAGGTTTTCAATTCGATCCTCTAACATTCTAGACTCTTCTAACTAAGGGATAGCATCGATCCTTGGTGATTAGGAGGCCAAAGTTCCCATTTTTTCATGCCTTCTTCCATTCACGGAATCTGCAATGCCTAGCGGTCTAGTCTTAGACCATTTTATGCCCCATGCGGTCGCTCGATAGACCATTTCTACTGTTGGGCGTCGAATTTGAACAGTTTTCAAACTCTTTTGATATTATCTCTACTTAAATTTTGTAAATAGAATATTTTAAGCTTCTAGAATATGGGCCAAGACTTATGGGCTTGGTTTTGGGTCTTTTGGGCCTAAAAAGATTAGATTTATTTAAATAAATATTGAACTTGATTTAATTAACTATAATTCATTTAATAGCCCATTACCCTTGAATTAACTTCTATTTATTTCCAAATTTTTTTTAGAAAATCTGAATATATTCTACAAAATTCAAAATATTATTTACAAAATCTTGGGGTATTACACCCTCCCCCACTTAAGAGAATTTGGTCTCCAAATTCAATTTATGAAATTTACGAAGAGTGTACTTACTGTTGAGTAGCTCGGGAAATCTCTTGTGCATAGCTTCTTCAATTTCCCATGTTGCTTCATGTGGCCATAGTTTGGTCCATTGGACTTTGACCATTAGAATAGTCTTATTTCGAAGTTGGCATACTTCTCGTTCAAGTATTCTGATTGGCTTTTACTCGTACGTCAAATCCTTCTTAATCTCTAGATTGTCATAAGTTATGACATGAAATTGATCGGAGACGTACTTTTTAAGCATTGATACGTGAAACACATCATGAACTCTAGCTAGTTGAGGGGGCAAGGCTATTCGATATACAACTTCACCAACCCTTTCAAAAATTTCAAAGGGGCCAATGAATCTTGGAGTGAGCTTGCCTTTAATACCAAATCTTCGAATACCTCGACCTGGAGAAACTTTGAGAATCACATGATCTCCCACTTGGAATTCCAGGTCGCGTCTTCTGTTATCAGCATATGATTTCTACCTGTCCTGGGCCATCTGGAGTCTCTCCCTAATAATCTTTATCTTTTCGGTAGTATCTCTTATAATATCGGGCCCGAGAAATTACCTTTCTCCTACTTCATTCCAACATATAAGTGAACGACAGCTTCTGCCATATAGTGCCTCGAATGGTGCCATTTGTATACTGGCTTGGTAGCTATTGTTGTATGCAAATTCTACTAGAGACAAGGGGTCATGCCAATTTCCTCCAAAATCGAGAGCACAAGCCCTGAGCATATCTTCTACTACTTGATTGGTTCTTTCTGTCTGGCCATCAGTTTGTGGATGAAAAGCAGTGCTGAATTTCAATCGGGTTCCTAGAGAATGTTGTAGCCCTTTCCAAAATTATGAAGTAAATTGTGGATCTCGATCAGAAAAAATGGTGACGGGGACACCATGTAATTTAACGATCTCCTTCACATATAAAGTAGCTAGGATATCTACAGACCACCGGCTTTTAATAGGTAGAAAATTAGCCGATTTTGTTAAATGGTCTATGATTACCCATATTCCATCATGTCCACCTCTTGATTTAGGCAGTCCCATCATAAAATCCATCCCTATACTCTCCCATTTCCATTCCGAAATTTCCAAGGGATGTAGTTTTCCAGTAGGCTTTTGATGTTTTGCCTTAATTTGCTGACAAGTAAGGCAACGTGACACGTAGTCTGCTATCTCTCTCTTCATATTGGGTCACCAATAATTTCTTTTAAGATCTTGATACGTCCTGGTAGCACCAGGATGAACAATATATTTAGACTTATGAGCTTCTTCTAAGATCATCCTCTTAGTATCAACATGATCTGGGATACAAATTCGACCTCGAAACAATAATCTTCCATCATTTGCAATAGAAAAATCTAGTCATTGCTCCATATCAGCCTTAATTTCCAACAATACTGGATCATTTTATTGTAACTTTATTAGATCTTCAATCAATGTTGGTTGGATTCTAATATTGGCTATAAAGTAATCTTCTGTCTTTAGATCAACATCTAAATTCAACTGAGCAAACTTAGAAATAAGATTGGACATACCTTTCAGACTGGATAATTTCCCTATCGGTTTCTTGCTGAGTGCATCGGCAACAGCATTTGCCTTTCCAGGGTGATATTGAATAGCAAAATTTTAGTCCTTGAGATACTCCAACCATCGTCTTGGCCTCATATTCAACTCCTTTTGAGAAATGAGATATTTCAGGCTATTGTGATCGGAATACACAATAAATTTCTCTCTATAAAGGTAATGACACCAAATCTTCAAAGCGAATACTACATCAGCCAGCTCTAGGTCATGTACAGGATAATTTTCCTCATGTTTCTTTAATTGTCTTGAAGCGTAGCAAAAGACCTTGTTATTTTGCATGGGCATGCACCCTAGACCAATGCCAGATGCATCAGTATATACTTCAAATCTGCCACCTTCAACAGGCAACGCCAATACAGGTGCCGTGGTGAGATGCTTCTTAAGAGCCAAGAAATTTTCTTCACATTCCTTCGTCCACTCAAAAGGATTTTCATTTCTTGTGAGTCTGGTCGAAGGAGCGGCGATTTTGGAAAAATCCTTGATGAATCGCCGATAGTAACCAGCCAAGCCAATGAAACTCCGAACCTCAGATACCATGTTCGGTCGGCTCCAGTTCTTAAGAGCTTCAACATTAGAAGGATCTACTGCAGTGCCTTCTTTAGAAATGATATGGCCAAGGAAAGAGACCTCCTTAAGCCAAAATTCACATTTGTTTAATTTCACATAAAGTTGATGTTCTCGCAAAGTCTGCAAGGTAACCCTTAGATGTTCCTCGTGTTCCTCCTTTGTCTTTGAGTAGATGAGGATATCATCAATGAACACGACCATGAATTGATCAAGATATGGTCGGAACACATTGTTCATTAGTTGCATGAATGCAGCAGCTGCATTAGTTAAACCGAACAGCATAACCACAAATTCATAATGTCCGTATCGGCTTCGGAAAGTAGTCTTGTGAATGTCTTCATCCTTGACCCTCAGTTGATGATAGCCTGACCTGAGATCAATCTTGGAGAAGTATTCTATGCCAGAAAGTTGATCAAACAACTCATCAATATGCGACAGTGTGTATTTGTTCTTAATGGTAAGTTGATTCAACTGCTGGTAGTCAATGCATAATCTGAGGGAACCGTCCTTCTTCTTCACAAATAAGACTGGCGCACCCCAAGGGGATGTGCCAGGTCGAATGAAGTCTTTTTCTAGTAGCTCTTGAAGGTGCTTCTTTAATTCTTTCAGTTCCATGGGGGATATCCTGTAAGGAGCTATTGACACAGGTGCTGCTCCGGGTGTAAGTTCAATGGTGAAGTTAACCTCTCTTGCGGGCGGTAAACCGGGCAACTCCGAAGGAAAGATATCAGGAAACTCGTGAACTACAGGGACTTCGTTTATCTGGATTTCCTTAGACTCGATAACCACTATGGAGGCAAGGAAAGCTTCACATCCATGCGAAATGAGTTTGCATGCGTGAAGGGATGAAATAATGGCGGGATGTTTCCAATATTTGATGCCAAAGAAGGAGAATCACGGGAGACCTCGTTTTCGGAAAGAGATCATCCTATTTTGGCAATTTATGTAGGCATCACGGTCTACCATCCAATCAACCCCTAATATGGCATCATACCCTTTCATGTCAAGACATACAAGATTAGCAGGAAGATTATGTCCTTCTATAATTACCTCACTATCGGGGTAATAAGTTGTAAGTTTAGTTCCGGGACCTAAGGGTGCGGCAATAGCTAGGTCCGATGGTAAAGGAACCTCTAAAACTGGCAAGGTTTTTACAAAAGTATTTGATATAAAGGAATGAGTAGCACCAGTATCGAATAACACTAATGCGGGATGGGAATAAATACGAATAGTACCTTCAATAAGCCCATCATCCTTGGGCGCTTCCTCATCATCTAGAACGACGTTGAGATGAGCCTATTGCTTTCGTCCACCGCTAGAAGACTGATCTTTCATAAGGGGGCAATCCTGCATGCGATGCTCCCGGCTTCCACATCTTAGACATGCACCTAAGCGCTTCCAACATTCTTCGGCCAAATGATCGAATTTTTCACAAAATGAGCAAGCAGTTGTAAGAGCCTTCTCTTCTTCCTTGACCTTCTTGTTCTTGTGGCTTCCGCTCCTGTTACCACTTCAGGATCTCTTCTTGTTGTTATCCCGGGACTTGTAGGTGATGCTGAAATTTTCCTCTTTTCTTCCTCGCCGATCCGACTTTCGGCTAGACTCCTCACCTTTTCCTTTAAGTTTCTCAACCTTTTCCAAGGTCATTTCACACAGATGAGCTCGTTGGACCATTTCGGCATAGGTCCGAATATTCTGGGAGCCAAGTTGCTGGATAACAATGGGTCACAGCCCGTCCATAAAGCGATTTGCTTTAAGAAGATCCGTGCTCACTAGATGCTTAGCATAGGGTGCCAGGCGAGAGAATTGTAATTCGTACTCGGCCACCGTCATTATAACTTGACGCAATGAAGCGAACTCTGCCGCCTTCCTCTCCTTGACATGCTCAGAGAAATATTTGGCTCGAAAGAGTGTGAGAAATCCTTCCCAAGTGTGTGGTGCATCTGAAGGTGGTGCAGGTATAGACTTCCACCATGTACGCGCATCTTTGTTAAGCTGGAATGTAGCAAGGCAAACCTTCTCCTGGTCAGCACATTGCATGACCTCGAAGATAAGATTCATTTCTTCAATCCAGTTCTCCGCTTCATCTGGATTGGAAGAACCATTAAATCGCGGAGGATACAAACTCATCACCAGCTCCTGCCCTTGCGCCAACTTGGGCCATAGTTTAGAAAGCTTGTGTGAGACATGCAACTGTTTGTTACATTCCATTACAATCGACACGATGAGCCATTGCAAGAATAAGGAACCTGAGAGGAGTAATAAATTTTTTAATTCTGATGGAATTGGTGGGTTTAATCTTAAAGATAATTTCTAAATAACTATCTCAACCTCAGTTCTACCCAATTTCTCTCATAGGTCGGTATTTCTTTCCTTAGGTTCATAGGCATGGGTCCTTAACCTTGGACTTAATCCTATGACATGCCTTCTTTTTCATAGGAATAAGTAAAATCCTTAGACCTAGGCTCTGATACCACTCTAACTGTCACGTCCCGAGCTTTTATTACAGCAGAAGGAATATCCGAACGTGAACAGCCGGCATGGTAAGCCTCTCGCAAGCAAGAAGATCAGAGTGCAAGATAATCATACAAAAGTAATTGCACAAGTAATTCCTCTCAAATTTTCAACTTTATTTCATAACCATAATCAATTTACATAATATCATTTCTTGACAACTTTCATCACTACTACTCAAGAAAATCAAAATTACAATATGACTAGACTAGACACTTTGATAATTCTAAGGCTTCTCTCATCTTGAAAACCATCATTCACACTCGGACCCGCTGCTAGCATAATCCGAATCTGATTCACTAATATCTCCTGAAATAGACAAGAAAATAGGTATGAGCACACTTGCCCAGTAGGTATCTTCGTATCAACATGAAGGTAATATTTAAATGATTAATGTCTTAGCTCTAGATCTTAAGGTAAAAATAAGAATGCGATAAACAAGCGATATAAACTACGATAACCAAGAATCACGAAATAACTGAGCAAGTAGATGTGAGTGAGTATAGACCATGAATTAAGCAAGATTATCATGTAGATATAAATTTTGGACTTTCATGAACAAGAATGTACAAACATGTAACTAGAAAGTACTTTACACAACCTTGTAAAGGCTATGCATGAACAAGCATGTAAATTTTCATAACGAGCCTCGCTAATTTCACTCATTTATAAGAGAAAGCACTCCCAGTGCAATGCGACGCCAGTATCAGCATACCCCATGGTTTATAGCACATTTCTGACCATCGGTCGTGGGGACTAGCATGGAGCTCTTGGACACAATCCGTGTCCGGTCTTGTATCTTCAAGTTATAAGTCTAGCTATTTCCACGAGATATAACAATAATTTCGGCCAATAACTCAATTCCAAATAATAAGTTTCATAACCAAATAACCAAGGTATAGAACATACCAAATTGACATGAGATATCAAAGAAGAATTAAAACAATATTATACCCCGGTGGCATTCTGGCAGCATAACGGTACATCCATTAAGTTTCATATCTTAATATTGACTTATTAAACATGTGTTGAGACTCCAGAAAATTCGAAGACCATCTAGGAACTCAAGAAAACGAACCCCAAAGGTCAAACCTCGGGTTAGATAGGTTCAGAGATAAAGCGGTCGTTTACTGGACCGTTTCATGCAGAAAGCGGTCAGAGTCTAGACCGTTTCATAATTAGAGTCGACGCATGAAAAAGAAGTGTCGATGTAGGAAAACCTTTTAAAGCTTTAGCGGTCTAGTGAATGGCTGCTTGGTATCTTTTAGCGGTCATCCATAGGGCCACTAAGGTCCAGAACACATCAAACACTGGTAAAGTGCTTTCTAGACAATTGGTTTTGATGGTATAACGAGCTCGGCATCTATGGGAATAGATTTTTTATTAAGATATTTTATTATGATTTATTTATCAAAGATTTATTTACGTAGGGCGTGCCAGTCACTAGGTGACGAGTTTATTATGCGCTCAATCTGACCCGGGCCGGGCGAAAATGAGATACGTGTCGGGATCGGAAGTCCGCCATACTATAAAGGCTATGATGTTAATTACATCCTCCGATAAGGAGGAAAACCTCTGATTAATTGCCGAGATAAGGGGTAGCGCGTGGCTGAAATAGAATACAGGAAAATGCATGCAATGATGAGATTTTCAAGGCCGCATGAAATGATTCGTTTATCATTCTCTTAATCATGTAGAGCAAGCATGTTTCCTTAAATTCGAGCCCTCGGTACGAGGCAGAGGACATAGGTCCAAAGACCACCATTGCACATAGCTAAGGCTTCCGGTCGGGCGTGACCCGACCTTCCGTCGATGCCATTTGATATATCGAGGTCTCGTTCAGGCAAGCATACATTAACGTAGCATGCAGGGATGCATATCTATATCTAATACATAGATTAGCAAATGAATGAGGACAGATGATTTCAACTTAAAGGGTTTATTCTTATTTGGTTTATGGTTGATTACATTGATCGACCCATGCCATGGAAGGCGGGGGTTGGCTCGAGAATGAGAGAGGAGTTAAAACAATGTGAAAGATGCATTTTTGTTCAAAATCGGTGTGGGGTAGCATAGGTATAGGGTTATACATCGCGGGGTAGCGTAGGTAAAAGGGTTAAAACGGTGCGACCAAGGCAAATGGCCTTAACCGGCGCGACCCGCCCGGTGCATGCCGGATTAGGGCATGCCAGGTTGTGGCCAATTAAAAATCAGGAAGTTTGAGTGTAAGACTATTCTGACGCGGGGGGGGGTATCGCGCCGTATTAGGGTGCACCGGATTAGGACCACACCGGGTAAGTTGATTTTTGAGGTATTTTTAGTTTATTTAGTTTATTAAGATGCATTGAGTTGATTGATGGGTGAATCGAAGTCCAGTGTGCCCTTAAGACGGGGTGAGACTCGTGTGAGGTTCATACTCGAGCACGGAAGTTCATTATCTTGGGAACATATCTTATTAAGCCCAAGCTATAAGGGCAATTAGTCAAACAAGTCTGATGAAATTTTGGCAGCACCTCCCCATCTCCAGAGGATTGCAGGGGGAAAGCGGAAGCATACCCACGTAATGGAGTAAGTTCCTTAATACCGGGTGGCACAACGGCGGCCGGTAGACCCGAATGGATGGAAGACCCCGAGGGCTAGCTAGCGAGATTAAAAAAGGGGCACCATTGTTCCATGAGCCAAAGCATGATTAAAAAAGGGACGACCAATGAGGGAGGGAACCCCGAGGGCTAGCCTACGTGGGGCACACAACCCATGGTCACCACAGTACCCTTAGGGACAGTGGTTTTGATATTGGGCTAGGAGCCCTGTTAATATTCACCTGACAGCTCATGGGGATACATGTCATCAAGGGACATGACCCTATGATCCAATGGTGACTAGAAACATCGATGGGGAATGTCCCCTATCCCCGACCACCAGATCTCTCGAGAAGAACAGCCACACATAATGCATATGCAGAATGCACTCGGCCAATAAACTGACTACAGTTAGCTACGTGCGTATATGTATATATATATGTAGGGGTTAGCTGGTTAGCGAGTTAGCAAATTAGCCTCCAAAAACTGTAGACTATAATGAATCAACTGGAGAAGACAATCCTTCATACAGTAGATGTGCAGCGTGTTGGATTGTGTGTCTTCCCTAAGTATTTTGATGATGAGCAACACTATGTTAATTGTTCTTGTTATTTTTGATCAGATATCTTGCACTTGAGTTATCCATGGTTTTATATGAAATAACTGCTAAGAGGTAACACTTCGTGTGTTCGTTCATGTTCTGTCTTCGTGCTGTTTTTCCTCAAACATCATGTAGTTCTTGCTTCGCGTTTTCACCTCGTGTCGAGTTAGCCATGTTGTCGTCTGTTTGAGTGTTGTCTTTCACCTCGTGCAGTCTTTGATTACTGTGTTGTTTTCATGTCATCCTTTGTATTCCTGTCTTCGAGTCCTTTCGCTGAGTCTCTAAGTCAGTCTAAGTTCAAGTGTTCGTTTCACTTCGTGATTGTTTTTCTCTTCTCATGACTTCGTGTCGTGTTCCTGAAGTTGCTCTAAAAAGTTCTGATGAACTTCGAGTAGTTTTTCTGTAGACCTCGTGTCGATTCCTGCTTAGTAACCACACTTCGTGACGGTTACTATAGTCCACGTCTTCGTGTTGGTTTTATGCACTCCGTGTCGTCTTCTTTGGTTCATTCTGTTCTCATCTCACTTCGAGTCGTTTCTTTGCATACTGTCTTCGTGATTGATTGGCACTTCGTCTTGGTTACAACACCTCGTGTTGTACTGTTTGACTTCGTGTCGGTTTCGGTTGCAGTCCATGTTGTTTTCATGTCGTTCTCCTTTATTGCCACCTCGTGTCGTTTTTATTATTGAGTCTTCGTGTCGTTTTACCTCGTGCAGTGTTATCCCGTGTCATTTACTGTTTTCGACTTTGTGTCGTTATCAGCCTGTGTTGCTTTCATCTCGTGCTGTTCTCACTATCCTCGTGTTGTTCTCACCGCGTGTCGATTACTGTTTTCACTTAGCATTATTTTTATTTCGTGTCGTTTTTCTGTGTAGTGTGTGTTTGTCACCACTATACTTCGTGTCGTTGCTTTTTACTTCGTGTCTAACTTCACTTCGTGTTGTTTTCACCTCGAGTCGTTTCCTTATACTCTGTCCTCGTGTTGTTCTCTCGCTTTAGTCTTCATGTCGGTTTCTGTCGTTAGCCCGTATTGTCCTCGTGTTGTTTTTGCATTCGTAACCTCGTGTCTCTCTTGCTTATAACCTCACCTCGTGTCATTATCTTCTGTATATCTGATCTGTTACAGAGTATCTCGTGTCGTTCTTATGTCATCTCGAGAAATAGTCACGTCGTGTTGTTGTTACTATACCTCATGCAGTTTTTGGTTTTAATGGCCATGCAGCGTATTAATGGACTTAATCTCATTACAGGTCCGAGGAAGAACATTCCACACTCCAGGGCTGCACGTGATCCGAGACAAGAGGAACCAATTTGATAAAGGCACGTGACAGGAAACTTGTGGATCGAGCGTGGGAGGCACACGCGTTTCATGCCCTATCCATCTGCTGTTGATGCTATAAATAGAATCCTTTGTCCTCAGATGAAGGTGATCGAAGAAGAGAGGCATAGAAGAAAACAGGGAAACAGAGAGCCCTTCGATCCAGGAAAAAGAAAAGAAAGAAGAAAGAATAGCAGAGAGAAATAGAAAGAGAGCAGAAGAGTGATCAGAAGAATTGTTCTGACTTGCGATCAAATCCGAAGTCCATTGCTCTATATTGAGCTACATTGTTTCCATTGTCTGGCATTTGATTTCCTTCGTTCGTATTTTTCATTTCTTGTTCTTATCTTTCTTCAACTGTTATTGTTTGTGTTTCCGATCCTCTGGACTGAGGTCGGGGTCCTCCTGTGAGATCAGGAGTAGGGAGAGTCAATCTCCGGTTTGCAAGCAGCAGGTGAGCTGCTTGTAGGTACCCTCCGGGTTGGGAGGAAGAGGGGTCTTCGACCTCTGGTTCACTAGTAGCAGGGCTGCTACTAGTGGGGTTTCCCTCTTGGTAAAGAGGAAGAGAGACGTGAGTCTCTGGGTTCTAGTGGCTGCTGATCGCTAGAGGTTCCCTCCGGGTAGGAGGAAGAGGAGAGGTTGTTCTCCTGGGAAGCTGTGTATCAGCAGTTGTTTGGCAAGCTGTGTTGCCCAGCCTTTAGTGAAGCCACACTCAGGTTGAGTGTGGGGTGGATGTAGGTCTGAAGGACCGAACCACCTTAAAATCCTCTGAGCCCTTGTGTGATTGATCGTGATAATATTGTGGTATGCCTTCTATTTGCTTGAGCTATTAACTGCACTGCATCTTTTACGATAGTCAGAGCTCGAGGTTAGTTCCGTTTAGCAATATACTCTGCAATAACTTTTTAAATCTACGAGAAAAGTGATCTATTCATCCCCTCCCCTTCTAGATCACTTCATATTGTACTTATCAGTTGGTATCAGAGCAGGTTTTTCCCAGAATGTGGTCCAACGGCCAGGGAAACGGATCCAACGGTCCTCGCAGTTTCATAGCTGATGGGCAGTCTATCACCCGCCCCCCTTTCTTTGATGGTAATAATTACTTCTTCTGGAAGAACAGGATGGAAGTCTTTATCAGGGCCCAAAGCAAGAAGCTATGGAAAGTCATTACAGATGGTCCATACACCCTTCCACCGAATGAAGATATGTGGACAGAAGATCAGGTCAAACTCTCCGCACTGAATTGGACAGCTCTTAACATCATACAGTGCGCCGTCCATCCGGAAGAATATTCAAGGATCTCAGCGTGCAAGACTGCAAAGAACATGTGGGATGATTTGCAGTTAATTCATGAGGGCACATCTCAGGTGAAGGCTACCAAGATCAACATACTTACAACTCAATATGAGTTATTTAAGATGAAGCCAGAGGAGCCGATCACAGAAATGTATGCCAGATTATCTGTGATCATCAACAGTCTGAAAGGCCTTGGAAAGGATATTCAACAAGAAGACATAGTCAGGAAGATCCTTAGGTCTCTAACTCCCGTCTGGGATACCAAGGTGACTGTAATAGAGGAATCAAGAGATTTATCCATCATGACAGTAACCCAGCTGATTGGTTCTCTCATGACCCATGAAATGAATTTCAAACGAGGAAACGATGGGCATGACAGAAAGGGAAAGAATGTTGCTCTGAAGGTTTCACGACATACTAAGAAGAGCAACAACAGCAGCAGCAGCAGCAGTGATGATAGCAGCGAAGGGTCTGATGGACTCTCAGACCTGGACAAGGACGAGCGAGCTATGCTCACCAGGCAGTTCAGAAAGTTCCTAAGAACAAAAGGAAAATTCTACAGGAGGAAGAAATTTAATGCTGCAATGAAGTCTCCTGAACGAAGATTTGAGAAGAACCGGTCTGCTAAGAAGATCACTTGCTATCATTGTCAGAAATCCGGTCACATGAAAAGTGAATGTCCAGAGCTACAAGCTAAGGCTCCAGGACACCAGAAGAATGTGGTGCACAAGAAGAAGAAGGCCATGCTGTGCACATGGAGCGATGAGGAGGAGGACCCAGAAGCCACTTCGTCCAGTGAAAATGAAGAGAAGACCTGCCTCATGGCCGACCATGAGAAAGAGGTAACAAATTTATTTGAGAATTTTACTTTGGATGATTGGGAGGACGCCTATGGCGACCTATTAAGTAAATATAATTGTTTAAACAAGGAGCACAGAATGCTTAGACGTAAGTTTCATTCTCTGTCTGAAGAACACTCTTCTATTGTCACTGATAGCATGAAAACCAAGGAGATGGCCATTGAGCTAGACCAGGTTAAAGGTGAGATTGAGAGGTTGAGAATGGAAAGAGAGGAGAGTCTAGCTAGAATAGATGAGCTGAAGTGTAAAGCTGAAGAGTCTAAAGGAGAGATTAGACTGATGGCTGAAAAATATGAGGCAGTTAGAACAGTTAATCAGGAACTCCAGGACCAATGCAATGAATTTCAGAAGGAGATTGAGGACAAAGAAAAAGTGCTTGAAAAGTTTACAGAGGGGAGAAACAACCTGAATGTCCTTCTGGGGTCGAGGGTAAACTTCAATAGGGAGGGATTAGGATACAATCCTACTAGTAAAAAACCCTTTGAATTTAAGACTATCACGTTCTGCCCCGCCAAAGGCAAAGAGAAACTGGAAACACCATCCAGTTCCAAATCTGTCTCTACAATGAAGTCATCGACCAGTAAATTCATTCACTCCACTGGTCAGCAGTCTAAGTCAGGAAATCCTGAGACAAGCACTGCTCATGTACAGCAGGCGTGGAACAAAGGTCCTCACAGGACCAGTCCTATAGAGGCCACAAAAAGAGCGAAAAGTTTTGTTAAGAAAACTCATCATGCTAATTATCAAGTAGAGCATGGCAACGATCACCAGTTTCAGCACAAATTTTATTGGAGTAAAAATGCTTACATGAATTATGCTCAACACACACGCACATCTTCTAAGAGGCCAACCAACAATGTCTTTGTTCAGAAATAGTTCAAATAGGAATAAGCTTATTCAACACCCACCAAGAAATAACAAAAGGGAAGAATCAACCCACATAAATCCACTGAAGAGAACTATAAAACAAATGTGGATTCCCAAGTGCTTTCTGCATAATCTGAAAACTGGTTTTGGACCCAATTTGAATTGGGTCCCACATTACTCTGTCTGAATTTTTGCAGGTCAGCCTGGCAGCTGAGCATAACAAGTGGTATCTTGACAGCGGCTGTAGCAGGCACATGACAGGAGACCGGTCCAAATTCAGCAAACTAAAAATGAAGTCTGGGGGCTTGGTCAAATTCGGAGGAAATAACAGAGGAAGAATAATTGGAATTGGCACGGTTGGTAAGTCCTCCACTAACTCCATTGAAGATGTGTATCTTGTAGAAGGACTTCAGCACAACTTGGTAAGTATAAGTCAACTTTGTGACAAAGGACACAAGGTACTCTTTGACCACAACTCGTGCACTGTTTTTGAGCTGAATTCTGATAACATCATGTTCAAAGGTCATAGAGTAAATAATGTGTACATCGTTGATCTTGATGATAATTCTGAAACAAACTTGTGTCTGTCTGCTAATTCTGAACAGGTTGCTTTTGACTGGCATAGGCGTCTAGGCCACGCTAGTGTGTCTACTTTGAATAAACTGTCTAATTATAACCTAGTCAGAGGTTTGCCCAAAATAAAATTCCAGTTAGGGTCAAGCTCTGTGATGCTTGTGCTCAAGGTAAACAGACTCGTGCAGTTTTTAAGTTGAGAACTGAGGGTCTCTCATCTAAACCACTACAGCACTTGCACATGGATCTCTTTGGTCCTACTCGAATACAAAGCCTGTCAGGTAAGAGATATGGTCTAGTCATAGTTGATGACTTCACTAGATTTTCTTGGTTGTTCTGTTTAGCAAATAAAAATGATGCTTTTGTTCACTTTGAAGAACTTTTTAATAAAATCAAACTGCAAGGTGAACATAATATCATTACAATTCAGTCTGACCATGGAGGAGAGTTTGAAAACTCTTCGTTCTCTGAATTTTGCTCAAGAGAGGGAGTGACTCACAGATTCTCTTCTCAGGACACCGGAGCAGAATGGAATTGTTGAGAGAAGAAACAGGTCAATAATTGAAATGGCCAGGACTATGCTAATTGAGAGTGGACTTCCAAGGAGATTTTGGGCAGAAGCTGCAAATACAGCATGCTACATTTTAAATCGAGCCTTGGTAAGACCTACTCATAAGAAAACTCCTTATGAACTCCTCAAGGGTAAGCTGCCAAACATTTCTTACTTTAAAATCTTTGGTTCCAAATGCTTCATCCACAATAATGGTAAGAATGGTTTGGATACGTTTGAAGCAAGAAGCTCTCCTGGAATTTTTCTCGGATATTCAGAAACCTCTAGGGCTTACAGAGTCTTCAATAAAGATGAGCAAACTGTTGAAGAAACACCTCATGTGGTGTTTGATGAGAATGTTCTATCTGACAAAAGGACAAATGATGACAGGGAGTCACCTGATGAGGGAGATTTCTTGGAGAAAATTGAAGTAGGAGAGATGCAGTAAACTGCTCAACCAGAAAACTTACAACAAGAAGGAGCAACTGAGGTAGGTGAACCCTCAGGTGAGGTAATATTTCACAAAGATCATCCTAGTGAAAATGTCATAGGTAATTTGCATGATCCCACTAGGACAAGGTCTCACTTTAGAACTGTCCAAGAACAGGACTTAGCTGCTTTGACATCTCAGGTAGAACCCAAGACTGTGGAAGAGGCTTTAAAGTATGATTCTTGGGTATCCTCCATGGGTGAGGAATTAAATCAATTTGAGAAAAATAATGTATGGAAACTAGTTCCTAGACCTGAAAACACTCATGTCATTGGCACTAAATGGGTTTTCAAAAATAAGATTGATGAAAATGGCGCTATCTCTAGAAACAAAGCAAGACTTGTAGCTCAAGGCTACAGTCAGGAATTTGGTGTGGATTTTGATGAATCCTATGCACCAGTAGCTAGGATGGAAGCTATAAGAATTCTGTTTGCATTTGCATGCTCTAGAAAAATTCGGCTACAGCAAATGGATGTCAAAAGCGCATTCTTAAATGGGTTATTGAAGGAAGAGGTATATGTTGAACAACCTCCTGGGTTTAATTTCTCTGTTCAGCCTAACATGGTTTTTAGGTTGAATAAAGCCCTCTATGGATTGAAGCAGGCTCCTCGAGCCTGGTATGAGAGACTTTCTGAGTTCCTTGTGAGCAAGGGCTACACTCGAGGTAAGGTTGACCAAACCCTCTTCACCAAAAGTCTCGGAAAGGAGTTAATTGTGGTCCAGGTATATGTTGATGATATCATTTTCGGATCTAACAACTCAAAATTATGTAAAGACTTTTCTGAGTCTATGTCCCAAGAATTTGAAATGAGTCTAGTTGGCGAACTAAAATATTTTCTTGGGCTGCAGGTCAAACAAATGGAGGATGGTTGTTTCATAAATCAAACCAAGTATACTCTGGAGATGCTGAAAAGGTTTGGAATGACCAACCTCAAGACAATCTCAACACCCATGAGTACCAGCTCCTCACTGGATTCAGACGAAAAAGGTAAAGAGGTGGATGCTAAACTATATAGAGGTATGATCGGTTCACTCCTCTACTTAACTGCATCCAGGCCCGACATTCAATTTAGTGTAGGGATGTGTGCCAGATACCAGGCTAGACCTACTGAATTGCATCTGGCAGCTGTAAAGAGAATCTTTAGATACTTATCTGCCACTCATGATCTAGGTCTCTGGTATCCTGCATCATGTAACTTAGATCTCATTGCATACACTGATGCAGATTATGCAGGATGTAAATTGGACAGGAAGAGCACTAGTGGTCACTGCGAATTTCTAGGAGAGTGCTTAGTCTCTTGGGGATCCAAGAAGCAACACTCTGTGGCTCTCTCTACTGCTGAAGCTGAATATGTGGCAGCAGGGAGCTGTGGCACACAGGTTATATGGATAAAACACCAGCTTCTGGATTACTCGGTTGAGCTAGGTTGTACTTCTATCTTTTGTGACAATACTAGTGCAATAAACATTGCAAAGAATCCTGTACTTCATTCTCGAACTAAACACATTGAAATCAGGCATCATTTTATTCGAGATGAAGTAGCAAGGAAGACTTTTGAGTTGATCCATGTTGGCACTAACTCACAAATTGCAGATATCTTTACTAAGCCACTGGATACTGAAAAATTTAGCACTATGCGCAGAGAACTAGGTATTTACAGAATTTCATGATTGAAAATTTGATTTCTGAATACCATGTCCTGTGTTATTATGCTTATCATATTCATCATGGTGTTCTTTTTGAAGTGCATTGAGGGTTGTCTTGGCTAAGTCTGTGTTGGGGTCAAGGTCTCAGGGGGAGATGATTTATAATAGGTGTCTTGATCTTTGACCTAATTTGAACATACTCCGAACGACATTTTGCTGACATCATAAGAGAATCAGGTTGATTAGGTGTATAAAAGAAAATGTAGGATGCTTTACTCTTTAAGGCTGTTCATCTAATTTCTTGTTGGAATTTCAGCTGTTAGTCCCACTGAGATCAAAATCTGAATTCAAGATTAATCTTCATACACTGTAACTGTCTTCTGATCTAGTCAGTACAGCATACCTACTTAGTCAATGGTGAGTCCAAAATGAGGTATTTTGTGCTTTAGTCTGAATCACCTTGGATCTGGTGTATTGTTCTCAAACGGACTCAAGCATCATTAACAAGGTTTTAAGAGCTGGTAAATAAAAATAAAATTCATAAAAGGTTATCAACTTTGTTAACTGCTCATTGAGAAACTGGGATTTTCATCAATGAAGTGAAAGCTTCCCATGTCATGAGATGGCAGTAATCATCTGGTCTTAATAGTTGTCTTGATCATACAGAGCTATGGTACATATCTGGTTAGTAACTGGGGTGTCTGGCCTCAGATAAAGGTGTCACCTTAATGTCAACACCAGCTAGAATACTATCTCTGTCCTCTTATCAGAAGGGGTAATGTGGTCCTGCCACCGAGTAACTGGGGATTCTTGCCTCTAAACAAGGTGTCTCCCTAATGTCAAAGGTGTACTTGACAGACTTACCTCTGATCTTGACGATTTTTAAAGATCCTGCTCACTTGAAGTATAGCTTTTGATTTGTTTGTTCTCAATACCACAGGTCTTTGTCTTCTGGCTATCTTACATAATACTCTCTCAGTAAAGACTTATTTTGATCAAACTGGTATCTTGTACCTCACGTGCTTAGAATCTGGTTCTGTGTATGGAGCAAATCCTTATTCACCGTTTTTGCACAGTCTGACTAACTGTTCCTCAAAAATCCTCACATAAAATTAATGGCTTTCTTAATTGACTAAACATCTCAATAGTCTCCATTTATCTGCCTTACTCTGTCCTGTTTTCTCTCTATAGCCAGCAATTTTCCCTTCTCTGTATCTTCAGATTTGACCCTAGTTTTGATGATGTCAAAGGGGGAGAGAATTGAGTTGAGGGGGAGTTAGTTATCAAGTCTGAGGTAAACTGTTGCTGTGTTCAGGGGGAGTGAGGGGGAGTGTTCAGGTTTCATCAAGGGAAGTAAGGAAGCAAGTATGCTTTAAGTTGTCTGCATTAAATATCCTGAATTGATCTCTTTTGAACTTATCTCTCATACTTAATATAGTGTTGCCATCATCAAAAAGGGGGAGATTGTTGGATTGTGTGTCTTCCCTAAGTATTTTGATGATGAGCAACACTATGTTAATTGTTCTTGTTATTTTTGATCAGATATCTTGCACTTGAGTTATCCATGGTTTTATATGAAATAACTGCTAAGAGGTAACACTTCGTGCGTTCGTTCATGTTCTGTCTTCGTGCTGTTTTTCCTCAAACATCATGTAGTTCTTGCTTCGCGTTTTCACCTCGTGTCGAGTTAGCCATGTTGTCATCTGTTTGAGTGTTGTCTTTCACCTCGTGCAGTCTTTGATTACTGTGTTGTTTTCATGTCATCCTTTGTATTCCTGTCTTCGAGTCCTTTCGCTGAGTCTCTAAGTCAGTCTAAGTTCAAGTGTTCGTTTCACTTCGTGATTGTTTTTCTCTTCTCATGACTTCGTGTCGTGTTCCTGAAGTTGCTCTAAAAAGTTCTGATGAACTTCGAGTAGTTTTTCTGTAGACCTCGTGTCGATTCCTGCTTAGTAACCACACTTCGTGACGGTTACTATAGTCCACGTCTTCGTGTTGGTTTTATGCACTCCGTGTCGTCTTCTTTGGTTCATTCTGTTCTCATCTCACTTCGAGTCATTTCTTTGCATACTGTCTTCGTGATTGATTGGCACTTCGTCTTGGTTACAACACCTCGTGTTGTACTGTTTGACTTCTGTTGGATACGGACTGAATAGATCTAGAGGGGGGGTGAATAGATCTTTCCCCCTTTTTGATAATTTACTGACTATCGACCAGATGAGCTACTGGTAATTAATGAATCATAGAACTAATGCGGATAGTAAAGATGCAAGCATACGTATAGGAAATCAAACACACACAAGCACACCACAAGAAAGGATTTTTAAGGTGGTTCAGTCTCTTCCTGAGACTTACATCCACCCCTTGCTTAACTCAAGCAAGGCTTCACTATGAGAATCTCTGATCTCAACCAAAACACAGCTGACACACAGCTTGTACCTGCTGACACACAGCTTGATTCTGCTGCCTCACAGCTTGACAATAATTGTAATCAGAAATGAAAAGATGATAAGAACAGGTGATGAAAGACAGGACTGAATATTGGCGTGTGTAGAAGAATAGGTGTTCAGCCTGGGACTTGATCACGCTTATGAAGAAGCCTAGACTCCCTGTTGATCTTCCAGTCAGTTGCCTTCGATTGTTCTGCTGCTGGAGATCACACAGTCTTGAGCTAAGTCTTCCTTCTGCAGCAACGAGATTGCCTTTAACCTTTCTGCAGATTTTTGATTGGTGGAGAGCTCCTTCTTCCTCTTCTGTGTGTATCTTCATTGGCTTCTATTCCGTGCTCTCTCACCGCTTCCTTCTTCGTGATTAGTTGCCTTATATTCTTCATATAGCTCTTTTTATTTTCAAGAATAAAGTTCTTCCCGCTCAATTTTCAGATCAAGCGCCAATCTGCTAGAAAACAGGGATCGGTTTAAATCCAATCGTTAGAACGAGTTTGACCACTTCTAAGCAAGATTGTTTCCTTGATTCCCGTGCGGAAGCTTATCTCCTGAGCAGCCCAACAACCTGCAACAACCATCTGCAGGTTTTAAGGAACCAAAACAGAATTCGGTTAGAGTTCGGTTTTGGACGATATATAAACCCGTGGTCGACCATGACCCTGTCGCTGGTCGACAATGGGCAGTCCCCAGACGGCCGGTTCTTCTGGCTGAAACTCACGTCGCCCGTTGGTCGACCACAGCCTGGTCGCTGGTCGACAGGGGGCAGTTTCCAGATGGCCAGCAGTTCTGTCTGTTGCTTCTGTCTTTTCTGTGGTCGACCAGAGGCGGGGCTTTGGTCGACAGCCAAGATGCTTCCAGAAGACAGATGATCTGATGCTTTTCTGGTTGAGTTCGTTGGTCGACCATAACCACTTCCCTGGTCGACAAGCGACCTTTGACACTTCTTCTGATTTGTTGATTCCACTTGGATTTCAGTGGACCTGAAATTACTTAACTTATCAGAGGTAAATTGAATGAGTCCAATACTTTGAAGGAACAATCAAACCACTTGTATTTGTTATGAAACAAGATAGAACTTGATTAATCAAACATATCCTATTGTCATCATCAAAACCAAGGGATGCACAACATTCTCCCCCTTTTTGATGATGACAACCATGAGTCATTGTGACAAACAACAGATTATAAAATTCATTTGATATTGCATGCAAGGCTATCATAGCACAGATTTCATTCAGTCAATTCGTTTGATGTGTCTTTCAAAAACAATAGCACTAATTACATGAGAGACTCAAAAAAGGATAAAGACACTGAGGACACGTAGACAAAGTAAATTTGACAATCTAGACTCACATCTAGACACACAACTAGACACACAATGACACATAAAGTCCTATCTCCCCCTTTGTCAACAGCAAAAAGAAGATCATTTGAACAATCCCTCTGAGGAGGATGAGGAGGTCTCTGGCGTCACGTTCTCTGCCATGCGATCCAGCTTGTCAACAATGTGGGCATAGGAGAGCCTGAGCTTCTGGATCTCTGAGATAGTATCCTTGTGATACTTCTCATTCTGCTGGGTTGTGATCTCGATACGGATTCCCATCTGATCGGACACTTCACCGAGGGTCCTTACTAGTCTGTTGAACCGAGAACTAGCCTGGTCAGAGTGTTCCTTCTGCTTGATGAACCTGGCCTCCATCTGTTGTTCCAGCCGTTGGACTTTCTGCTCCAAGCGTCCAGTGGCAGCATTGACATTCTCTTGAAATGATTGGAGTTGGGTGGTGAGAGAAGATAACTGAGATGCCATCTGGAGGAGCACGCCATGAGATTCAGGGTGGGAGATAAATGCTGGTGGTGGAGCAGAAGTAGAGGGAGTGGAGGTAGGTGGTACTGGTGTGGGTTGAGCAGAATGTGATGGAGCTTGGGTAGTTTGAGCAGATGGGGATTGAGCTGGAGGGGCAGCAGTGCCTGGCTGCCAGAGCACTAGTGAAAGGGACGATGGTGGATGGGCAGCAGTGGTGGTAGTAGGTGTAGCTTGAGGCACCATTGGTGACGGTGTGACAGCAGGGCTAACCTGTATAGGTGAATGAGGTGGAGAAGAGGGTGGCACTGGATCCTTTGCTTTGCCCTTGGAAGGGAGAGTGCGCTGAACATGGTCTCCGACCTTCTTAAATCCCAAGAATGTGGTCACGAAGTGAAAATTGTAGACGTGCCATTTGGGAATGACAATGCTTGGGCTGTGAGGAGAAGGTATGTTGGCTGCTTTCAGAATGGAAGTGATATGGGCAGCAAAAGGAAGAGAATTCAGGGGATAATGTAGGATGCTTCTGAGGGAATTCAAAAGGAGTGTGGTTAGGCGAATAGGCTGGCGAGTGATGAGGCCATGGAGTATAAACAGATGGAGGCGACTCACTTGATCTCTGGCGCCTCCTCGAGGTTGTATGATGGTGGTGATGATGTGGTGAAGCAAACGAAGAAGAGGAGGGAAGGTATTAGCATTGAGGTACTTGGGAAGGACCTCAGGGGCTGGCTTGCCAGTGACCACTGCATGTGCTTCTCGGAGGTCGAAGTCCTCATGGTTGAAAACAGCTCCAAGTCTGGGAGTCTTCAGCGTCATGTGGAGAAGCTTGACGTCGAGTCTGATGACTTTCCCTTGAACTACGGTGTAGAGCTGACTGTCCACGACTTGCAGGTTGTGGTAGAATTCTTGCACAAGCTGGGGCGAGTACGAATTGTGCACTGAAACGAACGTAGTCCACTCTTGAGCTTCAAAAATTGGCAGTAGATCTGGGAACATCTCCATCAGCTTGTCATCGGAGAAATCGACGATCCTTGGTTGCAGAACTGTCCGTGGCTTGAGAGCTCCAGAAACGGGATGCACTGCGGGTTCCTCTGAAGCTGCTGATTGTCTGCCTGGACCAGGTGCATCAGCCGTGGTCGACCTGTGAGGGGCCGATGGCGAACCCTGTGCGGCCCGCGACTTGGATCGCTTGGACGGCATCGAAGCTGCGGCAGGGGCCTGATCTCTTCTACGCTTAGAGGAACTTAGAGCGCGCTTGGGAGACATTGTGAAGGGAAGCGAGATAGAGGCGAGAGAGAGGCGAGAAAAGAAATCTGGAGAAGATGAAGTTGGGAGAGGGCTAGGGCTGCGGATGGGAAAATTTCAGGGACCCAGCCGAGACAATTTATAGGGTAGGGCATTAAGGCTGGCCCTTAATTGTTAGGGCAGTGAACCATCGCGATGCAAAGAACGAGCGGTCACGATTAATCAGCATAACTCATATTTTGGGAAATTATTGAAGTGTACCCCCTTTCTTTAATAAGACAATTAAGTAACCTTTCCTCCCTTTCTCAAAGACCACCTTGTGACAAATTCGAGTGGGTCTTGTGGTTCAAAGAATTTGAAAGTATTGCCCCAATAAATTGACTCCCCATATCCACTTTCTTACTCACGGCTCCTTAAACTTATAATATTGTTCATGAGATAATTTTACTAGCTGAACAAGCTGAACAGTGTTTTATGCCTCTATTTGCATATAGTGCATTAGGTCAACCATTTTTGTTGCCTTTTCGTTTTGAAATATTTAAGAGCTGTGGTCAGGTTTATCACATGCTTTTCCACACGAGGAGACACGCTTTTTACACGCCAGAAACCCCGGCTACTTAGCATGCCTAACCATTCCATTTTTAACTGGGACACACTTTTTATCCGTGAGGATATACGTTTATCAGACGCCAATATCCCCAGTTACTCAGGATGCCCAATTAATAATTTTGAGAGTGGCAGAGGTAGATTGAGTCTTCATGACATACATGTCTCCCACTTAATTTTTCAGCCAATTTTGCTTTGTGATAGAGAACAGTAGTTTCTCAGAACTCAGTCCATTGCTCTACCAAGAAGGCAGAATTATGGCGTATTCCATATACATTCATGCTATAGCAGCGTTTATTTTCACTGTCCAACACAGACACAGGTAGAGAAACAGTCTCATTACTAAAAACATAAGTTCTCAATAGTCTTGAGTCAGAGTCATAGTTATGGTTTGAATTTATTGCAGTAGTACAGGTCAAATTCTCATTACTACACTTAACCTTTACTCTCATTGATGACTTTGGTGATTTTCTTGTAAGATATGGTTAGGTTGTTCAATGATTTATTAAGGAATGAGTTTACACTTTTTACTCCCCCTCAATTTGTGAGTCCTTGCTGAAGATAGGAAACAATAAGTTGGCCACAAAGAGATATAGAGACACAAGGAATAGGAAGTGTGAACAAGGATGAGTGAGTAAAGCAAAACTGAGCTCAGAGTCCAAAAAGTTCAGAAGATTTCCCACCAAAGCCAGCAGCTTGATTAGATCCAATTTCCCTTTTTCAGGTCCTTTGTCGACCATGGAGTGGCCTGTGGTCGACCTTTGTGCTGACACAGAACCTGCCTGTTGAGAAGACTGCGTTCTGACAAACCTGTTGTCGACCATTGGATCGCCTGTGGTCGACAGCTGCGAATTCCCAGAGCTAACTATTTCCTGTCCTGATGCCTTGGTCGACCAGCGCCTTGTCTGTGGTCGACCACAAGAGATGAGCCGTAGAGAACCAGTATTCTGTAGAACTTGCTGAAGTAGCACCCGACACAAGACTTTCCAAACTCAAAAACTTGACCAGTACTAGAGACCTAGTTGACATAACTTAGACAGAAATGACAGAATCTATGCAGTGAACACATGAATATGATTATTTCAAGAATTTTCAGGAGAAATTCTACAAATTCCTAACTCCCTTCTTAGAGTTGAAAATCTGTCATTGTTAAGGGGTTTTGTGAAAATGTCTGCCAGTTGTTTTTCAGTTTCTACAAAATGAAGCATGAAATTTCCTTTGGAGACCTCATCTCTTAGAAAGTGATGACGGATCTCAATGTGTTTTGTCCTAGAGTGTTGAATGGGGTTTTTAGACAAATTAATAGCACTAGTGTTGTCACAGAAAATAGGTGCACATCCAAGATCTACATTGTAGTCTTGGAGTTGATGTTTTATCCACAAAACCTGTGTACCACAGCTCCCTACTGCGACATACTCAGCCTCAGCAGTGGAGAGTGCCACAGAATGCTGTTTTTTAGAAGCCCATGATATTAAACATCCACCTAATATTTGACAATAACCACTAGTACTCTTCCTATCAATTTTGCAACCAGCATAATCAGCATCTGAATATGAAATTAAATCTAGTTTGCAATAAGTAGGATACCATAAACCCAATTCTTGGGTATCGGCAAGGTAACGAAGAATACGCTTGACAGCCCCTAAATGTGAATCTCTAGGGCTAGATTGATATCTAGCACACATGCATACACTGAACTGAATGTTTGGCCTAGAGGCAGTTAAATATAGTAGGGATCCGATCATACCTCTGTATTTCTTGGCATCTACCATGTTACCTTTTACATCAGCCTCCAATGTTGCATTTGTCCCCATGGGTGACTCTATTGGTTTGCAGCTCTCCATGCCAAACTTTTTCAGCATCTCCTTTATGTACTTGGATTGATTTATGAAGTAGCCTTCTCTACATTGTAGAATCTGCAATCCAAGAAAGAACTGTAAATCACCCATTAAACTCATTTCAAACTCATTGGTCATTAGATTTGCAAATTCAGTACATAATGAAGCTTCAGTGGATCCAAACACAATATCATCCACATAGATTTGCACAATTAGTATATTCTTACCTTGGGTCTTGGAGAATAATGTTTGATCAATTTTACCTCTTGTGTAGCCCTTTTTGGTGAGGAATGAACTCAGTCTGTCGTACCATGCCCTAGGAGCCTGCTTTAAACCATACAAAGCCTTATGCAGTTTAAAGACATGATTAGGAAGATCATCATTTTCAAAACCAGGGGGTTGTTCCACAAAGACTTCTTCCTTTACAAAGCCATTTAGAAAGGCACTTTTTACATCCATTTGCTGCAATTTAATTCCATGGGACGCCGCAAATGCTAACAATATTCTAATGGCTTCTAACCTTACAACTGGAGCATATGATTCTTCAAAATCAACTCCAAATTCTTGGTTATACCCCTTAGCCACCAACCGAGCCTTGTTCCTCATAACAACTCCTTCTTCATTAAGCTTATTTTTATAAACCCATTTGGTTCCAATAACAGGATGAGATGAGGGTCTGGGAACAAGTTTCCAAACCTGATTTCTTTCAAATTGATTTAATTCTTCATGCATGGCATTTATCCAAGATTCATCTCTTAAAGCTTCCTCTACATTTTTAGGCTCAACTTGAGATACAAGGGCTAGCTGATCTAATTCATCAACTGTTTTAAGCTGAGATCTAGTTTTCCTCGGTTCATTAATTCCTCCAATGATGTTATCTAGAGGATGATCTCTGAGAAATCTCAGATTTTCAGAATTGTTACCTGGGATGATCTCTCCTTCGGGTTGATCATTGGAATCACCTTGCTTTGGTTCTGCTTCAGTCTCCATTGGTTCCTCTTTGCCTTCCAGAAATTCCCCATCTTCATCTTTGCCTACCTGTCCAGTTTTGTCAAAGTCATTATTTTCATCAAATGTGATATGTGGGGATTCTTCAACTAGCTGATCTTTGGTGTTGTAGACTCTATAGGCTCTTGATCGGTCAGAGTATCCCAAGAAGATTCCTGGGTCACTCTTTGGTTCAAATTTGTCCAATGATCTCTTGTCATTGTTATGAATAAAACACCTTACACCGAAGATCCTAAAATGAGCTAGAGATGGCTTCTTACCTTTGAACACCTCATATGGAGTTTTCGCACTAGATGGTCTTACCATTGCCCTGTTTACAATATAACATGCTGTATTGACCGCCTCAGCCCAAAATCTTCTTGGAAGATTGGCTTCAACTAACAAGGTTCTGGCCATTTCAACAAGTGTGCGATTCCTTCTTTCCACCACTCCATTTTGCTCTGGCGTCCTTGGTGAGGAGAACCTGTGATTTATTCCTTTGTTCCTGCAGAATTCATCAAACTCTGAATTTTCAAATTCTCCCCCATGATCAGATATTATTGAACACACTTTGGACTTACCATCCTGCTTCATTCTTCTGTAAAAATCCTGAAATTCATGAAAGGCATCGTTTTTATGTGATAAAAACATTACCCATGTGAATCTAGAGAAATCATCAACTAGTACATAACCGTACCTCTTACCACTAAGACTAGCAGTTCTTGTTGGGCCAAAAAGGTCCATGTGCACAAGTTCTAGTGGTCTAGAAGATTGACTTTCAGTTCTACCTTTGAATGATTTTCTTGTTTGCTTACCTTGGGTACATGATTCACATACTTTGACATTTTGAGCAAACGAAATTTCAGGTAAACCAGAAACCATTTTATTCTTAACCAATTTGTGCAGCACCCTGTAGCTAACATGCCCTAGCCTTCGGTGCCACAACCAAGTCAGGTCCTCCTTCTTGGCGGTGAGGCACAAGTTGGAGTGGGCTGGATCATCCAAGTCTATCATGTAGACATTATTTACTCTCTTGCCCATAAACTTAACTTTAGCCGAATTTGGTTCAAGAATTTTACAGATCTTAGAATCAAAGACTACTTGATGGCCTTTGTCGCATAGCTGACTGATGCTTAGAAGATTATATTCCAGGCCATCCACTAGCAGTACATCTTCAATGCAATTTGTAGATGTCTTACCTACCTTACCTTTCCCAATGATCTTGCCTTTGTTATTTCCTCCAAATGTCACATGTCCTCCATCTTTTGAGTTTAGCTCGGAGAATTTTGCCTTGTCCCCTGTTATATGTCTTGAGCAGCCACTATCTAAGTACCACTTGTTGTGTATAGCTGCCAAACACACCTGCATCACAAGTTACACAGAAACTTTTGGACCCCAATGGTACCCGGGTCCAAGATAGCTTGTGAAATTATGAAATTGCTGCAGTAATCCTTTGGGAACCCAGATTCTGTTAGAGCAGTGTAAATTTTTATTTCTGAACTTGTTCAGGTTGGGTTGCTTTTGTTCTAAAGCTTCTTTAATCTGAGTCCACCTTTGTGTATTCAAGTTTTCATTTTGTTTTACCCGAGAAAACCTGTGATTTCTGTTTGCTTGTCTGGCCATGGTCGACTTTTGGTATGTCTGTGGTCGACCATCGCGTCTCCAGAACTCAGCGTCTGTTCTGGCAGCACCTCTGGTCGACATCTGGTGTACCTGTGGTCGACCACTGCTTCTCCAGTAACCAGCGCCTGTTCTGGCAGATCCTCTGGTCGACAGATGAAGGGTCTGTTGTCGACCAGCCTGTCTCCAGACATCTTGTTTTCCAGATTTATGTCTTTTAACTTGGTTTAGTCCTTGGTTTGTTTGGTGATTTCTGTGAATTTGGGTTTCTTGTTTATTATTTTGAATCTTATATTGATTGACTGTTTTCTCTTTAAAATTTCTCTCTTCCTTGGTGACATTGTTCCTTTTGGAGGAGCATTCAGTTACATCCTCTTGTTTATCTTGGTATAGATTAATCAGGGGCCTTTTTCCTTTTGAGTCAGCAATCCCAGTTACGGTTTTTATTTGGAATTCTTTTTTAGTCGTAGGATTGTATCCTAACCCTTCTTTTTGAAAGTTTACTTTTATTCCCAAGACAGCATTTAAGTTTTCTTGACCTTGAGTCATTTTTTCCAAGGTCTCCTGTTTGTTTTTCAGGTCACTCTTAATTCTTTCTATTTCTCTTAGAGTTGGTTGTTTTCTTCCTTGAGTGAATTGTTTCTTTCTTGACTTAACTTAGTTTCCTGTTCATATTCTTGAGTCTTTAGTTTTAACTCATCAATGTCGTTTTTTAGCATTTCATTCTCTTCGGACATTCTCTTGTGGTTTTCTTCATCTAAGTCCATTTGATTCAGCTTGTTTTTCAGTGACTTGATTTCCATTTCTAGTTCAGTTTTGTTTTCCATTGAATTGCTGTCTTTATTCAGTTGACTGATCTTCTTCTTCAAATGTTTATTTTCCTTTCTTATTCTTTCATAAGTATCAAGCAATTCTGAATATACTTCTTCCCAATCCGAACTAGAGAAGTCTTGAAATGGGGAACTTACCTCAAGATCACTGTTGTCTCCCTTGGCCATCAGACAGAGCTTTCCTTCTTCTTCCTCGGAAGTTGTTTCCTCTTCACTGCTCTCTTCCTCCTCACTCCAAGTGCTAATCATCGCCTTGGGTTTCTTGCCTTTCCACTTGAAGCTTGATTTCTTAGGAGCTTCTGGACATTCAGCCTTCATATGTCCAGGCTGCCTGCAATTGTAGCAAATGAGTTTGTTAGAAGGAGCCTTATGTTTATCAGATTTAAACTGGGATGACTTCCTTACCATGCCCTTTGGATTTCTGAATCCTTTACCTTCCTTCCGCAGGAATTTTTTAAATTTTCTTGTAAGCATGGCTAGCTCACCAGATTCTTCACTTGAGCTAGATGAGTCATCATTGTCAGACACCTCAGAGGTGCTTGTCTTAGTCTTTAGGGCAAGTTGCTTCTTTTTCTTGCCCTCATCTTCCTTTCTCTTCAGATTGACCTCATAGGCCATCAGGGATCCTACTAACTCATCCACTGTCATTGTTGTGAGATCCTTTGAGTCCTCAATGACTGTGGCCTTGGTATGCCACATCGATGTGAGAGACCTTAAAATCTTCCTCACTAATTCCTGCTCTTTGTATGTCTTCCCTAAGCTCTTCAAGCCATTAGTCAATTGTACTAATCTGGCATACATCTCAGAAATACTTTCATCATTTTTCATCCTAAACATCTCATATTCTGAGACTAGCATATTTGCTTTTGTCTCTCTTACCTCGGAAGTACCTTCGTAGATTACCTTTAGACGATCCCACATTTCTTTGGCTGTTGCGCATTGGGAAACTCTTGAGAATTCTGTGGGGTGTAGTGAGCACTGCATCACGTTCATGGCTCCCCAGTTGACAGTTGATTTCCTGACCTGTTCTCTGGTCCAGGTTTCTTCATCTTCCGGTAGCTCAAAAGGTCCGCGGCTCACTACCCTCCACATCTCGTGGTCTTGCGCACGTAAGAACACCTGCATACGATTTTTCCAATAAGAATAATCAGTTCCATCAAAATATGGAGGTCTAGTTACAGAGTGCCCCTCAGCTATGAGGCTTTTAGAGTTCAGTCCGCCCGGTCTCTCCTGGTTGTTAGACCACATTTTTGGAGAACCTGCTCTGATACCACGTGTTGGATACGGACTGAATAGATCTAGAGGGGGGGTGAATAGATCTTTCCCCCTTTTTGATAATTTACTGACTATCGACCAGATGAGCTACTGGTAATTAATGAATCATAGAACTAATGCGGATAGTAAAGATGCAAGCATACGTATAGGAAATCAAACACACACAAGCACACCACAAGAAAGGATTTTTAAGGTGGTTCAGTCTCTTCCTGAGACTTACATCCACCCCTTGCTTAACTCAAGCAAGGCTTCACTATGAGAATCTCTGATCTCAACCAAAACACAGCTGACACACAGCTTGTACCTGCTGACACACAGCTTGATTCTGCTGCCTCACAGCTTGACAATAATTGTAATCAGAAATGAAAAGATGATAAGAACAGGTGATGAAAGACAGGACTGAATATTGGCGTGTGTAGAAGAATAGGTGTTCAGCCTGGGACTTGATCACGCTTATGAAGAAGCCTAGACTCCCTGTTGATCTTCCAGTCAGTTGCCTTCGATTGTTCTGCTGCTGGAGATCACACAGTCTTGAGCTAAGTCTTCCTTCTGCAGCAACGAGATTGCCTTTAACCTTTCTGCAGATTTTTGATTGGTGGAGAGCTCCTTCTTCCTCTTCTGTGTGTATCTTCCTTGGCTTCTATTCCGTGCTCTCTCACCGCTTCCTTCTTCGTGATTAGTTGCCTTATATTCTTCATATAGCTCTTTTTATTTTCAAGAATAAAGTTCTTCCCGCTCAATTTTCAGATCGAGCGCCAATCTGCTAGAAAACAGGGATCGGTTTAAATCCAATCGTTAGAACGAGTTTGACCACTTCTAAGCAAGATTGTTTCCTTGATTCCCGTGCGGAAGCTTATCTCCTGAGCAGCCCAACAACCTGCAACAACCATCTGCAGGTTTTAAGGAACCAAAACAGAATTCGGTTAGAGTTCGGTTTTGGACGATATATAAACCCGTGGTCGACCATGACCCTGTCGCTGGTCGACAATGGGCAGTCCCCAGACGGCCGGTTCTTCTGGCTGAAACTCATGTCGCCCGTTGGTCGACCACAGCCTGGTCGCTGGTCGACAGGGGGCAGTTTCCAGATGGCCAGCAGTTCTGTCTGTTGCTTCTGTCTTTTCTGTGGTCGACCAGAGGCGGGGCTTTGGTCGACAGCCAAGATGCTTCAGAAGACAGATGATCTGATGCTTTTCTGGTTGAGTTCGTTGGTCGACCATAACCACTTCCCTGGTCGACAAGCGACCTTTGACACTTCTTCTGATTTGTTGATTCCACTTGGATTTCAGTGGACCTGAAATTACTTAACTTATCAGAGGTAAATTGAATGAGTCCAATACTTTGAAGGAACAATCAAACCACTTGTATTTGTTATGAAACAAGATAGAACTTGATTAATCAAACATATCCTATTGTCATCATCAAAACCAAGGGATGTACAACAACTTCGTGTCGGTTTCGGTTGCAGTCCATGTTGTTTTCATGTCGTTCTCCTTTATTGCCACCTCGTGTCGTTTTTATTATTGAGTCTTCGTGTCGTTTTACCTCGTGCAGTGTTATCCCGTGTCATTTACTGTTTTCGACTTTGTGTCGTTATCAGCCTGTGTTGCTTTCATCTCGTGCTGTTCTCACTATCCTCGTGTTGTTCTCACCGCGTGTCGATTACTGTTTTCACTTAGCATTATTTTTATTTCGTGTCGTTTTTCTGTGTAGTGTGTGTTTGTCACCACTATACTTCGTGTCGTTGCTTTTTACTTCGTGTCTAACTTCACTTCGTGTTGTTTTCACCTCGAGTCGTTTCCTTATACTCTGTCCTCGTGTTGGTCTCTCGCTTTAGTCTTCATGTCGGTTTCTGTCGTTAGCCCGTATTGTCCTCGTGTTGTTTTTGCATTCAGAACCTTGTGTCTCTCTTGCTTATAACCTCACCTCGTGTCATTATCTTCTGTATATCTGATCTGTTACAGAGTATCTCGTGTCGTTCTTATGTCATCTCGAGAAATAGTCACGTCGTGTTGTTGTTACTATACCTCATGCAGTTTTTGGTTTTAATGGCCATGCAGCATATTAATGGACTTAATCTTATTACAGGTCCGAGGAAGAACATTCCACACTCCAGGGCTGCACGTGATCCGAGACAAGAGGAACCAATTTGATAAAGGCACGTGACAGGAAACTTGTGGATCGAGCGTGGGAGGCACACGCGTTTCATGCCCTATCCATCTGCTGTTGATGCTATAAATAGAATCCTTTGTCCTCAGATGAAGGTGATCGAAGAAGAGAGGCATAGAAGAAAACAGGGAAACAGAGAGCCCTTCGATCCAGGAAAAAGAAAAGAAAGAAGAAAGAATAGTAGAGAGAAATAGAAAGAGAGCAGAAGAGTGATCAGAAGAATTGTTCCGACTTGCGGATCAAATCCGAAGTCCATTGCTCTATATTGAGCTACATTGTTTCCATTGTCTGGCATTTGATTTCCTTCGTTCGTATTTTTCATTTCTTGTTCTTATCTTTCTTCAACTGTTATTGTTTGTGTTTCCGATCCTCTGGACTGAGGTCGGGGTCCTCCTGTGAGATCAGGAGTAGGGAGAGTCAATCTTCGGTTTGCAAGCAGCAGGTGAGCTGCTTGTAGGTACCCTCCGGGTTGGGAGGAAGAGGGGTCTTCGACCTCTGGTTCACTAGTAGCAGGGCTGCTACTAGTGGGGTTTCCCTCTTGGTAAAGAGGAAGAGAGACGTGAGTCTCTGGGTTCTAGTGGCTGCTGATCGCTAGAGGTTCCCTCCGGGTAGGAGGAAGAGGAGAGGTTGTTCTCCTGGGAAGCTGTGTATCAGCAGTTGTTTGGCAAGCTGTGTTGCCCAGCCTTTAGTGAAGCCACACTCAGGTTGAGTGTGGGGTGGATGTAGGTCTGAAGGACCGAACCACCTTAAAATCCTCTGAGCCCTTGTGTGATTGATCGTGATAATATTGTGGTATGCCTTCTATTTGCTTGAGCTATTAACTGCACTGCATCTTTTACGATAGTCAGAGCTCGAGGTTAGTTCCGTTTAGCAATATACTCTGCAATAACTTTTTAAATCTACGAGAAAAGTGATCTATTCATCCCCTCCCCTTCTAGATCACTTCATATTGTACTTATCACAGCGTATAGAGAAGACGTTGACATAAGGAAACTATGCGCCCAGATTATAGGGATGGCCCCATCCTCCTCAGCCCACGACTAAGGACAGAGGAGGGTAATGAAGGGTCTGTCTCGGGGTTTAACCAGAAAGTCACAGATGTATATCCCTCTGGTAATAGAACCCTCAACCAAGATGGTGGGAACCTGATACAGGCATATCATCGGAAAACAACCTCGGGGAGAGGGGTGATGACATTAATGTTGCCCCGAGAAACATGAGGGTGTATTTGGCGTTGGAGAACCGGACAATCACACACAAATTATAGGGAAGGGGAGTGCAATCAGATGGAAAGAAGGAGTTCAAATATGCATCAACGCTTTCATTCAAACCCAAGGTAAAGACCTCAGATAGAATATTACATACAACTGCGGCTTGGCGTTATCGCACACAGTTAATTCCCAGATCGAGAATGAAAGGGGTAGATGAGAGCTAGAGAAAATCGAAGAACAATGGACTCATTTCATTGCCCGGCTCGTTACAAAATCACATCCAAAGAGCTTCCGTGAGGGAAAAAGAAGGAAAAAACACAGATAGAAAGCTTCGCCACCCACCTCTGTTAACGATAGCGAAAACATAGTATCAAAAAATCACCATATCTTCTCTGACTTCGGGCTCCTCCTCGCAGATAGGCAAAGAGAAGTATGAGGGATGGCTGCGCTCCGAGTCTCACCCCCAGAAGACCTTTCTTCTTCCCCAATTCTCTCTTTTTTTTCTATTATCTCTCTCTCTTTCCTTTTCTCTTCGTTCTCTTCTTCTATTTTCCGTCTTCTTTTTTCTTTCTGTCTACTTATTGGTATATAAATAGCATCTGCTTAACCCGGCGTGAGGAATGCACGCCGTGAAGACTATCATGCTTTAGCGCGCCGGGAAGGGTGGCGCCGAATTAGGGCACACCGAATTACGGGGCGGGGCCAGGTTAACCCCATTCGTCATGTTCTTGCAGACACGGGCCAGATAGTGGGCCCGGACTGGCTCCGAGGGTCACAATGATCCTTCATCTCACCATGTTCTTGCAAAACCACGGTGAGAAGTATTGACAAAGCTTTCAGGCCGCTGAACAGCCACTTTCAGAATCCCATCCATCTTTAGCTCGGACACGCGGGTTTTCCACTGATATGGCCTTCGACAAAGTGGTTTGTGCTGCTGGCTCGACTTAACCAGCATTGGTAGCTTTCTCAGGGAGTGGGACACCACCCAGGGTGCTTTCGCCTTGACTGGGCGGTCATTCGGTCACTAACGGACCTAATTTGCTAATAAGTCGTACCCATGCCGGGTTGTCCGGGACTTCTATTGACGGAGCCTCCGGTTCCTTATTATGAAGGGCCAGAGACATTCTATCACCTCAGGAGGGTCTCTTGTCAGGTGGCAAACCACCGGGTGCATTCTCATCCTTGGTCGGATGACGGATATTGTTTATGCGGCATGACCGAGTCGATACCGGTTCATTGGGCAGGCCTGAAGACACTGCCGGTTTGTTGTGAATTCTTCTCGACTCTCCTGAGGTGAAGTCCCTAGTGTTCATTCCGGGTGACCGGTTCCAGCTTCTTGAGAAGACCCTTGGCTATTGGCTTCTTTCGGATTCTTTGCTTCAGTGGGCCGCATCATTCTTTGTCATTCGGGCTTGATCGCCATAGAGCATATTTTGAGTGCCAACAAATGCCCCCCAGCTGCGGGTGCTGCAAGCAAGGCACGAGCGATGTGGGACCAGCAGATGAATTATGGCTGGGCCGTTTCGTTGTCTGGCTGGCAGAGGTCCCGAATGGCTCTTAAACCGGCGCAGTGGTTAATCCGGCACAGTCATCAAGTGATTAACACGGCGCGGGGTAATCCAGTGCGCCCCTTTTGACTTGGAGGTTGATTCGGCGTGCCTCTTCCCGGCGCACCATTTGGTGTGGGGAGGGTTAATACGGCCCGCTATTTAGCGCGCCAGATTAACCCAAGCGGGCGCCCCTATAATACCCATTCCTTTGGTTTTTTTCTTCTCATCCTTCTCATTTTCACCCAAGCTTTCTCTCTCCTCTCCTCCCTACTCCTCCCGCGGTGCCGAGCGGCCTTGAGGGTCTGGTGGTGGCGTCTTTTAGCTGGTGAGGGAGAGTTCTTGTTCTTATGTCTTTGGGATTTAAATCTCTCTTCTCCGGACCCCGAGTGGCTCCTAGTAGGGCTTGCCCTCGGAGCTATTCCCCTGGGTGTTCTGTCTTGGCCTCGGTGCGATACCCACGGCCAATTTTCGGGACCGTCTCTTGATGGACGTGTTCCCGCTTCTATCTAGCAGTCTCCCAGGCTCGGGAGACTCTGCCAAAATTTTGTCAGAAATCTTGTTCTCATCAACCGTTTCTGACCTTGTTTATTCTTCTTGTCATGCTTTTTGCAGATAAAATGGCATTTGTTTCTTCTTCTTCTGCTACTTCCCGTGCCGTGGTGACATGGGAAAATGTTAACTCCCTGGACCGGGGGCACGAGCAACTTGCTGTGGTCACAGAATCCTCGGACTCAGAGACCGATACATTGCACACCAGCCGCCTTCTCATCATCGGGGGTGATTCCTTCAGTTATGACCGCAGAGACACCGTTAAGAGGGACCACCCCAAGGATAAACATTTAATGTCCTTCCTCAAGCGGTTTAACCTTCAAGGGAAGAGAGATTTGTCCCTTGTCCAGAAAGCTGAGCAAGCGCTGCTTGTTGAGAGAGACAGCTTGATAGACTTTGTAGTGCGGGGAAGGCCCATTTATCTGCCCGGTGAACCCTGGAGATAGAGTGCTGTACTCTGACTATAGGACCTGGTTCCGGAGGATGGGTTGCTAACCAGGGTGCCCGAGTTCGTACCCACTCATTAGAATGACACTGCGGTTCTTGTCGACCGAGAGAAGCCCGTATTTGGTCTATTTCTTGCCCCGCTGAAATGGGGATATAGAGAAGAATCTTTCTTGCTGGACTGCCTGGCGGTCCATTTCAAGCATCAGATATCTGTGGGGTGGTTTACCGAGTTGAAGGTCTCCGATGCCCACGCGTTCAGGCCCGAAGCAGTGGAGTTCATGGACTACGTCCTTCAACATTACGCTCCCATTCTAGTCAAGGCCGGCGTATATCATAGCGTGTACGCCTCAAGGTATCGCTATACTATCTTCAGGAGTTTATGCTGCGGTATGATAAAGGTATTCTGCCTGGAGTATAACACTTTCTACACTTCGGAGGGATAAACCTCTTTAGACCTTTGGAGTCTTTCACAGCTTAGCGGCCTGCCGATTGACGGTGAGCCATATGAAGAAGTCTACTGGTCAGATTGGCTGAAGGATCAGACTGACGGCGAGGGCCGATATCTAGCGGGCTTCGTCTATCGGTACCTGATGAAGGCTTACAGTATGCTTTGCCGCTCATCGTATGATGCCAGGAAAGCACGCAAGACTGGGGAGAAGAGGCGTGTGCGGATGGGCGCTTGGCTCCAATATTTATTCAGTGGAGAGCACAAGTATGAGGACTTTCCCATAGTAACATCAAATGCCTTCAAGCGGAAGAAGAGGGTCTGGCGACAAGCCGCTTTCCCGCCTGTTTTGAGGAAAGGGCAGCAAGGACGCCCGAACCCTGCCGGTGTTGATGCAGTCACGCACTGTGCTGCATATCTAACTTACTGGATTTGTTCATTTGCTCTCCCGCAAGGTGATGAGAGCATAATCAGGGCGGAAGCCATCTATCCTGCTTGCCTGATGGCTTGGGGAACGAAGCTGTCCCTCTGCCCAGTGGCTTTATGCCTCATTTACAAGATGCCGGGGGACTTGCACCAGAATCGTCTCCCCAGGAATTTGCGAACGGTTGGTCCGCTACATTTCTTCAATGCATGGGTCTGCACATTATTCCCTGAAGCTGCTCCTCGGGGGTTACAGTTTGCACGCCTCGTTCTGAGGATGATCGAATTTGCTAGCGTTGAACCGTCATTGACAGCGGAACAACTCTTTGCCATTCGGGGGAAGTTGACAAAGGTCCCCACGGATGCGCCTGGGGCTCTGCATTTTTTTAGTTTGGCTGCCCATTCAAGCCCGCTGGTGAACACGATGCGGTAGTGCAATCTTTTTGAGGCGGAGGAATACATCCATCCAATCTCTGGCGCCAAGTGTACAAGGCCAATCCTGGAGCCAGAACTGGTTGATTGGGCGTTGGCTATCAGACCAAGCGTCCTTATTTTTCGGAAGAGCGGCATTTTGTGGCTGCAGCCATATTACCCCTATCGATTTAGTCGGAATTTTGGATATGATCAGCACATCCCTCCTTCTTCTTCGTAATTTGCATTGCCGAATAAGCATAGAGCCTGCCAGGTATCAAATGACGATGCCCGAATATGGTGGGATTACTTCCACCGCCGAGAGGAGGTTTCATTCAGAGTCCCGACTCCTGCTAATTTTCCCAGCGTCACCCCTGAATATATCAAATCATGGAACATGCAGACGGGGTTTTAGAAGAGCTCCCATCGAGACTGCTGGGCTATTGCAGAGCATAGATTTATGGACTCCCATCCTGAGCCGGTCTTGGACATTGATCCTTCTTACTTGAAGAAATTACGATCTTGGACCAATATGGAGGTGATGGCTTATCTGGAAGCCCGAAAGGCTGTGAAACGTCGCTCGCCTAGGGCTGACCCGACGTTGCCCGAGAATAGCAGGGATGACTTTGTGAAGACACTTCGGGGGCTATGCCGTGTGAGTAGTGAGCGGGTGGTCCTTCAACAAATCCCCCTACCAGTGGAGGAGCCTATCCAATTCGTGGCCGACTGGCGTCCTGAGCGCGACAGCTTGCACCCTTACCGGACTTTCATTAGAAGGGAAGACAGGCGGGACGCACTATATAGCAACACCCCTTGGCTATTTGCACTGCTCCACTCCCATAAACTCTTAGTGGGTGGCCCGAGCGAGACTATTCTGGACCAGCCCCTTTTCATTTCCTTCAAATATGCCGACGGATGAGGGTTGGACCATCTAGGCTTGTATTATCACTTGTCTTCTCGTGGCCATGCGGACTTGGTGTCGCTGGTCGAGCAAAGAGAGAAGATAGGAGATGTGTGTTGGCTAGTTTACGAGGCGGCCTCAAGAGACAAAGTACCCTCGCTGTTCTATTGGCCCCTTTCTCCTTTCTATACGGGACCGGCAAGTATCTTTCATTCTTTCATTTCATCATTTCGACTTGTTTCCTTCCTTCGTTGCAGTATGTTTCATTCTCACCCTTGTGCTTGTGCAGTTCGACTCACTTTAGAGGAGACCAGCACTTCATGGAATTGATAACAAAAGCTCAGAAGCCGACATACTTCGAAACTCCCGAGGAGGCTCCGACCACGATGCCATTGCCCTCTGGTGATTCGTGGAAGCGAAAAAGGTCCCAGGTGAGGGAGGCCATTGGAAACGCCAAAGTGGCGGTGATACGGATGACGCGGGCCCATCGGAGGCAGGCTGCGGGGCAAGAACTAGTGATTGTTCCTTTAGCAGTATCCTTTGAAGAATTTGAGGCCTCTTGGGCACAAGAACATGGAGTTGAAGGTATATTCTTCATTTTCGTGCTCTATTCTTTGTTCTGGCCGCGTCGGCTGATTGTTTCTTTACAGTTGCCGCCACTACTGGTGCAGTGGTTGGACAAGAGGCAACACCGACAGCTCCTGTGGAGGGGAATTTACCTTCTTCGACACCCAGCCACGAGACGGAAGGTAATTTGTAGTTCACTCATTGGACTTCTATAGCTCATTACATTTTTCAGTCTGCTTGACTTTCCTTTGTCTGAACTTTTAGTTGAGCTATGACCTTCTTCGCCTCCCGCTATCGGGGTTGCTGAGGAAGCCTTTGTTGGGGAGAAAGCCATTGTAGGGAGTGAGCCCACCCCTGAAATTCATTCTATTGGCGCTCCCATGGCAGAATCGACTGAGCAAGCCTTTACCGGGGGAGATGTTTCTACCGGAGGAGTGCCTGTTCCGATAAAGGAGCGTCAGGCGCCGGCAGAGAGCTCATCTTCTTTGGAGTAGGTCGACTATGGTGGCGACTCCAGTGACGGGGAGTTCTCACCCGTGGAGATGAAAATCGAAGATGCCAGGGTGTCTTCAGCTTACGTAAGCGATTACACAACCTTCAGTCCATCCCGACTGGCATGGAGCGGCCTTGGGCAATCCAGTCCACTCGTAAGTGAGGGGGCTGGACCTATGGAGGCCATGATTTCTACTGCTGCAAGCTTGAGCTTAGTGCCGGTCGAGGTAGGGAATCCTCCGCCGCTTTCACTCCACAACTCTTCTCATTATCTTCTATATCAGATGCCTAACGCATGTTGTATTCATGGTGCAGGCTGATGCGGTACTGCCAACTATAACTGTGCAAATACCTCTACCGGCTTTGGGTGTGGGTCAATCGACATTCCCACCAGTCTTGTAGCCTATCGCTTTGCGATATCCCAAGGATTATGCCACGGCAGCAGGCTTGTAGGTTTTAGGGGCAATTGTGGGCGCCGCTGAATCAACTGAAGCTGTGGAATCCCAAGCGCCTATTGCCGACAGAGAGCTGCTCTTGGAGGAGAGGAGTCTTCCCGAAATAGAAGCAGGAGAAATTGTTGAAGAAGAGGCTGGAGCTCCTAGGACTTTAACCCTCGTTACAGAATCCGCCTTGGTGGAGGCCAGTCAGGCTGAGCGTGAAGAGCAAGCATCCTCAGCTGTTGAGATTCTTGGTGCAGTTGCGCCGTAAGAAGTTGGCGGGGAGGTTGCTATTATCGAGACTTCCTCCACCATGTTAGCTGCGGGGGTCGGCTCCAGTGCGGGTGCCTTACAAGTTATGCCATCGTCATCTTCCGAACCAAGCGACGACATCTGGGTTGCCGTTGATAGTAGAGTAGATTTTCAGCTTCCCGACACGCCACCACTTGGTCTACAGTCATCGAACGACCTAGTGTGGCAGTTCTTGGGAACCCTGCAGCAGACTGTAACAGCCAGTCGAGATTTAACCTATGTGTAGCTGAGGGGCTTGGTAGAGCACCTTTCCCGTTCGCTGCTGGGTTTTGGTTGGCCCATGGACGATTGGACGCCGCGGGTGGTCTTGTTGCTAAAGTATGTGAACAGGAGGGAATTCCTTGGCCGAGAAGTGGCTGACCAGCTGACAGCCCTAAGGCTTGAGCGAAGAGAATGCCGGGCCGCTTTTGCGTCCTTGAGAGAGGAAGCACAGTCAATGCAAAATATGGCTGACAGATCTGCACAGCGTCAGACCTCTTTAACAGCAAGGACAGCTGAACTTCATGCCGAACTTTCCAGGGCTAAGGCTGAGCTGTAGGAAGCCGAACAGCAAGAAGTCCAGAGTGTAGAGGAAGTGGAATTATATGAAGGACGGGCCGCCTCGCTTGAAGAGAAGTTAGTGCAGTTGGGAGCTGCCGAGTCTCACCTGCAGGAATTAACCCGTCATCCCACCCTGGGGATTTTGGAGCTCAAAGACATCTTCCGACGCCCACTGCATTAACCCCTTTTTTGTTTTCTTCTTCTTTTTGTTTAGCTTCTATGTATCTCGATGGATGCCCCGAGTAACATGTATTTTGTCACTTCATAGAAATGAAATGTCTCCATTTGCCGTGATCACGACCTTGTCTTCCTTCTTTCTTCTTTTCCAATTGACTTAGCCCGGATATACGAGTTACTAGGGCAGGAGAGCGCTCACGCCTTCAGTGAAGGGGTGAGGGGTTTGCTCCACTGTAGCGTAACTACTCCCAGGGCCCAATTTGGCTAATATAGACTGGATGGTCGAGGGCAGAGGTGTAGCGGCCACTCGGACCAAAGGGTAAGGTAAGAAGGCCTATTGGTAGGCTTCACCGATGGTGACGAGGTTGCCGAGAGACCAAGAATGTATTCATTTCTCGACAGGGGCGGAGAACCCGAGTGAGGGGTAGGTTTGTTACTTTCCCCGAACAACGAAGAAAGTCAAGAATAGGTTTACTTATCGATGCGGACGGAAGATTCGGACCAATGGTTTGATTGTTGATTTCACCGATGGTGATGAAAAATGGAGGTAGGGATTATTCATCGACATAGGTTGAATGTCAAAGCAACAGGTGTGTTACCGCATACGCGTAAGGCCTATGACGGTGGGGTTTGACTTGCTGGCTGCACACGAGATTTTCGTGGGGCTTGGATGGTAAATGAGAAAAAGACATTACTTCCATCATCTTTTCATTAATTTCATTCGTTCATTGCTATTCATCATCATTCATCATTTTTTCTTTCTTCTCTCCTTTTTCTTAGTCACATTACTGACTTGAGTGCCCTTTCGGGTTTTCGCCGAAGCCAGCCCCCTCTTACTTTTGCCCACGCGCCCTCTTGGGTTTTCTCGTGGCGGGGTACCCGATTTTGCCTACGGCGCCCTTTCAGGTTTTCACCGTAGCTGGGTTATCGCCATTTTTACCCTTGCTTGGAACATCTGAGCAAGTTTGGCGAGGCACCTCTATTTTCAGCCTCACTTTTCCTTTCTTTCTTCCTTTTTTTTTAACTTAATTCACGGGATGAAGTAGGGATAGATGAGGGCTTGTCTATTCGCAACGGACGGGAAGTCCGGGCTAAGTTGATGCTGACCGATCTCATCGATGATGACAAGGGTCAAGCGCCGTTTGTTTATCGACATTGGTTAAGTGCCGAAGCAAAGGCGATTTATTCATTAACGAGGACGAAAGGTCCAGGTTAAGGGGAAGGTTGACCGGTCTTATCGATGATGATAAGGGTCAAATACTGGGTTGTTCATCGACATTGGTTAAATGTCGAAGAAAGGAGGTTTATTCATTAACGAGGATGAAAGGTCCAAGTTAAGGGAAACGTCGACCGATCTTACCGATGATGACAAGGGTCGAACACGGGTTTGTTCATCGACATTGGTTAAATGCCGAAGCAAAGGAAGTTTATTCATTAACGATGATGAAAGGTCCAAGTTAAGGGAAACATCGACCGATCTTGCTGATGATGACAAGGGTCGAACACGGTTTTGTTCATCGACATTGGTTAAATGTCGAAGCAAAAGAAGTTTATTCATTAACGAGGACGAAAGGTCCAAGTTAAGGGGAAGGTTGACCGGTCTTGCCGATGACGACAAGGGTCAAATACTGGTTTGTTCATCGACATTGGTTAAATGCCGAAGCAAAGGAAGTTTATTGATTAACGAGGATGAAATGTCCAAGTTAAGGGAAACGTCGTCCGATCTTGCCGATGACGACAAGGGTCGAACACGGGTTTGTTCATCGACATTGGTTAAATGCCGAAGCAAAGGAAGTTTATACATTGGTGGGACTTGGAAGGATATTCTACCTTGACCCTGAGGAGGGTCCTCTGGATGGAGGACGTATCATAATCATTGATCATTCTTCTCTTTTTCTCTTCCCTTGTTTTTTTAAACCACATTACCGGTACAAGCGCCCTCTCGAGTTTTCGCTGGAACCGGCCCCTTCTTGCTTTTCCCCACGTGCCCTCTCAGGTTTTCACGTGGCGGGGTACCTAATTTTACCTACAGCACCCTTTCGGGTTTTCACTGCAGCTGGGTTATAGCCATTTTTGCCCTTACTCAGAACATTCGAGTAAGTCTGGCGAGGCACATCTATTTTAAGCCATATTTTCCCCCTTTTTTTTGAACTTGATTCACGGCACGAGGCCGGGATGGACAAGGGCTTGTTCGTCAGCAATGGCTAATTGTCGAGGATAGGACCGTTTGCTAGCATGGACGAGAGGTCCGGGTTAGTGGAATGCTGACCGATCTTGCAGATGATGACAAGGGCCAAACATGGTTTGTTCGTCGGCGTTGGTTAGATGCCGAGGCAAAGAAGGTTTGTTCGTTAATGAGGACGAAGGGTCTAAGTTAAGGGAAAGGTTGACCGATCTTGTCGATGATGACAAGGGCCAAACATGGTTTGTTCATCGGCATTGGTTAAATGTCGAAGCAAAGATATGTTTGTTTATTAACGAGGATGAAAGGTCCAAGTTAAGGGAAGCTGACCGATCTTGCCGATGGTGACAAGGGTCAGTAACGATTTTTTCATCGACATTGGTTAAATGTCGAAGCAAAGATATGTTTGTTCATTAACGAGGACGAAAGGTCTAAGCTTGATCTCCTAGAATGAAATTTTGAGGGTAGTTAGACCTTAGTATTATGAACAAAAACTTCTGAAGAACATACCTCAGATAATGCTTCCCTACCTTAGTTCCACGCGAGCTAAACGTAAGAGTCGCCCATGTGAAATCTTAGGTCTATTTATAGGGTTAGCTAGGGTTTTAGGGATTAGAACGAACGTAGAGTCCAATTTAAGTTTTTAATTCGATCCTCTAACATTCTAGACTCTTCTAACTAAGGGATAGCATCGATCCTAGGTGATTAGGATGCCAAAGTTTCCATTTTTTCATGCTTCTTCCATTCACGGAATCTGCAATGCTTAGCAGTCTAGTCTTAGACCGTTTTATGCCCCATGCGGTCGCACGATAGACCGTTTCTACTGTTGGGCACCGAATTTGAACAGTTTTCAAACTCTTTTGATATTATCTCTACTTAAATTCCGTAAATAGGATAATTTAAGCTTCTAGAATATGGGCCAAAACTTATGTGCTTGGTTTTGTATCTTTTGGGCCTAAAAAGATTAGATTTATTTAAATAAATATTGGGCTTGATTTAATTAACTATAATTCATTTAAAAGCCCATTACCCTTGAATTAACTTCTATTTAATTCCCAAAAAATAGTAGAAAATCTGAATATATTCTAGAAAATTCAAAATATTATTTAAAAAATCTTGGGGTATTACACTTGGCATGTGCAAGGGTGAGAGCATACATATCTAGGTCTACACTTAGGCTAACAGTTGCACATGTAGAATAAACTCATTTGCATAAAGGGTAGATTATCATGCAAATTGTATGCACTTATTTTCACTGCCTTGTTTGTATTTACATCCCTGCATGCTTGTATGTATTTATATGTATACGTCCCTCCTTGAAATTTTTCTATGGCCAGCCATTCCTTGATTAAATAAATGTGGACCCAATGACTTTTGGCTCTAAGGCACCTTTTGTGGCAGCTAGAGAATTGTCTCTATATCCCATCTCTTCTCATTCCAAGTCACTCTCTCTCATTATTCCTCGGTGTTGGTTCAATAAAATGGTTGAAGGAGTTATTAAAAAATGATGAAAAAAATGAAAATAAAAAAATTGGAATTTAGGGTTAGGTTGACCACTTCGGTCGATCGCCACCCTCGATCCGGTCCACCGAACCCGACGAACCGTGCTGGCCGAACCAACATCCGAACCCCTTTTAAAGGGGTCTTCACACTCCCTTTTTTCATTCCAACTCCCCCACTCTCTCTCATACCCTATTTCCTAACCCTAGAACACCAAAACTCCACTTCCCTAGCCCAAAAACCTAATTATTTCTTCACTTGCACAAGATCCGGTCCATTTGTCACTGTTTCGGGGCGATATCTTCACTGCCATTCGTGCATTCGTGAAGACCTACCCAAGTTTCCAGATTGTGGAGAAGATCATTCCAAGCCCTAGGAGTGTCCTTTGGTCCATCTTCATCCTTAGGGTTGAGATTGATCCTTCGAGGGTTTCCACTGTGAGCTTTCTAGTCTAAGATGCCGCCTCGATAGAGTTCTCGACGTTCTGCCGAAGGGGAACCCAGTGACCAGAGACGAGAGGCCCCGGCTCATCCACCACCGCGGGCACCTGCACCTCGTCATGCACCTTGGTTGCCTCCACGACCCATTATTGACACCCGCCTGGTCGACTTCAATAAGGTGAACGAACTTCTGCCCGATATTTGTGTTGTCTTTGAGATTCAACACGGGTGGACTGATTTTGTCACTAGATATACCAGATATTACCCAAATCTAGTGCATCAGTTTTATGGAAATTTGGTTGAGAGAAATGGAGAGTTATATACGACTGTTCAAGAAGTTCAGATTCACATCACTCCGGACCTTTTTGAACATGCTTTAGGAGTGTCAGCCATGGGAGCTAACATGGTTTTTGGTCATGGTGAAGTTGAGGGCACATTTATTGCTATGACAAACTGTGACTACGTGCGTGGTGTTAGTGATTTGATTACCTTAAATGCAAATTATTTTCCACCAATGCAGAGGATATTGCACCACATGTTCACCTTACTTATTTATCCAAAGAGTGGGAGTAGGAATGAAGTCATAGAGGTTCACAAATTTCTATTTTATCATGTTATGAATGGAATGTTAGTCGACGTGGGTCGGCTCATGATAGACTTAATCGGGACATGCCGAACCCAACTGAGGAGATCTTTGCCCTGTGCTTCTCAATTGACAGGAGTATTTATTTATGCTGGGATAAACATGAGTGATGAACTGTTCATTCGAGTTCGACAGGATGATATCTACAACAAGCATAAGATTTTCACAGATTTTAGATATTACTATGGTCCCGATGGCGAGTTACGCCGGAATGTGCCCGTTTATGGAGAAGAATCTAAAAGTGAAGAAGAGCCCGAGTAGCAGCAAGGTCAAGGGGACGCCCCCCTCCAGTTCAGGCTGAGGACCAGCCTCCTCCACCTTCCCCACATCATATAGCACCAGAGATACCTCCTCCAGCATAGTTCTTTCATGGGGAGTCTTCTACTAAGGGGGCGGATAACACTCTTGGGTCAACTGTGAGACTTTTGACAGACGTCTTACGGGGATAGAAACTCGAGTGGATACTTTTGGGGGTCACCTCTCTACCTTTGGGGATCGCATAGACACTATGGATAATATGATTGACACTATGTCAGGTCGCATAGATTCTTTCTCCACGGTCTTGGACACTCTATCCACTCAGATGATGACTCTCTCCACCCATATGACCTCCCTCACCGCCAATCATGAAGACTCTAGCCAGGCCTTATTCCACCTCATGAACCTAACACTTCTTGGAATGCAGCGCCGTGATGTGGCCCGTGACACCTCCATTGCCCATATTCAGGGTCGTCTTCAGCTTCAAGACCATTCTCTTGAGGACATTCGATGACGCCTTGGCTATCAACCTCCTCCAGCGGATCACCGCCTGCAGATGAGCCATGAGGATTCTCTTTTGCTTCCTACCTCTAAACTGTTGTTCTTGGGTCATGTGTCTTTTGGGTCTCTTGTTCGTCTATCCTATCCCCTCCTTTGATGATGCCAAAGGGGGAGAAGTAGTTATGCAGGTCTTATATAGTTTATCTAATTTATGAATCCATGATCTTATGTTCTGTATGAGTGATCATTTGTGAGTGAGAACATTTTGTGAGTCATTGCATTTTGTGAGTCAATTTTGCATTTCCCTTTGATATGATGTCTAGAAGTCTTGCATTCTCTCAAGCATCAATGTACTTGTACTGAACTAATGGTATGAAATGATGAAAAGAATGCACTTGGTATTTGACGTTATTTGATTGTTTCATATCTTTTATTCCTTCTCTATTTGGCAAATAAAATGGTTGAATGGCCTAAGTGGATGTGGCGTGATGAAATGATTACCTGGTTTGATCGCCTTGTGGATTATCATTTTGATTGGTTCTTTGTATATCAAATGGTGTCGGATGGAAGACGGGCTAGCCAGTCTGAAATCCTCCACTATGCGTGAGTGTAAACTCCGCCTCGTACAAGAATCATGTGGATCCTTGCACGGATTGAATGCAATGTTTTGCAAGTCCCCTATTCACCCATAGCACGCCAATGCACTTAAAAATCTAGAGTTTTGTCATCATCAAAAAGGGAGAGATTGTTGAGTTTTTCCAGACAATTTTGAAGATAACAAAACCATGAGATGACAACGGTTTAAGTTCATCCATTCTTATAGATGTAAGTGCTAATGTGGGCTCTCAAAGCTATTCTTTTGTTACAAGAGTACGCTCAAACGGATCATGTTTCAAAAGCCTAGAATGTGTCCAAATCAACTCAAAATGAATGGAACAAAGTGTGGTCTTATAGTATATTTTATAATGCTATGTTCCATGGGCTGATAATTTTATTTCTACAGGTTTTTCAGAGTTTGGTCGACCTGGCCAACAGGGGCGGTCGACCTAATCTCCAGAGCTAAAAACTCTGTAAAATTACAGAGTTCGGTCGACCGCCCCCACTGGATCGGTCGACCGATCCTTTCAGCAACGAAACCTTCAAAACCTGTAAAAGTTAGGTCGACCGCCCTATGTCTCCCGGTTGACCGAACCCCCCGAGACAGTAATTGTTGACTTTATGTTTCTTCAACGTAGGAAGCCCTTCTCCTTAGATTTTTTAATCCCAAAGCCACCAAATATGCCATGATTTGTGGATCTGGTTCCTGGCTTGTCTCTTGACCATTTAAGATGTATAAAAACATCTCATTGGGGTCAAAAACCCTAATCAATCAAGGGGAGATCAAAGGGGGCTGCCAAGGGAGAAAGAGTGCTGTAGGAGGAGCTCCGTAAACATTGTTTCGTCCAAGCTCTATTCATCAAATCTCAAGCATTTGAATATCATCCTGAAGCCATTCAAGTAGAAATCGAGCTGAGAAGCAAGCTTCATCAAAGACTCTCTTCATCCACTAAGGGGGAGCTTAAATCAGAACTTTTCTTTTGTGTTTCCTTTTCTAATCTCTTGAGCTTCAAGTGTTGTTATTTGTAATCTCTAAACACTCGTGTGTATGTGGAACTTCCCAGATCTGTGTGTGTGTGTTGTTTTCTATTAGATTCAATGTGGATTGGTGTGTGTGTGTTTTGATCTTGTAATCCTTTACAAGATAGTGTGTGAATCCTCACAGATCGTGAGGGGTGGATGTAGGTTGCCATCACTACATCCGAACAACCTAAAAATCATTGTCTCGTGTGTGGTTTGATCCTTTTCTCCTATCTCTCTTCTGTGCAAGTTCACACGTTGTTAAACCATTTGTATTCCTTGCGTTTGATCTAGCATATCTTATCAACTTCACATTAGATCTCTAGTATATCAAAAGGCGGGTTCGGATCGACAAGGTCAGTCTTGTCAAGAAGATAACACCATGCGTGAGTGAATCTTCGGATTCCCAAACTCCGCCAAGTACCAAAGAGCTATTGTGGTGGTTGATTTTGCTAGATTTATTTTACTCTACATCATATCTCAATCTGTTAGTTGCTCATGTTAGTTTGTAGAGACTAGATGCAATGGTGCATACACGGATTCAGAGGGGGGTGAATGAATCCCCCTATAAAAACCTGCCCAATTAAAAACTATAACTAGTCAAAGTGCGGAGTTACAACACTCGGATGGCTCAAACAGAATCACTATTCTGAGAAGACTCACACTCAAACACTTAACGTGGACAAAAGGATGAAACACTTAATCACTTAGTGGATGCAGAAAACTCTGAAGAAATTAGATGTAGCGAACCTAATCATGCATCTATCGTGAACTAGCAAGCAAGCAATCCACTACACAGAGAGTTTTTAGGTGGTTTGGTCCTGCAGACCTACATCCACCCCACACTCCAACCAGAGTGTCGTTTACTGCTGCCAAACAGCTTGAAATCACTGGGCGTCACAGCTTGTCTACACACGCTACCTAACAGCTTGAACCAGAGGAACCCACTCCTTTCTTCCTCCACCGAGGAGGGCAACCACTAGCAACACCCAGTCACTAGCAACCAGAGACCGAAGTCTCTCTTCCTCCAAATCGGAGGGAACCCACAAGTGACAACCTGTCACTTGCAACCGGATACACCCAGTCTCCCTTCCTCTGAAACCCAGAGGGAAAGCACAAGTGACACCAAGTCACTTGCAACCGGAGACACCAAGTCTCCCTTCTCCTAAGTCCACAGGAGGAACCCCGATCCCAAACAATGGAAACGGAAAGCACTAAAGATTTGGAAAAGGACAAAAGATAAAACCAAACAGAATATAGCTCCAATGAGCTTGATGGCTCTAGATTTGATCCACGAGGCCAATCTTGAAACATATCTTCAATGTGCTTCAGCCGCTTCTTCACTGTCGCTCCTCTCTTCTCTACGCTCTCTTCCTCTTTCTTTCTTCTTCTTCTCTCAGTATGCTCTCTCGCTCTCCTGGCGACTCCTCCTTCTTTTTCTTCTTCTGCTGGCTCTCTCTCTTCTTCTCTCGATCTTACACTCTCTCTCTTCCACTTCTTCTACTTCTTTTTCTCTTACGCTCTTCTCTTTTTCTATCTCTCCTCAGATCTCGTCAGTTTGTATTCTTCTATCTTCTTCTATCCCACTCTTTCTGTCTGTCTGCTCTTTCTATCTTCTCTTAACTCTCTTCTTCTCTGTTAAGACCATTTTCTCCTAGTCTTCGATCCCCTTTTATAACCAAACGATGGGATCGTGGGTATCACGCTTCTCGGCCAACTTTCAAGCAGATCTGATCCACTTTGTTTCCTCGTGTCAGAATCGAGGTGCTGTGGCAGTCCACGTGGTTGGATCATTTGTTCTGGACCTTGCCTTGGATCACGACCCATTGACTTGGTGCTTTACGTAACATGTGTAGTTTGCTCTGTAAGTGTTCGACCATGTAACTCACCTGGCAGGAACATAGTCATAAGTGTTATCCCTTTGAAAAATAAGCACTGACCATGTGCGTAGATCTAAACAATGAAGTGCATGGACTTCCTAATGCATCATGCACAGACTTATATAGTCATTGCAGAAAACATGCACAGACTTCATATAGTAATGTGCAAACATACACAGACTATGTATGCGTGAGATGAGCAACGCACACAGACCATATATAGCATATAACAGAACGTGCATAGTCATATTAGCAAGATGTGCACAAACATCAGGTAACATGCAACAAAGTATGGATAGACCATGAGTGTGCAACAGAAGGAAGTGTGCACTGACCTTGTAAGTAAAGAATGTGCAATAATCTTGATAAGATAAAGGAAACATGCATGGACTCTAAATGACATGCACTGACTTTAGACAAGATAACAGAAGCTGTGCACCGACATTAGTAGCACAAGTAAAGACTTGCACCGACCGTGAATAATAAACAAGTTGTAACTGCGCCGACCTTGTGTATGAGTAGCCAAAGGTATGCACCGACTTGGTGCATGTAAAACATAACATGCACAGACTTTACTTTATGCAAACCAAATAAATTCACAGACCTTACTTGCGTGTAATGACTAAAGTTGCACCGATCCTATGCCAGTCCGATGCAAAGATTGCACCGACCTGAATAGTGAAGTGCACAGACTTGCACCGAGTTTGAAAATGCAAACCAGGCAATGCACCTACCCATGTGTGTGCACGGACTTAAACATTGAAGTACATAAACCTTTATACCGGACTTGAATCTGCACAGACTTTAGCATCAACATGCACCGAGTTACGTGAGTAGAGCAGTCAAGTGTGCACCGACCTTTATGAAGGTATGAATAGTAATAGCATCGATCTCTTCCATATGAAGGACAAAGCATACATTGACCTTGTATCATACAAGGAAAATGTGCATCGAGATAAGCAACAAAACATGTGCAACGAATTGAACAGTATTTGACAGATATGTGTGTGCACTGTTCTCTTCATCCTTCAGCAGACTATGAAACCATGCAACAACCACATATGATATTAATGCACAGATGAAGCATGATAAACATCATCAAAACCACAGGGGTACAACAATCTCCCCCTTTTTGATGATGGCAACATTATGAACACTATGAGTCAAAGACAACATGCTCACTCCAAACTATTCTCCCCCTTTGACTACATCAAAAAGGAAATAATAGTTTGAGAGATTTAGTAGATAGAGATCCAAAACATGCAAGACTCCAAACCATTCTCTCCCTTTGTTCCAAAAAAAAATGAAGCTGATATACAGAGGGACTTATGGAATCCTACTCCCCTTGAAAATGTGAGATAAGTGGAAGTGGGGATAGGAAGATGTCAAATGACCAGACTAATCTCCCCCTTAATACTAGAAAGATGGTGATGATACAATATCCCCTATTTGACAGAATAGAGGAATTGGAGTGAAAATTGTCATCAAATAATCAGATTCAAATCTGATATCAATTGATGTGGAAAGAGATATCAACAAAAGCACAGGATCAGTCATAGAAGGGTTTCAACAACAATTAGAAATTGAGCATGGAATGATCAAGAACACTGAGCAGCAAATTCAATAGGAATTTCAAGAACATTGAAATTGAGCAGAAAGTTGACTGAATTGCCAATGAATAGATGAGGTGGAAGGATTTTCAATAAGATACCAAATTCATAAATCTTAATAACCGAATTTTAGACTCTTCTATTATAAGAGATTATGAATGAGTCTAAACTGACCAGCATGGTTTAAGCACAAGGTATACAGAGTTTGTCAATGAAATTCAATACTCATATCTAAAATCAAGTTTTAATAAACATGAACCAATTGCACATATGATATTCTTGTTTAACCTCCTTCTATCTTACTTATTCAAATTCAATGACTCCTTTGAGAGTTACACAAGATAGTATTGAGATTAAACAAATATGAGTGTATCTGAACTTGTCTTTGATTACACTATTTTTTCAGATTTTTCGTTTGATTAGCACACTATTTTTCCTGAACAATTTTGGTTGATCAACACCTTTCTACATGAGGCACAACACGTCTTAGGTGAAGTGACCCAGTTACTCAGTGTGATAACTGCATTGCTTCTCAATCATGAGAATAGAGTTGGCAATAGAAATGTCTTTTTACTTGAGGAGACACCTTGATTAGAGGTAGGAATACCCAGTTACTCAACACGACCATGCCATTGCTCTGCCAGATTTTTAATCATTTTACAGTAGAGGTAACTATGGCACTTCATGACATGGGTTTACTCCACTTCTTTGATAGAGGACCCAGTTTCTCTGTGTCTAAAGTCATTGCTCTGACTAAGATTTCTTTCAAATATTTTTCAGATTCTTCAGATATTTCTTAGTACATTGTAATGCTTAAGAACAATACTTACCGCATGTATCTTAACCAAAGAAAGCCATATTTTTGAAAATTCAGATTTCAGAAGGTTTTGCAGGAAATTACATGAGACAATTGGTTAAGATTTATTAAAATAATGATTCAGATACTTTCAAGTCTTTTACACCCAAACTTAATGAATACATTTGACTTAAATCAATTTGATTCATCAGACATTCTTAAACCATTATAATAGAAGATTCTTCTTTTCGAAAGATGCTAGATTTATGATTAGGGTACACCAATTGAAATCTTTCCAGATTCAGATAGATCAACACATTCAGTGGCATCTAATCAATAGTAGCAACATGAAATTTTGTTTAGAGAGCAATTGAAGACATTATCAAGCATGCATGGAAGGTGAGAAAATTTAAACACATGCTTATGCGTCAGACTGATTTTTAGGAGGCAACGAGTTTACAAGGCTGCAGCACAAGAATAATTCAATTCAGAACCCAATAGCCGAGTCTGGAGTTCAGTCAGACCATCGTGATAAAAGTGACAGGGATGAATTCAAGTGCGGCTTTCCTTCAACAAATTGAGGAGTAGCAGACAGAGACTCCAGATTCAAGGCAAGTGGAATACTGATAATGACAGCAGAGATTAACTGGAGTCAATTTGATGTGAACCGCTAACACTCAAGAGTGGGAGAATGATTTAAATGGCTAGACAGGAAGAGTTCAGTTTGTGAAAGACCTATAAGATTAGAATGCTCCCCCTGACTAGATGCAGTGAGTCACTTCTTTTTGGATTTTTTGAAATTAGCAACATGCAGTGCGATTCACTATATGTATGCATATGCATTGATTTTCCTAAAAACATTACATGAATATGAACATGAGTGGCATGACCATCATGCAGGGGCAGCCAACCTCCCCCTGACTATATGCAATAAAATCCAGAATTCTTAATGCCACAAACACATGACCATTTATGCATCTACTCCCCTTGACTAAATGCATTATATGCAATGAAGACTGGATGCTTGGTTTTGTGATCTATGCTCATGAAGTAGACATGCAATTACTGCCTGAGATGGACTACAATAGACTTCATGTGCATTTCAGATTTTTCAAAGAATTTCAGTTAGAGGATGCACAAATGAATTTCGTTATGCAAGAAAAGATTCAAATTGAGCAGTGCAAATGACACACAAGAATGCAAGTATGTATGCTGAACTATTTATGCAAACATCTAAATCAGAAATTTTAGATGACACAATTCAGATTTTCAGAAAACAGCATTCAATTCATTCTCAGCTTAAAGTATGCACAGACTCTTCAGCAAAGGCATTTGATAACCTATGAGAGACAAATGAAATTTAGATATGAGCTTGTATGCATGAAATACACCTGATTGACAAAAATTTTCTAAAGTTAGAAAACCGAACCTGTCAAGTGCAAAGATGGGGTTTTACCAAACTTGGGTGCCTTGGCTTATACAACCCCTTGTTTATTCATCTCCAAGGCACACCTGCAACAAACACATTATTTTGGTGCAGCAGGTACCCAAGAGGTCTTGGGTCTTGCAGAGTTAGTGACACCTTTGACTGGACCTTTGACTGGTGCTCTCATCATTTTCTTGGCCAGGGAATCATCAAAACTCATTAAAAAGCATTCAGACATAGGGTGTCCTAATTGACCACAATAATGACAAGAGATAATAAACTTTTTGTTCTTTTATTGTGCACATTAACATGATCATGGAGTCTGTGCGCTTGGAAGTTTATGTTATCTACATGAGCATTTTGTCTTTTATTTCTAGCCAGCCAGCACTCAGTAGCTTTGTGGCCTGACTTCCCATAATTGAAACATGAAATGAATTTTCTTCAACAACAGATTTATTTCTCCCAAAAACTCTTTGATTTGAAGAGAAATTTTCGTGTTTAAAATTGATTCTTTTCCCTTGAGCATGCCAACAGTCATTGGCTGTGTGGTCATGCTTTCAACATTTGAACCATACAATGTGCTTATCTTTAGACCCAAGATTACTTCTATTAGAAACATAGTTCACAGAAAATTTATTATAATGAGTATCATTTCTATTTACAGAGAATTTAACAAATTCAGACTTGAGTTTCTTTCTCGTAACATGCCAACATTTTGCAGCGATATGACCTATATTCCCACAATGAAAGCAATGGGTTTTTCTCTTCTGATCTGTGGGGTGTTTTCTATCATGAAAATTCCTATCATGCATTTCATCATCTTTTTTCAGCACTAAACAATTATCCATGAAGTGATCATGCGTGCCACAGTAATGACATGAAACAATATTGGTTTTCTCTGAAGCATGGTGTTTGATATTTGAATTTTCAGCATGCAGGTTATTTCTTTCCCTTTTCAATGTTTTCTTTTTCACATTTTTATTTTGTGTTTGAATTTTCTGTGCAGTAAATTGAAACACATATGGAACATGAGTTTTGTCTTGCTCAGAACTTTTTACAAACACAGTAGTCATTTTGTTTCCATCAGTCTTTTTGTTGACTGGATTGTAACCCAGTCCCTCTTTCTAAAAATTAACATTGGTTCCAAGAAGTTTATTCAGATTGTCCTCACCTTTGACAAATTTTGATAATGAGTTTTTCAGATCTTGGATTTCACAGCTCAGAGAAACAAGGTTAGCTTCATAACCAGTAATTTCAGTTTCATAAGAAATAACCAGCTGATGCAAAGCATCATTCAGACTCTTCAAGGTGGCAATTTCCTGTTTCAATCTTATTTCGTGGTCAGTTTCATTTTCTTCCACGACAGATTTTCCCTTCTCAATTGATAACCATTTTTCTGCCATGACAGTATTTAAGACCATGAGCTTTTTGTTTTGTTCTTTCAAAATTTTCATTTCTTCCTTTAGCTTCTCATTTTGTATGAGTTTATTTATCAGAATCTGATCATCCAAGTTAACCGCTTCCTTCATATCAACTTTTGCCTCATCCAGATTCTTTTGCAGTTCGACATTAGCCACTTTAATGGCCTCCAGTTTTTCAGACATTAATTTGTTTCCTTCCTATATTCTTTTCAATTTCTCTTCATTCTTTTCAATGTCATTCCTAAGAGTTACATTTTCAGATCTTATGTGATTCAGTTCATATTCATGCTCTTTCAATTGTTTCTTCAATCTTTCAATTTTAGTTTTCAGAGATTCCAGTGTATCATTCTCTGAATAGGCATTCATGCTATCATTCAATTTTTTATCTAGTTCAGATATTTTATTCAGAGATTCTTGATTTTCACTATTTAGCAGACATATTTATTTCTTATATGTTTGAACATCAGACAAACAAGATTCATAAGATTATTTCAGTTTTGAACAACTTTTACAAGGAGAATTTAAACTATTCAGATCAATCTTTTTCAGCTTTTTATGTTGTTTTCTTAATTTGTCATATGCTTCTGACAGATCTGCATATGCTTCCTACCAATCATCTAAAGAGAAATTGTCGAATGGATTTACCAGTTCATTTTCCTCTTCTTCATTTTGATCACTGCTGTGATCACTCCGGATGGCCATCAAGCATTGATCATCTTTTTGCTTCGATCTCTTTTTCTTCTGGGTGCTCTCTCTCCCCTTCAATTGATCATCTTTTTCATGGCAGCCAGTCTTCAGTTTGTCCACTATATCTCTTGCAGATCTACAACCATGAAAGCAAGAGTGGAATCCCCTGTTAGCAGCTGCCTTTACCATCTCAAAGGCTTTCTGGTTTTCAGTACGCATAGATCTATGATTATCAGTCCATTTGGACTTATACTTAGGTAGTCTACGTGGACCATGTGAAATTAGTTTCTACAGATCTGGATCGACAGCCTTAACAAACATATGCAAGTTTTTAAGCCACATATTAAAATCTGTACCGTCGAAAATCAGAGGATGAGCCATGGAGGCAAACCAACAAGCAATTTCAAAATAGTATGCAGAAGATAGTGATGCACCGAAAGCTAGCAGGATCCTCTACAGATCGCTGGATCTGGAAATTCAGAAACCCGCTCTGATACCAATTGTTAGTCTGTAGAGACTAGATGCAATGGTGCATACACGGATTCAGAGGGGGGGGGGTGAATGAATCGCCCTATAAAAACTTGCCCAATTAAAAACTATAACTAGTCAAAGTGCGGAGTTACAACACTGAGATGGCTCAAATAGAATCACTGTTCTGAGAAGACCCACACTCGAACACTTAACGTGGACAAAAGGATGAAACACTTAATCACTTAGTGGATGCAGAAAACTCTGAAGAAATTAGATGTAGCAAACCTAAGCATGCATCTATCGTGAACTAGCAAGCAATCAATCCACTACACAGAGAGTTTTTAGGTGGTTCGGTCCTGCAGACCTACATCTACCCCACACTGCAACTAGAGTGTGGCTTACTGCTGCAAAACAGCTTGAAACCGTTGGGCGTCACAGCTTGCCTACACACACTGCCTAATAGCTTGAACCAGAGGAACACACTCCTCTCTTCCTCCACCCAGGAGGGCAACCACTAGCAACACCCGGTCACTAGCAACCAGACGAAGTCTCTCTCCCTCCAAATCAGAGGGAACCCACAAGTGACCACCTGTCACTTGCAACCGGAGACACCCAGTCTCCCTTCCTCTGAAACCCATAGGAAAAGCACAAGTGACACCAAGTAACTTGCAACCGGAGACACCAAGTCTCCCTTCTCCTGAGTCCACAGGAGGAACCCCGATCCCAAACAATGGAAATGGAAAGCACTAAAGATATGGAAAATAACAAATAAAAGGATAAAAGAAAAAACAAAATAGAATATAGCTCCAATGAGCTTGATGGCTCTGGATTTGATCCACGAGGCCAATCTTGAAACATATCTTCAATGTGCTTCAGCCACTTCTTCACTGTCGCTCCTCTCTTCTCTACACTCTCTTCCTCTTTCTTTCTTCTTCTTCTCTCAGTATGCTCTCTCGCTCTCCTGGCGACTCCTCCTTCTTTTTCTTCTTCTTCTGGCTCTCTCTTTTCTTCTCTCAATCTTACACTCTCTCTCTTCCACTTCTTCTACTTCTTTTTCTCTTACGCTCTGCTCTTTTTCTATCTCTCCTCAGATCTCGTCAGTTTGTATTCTTCTATCTTCTTCTATCCCACTCTTCTATATGTCTGCTCTTTCTATCTTCTCTTAACTCTCCTCTTCTCTGTTAAGCCGTTTTCTCCTAGTCTTCGATCCCCTTTTATAGCCAGACGATGGGCGCCGGTATCACGTTTCCCGCCCAACTTTCAAGTAGATCTAATCCACTTTGTTTCCTTGTGTCAGAATCGAGGTGCTGTGGCAGTCCACGTGGTTGGATCATTTGTTTTGGACCTTGCCTTGGATCACGACCCATTGACTTGGTGCATTACGTAACATGTGTAGTTTGCTCTGTAAGTGTTCGACCATGTAACTCACCTGGCAGGAACATAGTCATAAGTGTTATCCCTTTGAAAAATAAGCACTGACCATGTGCGTAGATCTAAACAATGAAGTGCACGGACTTCCTAATGCATCATGCACAGACTTATATAGTCGTTGCAGAAAACATGCACAGACTTCATATAGTCATGTGCAAACATACACAGACTATGTATGCGTGAGATGAGCAACGTACACAGACCTTAGATAGCATATAACAGAACGTGCATAGTCATCTTAGCAAGATATGCACTGACATCAGGTAACGTGCTGCAAAGTATGGATAGACCATGAGTGTGAAACAGAAAGAAGTGTGCATTGACCTTGTAAGTAAAGAATGTGCAAGAATCTTGATAACATAAAGGAAACATGCATGGACTCTAAATGACATGCACTGACTTTAGACAAGATAACACAGGGTGTGCACCAACATGAGTAGCACAAGTAAAGACTTGCACCGACCGTGAATAATACACAAGTTGTAACTGTACCGACCTTGTGTATGAGCAGCCAAAGGTATGCACCGACTTGGTGCGTGCAAAACATAACCTGCACAGACTTTACTTTATGCAAACCAAACAAATGCACAGACCTTACCTACGTGTAATGACTAAAGTTGCACCGATCCTATGCCAGCCCGATGCAAAGATTGCGCCGACCTGAATAGTGAAGTGCACAGACTTGCACCGAGTTTGAAAATGCAAACTAGGCAATGCACCGACCCTTGTGTGTGCATGGACTTAAACATTGAAGTACAAAAACCTTTATACCGGACTTGAATCTCCAGAGACTTTAGCATCAACATGCACCGAGTACGTGAGTAGAGAAGTCAAGTGTGCACCGACCTTTGTGAAGGTATGAACAGTAATAGCATCGATCACTTCCATATGAAGGACAAAGCATACATTGACCTTGTATCATACAAGGCAAATGTGCACCGAGATAAGCAACAAAATATGTGCAACGAATTGAACAGTATTTGAAAGATATGTGTGTGCACTGTTCTCTTCATCCTTCAGCAAACCATGAAACCATGCAGCAACCACATAGGATATTAATGCACAGATGAAGCATAATGTTTGACATCATCAAAACCATAGGGGTACAACAGCTCGTTTATCATACTTGCTTTAAATCGGCTAAGTTTTCGTATAATTTGTAATGACCCAATTCACCCCCCCTCTTGGGTGTCATTGATCGTGGGACTTCACAGTGATCTCTGCAAGCTCCGCAAAAGATCTGGCAATCTCCCGCTCTCTCTGGTTCCCCTCTTTGAACATTTATCTCCTCGAGTACTCATGAAAGTGGGGGGAGACAGACAAACCCTAATTGGAAAGGGGGGAGGATAGGAGCCAGGGGACACTTATAGCCCTAGGCGACCTTGGGAGAACAGCTGCGACGTCTCGCATGCTCGCATACCCCGAGACAGCGCACGCGAACGGATGCAAAAGGATATGATCATTGCTCTTGAGCACCCGCACACTAGGGCAACCACATGTATGGACCCGAGAATCTAAGTTGGGACAGCTCATAATGGCCAAATTCCCATCCTTGCCAAAAAACTCGATATGTATAATCTCTACTCTCTGAGCCTATCCTTGGCTCGGGAGTAGGGGGGCAAGTGAAGGGGGGAGATTCGCGGCCCACCATATACATGGCCCAAATGTCCGATTAAGGCCCGCCAGGCCCAACAAGTGACAGCCCTTATAAGGCCCACTTACTATGGGTCCTCATTCGCTCAGGGCCAACATAGCCCTTCGAGTCTTGGCTCGGTTGCCCGATCGATAGGCCTCCCTAATGCTCGGGAAAAGCCTATATGCGATTGGCCGAGCGATCATTAGGCGGAGGATTGCTCCCTTAAAGGTTCCCAAAACCTTGTCCCCCTGGCGTAGGCAGGGGATGTCCCTTATCTGTTATGGATCAGCCCGTCATCAAGACTCCACGGTAAGCCAGGGTGAATTCATCGCGACTGGGCGCTTATCTAAGGGGATGTTACGCTATTACCTAGGAGTGAGAAGCTCAAGAGGATGAGGGGAGGGTGTGAGTCCTTGAACGATAAAAGTCCCCCATGTAGACATAGCATCCCCCAAGTCCTCACACTTCCTCTACCTAGGGAAGGTAGCCGACAGCTATATAAACTCAGGAAACCCCTCCAGAAAGGTAAGCCAATTTTTAGCCACTTCAACTGGTGGAGAGCGATCTCGTGCCCTTCGCCTCTCCTACCCGCTTTTCGCACCTTGCTCATACCACTTCCTGACTTAAGCATTAGAGGGTTTTTCCTGGGTTTACAACCCCGGCCCCCCTGATCGCTCTATCCCCTTTTTGTAAAATTCTATTCCATAGTGGCTGCACCCCGCCAACACCCTAGATCTGAAGGCTCACGGCTTCGCACGAGATCTTGCCTCTTCACGTGGGATCATGAACAAATTAGACAATCTACAATAAATATCAATGCTATAAATATTATGTAATGTGCTCTCCATCCTAACGAATATTCTCATCCTTCCATGTGCACTAATGGGAAGGAGATGTGAGACAAGCTCAAACTCATCTATGAAGGAACCACATAAGTTAAGGAGATGACGGCCAACCAACTGGTTCACAAATATGAGTCGTTCAAGATGAAACTATAAAAATTGATCTCTAAGTGTTTTGCTCAGCTCACAAAAATAACCAATGGTCTGAAAGGTCTAAAAAAAGATTACACAAATGCTGAATTAGTAAGGAAGATCTCTCCCCCATCATGGCACACAAAAGTATCTATAATTGAGGACTCCAAAGATCTATTCACGTTGTAATTGAAACAACTCATAGGATTGCTCATGACCTATAAGATCAATTTTAAGAGAAATGAAGAAGATCACAAAAAGAAAAAGACCATTACGCTCAAAGCTTCCTCGAGTGTGAAAGATTCAAATGTTGAATAAGACTTTGAAGAAGAAGAGGAAGGCAAGATCATGATGATCGCAAATCAAGTAAGAAAATTTCTAACGAAAAAGAATAGGTTCCAAGGAACTTCAAAAAGCAAATCAGAAAGGGCTCTCCAAGTAAGGGGGAGTCGAATAAGAAGGAAGAAGTAATCAGCTATGAGTGTAGGAAGTTTAGACATATGAGAGGAGAATTTTTGGAACTTCAAAGCAAATAGAGGAAAGAGAGAAAAAAAGTCCAAGGCAATGGTTGCTACTTGGAGTGATAAGGATGAGGAATCATTGGATGGCATGGAAGACCTCATCGCAAATCTGTGTCTCGTGGCCTAAGAAGAAGAAGCCATATATTTTGAACCAATTTCCATTTCGAACGAGCAATGAGAAATTGCCCATGTCACCCTGTACAACAAATATGTGGAAATCAAAATGGTAAATAAAGCTCTAAAGAAACAAGATGACTGCATACATGACAATCATGAACTATTTGATAGAATAGTGTTAAACTATAAACAGCAGCAGACTTAGGTCTGAAAATGACTCCTTGCGGACTAAGATTTCCATGCTTGAGAAAGACATTGTTTGTCTAAATTAAAAGACATGTTGTCTAGCTTATGAGGTTGAATATCTGAATGTAACTTTGCCTATATTTGTGAAAGGAAATTGTAATCTTGATGTCATGCTTGGAAAGAGAGTAAATTTTCAAAAGGAAGGATTTTGATACATCTCAACCAAGAAGAATGTTTTAGAAAACAAAATGATGACATCATTTGTTCATACCTCACATAATCATGTTACATCATCTTCAAGATGCATTTCTCATGTGAACTATTACGAATGTGGAAAATATGACCACTATGCATCAAATTGTTCCGTTTGAAAGAATGCATACAGTTGAAAGGCTATGTAGGGTCAAACAAGCTATGATGAAATATTGGACTAACCCCTATGGACCCAAACACATTTCGGTGCCAAAGGAAATGCCATAAGAATATTTTTTTCGTATAGGTGTATTTTAAGTTGATAAGAAATAGATGGTATTTGGACAGTGGATGCTCAATACACATGACATGTGAAAGATCTCAGTTCACATCTCTCAAAGATAGGCATGGAGGAAAAATAACATTTGGTGGAAAAGGCAAAGGAAAGATTGTGGGCATTATCAATGTCGGTAAAAACTCTCTAAACTTAAATGAGCATTTGTTGTTTTTGAAAATTTTAAATCATAACTTACTTAATATAGGTCAACTGTGTGATAAAGGATACATAGTTATTTTTGAAGCTTCTTGCTATGCAATTCTTGACAGATTTTCAAATGAAGTCAATTGTGTAGGAGAAAGGGTTAACAACGTATATACAATCAATCTTGATGACGTTGCAAGTGAAAATTTGTACTTGGTTGCAAAAGTGATGATAATGTATGACTATGGCATTATTGGCTTGGACATGTTAGTTTTGGAGTAATTTATGAACTATGTAGAAATGGTCTGGTCATTGGCTTGCCTAAATCTTCCTATGAATGTGACAATGTGTGGTGGATGAGCTAGAGGTAAAAAAATCAAGATTTCCTTCAAGTCAAAGAACAATATTCAACATCTAGGCCAGTAGAGTTGTTGCATTTAGATCTGTTTGGACCTACTAAGACTTCAAGTTTAAGGGGCAAAAATTACTGCTTTGTATTTGTGAATGACTTCTCTAGGTTACATGGGTTTTTTTTAGCCCATAAAAGTGATGCATTGAGTGAGTTTATAATTTTTTATAAAAATGTGAAAATGATAAAGGTTATTTGATTGCTTCAATTCATAGTGATCATGGTAGGAAATTTTAGAACATAACTCCAACCCTGCAGTAAAATGTTGTTGTGGAGAGGAAAAATTGAACAGTTATTGATATGGCCAGGATTATCCTTTATGAAAATGATTTGTCTAGGTATTTTTAGGTTGAAGTCATAAACACTCCATGTAACATCCTCAATAGGGCAATGATGAGGCTCTTGCTCCAGAAGACTCCTTATGAGCTCTATAAGGAAAAAATTTTATAATATCCTACCTCAAACCTTTTGAATGCAAGTGCCTCATTTTGAGTATGGTAAGGAAAGCTTGGGTATGTATGATGCAAAGTGCGATGAAGGTATATTTCTTGGATACTCTTCAAATTACAGAGCTTATCATATTTTCAACAAAAGAACTCTTGTTGTGGAAGAAAATACACATATCATTTTTAATGAATCTAACTCAATGATGAGAAAATTGGCTAATAATGATGATGATGATGATGATGATGCATGGATTCTTCATAAAGATTATGAAAATCAACAAGGAAACTCAAATGAAGATTCTCCAAAGGAAGAAAATAATGCAAAATTCATGAATTATCCATCACAAAGAACACAAGGAGACAACCAAGATGAACCTCTCATTAAAGCACTCTAATAGGAATCAAGAGGTCATCAAAGTCTACTAAGGGCATGGAAAATTACGAAAAGCCATCCAATGAAGAATATTATAGGAGATCCATTAGTTAATATACTTACAAGGTCATCACATTGTCAGGTGATAAAGAGTGACTACCTCACCTTCGTTTCTTAAATTGAACCTAAAAATGTTGATGATGCACTAAACGATACATTCTAACTATTGGCTATGAAAGAAACACAACACCAATTTGAAAGGAACAAGGTTTGGTACTTAGTGCCTTGACTAGAAAATCACCCTGTATTCGGTGCCAAATGGGTGTTTCGAAACAAACTGAGTGGCACAAGTGTGGTAGTTTAGTGTAAGGTGAGATTGGTAGCTAAAAGTTATAGCCAAAAGGTTGGAATTGATTTTGATGAGTCTTTTGCACCAGCTGTACGTCTAGAGACCATTCGTATATTATTTGCATTCGCATGTTCAATGGGTTTTAAAATCATCCAAATGAATGTGAATAGCCTTCTTGAATGGTCACATTAAAGAGGAAGTCTTTATAGAACAACCTCCTGGTTTGAGGACTTTGAATTTTCACATCATGTTTAGAAATTGCAAAATAACTCTGCATCAAAACCAACTCCAAGGGCATGGAATGATAGGCTTATGACACTTTTGATTCAAAAAGTCTTTAAGCTTGGTGTGGTAGACACAACCCTGTTCACCAAAGCACCTAATAATGATTTGTTGATTGTTCAAATATATGTGGATGACATAAGTTTCGGTGATATTTATGTATCTTTGTATGCAGAGTTTTCTGAGATGAGCCTCATGTTATAACTCATTTGCATTTTTGGACTCCAAATAAAGCTGTCAAAAGAAGGAATGTTCATCAGCCAAGCAAAGTACACAAGAGAACTTCCGAAAAGGTTTGACCTAGATAAGTCAAAATCACTCCCCACACCCATGGCAACCTCAACCAAACTACATTTAGATGAGCAAGGTAAAAGTATGGATTCAAAATATTTAGAGGTATGATTGGCTCACTGCTTTACGTGGCTGCAAGTAGGCCTGATGTTCAGTATAGTGTTTGCTTGTATGCTAGATTTCGAGCAAGTCCTCGGGAATCACAATGGATTGCAGTTAAAAGGATTTTTAAATATCTTGCATACATAGTTGACTTTCGGTTATGGTATCCATGTGGATGTGAGTTGAAACTAGTTACTTATTTTGATGTGGGATATGCTAATTGTAAAGTGGATAGAAAGATTACTAGATGAGCATATCAGTTCTTAGAAGGCTACTTGCTTTATTGGACCGCTAAGAAATAGAACTATGTAGCATTATCAATGGCCAATGTTGAATATGTAGATGCTAGAAGTTTTACTACACAAGTACTCTAAACTAAGTATTAGATGATTGATTATCATGTGGATTTGTATTGTGTTCCAATTCTGAGTGACAATATTAGTGCATTAAATCTCTCAAAGAATCTCATCCAACATGCTTGCACTCTGCATATAGAGGTCAGGCATCACTTACTCAGCAATCATGTAGCTAAGGAAGGCTTGATGCTTAACTTTATTGATACCACCCATCAAATAGCAGACATCTTTACAAAACATCTTAGTGAAGAAAGATTTTCCACAATTTGTAGGAAACTGGACATGTGTAAAATGTATGAGTAATAGGAGGTGTCCAAAAATGCATTGATATCTTGTGTGTTTATTTCTTTGGATGAATTTTAGGTGTCTATTTTTATGTTCTTGCTAGTGAGTACTTGAATAAGGCTACATGTAAGTGTTTATATAAGTTATTATTTCTTGAGTCAAATGTGTGTTCAAATATCATGTAATCAACGACAACAAAGTCTAAAAGAGGCAAAGGGAAGAGTCCTCATCATTCAAGCTCCTGCATAGTTGGCTTACCTAGGGAACAAACCTCAAATTTTCCTTCTCTGGAAATTAAGGTTGATCGCCCCAGTTGGGGCAGTGGATCATTTCTCTATTGAACCTTACTCTATAGGTCCATTGCTCGATCAAAGTAGTCCACCACTTCAGGGAGATCAGTTCACCTTTAAAGAGTAGCAGCTCTCTCTCCTCCCCCTTTCACCCTTAATCCTTTCAAACCATAGAGCTGCCCCCCTTGCCCCTTGCTCCTTATCCACCTTCCTCAACTCCTACCCCTCTTTCCACCCTAGACCTTGCCTCTCCACACCTGTCCAAAGGTCTCCAGACCCTCTTCTTCTCTCTATTAGGGCAGTTTGAAGAAACCGCCTTCTCCTCACCCCTAAGCCATCTCACCCAAGGCTCTGCCTATCTCCCACACGTCCTCCCTCTTCTCCTTCACAAGATTTCACCCATATCTCTTCTCCTTTACACTTCTCACCCTCTCTTCACCTCACCCTACTGGGCCGTATCTAGAATGGCTCCAAGAAAGGTGCTCATGAGGAGGTTACCATGGCTCAGTAGGAGGGACAAGGGCTCAAGCCGCACCCCTACCTCAGGAACCAGCCCAGGAACACACTAAAGGTCAGATCCAAGGGGTACTTACCCCTTAAGGTTCATTCCCCATTGTATTATTCCTCCACGGATGGTTGATCTTCTTGAACTAGATGCCATGTTCGATTTGTTGCAAGAACTATTTGTGGCTCAAGGTTGGATTGATTTTATGAGTACAAATGCTATCTATTATCCATCTCTCGTTCAAGAATTTTATGGACATATGTTCACTGAAAAGAAGAAGGATTTGACCATAGTCAAAGGGATCTGAATCATGCTCACTGAAAAGGTGTTGTTGCGCTTACTAGATATCCGCATGGAAGGAGAGTTCAACGACATGGCCATACCAATGGAAGAGACATTTTACAACATGACTTTGGATGAGAATGCTAAGTATGTTCTAAGCTGCAAATTGAATGCTAATACATTTCCCCCTCTATGGCATCTCATTCATCACATGTTGACTACGATTATTGACCCGAGGAGGGGAAATCGAGATGAGGCCACTAATATAAATAAATTTCTATTCCACTACATCTTCAATGGGATCCATGTCTCCAAGTTGATGTTAAAGTTGATGAGACCCCTATGCTAGAATTCTGACTCTAGATTTTTTTTATGCAAATGTTGATCTTTGAAATGAAGTATCGACTGTGTTAGTAGTTGGGCACATTCTAGAGGGGGTCGAATAGGTGTGCCTTTAGAAAATAATAGTGTATAAAAATTTAAACGTGAAACGTAGTGTGAAATAAATATGCACAATAACAATCACACACAGGGAACACAAAGATTTATACTGGTTCAGTTTGTCCTCCTTGGTAGACATATGTCCAATCCCCTTGGAACTTTACAAGGGATTTCATTAACTTTCTTCGAAGGCTACACCCACTGGTTTTACAGAGTCTAGATCCCAACTGAGCTTAACAGGCCTCAGCAAACCTTTCCCTTCTTGTTTTCTAGGAACAAACAACCCAAATGATTTTTAATCAGGTTTTAGCAAACCACCTAGTCACACAATGTGACTTAGTTTATTTGGTTATTTCGCACTAGCTAGCTTTTTGGGAGGTAGTCACCGAGCTGATCTAAGTTTTAGCGAATTGACCTAGCACACACAGTGTTGTCCCCCCAAGCAACAAATGCGCTTATCCCTATCATGAAGATAGTTATAATTTTACAATATAAATAAATAAATAATATTGAAAGATAATTAAAGGAGGGAATGAAGAATGTCATTAAAGTGCAGATTCTTCCTCCTCTTGAATGCTTTCCAGAGTGAGAGACTTCAGGGATCCCAATGAATGTGGTGAGGTCTCTCAAATGCGTGAGTGTGTAGGAAGCTTGTCACTTGGGAATCACTTGAATGCTCATTGAACGCTTGATATGCAAAACATGGTTCATTCTTCCTGTTAGACTTTTTTTTTGTTAAGTCCTTCCTATTGATTTTGATGATAACAAAACTCCAGATTTGTAGAGTTTTTAAGAGATGAAAAAATGGCTCTAGTGATTGGTTAAAGTTTATTGTCTAGGCACTCTCAATGTGCTTAAAGTTATTTTGATATATGAAATGAGGGTCTAACATTTTTCATTCAAGTGTGAGACAGGTGAAACAATTTTAACAAAGTAGATCACAAATTAAAGCCTAATAGGTATGATGTTCAAGGTTATTTGAGATGAAATTTACTTGTATTATTTCTTGTTGTTACATGGCAGAGGTCGACTGACTCATTCAATCATGTCGACCTAAAGCTACCCAACAGCTCCAAGTAACACTATCTGGACTCAGAGTTTGCAGAAGTTAACCTTTTTGAAAGAAAAAGTTGATGGATTATGAAGATTTGTCGACCAATCTAGGTTCTGAAGTCGACCTAAAACCTCTAGAGAGTGCAATTTACTTAGTCAAAAGTTCAACCAGTGAAAAGGTTGACTGATTCAAAGAGATAGGTTGACTGACCTAGTTTTCTCAAGTCGATAGATAGGCTCCCGATGGTACCGTGTTGCCGAATCTGCACCCAGGGGATCAATTGATCGACCGATGCTAAGCAAGAGGTCGACCAATCAATTTTTTCCTTCTAACCTCTATTTTGTAGGTCGAACATAGGTCAACCTATGGAAGAAAATGGTCGACCTAAAGCGATTACACGAAGAATGTTCCCGATCCTTCAAGCATGTGACTCGTGCATGAGGGCGTACACAAGGATGCTGACATAGATATTCCCTTCCTCTCACGTGTGAGGGATAGTGGATAAGGCTGGAGGAAGCTTCTAAGAGGGTCTAGCACACTTTTTGGACGAGTGAATATGCTCTTTGCAGGGGTGGATCGAAAATAGCCAAGTTGAGGAAATAAAGGCCGTCCTCTTTGAGTGCTGAGGTTTTGTTCCATTACCATTGAGGAAAGGGTCGTTATAAGGAGTTTTCTACTCTACTCTTGAGGGAACATCGTATGGATCAAGCTAGAGCTATTGGGGCAATGAGAAGAACGTCGTTCCTGATTGCTCTATGAATAAAGCCTAAAGAACCGCGATAGGGGGAGCCTAGATTGATATATACTCTTCATCTCCCACTTCTTTTTATCATTCTAAGCTTAACTATGTATTCATCTTGAATTCAAAGTTTACTTGTGTGTGGAGATTGCAAATGTTCATGTGTGTGTGTGTGTTAATGCTCTTCATTGTATTGGAGATTAGTTCTTCGTGCGTGTATGTGTGCCGTTCTTAGTCTTGTAAGGTCTTTACAAGATTAGTGTGTTTTAGCTGCACACAACGTGGGGGGTGGACGTAGGTTGCACAAGGTTGTGGTCAAACCAACTAAAAAATTTTAGGTGTCCTGTGTACTGCTCCATATCCCCTACCCCCATTCTTTGCATTCGTGTTGTCCGATCATTACACTGCTAATAGCTCAGAGTGATTTGCACTGTTATCACGTAGATCATTTTTGTTGATACAAATAGTCATAGTTTAAATTATTTTGGGGAATCAATTCACCTCTGTAACGACTCAAGATCCGGATACTAGGAATTACGCAATACCATTCGAATCCTGGCCCGCCACCCACGAGCCGGAAGGCTGCGAAGGGTTATTTAGGTGTATGGAGGTACATTAAAATTTAAAATAATACAAGTAACAACTATATAATTAAATGTTTCAAATAATAAGAAATAAAATTACATTTTCAATTAAAGAACTAACTACAGAGTCCAGTCCAACAAAGTATAGTCTATAGGGAAAAGAAACGTACTCTAACACCGGTACACCCCCGGCTCTAGCGAGCTGGCAACTACGAACCTCCGCGATGTAGCTCCGAACCTCATGGAGAAACCGCAACACCTGAAAAGATAGGGGTGAGGGGTCCCACGAACCCCCACCACATAACATGGCGGTAAACAACAGTGATAACCACAATAACAATAGTAGCAATAGTAAAGAAAGAAAGCGATGAAAACACAAATATCTAGGCTACTCCTATCGGCACGAAAGAAAACCCCGATCTTGCAGTCGGGACCACCGAACCACCGAAACCCCGGTCTCACAGTCTTTTGCCAAAAATCCTAGACCTCTCTATCGGGGAAACACACGGAAGCTACCCGAAGAACCATGTCTCACAGACAGGAAACTAAATCACAAATCACGAGAGTCACATGTCATGTGATGGGAGTACCTGCCCACTAGAAGCAAGGTCGGACATGTCCACTGACGTCTTAGTCCGTGCCCCGGGTGTCTCCCTACTCACCCCAGGCGAAAACTGAGACACCATACAAAGTAACCGAGGAACAAGGGTCTACTCAGGGTTGTGCTCATCAGCATGTGTCCGAAGTCCCAGACGACGTGCGCACACACTGACTAAATTTGTTACGTCAGGCCCTCTAGATGGTTTTCCTCCCATCCCGGACTCAAGCCGCCACAGTGGGAGGCACTATGGCAACCAGCCCAAAATCATCTCTCCCGAGTATAGCTCTCCACCCACTCCCTGGAGGGTCGGCACACGCGTGCCCAGGCAAGCTACGACTAGTGGGGGGTCATTGAACGTGGGAACTCTCCATAAAGTGGAAACATCAAAGCACTAACGGTCACGCAAGCACCCATCATAACTATCTCGAAGTACCAAGTGGCTCAGTGCCACCAGGCTTTTAACACTCAACTAGACCTACCAATCCGATGGTCCTTGAGTCACGCGACTCAGGCCAAGACCATTATATAATACAACTCCATGCCGCCAATTTATTCTATTTCAAGGGTCAGAAACCATGATCAAAAGAATCCTTAAGATGGCTCATAATCACTGAGTTCATTCCCTTTCCAAGGGAGACCAAGAAGCTGCCAGCCCTAGGCTAGATCAAAAGACTCTCAGTCATTGGCGATATGCATGGCTCACACGGAAACCGCTTTCTGAAAAGGCAAACCTCGTGCAGGGACAACCCTCCGCACCTACACTAGTACACGGTAACTCGATCTAGCACAATGAAGAAAGCCCGGAACACACGGGGTCACTCGGACCCTCTAAATGACATGGGCACACTAATTGAGATATAGTGAATCCTTCGGACTCCCAAAAACATAGTCACGGTCTCCACGGGGTGTCCGGGACATCCACGGGGCTAAAGGTCAACCAAAGGGTCCCAACCGGGTCGACCGGAGGCCAAAACGGGTGAAAAGGGGCATTTCGGTCGACTAGGCCCCTGGGTCGATCGACCAACCGATTGGATCAGTCGACCGGCCCATTGGGTCTATTGATTGGTCCATGACCAATCGCCCCCCCTGACCTAGGTTGGTCGATCGATTCATCTGGGTTAGTTGACTGAACCAAGACAGGCTGCCCTATTCCAGGGTGAATGCGCCATCGGTCGACTGATTCCTCAAATTAGTCGACTGATTTCGACGACATATTATTCGTATTGGTGTACAATAGGCCAATTTTGGGTCGGGTAGGCCCGATAGCTGTACGATCATGTTCATTAATAACGAAGTGGTATTTGAGCATAAATGTGTGATTGTATATAACTTTACGATGTCCCTAGGATATGTGGTTGTCAAGTTAACTCAAGATGGGATCTCAATTATGAGACTGACTTTACATGGACACATACCTTAAAATTATTCCTGGTTGGAGGGTAATCACCCGGGGACTTTGATTACCTATTAAACCAGTACACATGATGTATGGGTGAGTAGTCTCATGGTCACTGGTGCGGGGCACCGATACATATGTGTAGGTGTACGTTCTGGGAGGATGTACAGTGAACTGATTCGCTATTGAATCTTCAGATGGTTGATTATACCTAATGTCAATTGAAGATACAATTGTCTCAGTAGCATCGTTGGTTCTTTGACCTGAGACATTGATCGGATCTTACACGAGGACCAGAATGATTTAATGAGTTGGCTAAGTGACTTTAACCATAAGTTATGAATTGCCAAGTCATTAACCATTTCAGGATACGTGTGAAGATCATCAATGGTCAGGAGGGGATCGCTCACTATCGTGTATATATTAGACAGTTAATGGGTCATGACACTGACGCTCCATTAAATCCCCAGCCAGGGTCGTGTGAGTTCATTTAGAACGAACGTCATATAGTTTAAGGAGGTCATGGTCGAATGGCATGATCATGGGGTTTGACAGCTACCATACCCTCGATCGAACCAGACTCATAGAAGGAGCGAGAGATTACAGCGATGCGGCAACTGTAGACATACAGATACCAGACAGGGTGGTTTAAACCCGGCGTCCTAGGGGATCACGTGGATTTGCTTGACCCAAAGTGATGAAAGGTTCAGAATAAATTAAACTAATATTCGGCTCTAGTAGAAGCGAATAATAAGCTCAATTTACTTCTAATTGGGAATTAGAAGTTAATGAGCCTTAAACTAGAGTGACTATGGGCCTAGAGGATCACACACAATGGATTCTCGGGTGACGGGGTATTATTGTACAAATGTATATGTTAAAAACCTTAAATTCCTTTTGGAAAGGAAGATAAGAAGGGCTTAATACATATGTACAATAATATGAAAGGATACATATACAAAATTGGTTCTAAGGGGCTCTTTTAGAAAGAGCCCAACCCTTATATATATACATCCCACGTAAAGCTTTTCTTCTATTTAAGCCAAGCACTTAAAAGAAGGTGTTGGACCCCTTGGTGAGTTTGATGATTTAGTTTTAATGTTGACAAAACTTGTGTGCATACTTGTGTGCATGTAGTATGTAAAACATCCATTGAAGAATGTTTGATCATCAAGGATGTTATGTAAAATATGATAACCTTACTTTGCATGATTGAAATCTATGGTGAATATCCTTCTAAAGTCAAAGGATTGAATGAACAAGTACTTTGTCATCCACAACCCAAAATAGGTTGAAAATCCCATACAATGTTCATCAAAAGGGAATGGTAAGACTTAAGATTGCAAAATCCTTCACTGGGTTTGTAAAGGTAACTAATGCTCACTCTTGTGCATTAATGGAAAGCCATGGGTGTTTGGTGATTAGGTATAACATTTGTGATTGCAAAGGTCATTCCATGCATATCTTTCATGAGTTTTTGAGCTTGCATGTTGATTAATCATTTCTTGTGAAGATTGGTAGAATTTGGCCATTTTGGTTCTCACACCTTGGTCATATTCATGGTCAAGGATACTCATGTTTGGTGTGTCATCTTAGCTTACAATGGGCTCTCTTGCTTATTATTTAAGGGGTTTCAAAAGTTGAAAACATGTTCAAGGTTTTGATATAAACATTGGTGTCATATTAGTATCTCATTGAGCATTCATGTAAATTAAACATTGGATTGATTGATACTAAATTTTGGTTGGCAAAAATGAAGGGTTGAATGCTTTTCTATATGTTCATACACTCCTTGTAAATTGGGCTTTCAAGTTTAGATTTTATGTAATTTGCATAAGGGAGTGTTGCCTTGAGTTTATTTCAAAATTTTGGGTTTTTTTTGAATTTTGGTCGACCGACCTAGTAGCCTAGGTCGACCAAATTTCCCAGTGTGCATGGGCTGAAATTCTATAAAACTTAGGTTGACCGACCCAGTGCTTTATGTCGACTGAACTTGCCAGAATGCACCTGTCTTGGCCCTGTAAAAGTTAGGTCGACCGGCCCTTTTGTCTGGTCGATCAAATACGGCGGGCGGACACATTTTGTTATGTTCGAAACCCATTAAGATGAGATCCATTTGGGGTCAAACTTGACCCTAATACCCTTAGGGCATTCATGCATATGTTGGACTCATTTTGAAGGGGTTTTAGCATGGGTTTAGTGGTCTTTTACTTATTCTCTCATGGGTGTATAAATAAGTTGCGAATTTGGGAGAAATTCAACAAGTCTTATTGTTCTATCTTTCTTGTAGGAGAAGAATGGGGAGAAGGAGAGGAGTTGAGGAAGATTTGTGGATTTCATCCACTTCCATGCATTTCTGAAGATCGTGATTGAAAAGAAGATGTAACAGAATGAAACGAGGACCGCGTAGACGTTCTCATCCACGGCATCCGGCTACCCTCCGACCTGAGGATTAGAGAAGATCATCTATAACCCTTTCTACTCATGGGGATTTATTTCTACACCTTGTTTACATATATTTCAGTCATTTACTTCTGGTCTATGAGCTTGTATTGATCATATCCTTATTTTCTGAACTTGGACTCTGTCAGTGTGTCGACCGTCTGCGAACGGTTGTGGTGATATTGTGCCACGAGTGTTACGGTTTGTGTGTGTGTTAGTCTTTATCCCTCGTGGATCGTGTAGGGGATGAGGTCCTCATGTCTCTGGGGTAGAAGCTCCAAGCGCTTCATTTGAAGCGAGTGGATCCTCACCAGTTTGGTGAGGTGTGGATGTAGGGAGCCCGTCGTGGTCCCTAACCACCTAAAAATATGTCTCGCATCTGTGTGCTTGTGGTTTGCATGATTATTATTTTATCTTGATCGTGTGAGAACGGAGAGGTTAAGAGAACTAGTTTTATAATTTCATCCATTCATTTCTTGTGTTGATAGTTTATTTTATTCCGCTGTGAAAAATTTAAAAACTATCATTTCATTTTGAGGGGACAATTCAACCCCCCTTCTTGTCCAATCGTGCATCTAGTGGACAACAATCTGGTATCAGAGCGGGTCTCTGATCTTTAGGACAACCTCACGGTTGTAGATCAAAGATCCTTTGCTATGGCCAACAAAGGAATGATCCCCGAGGGACATTTGATACATCGACCACCCTTCTTTGATGGGACTAACTATCCCGATTGGAAGAACAAAATGACTGTGTTCATGCGAGCATAGGATTATGATACGTGGAAAGTTATAAACAATGGTCCTTCTATTTTACCTCCGAATGAGGATGAATGGGAAGAAAAACATATTATGAAATCATGTGCGAACTTCAAAGCTATGAACATTATTCAGTGCACGATACATCCTAACGAATGCTCACGCATATCTATGTGTTCATCTACGCAGGAAATGTGGAGTAAATTGAAGATGATTTATGAAGGTACTTCAGAAGTACGGGAGACTAAAGCAAATCTGTTGGTTCGGGATTATGAGTTATTTGCAATGAAGCCCAAGGAAAATATAACACAAATGTATGCAAGCCTAAGAAAGATCATAAACAACCTAAAAGTGTTGGTAAAAGAATATTCAAATCAAGATTTGGTCAGAAAGGTGTTGCGGTCCCTCACACCTCCGTGGCACACAAAGGTGACCATCATAGAAGATTCAAAGGATCTTACCACACTCATGGTGGATGAATTGATCGGGTCGCTGATGACTTATGAAATCAACATCATGAAGCCAGCTGAGGAGAAAAGCAAGAAGAAGAAATCGATTGCACTAAAAGCTAATCCAAGATCGTCCAAAGAGAGAGATGGAAACTCATCTATGGACAGTGATGAAGAAGAGTTGATGGCTCTAGTCACAAGAAGAGCCAGAAAGTACTTTAGAAGGGAAAGACGAGAAGGAAATTTTTCGAGGAGATTCTTGAGAAGAAACGCCATCAAGAAAGGAGAGCTGAGCAAGAAAGAGGAGATAATTTGTTATGTGTGTAAGAAGCCCGGCCATATGTTGGGTCAATGCCCCGAGCTCCATAAGAAGCTGAAAAAGAACAAGCCGAAGAAAGGAAAGCATTGAAAGCTACATGGAGTGCTGAGGACTCAGATGGCTCAAAATCCGAAGGCAACAAGGATGAACTGGACGAGCTGTTCCAGAATTTCTGTTTGATGGCGGATGAGGAACACTTCGAGGTAAATTTCGATTCCGAAAACCTTACCGCTCAACAATGGCATCTAGCTTATGCTGTGTTATACCAAAAGTATAAGATGTCTAAAACTGATGTCAAGAATTTGAACAAGAAATTTCATGATTTGATTAGCTCTAACAATCCATGTGCTAGGTGTAGTTTTTATGAACTACAAATTTAAAAATTCAAAGAAGACAAAGAAGATTTACAATCTAAAATGACATTGTATGAAGATGAACTGACATGCTTGGAAGTTGAAAAACAAAATGCTTATGAAAATGTGGACAACTTGAAAATCAAAAATGAAAAATTGGTTAAAGAGTTGGATGAATTCAAATTGAGACTGAATGAATGTGAAAAATCAAAGAGAGAATTAGAAACTAACTTCGAAACCATGAATGATGAACTAAAGAGATTGAAAGAAGTTGTCCAAAAAGAATTGAAAGGAAAAGAGAAAATGGTTGAACATGGTGAGACTAGCAATGGAAAGGCTAGAAATGAGAGAATTGATGTGGGACACTTACCCACAAACAAAAACTCATTTGTTAAAAATAAAGTTCAAAAATCATTTGACTCATATGGCTATAATCATGTTGACTCATGCATGAACTCTTATGTTGATAGATCATATATGCATAGGAGTCAGTTTAGAAAGCCAAATGTTACTTGTTTTTATTGTGGAATGTTCGGCCACTCGATGTATGTGTGTGATCTTATGAGGGCCGATGATGAGTATTTTGAAAAGAAAAATAGAATGTATTTTGCTCAAGGTAGAACTGACACTTTGGGACCCAAGCTTGCTTGGGTACCTAAATCAACTTGAGATTTGATTTGATTGTGCAGGTCTATTTAAGAGCCAAGTGGAACAAGTGGGACATGGACAGTGGATGCTTCAGACACATGACGGGAAATAAGGAACTCATTTCTGACCTGAAGGAAAAGGATGGTGGATTGGTCACCTTTGGGGGGAACGACAAAGGTAAAATTGTTGGAATTGGATGAATAGGTAAGGATTCAAACCAATCCATTGAAGATGTCTTACTTGTAAATGGTTTGAATCATAGTCTACTTAGCATTAGTCAACTATGTGATAAAGGTCACAAAGTCATTTTTGAAAACACACACTGCTCAATTGTAGATAAAGATACACATGAAATAAAATTCATTGGTCTTAGAGATGAAAATATTTACTCTATTGATATTGAAAATTTTCCATAAGAAAATCTTTGTTTAGTTGCTAATAAGTCGGATGATGCATGGTTATGGCATCAATGACTTGATCATGCGAGTTTTAGTGTTCTTTCTAAACTGTATATAAAAGAATTGGTAAGAGGTTTACCAAAATTGGATTATGATGTAAATAAAATTTGTGATGCATGTGCTATGGGGAAATAGACGAGGGTGTCTTTTAAATCCAAAAATATTGTCACCACCACTAGACCCCTTGAACTCCTTCATCTAGATCTATTTGGTCCCACTAGGGCACACAGTCTTGGAGGGAAACTTTATGGGTTTGTTATTGTAGATGATTACTCGAGATTCACTTGGGTATTATTTTTAACCTATAAGAATGATGCCTTGCAGGAATTTGAAGATCTGTGCAGGAATTTACAAACTGATAAGGGGTATCAAATTAAAGCTATTCGGAGTGATCATGGAAGAGAATTTGATAACCATGACTTTGATGATTTTTACAGGAAATAGGGGTTTACACATAATTTCTCAGCACCTCGAATCTCACAACAAAATGGAGTCGTGGAAAGAAAGAATAGGACGCTCGTGGAGATGGTGAGAACAATGCTTGCTGAAAATGGCTTACCAAGGTACTTTTGGGCCGAGGCGGTGAGCACGGCCTGTCACATCATCAATCGAGTCATGGTAAGACCTATACTCAAGAAAACTCCATATGAGCTGTATAAAAGTAAGAAGCCAAATATAGCATATATTAAACCTTTTGGTTCTCCATGTTACATTTTGAATAATCCTAAAGAACATTTGGAGAAGTTTGCTGCAAAGAGTGATAGAGGTATATTTCTAGGATATTCTTCATCATCTAGAGCATATCGAGTATATAACCTACGTACTCTTGTGGTAGAGGAAAGCCCTCATGTGATCATTGATGAATACACTTTGAGGTTGTCTGATAAAGACAATCATTTTATTGATGTAGGGCATGAAGATGGAGAAGAAAAGAAAGACAAGAAAAATGAAGATGTGGATCAAGCGGAGTCGAGCACCAAAAATGATGAAGCTCCAACCCAAAATAAAGATCTCCCTAAGCAATGGACGTTCCATAAGGACCACCCACAAGACAACGTTGTAGGAGACGTGGAACAAGGCATAAGACCAAGGGCTTCAATTAGGGAAGTAGAACAATTTGATAATCTTGCATTACTTTTTGATATTGAGCCCAAATCGGTAGATGAAGCATTAAATGACAATTTCTGGATCTTGGCTATGCAGGAGGAATTACAACAATTCCAAAGGAATTAGGTGTTGTTTCTTGTGCCTAGACCTAAGAATCACCCGGTGATTGGAACTAAGTGGATTTTTCGAAACAAACTTAGTGATCAAGGGGTGATGATTAGGAATAAAGCCCGACTTGTAGCCCAAGGCTATAGCCAAGAATTAGGAATTGATTTTGATTAATCAATTGCACCCAAGGCTATGCTTGAAGCGGTTAGAATATTACTTGCCTTTGCATGCACTAGGAATATAAAATCTTTTCAAATGGACATTAAAAGTGCATTCTTAAATGGTATAGTGAAAGAAGACGTCTATGTTGAGCAGCCACTGGGATTTGAAGATGAGAAGAACGTGGACCATGTGTACAAACTTGACAAAGCGTTGTATGGTCTGAAGGAAGCCCGACGTGTGTGGTATGAAAGGTTAAGTACATTCCTTTCAGAAAATGGCTTCAAAAGAGGTAATATCGATCAAACCCTTTTCATTAAGAGCGACAATGAACATATGCTTATTATTCAGGTATACGTTGATGACATTATCTTTGGAGCCACTTCTGATTCATTAAATTATGATTTTGTTAAATTGATGCAGGGGGAGTTTGAGATGAGTTTGATGGGGGAGTTAACCTTCTTCTTGGGTTTGCAAGTGAAGCAACAAAAAGATGGAATTTTAATAAATCAAAAGAAATACACAAAGAAGCTCATCAAGAAGTTCAAATTTGACAATACGAAGCCACAAAAGACGCCGATGTCAACAACGGCGAAATTGAACAAGAATGAAAAAGACAAGTCTATCGATCAAAAACTTTTTCGTGGCATGATTGGTTCTTTGTTGTATTTTACTGCTAGTAGGCCGGATATTGTGTTTAGTGTTAGCATGTGTGCTAGATTTCAATCCGATCCAAGAGAACCACACATGTTAGCAATCAAAAGAACTTTTAGATATTTGCTAGGCACCACTGAACTTGGTCTTTGGTTTCCACGTAGTTGTAGTTTTGACTTGGTAGCTTACACATATTTTAATTATGCTGGGTGTTTAGTGGATCGTAAGAGCACGAGCGGGTACTATCAATTTCTTGGAGGTTGCATGGTCTCATGGGCCTCTAGGAAACAAAATACTATCGCATTGTCAACTGCCGAAGCCGAGTACATGGCGGCAGACAGTTGTGCAGCGCAAGTGCTTTGGATCCAACAATAGTTAGTTGATTTTGGCATTTCCTTGAATAACACACCCATTGTTTATGATAACACTTCTGCAAATAATATTTCTAAAAATCCTATTTTGCATTATCACACGAAGCACAAAGAGATTAGACGCCACTTTTTGCCAGATCATGTGAGTAAGGGTCATTTTGAGCTTATACATGTAAATATGGAAAACCAACTTGCAGATATTTTTACAAAACCCTTATCGCTTGAAAATTTCAAAAGAATAAGAAGGGAACTAGGAATTTGCTGTTTGAATGAGTAATTGCACATATTAGGCTTGAATAAACACTCTTGCTTATTTTACAAATAACATTTCAGATTTGCATATATTCAACTTCATGGTTAACATTGCATATATTTTTGCATGCTTGTGAATAGATATAATTCTTCATCATCTTTTCATTCACTCGCGTATGTTTGTATATACTTGACATACTTACTTGCTTGAATGTCGTGATTCTTCGGTATCTCAAATCTTGAGTCATGGAAGGGTGGATAAACTCTATCTAGAAACACTCTCGATGTGTGAGTTGGGTCTTTGGACCTTCACCTCCGCCATGTACCGGAAATCATAATTGCATGAATTTACTTTCAAATCTTTGCATGACTGTATGTATATATTCTAGAAAATCATTTCTTGAAAATCTTCTAAGACCTCACCTCCTTGCTGGATAAAATATAGTGATTTTGATCATTTGTGGATAGTGACATATATAAAGGAGGAGGATTTGATTCTAATTGTGCATATATTTAGGGGGAGTCATAACTATGTTTTGGCAAATGCTTTTTCCACATCCAAAGTAATTACCCACACACCTTCCACAAAATGATGCATATGACTTTAATCGATAAGGATTTCAGAAATTATTCTCAACACTTTAAGGGAAACCAATTTCTACATGAAAATTAAGAGTAATTGTTAGGAAAAAGTTGCCTACCCCATGAAAAATTTAATAAGTGGAATGTCAAACTGAGTAGCCGGGAATCCCCACTAAAATAAATGAGTAAACTCGCGTCGAAAGGTGAAACAAAAATCCACATTGTATGATGAATCCTAGTAGCCGGGAATCCCCATTGAGACACATGTAGTGACTCACGCCGAACGGTGAAATCATATAAAAAGAAACAAAAAGGGGTTGTGCGAAGCTACCAAAAGTCAAGGATCAAAATGGAATTGTAGAAAGGAAATAACCCTCTAGTGTTCTTAGAAATTCTACTAATATCCATATATTTTTGAAGTTTATTGCTCATTGTCACTCATTTCGCTCTTGGGTATTATTGTGATGAATGTGTATCTTGAATTTATTCTTATCATGGTTTATGTAGTGTCTCTTGCATATGCATGCACTACCTTTTTTTGATTATGCTTCATGTGACACAATTTAATTTTGAATCTACTATTCACTTGCTATCCTTTTACCTCATCGAGGGGGAGTTATAGATATTTACATGCATGCTTGCTTGCTTGCTTGCATGAATAATTTCATACATAATTATAGTAGATTTAATAACCCCGTTGTTAGTCATTTTTTTGTTGATGACAAAAAGGGGGAGAATAAAGTGTGCTTATTTTCATATCTTCAGATTTCAGTTCCAATTTTCATACAACATAGATTTTCAGAATTCAGGTTTCAAAATTCGGAATGAAGTTGAACCCCGTGTTTACAAGAAGGTCAGTGGGAGCTCTGTGACCTTCTTGGTCCTATATGTTGATGACATCTTACTCATTGGGAATGATGTAGAGATGTTGACATCAACTAAGTCTTGGTTGTCCAAGACATTCTCCATGAAGGATTTGGGAGAAGCATCCTATGTGCTGGGCATAAGGATCTACAGAGATAGATCTAAAAGGATGCTAGGATTATCCCAATCCATGTACATAGACACTATGCTCAAAAGGTTTAGGATGAAAAACTCCAAGAGAGGTCTCATTCCTATGAGACACGTAATTTGCCTATCAAAGGGGATGAGCCCTAAAACATCTGAGGAGGTGGCACACATGAATAAGGTACCCTATGCTTAGGCCATAGGGTCAATCATGTATGCAATGCTATGTACACGGCCTGATGTTGCCAATGCTTTGAGTATTGTTAGTAGATATCAGGCAAATCCAGGAGAGGAGCACTAGAAGGCAGTAAAGGGCATCCTTAAGTACTTGCGGAGGGCTAAGGATCTTTTTCTGCTTTATGGAGGAGAGGACCTACAGCTTTGAGCTTACATAGACTCTAGTTTCCAGTAAGATCTAGATGACTGTAAATCCATGTCTGGATTTGTATTCATGTTGAATGGAGGGGCAGTCCGTTGGAGAAGGTCCAAGCAAGATATGACTGTAGACTCGACGACGGAGAAAGAATATATTACTATGACTGAAGCTGCTAAGGAAGCCATCTAGATGAAGAAATTCATCTTGGAACTTGGCGTAGTTCCCGAGATATCAGCTCCCATCCCATTATTTTGTGATAATAATGGGGCCATCACCAAGGCAAAAGAACCAAGATCTCACCCAAGGTCGAAGCATATTCTGAGGCGCTTCCACCTTATTCGGGAGATTATTGATCGTGGAGAGGTGATGGTAGAGCATATACCGTCGGAAGATAACGTAGCAGATCCACTAACTAAGCCTTGACACAGAATGTGTTTGAGCGCCATCGGGATAAGATGGGCCTCAAAGTTGTGGGCAATTGGCTGCAGTACAAGTGGGAGATTGTTAGCATTGGTGTGCTATAGGCCAATTTCGGGTCGGGTAGACCCGATAGTTGTACGATCTTATTCATTATTAATGAAGTACTATTTGAGCGTAAATGTGTGATTGTATATTACTTTATGATGTCACTAGGATATATGGTTGTAAAGTCAACTCGAGATGTGATCTCGATTATGAGACTAACTTTATATCGACACATACCTTAAAATTGTTCCTGGTTGGAGGGTAATCACTCGGGGACTTTGATTACCTATTCAACCAGTACACATGATGTATGTGTGAGCAGTCTCATGGTCACTGGTGCGGGGCACCGATATATATCTGTAGGTGTACGTTCTAGGAGGATGTACACTGAACTGATCCGCTATTGAATCTTCATATGGTTGATTATACCTAATGTCAACTGAAGATCCAATTGTCTTAGTAGCATCGTTGGTCCTTTGACTTGAAACATTGATCGGATCTTACACGAGGATCATAATAGTTTAATGAGTTGGCTAAGTGACTTTAACAATAAGTCATGAATTACCAAGTCATTAACTATTTTAGGATATATGTGAAGATCATCAATGGTCAAGAGGAGATCGCTCACTATCGGGTATATATCAGACAGTTAATGGGTCATGACATTGACGCTCCATTAAATCCCTGGCCAGGGTCGTGTGAGTTTGTTTAAAGGAGGTCAGGGTCGAATGGCACGATCATGGGGTTTGATAGCTACCATACCCTCGATCGAACCAGACTCATAGAAGGAGTGAGGGATTATAGCGATGCGGCAACTGTAGACATGGAGGTACTAGACAGGGTGGTTTGAACCCGGCGTCCTCTGGGATCACGCGGATTAGCTTGACCCAACATGATCAAAGGTTCAGAATAAATTAAACTATTATTCGGCTCTAGTAGAAGCAAATAATAAGTTTAATTTACTTCTGATTAAGAATTAGAAGTTAATGAGCCTTAAACTAAAGTGACTATGGGCCTAGAGGATCACACACAATGGATTCTCGGGTGACGTGGTATTATTGTACAAATGTATATGTTAAAAGTCTTAAATTCTTTTTGGAAAGGAATATAAAGGGCTTAATACATATGTACAATAATATGAAAGGATACATATACAATATTGGTTCTTAGGGGCTCTTATAGAAAGAGCTCAACCCTTATATATATGCATCCCATGTAAAGCCTTTCTTCTTTTTAAGCCAAGCACTTAAAAGATGGTGTTGGACCCCTTGGTGAGTTTGATGATTTAGTTTTAATGTTGACAAAACTTGTATGCATACTTGTGTGCATGTAGTATGCAAAACATCCATTGAAGAATGTTTGATCATCAAGGATCTTATGCAAAATATGATAACCTTGCTTTGCAGGACTGAAATCTATGGTGAATATCCTTCTGAAGTCAAAGGATTGAATGAACAAGTACTTTGTCATCCACAACACAAAACAGGTTGAAAATCCCATACAATGTTCATTAAAAGGGAATAGTAAGACTTAAGATTGCAAAATCCTTCACTGGGTTTGTAAAGGTAACTAATGCTCACTCTTGTGTATTAATGGAAAGCCATGGGTGTTTGGTGATTAGGTATAACATTTGTGATTGCAAAGGTCATTCCATGCATATCCTTCATGAGTTTTTGAGCTTGCATGTTGATTAATCATTTCTTGTGAAGATTGGTAGAATTTGGCCATTTTGGTTCTCACACCTTGTTTATATTCATGGTCAAGGATACTCATGTTTGGTGTGTCATCTTAGCTTACAAAGGGCTCTCTTGCATATTCTCTAAGGGGTTTAAAAGTTGAAAACATGTTCAAGGTTTTGATATGAACATTGGTTGCATATTAGCATCTCATTAAGCATTCATGTTAATTAAACATTGGATTGATTGATACTAAATTTTGGTTGGCAAAAATGAAGGGTTGCATGCTTTTCTATATGTTCATACACTCTTTATCAATTGGTCTTTCAAGTTTACATTTTATGTAATTTGCATAAGGGAGTGTTGCCTTGAGTTTATTTAAAAAATCTTGTTTTTTTCTCAATTTCGGTCGACCGACCTAGTAGCCTAGGTCGACCGAATTTCCTAGTGTGCATGGGCTGAAATCCTGTAAAACTTAGGTCGACTGACCCAGTGCTTTAGGTCGACCGAACTTGCCAGAATGCATGTATCTTGGCCTTGTAAAAGTTAGGTCGACCGGCCCTTTTGTCTGGTCGACCGAATACGGCGGGCAAACCTATTTTGTTATGTTCGAAACCCATTAAGATGAGATCCATTTGGGGTCAAACTTGACCCTAATACCCTTAGGGCATTCATGCATATGTTAGACTCATTTTGAAGGGCTTTTAGCATGGGTTTAATGGTCTTTTACTTATTCTCTTCTGGGTGTATAAATAAGCTACGAATTTGGGAGAAATTCACCATGTCTTATTGTTCTATCTTTCTTGTAGTAGAAGAAAGGGGAGAAGGAGAGGAGCCGAGGAAGATTTGTGGATTACATCTACTTCCATGCATTTTTGAAGACCGTGATTGAAGAGAAGATGGAGTGGAATGAAAAGAGGAGCGCGTAGACGTTGTCATCGACGGCATCTGGCTACCGTCCGACCCGAGGATTAGATAAGATCATCTACAGCCCTTTCTACACATGGGGATTTATTTCTACACCTTGTTTACATCTATTTCAGTCATTTACTTCTGATCTATGAGCTTGTATTGATCATATCCTTATTTTCCGAACTTGGACTCTGTCAGTGTGTCGACCGTCTACGAATAGTTGTGGTGATATTGTGCCACGGGTGTTGCGGTTTGTGTGTATGTGCGTCTTGATCCCTCGTGGATCGTGTAGGAGACGAGGTCCTCCGTGTTTCTAGAGTGGATGCTCCGTGTGCTTCATTTGAAGCGAGTGGATCCTCACCGATTTGGTGAAGGGTGGACGTAGGGAGCCCGTCGTGGTCCCGAACCACCTAAAAATCTGTCTCGCATCTATGTGCTTGTGGTTTGCATGATTATTATTTTGTCTTGATCGTGTGAGAACAAAGAGGTTGAGAGAACTAGTTTGATAATTTCATCCGTTCATTTCTTGTGTTGTTAGTTTATTTTATTCCGTTGTGAAAAATTTAAAAACTATCATTTCATTTTGAGGGCATAATTCAACGCCCTTATTGTCCAATCGTGCATCTAGTGGACAACAGAAGGCCATTCTTGTTGAGTCTCTCCAGGTGATTTTGATGATAACAAAACCCTGGAATTACAACCTAAGTAATAATTGGCTTAAACCACTCTCAAGCCTTCCTTAAGCCAACAAATGCCTAAATTTACCTTGGTTCAATGAATTGCCCAGGATAAGTTCAACCAACTCATTTTGATTGGAAGAGGACGTGGTCCTAAAATAAACTACTCACAGATCATGTTTTATTAGCTAACTCTTCTAAAAAATGTAGGTTTTCCAGGTGGCGGTCGACCGTCGGTCATGGGCCAGTCGATCGGTTTTCCCAGCATTGAAAAGCCTCATTCCTGTCAAATTTCAGTCGACCGCCCCCTCCTGCCAGTCGACCGCCAGCTTCGAGGCAGCTTTTGTTGACTTGTGTTCTTCAACGTGGGAAGGCCCTTTCATTGGAGTTGTTTAATCCCAAAGTCACCAGACATGCCATGATTTGTGGATCTGGTTCCTGGCTTGTCCCTTGACCATCCAAGATCTATAAGTACATCATATTGGGGGTCAAAAACCATAATTACAAGAGGGAAATCAAAGAGGGTATCAAGGGGATAAAGAGTGCTGGCACTGTAGCTCCATGAATAGTGTTTCAGGGAAGAACTTCTTCATCCATCTCCAAGTTTTCAAGATCATCTGCAAGCCATTCAAGTGAAGATCAAGCTATGGAGGAAGCTTCATCCAAGATCATCTTCATCCATTCAGGGTGAGCTTAAATCTGAGTTTTTCATTTTGTGTTTCTCCCTTGTTTTTCATCAAGCTTCAAGTGTGTGATCTTGTACTTTTAAACACGTGTGTGTGTGGATCTACGAAGATCCGTGTGCGTGTGTGTGTGTGTGTGTTTCTTCTAGTTTTTACATATCTTTGTGATTCGGTTCTTGTGCACCTTCGTGGGAGCTCCAACTTCTCACGTGTGTGTGTGTGTGTGTGCGTGTGTGCGCGCGCGCGTGTGTGTGTGTGTGTGTGTGTGTGTGTGTGTGTGTGTGTGTGTGTGTGTGTGTGTGTGTGTGTGTGTGTGTGTGTGTGTGTGTGTGTGTGTGTGTGTTTTGATCTTGTACTCCTTAACAAGATAGTGTGGAATCCTCATAGATCGTGAGGGGTGGACGTAGGTTTCCGTTGTTGCATCCGAACCACCTAAAAATCATTATCCATTGTGTGGTTTGTTTCTTTTCTTCTATGCCCATTCTGTGCAGCACACACGTAGATTTATTTGGTTGTATTGTTTGTGTTAGATCTAGCATAAATTATTATTCTCATATTCGATCTCGGGTATATGAAAAGGTGGGTTCGGATCGGCAAGGCAAACCTTGTCAGGAAGATAACATCTTGCGTGAGTTGATTCTTCGGATTTTTACCTCCGCCACCGTACCTAAGATCGGCTGAGTGTTATAGATTTTATTAAATTTAAGTGTTTACATATAGATCTATATTGTCATTATGGGCATTCTTCACACTTGTTTTATTTGGCCAAGAATTTTATAAAAAATTGTAATCACCAATTCACCCATCTCTTGGGTGTCATTGATCGCGGGACTTCAATTAGTATCAGAGCTAAGGCTCTATTTCTTCCAGATCTAACGATCTAGAGTAAGATCCAGATCAATGGCAAACAAAGGTATTATGCTTGAGGGTCATTCCATCCATCGTCCTCCATACTTCGATGGCTCAAATTACTCTTATTGGAAAAATAGAATGCATGTCTTTCTGAGAGCCCAAAAGTATGAAATCTGGAGGGTTATGGACAAGGGCCCATATAAACTCTCGGATGAGGAAGAAAAATGGACACCCGAGGAAATTAGAAATGCACTATAAATTTTAATGCTATGAACATTATGCAATGTGCTATACACCCTAATGAGTTTTCTCATGTATCCATGTGCAGTTCAGTAATGGAGATGTGGTACAAATTACGGCTTATCTATGAAAGAAACTCCGAGGTCAAGTAGACCAAGGCCAACCTACTCGTCAGAAACTACGAGCTATTCAAGATGAAACCTGAAGAATCTATCTCTGAGATGTTCGTAAGGTTAACTGAGATTACAAATGGTCTCAAGAGTCTCGGAAAATAATACACCAATTCCAAGCTCGTGAGGAAAGTGTTAAGATCTCTCCCATCCGCATGGCACACCAAAGCTACTGTCATTGAAGATTCAAAGAATCTGTCCATACTCTCTCTAGATGAGCTCATAGGGTCACTCATGACCTATGATATAAACATGAAGAGAACAGCCGAGGAAGATACGAAAAAGAAGAAAGTGATTGGATAGAAAGCTCACCAATCTGATGATGACTTTCAAGAAGAAGAATCCAGTGAGGGAAGCAATGAAGAAGAAGACTTGGCCATGATAACTCGCCAAGTAAAGAGATTTTTAAGAAAGAAGAGAAATTTTCAAGGTAATTTTAGAAAGGGGCAAAGGAAGCCTTTTCAGACCAAGGGTGAGCCTAGCAAGCCCAATAATGTCATTTTTTATGAATGCAAGAAGTCTGGGCACATGAGAGGAGAGTGTCCAGATCTAAAGAGGAAATTCAAGAAGGACAAACTCAAGAAACCCCAAGCAATGGTCGCCACATGGAGCGACAAAGAGGACAAACCGTCCGACGAGGAGATGCAAGAGGTAGTGGAGAGCTTGTGCCTCATGGCATACGAAGATGATTCAACTGAGGTAAATTTTGACCCTGATTTTATTTCAAATGAACAATGAGAGTCAGAATGTGAAAAATTATATATATAATACAAAAAAATCAGATCTGAAAATAAAACTCTCAAAAAGAAGATTGATGATTTGACACATGAGGATATTTATGTGAAGTTTGAGAAACTAGAACATGAATGGTTCGAGTTAACTGAAGAAAAAGAAAATTTGTTACAAATAATCTCAGCCAGTGAGAAAAATCAAGAGGAATTGATGTGCAAATTATCTGAAATGGAAAAAGGTTTTGAAAAATGGAAAAATGAAGAAGAGGTTCTGAAATTCACAAATTCAGAACTTGAAAAGAAACACATGAGTTTGGTTGAAGAAGTGGCTGAACTTCAGTCCACTCTATCTAGGTTTGTCAAAGGCAAACAAAACTTAGACAATTTATTGGGAGTTAAAGTTAACTTCCAGAAGGAAGGATTGGGATATACTCCCCAAAACAAAAAATCATTTGAGCATAAGATCACTACATCCTGTGTCCATGAAAAAGGAAATGCTTGTGCTTCATGTTCATACTCCAAGACAATACATGTTCAACCAAAACCACGCCAATTTCCAAGAAGGTCTCCAAATGTTAATTGCTTTCATTGTGGTCGTTTTTGTCATGTTATTACTCATTGTGTGTTTTGACAAAACTCACTAAAAAATCATGCATTTTTGACTAAGAAAAGATATGCATAGAATAGGACTAACTCTTACAGACCCAAACTAGTTTGGGTACCAAAAATAATTGCATGAGAATGTTATTTCTTACAGATATGTCTTGAAGTCAGGGGGAGCAAATGGTACTTGGATAGCGACTGTTCAAGGCATATGACAGGGGACAAGAAGGTGTTCTCTATACTGCAAGACAAGGATGGAGGGTCAGTTACTTTTGGAGGTAAAGAGAAAGGTAAAATCATTAGGATCGGCAACATAGGTAAGAATTCTAAAATTCTTATTGAAGATGTGCTTTTGGTGAAAGGTTTAAATCACAATATGTTGAGCATAAGTCAATTGTGCGATAAGGGTTTTAAAATTGTCTTTGATGAAACTCATTGTATTGTCATGACCAAGAACACAAATGAGATCAAATTCAATGGAAAAAGAAATAACAATGTCTATACTGTTGATATTGATGACGTCTCTTGTGATGATATGTGCTCGGTAGCAAACAATCATGAAAATGCATGACTATGGCACCGAAGACTAGGTCATGGTAGTTTTGGAGTAATCTCCAAGTTGTCTAAACATGATGATGTGGGATGGATGACTGACTCGGGCTAAGATGTACGACCGACTCGTTGTGCAGCCAGCACTAGCACACTACGGCAAGCCGGGCGGCTGACCACCGTGGTATTCTCCGGGTGGAGACGTCTCTCAACAGCGACTCTCTTGAGCCCGACGATCGTCCCTTGCAAGGGAAACGTGGGGATCACGGCGATTAAGAAACCACCGTTGTCTAGGGTGCTAATTCACGCTCGATGCTCAATTGGAGCTATGGAACGGGCGCTCACAACTCACAAACGCGGTGAATTTGAACTAGCTATCGGCCCTATTCTCACAAACACAGCAATATAGAAAGCATACTAAACAGCAATGTGAGTGGGGAACGAATCGCGTACCTCCACGACAAGGCGTGGGGAAGACACCCCGGCCGATTTACGAACAACCCCGATACACAATTGAATTAAATTTTACAATTTCAGAAGCTTGGCCCACTCCACACAGGGAGGTATCGGGCTACAATCAATAACTTTGGGGTTGCTGGAACCCGGGTTGACAGGCCACACTCGCAGGAGGCGAGGAACGCGTGCCGGCGCCGCTCGGGTACACCGACAGAAATCCGACCCGGTTCTGCCCGCGCGGGTCACCCTGCGCAGCGAACTTGCGGAGGTTGGTACGACCAGATCCGATGCCCGATCGGAGGGCCGTTTGTTGGAGAATGTCGGCGACTGGACGTAGTTTCTTCACTCTGAAGGGCGCGATCAGACGCCTTCAGATCTGGGAGCAGTGATGAATCTTCTCAGGTTCTGGTTTTGTGCTCAGAGAACTGCATGGCGACACGGTAAAATGAGGGAATAATGTTTGCCAATGTCGGATCGGGGTGTTCTTTGTGGGAGATGGTAGCCGACGTCAAGAGGAAGAAACTCTCTAAAGATCGCGCACAGATCTCAATCGGATGAGGCGGGGTAGGCTCACGAAGTTGGTGCTGGTTCTGAACCAGATCTGCTTAGATTTCTTGCGCGATCTCACGAGAATCACCGCCACGGACAGCACGGTGATAAGATCGAGGCAAGATCAGCGGAAACGTGAAGAAGACTTGAAATACTACGATATCGCTTGAGGAACTAACTTCAGATGGCATCGGGGTTGGGCTCCAGGAATTAAAACATAGTCATCTTCAGATCTGGGCAGCAATCAGGAACCGTTCTGCGTGCCTCCATGAGAAAAATCGCCACCGTTTCTCACGAACTCCGATCGATACAAAACCAGTGCTGAAAGTTTGCTAACGTGTAGAGGTATTATAGAGAATTTTTGTGGAAGGAGAAGATAAGAGGAAGGGAGGTATACGTGGTCGAGTCACACGACCTAGTTCTGTCCAGTCACAGGACAGCACAATGGGAGTCACACCCAAGAACACACTAAGAGAATCACTCTCTAATGAACTTTTATTTCAACAAAACTTCATTCACTTCTACATAAACACTATACATGCCATTAGATAGGAAAATGCAAGGGGTAGGGGTGGGAGGAGACTTGCGCAAGATGCAAGAAGGGGGAGGGGGAATGCGCATGGAATATGACATGGGTGAAAGGGAAATGGAGAAGGTGACAAGGAGACATGGTGGCTCACCTACCCTTTAAATTCAAAGGTAAGAAGGTAGGTGGCAGCCATTGGAACTTGACCAGCAGCCATCTAATACTCCACGTGGTAAATGGAGGTGGAAGAAACATAAATAAACACAATTCCTAGCCTAATAAGCCAAAAGAGAGGGCGCCCCCCTTGTTGGGCCTTGAATGGGCCAAATTTGGCCATGGCTTAACCAAGCCCAACCAACCAATATAGCTTAAGACCATTCCACCCTTGAAAGCCCATGAATGAAGAGAGCCCACTCTAGATAACCCAATCTAGATAGCCCATGTAGGAAGGAAGCACATATGGCTTATGGATCCATTACAAATGGACCAAGGCCATTCCTTCTTAAGGAATGCTTAAGGGGCTTTAACCATTTGGCCCTTTAGGAGCCTTACAACCTGCCCATTAGCAAATTACAAATACAATAACCATTACAAGCCCAATTTCAATGCAAAAAAGGTCCAAATTCAAGCCAAATTGTCCCCATTTTGAAGAGAAGCCAATGTAGTCCACTTGGTGCTCCGCGTATGGCACCATCGGTTTGCCGACGTGTCACTTGATCGCCCTGGTGTCCGCACCAATTCTCCCCGGGTGGGAGGAACTCGACCCCGTCGAGTAAGGGTCTCGAAGCTTGCACTCTCCGCATGTGATCAAGGCGTTGGTCATCCTGGGGCATCCTCGCCAACACACTAGGACGTGTGGGTATGCGCCGTTCGTTGTGGTGATCACCTGCTCATTCAGTATACAATCTATATGCATGCGTTGAGGCTGGAAGAGGTGGACTCTCGGGTGAGGGGTCACTCCCAATAGAAAGATAAAGCTCGAAACTCACTAGGGATCACCGCGGGTTCCAATATGCTACCAGAGGAAACCTGGAATGTCGAATTGACACCACCATCGTTCGGTAGTTCAATATCGTACGCTTTCGGACCCACTTGTTTCTTAACCCGGAAAGGGTGGTATCGTGGACTTAGAGTTGCTTTACGGCCCCAAGAGGAACCGTTCAGATATGACCCTGATCATGACGTACTCTCCCTTTTGAACTCACGGACATGTAGCATGCATCAGCTAATTCCTTATGCGCGCATGGCTGGCCTTTTATTGACACGACTTAATGCAAACCATATGTAGGAAAGAGAACAACTAGAGAGACAAACAAACACACACACACATGACCTTAGACAAACCTATGGTTAGTCCGACCTATGCATGGACGATGGCGGACCAGGACACCCAAACGTGTGCCATGCATACACTAGATGCAACCAAAGGTAGGTAGGATTATGTACTCCTAGACACCCAAAAAGATACCATGCATGCAAGGACTTCCCATCAGATGTGGGTGTGGGTGGGCTAAGAGGTTCATCACCGCTACATATAGGTAAGGCATGCCATGCTTCCCAATAATCGGACCTATTGCTATGTGGAGTTTGATTGGCCCGAGTGGGAAGAGAGTGGTAGGGGACTTCCTTGACAAAGTAGAGGGGAAGTGGTGGGTCACGAGACCCACTAGAGAAGGGGTCGAATGGGTCAAAGAATGTGTGACCCCCCGGTTCCTCCATTACATAGTCCCATGTTTAAAATTCATGAAGGTGATGGTCACCTCCTTCCGTCGTGGTAAATGGGATAGTGTATAGAAGATATGGCTCCTCCCTCGGGATAAAAGGTGTGAAGTCGGGCTCGACCGGTAGCGGGAGGAGTAGAAGAACCTCCGTAGTAACATGACCCACGGTGTACACGGAGGTAATGGACCCTAAGGTGGGATGTGTGAAGCTACGACCGGTGGGTTGGTCGAAGCCTGGGGCCAACAAGTTCGTAAATGCCAACTGCCGGTCTAACCCTTTAAGAAGGTCGTCCAATGTATCCACATAGTGAATAGACCGGAAGGTGGTGTGAAACGAGTTGCTTGGCACTAGAGGTAGTGTGGGGTCCATGGATGGGAAGGGAGGTGGGACCAAGCCATCTTTGAGCCAGCTAAGGAGTGGCGCGGCAATGAAAAGCATTCCCGTAAGAAACACGGGTGGCTCGGGTGGGGGTGGTTCCAAACAAGACGGCTCCGGATGAAGTTCGGAAGGAGAGGATGGCAACGGAGCACTCATGGGTGATGAAGGAGGGATCTCCATAATGGGGAGAGGGCTTGGGGACCCCTTAGATGGGGCCGGGTTGGGGCTACGGGCTATGGCCTCCCTAGGTGCGGGTATGGCTACCTCCTGCCTCGAAGGTGGGCAAGGGGAGACTAATGACTCAAAATAAGCGCACCTCCTATCCACCCGATCCGAAATCATTTGCACAAGTTCGGCAACGGTCTGGGTTGGAGTAGGGTATCGGAGTGGACTTGCCCGTAATCATCCGGCCTAGTCTTGGGTCTAGGCTCATCTACGCGTAGGGCTCTTTGCCTCTGACTAGGACCCACTTGGTTGGAGGTGATTGGGTGGGGTCGGTTGGAGGTGATCGGTTGGGGAACGTAGACCTTCCTAAGCTCTCTCTTCATGTCCCATCATGACTTGATAGGCCATTGCCTCCTAACCTCTCTCAAACGTGCAATGTAGTCCCACTTTTCGGTGGCCTCCTGAAGAAGCCGCTCTTTGGCGAAAGAGAATTGCATCACCTCGGACATAGTATAACACTCAAAATATGCGTCCATGGCGACTTCCCACTTGAGGTAGTCGCTCGGGACCTTGGTTCCATAGAAGTTTGAGGCTTCGGGCCCAGGGATGTGGTGGGGTTGGATTCCCCATCCTTGGTGGTGTCGTCACCATTCATATGAACTAGGCGTTTGGGAACCCATGGGACTCGGGGAGCTAATGGATGACCATGCCGACACTTGGACATGACAAGACACTAGACATGACCCAAAATACTAATGCAAAGTTGGCATGAGACTCGACTACACACTTAGACATGACTATGTTAGAATGCACTAACTAGGAACCTAGACTTAACCCACTATTCGGTACGTGGCGGAGCTAAGCGATCCGAAGATCACTCGTGCAAGTGTGCAGCCTTCCCGATAGGCGTAGCCTAACGTTCGTGTCGCACCTTTTGATATACCGAGTAGAGGAATGCAAATGCAACCTTGGACTTAAATGACCCTAGACTTGAACTTGGCTCTGATACCAATTTGATGCGGGACGGATGACCGACTCGGGCTAAGATGTACGACCGACTCGTTGTGCGGCCAGCACTAGCACACTAAGGCAAGCCGGGTGGCTGACCACCGTGGTATTCTCCGGGTGGAGACGTCTCTCAACAGCGACTCTCTTGAGCCTAACGATCATCCCTTGCAAGGGAAACGTGGGGATCGCGGCGATTAAGAAACCACCGTCTTCTAGGGTGCTAATTCGCGCTCGATGCTCAATTGGAGCTATGGAACGGGCGCTCACAACTCACAAACGCGATGAATTTGAACTAGCTATCGGCCCTATTCTCACAAACGCAGCAATATAGAAAGCATACTAAACAGCAATGTGAGTGGGGAACGAATCGCGTACCTCCACGACAAGGCGTGGGGAAGGCACCCCGGCCGATTTCCGAACAACCCCGATACACGATTGAATTAAATTTTATAATTTCAGAAGCTTGGCCCACTCCACACAAGGAGGTATCGGGCTACAATCAATAACTTTGGGGTTTCTGGAACCCGGGTTGACGGGCCACACTCGCAGGAGGCGAGGAACGCGTGCCGGAGCCGCTCGGGTACGCCGACGGAAATCTGACCCGGTTCTGCCCGCGCGGGTCACCCTGCGTAGCGAACTTGCGGAGGCTGGTACGACCAGATCCGATGCCCGATCGGAGCGCCATTTGTTGGAGAATGTCGGCGACTGGACGTAGTTTCTTCACTCCAAAGGGCATGATCAGATGTCTTCAGATCTGGGAGCAGTGATGAATCGTCTCAGGTTCTGGTTTTGTGCTCACAGAACTGCACGGAGACACGGTAAAATAAGGGAATAATGGTTGCTGATGTCGGATCGGGGCGTTCTTTGTGGGAGATGGTAGCCGACGTCAAGATGAAGAAGCTATCCAAGGATCTCGCACAGATCTCAATCGGATGAGGCGGGGCAGGCTCGGGAAGTTGGTGCTGGTTCTGAACCGGATCTGCTCAGATTTCTTGCGCGATCTCACGAGAATCGCCGCCAAGGACAGCACGGTGATCAGATCGAGGCGAGATCAGTGGAAACGCGAAGAAAACTTGAAATACTACGATCTTTCTTCAGGAACATACTTCAGATGGCGTCGGGGTTGGGCTCCAGGAATTAAAACATAGTCATCTTCAGATCTGAGCAGCAATCAGGAACCGATATGCGTGCCTCCACGAGAAAAATCGCCACCGTTGCTCACGAACTTCGATCGATGCGAAACCAGCGCTGAAAGTTTTCTAACATGCAGAGGTATCACAGAGAATGTTTGTGTTAGGAGAAGATAAGTGGAAGGGAGGGATACATGGTCGAGTCACATGACCAAGTTTTGTCTAGTCACAGTACAGCACAATGGGAGTCACACCCAAGAACACACTAAGAGAATCACTCTCTAATGAACTTTTCTTTCAACAAAACTTCATTCACTTCTACATAAACACTATACATGCCCTTATATATGGAAATGCAAGGGGTAGGGGTGGGAGGGGACTTGCGCAAAATGCAAGAAGGGGGAGGGGGAATGCGCATGGAATATGACATGGGTGAAAGGGAAATGGAGAAGGTGACAAGGGGACATGGTGGCTCACCTACCCTTTAAATTCAAAGGAAAGAAGGTAGGTGGCAGCCATTGGAACTTGACCAGCAGCCATCTAATACTCCATGTGGTAAATGGAGGTGGAAGAAACATAAATAAACACAATTCCTAGCCTAATAAGCTAAAAGAGGGGGCGCCCCCCTTCTTGGGCCTTGAATGGGCCAAATTTGGCCATGGCTTAACCAAGCCCAACCAACCAATATGGCTTAAGGCCATTCCACCCTTGAAAGCCCATGAATGAAGAGAGCCCACTCTAGATAGCCCATGTAGGAAGGAAGCCCATATGGCTTATGGATCCATTACAAATGGACCAAGGCCATTCCTTCTTAAGGAATGCTTAAGGGGCTTTAACCATTTGGCCCTTTAGGAGCCTTACAACCATCCCATTAGCAAATTACAAATACAATAACCATTACAAGTCCAATTTCAATGCAAAAAGGGTCCAAATTCAAGCCAAATTGTCCCCATTTTGAAGAGAAGCCGATGTAGTCCACTTGGTGCTCCGCGTATGGCACCGTCGGTTCGCCGACGTGTCACTTGATCGCCCTGGTGTCCGCACCACATGACTTGGTGAATGGTTTACCAAAACTAAGATTTAAAAGTGATAAAATCTGTAAGGCTTGCACAAAAGGCAAGCAAACACGTATATCTTTCAAAAATAAGAACATTGTTTCTACCTCCCGGTCTCTAGAATTGCTGCATCTTGATTTGTTTGGCCTTACTTGGACATCCAGTCTAGGAGGGAAATCCTATGGTTTTATGATTGTTGATGATTATTCCAGATTTACATGGGTGTTATTTCTATCCAATAAGAATGATGCATTGATGAAGTTTCAAGTGTTTTGCAAGAAAATCCAAAATGATAGAGGTTATCTTATCACTACCATCCAGAGTGATCATGGTGGTGAATTTGGGAATCATGACTTCAGCAATTTCTGTGAAGAGCAGGGATACACGCACAATTTCTCATCACCAAGAACACCTCAACAAAATGGAGTAGTGGAGAGAAAAATAGAACCTTGATAGACATGGCACGGACAATGTTAAGTGAGAACTCCCTACCCAAATATTTTTGGGCCGAGGTGGTAAGTACAACATGCTATATTATCAACAGGGCAATAGTAAGGCCCATTCTGAAGAAAACCCCATATGAGCTTTACAAGGGTAAGAGACCAAATATTTCCCATCTTAAACTTTTTCGATGCCGTTGTTATATTTTGAACAATGGTAAGTCAAACTTGTGTACGTTTGATGAAAAGAGTGACAAAAGAATTTTCCTAGGTTATGCACTTAATTCTAGAGCTTATCGATTGTTTAATAAACCGACTTTGGTTGTTGAAGAAAGTGCTCATGTAATTTTTGATGAATCTGAGTTAAGACTTACCAACCAATCTATTTCAAATGTTGATGCAGATGAAGAGCCTAAACGTTCAAATGATGCTAAGGCCAAGAATGAACCAACTGAAGGGATCCCCAGCAAGAGTGAAGAGGATGCAGATCCTTCAATTGAAACACTTCAAGAACAACAAGTACAACACCCGGACTTGCCCAGCTCTTCTACGTTCTTAAAGGATCACCCAGCTGAAAATATAATCGGCAATCTTCAAGATGGAATAAGAACTAAATCATCACTCAGGCAAGTAGAAGAAGAGGATTTGATTGCCCTAATTTCACAATAAGAGCCTAAGAATATTCATGAAGCTCTTCAAAATGAATCTTGGATTCATGCTATGTATGAAGAGCTACACCAGTTTGAATGGAACAAAGTGTGGACTCCCGTGCCTCGTCCTAATAATCATCCCACAATTGGAACCCGTTGGGTTTTCAGAAACAAGTTAAATGATGCGGGACTGGTTGTTCGGAACAAGGCCCGGCTTGTGGCCAAGGGGTATAGCCAGGAGATGGGTATTGATTTTGATGAGTCTTTTACACCGGTTGCTAGACTAGAAGCAGTCCGAATTTTACTATCCTATGCTTGCTCATTGAACTTCAAACTATTTCAAATGGATGTTAAATCTGCATTTCTTAACGGTTACATCAAGGAGGATGTTTTTGTAGAGCAACCTCCAGGTTTTGAAGATTCAAAGCATCCAAAGCATGTGTACAAGTTGCAGAAGGCCTTGTACGGATTAAAGTAAGCACCAAGGGCATGGTATGAAAGGCTCACTTCAATCCTCGTGGAAAATGATTTCAAAAGAGGTAAGGTTGACCTAACACTCTTCACGAGAAAATCAGGTAAAGACATATTAGTAGTTCAAGTATATGTGGATGACATTGTTTTTGGAGCTACTAACAATGTCTTATGTGAAGAATTTACAGAAATCATGCAAGGAGAATTTCAGATGAGCTTAATGGGTCAACTAAATTTCTTTCTTGGATTGCAGGTGAAGCAAACACCCGAGGGCATTTTCATCAATCAAGCTAAGTACCCACTGGAGCTATTAAAGAAATTTGGTATGGCTGAAGCTAAACCTTTGTCAACACTAATGGCCACAACCTCGAAGTTAGATAAAGATGAAAATGGTAAACCAGAAGATCCTAGACTCTTTCGATGTATGATCGGATCATTAATGTATCTCACAGCATGCCGCCCTGATATTCAATTCTGTGTGTGTCTTTGTGCTCGTTTTCAGTCATGTCCTAAGGAATCTCATCTAATGGTTGTTAAACGCATCTTTAGATACTTAATTGGCACCATGGACTTTGGTTTGTGGTTTCCCATCGGTAGTTCATTTGATTTGATTACTTACACCGATGCGGATTATGCCGGATGTATTGTAGATCACAAAAGTACTAGTGGGTACTGTTAGTTTCTTGGTGGGTGCCTAGTCTCATGGGCCTCCAAGAAACAACATTCAGTAGCTCTCTCAACGGCCGAGGCTAAATATGTAGCCGCCGAAAGTTACAAAGCCCAAGTACTTTAGATCAAAAATCAATTGCTTGATTTGGATGTTGAAATGAAATGTGTGCCAATCTTGTGTGATAATACCAATGCAATCAGCTTGTCAAAAAATCATGTTCAACATTCTAGGACAAAGCACATTGACATTCGACATCATTTTCTGAGAGATTATGTAGGAAAAGTGTCTTTGAATTGAATTTCATTGACACACACAATCAACTAGCTGATATTTTCACAAAACCCCTAAACCATGATCAATTTAGCAAGATAAGAAGAGAACTTGGAATGTGCAAGGGTGAGAGCATACATACATAGGTCTGCACTTAGGATAAGAATTGCATTTGTAGAAACTCATATGCATCGATGGGAGATTAACATGCATATTGTATATATTTACTTTTAATACCTTGTGTGTTCACATACACTCCTACCTGCTTGAATGTATTTATATATATAGCCTTCCTTGAAAAATATTTCTAAGGCCAGACATTCCTTGGTTAAATAATTATGGACTCAGTGATGCCGCACCTAAGGAAACTTCTTAGGGGGAGTTAGAGAACTTTCCTTAAATCTCCATCTCTCCTCCTTCTCTCCACTTTATGATGTTGGTTCGAATCAGAAGGTCGGATGATAGTCCCCCTATATATATATATATATAAATAAATAAAAGAAAAGAAAAACAAACAAAAAAATAGAAAATGGGGATTTTTTTTGGCCCTAGCGGTCGACCTCTAGCCCCACATTGGTCGACCGGTGGCGGCGAACCGGCCCGGCCGGAACCTCATCCGAACCATTCTTTAAGGGGTCCTACAACCCCTTTCTCTCATTCCACCTATCCCATTCTCTCTCCAACACATTTTCCCAACCCTAGAACACACCAACTCCACCATTCAAGCCCAAAAACCTCATCCCCCTTCAATCAGCACAAGATCCGGTCGATTCGTCACCATTTCGGGACGAAATCTCCATAGCCGTTCATGCAATTGGGAAGATCTTCCCAGGGTTCCAGGTTGTGGAGAAGGCTATTGCAATCCCTTGGAGTGTCTTCTAGTCTATCTTCATCCCCCGGGATGAGAGTCATCGTTTCAACGGTTTCCACTAGGTCTTCTAGTTCGGGATGCCGCCTAGACGGAGTTCTCGACGTTCTGCCCAAGGAGAAGCTAGTGGCCAGAGATGAGAGGCCCCAGCTCCTCCACTACGGCGAGCACCTAAACCTCGTCATTTACCCCGGTTGCCTCCCCGTCCTATTATCGACCCTCTATTGGTCGACTTCAATGAGGTGAGCGAGATTTTGCCCGATTTATGTGCTGTCTTTGAGATTCAACCCGGTTGGATTGACTTTGTCACTAGATATACCCAATATTACCCCAATCTAGTGCAGCAGTTCTATGGAAATTTGGTCGAAAGAAATGAGGAATTATATATTGTTGTTCAAGGTGTTGAGTTTCATATCACTCCGGATTTGTTTGAGCGAGCCTTAGGAGTTTCGGCTAGAGGAGCCGACATGGTTTTTGGTCATGGTGCTGTTGAGGAAATTTTCTTGCTATGACCAGTTGTGATTACATGCATGGTGTCAGTAACTTAATCGTATTGAATGTAAATCACTTTCCACCATTGCAACATATATTGCACCATATGTTTACCTCCCTCATTTATTCAAAGAGTGGCAGCAGAAATGAAGTGACAGAGGTTCACAGGTTCCTATTTTACAATGTTATTAATGGGATACAAATCAACATGGGTCGCCTCATGACGACTCTTATTGGGTCTTGCAAAACCAATTTGCGGCGATCCCTGCCATATGCTTCACAGTTGACCGGCATATTCATCCATGGTGGGATCAACTTGGAAAATGAACAGTTCATTTATGTTCGACAAGATGATATATATAATGAGCACAAGATTTTCACAGATACGGGATACTATTGGGGTCTGGATAGTGAGCTCCGTCGTGATGTGCCCGTTTATGGGGAAGATGTAGTCAATGAAGGAGATCAAGAACAGGAGCAGCAGGAGGATCCATGGGAACTACCCCCTCCAGTTCAGGCTGAGGACTAGCCTCCTCCACCTTCACCTCACCACATGGATCCGGAGATGCCTCCTCCATCACAGTACAATTTTGGAGTCTTCTGCTCAGGGGGCCGGACAACATCCTTGGGTAGACTATGAGACTTTTGACAGGCGGTTCACTGGGCTAGAGACTCGTGTGGACACTTTTGGGGATCGACTTTCTACCTTTGGGGATCGCGTCGACACTATGGGTAATGTGATTGACACTATGTCAAGTCACATAGAGTCCTTCTCTACTATTCTAGATACTCTCTCCACTCTGATGGCCACACTCTCCACACATATCACTAGCCTCACAAACAGCGTTGCTGATTCCAGCCAGGCCTTCCACTTCATGATCCTGACACTTCTTGGCATGCAGCGCTGTGATGCAGCCCGTGACGTCTCCATTGGCTATATTTGGGAGCATCTTCAGGTTCAAGATCATTCTCTTGAAGACATCCGTCACCGCCTTGGATATCAGCCTCCTTCTCCAGAGGATTAGCCTCCTGCAGATGCCCCATGAGGGTTTTTCTGTTGCTTCCTCCCTCTAGACTGCTGTCCTTTGGTCTTATGCCTTTTGGGTCCTCCTTTCGTCTATCCTATCCCCTTTTTATGATGCCAAAGGGGAAGAAGTAGTAGTGCAGGTCTAATATATATTTTATGTTGGTATGTACGTATGTTTGTATGCATGATCATTGGTGAGGCATTATGTCAGTTCTGCATTTGCTTTGTCGCAGGTGTCCAGTGTCTAGAGTCTTGCACTCATTGTCTCAAGCATCAATGTACCATGTAATGGAATGATGAAATGAAGGCAATTGGTGTTTGATCTCAAATGGTTGGCTCTTGTGTTTCATTTTCTATCTTTTTGGCAAATAATGTGTTGAATGGCTATTTTAGTCACCTTGTGGTTTATCGACCTTACGAGGGTCTATTTTGGTTAAAGGCATGTCAGAGTTTTGTCATCATCAAAAAGTGAGAGATTATTGTGCCCATGTGATTTTGATGATAGCAAACACCATAAGTTACCATTTGCATATATCATGTTTCATCTACCATATAGGTATACAAGTCGGTGCACATTCTGTGTTCATATAGTCATTGTAATCTTTTAGTCTAGCACAAGCACGGTCGGTGCAACCCTTGCATCGGTGCATTTTTTTGCCTCATGCTTGTCTTGTGCACATGAGTTTCTAAGTCGGTGCATTCGTTGGTTGTGGTGAGTCGGTGCAATAACTATAGTCGCACGCATTCAAGCCGGTGCAATATCTACACCATGCACATAAAGTCTGTGCATTCCTTCTTAAGCTAGTCGGTGCATTAGTTGCAGTTACACATAGCTAAGTCAGTCCAACGCCTCTCGTGGCATGACATCGAGTCGGTGCAATACTTGCACCGAGCACATTATGTCTGTGCAATTCTCATCTTCACACTACTGCAGTCTAAGGAAGGCTTCTCACGGGTTGATAAGGTCTGTGCAACACTTGCATCAGGGACTTAGAGTTCGTGCATCATGTCTTAAGCAACTCGATGCATGTTGCAGATATGCACTCGGTGCATTCAATGCAACTCACTTACGCATAAGTCTTTGCACCTGTTAGCCGTGTACTGGAGTGAAGTCTGTGCATCTGCTTGTCTATGAATGTTGAGTCTGTGCATGTGTGTGTGATCACCACATTGAGTCGGTGCATTTTAGTTCTGTCAGAATATTTACTCTGTTCAATCTCTTTATAACTCGTATAACTGTCTGAAGGTGACTTTATTTCTGATGCCTTGACAGATGCCTTTTCGTGAAGATTAAGAATGGCACGTGATCCAAGATTGGAGGAGGTGCCAGGATCGTGACTTGTGTAAAGCAGTAAGCTGGGATGCTGCCACGTGACCAAGGTGTTTGGGCGGGAATCATGGAGAGCACACGCCCTACCTCTCTGCTGATACTATAAATAAGAAGCTTCTCCTTCGAGAGAAGACTGATCGGGCCAGAAGAGCAGATTGTGTTATTAAGAGAGCCAGCACCTGCACGATCCAGAGAGAAAAGGAAGATAGAGAGAGCAGAAAAGAAGGAGAGTTCTAAGAGAAGTGTTTTGAGAGAATTGAGAGAGAAAAGTTGTTCTTCAGTCTCTAGGTTCAGAATCGGAGCTGAATTTGCTCAGTGTGAGCTACATTCCCTTCGTGGGTTTTTGGTTTTTTGCTTTGTTTCCTTTTTGTTTTAGAAACTCTTTTTCAAGCTGTTTGTCAGTGGAGCAAGCCGTCACGCTCAGCGGGTAGAGGTGTGGTATCCTCTGGACGGGTAAAGCTGTAAGCCCTAGTGGTTGTAGAGGTGTGGTATCCTCTGGACGGGTAAAGCTGTAAGCCCCAGTTGTTGTAGAGGAGGACTCCTCTGGTCGGCGTAAGCTGTAAGGCCCAGCCGTTTGTAGGGTTTTTACCCCAAAGCTGTGGATCAGCGGAAGCTGTGTATCAGCAGTTAAGCCACACTCTAGTTTGAGTGTGGGGTGGACGTAGATCTCGAGTTTGAGATCGAACCACCTTAAAATTCTACTGTCCACTGTGCAATTGTTTGTGGTTTGCCTCTTTCCTTTATCTTTGTTCATCGCTCAGTAAATGATTATTTTGGATCGCGTGTGATCTAATCTGTTTGATCTGTCTCATTCTGGTTGTGATTGAGTGCCTTCCGATCGTCCTACAACAGTTTGATTATTTTCCGCAACTATTTTTTCTTTAGTAAATTTTAGTGGGTGACCGATCTATTCACCCCCCTCTAAATCGTCTATAGATACTCTATCTATAGGCATCAGAGCGTCCATCTACTCTATCACTTTGTATCAAAGCCTAACTCTTCTACAGGGATCAACGTCCTGAAGAGTCAACGGCCATGGACGCTAAAGGGATGACGGCTGAGGGACACTCCACTGCCAAGCCCCCATACTTTGATGGATCCAACTATGCATACTGGAATAATCGTATGCAAGTATTTCTGAGGGCGAAAGATTATGAGATCTGGAAGGTAGTCAGCAAAGGTCTGTTCGAGCTTCATGAGAACGAGGAAGTTTAGACAAGAGAGTAGATCAGGAGATCTACCCTCAATTGGAGTGCAATCAATGCTAGGTCTGCCTGCATTGCCTTATGACCTAAATCATTCTGTTTAGGTTGCATGAATTATTTTAACAGACTAAGGTTTTCTGTTAATCATTGCTTTATCTATTATATGTCCACAGTAATCTGATTAAAGCGTAACTGATCCATCTTTACTCTCATATGTTAAACACAGATTATCTCTGACATACTCTCGAGCACCTGAGATGCATAAGGGCAAACGGCATCATCTCTCACGTGAGGACTTTAAGTCACGCCCGAAGCATGAGCTCATGGGAATAAGAGTACCAATGATTGGCACGTGATCCTAGCGGAGCATCTTCTGCCACGTGGATCAACATTCCATCTACACCTGACACGTGGCTTCTCTGGAAAAGGTGGGAATGACCTTCCCTCATGCCCAAGACGTGAACTCTTGGGAACCCAGCCTGAAGGCCTATAAGAAGGCCTCTCCTGCGATCAATGAAACTAAACAACAACAGAAAAAAAGAGACGAAGGAGTGCAGAAGGAAAAGGAGCTAGATAGAGAGGAGCCAGAGCTTGAGAGAAAAGTTTGGGTTAGAGCGAGGAGAAAAGAGAAGGAGAGCGTGCAGAAGAAGAAGAAAGAAGTGAGAAAATAGAGTATCGGAAGAGGGCGTATTCTGAGGAAGAAAAGATTGAGCGAGCAGTGAAAGAGAAAGGAAGTGAGGAAGAGAGAAAAGAGTGGAAGAGTGGGCTTGAAATTCAGAGGTTTCTTCAGTTCTTGGATCAGATCTAGAACTAGTTTCTTGCTCCTGCGTGAGCAATTTTATTTTATGCTTTCTAAGCAGTTTGTGTTTCTGTCTTTCCATTATCTTTTTATTTGAAACTTCAAGCTGTGTGTCAGCGGGCGAGGTTCATCCTCGGACAGTAAGCTGTGTTGCTCAGTAGGCGAGGTTCATCCTCGGACAGCAAGCTATGTTGCTCAATGGGCGAGGTTCATCCTCGGACAACAAGCTGTGATGCTCAGCAGTCGAAGTTGTGAATCAGTGGAAGCAAGCTGTGATGCTCAGCGGATGTAAGCAAGCTGTGATGCTCAGCGGTTCAAGCTGTTAGGCAGTAGTAAGCCACACTCTGGTCTGAGTGTAGGGTGGATGTAGGTGAAAACTGAACCACCTAAAAATCCTTGCATCGTTGGTTTGATTGTTATTCTAACTCATGGTAGATGTATGCTTAGGTGCGTTCCTACTATATAGTTTTAGCCTAAGCTTTTCACTATTCACCGTGGGTTTGTTTAATCGGTTGCTTAAATAGATGAATGTCTTGCATCGCTTCTAGTAGGAGTCAATAGTGTTTGCAAGACCATTCATATGATCTGAGTGCTCCATTAATCAAATAGGTATATCAAAAGACATGTTAGGAAGGATAGGTCATGCCTATCTGAAATAACATCTCTTGCATGAGGAGATCTTCGATCCAACCTTCGCCTAGTACCACAATTGATTATTTGATCATTCTCTTCATCTGAGTAGAACTTGTGTTTTTCCTCCTACCAGAATTATGACTGTCTATCTGATGTTCCCTTGAAAGCTATATGTGCTGATAACTATCAGCTGTGACTGCATGCTTCATGGTGCTTGAAAGGTTTGGTTCGGTGTTTAATCATGTTATTTGTCTGTGAGCACCGTGAGCGTTTGATATTGTGTCTGGCAGTATTAAGGCTTAGTGTGAGATAGTTATTTCTGCCTTTGAGTTTTTATTTGGGCAAAGTTTTCAATTCCGCTATATTTCTAAAGGGGAGATTCATTCACCCCCCCTTTGAATCACAGCTTGCACCATCTAATAGAACCCAACAATTGGTATCAGAGCGGGTCTCTGATTGTCCAGATCCAACGATCTGCAGAGGATCCTGTTGTATTTTGGTACTTTACTTATTGCTCTAAATCTGTTTGACAAGTGTTTTCAATGACGTCTCTTCTGGTTTTTGATGGTTCCAACTTCAGCACTTGGCTAGGAGGCCTATGTACTTACATGAACTACATTGATTCCAATCTATGGAGTCTTGTATCTAAATGCTCACATGAAATGCCTCATGATCAGATCAAGTGGTCTAATGAGGATAGATTAAAGAACCGTGATAATCTCACAGTTCTTAATATTTTGAAAGCTGCAGTTGATACTAATATGTTTCCTTCCATTCGCAGGTGCACTTCTGGAAAAGAAATTCAGGATACTATAATCGCTGCTCATGGGAAACAAGAAGAAAGATGCCTGATGGCAAATCGGAGCGATCACAGTAGTGATCAAATGATTGAGACAGCGTCTCAGGTAAGCTCCGGATCTGAAGAGGTTTCTTTTAATGAACTTGTAATGATGCATGAAGAACTGTCTAACAGATATAAGAAACTTAAATCTGAACATAAAAAATTTAAAAGAAAATCGATCAGAACAGTCCAAATTCTCCCTGTGAAAATTGTTTGAGTCTGAAACAATCTTATGATGCTTGTCTCTCTGATGTTCACTTGAATAAGAAACAAATCTGCTTGTTGAAAAATGAAAATCAAGAATTTACAAATAAGGTTTCTAAACTAGAAGAAAAATTGAGCTCATTTAATGATGATCAGATTTGCATCAAAAATTCAGTTCAAAAAGAAAAATTGCTGAAAGACCTTGAATGTGCTAACTCAGAACTGAATAAGCTAAAATCTGAAAGTGAATTTCTCAGGAAACACATTGCTGAAAATGATGAACGACTTAAAAGAGGTCAGGAAGAACATAAATTGCTCTATGAAAAATATTTGGCAATCAAAATAGTTAATGAGGATCTTCAGAAAAACCTGAAAAACTCTGAAACCCAACAGAAACAAAATGCCACACTTGATGATCAGATTTTAATAAATGAGTTAGTTCAAAATGATAACCTTAAGGAAGAAATTGAGGAATTGAAACATCTAAACACCTCACTGTCTGATAGATTAATGAAACTTGAAAAAGGGAAATCTGTTTGCTTTGATCAATTGAAAAATTGCACAATCTGAAACAAGAAATTGAAAATTATAAAACTGCAAACAAGGTGTTGAATGAGTGTGTTAATTACAGTGACCAAGAGATTGCCAATTATGAGATACACATTGCATCCTTAGAAAATAAAATCAAAAGGCTTGAAAGACTTCAAGAAGAAAATGAAGTAATCTTTGAGAAACTTGATGCTATTAAAGTTGTTAATGTGGAACTACAGAGAAACCTAGAAAAATCTGAATCTAAACAGAAACAAGAACTATCTTCTGAAGATCAGATTTTAATAAATGAACTAGTTCAGAATGAAGAACTAATGAAAGAAAATGAAGAATTGAAGCTGCTGAATTCTGCTATATCTGAAAGACTTTTGACCTTGGAAAAGGGAAAGTGCTCATTTGATAATGAGTCGGAAAGAGTGAGTGCATTGATGAAGGAAATTGAAAGTCACAAAACCATCAATGCTATGTTGAATGAAAAAGTAACAAAATATGAAGAAGAACTAGTAAATTCTGAATTGTTCATCACATCAATCTAAAATAAAATTCATGATTTGAATATCTCATTGTCTAAATTTGCTAGAAGCAAAGAAAAATTGGGAGATGAAGTGAATGCTCAAAAGAAGGATAGTGGTCATATTTTTGGAAACAAAGAGAAAATGAGGAATCAACTATATTCCTCTTTTGTGCAAAGTTTAGAAGGTGCCAGCACTTCAAATGTTTTCCTGAAACAATTGGCACCTCAAATAATTCAAAGAGAGAACAAAAATCTAAAAATCATGAATCCATCTATTTTTCAATTCACAACTCAAAAGAATCCAAAGCAAGCTACTGTTCAGAAAAATCAGAAACAAACTAAAAGGGTCAGAAAGAATGGTAGTTTGTAGAGAAAGTTGAATCATCCTGCTAATGAAAATGTGCATGCTGTAAGTAAAACTAACATGAATATACATGCACACAAAAAGGAAAATGCATGTCACCACTGTGGTAAGCTCGGCCATGTAAAGCATAACTGCTTATTAATGAAGAAGGATGGTGTGAATTTTAATAAAATTCATGGTAGGAATTCTTATGCTAAGAAATCCTCTTCTGTTCAAAACAAATGGATTCAATATTTTTATTGTCATAAAATTGGTCATCTCATGCGTGAATGTAGAATAATGGAACAAGATGACCTAAATGCAAGTGCAATGCATAATAGAAACTTATCTGCTCAGAAAAGATCTAATCTTCAGAAGAAAGATATTAAATACTTTCAGTGTGGTACATCTGGACACATTGCTGCACGCCGTTGGCAGGTTCAGGGAAAGAAATTCAATTCTAAATCTATTGAATTCCCTACAAACAGAAATGTTTTTGACAGAACTATATTTGTCTTTAATAGAAAATCTCTTGTGTGTTTTGAATGTGAGAAATCTGGCCACAAAGCCTCTGACTGTTGGCTGGCCACTGGAAAAAAAAATGCTAGAGTAGACAACAAGAAATTCCATGTTCTAGCTCATAGCAAAAATGAAAAATATGCTATTACAGTATGCTGGCAGGCTCCTACAGAGGCATTCTCTCTCAATATAGATGGCTCAAGCAAGGTTAATCCTGGAATATCTGGAGGTGGTGGCTGCTTTAGAGATGTCCGAGGCAAGTTATTGCTGGGTTTCTCCTATCACTATGGTTATGGCTCATGTATGGTGGCAGAGGGGAGAGCTCTGCTAGATGGCCTGAGGTTGGCTCGTTTCCATAGTATCCCACTGTCCATTATATATACGGACTCCATGGTATTGGCTGATTTACTGAAAGGTAAAAGAGACCCTCTGTGGTCGCTTCTCCCATGGTGGAAACATCTCCAAGACCTCTTTGCAACTCTCCAATGCCCTTTAGTCCACATTTACAGAGAAACAAATCAGTTAGCTGACTTTTTGGCAAAACATGCTACAACTATGGGGCACAATTCTGAGTTTCAGTCCATGAGAGAATTGCCAATTTTGGCTAGAGGCTACATTAAGGCGGATGCTTCGCATCTTCCGAATATCCGTGTTAAAAGGGTATAGATAGCATGCATTGAGGCAGCAAAGTGAACAGTGTGGGCACCTTGACAGGGGGATTTATTGCATATTACTTCAATTCTTATCATGTTCGGGCTCACTATATAAGCCCTTTGTTTTCTTTGGGGTATGCTCCCCTTGAGAATGTACTTTGTTCACTCTGTCAATAATCAAAATTAGGACCACAGGGTATGCCAGGAGGAGTGAGAACATTCTCCCTCTCTGAGGGAGGGTGCATTCGACCTGTGCTTATTCTGATTGGTCAGTGTTGGCTTAAAAAAAAAATGAAAAATCTGCCGTGCATTGTCATCATTGTGGCAAGATTGGACATGTCATGAAAGAATATTGGCATATTAACGAAAATAAGAATTTCATTGTCAATAAATAGAAAATGAAAATTCCTATGGATAAGAAAAATCTTCAGTTTTTCATCTCATGACATTATTGTGGTCGATATGGGCATTCTATGCATAATTGTTATATTATGAAATCTGATGATCTTCTAGCTCTGAAAATGTGGAAAGCACCCTTTAGAGGTGCCAATAAATGTTTAGGACCCAAGAATTCTTGGGTAGCTAAATCTACAAAATAAGAGTTGTTTTGCAAGTGTGCCTTGGAAGCTGAAGAATAAAGGGGTTTAATAAGCCAAGACACATGAATATGGTAAAACCCCAGCTCTGCTCTTCACAGGTTTGGTAATTTCAATTCTTTTTGAATAGCTGAATATCATTCCTGATCTGTTAGTGAGAACTTTCATGCATATATGTTTACATTTGCATTTATTGAATTGCATATCATGCTTAGTTGTCATATTCTGTATGACCCATTGGTATATTAAATGCTAATTGCCCAAGGGCAGATAAAGTCTGTATGGAAGCACTTACCATGCGTAAGGTGGTCCCTAGGACCTAAGTTCTCCGCCAAGTACCAAGGGTCAAGCATGCATGTCATATTAATATCTGGTGGTACAATGCATTCTGTTAAGGGGAGTCAGTGCATATGCATTCATGTATTAGTTGTATATCATTCATATGCATACATGTTTGAGCGCATGCATTTAGGGGGAGCATAAGAAAATTCTTGAACTGCATAACTGATTATCTTTGCTCATATTGACTATCTTTGCTCTTCCAGCAATTTATCTCAAACAATGATATCAGTTGATCTTACTTGCCTCCATTACTGCTCCTGCATTTGCTGAGAAGGAGCTTCACTTTACTGAACTTTGAATATTTGTGCTCTCAGCTCTTTGATTTCATTGACCTAAGTGATGCACTTCTTAATTGAAAGTGTTATGAATTATGGAGTTTGTGAGCAGATGTCGACACAAAGAGTCGACACCTTCATTGATGATCATGTTCCTATCTTCAATGGTCATCCGTAACCTTCACTTTCATAATTTTGAGTCTGTGACCATCTCTCTGAAACTGCTTGGAACACTCGCCATAATCTTAAACTTGTTTAAAAACTCTGCATATCTGCTAAACCTTAAATAATCTTTGATCTTCTTATACAAAATTGTCTATACTGGTTGCAAGATCTGATCTCATGTCTAAGCTTCAAGTCCCCTGCACTTGGTGCATATTTTGTTACTGCTTCAATTGATAATTTGACTACTCCTTAAAACACTCTTTCATTTATATGTAATTCTGAAGATTTCAATTTGTGTACCTTAATCATAAATTCAAAAAATACTCTTACTAGGAATCTTCCATTATATGGAACTATGAATGTCAGAAATAACTTAGTTTGTTTAAGTCTTATGTATTTCTTGTGTTTGGTTTTGAACATCTTGAAAATATCTGAATCAATCCTTTAATAAATTTCAACCAGTTGATTCAGGTTATATCATGTAAAACCTTCTGAAAACTGAAAGTTTTAAAACCATGGCTTTCTTTGGTAAAGATACATGAAGTGAGTGTTGTTTTTAAACATTTTGTTTGATCTGTGTAATGTTAGCTACTAAAGCAATGTCAGAGCAATGACTTTGGTCACTGAGAAACCATGTCCAAAGGACTGTGTCATGAAGTGCCTTAGTTATCTCTGGTGAAGATTCAATGAAAAATCTGTGCAAGGTAAGGCAGAGCAATAATTAGGTTGCACTAAGAAATTGGGAGTCCCATTAAAGAAATGGAGTAATCCTATGTCATGAAGAGCCCTAGTTAACTCTGTTCAAAATGAATCATGACAGTTAGTCATACTAAGTGCTTAGGGATACTGGCATCTAAATAACGTGTATCCTCTAGTTACAAGGTATGCACTAACCTTGATTGATCTTGAAAGATAATGCCATAAATATTGTTGTTGCATAGATAGAAATAATATCTGAAATTAATGAAAATATATCTTGTCATCTACCAAATTCTGCTAATGAATGTTGCACTCTGAATGTCTGATGGCCTACTTCGATTTCAATCCCTCATGACCTGATATATTGACTGTCCCTGTGCATTTGTTGATACATTTCATTAATTTCTTTTCTCTATCAAAGAGGGAGACTTGACTGAACCTTGCATTTTAGGTTCATTTAGAAAGAGGGCCTATAGTTCATGCTTCTATCAAACTAGTTTTTACTTTTTGATGAAGTCAAAGGGGGGTAATAGTTTGATATGAGTCAGCATGCCATTTTATGACTCATAGTGATTGTATTTGCTGTTTTATGGATCATTATGATTGTGTTGCCATCATCATCACATGCTGAACTCATATGTCTTGCCATCATCAAAAAGGGGGAGATTGTTGTACTCCTGTGGTTTTGATGTGATTTTGATGATGCCAAACTATGAGTCATCTAAGTAATGTGCTTAAGTAACGTGTGCATGCAATGATCTCATATGTGATTAGGTAGTGATAAAAGTCAACACAAGTCAACGCAGGTCAATGCCAACTAGCAGCAGGTCAACACTGCTGGTCAAAAGTGAGTCAGCCTTTGACAGGTAAAGTCAATGCTCAGTCTGACACATATCTAGGTCAGTACAACCATTTTATGCTTATCATTGCAGGTCATTGCATGTTTCATTTTCATAGAACTAAGTTCGATGCTAGTTAAGATCTATCGCTCACTAAGGTCGATGCTACTTTGCTCTCTAGCATACTAAGGTCGATGTTAGCATCAAGTTTCATAAGGTAAGGTCGACGCTAGCACAATGTGTATTGCATACAGGGTCGGTGCTAGTTCATGCTTCATGCACATAAAGTCGGTGTTAGTATGCATAGCCTTGCATCTAAGGTCGGTGCTAGTTCATATTTCATGCGCATAAAGTTGGTGTTAGTATGCAGGGTCGTGCACTTAAGGTCGGTGTTAGTATGCAGTCTCGTGCATATGGTCAGTGTTAGTATGGAAGGTCTTGTGCATAAGGTCGGTGTTAGCAGGCTTTGTCATATACTAAGGTAAATGTGAGTTGTGCATATAGGTCTATGCATATATGTTTACTCAGGTCCGTGCACATTTTAACTTGAGCGACACAAGGTTGGTACATTTCTTTTTGCATTGTGCATATAGGTCTGTGCATATATGTTTACTCAGGTCTATGCACATCTTAACTTGAGCGATACAAAGTCGGTGCACACTTTGCACAAATCAAGTTAGTTCACATTTGCCTTGTGTATATACAAGGTATGTGCACATTTGCATTTCATACATATAAGGTCGGTGCAAGTTTGCATTCTGCAAGCAACGGTCTGTGCATGTTTCGCCTCTCGCATGTAGAAGTCAGTGCAAGTTTTGTCATTCGCACATAAGGTCGGTGCACTCATCTACCCAGGCATATGAAGTCAGTGCACATACTTAATTGTGCCATTCACGGTCGGTGCACATTTGCCCCATGCATGTTATACGGTCGGTGCGTGTTTTCCTTCTTCACACAAAGTCTGTGTCACGCCCCGAGCGCGGAAGATACCCGGAGATGCACGACGAGTTTATATCAATCATGTCAATCAGAGTAGTTGTGTATTCGACACAAAGACAAAGTGCGCAAATATAAAGATAACCCAATCCTTTATTCCTTCATAAGAATATGTCTGTTACAAACCTTTGAAGTACTAACTAAAATAAATGAAAAAATACAAGGTTGACTCAAGAAAATATGAAAAAGACTAGATAACACGGGAGAAGCTCTATCTCTTTCACTCTTGATTTTCCCCATCCGTTTGAGTTCCCTCATCGTCGGACTTACCTGAAAAGTAGGGAAACACTAAGTGAGCGAACGTTCAGTAGGAAATTATATCTCAAGAACTAGTAATGGGTTTAAGTAATTACATATTTCATGAATGCACTATAGCTATGCATGCTCGCAAAACGACAAGATAGAGAGAGAGTATAACAAAAAGATAGCAAGAAGAACTAGTCATGAACTTTCAAGAACTTATATCAAAAGATATCAAGATATTCAAGCAAGTGTATTCATCATGTCATGTGGGAATTTGGCTATCACGTTTCAAGCACGCAAGTATGAAATTACCCTTTTTCGGGCCACGCAAGTCATGTAATATCAAGTCAAGTACAAGATTTGTGGAATGTTTAATCAAGCTAGTCATGCACTTCGGTATAATGCCAATACCGTGATCAATTAACTCCCATGGGCACAAGTACATTCGGGTGCTCCTCCTAGGACCAGATCGGGCCCTATATGCACAGGCATTAATCATGTATTTTAACATCCACTTTTGTGTATAGCCAATATGGAATTTCAAGAATAAAGCTTGTAGACACGTAAGATAAACTTCGATAGAGTAGAGTCCAAAAATATGACACTTGACATAGAATGGCGATAATAACGGTATAATCACGCTTATCGATAAAACTAGGTGGAATTGGTTCCCTAACTTGGGTACCATGACAAACAAATATGGACATTCTTTATATAGAATTGAGGTCCACATGAACAGCACATCAATGGCAAGACGTCCTCATTCTTAATATAGAACTGAGGTCCACAAGAACCTCATGTTGAATATAGAATTGGGGTTTACAAGAACAGCATCACATGGCATGATAACCTCATCCCATTAAGAGAATTCTCATGATACACACTTTGCATAACATGAGGGCCAGTATACCATGTTTCTTTAGAGTGACATGGCAAAATAGTGTAATGGGTTTTTATGGTACAACCAGCTCAGTCGGCCTTGAGGGAATCCAAGGCTCGAGGAGTCTTACGGAGGTCTCTATGACTAACTCACTAGTCCAAAGGAACGGAATGTCCAATGGAGAGCTCGTATGTCAATGAGAATTAGTGGGTAACGTTAAAACATCATGAAACATGGGACTATATTCACGGACTGGAATATAGTGCCAATATATATATATATATATATGAAACCCTCGGTTAACAATAATAGTGTAAAATAATAACTCAGGAAAGTAGCGACTTAGGTAAAGTCATTTTTAATGAAATTAACACCTTTTACAAGGGCGTTTAATTATAATTTTGACGACTTATACAGTAGTCGTCCATTCTGTATTTCTATTTTGCAGAATTCAAATATTATGGAATATTAACACAAACACGCCCTGGACAAGGGCGTTACTTTTCAATTAGCGCCCTGGTCTGGGGCGTCAGTTCAATAAGAGACGACCTTGTGCAGGTCGTTAATTCAACATTTTTCAAATTTCAGATAATAAAATTTCAGGAAAAAGGGTACATGATCATGACAGGAAAAATAGCAGGATTTCACAGGCATACTCATGCAATATATTAGATTTATATTAAATTTTAAACATGGGTATTTATTAATTACATGTAATTGACGACTTCTGGGCAGGGCGTCAAAACAATAATTAGCGCCCTAGTGTGGGTCGCTTCTTTAAATTAGCGCCCTTATCAAGGGCGTTTATTTCTGAAATTACATAGAAAACATCTGAAACCACAATAAAACTATATGCATGCACGACCGATGATATTATTAAGATCTTATGCTAGTTTGGGCTACGATCTTGAGAAAACCTACCTTATGAAGATTTAATTGATGAACGGATGAAGGTTTGGAGAAGAAAACGATGCTCTGTTCGTAACAGAGATAACTTACAGGAGATGGACGAAGAATACTCGATCTTTAGTCAAAAGGGGTGATCGTCTTCTCAACACAGACAACCTGTATAGGAATATGAGGACGGAAAAGAACATCAACATTCTTTCAACACACACAACCAAAAATAAAGAGGAAGAACATTACATGTTCTTCACGCACAGCAGCGGCAGAGCTTCCTTCGGCCAATAGCTCGTTAGGGTTCGACAGAGAGGGTTACTTATAGGATTTTGGGAATCCTCATAGGGTTAGAGTTCTATTGGGAGTTATATTTCCATGATAGAGTTCTTACTATATTCCACCTTCGACGTAGTTATCCAGAAACTTACCCTGGATGAGGGCTGGGTTCGAACGGAACTCGAACTGAATTAACATCCTAAGTGAGGGCGTTAATTTAAATTGACGCCTTGTCCAACGTCATTTCTTGTACAAAACGCGCCCAGGTGGAGGGCGTTACATTTACTTCCCTTTTTGGCCGTTTGATAATTGACGCCTTGTTGTTTGGGCGTCCCTTTTTAATTAGCGCCTTATCTAGAGGCGTTTCTTAATGAAGTAGCGCCTTCACCAAAGGCGTTATTTCCATTCTGTCTTATTCTTATGCGTTTAGGCTTTCATCCTCTATTTATTTATCTTTTATTTTAATTTGATCCATTTTCAAAAATCTTTATTTTTCCAGGGTTGCTACACCCTCCCCCACTTAAAAGAATTTGGTCCCCAAATTCCTAGTATATATATATGTGGAGAGTGTAGAGTATATACCTTAAAATAATTCTGGAAATTGCTTCCTCATGAATTCCTCGGTCTCCCATGTGGCTTCATGATTAGAACTCTTATTCCATTGTACTTTTAGCATGGGAATAACCTTATTCCATAGAGTACGTACTTCACGATCTAGTATCTTTATGGGCTTCTGTTCATATGTGAGATCCTTCTGGATAACTAAGTCTCCATGTTCAATAATATGTGTTGGATCGTGTACATACTTCTTCAACATAGATATGTGGAACACATTATGAACATCGGACAATTAAGGAGGCAATGCGATGCGATAAGCAACCTCGCCAACTCTTTCCAGTATCTCGAAAGGTCCGATGAATCTTGGTGTAAGCTTGCCCTTGACACCAAATCTCCGTATGCCACGTCCAGACGATATCTTGAGCAATACATGATCTCCAACTTGAAATTCAAGATCTCTCTTTCTTGTATCAGCATAAGCCTTTTGCCTAGACTGAGCAACTTGCAGTCTTTCTCTAATTAATTGTATCTTCTTAGTGGTATCCCTTACCATGTCTGGTCCTAATAGTTGTTTTTCTCCAACTTCATCCCAGCATAAAGGTGATCGGAAACTCCTTCCGTATAAGGCTTCGAAAGGTGCCATTTGTATACTTACCTGGTAGCTGTTATTGTATGCAAATTCCACCAACGGCAAGTGATCATGCCAGCTTCCACCAAAATCAATAATGCATGCCCTAAGCATATCTTCAATGACCTGATTAGTTCTCTCGGTCTGACCATCCATTTGAGGATGAAAAGATGTACTAAAGTTAAGCCTTATTCTCAACGAATGTTGTAGTCCCTTCCAAAAATGAGAAGTAAAACGGGGATCTCTGTCAGACACGATTGAGATAGGAATACCGTGTAATCTGACTATGTCCTTGATGTATAACGCAGTCAAAACATCAACTGACCATCGGCTCTTTATTGGCAAGAAATGAGCCGATTTAGTCAATCGGTCAATAATAACCCATATTCTATCATGTCCTCCTTTTGATTTAGATAAACTCATGATGAAATCCATACTAATATCCTCCCACTTCCATTTAGGGATATCTAGAGGATGTAGTTTTCCAGCAGGCTTTTGGTGTTCCGCCTTGACCTGTTGGCAAGTGAGACAACGCGATACATAGTCTGCTATTTCCCTTTTCATGTTGGGCCACCAAAAATTTCTTTTCACATCCTGGTACATTTTGGTAGATCCAGGATGAATCGTGTACCTTGATCTATGAGCTTCATCTAAGATCTTCTTCTTTAACTCGGGACAATCCGGTATACAAGTTCTGTTTTGGAATAACAACCTTCTATCTGATGCTAATTGGAAATCAGACTGTCCTTCTAGTTTGCCCTTGATTTCCACTAATATTGGGTCATCATCCTGAAGTGCTTGTATTTCAGTTAATATGTCTGGATGAATACTTATATGAGACAATGTGACACATTTGAAGATCGTGTCCATGCTTATATTGAGTTCAGAAAATTGCTCCAGCAATTTCCATTCTTGAATCATACAATTGGCTAACAGTGCTCTCGGCTTTCGACTAAGGGCATCTGATACATGGTTACCCTTTCCGGGATGATATTGTATATTGAAGTCAAAGTCCTTGAGATATTCTAGCGAACGTCTTTGCCTCATATTTAGTTCCTTTTGAGAGAAAAGATACTTGAGACTCTTGTGATCGGAGTATACAGTAAACTGTACTCCATATAGATAATGCCTCCAGATCTTTAGTGCAAATACCACCGCGGCCAATTCTAAGTCATGGACGGGGTAGTTCTCTTCATGCTTCTTTAATTGACGAGAAGAGTAAGCTATAACCTTTCCTTGTTGCATTAGAACACATCCGAGGCCAATGCCAGAAGCATCAGTGTATACTTCGAATTTCTCTCCTTCCATTGGTATAGCTAAGATAGGAGCTGTAGTAAGATGATCCTTGAGAGTTTGGAAGCTTCTTTCACATTCCTCGCTCCATTCGTAACGGATCTCCTTGCGAGTCAACCTCGTAAGTGGTACGGCGATCTTAGAGAAATCTTTGATGAATCACCTGTAATAGCCAGCAAGACCTAAGAAACTTCAGGTCTCGCTAGCATTGGTCGGTCTTTCCCAATTTCTTACAGCTTCAACTTTTGATGGATCTACTGATAAGCCATCCTTTGATATAACATGTCCGAGAAAAGTCACTTCCTCAAGCCAGAATTCACACTTGCTGAGTTTTGCATATAATTGGTTTACCCTCAATATTTGTAATGCAATCCTTAAATGCTCCTCATGCTCTTCCTTGGTCTCGGAATAAATCAATATATCATCAATAAAGACCACCACGAATTGATCCAAATAAGGCCTGAATATACTATTCATTAACTGCATAAAGGTAGCAGGGGCATTCGTTAGTCCGAAAGGCATAACAACAAATTCATAATAGCCGTACCTGCTTCTGAATGCAGTCTTATGAATGTCCTCATCCTTGATTCTTAACTGATGATATCCCGACCTAAGATCAATCTTGGAAAAGTACTTGGATCCTGAAATTTGATCAAACAACTCATCGATTCTCGACAGTGGATACTTGTTCTTGATAGTGAGATGATTCAACTGTCGATAGTCGATGCATAACCTCATGGATCCATCTTTCTTCTTTACAAATAATACAGGCGCTCCCCATGGGGAAGTACTTGGTCTTATGAATCCTTTCTTAATGAGTTCCATCAATTGCTCCTTTAACTCCTTGAGTTCAGCAGGTGACATTCTATACGGTGCCTTAGAAACTGGACCCGCACCAGGAACTAAATCGATGGTGAAGGCCACTTCTCTTTGTGGGGGTAATCCAGGCAAATCTTCCGGAAATACGTCCGGAAATTCTTGTACCACCGGGATATCTTCTATCTTAGTTTCCTTAGCCTCCTTAATCGTGACAAATGCAAAGAAAGATACACATCCTTTCGTGATGAGCTTGCTAGCTCGGAGAGCCGAAATAAGAGGTGACTTGCTCCGACTCTTAGGGCTAGAATAGACTAGTTCTGGAAAGTCCTTGAAAGTAACCTTGCTATTGCGGTAATTGACTGTCGCTTGGTATTTGGATAACCAATCCGCTCCTAGTATGACATCATACTCCTTTAGATCTAAACATATAAGATCAATAGGGACATTCCTACCCCGAACCAATACTTCACAGTTTTGGTAATGGTGAGTAATATCGATTTCGTTTCCGAGAGGAGTAGACAAGACTAATTTTATCCATTCCGGTTCTAGGGGTAACGGATCAGCGAACTTCTTGGAAACAATTGAATGTGAAGCACCAGTATCAAATAAGACATGTGCAGACTTGGAACAAACTTTCAATGTACCTTCTACTAGTCCGCCTTCTTCTTCTTGTTCGGTCTCCTTAATTGCGTGAAGACGAGCATTCTTGGTTACTGGGCGCTTCCCGTCCCCGGCTTGATCATTAAGTAATGGGCAATCGGGAATCCGATGATCGCGACTCCCACAGCGGAGACATGCTCCTAGTTTCCTCCAGCATTCTTCGGCCTTATGACCAGCCTTGTCACAATGCTTGCACACTATATTTGATGGGGTAGTGGTGATGGAGAAGGGCTTGGTCTTCTTAAACTTCTGATCTTGTGAGGAAGTACCTTTATTGCTAGGCCTCTTCTTGAAGTTGGGTTTAAAGGAACCCGAACTTGTAACTTGTTCTTTCTTGTCCTTCCCACGGATTCTATCAGATAGTTCCGTGGCGTCTTCTAATAGTTGAGCTCGACGTACTATCTCTGAATAGACTTGAATATCCATCGGTGCTAGTTGGGTAATATATTGGGGCTTGAGCCCATTAAGGAACCTCCTAGCTTTCATCTTTTCGGTGCTAACTAAGTGCTTAGCATACCGAGACAATCTAGAGAATTGTGCCTCGTACTCCGCCACCGATAATGACCATTGCTTGAGTGCGGCAAATTCGGTAGCTTTATTTTCTTGGACTCGGTCTGAAAAATATTTATTGTTGAAATGTTCAACAAATTCTTCCCAAGTAACTTGGTCTTGATTTATAGTAGCTTCGACTGACTCCCACCAGCATCGGGCATCCCTTTCTAGTTGGAAAGTAGCTAATAAGACTTTATCTTGATCCGTGCACTGCATAACACGAAATATACGCTCCGTCTCACTGATCCAGTGCTCTGCGTCATCCGGATCAGTAGAACCCATGAATTTGGGAGGGTTCATGTTCTTGAAGACTTGGTGGAGACTTCCGGCTCGTTGTGCACCTCCCTGTGCTACTTGTTGCAGCACCTGGGTCATGCCTTGGAGTGTACGCTGCATGTTGCGCCACTGAGCACGTTCGGCAGCCATCGTCCTACAATTGCAATCACTGGATTAATACGTGATTTCATTTAGAAGCTAGCATTTTTATGTTAACTTTAACCCTTGGTTCTACCCAATCTCACCGGTTAAAGGTTAAACCTATCCTTGGACTTGGGTTTCCTAGGAATTGAATACCCTAGGCTCTGATACCACAAAAACTGTCACGCCCCGAGCGCGGAAGATACCCGGAGATGCGCGACGAGTTTATATCAATCATGTCAATCAGAGTAGTTGTGTATTCGACACAAAGACAGAGTGCGTAAATATAAAGATAACCCAATCCTTTATTCCTTCATAAGAATATGTCTATTACAAACCTTTGAAGTACTAACTAAAATAAAGAAAAATAAAAGGTTGACTCAAGAAAATATGAAAAAGTCTAGATAACACGGGAGAAGCTCTATCTCTTTCACTCTTGATTTTCCCCATCCGTTTGAGTTCCCTCATCGTCAGACTTACCTGAAAAGTAGGGAAACACTAAGTGAGCGAACGCTCAGTAGGAAATTATATCTCAAGAACTAGCAATGGGTTTAAGTAATTACATCTTTCATGAATGCACTATAGCTATGCATGCTCGCAAAACGACAAGATAGAGAGAGAGTATAACAAAAAGATAGTAAGAAGAACTAGTCATGAACTTTCAAGAACTTATATCAAAAGATATCAAGATATTCAAGCAAGTGTATTCATCATGTCATGTGGGAAGTTGGCTATCACGTTTCAAGCACGCAAGTATGAAATTACCCTTTTTCGGGCCACGCAAGTCATGTAATATCAAGTCAAGTACAAGATTTGTGGAATGTTTAATCAAGCTAGTCATGCACTTCGGTATAATGCCAATACCGTGATCAATCAACTCCCATGGGCACAGGTACTTTCGGGTGCTCCTCCCAAGACCAGATCGGGCCCTATATGCACAGGCATTAATCTTGTATTTTAACATCCACTTTTGTGTATAGCCAATATGGAATTTCAAGAATAAAGCTTGTAGACACGTAAGATAAACTTGGATAGAGTAGAGTCCAAAAATATGATACTTGACATAGAATGGCGATAATAACGGTATAATCATGCTTATCGATAAAATTAGGTGGAATTGGTTCCCTAACTTGGGTACCATGACAAACAAATATGGATATTCTTTATATAGAATTGAGGTCCACATGAACAGCACATCAATGGCAAGACGTCCTCATTCTTAATATAGAATTGAGGTCCACAAGAACATCATGTTGAATATAGAATTGGGGTTTACAAGAACAGCATCAAATGGCATGATAACCTCATCCCATTAAGAGAATTCTCATGACACACACTTTGCATAACGTGAGGGCCGGTATACCATGTTTCTTTAGAGTGACATGGTAAAATAGTGTAATGGATTTTTATGGTACAACCAGCTCAGTCGGCCTTGTGGGAATCCAAGGCTCGAGGAGTCTTACGGAGGTCTCTATGACTAACTCGCTAGTCCAAAGGAAAGGAATGTCCAATGGAGAGCTCGTATGTCAATGAGAATTAGTGGGTAACGTTAAAACATCATGAAACATGGGACTATATTCACGGACTGGAATATAGTGCCAATATATATATATATATGAAACCCTCGGTTAACAGTAACAGTGTAAAATAATAACTCAGGAAAGTAGTGACTTAGGTAAAGTCGTTTTTAATGAAATTAACACCTTTTACAAGGGCGTTTAATTATAATTTTGACGACTTATACAACAGTCGTCCATTCTGTATTTCTATTTTACAGAATTCAAATATTATGGAATTTTAACACAAACACACCCTGGACAAGGGCGTTACTTTTCAATTACTGCCCTGGTCTGGGGCGTCAGTTCAATAAGAGACGACCTTGTGCAGGTCGTTAATTCAACAATTTTCCAAATTTCAGATAATAAAATTTCAGGAAAAAGGGTACATGATCAAGACAGGAAAAATAGCAGGATTTCACAGGCATACTAATGCAATATATTAGATTCATGGTTCCATAGATATTAAATTTTAAACATGGGTATTTATTAATTACATGTAATTGACGACTTCTGGGCAGGGCGTCAAAACAATAATTAGCGCCCTAGTGTGGGTCGCTTCATTAAATTAGCGCCCTTGTCAAGGGCGTTTATTTCTGGAATTACATAGAAAACATCTGAAACCATAATAAAACTATATGCATGCACGACCGATGATATTATTAAGATCTTAAGCTAGTTTGGGCTACGATCTTGAGAAAACCTACCTTATGAAGATTTAACTGATGAACGGATGAAGGTTTGGAGAAGAAAACGATGCTCTGTTCGTAACAGAGATAACTTGCAGGAGATGGACGAAGAATACTCGATCTTTAGTCAAAAGGGGTGATCGTCTTCTCAACACAGACAACCTGTATAGGAAGATGAGGATGGAAAAGAACATCAACGTTCTTTCAACACACACAACCAAAAATAAAGAGGAAGAACATTACCTGTTCTTCACGCACAGCAGCGACAGAGCTTCCTTCGGCCAACAGCTCGTTAGGGTTCGACAGAGAGGGTTACTTATAGGATTTTGGGAATCCTCATAGGGTTAGAGTTCTATTGGGAGTTATATTTCCATGATAGAGTTCTTACTATATTCCACATTCGACGTAGTTATCCAGAAACTTACCCTGGATGAGGGCTGGGTTCGAACGGAACTCGAACTGAATTAACGTCCTAAGTGAGGGCGTTAATTTAAATTGACGCCTTGTCCAGCGTCATTTCTTGTATAAAACACGCCCAGGTGGAGGGCGTTACATTTACTTCCCTTTTTGGCCGTTTGATAATTGACGCCTTGTTGTTTGGACGTCCTTTTTAATTAGCGCCTTATCTAGAGGCGTTTCTTAATGAAGTAGCGCCTTGACCAAAGGCATTATTTCCATTCTGTCTTATTCTTATGCGTTTAGGCTTTCATCCTCTATTTATTTATCTTTTATTTTAATTTGATCCATTTTGAAAATCTTTATTTTTCCAGGGTTGCTATAGTCTGTGTACATGAGTCTCCAGGGTCGGTGCACATTTGCCCCATGCATGTTATAAGGTCTGTGCATGTTTGTCTTCAATGTATATGAACTCTGTGCACACACTGTAGCAAGTCAGTGCACATCTTGCATATAACCATATAACGTCTGTGCACGTTTTGCATTATGCTGATTAAGGTCGAAGCACATTTTGCTTTGCTCACTCTCAGGTCCATGCATGTTTGCATTATACCATACAAGGTTTGAGCATATAACTGTGGCTAAGGTCGATGTTAGTTTGTCTAGATCATGTAGTGTTAGTTCTAAGCAATAAAGCTCATTTCTATCAAGGTCGGTGCACATTGTGCATTCACCATTGAGGCAGGTCTGCCTGTATTGCCTTATGACCTAGATCATTCTGTTTAGGTTGCATGAATTATTTTAACAGACTAAGGTTTTCTGTTAATCATTGCTTTATCTATTATATGTTCACAGTAATCTGATTAAAGTGTAACTGATCCATCTTTACTCTCATATGTTAAACACAGATTATCTCTGACATACTCTCGAGCACCTGAGATGCATAAGGGTTCACGACATCGTCTCTCACGTGAGGACTTTAAGTCACGCGCGAAGCATGAGCTCATGGGAATAAGAGTACCGATGATTGGCACGTGATCCTAGCGGAGCATCTTCTGCCATGTGCACTACAAGAAAATAGACTTTTAGGGGCATTTTAGAAATGCCCCAAAAAATATAGATAAATGCCCTAAAAACCTTTAGGGTTATTTTGATTAGCTTTAGGGGAAGTTTAAAATGTGCCCCTACTGCCTCGGTCCCTAAAAGTTTTAGGGGCACTTTTTAAAAAATGCCCTTAATGTTGTCATTAGAGGCACTAAAAAGTGCTCCTAAATATTATAATAGGGGCAATTTTGTTGACCAAATGCCTCTAATGAACATGATTTAGGAGCAATTACACCTTCAAACTGCCCCAAATAGCCTATTTTAAAAATAATCATGTAATAATTACCCTATAATAATCGCTTGAAAGAACGTGTTTTAAGGGCATTTTCTTTTACAAATTATCCCAAGAACTAACTACCAATCTATAGCGGCTCTAATTTTTAATTATTACACCAAAATAACCATTGTAAAATGTAAAAATTAAAGTTAACATTTCTACCATGTAATCAATACACCAATCCTATTCTTCGTAATCCATTGACATACACAGGCACTCACCATTGTACAACACATAAGTATATAAATTGTTCACCTTTTAACCAAACCAGAAATAGGGTATCGTACTCATTGACACGACAATGTCTTAACAAAATTATATTATAAAGTCAAATCATAAAATATCAAGATTACATGTATAGCCTCCATGATTTACAAATACAACACAGATCATGGAAGTTCAATTTTTCACTTTGTAAACAAAATATACAAACTCAAAATCTATTTAAAATATATAAAATATTTTCCTTTGGTGCATTTCCAGCAATCCCGCCAGCCTTCAGGTGCATTTCCAGCAGTCCAGCAGTCCTCCCAGCCTGTAGATTCCCATACTGGATGTACCAGTAGAACTACTATTGGCATATCCTTTAACACCTACAAGGATGGCAAACACAATTATACAATTGAAATCTTTTTCCCACAGAAATGAAATTACATCAAGTAAAAACACAAACATCTCCATGGAGGATGCCTCCCTGAATTGCAGCAACTATTGCAACTGCCTCATCTGGATTCACACCTTTGCTTGGTGTCTTTCCAAAAATGTCAGCAACTACTTCTTGAACCTTTGGAACCCTGGTCATTCCACCTACGAGAAGAACTTCATCAAAATCCTTAGTGGATACAGCTGCATCCTTCAAGCAACTTTTGCAAGGGTCCCTAGTCCTTTCAATCAAGTGGTTCACCAATGACTCAAATTTGGATCTTGTCAATGTGATGTTCATGTGCTTGGCGCCAGAGGCATCTGTAGTGATAAAAGGCAAGTTGATTTCTGTCTGAGAACTAGATGAGAGTTCTATCTTGGCCTTCTCAGCTCCTCTCGGAGCCTCTGTAGAGCTAGCCTATCCTTTGAAAGATCAATACCTTCAGTTCTCTTAAATTCACTAACTATAAAGTCTAATAGGGCATTATCGAAATCCTCCCCACCCAAGAAAGTATCACCATTGGTTGCTTTCACCTAAAAAACACAAGAACGACATGAACTTGTGACATGACTCAATATATAAATAACTTCTCATAAAATAATGTTAATTCAAAAATGCATCTGTAAACTGTACCTCAAAAACACCATTTGCAATCTCTAAAATTGAAATATAAAATGTTGCTCCGCCAAGATCAAAAATAGCTATAAGGCCCTCCTTGTTATTCAAACCATAAGAAAGTGCAGCAGCAGTAGGCTCGTTGATAATACGATGCACATCAAGACCGACAATTCTCCCTGCATCTTTTGTAGCCTGCCGCTGTGCATCAGTTCTTATTAAAAGTATTCATTCTGAAACTCTGAAAAAAAATAACAAAAAGCTCTCAGTTCACGATGCATTTAAGAAAATAAATATCATTATGACCTTCACCTCAAATTTATGTAGATCTAAGAAACTCCAGCATGAATATTCAGAAAAAGAAGGTGAAAGTGTATGCTATATCACTGCTACCCTCTCTGTTTGACAGTGTATGCTATCTTACTGCTACCTATTGCATCCATTAAATTTATGTCCATTAGAACAGAAACACATTAAATTTATGTCCCCTTGCAGCATTTCATTCGCTTGTGCAGTCAGGAAGCTGTTGCCAGTGCCCTAGTTACGGTTTTTATTCTTTTCCATCGCCCTCGGAGCTGAAAGCAGTCACTAGAGAAAAGAAACCACTAACCTTGAGCCACTAATGTAAGGACATTTTTTTCCCTAAGAAGAGCATGTAATCTTAGAAGTAACAATGCAATGTCAAATATCTGAAAGAAGTGGGATGTAGTTCACAAGTGAGACATTTTAGCCCAAGGAGAAGTAATGGTACTACTTTTTATCCCAAAGTTGATTAGGGAACTTGCAGGAACAAAACAACAGAACAGAACAGACCTGTCAACTTTCAAAACACCCTGGGCAAAATAGATGAGATACAACAATGAGAATGTGTTATATCAAAATAAGGAGGCATGAACTTCTGACGGTGGCATTTTGCAGTCAGTCATCATTGATTATCACCTTTCAGATGAAGTGTACATCTAGCATCAGAAAATGAAACTTGTGATCTGATGCAGCAGGAATCAGACTTGACAAAAATGTACTGATATCTCCCTCATTCAGTATGGTACTAAAGTTTAACAAAATTAGTTTTAAAAGGAAATGCTGGATGAACGAGATAAGAGGCACTTATGAACAGAGATAAAAACAAGTCATCAGGTCATGACCACAGATAAGGTTCGGGTGGCAAAATGCAAGTTACTTCTAGCGACATGTACCTAATCAATTTTCTACTGAACCCTTCATGATCCTCTGCCTCTTACAAGTGTCAGTGAGCATGCTACAAATTACAAAATCATCAACGATCCATATGGCTATTTCACTTTCATCAAAAGGCAATGAAATAAAAGTAAACGTAGAATTACAGGAAAAAAGTTTGGGAAATGGCAGTAGTTAGAAAAGAATGCAGGTGTGCCCATCATGAATGTTTATCTGGAGTCATTGAACGAGAAAGATCCCCACCAGAGAAGTAATGATGGTGGATAGAACCGCATAGCTTTCATGCAAATGGAGATGACTATATTGGTACAGTTCTCAGGGTACCATAGTGTAATAGATTCAACCAGAAAAGCCCTTGATGAAGCCTTTTTGTATCCATTCTCTATGAAGTAGCTGAGAATCTAAATGAAAACCCAAGTGCACCACATTGTAAGGAATTGAAGACATGGGTTTTGTAGCTGGAAAGGCTGGACCTAGAGCAAAAATCCTCTAAACCTAGGAAAGGGCACCAATGTGCTCCTGCCAAAAAAGTGTACCATGTTGGGCCATACATGCACTTCATCTAAACATGTTTCATGTTGCATCCCAAACCCTCCCTCTTACATACATAAATGTACACCATCGTAAAGGTATTAAAAAAATAGAGGATGATGGATGGGGCATAGACTTGAAGAGGTGAGCAAAGAAATGGTCATTTTTGTACTGGAACAAATGATGAGCCAAAAAGAAGCTCAAGACTCGATTCCCACTCAAAAACATGCCATTGCCTAAAAAAGAGTGAAAATTTAGAAGAAGAAAAAACAGAGGATGGTCATAGGACATAAACTAGCAGAGGTGAGCAAAGAAAAATAGTATCCTCTTTTCTTCATGGCCTCTTAAAGTTGAGTCATATACATCATGATGTACACTCAACATGGATTTGTCCATAATGCACCGATTAGGTACCATTAATCATCACCATCACCATCAGAGCCTTGACTGGCTTATTTAAACATAGCAACAGAAATAGAAGTGCATTTTAACTTGAAGTCTAAAAATGGCTTATTTAGTAATATGGAGCAATTCTGATGCTCAAAAGGCACAAACATTATGTAAAAATCTAACAAAATAGTGGATCTAATAAAGTGAATTCTGATGTAAATACAGAATATTGCAAATTATAATTGAATTCTGATGTACTTCAGTATTTCTTTAATTGAGCTCCCTTGTTTGTATTTATGTCTCTAAGAAAGTATTCTATAAACTACCAAAAATAGTAGAAGGCATGAGCATCCCTTAAAGACAAGCGTGCATTTTCACATGAACTAAATCACAAATATCAAATCGAACTAAATCACCCACAGAGAATAAGGATTACAGAAATAGAAAATATACCAACTTCATATTGGGCAAGCATATTTTGGAGGATTGTTAGACATTATGAATTGTAAACAAATCCAGTATAATAATGCAGCCATGTAAACCAGCAAAGATGCAAAACATCCCAATATGCCAAGAAGACTATGCATGGCTTTCATTGTTTATTCTGTACAGACCTGGCCTTTGATCAAGCATCTATATGTCAAGAAGACTTCATGCCAATTAATGCATGTGTTTTACAGCATGGACTCTCAAGTCCTTTGATTACATATAGAAGAGTCCTTTAACCTCATCAAGGAATATCTTCGGTGCACTTGATGGAGAAACAATTGGCTAGAATGGCTGCAGACAGGAACATAAAATAAATCAACATTATAACCAGCATCAAATACTCATCATCTATTGCATCTAAAGCTCACTTACACAGTGACCACTAGAAGGAAGAAATGCTCCAGCTTTGAAAATAAGGCCTATAAGGGGATTGTTGGCAGGAGGTGGTTCACATGCTCCATTAGCAGGGGTGCATGAATGATAACAACATACAAATTGCTTTACAAACAAAGTAAAAGAATGGTATTTCTAGGTCCCAACTTCATCAAACAAAAGAATGGTAACAACATACAAACTGCTTTACACAAAGTAACATCAAACATATAAAAAAGGAAATGGCTGGTAGAAATTAGGTAGCTTAAAATCCCTAATATATAGCAAATGAATGAAATCACAAAGAAAGTAAATTCTGGTTCATGTATAATCACATAGAAAAATAAGGGTCTAATCACATATTTCCATTAACAAACTCTATTAACAAGGGTATAATCATCTTTGAGTTCTTTTCCTTTCAACTTGCAAAGAGAATGACAAATAAAAAGTAATAACTCAAATTACAAGAGTTTAACTTCATTCCTGAAATTAACGTAGAAATGTAAAAGAGATGAAAGTCATTACATGTGTCCTTAGCCAGGCTATTGTTTTGCCGGTGGCATCTCCAATTGTTCTGACATCATTGTATGGTCGAATAAGTGGGGTTGATGGTTGTATAGGTATTTTAATAAACACTTCACAAAAAAAATCTCCTAGTTCCACTCCTCCAACTTTCTTTTTTGAATCTCTACTAACAATAATCCTAGAAGCTACCACAATATCAACTTCAGTCCAACTCTTTAAAAAGACATCTTCAACATTCTATAAAAAAATCTAAGTTAATAAAATGAAATGATAGATTCCAAGTATAAAAAATCAACAATAAGAAATGTAATAAAGCAATGATCTAAACTATTGTTAACTTACGTTCTGATTACATGCTTGAGGACCCTTTCCTCTACTTATTGCCAAAGAGGGTATCTGAAATTACAATTAAATAATATTAATAAACATTTTTCTAAGAATTATTATTTCAAATAATTGAGAATGTTGGCAACTATAATACACATAAACAATCTTCTATAGATACATATTTTACGTCTTCATTTTGTTCTATGTTGCCTGTTTGAGACGATGAATGCTCATGTGGGGATCGAATAGCATTCATATTCATGGTGGCATTTGAATCCTATTAAATCAACATAAAAGAAGTGAGCTATGTTCATATTAATAGTTTACATTCAAAAATATATTTTCAAATTACCTGCATATTAGTCATTGGGAAATTCAAACCACCTAGCATGTCATTGATGTTGATGTTACTTGTACTCTCTCCACCATTTTGTAGTACTCCCATCAAACAACGGCCAAGGGACTGTACTGTAGTTTGCAATAATTTCATCTCTTCTCGCATTTTCTGTACTTCCTCTGTATTAGTAGAAACTCTCTCTCTAGTTATAACACGACTAGTTTTATCACCAAACACCTTTGATGGTATAGGGCCCATCCCAATTATTCTAACCCAACTACGTCATCCACTCCCATGACTTGAGAAAATACATCATTCCTTGAGACTTTTTCCATTATTTGAGATCCCTCAGGTTGTTCAGAATATAATTCTTGGATACGTGACTTATAAGATTAAAGAAATTAAATGAGTATTTAAAATAATAAATTAATTACAACGCAAACTTAAATATATCACAACCAATGAAATATTTAAAAATATACTTACAATTATTTCAGCAGATGCATCGTCCGCAGGATTCCCATTCTTACGTGTATGAGTTACCATAAATATATGAGCTCTAGGAGGATCTTCACCATTTGGCATCTTCTTTTTCTAATAAAAAAATCAATAGTAAAAGCGATCATCGCTAAACCAATTACTAAATGTTATGTATTTGGAAGCCACTAATCATATTCACATTGGCATCATTTATTGGCTTAGTTAAGCACATGATTTTGGTTCACAAAAAAAATGTAATAAACATTTACAAATATAAAGTGCATACCTCTAGCTCTCTTACCCTAGCAAAACTTCTGGTACCTGAGGTGTGCGAAATTTTTTGTTGTGCACGGTTTGCTTTATTCTTTATACTGATGGCCTGATTCGGAAAAAGTGAATAGATTAACAATAACTCCTATGGTTATTAAGAACATTGTAGTAGATACCTGTCCTTTATCTGAATTCCAAAAATCAAGAGCTTCCTTTAATTGATCTAAATCAATCCTACTATCTTGACAAGCTCTCACTCTATCCTCATCATTCTCAAAGAGATTATAATAGTTTGACTTAATTGTTGGCTTCCAAGTTCTTCTTTTCTTTGCAGTTGACTTTAAAACCCAATTGATGGGATCGGCAAGCGGCTTCAACAAAACTATAAAATAGCTATTTATGTTTTAGTTGTCTCATGTTAATTGGGCCATATGTATGAGCCTAATGGGTCATGTTTTATGTTTATAGTAATTATGTCTACAATAATCATGTAAGAGTCTTTATTTGTGTGTCTTTTAGTCTTCCCAAGAGAGTTATGATGAGTAGGTATTAGGTGTTAATGAGTTGTCTTTTGGTTTTCTCTGAAGAGTCTATAAAAGGTCATGTAACTCTTCTTTAGAATACAATGAGTTGAATAGAATTTTTGGAAAGATATCCTCCGATGAGTGGTCCACACCCTTTCTATCTCTCTTTTCCCCATCTCATTCCTACTAGGGGTGCGATGCCCCTCTCTCTCCCTTTCCCCACTACTCGGTGCGATGCCCAGATCTTCCCCTCCCTTCCCTCCTATTGCTTCTCCTCTCCCTGCATTTCCCCCCCTCTCTGAACTTCTTCCCCTCTCCCTCTAAACTTCTTCTGCCATGGCCAACACCGCCGTTCACCACCTCGTCTCTCTCCCTCTCTCTAAAACTCTCTCTCTCTCTAAGGGGGCCGCCCCTCTCTCTCTCTTCCCCCTTCCACAAATTTGAATTCCCACTCTCTCCTCCCTCTCCTCCCTCCTCATTAAAGCCATATCTCTTCCCCATACCCTCATTCAATTATTCCCTCAACCCCTAGGTGGAATCCCCTCCCCCTAGACACCCTTTCATTTTCCCAACACATCTCTTCACTTCCCTAAGCCCCCTTTCACCCCTCCCAAGCCTAAAATTCAAACTCCCCCCTCTTTCTCTCTCCCCAGCCCCCCCTTGGTCGACCTCCCTTGACCCTTCAGCTCCTAGGGTCGCCCCCCCCATCTCCCCATTCCTCCTTGGCCATCTCTCTTCCCTCTCCCATTCCACCCCCTCTCTTGTGCTCACCCAGCCACCACACTGCCATCTCCTACTAGCTTCGCCCCTCCCCTTCCACTCCAGCTTCCCTCCATTGACCCTCAACCTCCATCACCCTCCCCCACAGCCATCCCTTCCCATTCCTCTGCAAAAACCCTAGTCATCCCCACCCCTTCATCCCCACCTATCACCAGCCCCTGCCATAGTTCGCAGGTAGCATCAGGGGTACCTGTTGGAGGCTCGGCTGAGACACCATCTCCAGTATTTTGCTGACAAGCCATACATTTATGGAAAGAGCGTCCCAAGAGCTTTCCAGGCGAGGCGGTTTCGTCTCCATCCAAGCACCCAGCTGCCCGGGAGAGCCGTTCTCCCCTGATCGCACAACCCTGGTCTAGACAGCGACCTGTCTGTATTTTAGAAGCTGCTCCGGCCTCATCCCCCATTTTCTGATCAAGCTCTTTGGGTGATCCCTACTAGGGTCATCCAGCTTTCAGTCAAAATTGGTCTCCGCAGATTTGGAGTTCCCAGTCGAGAGCACCGGCGTCAACAAGTTAAGCTTGTCCTGTAGTCCACATCACTGGCGGCCAGAACAAACAGTCCACCATAGGGAGCACCACGGCCTCTGCTGTCATCATCTGCCCGAGCCCTCTGGAGCAGTTCATCAGAGGTCAGTCGGCTTTCAGTCAAGCTTGGTCTCGCCCCAGTCTGATTTTCCCACTGGGAGTTACACCACCGACAAGCCTCCTCTGTCCGGCTTGCGTCCTGGATAGTGTGACTTCACAAGAATCATCGGTACTGGCATCTCCCACTTCAGAACAGGGCCATTCCATCACTGAAAGATCTCTGGGACGGCCCTCTTTGCGACAACTCCAGCCCCGCCTCGTTCCGGCCTCGGATCAGACAGCTACACCACCAGGAACTCGAGTCTAGATTTCTGCCCCTGCAGCCAGCTCGACCCCGTCAACATCAAGGAGTCACCACTGGTGTGATTGGGAGAATAAGGCAGAGTATTTTGGAGGAAGCACAATAGACTGAGCCATCTTTCAGTAGGCTCTGGTCCCGCCTCAATCCGATACTCCAGCTCGGAGTACGACCTCGTCCAAGCCCTCTCTGGCCTACAGCAGAGAAGCCCGGCGCAGTTCTACCGAATCTGTCGTACCAGGTGCAACCGAGATCAGAAAGAGGCGACGTTTCTTCCGGGAGTAAGCTAAAGCGTCAAGATTTCCAATGCCTTAAGTCCCATCCCCATCGGACTATCCAGCTAGGAGCTCTGCCCCGGACAAGTAGCAGGTAGCAAGGACAGCAGGCCAGCTTGCCCATGTGAAATGGGTCGGTTCCCAACCACCTCCTCTCCCCACCCCGCCTGGCGTAGATTTAGTTCCACATCAAATTGTTTTCGAACTCGGATGTCCGTTTCACATCAAAATGGCATCAGAGCTTAGGGAACCGGGTTGCTCCAACCAATCGGGATCCTGAGCTACGAGGTTCGAGGACGAACCTCCTCCAAGCAGAGGGGTTTGATGGGATCGGCAAGCGGCTTCAACAAAACTATAAAATAGCTATTTATGTTTTAGTTGTCTCACGTTAATTGGGCCATATGTATGAGCGTAATGGGTCATGTTTTATGTTCATAGTAATTATGTCTACAATAATCATGTAAGAGTCTTTATTTGTGTGTCTTTTAGTCTTCCCAAGAGAGTTATGATGAGTAGGTATTAGGTGTTAATGAGTTGTCTTTTGGTTTTCTCTGAAGAGTCTATAAAAGGTCATGTAACTCTTCTTTAGAATACAATGAGTTGAATATAGTTTTTGGAAAGATATCCTCCGATGAGAGGTCCACACCCTTTCTATCTATCTTTTCCCCATCTCATTCCTACTAGGGGTGCGATGCCCCTCTCTCTCCCTTTCCCCACTACTGGGTGCGATGCCCAGATCTTCCCCTCCCTTCCCTCCTATTGCTTCTCCTCTCCCTGCATTTCCCCCCTCTCTGAACTTCTTCCCCTCTCCCTCTAAACTTCTTCTGCCATGGTCAACACCGCCGTTCACCACCTCGTCTCTCTCCCTCTCTCTCTCTCTCTCTCTAAGGGGGCCGCCCCTCTCTCTCTCTTCCCCCTTCCCCAAATTTGAATTCCCTCTCTCTCCTCCGTCCCTTCCCTCCTCATTAAAGCCATATCCCTTCCCCATACCCTCATTCAATTATTCCCTCAACCCTTAGGTGGAATCCCCTCCCCCTAGACACCCTTTCATTTTCCCAACACATCTCTTCACTTCCCTAAGCCCCCTTTCACCCCTCCCAAGCCTAAAATTCAAACTCCCCCCTCTTTCTCTCTCCCCAGCCCCCCCTTGGTCGACCTCCCTTGACCCTTCAGCTCCTAGGGTCACCCCCCCCACATCTTCCCATTCCTCCTTGGCCATCTCTCTTCCCTCTCCCATTCCACCCCCTCTCTTGTGCTCACCCAGCCACCACACTGCCATCTCCTACTAGCTTCGCCCCTCCCCTTCCACTCCAGCTTCCCTCCATTGACCCTCAACCTCCATCACCCTCCCCCACAGCCATCCCTCCCCATTCCTCTGCAAAAACCCTAGTCATCCCCACCCCTTCATCCCCACCTATCACCAGCCCCTGCCATAGTTCGCAGGCAGCAGCAGGGGTACCTGTTGGAGGCTCGGCTGAGACACCATCTCCAGTATTTTGCTGACAATCCATACATTTATGGAAAGAGCGTCCAGAGAGCTTTCCAGGCGAGGCGGTTTCGTCTCCATCCAAGCACCGAGCTGCCCGGGAGAGCCGTTCTCCCCTGATCGCGCAACCCAGGTCTAGACAGCGACCTGTCTGTATTTTGGAAGCTGCTCCGGCCTCATCCCCCATTTTCTGATCAAGCCCTTTGGGGGATCCCTACTAGGGTCGTCCAGCTTTTAGTCAAAATTGGTCTCCGCAGATTTGGAGTTCCCAGTCGAGAGCACCGGCGTCAACAATTTAAGTCTGTCCTACAGTCCACATCACTGGCGGCCAGAACAAACTATCCACCACAGGGAGCACCACGGCCTCTGCTCTCATCCTCTGCCCGAGCCCTCTGGAGCAGTTCATCAGAGGTCAGTCGGCTTTCAGTCAAGCTTGGTCTCGCCCCATTCTGATTTTCCCACTGGGAGTTACACCCCCGACAAGCCTCCTCTGTCCGGCTTGCATCCTGGATAGTGCGACTTCACAAGAATCATCGGTACCGGCATCTCCCACTTCAGAACGGGGCCATTCCAGCACTGAAAGATCCCTGGGACGGCCCTCTTCGTGACAACTCCAGCCCCGCCTCGTTCCGGCCTCGGATCAGACAGCCACACCACCAGCAACTCGAGTCCAGATTTCTACCCCTGCAGCCAGCTCGACCCCGTCAACATCAAGGAGTCACTACTGGCGTGATTGGGATAATAAGGCAGAGTATTTTGGAGGAAGCACAATAGACTGAGCCCTCTTTCAGTGGGCTCTGGTCCCGCCTCAATCCGATACTCCAGCTCGGAGTACGACCTCGTCCAAGCCCTCTCTGGCCTGCAGCAGAGAAGCCCGGCGTAGTTCTACCGAATCTGTCGTACCAGGTGCAACCGAGATCAGAAAGAGGCGAAGTTTCTTCCGGGAGTAAGCTGAAGCATCAAGCTTTCCAACGCCTTTGGTCCCATCCCCATCGGACTATCCAGCTAGGAGCTCTGCCCCTGACAAGTAGTAGGCGGCAGGCAGCAAGGACAGCAGGCCAGCTTGCCCGTGTGAAATGGGTCGGCTCCCAACAAACTCCGCTCCCCACCCTACCTGGCGTACATTTAGTTCCACATCAAATTGTTTTCGAACTCGGATGTCCGTTTCACATCACCAATCCTTACAATCACCATCAAAGTCAAAACGGCTCTGCATGACAATGTTTCCTTACATGTGAATTGAAAAAATAAGAAAATTAAAAATATCAATTAGTTATTCTTACCTTAACATCCTCCTATATATCATCTTTAATTGTCTTATCTACATGTCTCCAATTCGTGCCATTTAATAAACCATGTTGCCTTATAAGTGTGCCTAGAAAGTTTGACAATTTAGAGGTATGCTCATTTATCGGTTGCCCATACTCATTGGTCTTGATAGGATTTTTTTCACATTCACTCAAGATCCAAATATCCTTGCAATGTGTTGGACCTCGTGTCCGGCGATCACTTCTGACACCTATTAAAGATATGAAAAGAAAGATAATTTAGCATGCCAATAATATAAATTTCAACAACATTAAATATTTATGAGATTATAGTCATTATTTATACAACTTTCTTTTTCCGTAGTAGAGGAGTCCTCTCCAAGATGTGAGGAGCTTGACTCAATAGCATGTCTTCCAGGGTTTGATGGATCTTCTTGTACCATTGGCCTCGCAGGTATATCTTATCCTCCTTGTTGAAGATGAATGTCATCTCTTGAGAGGTCAGTGGAAAGAATTTCTATTGGAAGTTGGAGGTTGTTACGCGGGTTTTTTATGCCGGTTAACCGGGGTGAAAGAAGGAATGTAGTTGACGGAATCGGTGTCAACAAAAGTATCAAATATATATATCTATGTTTAATCATCTCTTGATAAGTGGGCTGCATGTTTGGGCCAAATGGGCCATGTTTTATCTTTTGTAGTAATTATGTCCCCAACTATTATGTAAGAGTCCTTTTTTAATTTGTGTCTTTTAGTCTTCCAAAGAGAGTTATGAGTGATAGGAAGTAGGTGTTAAGTGAGTTGTCTTTTGGTCTTCTTTGTGGAGTCTATATAAGTGTCATGTAACCTCTCTTTGAAAGTAATGAAGTGAGATTCAAAATATTTGAAAAACTACCTCCAACGTGAGGCCCCTACCCCCCTTCTACCTCTCTCTCTTTGGAGTGGATTCTCCAATATCTTCTCTCCCTCTAGGAGTGGATTCTCCTAGGTTTATTTCTTCTCTCTCTCTCTCTAGGAGTGGATTCTCTTGGGTTCTTTCTTCTCTCTCTAACCTCTCTCTCTCTCTCTAAGGGGTGGATTCCCCTCTCTATCTCTCCCTACCTCTCTCTCTCTCTAAGGGGTGGATTCCCCTCTCTATCTCTCTCTACCTCTCTCTCTCTCTAAAGGGGGCGGGCCCCCTCTCTCTCTCCTCCCCTCTCTCTCTCCCTTGGGCGACCTGGCCCCCTCACCTCCCTCTCTTGCCACCTCATCCTCCACCTCATCCCAACCCTTCACCTTCCCAAGGTCCACTAATTCCACCATTACTCACACCATATCCCCAAGCAATCTTTCACCTTCCTAGACCCCCTTCCAATCTCCAAAGCAACCTTCCCTCTTCCCCAAGTAGCCATTCCTCTCCCCCACACTCCCTTTCATCTCCCCAAGGGGATTTGAATTCCCTTTCCCCCCCCCACTTGGTGCGGCCACATCCCCCTCCCCCCCTTTACCTTTGGCTTTGGCCGACCACCCCACTCCCAAAGCCCACTTGCGTCCCCTTCCCCACCTCCACCAAGAGAGACCGCCTCCATCCACCCCTCCTCTCTGCAACCCATGCCCCATCCCCTTCTAGGTGCGTCCACGGCGACTCCGGCATCCCACGGCATCATCCTCGTCGTCGACGTTGAAGATCTACTTGTTCTGATGTTCATAGACTTGTAGCAGAAACTCTGGTCGAGTTTGCAGCATCCACACTGTCATCCACAGTGCAAACCAGTCCGAGCTTCCTTCATAGAATTCGTGCGCCTTCAAGTCCTCTTCACGTGCGAGGTGGAATCGTCTCATTCCGGCATCACCACAGATCGCATTGCCCATTCTCGTGCGGCTGCGCCAGATTCAAGCCAGAACCTGAGGTCCATTTGACAGAGGCTGCCCCGACTTCAACGGCGCGATTCAGCCTGAACTATATTCTGAGAGTTGGTTCTTCTCCAAGTCCTCGAAGCTCCTGAGGTGGTCTCGCCTCGTTCTGACTTCGGCACAGTGTGTGGTGTTCGTTCTCCCACGACTGCACAGGTCAGTGGCAACCCAGTCTGCCCAGACTATGTGCCCACTTTGCAGAGCGTGCCACGCCCAACCTGTTCGTCATCGGCCCAGGACGTCTTCAGCAGCGTTGTGCCCCTTGACGACACAAAACCAACCCAGGTTGTTTCGTCCCATTCTGATCTTGGTGCAGAAAGTTCCACCACGGCATGCGTCTCCCTGTCGGGCTGCTCACCCAGAAATCAGAGGCTCACCACATCTGCGACCACGCCCGGCTTGGTGATCCAATGGAGCCCATATTTTGAGGGTACTTAGACCTTTCTGTCGGCCATCCGACCGAGTTGGTCCCGCCTCGTTTGCAGTTCTATGGCGAGCGTACCGGCGACTGCACCACGACTGCGCATATCTGTCCAGCGGGACAGATTCGTGCATGACCTCTTCTTCGGCCGGCCACACCCTCCAGCGACCTCAGTACAATGCCAAACTTTCAGGAGCATCTCTGGACTTCTCCAGCAACATTTTGGTGCTAGCGGCGTTGTGTTCAGAGCCCCGTGCGTGGCGTACCTTTCAGAGCTTCGCAGTTCTATCCTATAGGACAGCGATTGGTGATGTCCGTTTCACATTAGTAGCGGGGAAGGAAAAATACGTTAGTTTGATGTATCTCAGGTATCCTCCTTATGGTTGCATGCCTCTCACGGCGGTACCGAGCACTCTCCTTTTATGGAAAGTCAAAATGGGTGGAATGGCACGGGAATGTCGGGCTAAGGGTTAACCGGACAGGGTGCGGGCGTGCCAGTCGATCTCTCGACAATCACTCATGGAACAAAGGTTTGACCGGGGAAGTGCCACCAGGGCACGGCACGTAGGCTCAGGGGATCGGGCGACACGTGGAGAGAAGGGGTTCCATGGGAATGAGTGCGTAGGCGATTGCGAGAATCATGTACAGGACGTCTTTCCCCACCGGCCGCAAGCAACCGGTGTTTATTTACATCGGATTGAATCCGAATACCTTCGTTCGATGCTGAAGAAAAGTCTGTATATGTGTCTGAAGCCATGGGTGGAGGGCTGGGCGTATTCAGTAGCTAGGGGTACGTGTTAGACTGAGGGGCGTTCACTAGAGTGTGGGTAGGAAGCTGGAGGCCCGAATACAGGCGTATGTATTTCACTGGTTAATACGATGAGCCACATGGGCTTTACAAATGGGCCGAGGAGGCCGAAGTACAACGGGCGCAAGCCGCGGGACATTTTCGACACGTGAGTCGGCCCCCGGGTCATTGCGTGACAAAGCGGGTGTCCGCATGTTCTATTGGAACTCTTTACAAGGGAGTTGGTGTAGGTCCGGCTGCCTTGGTGGTCAGAACGGACATGGCTAGCGCCTGGCGGAGGTCGGACATTGCTCAAGGCGAGCGGTCAGGTCCGAGTCTCGGACGGTGAGTGTTGTCATGCTGGAGAGTCAAGGTTGGCCCCGGCACTATGATTCCCAGGCCAGAGGTTCGACTAGACTCGCTTCATCAATCTGAGGGGCCGACGGCCGGCTGGAGGATGAACGGTGGGCACGTGGATCAGTGTCGAGGGCCGACGTGGTCCTTATGCGGTACCCTTCGTCACCGCGGTGAGTGCCGTAAGTCGACGTACACGGGCGGACCCGGGGCACGTGTGTATTCGTCGTTAGTACGGTCATCTTACACGAGGCGGGGATGGACTTGGCATGAGACGGCTAGGCACCGCGTGAGGGGAGTAGGTGAGACATACCCTCGGCGTGTGTGAGCCGACTAGCAAGTCAATCACGCGCGCACTTGTCTTCTCGCGTTCCTGACCCTTGCCGAAGGCCTCGGGAGTCCGAGGGCACGGCAGTTAGGCCGGGGAAGTTAGCCCGTACGTGCGTTGCTTCCTTCCTTCACGCGTTGTATGCCTTCTTCTTTTTTTTTGCTGGTCGATAAGGGGGGCAATTTATAGAAGTTGAAGGGGTGGGGGTGGGGTTTAGGCAGACCAAGTTGAGGGTCCAACTTGGTCTGGGTAAACCTCCAAAATAGTGTTTTTATTTTTATTTTATTTGAATTTTGTATGTGTGTGTTTGTGTGTGTGTCGGAGTGGAAGACGTGGTGTTTACGCGGACCAGCTTGGGGGTCCAAGCTGGTCCGCCTAAACCCCCTCCCAAGGGGGTTTAGGCGGACCATGTTGGTCTCTTTTTCTTGTTTTAAAATCTCTTTTTTTTTTTGTTATACGAGGGTTTAGGTAGACCCGGCTGGGGGTCCAGGCTGGTCCGCCTAAACCCCCCCCCCTTGGGGGTTTAGGCGGACCAGCTTGGAGGCCCAAGCTGGTCCGGCTAAACCCCTCCCCAAGGGGGGGTTTGGGCGGACCAGGTAGAGGGAGAGAGAGGGAGTGGTCCCCCTTCTATAAAAACCTAGTTTTTGTGTATTTAGCCCCACTTTGACTCAGTTTGAACGCTAGAAGACAAAGGATACGGGCTTGGACTGGCTGACTGGTAGCTTGTGCGCGTAGATCGAGGGATTGACGTGTGCAACTCCACGTATTCCCGGGACTTCGTCTTCGCGAATTCTTCCGTGTACGGGTATGACGAACGAGCTTTACACGAACCTCGGACCACATCTACACGAACAGGGACTGGGGAGGGCTGTCGGACCTCCGAGCTGAGGAGTGGGCGTGGCCCCCCGGGGAGTTCACCCTCCCCGGGGGCGCGGCCACGCCCTAAGGCACACGGGCCCACGGGCAAAGCCGTAACCCCGAGGGATGGCCCCCGGGGATCTTCCTTCGTCGTCTGGGGATATCCCTTGGAGGATATGAAGTTTCTGGGTATTGAAATGGCCCATGGGAGCCATTATTCTTCGAGTTGTAGTGGCCGCTCGTAAGGTGTTCGGGCGAATGCCCGACACACCCCGGGTTGCCGAACGAGCAACGTAGGTGGCCGACGGGCCTCGAATTTGGCCAAGGGCCAAGGGTAGGAGTCCGTATGGGCTGGAAGGAGGCACCTTGGGCTGATGGGCCTTGCCTCGTGCTACGTGCCATGTTTTACGGTGGGTTGGCAGGGTAGCCTCGGGTTGGCCCGAGAGCTAAAGTCGAGTGGCATGTTGCCACATGTCTGAGGGTCGGGGGTGGCCCCGGCTTCTTGGGGGGTCGTTGTAGGACCCAATTGGTGTACTGGCACCGTGGGGTGGCCCGCGGGTTGGTGTAGAAGGGTTGAAGCACGTGCGCCCACAAGGTGTTCGGTAGAATGCCGAACACACGTGTGTGAGCCTTACACGCATACTACGGGCCTCCTGAGCCTCTGGTTGACCTATTTGGGTCTCCCTTTGACATTGGAGGGTTGAGGGAAGGTGTTTCGGGGTAGGCCCCTAGCCTCTCCACTGAGTGCCATGTGGCATGGCTTGTACTCAGAGTGTCCCCGGGGCAGCCCGGGTGACCATGTAGAGTGCGGAGGAAATCCATGAATTATGAATCAGGAGCGATCCCGATTGATTGATGGGGCCGTCGTGCACCTCGGCCAACGTGCTAGGGCCGTCGATCGGGCCCACTGGGTTGTTGGAAAGGCCGGGTAGCCCATGCCTTGAAGGTGTTCGAGGAAATTCCCGAACCCCTATCTCTTGGTATTTGGCTGGGGAAATAGTCCGAGCACAACAAATGCCCCCCACGGGTCGTGCGTCGGAGGCAGAGACGAGGGCGTACGGCCTGTGAACCTCTCCTTCTGAGTTGTAGTAGTTGCATTTTGACGCTTCATATATTTGTGATTTGCCGTATTGTATATATTGAATTTCTGGCATACTGACCATTTTTGTGCTATGTCTTGCAGCTATGGCCCGATTTGGCAGGGATGAGAGGGTCCCGAGGCGTGTTGTCCGAAAGGAGGACCACTGGGTGAGGAGGACAGAGCGGCCCATGCCCCCTTTGGGCCCGCCGGTTGTTACTGCGGCTAGCGTGGAGGAGCTTGATGGTGGGCAGGCAGTTGTGGCAGAGGGCCCCGTCGGCGAGCGCGGCAACGGGGTCGGGGTTGTGGAGCTAGCCCGCGTGTCAGAGGTGGGCGGAATTTACACTTATGATCGCAGCGGTGCCTATCTAGTGGAGTTCCCTTTGGACCGTCACATGTTTGAGTTTATCAGGCACTTTGTCCTGCCAGGCATGGAGGAGAGTGACTCTCGGGTTGCTGGAGACCATCGCCGACTGGAGCGGGCGATCTTAGTGGGTCGAGATAGCTTGCACGGGATTGTCCTTTGTGGATTCCCAAGCTTCTCTATGGATTACTGGAGGCAGAGTCAGTTTCCCAATGCTGAGTGCCTGGGCTTCTTCAGCAGAGCAGACCAGTTTGGAGTTCGTGCTGGAGTAATGGGTCCAGCCTCCTGGGATTTGCATGGACACCACCGAGCAGAGATAGAGGGCAGTCCAGGGTCAGTGCTAGAGCCATCAGGGCTGGAGTACGCTGGGGAGGGCTACGACGACCACAGCCTCCTTTCCGAGATTTTACGACAGAGTGCAGTCAGTTGGTATGGCCGTTGGGTGGTGATTCCATCACATAGGTACCGCCAGGGGGCGACATAGTGGTTGATGGGGATAGTACACCACTACCGGGTGCTGCTAGACCGAGCCGACGTCAGATATGCTGTGACTACTGCTCTGTACGGGTACCCTTGCTACTCGGGGCTTTTGTAGGCATTGGCAGAGCGCTTCTACCGTAGGTGGAACACCGTGGCAACGGCTGAGGGAGAGACCTCATTAGACTTGTGGTCTCTGTGGAGGATCTCTGGGTTGCCGATCAGCGGCAAAGGATACGAGGAGGTAGTACTGGATGACCTCCATCGCAGCCATATTGACGGATATGGGAGATACCATGTTCCTTACAGCTACCGATATTTATTGAAGACCTGGAGGGACCTAGCCCTGGCTGGGAGAGAGAAAGTAGTGCAGACTCCGAGAGTGTCGCTGAACGCATGGGTCCGTCATTTCTACAACGGGACTTTCTGTTTTCACCAGGAGTTCGCCAGAGACCAGACTCCCTGGGAGGAGTATACAGAGGTGGAGTTGCGATTCAGGACGCATCCAAGGTATATCTACGGTCCACGGGAGGGGTGGAACCCCCACCGACTGTCGGATGTGACGCACTTGGCCGCGTACTTGGCGTACTGGCTGGAGACGTTCATGGTCCCCCACGGGGAGGACGGCCTACTGCGAGTAGAGCTGCTGTGGCCTGCGTGCCAATTAGCAGAGGGGAGGAGACTGGCCTTAGCACCAGCGGCTTTGGCCAATGTTTACCAGGGACTGGGAGTACTGGCGGCGCACCCGGCGCCACGTGAGCGGAGCCTCCTTCTGCTGACTCACTACTTCAGTGCATGGGCTGGGTTGCTATTCCCAGGGTTGGTGTCTCGCGGGACTGTGACGAACCAGGCGGCACCATTGTTGTTCAGCTTCACAGGATAGCCCGATGGGGACGCAGTGATGCAGCTGGAGGAAGCCAGGAGGGTCTTGTATTACTTGCCCGGTAGGGGCGAGGAGGGTGTCCCTTTTGGCGGTGCTACCAGGGACTCCCACCTGATCATGGTGCCTTTGAATGGTCGGGCGGCCTGTGCCCTACCTTACCAGTCGGAGCCGGACGCGTCGTCGTACACAGAGTGGGTGATGAGCACGCGATCAGCGGTGCTACCTTTACACTGGTCCGTGATGACCTTCTTGGAGCCGTACTACCCGCACAGGTTCACTCAGAACTTCAGGTACGACCAGGGGATCCCGCCGAACCAGGAGTTCCCTTTGGCGGGTCGTCAGTACAAAGGTCGGGACACACATTTGCTAGCCGCGGCGTGGTGGGACTTTTACTATCACCGAGAGCCGGGGCGGCTACCGATGCCTGAGCCGAGATGTAGGGGACGGTTTGATGTCCACTACGCCAGATGGTGGTTTGAGCACAGTCACCAGTACCGACAGAAGGCCTCGGCGATCCGGAAAGCCAAGGTGACCCGTCTCTTGCGGGAGGACCTACCTATCATCGCACTGGATGGTGGGTATCTACGGATTCGGTTTCCTCGGATCCACCGGGAGGTAGAGAGGCTGGTGCAGCAGGCGCCCCGGGGGAGCCGAGGCTCCTTGTCGACGGGGCGAGGTGGCAGCGGGGCATTGAAGCCCCTCAGGCAGGCGCGGGTGGCGCCTGGAGGTACCAGAGTCAGGGCACCTCGACCCGAGGCATTGAGGACTTGGTGGACCCAGTTTCTAGTAGACTGCGGGTTTGAGCAGCGGGGTTTGCTGGACCGAGTGCTCCCTTAGGGGAGCTTTACAGATACGGTAGCCGATGACTGGAGGCATCACATCGCCCATGCGATTGGGTCAGCCGGGCCCATAGAGCCGGTGTCCCTTATCGAGTGTGCCTACACCCTGAGGGACGTAAAGGAGGCGATTGCGAAGGCCGCACGGGTCGTGGGCTTGAAGCCGGAGCAGCTAGTTCCTATGCCGCTGACCCCCTTCGTGACTTCAGGTAAAATCTTTTCATTAGCCTGCTAGCCCTGCTTCATAGTTTTCTAGGGCATATGGCTGAGAGATCCTGTGTTGTTGTGTTTATTGGCAGGTCCCGCGGTGGACATGGGTCATCCTTCCACAGGGACATCTTCTGGGGATAGTGACGGGGCCCTTCAGCCCCGAAGGAAGCGCCCCTGGGTGGAGACCGGAGTCAGGGAGGTTGGTGAGTCCTCTAGGGGACCCGCTGCTAGGGAGCATATTGAGGAGGAGCCAGCTCTGAGTAACTTCCATATTCGCCTACTTGCTTTGCGTTGATTCAGCCTTGACGATTGGCTAACCTTGTGCAATTGGATTTGCTTTTCACAGCGCTGCTGGAGGCCGGGGCTGATGCGGCCTTCTCGCCACCTCAGGAGGTTGACCCACTTCCTGACGACGGGGTCGATCACGAGATAGATATGGAGGGGCTCCTTCGTATGTTGGACGAGACCGCCCCCAATGTTGAGACCTTCCCTGATTTTGAGCCATTGAAGGCTTCAAAGGATGCTCAGTCAGGTAAATAATTCTGGAACCGAGCATGTTATGTTGACGGTTGTATTTGATTCTGGCAGTTCACATCGTTGTTGGTGTCATGGAGAGATGGCTGGGACATCAGAGACCGCGGCTTCTCCTGAGATGCCAGGCGAGGTGCCCCCATCCATTGACGGGCAGGAGCCCGGTGTGACCTAGGATGGGTCGAGTGAACACTGAATCACTGCGGAGGGCATTGCCCTTCCGTTGTATAGTCACGGGGATGCCGACACTGACTGACTTTATGATGTCATTTGTCAGGTGAGGATCCAGCCGCTACTCTGGAGATGATTCAGGAGCTGGCCGTACTGGCCCTTTAGTGTCTCTTCCCTCTTTTGAAGGGGAGCCTGAGGGGAGGAGTACTTCGATACCGCCCGTCACCGAGGAAGTGTCAAGCTTGTTGCCGCAGCTATTGGCGGGGGTGGAGCGAGCTTCCCTGTCGGCTGTGATGTCGGCCTGCACTGTGGGGCTGGTCGGGTCCTCGAGCATGGGACCCTCAGGTGCGTAGCTGGAGACTTAACCACTTTTGTTAGGCCTTTTTATGTTGACCGTCTTCTAGTGCTGAGGTCTTATCAGTATTGTTTGCAGGTGTACCTTCGCCTCTAGAAGAAGGTGAGCTGCCCTGCGACGGGGCCGAGATGGTGGAGGAGGGGCCTACAAAAGTGGACCCTACTGAGGGCGACGAGGAGATCGTCGATATCGAGAAGGTTTCGGAGCGGAGCGCTCTGGTAGGTGAGCTTTCTGTTTGCAACTCTTAACTGGAGAGGCATCCTTATGTAGAGCTGGGTCTTGTGATGACCTTGTTTGCTACGCTGGCTTGCAGGAGCTTCAGGTTCGGCCACCTCCGGGAGTTCATCGGGGACCTCGTCGAGCTCTTCAGACGACGGTGGCTCGGAGATGGAGACAGAGGAGAGCTCGAGCTCGAGCTCCTCATCCTCCGGGCCCTCTACTGGTAGGGAGGTTCCGACGGGGACCCCTTCCAGAGGTATGCAGTGGTCCTCTCCGTCCTTATCTAGTGCTTGTCAGCTCTATAAAGTAGAGTGCTGACGTTCTTGAGTTATTTGCAGCGTCAGATTCTGAGGAGGAGCATGTGTCGGCTCCTGGTGAGGGTGGGTAGGAGGAGCCTCCTGTCCCACCCGTGACTGCTGGAGATGAGCGGATGGTGGAGGAACCATTACCCTCTCCAACCCCAATAGGTGATGCTGTGGAGGCGGAGGTGCAGTTACCTTCCCCGACCCCGACAGATGATGTCATAGAGTCGGCTGGACTTTCTCCAGGTAAGGAGTCAAGACTTCTCTCCTTCTTTTTGTCAGGTTTTTCACCTTGTTTGTCGAAGGAAGCCTTTTATGTATTGCTTACTCCCTTTGGAGTTTGTTGGAACTATGCAGGTTCCACTAGAGTGTTGGCTGCGTCCGGAGACCTCTCCCTAGATTTAGGGGTCGAGTGGCCTCCATTCACCTCTCCGCCAGAGCCGTTGCTGGAGGTGAGTGTAGGTGCCGCCCTACTCCAGCGGGCGCGAGGCTACTCACAGAGCGAGCCCCTCCTTTCTCCGGAGGACCTGAGGCAGTGGTTGAGGGAGTGCACCTAGGGCTATCACGCGCTCGAATTCCCACGTGAGCTCTGGATGTCCGGGTTGGCTGGGATATGGGCTGAGTACCTATGACTCCGCGAGGTGCAGGAGCAGAGGTCTGAGAGGCTAGCGGTGATCTGAGAGGCGCAGGAGCAGCAGGCTCGGCTCGTGTCAGCCGTAGCCTAGCAGAGGAGTCACGTCGAGGCGACCGCGTCAGCATCTCAGGAGCGAGCCGCACAGCTGAGGGAGGTGGAGAGCCAGGCCGAGGCCTTGAGGAAGGCCTGGGAGGAGCGGCAGGCAGTCGCCGAGTGCGTCCGAGCCGAGTGGCAGGCGGCTGAGGCTACAGCCGGAGCCAGTGCTCAGCTCTTGTCCACCCTGGAGGTGGAGCTTGCAGTAGCGGACTCTCACCTTGCGGCGCTAGAGGGGATTGAGTCGGAGCCCTGATTGTATCTTCCCCCATTTTTTTGATGTCTGGAGTGTACGGATTTTGTTACCCCAAGGGCATGTCTTGGGCACTTTTTACGGAGTATTAATGACAAATTCCAGCTCCTTTGTTTACTGGGTTGTTCCCTCCCTTCTTTGATGGAATGGAATGATGCGCGCGAACTGACGACCCCTTAGTGTTAGTCGTACTTGCTTGTCCCACAACGCATCGCCATGAGTGATAATAGGAATTGGGTTTAAGGCACTCGGTATCAAAAGCTGGAGGTTGAGTACTGGGCAGTAGAGGAAAGAAGGGCTATATGTGGGGGTCAATCCTACTGGTGGATGAAAGCCCACATACCGGGGAACTAATGTAGGCTCGTAAGATCGGGGCAACTTGCATGATTTAGGTTGTAGAGGTGATTGTAGAGGGTGTATATTGACCTTGAGCTGGATGGTGGAACATTGGCTAACATTTTGCCGTCAGCCAAAGAAAATGGGACTCGTACGTGTCTGGGCAACTGGGATTGAACTAGCTGGATGGCCTAGGCGGACATGGCAACCAAGATCGGAACTGGAAGAGGGACTGTGACTGGGAAAGGGGACTAGCGTTGAAACCAGCTGGGTGATCTAGAAAGGTGCAATGGCTGAGAACTGTAATTGAGCTAGGTGACTAACCCGAAAGGGCGTTATAACCAAGACTAGAATTGGGGGCTAGGCGGCTAGACCGCAAAGGCTTCGTAGCCGAGGCTGGAGTTGAGGACTGGCGGCTGGGCCTGTTGAGGCGTTGTAGTCGAGGCCGGGACCAGAAACTGGGCGGCTAGCCTATGAAGGCGTTGTAGCCGGAACTGGAGACTGGGCGGCTGGCCTGTGAAGGTGTTGTAGTCGGAACTAGAACTGGAAGCTGGTGGCTGGCCTGTGAAGGCATTGTAGTAGAGACTGGAAGCTGGAGAATGGCGGCTGGCCTGTGAAGGCGTTGTAGCTGAAACTGGAATTGAAAATTGGCGGCTGGCCTGTGAAGGCGTTGTAGCCAAAATTGGAAACTGGAGACTGGCGGCTGGCCTGTGAAGGCGTTGTAGCCGAAGCTGGAAACTGGAGACTGGCGGTTGGCCGGTGAAGGCGTTGTAGCCGAAATTGGAATTGAAAACTGGCGGCTAGCCTGTGAAGGCATTGTAGCCGAAACTGTAAACTGGAGACGGGCGGTTTGCCTGTGAAGGCGTTGTAGCCGAAACTGGCACTGGAGACTAGCGGCTGGCCTGTGAAGGCGTTGTAGCCGAAACTGCAATTGAAAAATGGCGGCTGGCCTGTGAAGGCGTTGTAGCCGAAACTGGAATTGAAAATTGGCGGCTGGCCTGTGAAGGCATTGTAGCCGAAACTGGAAACTGGAGACTGGTGGCTGGCCTGTGAAGGCGTTGTAGCCAAAATAGGAATTGAAAGCTGGCGATGACCGACCCTCGGGGGTGTAGTGGCCACCATTGTCGTGAAGTGATGTTGAACTCGCCATTAGGACGTGTCATGGTCGACGACTTTATAAGTGAAAAGTGGAGAGGGAGAAAGTTTTTTTTTCTCTTTACCAGCTCTACCGCCCTTGCGGGTTTTCGCCAGAGCTAGCCCACTTTAGCTTTTTTTGGTGCACCCTTGCGGGTTTTCGCACCGAGGGGTTACCCGATTTTGCCTGGGACACCCTTTCGGGTTTTCACCTCAGCTGGGTTGGTGGCAATTTTTGCCCTCAGTCACCTCATTGTGGTGAGGATGACTGGGTCTGGCGGGGCATCTCTATTTTAAACCCCATTTTTTTGTTGTGTTTTTTTTTGACTTACCTGAGAGCCTGGCGGCTAGACTGGTGTCGGTGCAGAGGCGCTTGTGCTCCCATAGTGATGGGAACGAGGGCAGGAGCCCGGTTCCCGCGGATGCCTGGCGGTGATTCCAAGGAGCCGAGCTGGTTGGGTGACCAGGAATTGTATACTGGAAGGACTGGCCGGTGGGATCCTCCACGGGGGATGATCGGCCTTATTGGTAGTAGCTGGGACGTGCGCCTCAGTCTGGATGGCGCATGAACTCAAGCTCTGGAGCATAATATAGCTTCATGTGTTTGCCGTTGAGAGGCGGGAACGGTCTATGACCCTTGTGATCAACAACCGTGTAGGCCCCACCCTCATAGACATTCTGCATGATGTACAGACCTCACCAATTTGGCTGTATTTTTCCACTGGAGCGCCCCACCATGACCTCTTTTTCCTTGATCATGACGAGGTCGCCTTGCTTGAAAGCTCGCTGCCTGACGAGCTTATCATAGGCCCGGGCCATGCGGGCCTGGTATGCTTGTTGGTGTTTCTAGGCTTCGAGTCGCTTGCCTTCTAGGTCGGCGAGCTCTTCTAGCCTTCTCTGGTACTCGTTTTCATCAGAACTGGCGAGGCCGGTGTGGACTGCCACGCGATAAGCGGCTAACTGGATTTCGATGGGGATAACCGCCTCTGACCCGTAGGCAAGGGAAAACGGAGAGCACCCCGTCGGGGTTTTGTAGACCGTCCGGTAGGCCCACAATGCCTCAAAGACCTTTTCACCCCAGTCGCGTTTTCGGTGGCTAACCACCTTAGCCAGGAGCTTACAGAGTGTTTTGTTGAAGGCTTCCGCTAAACCGTTAGCCCGGGGGTTGTAGATCGAAGAGGTTCTCCAGTCGATTTGGAATTTGGTCGCTAACTGGTATATGGCCTTATTCTTGAAGGGTGTCCCATTGTCGGACACTATGCGGCTGGGAGTACCGAATCGGTATATGATGTTGTGCTGGACGAATCTGACAATGACTTCGTCGGTGACCTCTCGCAAGGGTAGAGCCTCCGCCCAACGAGGGAAGTAGTCAGTGGCGGCCAAGATGTATTTATGGCCCTTGGAAGATAGCGGGAAAGGCCCCGCGATGTCCATGCCCCACTCAGCGAATGGCCAGGTGGGGGCCGTAGGACGTACTGGGTTAGGAGGTTTTCTGGGTACTGGGCCAAAGGCTTGGCACTGATGGCATGCACAGGCATACTGGACGCAATCCGCGTACATGGTCGTCCAGTAGAAACCTTTGAGCTTGATGTTGTGCTTCATCCGATCTCCGGCCTGGTGTGCACCGCACAATCCGGAGTGGATCTCCTGCATGATGGCTTGAGCTTCCGCCAGAGAGACACATCTCAGGAGAACCAACTTGTCCTTCTCGTGGATGAGCCGATACAAAGAGTCACCAATCAACTCGTAAGAGGTTGCTCGGTGGAATAGCTGGACTCTTTCTGCTCGATAAAGGGGAAGCCACCCTTTCTTAAATTTGATGATAGGCGCACGGCAATCATCTTCTTCTGGAGGTGGGCTCTGGTCAAGGTCGTGGACCTCGTAGATGGTGAGACCGGTGTCACCTTTGAGTGAGCTCGGCATCAGTCTTCTATGCTTGACGATGATGTCGACCTCACCCTCGGGCGGGAGCTTGATGGCCACGGCCAATTTTGCTAAAGCATCCGCTTGGGCGTTGCTGTTTCTAGGAATGTGATCTATTTCAAAGAAATAGAACTTCTGGGTTAATCTGGTAACGGCGGTGTGGTATGGAACCAATTCTGGCTTCCGCACGTCATAGATGCCGAGGACCTTCCGAACTATCAGCTGGTAGTCCCCGTAGGCTTTAAGGCATTTAATGCCCATGTGGAGAGCCATCTGGAGCCCGATAAGTAGACCTTCATATTCGGTTTCATTGTTGGTCAGGGACTTCATGAGGGTGCATGAGTTGTACAAAACTCCGCCCTGAAGAGTCAAGAAAATAATGCCGGCACCCGACGTGGCGGCTGGATCCTGGTTGCTCCAGGTGATCCCTCGAGAAGCATCGTTGAAGTAGAGTTCCCATCAAGGTACGCTGGTTGTGAGAGCGCTTTGCTGCCAATAATGTAAGTCATCACCGCTCTGTTCAACCAGTTGTTGTGATTGAGTAGCAAGGGACTCCTCGTCCGGGAGCTCTGAGTTGAAGGGTGAATCATCTGGTACTAGATGGGCTGCCAAGAATTCAGCCATACCCTATCCTTTGATTGCTTTTCTAGGGATGGAGGTAATGTCATACTCCATCAACACGAGAGCCCACCTCCCCAATCTGCCTGAGAGGACAGGCCGTCAAAGGAGATACTTCAGAGGGTCATGCTTGGAGATAAGCTCGACCTGATGAGACAGGAGGTAATGCCACAGCTTTTTAACTGTGAACTCTAGTGCTAAGCAGACCTTCTCCATGGGGGAGTAGCAGTACTCGGCACCGATGAGCTTCCGACTGAGGTAATAGAGGGGCTGCTCTTTACCTTCTTCATTGATCTGCGCCAACAGAGCTCCTAGCGAAGCGTCCATGGCAGTAATATAAAGGATGAGGGGTTTACCCTTGACTGGTGCTCCCAAAACTGGCGGAGTAAGGAGGTACTCCTTGATTTGCTCGAAAGCCGCTTGGCCTTCCGAGTCCCATGTGAATGGGGCGTCTTTCTTCATTAGCTTGCTGAAAGGCGCGCATCGACCGGAGAGGTGAGAAATAAACCTCCAAATGTAGGTCAGCCTCCCTTGGAAGGACCTAATTAGGGTGATGTTACTGGGCGGTGGAAGCTCCAAGATCGCTTTGATCTTGCTGGGGTCCACCTTGATTCCTCGGTATCTGACGACGAAGCCGAGAAATTTGCCGCTGGATACGCCGAAGGAGCACTTCATGGGGTTCATCTTGAGCCCATATTACCAGAGACGCTCGAAGACTTGGCAAAGGTCGCGCAAATGGTCTTCTTGCCTTTTGGTCTTGACGACAAGGTCGTCGACGTAGCATTCGACGGTGTTGTGTAGCATCTCGTCGAATATTTTGGTCATAGCCCTTTGGTAAGTAGCACCGACATTCTCCAAACCGAAGGGCATGAGTTTGTAATTGAAAATCCCCTTGGGGGATTTGAAGGCTGTGTGATTCTTGTCTCTGAGGGACATCCAGATTTGATTATAACCGGACGACCCGTCCATGAACGACAGGGCTTCATGATCGGTGGTCATATCGACCATCGTTTCAGTAATTGGAACTGAGAAGTCATCCTTGGGACAGGCTTTGTTGAGGTCTCGAAAGTCGACGCAGATGCGGACTTGACCATTCTTCTTCTTGACTGGGACTATATTGGCGAGCCAGATCGGGTAGATGAACGGCTCGATGAAGTCGACCTCCGCCATTTTGTGGACTTGGGCCGAGACCTGGAGCTCCAACTCGTGACGCATGCGTCGCTGTGGTTGCTTGACCGGAGTGATTGAGGGAGAAATGGCTAGATCGTGCTCCGCTACGGAGGGGTCTAGCCCTGGCATCTCCTTGTAGGTCCAGGCGAAGCAGTCCTTGAACTTGAGCAGGAGTTGCTTGTTGCTCTGCTTCTCTGCCTCGGTGAGGAGGGCACTAACGAATGTAGGATGAGGGGCTTCATCGTTGCCCAAGTTGATCTGCACGAGATCGTCGACGGTCGCCTCGCCACCGTCCTCCAGCTCGGGAGGACCGGGTTGGAGGTCGATGAAATCATCATCATCAGTGTTGGATTCTTATATCTCTTGGTTCTCGAGGCCACTAGTCGATGCTGAAGGGACTGGAGAGTGGTTGTCGTAGGAATCCACCGAGGATTGATCTGGACCGCCGGCCTTAGGCTGGTAGTCATCAACTAGAGTTACTGAGGTCTCCTCAGGATTACCTGGAGAAGCTGACAATCCCTCACAGCTAGGACCGGCAAGATCACCCCCCTCAGGAGGGTTTATTGTACTGGGTTCCTCGACTGGTTGAGAGACCGGAGACGCTTCTTCGGCTCCTTTGTCTCGACAGGGAGGCGAAGAAAGCTCCCCAACATCTTGAGCCGTGGTTCTGACTTTGGGGAAGGTCAGGATCAGGATTTCCTCTCCCTCATCTGCTGTCAAATTTAGCTTCGACTCTTGCTTGGTCGTCGGCTGGTAGTGCCAAGCCTACGATGTTAACTGCGTAGTGGACACGGAAATCCGGGTTCTGGTCGTAGCCAAGACCCCTGGTATCCTTGTGGAAGGATGAGGGTTACCCCTGGACCTAGGAAGGGTCCCACAGTCGTCGAAAGTATCTTTGTTGGGCAAAGGTCTGCCACAAGGGAATGTGTTGTTTCAAACACATCTCTTGAATATGCAGCGACAGGTCACCCCACACCTGAACTGCTTCATGGGTATCATCGGCTCTCCTAGACTAGCCGAAGTCGTCATCTGGCGGGGCTTGAGGGACCATGTCTCCTTCATAGAACATAATAGGTTTGTCCCTGTTAGCCTTCTTCTTGTTCCGGCGTTGTCGCTTGAAGGTGACAATGAATGTTGTCAGCGACTCGACGCTGTGCTCCTCGGATGCACACGGGAGCTGGATGCAATCTGGTGGCAGGCATATACTCTTGCCAATAGCCCAGCTAATGAGATTAGCCTCAAAGTTGATCTGGCACCTTTCAGGGTGATCTGGGGCTGACTTGGAGCCGAGACACAGTCGGTGAAGCTTGGCCTTTTCCTTGTCAACAAAGAAGAGGTCATCATCATCTTCCTATGAGAGCCAACCGTTGCTTTTACTCTTGATCACGGGGTACGGACTAATCCCCTTGAAGTAGAGCGTAACGTCGGCTAGGTTGCATTTTGCTGGTGTAAATGGCGACATGTCTGCAAAGACCATATATTGCTCTCCATCCTTGGCATATTTGATGCATTGGTGGAGAGTTGACGGGACGACCCATTTTTCATGGAGCCAGGGTCTGCCCAACAACATCTTATAAGATGTGTTGGAGTCGATGATGTAAAATGTTGCCTTGGAGGCAAAATCATCGAGCACTAGATCGATGTCTACCCAACCGAGGACGTCCTGGGGGTTCTGGTTGTAGCCGGATATCTTGACCGCCTAGACCTTCTGGAGGTATGGGATCAGATATAGAGACTTGAATGTCTTGAGTAGCATGATGTTAACAGCGGCACCGGCATCCACCAGGATCTGGTTCACATCATGTCAGTTGATCTTCCCCTTCATATAGAGAGGACGGTTGTGGCACGGAGGAGAAAGCAACATGTCTTTCTCCATGAATGTGATGGTGGCTGCGAAGGCTCCGTAGGCAGCCGCCTTCATTTTCACGGCATGCACTTCATAAACTTCTGGCTCTTGGAGTATTTTGATAAGGGTCTCCCTCAGATCCTTACTCTAAGCGATGGCTTCCAAAATTGAGATGCTGGCGGGGAAGCGCTTCATCTGGTGGAGGACCTTCCGATCAGCTCAGGCTCGAGCATCCTCCAGAGAAGGTAGTATGTCAGGTTGAACCTTCTGCGAGCTGCCGTGCTGTTCCCCATCGGGAAGTTGCACTTCCTTGCCCTTATCACCGGGACCAGATTGACCTCGATCACCAGCGGGCTCTTGGAACAGGGATGCCAATGACGGCTCTTCTGGGGGTGATTGGCGGGTTGGCTCGTCCTTGCCGGATGGTCCCGCTTGCTCTGCTATGGAAGTTGGTACTGGTGCAGGGACTGGGAGGCTAGAAGTAGCCTCTTTGCTGTCGGAAGGATCGAAGATGCCGGGTCCGCCCCGAATTCCTACTTCCGGAATGGGAGCTAGTTCCTCTCCTCGAAAGAGGATAACTCGCTTCGGATCGAAGGTGGACGGAGAGAGGGGTAACTCGGGAGTTCTCCCATGACCTCTACCATGTCCCCGGCCACGGCCTCGACCGCGTCCGATGTGTTCTGGAGCTGGCTGTAGCCCAAGAGGGGCGGTAGCCCTTTGTCTTGTCCAGGAGGCCACTGGCTCGCCCTGCCGAGAAGTATTGATATTGTCGGGCAGTGGGATGGCCACCATGTTGCAGGTGCAGCGTCGGAGCATTTCTTCCAGCTGCTCTGTGGTGATCTCCTCGTCTTTATAGCACAAGGAGAGCCCATCAGGGATCACGAGTCTTTCGCCGTTCTTGAGCTATTGGATCATCTCTTGGACCCAATTTCTGAGGCGGGCTCATTTCTACATTTCTTCCCACGGGATGTAGCTGTCGAGTGAGAGAGCCCCGGTAGGACGAGGGGGAACACATTCCTCCAGGTCATCAATGAGCCACTGGAGCCTTTGGAGAGGTGTTGGCTCGGCCGGGAATTGCAGGGCAGCTGCTTGTTCAGCCTGTTTCTTGAGCCGCCTTCTGAAGTTCTTCCTCCTGTTTTTCTCTTGTCTCTTGGTGATAGCCTTCTCCCAGGGAGTAGGAGGGAGAGGTGCCAGGGTTGGAGTTGACAAATCCTGGTGAGGATATCTCCGAGCTGATGTCTTTGCAGGGCGAGGTCGTTGGCTCTTCCTCGCCCGGATTTCGATCCAGGCGCCTTCCGCTTGTTGTATCTGGAAGGTGGCATTAATCACCTGCTTGATCACCTTGAGCGGCAATTCCTGGTATGCCGGAATGCTGGGACTGGCGTCCAAAGACATGTTCGCAGTTTGGTGCCTTACCCGCGGTGGCGGCGGGAGCCTACGAGGAGTCGGTAGGCTGGTACTAGCGTCCGAAGACGTGTGTGCGGTTTGATGCCTTAACCGCGGTGGTGATGGAGATGTCTTCCGCTGAGCCGGTACGTTGGGACATCTGTTGGAAGACGCATGCGTGGTTTGATGCCTTACCCGCGGTGGCGGCGGAGATGTCTTTTGCTGAACCGGTACATTGGGACCGGTGTTGGAAGATATATGCGTGGTTTGATGCCTTACCCGCGGTGGCGACGGGAGCCTACGAGGAGTCGGTAGGCTGGTACTGGCGTCTGAAGACGTGTGCGTGGTTTGATGCCTTAACCGCGGTGGCGATGGAGATGTCTTCCGCTGAGCCGGTACATTGGGACCGGTGTTGGAAGACACATGCGCGGTTTGATGGCTTACCTGCGGTGGCGGCAACTTCTGTTGAGAAGCGGACAGAGAGGGACACTGGTCGTCCTGCTCCTTAGTCTTGCCTTTGCAACCATGCTGAGAGCTCGGCCTGGTGACCATTGATAGTGTCGTGGGACATTGTCACTCTGCACAGTTATCCCGACTTTGCGGAATGGTGGAACCTTGTGGCGGTGAGCCCACCACTTGAATCGAAGCCGCTGAAGACTCCGAAGATGTCTTCTTTGTACTCCGAAATGTGTCAACAGGTAGGCGAAGAGGACCGGACGGCCCCCCCGCTGGGGAGGTGTCACGAGGCTGAGGTGAGGCCTCACCCTATTTTTGCTTTCCCTTCCTATCTGCGGCTGTCGATGGCGGGGATATGACAGGAGGAGGACCAGGAAGAGCTGCAGAGCCTGTCGTCGTCTCTCCCACTAAAACGTCCTCCCGGCCGAGGAGGACCCGGAGGAGCCTGGCAATGTCTTCTTCAGAAAAAGGGACATACTTTAGCTCCCGCCAGGACCGCCATTGCACGGCCGAAGTGGCCGGGGTTGGCTGGCTAGCTGTCGATGTCTGGGAGCCCTCGAGGGCCGGAGGAGCAAGGGAATTGATGACGTTGACCGAGAAGTTGGTCCGCCTTCGCAGTCGCTCGAGCACTTCTTGGTTGTCAGTCTGGAACTCGAGACATTCTGGAGGATGCTGGTAAGGCAGCCCGTGCCCATTCTCTTGAGGAGAGTCTGGCCACTCCGGTGCATCCCTGGCGATGCTCAGGGTTTCTTCGACAGCCTGCCGAAGCCTAACGAGCGACATGGAGTTTCCTTCCGCATCGATCTGCTCCCATTGGATCTGTTCCTGGATGAGGTATTGGACTTCCTCACAGGACTATATCGGGTGGCAGATTCTGGCGTGGAAGGGGCAATACTGGGGGTGACTACAATCTCAATGGGTGTAGCCAGGAGGCGAGTCGCGGGGCATGATTTGCCCAGTCTCGACGAGGGTATCAAAGAGTCACTGCGTTCTCTCCCCGGGGAAGGAGAGAGGTCACCAGTCATGCCAAGGCCTCCACCCTAGATACTAGATCGAACGTTCCCTTCGACTGGCGCTGGGCTCCTCTAATTCGTCATTAGAAAGAGAGAATGTGACCATCATGTGGATGACATTGGCCGATGGGTGAGCCACGCGCGCCGCTTTAGCTGTCCTGGCCCACGTATGTGGTTGCGGGGGATCGACGAGTCCGCTCTTCATCTTGACGAGGCCGTCTCGGATCAGCTTCTATGCCTGAGTCTTGAAGACGTAGCAATCTTCAATTGAATGACCCAGCATGCGATGGTACAGACAGTAACTGGGATCGTCGGTCTTCAGGGCCTCGTCCGGCTTGCGGATTTCTGGCTATTTGACAATCTTCTGAGCCATGTAGAGGTCGAAGAGCATCTTCGTATGTTCTTTCTTGAAGGAGAATGGTGTCTTCATACGCTCTGAGAAAGAAGGAGCAGCCGGCTTGTCCGCTGGCCTTTTGTCAGAGCCACTAGATTCGGCCGCTTTACTGGCCTTAGCGGCATGGGTGAACTCTATGATATTCACCTCCTTATTGGGCTGGCGTTCTCACGCTTGTTTACCCTTTGCTGCAGTATAGCGTGGGTTATCGGCGAAGAACATCTCTATCTCGGCGACCGCCGAATTGAGCTGGTCGAAGCCTTTGATATTGGTGCCGAGAAGTTTTTCGCTGACCTCGGCTGCCAGACCTCGACGACATATAGTGATAGCGTCCTCCTGGACGAGTGGATTGATGCACCTCATGCTGAGGTCTCGCCACCTCTTGATGAAGTCGAGGGCACTCTCGCCCTTTTTCTGCCGAAGGGAGCAGAGTTCGGCTAGGGAGACCCTTCGCTCGGCCGTTTGAAATCGGTCGAGGAATTTCTTATGGAGATCAGCCCAGTCGATGACTGAGTTGGGCTTCTGACGGGAGTACCATTGGAAGGCCATTCCCGTGAGCGAAGTGGCAAAGTAGCGGAGGAGATAGGATTCATTCAACGCTAACTCACCCATGGCCGTAACATAGTAGGCCAAGTGTTCATGTGGCGACCCCTGCCCGTCAAACTTTTGTAGCTTTGGGGGCTTGGAGTATTATAGAGGAAGCTTCTTCAATTGGTGGTGAAGCGGGTAGGGTACATTGTAGAGGTCCACCGTGACCGTCCCTTCACCAAACTGGGCGAGCTTTGTCTCGACAATGCACTCGATCATCTGGCGTTGTGCCAAGAGATTTTCTGGCACTGGCGTGTTGGAGGCTCTTGGTTGAGCCTCAACCGGGGGCGTGCCAAACCCAGTTGCCAATGGGGTTCGGGCGATCACCGCTAAGGTGTTGGCAACATCGCGGGCCGCCGAGGGTACCGGTGCCTCGGCTTGAGGCCTAGCAGGTTGCTGAGGGTGAAGGTCTCGCTCCTGGAGGAGGTCCTGCAGGAGGGCCTTCAGATGCTGGTTCTCCTTCATTAGGGTGTCGAGGGTCACTTCCTGAACCTCGTTCGCAGGCGGGTCATTATTGACCGGCTCTACATTGATAGGAGGGTCGCAGTCTTCCACTGAGACCTCTTCGGCGCGTTCCGACGCTTGCGGTCCGGCAGAAGTGCCGATATGACCTGTTGAAGGAGGTGGCGGAGCCTGATGGCGCGGCCTCCTGAAGTGAGACAGGGGCTGGTTCAAATCGTCAGACTGGGTGTCTGGCTGGTGTCCGGTGGTGTAACACGCGAACACTCGAACATCATCATTGATAAACCGGGCGGTCCGCTTCCTCCGCGGGTGTCGCTCGGGGTGGACAGGCGTCCCTAGTTTGTCAAACACTGAGATACGTTGCAGAGGGGTCTCATTCCTGATGTTAGCCGGAGGAGAACCCTAGACAGGTTGCTAGATGGCCCGAGGACGGGCTCGCCTTTGCCTCCGCTTGCTTGCACGGGGGACATTGGACGACTGGGCATCATCAGACTGTGCTACTGTAAGGCTATCCGCATCCCGTCTGATGCCACGTCTGAGTGCTCACAGGGGGTTGGTGATACGCGCCCTTCGAACATCTTGAGCTTCTTCTGGGGTGACCCAGATTCTTCTTCGGTCCGATTGGTGGTCTCCCTTGTCGCCATTTTTTTGACGAGTCATCTTGGGAGGCCGTGTGTCTAGCTGCGGTGGGTGCCCCCGGGCTGCCGCCGAGGAACCCGCTCCTTTGAGCTTCACCCCGTCCTCTCGTGTTTGACATAAGAGGTCAAAACGATTGGAAGTGGGGATGGTGGGAACAGTCCGTTCTTGGGGTATAATTGGCTCACCCCCATCGAGACGGATCTGCAGGTCACCAACAAGGACCGTCTTGCCGGAGTTACTGGTTGCAGCAGTGAGTCACCTGCTTCTACGGCCATGGTGACGCTTCTTCTGAGGAGTTGAGGAAGACTCCGCCCCAAGATGGTAGACAAAGAAGACATGGCCCGGAACAACCGGAAACATGAAGCTGTCAGTCCGAAGTGCCGGAATCGGTCCCCGGGGTAAGTAGCCCGCACCGGTAGTCGATGGCTGGGTGACTCGGGTGTAAGCCTTCGCCCGCGCTGATAAGAGTGTTGCCGATGCTCGAGATGACACTCTTGCACCGGAAGGCGTAGCCATTGGAAGTGTCGGGGTGCCGACGCCCCTAGGTCGAGGACCCGTGGTAGGTACCGGTGTAGTCTGGGCTTGGGTCGAAGGACCCGAGGAAGGTGCTGAGGAGCACTGCCCCCTGGGTAGGAGACCCACGGGGAGAGCCGGTTCAACTGGAGCTCGGGACCGGGGTCCCAAGTTCACTACCGGGGAGCCGCGAACTCAGGGATGGGAGCCCGTGTCGAGTGGCGGCCTTGCCAGAATTCGGGATGGGAGACCCGATGCAGATGCTGGGAAGCCGTAGACACGGGGCTGAAAGCCCATGTTGAGTACTGGCTTTGCTGAGGCTCGGGGTTGAAGACCCGAGGCGGATGCTGAGAACCCGTGGACCCGGGGCTGGGAGCCCGTGTTGGGTGCTGTCTTGGATGCGCCACGGGGTTGAGGACCCGAGGAAGATACTGGGAAGCCGTAGACCCGGGGCCGAAAGCCCGTGTTGGGTGTCAGATTGGCTCGGGCTCGGGCTAAGGACCCGAGGAAGACGTTGAGATGGTGACCGAAGTCCGGGGCACGGGGCCTATGTTGGAGATCGGACGGGGCTGGCGTCGGGAGCTGATGTTCACCCGGACCGGCGTTGATCTGGGGCCCTATAGGGGCCGACAGTGGTAGTCCGGCGCCCGGCACTCAGGTGGGACACTGGAACTGGAGACGCGCATGGCGCGTTGGCCACAGGGGCCACTGGAGGGACTGGAGTTGCCTGAGAAGCAGCCACAGGGATCACACCCAGAAAGTAGGGCGATCCGATAATCGGGGTGAAGCTACCGAAAGTGATCGGCATCGCCAAGTAGCCCACCCCAGCGTGAGTGGCGATGACGTTAGGACCGTAGGTGACGGCTGCCATAGTTTCTGATGTGACACACTTGATGTGACACACTAAGGCAAATGATGAAGAATGCAGTAGGTGAATGTGGGCCCTTGGACCTTATTCGCAAACTCAATCGTAAGACTCGAGGTTGATTGGAAATCGCCGACCCACCGTGCACACCCGTTACCCGTGGTGACTCGGTGATGCCGAGTCGAGGTGGTGGAACAAGACCCTTGCCGGTAGAGGGCCAGCAAGGCTATGGTTTTCCCTCTTGAGGGTACATTGCCCAAAATCAAGGGCGGACCAGGTCCCTTGAGGGCATTGGGTCACTCTCTCACTTTAGCCCACGGTGACCGCATATAAACTGGAAGCTCCGGGAACGAGCGCTCTCTCACCGACCAGCGGACTAGTTTTGCAGATATTAAGTGAACAAATACAGATGAGAGCAAGGGCAGAAGCTCACCTGGTTGGTTTGAAGAAACCAACCCCGTTCGGAGACGATGGGCGAGCGGGGAAGTGTGGGTTCCCCGCACACTGCGCCGATGAAGCTTCGACCGAAGACCTACTAATACAAAACTACTCCTCGCACAGGAGGGTGATCGTGAGGGGGGGAAAATAGAGGTTACATTCAAACACTACCTCCACACAGGGAGGGGCGCTAAGCTGGCCAGGCGGGGTAGGGAGATTTGCTTGAATTGCGCCGATGGAGCACCCTGCCGAATCTGCCAAGGCCTGGAACAGCAGGATAGGGAGTCGGTGTAGTCGCCGCTGTGCACTCCCCCGAGCTCAGAAGTCGCCGAAACCATTGCCGAATTGTTTCTAACTGACCCTGGTACGCTGGTGAATTTTGGTGGATGGCTCCTTCATCACCACCGATAGAAGTGGACCCTGGAACAGGTGCCCTGCGCTCTGACTTGTTCTGGTTCCAGGATGCAGTAGCAGAAAGATCCGGGTGCCACGACCTCTCCCGAAGCCAGAACCAGGCAAGGCCAAAACAAGAATGACCGCAGACAAGTTATCTTCAAATGGACACTAGGGAGGGCACCAGACGATGTCGGGGCAGAGAGGGAGAGCCCGTTGAGTGGGGAGGTGTCTGGTCAGGTCCTTAGTGGCCTGATCTGCGCACCCGGGGGAGAAAAATTGGAAAACGTTCTTCCGGATGCCAAACGGGATGCCGTCTTCTGCTGATGGAAGTAGACTGGATGCAGAAGACCCCGGCCAGATGAAATCTTCAGAAGTGATGGGGTGTGGCCGTGGGAGCTTCTGCACTGCAGCTCTGGTCTAGTTTCAGGTCCCGGTTGCTCAGTCGGACAAGAACGAACCCTCCGGACAGTAGGGATGTCGGATGCCAGCGAGACCACCTCGGCTACGAAGCTATCTTGACGAACTTTCCGTCAATGTATGGTACGCCTCCAGACGATGCCGAATGACCTCGAGGCAGATTCTGCAAGTCGGGCTCCTGCTGCTGCCTACGAACTGGATAGAGCAGGAAGGTGAATGATGTTGGTAATGGTGGGGAGGGGTGAAGGGACTGCAATGGGGAGAGGGCTAATGGCTGTGGGGCTTGGATGGGGGTGAGTAGAGATGGTGAAGAGGCTGGAGAAGAGGGCTGGGTTGCAGCTAGCAGGTGGAGGGGGAGGGAGGTGCGGCCAAGGGTGGAAGGTGAGAGAGAGAGGGGGGGGCACAAATGGGCTTAGGGGAATGGGGAGATGGGTTAATAGAGGGGTTAATGGTGGCCTAGGGAATGGGAAGGGTTGCCTTGGGGAGGGGAAGGGGTTCTTGGGGGAAGGGATTCCCCCTTGGGAAGGTGAAAGGTTGTATGGGGAAGGGGAAAGGTTGCTTGGGAAGAGGGAGAGGTGCCTAGGAGAAGGGGATTCCACCTAGGGGTTGGAGGGGGATTAAATGGGAGGTATGGGGAAGGGGGAGGGGTCTTAATTGGAGGTGAATAGGGAGGAGAGAGAGTGAATTTCGAAATTGGGGGTGCGGAGGAGAGAGAATGGGGTTTGCCCCCTTTAGAGAGAGAGAGAGAGAAATAGAGAGAGAGCTAGAGAGGTAGAGTGAGAGAGAGAGAGAGAGAGAGAGAGAGAGCACAAGGGTTTCAATATTCAACTCAAATTTTTTCATTCCTCATCTCAAGTGGGGTTGAGGTCCTATTTATAGGAATCCCAACTTTTACAAAAAGTCCGTGAGAAAAGAACTAATAAAAGATAACCAAAAGAGCCGGGGAAAGGGAAAAGGACGCCCCTGGGCCAGGCCCTTCTAAATGGGCCCATTAGACATACTAGCCCAATATGACGACACAAACTTAGGTAAATAACATGATAACCTAGGGACTTGACTCAAAACAAAGGGGGAATTACATCAAAATGACTCAAGAAAGAAATGAAAATTACATAGCTAGACTCAGAAAATCAAGCTGAACATAATGGCGAGCGTCAGGACCCTTGGAGAAATAGGGAGTGGTAAGCGATGTCCCCATCATACTCCCGGGGTGCAGAGAACTCGACTCTGTCGAGTAAAGATCCATCGTATGCGGAGGAAGCCACGGCGGGGTTGCCCTCAAGTCTACCAAAGGTAGCTGGTCCTTTCGCCAGCCGAGGTGTTTGAATGTAACCTCTATTTTCCCCACCCCATGATCACCCTCCTGTGCGAGGAGTAGTTTTGTACTAGCAGGTCTTCGGCCGAAGCTTCATCGGTGCAGTGTGCGGGGAACCCACACTTCCCCGCTCGCCCATCGTCTCCGAACGGGGTTGGTTTCTTCAAACCAACCAGGTGAGCTTCTGCCCTTGCTCTCCTCTGCATTTGTTCACTTAATATCTGCGAAACTAGTCCGCTGGTCGGTGAGAGAGCGCTCGTTCCCAGAGCTTCCAGTTTATATGTGGTCACCGTGGGCTAAAGTGAGAGAGTGACCCAATGCCCTCAAGGCACCTGGTCCGCCCTTGATTTTGGGCAGTGTACCCTCAAGAGGGAAAACCATAGCCTTGCTGGCCCTCTACCGGCAAGGGTCTTGTTCCACCACCTCGACTCGGCATCACCGAGTCACCACGGGTAACGGGTGTGCACGGTGGGTCGGCGATTTCCAATCAACCTCGAGTCTTACGATTGAGTTTGCGAATAAGGTCCAAGGGCCCACATTCACCTACTGCATTCTTCATCATTTGCCTTAGTGTGTCACATCAAATAGTATCAGAGCAAGTTCACAACTTGTCTCTCTACAAGTTTGTCCTAGGGTGCATTCGCATTTAGAGTCTTTATCGGGTAACCCAGTGCATCATCATGTACACTCCACATTGGTTAAGTCCCCTCAAGACGGCCTTCCACAAGAGCCCGATTGACCCCCTCCTCATGGACATCATCCTAGAAGGGGACCTTAGTTTTGACGGATCTAGTCCTAATGCTTACCTAAAGTGGGAGGCTACCATGGATAAACACTTTGATAGGACTAGGGTCTATGGACACGCTAGAGTCCGCAGAGCCATAGGGTGGCTTCGGGGACAAGCCAAGAAGGAGTGGGAACGTATAGTGAGCTTAAGAAGGATTTGGAGGCAAGAACCCGTAGGATCATGGGAAGAGATGAAGATCGAGCTTAGGAAGATCTACGCTCCCCGACCTTCCCACTCCTACCTTGAGAATCATAACTCGAGGAGCACTCCCACTCCTCCTTTCTCTCCCAGTGAACCCAAGACCACCCGTAAGGTCCAAACTCCACCACCCCAAATGATTCCAATCCCGATCACCACCACCATTCAAACCAAATTGGCCACCACCCAACCCAAAATCCTCCATCAAACCCACACCCCACAAGCTTCCACGGTCCCCACCACCACCCCTCCATCTTCCCCTAAGAGAGAGACACCCCCCAAAACCAATCAACCCAATCCTCCTCAACCCACCCATCTTCCACTACCAACCCCAATCCTACCCCAACTTTGGTCTCCACTTCTTCCACACCCAAACACAACCCAAGTTCGAACACCCTCACCACCCCGGGTGCACCCCACACCAGCTATCATCACCCCATCCCCAAAAGACCTTTCATTTCCCTTGGAGAGTAAAACCTCTACACCCCAAAGGGATGAGAATGAGATTGAGGTACATGAGGCCTCCCCCGATTGGGAAGAAGAATACGAGTCACAATGTCATGAGTTAGGCCGGGAAGTTCCCATCCCATGTGTAAGAAGCGCCCTGGCTCACACACCCGACCACCTAGAGGAGGAGAACACCATGGTCACCATCCCGGTTGTGAGGGAGAGGGACCTAGTGTCCCAATTGGCACCGGCCAGCCCCTTAAGTGTGGGCCTCGTACCTTCGGGAGGGCAACCCTAGCCCTGCTGGCACCCTACCAGCAAGGGTCTTGATTCATCACCTCCCCTTAGCATCACTTAGTCACCCCGGGCTCGTGTGTGTGCGACGGCAAATCGGCCCCAATCTTGGACTTTGTTGCTATGTGATTGTGTTTGCGGAATAGGTTCTAAGGATCCATTTGTTTGCTGCATGCCCCTTAGTCGTGTCACATCAGTTTCCAAAGTGTTGAGTGCTGTAGAGTCGACAGTCACTGACAGTCGCTGAGAGCGGCCATATGATCGGAACGTGGATCGGAGGCTGCTGGAGAATGCGCACGAGTACCCTCCTCTACCTCTCCTGCAAGGACAGGGAATGGGCACCGGGCTTCAGGGCTGGCACAGACTTTTCTTCAGCAAAAAGAAGGAAGGCGGGAGACGTCCCACCAGGTGTGCCATCCTCTCTGTTGCGCGGGTTTTTTATGCCGGTTAACAGGGGTGAAGGAAGGAACGCAGCGGGGAAGGAAAAATAGGGGAGTTTGATGTATCTCAGGTATCCTCCTTACGGTTGCATGCCACTCAAGGTGGTACCGGGCACTTTCCTTTTACGGAAAGTTGAAAGGGGCGGAATGGTACGGGAATGTCGGGCTAAGGGTTAACTGGACAGGGTGCAGGTGTGCCAGTCGATCTCTCGACAATAACTCATGGAACCAAGGTTTGACCGGGGAAGCGCCACCAGGGCACGGCACGTGGGCTCAGGGGTTCAGGCGACACCTGGAGAGAAGGGGTTCCATGGGTGCGAGTGCGTAGGCGATTGCGAGAATCGTGTATAGGACGTCTTTCCCCACCGGCCGCAAGCAACCGGTGTTTATTTACATCGGATTGAATCCGAATACCTTCGTTCCATGCTGAAGAAAAGTCTGTATATGTGTCTGAAGCCATGGGTGGAGGGCTGGGCGCATTCAGCAGCTAGGGGTACGTGTTAGACTGAGGGGTGTTCACTAGAGTTGGGGTATCGGGCACGAATGCCGAGTGGTGTGGGTAGGAAGGTGGAGGCCCAGATACGGGCGTATGTATTTCACTGGTTTTACGATGAGCCACATGGGTTTTACAAATGGGTCGAGGAGGTCAAAGTACATCAGGCGCAAGCCGCGGGACATTTCCGACACGTGAGTCGACCCCCGGGTCATTACGTGACAAAGCGGGTGTCCACATGTTCTACTGGAACTCTTTACAGAGGAGTTGGTGTAGGTCCGGCTGCCTTGGTGGTCAGAACAGACATGGCTAGCGCCTGGCGGAGGTCAAACATGACTCAAGGTGAGCAGTCGGGTCCGGGTCTCGGACGGCGAGTGTTGTCATGCTGGAGAGTCAAGGTCGGCCCCAGGATTATGATTCTCGGGCGAGAGGTCCAACTAGACTCGCTTCGTCAATCTGAGGGGCCGATGGCCGACTGGAGGATGAAACGTGGGCACGTGGATCCGTGTCAAGGGCCGACGCGGTCGTTACGCGGTACCCTTCGTCACCGCGGTGAGTGCCGTAGGTCGACGTACACGGGTGGACCCGGGGCACAGGCGTATTCACCGTTGGTATGGTCATCTTACACGAGGCGGGGATGGACTTGGCATGAGACGGCTAGGCACCACGTGAGGGGAGTACGTGAGACATACCCTCGGCGTGTGTGACCCGACTAGCAAGTCAATCGTGCGCGCACTTGTCTTCTCACGTTCTCGACCCTTGCCGAATGCCTCGGGAGTCCGATGGCGCGGCAGTTAGGCAGGGGAAGTTAGCTCGTCCGTGCGTTGCTTCCTTCCTTCCTGCGTTGTATGCCTTCTTCTTTTTTTTTGCTGGTTGGTAAGGGGGGCAATTTATAGAAGTTGAAGGGGTGGGGGTGGGGTTTAGGCGGACCAAGTTGAGGGTCCAACTTGGTCCAGGTAAACCCCCCAAATAGTGTTTTTATTTTTATTTTATTTGATTTTTTATGTGTGTGTTTGTGTGTGTGTCGGAGTGGAAGGGGTGGGGTTTAGGCGGACCAGCTTGGGGGTCCAAGCTGGTCCGCCTAAACCCCCTCCCTTGGGGGGGTTTAGGCGGACTATCCTGGGGGTCCAGGCTGGTCCGCCTAAACCCCCTCCCAAGGGGGTTTGGGCGGACCATGTTGGTCCCTTTTTTTTTTGTTTTAAAAATCTCTTTTTTTGTTATACGAGGGTTTAGGCGGACCAACCTAGGGGTCCAGGCTGGTTAGCCTAACCCCCCCCCCCCTTGGGGGTTTAGGCGGACCAGCTTGGAGGCCCAAGCTGGTCAGCCTAAACCCCTCCCCAAGGGGGGGTTTAGGCGGACCAGGTAGAGGGAGAGAGAGGGAGTGCTCCCCCGTCTATAAAAACCCGGTTTTTGTGTATTTAGCCCCACTTTGACTCAGTTTGAACGCTAGAAGACAAAGGATACGGGCTTGGACTTGTTGACTGGCTGCTTGTGCACGTAGATCGAGGGATTGACGTGTGCGACTCCACGTATTCCCGGGACTTCGTCTTCTCGAATTCTTCCGTGTACGGGTACGACGAACGAGCTTTACACGAACCTCGGACCACATCTGCACGAACAGGGACTGGGGAGGGCTGTCGGACCTCTGGGCTGAGGAGAGGGCGCGGCCCCCCGGGGAGTGTGGCCCCCGGGCAAAGCCGTAACCCCAAGGGATGGCCCCCGGGGATCTTCCTTCGTCTGGAGATATCCCTTGGGGGATATGATGTTTTGGGGTATTGAAATGGCCCATGGGAGCCATTGTTCTTCAAGTTGTAGTGGCCGCTCGCAAGGTGTTCGGGCGAATGCCTGAGACACCCCGGGTTGCCGAACGAGCCACGTAGGTGGCCGACGGGCCTCGAATTTGGCCAAGGGCCAGGGTAGGAGTCCGTAGAGGCTGGAAGGAGGCACCTTGGGCCGATGGGCCTTGCCTCGTGTTGCGTGCCATGTTGTCCGACGTGTTGGTAGGGTAACCTCGGGTTGGCCCGAGAGCTAAAGTCGAGTGGCATGTTGCCACGTGTCTGAGGGTCGGGGGTGGCCCCGGCTTGCTAGGGGGTCATTGTAGGACCCAATTGGTGTACTGGGACCGTGGGGTGGCCCCCGGGTTGGTGTAGAAGGGTTGAAGCACGTGCGCCCACAAGGTGTTCGGCAGAATGCCGAACACACGTGTGTGAGTCGTACATGCGTACTATAGGCCTCCTGAGCCTGTGGTTGACCTACTTGGGTCTCCCTTTGACCTTGGAGGGTTAAGGGAAGGCGTTCTGGGGTAGGCCCCTAGCCTTTTCACTGAGTGCCATGTGGCATGGCTTGTACTCGGAGTGTCCCCGGGGCGGCCCGGGTGACCGTGTAGAGTGCGGAGGACCGTGTATTATGAATCGGGAGCGATCCCGATTGATTGCTAGGGCCGTCGTGCACCACGGCCAACGTGCTAGGGCTGTCGGTCGGGCCCACTGGGTTGTCGGAGGGGCCGGGTAGCCCATGCCTTGAAGGTGTTCGAGTAAATTCCCGAACCCCTATCTCTGGGTATTTGGCTGGGGAAATAGTCCGAGCACAACAGAGGTAAGCCTTAGATCTTGTGACCCTTATTGAATCTGAGGATGTATGCTTGTTGTGCTTCATATTATCTTAGCCTGCCAATCATGACAAGCATTATAGACTAAATGCAAACAAAGAATGTGTTATCTATGACAATATAAATAAGAACAGAAAGATAAAATGATGGCAAACAAAGAAATTGAAATTTTAATGACCTATACAACAACACTAATGAAAATATCATACAGATAGTTATAGTATCTTTTAGTCATCCTCTTCATGAATCACATATTCAGCATCATCACCTATTACTTGCTTTTGTACATTTGTCAATAACATGTCAACTATTTCCCCATCCATATCTGCCCTAACCAAACTAAGGTCATCAAAATCATTAGCTTCATTAGGTACTAAAGTCAAGTCTGCATCTGCTTCTTCTAAATTGAATATGAAGCTTTCTTGCATATTGTTGTCAAGGCCATCTTCTATTGACATAGTTTCCACATCAAAGAAGTCACGAGGATCTATTCTCCTCACAAAATGCCAATCCACATCAAGAGGATCTTCTATGTAAAACACTTGCTGAACTTGATTAGTAAAAACAAATGGCTCATCTAACAATTGTTGACCCCCATAGCAAAGCCTTCTTAAGTTCACAAGAGTGTGGCCAAATTCATCTTTTTTCACTCCTCTTTCTGGATTTAAAGCATCAACCCAATCACACTTGAATAATACAACTCTTCCAGCTTGATTATAGTTGAGTTCTATAATAATCTTCAGCACACCATAATATGTTACATCTCCCACAATAGGGTTTCTATCTGAGGCACTTGAAAAGCTTGATGTCTTTGCAGTTAAAACAACCCCATAATTTTGAGTTTTCTTATGCATCTCATGACTTTTCGTATGGAATCTGAAACCATTTATTATGTATCCATCACATCTCCTAGCAATATCACTTGGACCACGAGCCAAACATGCAATTAACTCGGTGACATTTTGATTATTTGAACTCCGTAACTTTTGTACCTATTACAACAAAAGAAAAATATATATAAGCATTACTCTCTCAATGACATTGTTTAACGGCACTCCAAAGGTCACTTACATGGTCTTTACACCATGTAGAGAACTTTTCATTGTGAATGCGCTCTAACTCTTTCGGACGTATATGTCGTTGTTGACATTTTATGATGTTTTTATGCTCCCTGCATAGCAAATGTATTAAGTAGGAGTTGGACAAATATATGATGTAGGAATAAATGGAATAATAAAAACTTACACAAGATATGTTGTAACTTCTTCACAATTAAATAACACATATCTCTGTGCTTGTTTTAGATCCATTTTATCTAGAACAATAGCTTTACACTTCCCCAATGGACGACCTTCTTGTTTAAAGAAAGATGAACTTTCAAGCACATTTGTCTCAGGTGTGGCATCATCATTACGGATTGGCCTATTAAACATGGTCTCCCCACTGTTTAGATATCTTGAACAAAAGGTTAAACATTCTTCCACAATATAACCTTCAACAATTGAACCTTCAGGATGACTTCTGGTACGAACATATGACTTTAATTTGGAGAGATACCTATAAAAAAGCACATAAAATGATTATACTAGTATATATAATTAATAGAATGCATGTGTAACCATATATTCAACTAACCTTTCTATAGGATACATCCATCGATAATGCATAGGCCCACCAATATCTGCCTCTCTTGCTAGATGAATGGTTAAATGCACCATAACATCAAAAAAAGATGGAGGAAAAATCCTCTCCAACTGACAAAGTGTGAGAGCAATTCTTCTTTCTAGCCTTTGAAGATCATGCACATGAAGAACATTTAAGCATAGTTCTCTAAAGAACTTACTTAGTTCAACTAAGATTGAGCTCACATTTCTTGGTAAAGTCCTTGTGCTTATCAGAGGAAGAATATGCTGCATGACAACATGAAAATCATGACTTTTGAATCCAGATATCTTGCATTGCTTTACACGCACACATCTTGAGATGTTCGCTGCATAACCATCTAGGAATTTTATTCTTTTTAAGAATCTGCAAAAGAGTCTTTTTTCTTGATCTTTCAATGTGAAACATGCAATAGGCTTTAAAGTTTTATGGCCATCTGATACAAAGTGAAGAGCATGCTTTATGTTCAGAGCCTGCAAATCTAAACGAGCATTCGAGTTATCCTTCGAGCCATCTTTATCATTAAATATAGTATTGAGCAAACTTTCGCAAACATTCTTTTCAATATGCATCACGTCGAGATTGTGACGTAATAAATTATGCTCCCAATAAGGCAAATCAAAAAAGATACTTCATTTTTTCCAATTATAAAATGGATCAACATCTTTACCATGCTTCTTTTTTCTTTTTGATTTATTCTAACAAGCCTTCCCAAATGTAAAAGTGAATCCTTGCAATTGTGCCAAACAATCAGAACTAGATAAAGGTTTAGGAGCACTTCTATACTCCTGCTTACCATCAAATGATCTATACTCAGATCTAAATCGATGGTCATGATCTAAAAATCTGCGGTGACCCATATAACAGAACTTTCGACCATAAGTCAAGAAATGAGACCATGTGTCCTTATTACAATGAAGGCATGCATATTTCCCCTTGGTACTCCAACAAGATAAGTTTGCATATGCAGAAAAATCATTGAATGTCCACAATAATGCAGCATGCATTTTGAATATCTCTTTTCTCGATGCGTCATATGTTTCAACCCCAACTTCCCACGACTCCTTCAACTCCTCTATCAAAGGTTGAAGGTATATGTCAATATCATTACCAGGAGCCAAAGGGCCAGGAATAAGCAAAGACATGATAAAATAAGGTTGTTTCATACACATCCATGGCGGTAGATTATAAGACATTAGAATAACTGGCCATCTACTATGAGAGATACTCATCGTCCTAAATGGATTAAAACCATCAGCTGATAAACCAAGTCTCACATTCCTACTATCTGAAGAAAAATCAGGAATAAGATAGTCAAAAGTCTTCTAAACAGGAGAATCAGCAGGATGTCTCATCATGCCATCTTTAGTGCGCTCTTCATCATGTCATCTCATAGAAGGAGATGTTTTTGATGACATGAATAGTCTTTGAAGCCTTGGTATTAAGGGAAAATGATGTAATGTTTTGGCTGCAATCTTTGATTGTTTCTTGGATGACTCCACCTCATTTTCACCATTTGTTTCAACTTGTATCTATCTTGAAGTACCACAAGTGCTGCATGATTCATCATTAGCCTTTGTCTTCCAATATCATTGACAATCATTAGGGCAAGCATGAATATTCTTGTAATCAAGTCCTAAATCCTTTATAATCTTTTTGATCTCGTGTAGAGAATTTGGCAATGTTTCTCCATAAGGAACACTTCTTTCAACAATTCTAACATCATAATGAATGACCTATCACTCCATCCATTGAGACATTTGATCTGATAGAACCTAACAAGAAATGATAGCTTGGTAAATCTTTTACATCCTGGGTATAATTCTTGCTCAACATCTTTGATCAATTTAAAAAACTTTTCAACTTCAGCATCTATGCTTTGTGGAGAATTTGATACTCCAAATGTAGACGAACTCAGATTTGGGAAGACAAAAGTGTCATTCAACATTTCATGCATTTCAGTATCAGGATTTGAATTACCAGAGTCATTGAATGTAATATTTTCTGAAGCATCATGTGAACCTTCCCCATGAAAAACCCAATGAGTGTAGTTGACACTGAAACCATGACAAAGTATATGCTCGAAGATCTCTTGCCTGATCATCTTAAAGCAATTATTACAATTCACACAAGGACACATGTTCTTCCTATCACTAGAGACTTTTTGAAATGCAAAATCTAAAAAGTCAAATGCTCCATCCACATATCTCTTGCTCACCCTACAACATTGAATCAAATATATAAGTCATAGTTACGTATTTTTTCCATCATAGAAAAGAATAATCATAATATCTTATTATGTATATATACCTTGGTTCTTGAATCCAACTCTTATCTAACATTTTTCTAACAAATTTGGCTATCAAATGGTGTGAAGAAAAAAATTTGATCACTACGAAAAAAGTAACGAAAAAGTTAGTGTAGTGATGGTTAAGTATATAATATACATGTTGTGTCCCTGTGGTTTTGATGATGGTTTTGATGATTGATGTGGTTTTGATGTTGGTTTTGTTGATTGATTGTTGGTGTGAGTTAATCAAATCTTCAGTCATCCTGCTGCTCAATTTAGAGTCATATTTGATGATCAGTCATGCTACATGTTAAACTGATGCATAAAGCATTCATTACTGTGGTTTTAATGATTTATCTGGTTTTGATGATTGGTGTTTGATGTTAATCATTGTGAGTCATCCTGCTGAAATGTTCATTCAGGGCTTCATATGCTCAGTCAGTTTATCTGCTGACATTGTGCTTTGATGATAGCTTCATGATTGTGATTTGTATATCATCTGGAGAATGCACGTGTATGACTGATATATTGTGTGTGTTAGACTTCTGGTATGTGCATGATCTATACATCACCTTCAATCTTCAAGTCTATACACTGGTTTATTCTTCAAGTCTGTACATCCACAGTTAGACTTGAAGTCTACACATTGTTGTTTGCAGTGAAAGTCCATACTATGGACTGTTCATCAAAGTCTGTACATCATACTGCTATAGCAAGTCTGTACAGTGAGTGATTCATTGGTGAAGTCTGTACACTTAACTGTACTTCAAGTCTAGACATTGCACTGTTCCCTTCATCTTCGTGTTGTTTTCAGTATGTGTCAATTTCGTCTTCGTGTCGTTTTTACCTCGTGTCGTGTTACCCCGTGTCAATTACTGTTCGACTTCGTGTTGTTTTCAACCCGAGTCGGTTACTGTTGTTCCTCGTGTCATTTTATTCGTTTTATACTGTTCACATAGCTTCATCACGTGTCGTGACAAGCCGTATCTATTTTTCAGACCCCGTGTCTGTCTTGAGTTGTTCCTACACTCCGTGTCGATTTCATCTTTTGTCTTTGTCTTGTGTTTTCATGACCTCGTATCGTTTTTCCTCTCATAACCTCGTGTTAGTGTTTCTGTGACTTTGTTCATGTTTCGTAACCACACTTCGTGTTGGTTACTGTTGTTTCTGTGACTTCGTGTCATGTTTCCACACTTCGTGTCGTTCATGTTTCGTAACCACACTTCGTGTTGGTTACTGTCGCTCTTATGACTTTGTGTCGTGTCTCCCAGACCTCGTGTCATTTTTCACTTCGTGTCGTTTTCCGTTTTGTGTTCTTCGTGTCATTCTTACTTTGAGTCGTTTTCTTTGTTATTTCCGTCTTCGTGTCGTTTCTGTTTTCATGACTTCGTGTCATCTTCATTGTCTTAGTGTTGTTTTCACCGCGTGCTGTTCTCACTGTCTTCGTGCTGTTTTCACCGCGTGTCGATTACTGTTTCATCTAGTATTGTTTTTCCACTTAGTGTCGTTTCCGAATTATCTCTTCGTGTTGTTCTTCCTAGATATCGTGTCTTTCGTGTGTTGAAACCACACTTACTGTTGGTTTCTGTTTACCTCCATGTTGTCCTCGTGCCGTTCTCATTACTGGTTATTATATCATGTCGTTTTACTTCGTGCTACAGTCACCATGGTGTTCTTCGTGTCGTTCTTCTTTTTACCTTGTGTTGTTTTATAACCTTACTTCGTGCTGTATTCACCTTGTGTATCTCGTGTCATTCTTTCTTTACTTCGTGCTGTATTCACCTTGTGTATCTCGTGTCGTTCTCAGTGCATCTAGTATTGCTACTACATACTTCGTGCAGATCTAGTTATTGTGGCCCTGAGTTTTAATGGCTTTTCATCTCTTTGCAGGTCCGAGGAAGAAATATTCCCCAGTGACAGGCAGCACGTGATCCGAGGCTGGAATGAAGCCTGCTGAGAGACTGCCACGTGGTCCGAATTCTTAGGGCTGGAAATGTGGAGGTCACACGTCGTGGCTGATACTGCTGCTGCTGCTGCTGCTTCTATATATATGAGCCTTCTTCCACTGAAGAAGATTGATCGAGTTGGCTAGAAGAAGAGTCCATACAGAGAGCCACGATCCTGATAGAAAAAGAAAAGAGAAAGAAGAGAAGAGCTGAGAGTGAGAGATTAGGAGAGCATAAGAAAGAGAAAGAGAGAGATAGAAGTGTGAGCCGAAGAGTATAGAGGAGCAGAGATCGAGAGAGTGAAAGAGAAGAAGAAGAAGAGAAGAGAAGAGGAAGAAAAGCTTACCTGAAGATCTGTCTACTGGACCGTGGATCAAATCCTGGCCAGTCAGCTCCGTTGAGAGCCACATTGTGCATTTCGTGTTTCAGCTTTCTGTTTGCTGAAGTTATTTTCATTTATTGTTTTTCTTTTGTTTTCTGGTTTGCTGTGCTTTCCGATACTCTGTAGAGAGGTCGGGGTTCCTCCTGTGGATCAGGAGAAGGGAGATCTGATCTCCGGTTGCAAGTAGCTGGGAGCTACTTGTGGGTTCCCTCCGGTTTGGAGGAAGGGAGACTTGTCTCCGGTTCTGGGCTTGTGGATTCAAGTCCAGGGGTCCCTCCGGTTGGAGGAAGAGAGGTCTTCGACCTCTGGTTTGCTGGTGACTGGAAGTCACCGGTTGGTTCCCTCCTGGTCTGGAGGAAGAGGGGAGGTTGTTCCCCTGGTCAAGCTGTGTGGCAGCACCTGTTGCAGACTGAGTCTGCGGTTTCTAGCGTGAGCTAGTGGAAGCCACACTCGGGTTGAGTGTGGGGTGGATGTAGGTCTGCTGGACCGAACCACCTAAAAAATCTACTGTGCAGTGGTTTGTTTTGTGCGTTAGCTCCTTTCCTCCTACCTCCCATTCACGGGTCATGCATGCTGGTTAGCTGTGTTATCTTGGATTATTTATATTGTTCCTATCAGCCGTTACCTTGAGCATTGCACTTTGCTAGGTGTGTTTGGGTTGCACTCTCTGTCTGCATTTCTAGTTTGATCAGGTGGCTGCATTGTTGCAGTCCAACTGGTTGATCAATTGGTTGATTATTATCTTATCTCAGAAAGCTCATTATCCATATTCCGCATATCCGAGCCTTAGAGTTTTTAATTTAGGCCATAATTTTTAGAGGGATACATTCACCCCCCTCTGTATCCGGGCCTTGCACCCTAACAGTTGGTATCAGAGCGGGTATCTGCTTCAAGGTCCAGCGACCTGCAGATCGATCTTGCAATCTTAGGTGCTTATTTGTTTTTAGTGCATAAATATTCTTGTTGCGTTAATCTGTGTGTTCTCATGGCCCATCCACCAATCTTCAGTGGTACGCATTTTGATGCATGGTTCGCTAGTTTGAAGAATTGTGTTAAATCTGTGAATCCAGACCTCTGGAAAGTAATTTCACATGGTCCTCATGAACTACCAAGGAAAAAGTCCAAATGGACTGACAGTCACAAATCCATGCACGAAGAAAATCAGATAGCAATAAATCTAATGAAGGCAGCTACTGATAGAGCTTTTCATTCATGTTTCTTTGACTGCAGTTCTGCTAAAGATATTTTGGATACACTGAAGCGAACTCAGGAGATAAATGTGGACAGCTGCATGATGGCCAACAGAAGAAATCAAAGTGCCAGCGATCAAGGCAGCAATCAAACTGAAGGAGATGATGATGATGAGGTAAATCTCTTCGAGAATTTCTCTCTAGAAGATTGGGGGAATGCATATGCTGAATTATTTGAATCTCATGAACTGTTAAGAAAACAGTATAAAAAATTGAAGAAGGGTACTGGTTTAGATAGTTCAAGCTCTCCTTGTAGAAATTGTGTTGAATTGAAAAATATTCATGATGCATGTATGTCTGATTTTCACATAGTGAAGAAACAAGTTTCGTTATTGAAAATTGAAAATCAAGATCATATAAATGTCATATCTGAACTAAAAGAAAAATTCAACTCAGATAACGATAATCAGACTTTTGGTAACTATCATGACCAGTATGAAAAACTGCTGAAAAACTTTGAAAGTATAAACGCAGATTTAAACAAGCTGAGATCTGAAAATGACTCCCTGAGAACATCTGCTAATAAAAATGATAACAAGTTTGAGAAACTTGAGCAGGAGAAAAACTTGCTTGCTGAAAAACTTGAAGCCATCAAATCTGTGAATGTGGAATTACAGAAAAATATTGAAGAGAAGGAAAAAGATTTGAAGGATTTCAAGGTTGGAAGAAAACTTGAAATTAGCTCAGAAGATCAGACCTTGATAAATGAGTTAATTCAGAATGACAAGCTTAAGGAAGAAAATGAAAAATTAAAAATGCTGAATTCCACTATGTCTGAAAGACTTCTTACTTTGGAAAGAGGGAAAACTATTTACAACGAAGATTCTAATAAACTGAGCAATCTGGAACAGGAAATTGAAAAATACAAAACTGCTAACAATGTGTTAACTGAATGTGTGAATTGCAGTGAACAAGAGATTGCCAGTTATGAGCTACATATTTCCTCTTTGGAAGATGAAATTCAGGATTTGAAAGTTTCTTTGTCTAAATTTGTTGATGGGCAGAAAAACCTAGACCAGCTACTAGGTATAAAAATCAACTCTAGGAAGGAAGGGCTGGGCTACAATAAGATAAACAAGAAGGAACTTCAGAACAAAGTTATGACATCTTTTGTAAGTAGTTCAGATGTAGCCACCACCTCCAAAGACAAACAGCCCATTGCTCAGAAAATATTGGGAGCAAAGGATAACTTTAAAAAGGAAGGACTGGGTTACAGTCCAGTCATGAGGAAGGTTGATGGAGGCAAACTGAAAACTGTTTTCATAAAATCCTCTGAACAGGAAAAGCCTTCTACTTCATCTCCAATTCAGTACAAGGCTAAGAAATCAAGAAAACATGATAAAAATCAGAAAAGGACTGTAAATCAGGAAACAAATGAAAAGGCTTCATCAGTGCATGCTGATCACAGTTCTCACACACACTTTCATGCATCTAAAAAGAAGATCATCTGTCATTACTGTCATAAAGTTGGACATCTGATGCATGAGTGTAAGTTGATGGAGAAGGATGATAAGAATGCTAGGAGATCCCATGATAAAAATCCTTCACCTCAGAAAAGGAGTGTCACATGCTCTAATTGTGGAAAGTTAGGACACTCTATTACTCATTGCTGGTTTGCTAGTGGTAAGAAAACCTCTTATTCATATCATGCTAAATTCCCTACAAACCAACATGTTTTTAATAAAAACAAATCTGTGTCAATGAACTAGCATATCATCTGTTTTAACTGCAACAAATTTGGTCAGAAGGCCTCTGAATGCTGGTCAGGCTCTTTTAAAAGAAATTCTATTTCATGCTTTGAATGTGGAAAGCATGGCCACAGAGCCATTAATTGTTGGTATGCTCAGGATAGACAATTCAATTCTAAAACTGTTAAATTCCCTACAAATGGAAATGTTTTTGGAAGAAATATTTTTAGAGGCAAGCACAATGAGTGCTTCAATTGTGGGAAGTATGGCCACACAGTCAAAGACTGTTGGCATGCTCAAGGGAAAATTTTCATTTCTGGAAATTTTAAATTCCCTTCAAGTACTAATGCTCTCAGAAAGAACAAAGTTGTTTTCAAAAAGAAAAACTTTGAATGTGTTGTTTATGGAAAACAGTTTGGTCATGCGAATAACAGAAATTTCCATGCTTATGCACATAGAATTCATGCTAATAAGAATGTGCATAAATCAGATCTGAAAACTACTCCTGGAAATGTGCTGAGAAAACCTGCTAGAAATAATAATGTCATGTCAGGACCCAAGACTTCTTGGGTACCTATTTGTGCAAAATAAACTTTGTTTTGCAGGTGTGCCTTGGGACTGGAATAAAAGGGGTAATGATCCAAGGCACTCAAGAATGAAAACCCGACTCTCACACTGTTCAGGTAATCTCTCTGCATGTCCCATTTTGAAACTTATTGCATATCTGGTTTGATGTATTCTTGCATATCCTGCTCTTACTTTCATCTAGTGCATGCATGCTAAATCTGTTCTTGCATATTCATTCATCATCTGCCAGTTGCATTATTTTCTGATCATGCACCTGCTGAGTGTTCTGTGCAAATTTGAGTTTAAAGGGGTTGTCTGTACCTGATGCATACATAGGCTCATTGCAATTGTTTGATAACTGTTGAAATGCATAAACTCTGAAAACAAATTGCATTCTGAACAATCTGAACTGCTTATGTATGTGGCTTGAAATTTGTGTGTTGCAATAGCTCACTGAACATTCTGAATTGCATATATGACTGCATGTTGAATTATCATGCATGACCTCAATGGTATATAAATGGTAAGGTACCAAAAGGCAGGGAAGTCTGTCTGGAGGTTCTTACTATGTGTGAGGTGGTCTTTTAGACCAAGTGCTCCGCCTAGTACCATGGGTCACTTTGCTGGTTAGGACAGTCTGAATATGCATGAATCAAAATCATATGTTCAGTTTTCAGTGCAAACACTGCATGCTTTCAGGGGGAGTTAATTGCATGTCCTTGCATAGCATTCAGTGTTGAGTCTTTGCATGCATATAGTTAATTGCATTGCATTTTACTGCATTAAAAAATACCAAAAAGGATAATTGAATGCATAGTGTCAGGAGGAGTCAATACAATGCATGAAAGCAGTCATGTGCATACATTTATGTCAGAGTTCATTGCATGTAAACTTTGAACATCCTGGAACTTGTCTGACCTCCTGATATCTTGCCTTGTGTGTATATCCCTTTCATTGATTCTATTTGACCAAACCGTGATCATAATTTGAAAACGCTAAGTTTCAAAATCTCTCCTATCAATTGGTAACAATTGGTATCATTTGACATCAGAATTATTTCAGTCCTTCATGAAGATTTCAATGGGCTATCTCGATCATAAATCTGAAAAAAAAAAATCTTGAACTAGAAATCTTCTATTATACGCTTTTATGAATGTCTGAAATAACTCATGTGGTTTAAGCTTAATGTATTCATGGAGTTTAACTTCAAAATCTCTTAACATATCTGAATCATGTTTAATAAATCTTAACCAACTGTTTCATGCTATGTCTTGCAAAAACTTCTGAAATCTACACTTTTGAATACATGACTTTATTTGGTTAAGTACATGAGATTAATATTGTTTTGAAGCAAATGAATGTTTCTGAATTGTCTAAAGGGTAAAGTAATTGTCAGAGCAATGACCTTGGTCACTGAGAAACACATGTCCAAAGGATTGTGTCATGAGGTGCCTTAGTTAACTCTGTAAGAATTCATTGAAAATCAGGCAGAGCAATGGCATGCACACTGAGAAATACAATTCACTCATTAAAAATTGAGTTGTAGTGTGTCATGATGTGTAAATGCTAACTCTGTTCACATAAGGCATGACAGTTAGTCACACTAAGGGCTTAGGGATATTGGCCTCTGATCAAGGTATATCCTCTAGTTACAAGGTGTGTACTGAACTAGAAAGCACGTAAAATTTGTAGCAAGGAAAATTGCTGAATAAATTGAAATATCTGAATATTGATGCCAAAATCAAATTGCTACAACCCTAGACAAAATCATATGACTTCATAATTGCTTGATTTCAATACTAGTACATGTAATTCTAAAGAAGTCAATAGATTTGATTGTGTAAGACAAAGGGAGGATAATCAAGATAAATATGAGGGCTTGGTTCATTTTTATTAAACCATGGTTTTAGATATCATTACAGAATTTTATTGATAAACTCTTCACACATCACGTTTAAACCATGATGTTCAATAAATGTCATTCATAAGCCCTTATGATAGAAGACTTTGAAAACTTATGCTTTAGATTTATGATATTGATATCTCTTTGAAAATCAGGCTGAACTTCTTGTGTTTGGAACATCCTTGAAAAATCTGTTAATTGAAACTCTTCTGCTCATGGTATTGACTCATTAACCTGAACCTCTTCTTGTTTGCCCCTGTGGTCTCCTTCTCATAAGAGTCCACTTATTGAGGGGGAGCTTCCATGTCATGCATCACTTGCATTTCAATTGGCATCTCTTCAGGGGGAGCATTCCTTGTCATGCTGAATCATGCTCATATCATTTGTGACCTTGCATTCATATACTCAGGGGGAGTATTGCAAAGGGGAGAATTTGTCTGAACTTTTATGCATGCTTTAATTTCTCAAATTATTTTCTTTTTGATGAAGTCAAAGGGGGAGAATAATTTGAGTCTTCAGAATACCTCACATCATCAGAATGACTCAATATATTGAAAGTGTTGCCATCATCAAAAAGGGGGAGATTGTTGTGTCCCTGTGGTTTTGATGATGGTTTTGATGATTGATGTGGTTTTGATGTTGGTTTTGTTGATTGATTGTTGGTGTGAGTTAATCAAATCTTCAGTCATCCTGCTGCTCAATTTAGAGTCATATTTGATGATCAGTCATGCTACATGTTAAACTGATGCATAAAGCATTCATTACTGTGGTTTTAATGATTTATCTGGTTTTGATGATTGGTGTTTGATGTTAATCATTGTGAGTCATCCTGCTGAAATGTTCATTCAGGGCTTCATATGCTCAGTCAGTTTATCTGCTGACATTGTGCTTTGATGATAGCTTCATGATTGTGATTTGTATATCATCTGGAGAATGCACGTGTATGACTGATATATTGTGTGTGTTAGACTTCTGGTATGTGCATGATCTATACATCACCTTCAATCTTCAAGTCTATACACTGGTTTATTCTTCAAGTCTGTACATCCACAGTTAGACTTGAAGTCTACACATTGTTGTTTGCAGTGAAAGTCCATACTTTGGACTGTTCATCAAAGTCTGTACATCATACTGCTATAGCAAGTCTGTACAGTGAGTGATTCATTGGTGAAGTCTGTACACTTAACTGTACTTCAAGTCTAGACATTGCACTGTTCCCTTCATCTTCGTGTTGTTTTCAGTATGTGTCAATTTCATCTTCGTGTCGTTTTTACCTCGTGTCGTGTTACCCCGTGTCAATTACTGTTCGACTTCGTGTTGTTTTCAACCCGAGTCGGTTACTGTTGTTCCTCGTGTCATTTTATTCGTTTTATACTGTTCACATAGCTTCATCACGTGTCGTGACAAGCCGTGTCTATTTTTTAGACCCCGTGTCTGTCTTGAGTTGTTCCTACACTCCGTGTCGATTTCATCTTTTGTCTTTGTCTTGTGTTTTCATGACCTCGTATCGTTTTTCCTCTCATAACCTCGTGTTAGTGTTTCTGTGACTTCGTTCATGTTTCGTAACCACACTTCGTGTTGGTTACTGTTGTTTCTGTGACTTCGTGTCATGTTTCCACACTTCGTGTCGTTCATGTTTCGTAACCACACTTCGTGTTGGTTACTGTCGCTCTTATGACTTTGTGTCGTGTCTCCCAGACCTCGTGTCATTTTTCACTTCGTGTCGTTTTCCGTTTTGTGTTCTTCGTGTCATTCTTACTTTGAGTCGTTTTCTTTGTTATTTCCGTCTTCGTGTCGTTTCTGTTTTCATGACTTCGTGTCATCTTCATTGTCTTAGTGTTGTTTTCACCGCGTGCTGTTCTCACTGTCTTCTTGCTGTTTTCACCGCGTGTCGATTACTGTTTCATCTAGTATTGTTTTTCCACTTAGTGTCGTTTCCGAATTATCTCTTCGTGTTGTTCTTCCTAGACATCGTGTCTTTCGTGTGTTGAAACCACACTTACTGTTGGTTTCTGTTTACCTCCATGTTGTCCTCGTGCCGTTCTCATTACTGGTTATTATATCATGTCGTTTTACTTCGTGCTACAGTCACCATGGTGTTCTTCATGTCGTTCTTCTTTTTACCTTGTGTTGTTTTATAACCTTACTTCGTGCTGTATTCACCTTGTGTATCTCGTGTCATTCTTTCTTTACTTCGTGCTGTATTCACCTTGTGTATCTCGTGTCGTTCTCAGTGCATCTAGTATTGCTACTACATACTTCGTGCAGATCTAGTTATTGTGGCCCTGAGTTTTAATGGCTTTTCATCTCTTTGCAGGTCCGAGGAAGAAATATTCCCCAGTGACAGGCAGCACGTGATCCAAGGCTGGAATGAAGCCTGCTGAGAGACTGCCACGTGGTCCGAATTCTTAGGGCTGGAAATGTGGAGGTCACACGTCGTGGCTGATACTGCTGCTGCTGCTGCTGCTATATATATGAGCCTTCTTCTACTGAAGAAGATTGATCGAGTTGGCTAGAAGAAGAGTCCATACAGAGAGCCACGATCCTGATAGAAAAAGAAAAGAGAAAGAAGAGAAGAGCAGAGAGTGAGAGATTAGGAGAGCATAAGAAAGAGAAAGAGAGAGATAGAAGTGTGAGCCGAAGAGTATAGAGGAGCAGAGATCGAGAGAGTGAAAGAGAAGAAGAAGAAGAGAAGAGAAGAGGAAGAAAAGCTTACCAGAAGATCTGTCTACTGGACCGTGGATCAAATCCAGGCCAGTCAGCTCCGTTGAGAGCCACATTGTGCATTTCGTGTTTCGGCTTTCTATTTGCTGAAGTTATTTTCATTTATTGTTTTTCCTTTGTTTTCTGGTTTGTTGTGCTTTCCGATACTCTGTAGAGAGGTCGGGGTTCCTCCTGTGGATCAGGAGAAGGGAGATCTGATCTCCGGTTGCAAGTAGCTGGGAGCTACTTGTGGGTTCCCTCCGGTTTGGAGGAAGGGAGACTTGTCTCCGGTTCTGGGCTTGTGGATTCAAGTCCAGGGGTCCCTCCGGTTGGAGGAAGAGAGGTCTTCGACCTCTGGTTTGCTAGTGACTGGAAGTCACCGGTTGGTTCCCTCCTGGTCTGGAGGAAGAGGGGAGGTTGTTCCCCTGGTCAAGCTGTGTGGCAGCACCTGTTGCAGACTGAGTCTGCGGTTTCTAGCGTGAGCTAGTGGAAGCCACACTCGGGTTGAGTGTGGGGTGGATGTAGGTCTGCTGGACCGAACCACCTAAAAAATCTACTGTGCAGTGGTTTGTTTTGTGCGTTAGCTCCTTTCCTCCTACCTCCCATTCACGGGTCATGCATGCTGGTTAGCTGTGTTATCTTGGATTATTTATATTGTTCCTATCAGCCGTTACCTTGAGCATTGCACTTTGCTAGGTGTGTTTGGGTTGCACTCTCTGTCTGCATTTCTAGTTTGATCAGGTGGCTGCATTGTTGCAGTCCAACTGGTTGATCAATTGGTTGATTATTATCTTATCTCAGAAAGCTCATTATCCATATTCCGCATATCCGAGCCTTAGAGTTTTTAATTTAGGCCATAATTTTTAGAGGGATACATTCACCCCCCTCTGTATCCGGGCCTTGCACCCTAACAATACATTCTAAATTATCAACAAATAAAAATATATGAATCTAGGGGATTCTTTAACAAGTTTTAGTTTAACTACATGCCTTGTTGAGGACAGAATGATAAATGTGATTGTAAATTGTACGAAAATAAATCAATCACTAGGCACAGATGTGATTAGGGCGAGCAAGTACTGCATAAACGAAAACCAAATGAAAATGTGAATACATTAAGCAAGTTCATAAAGTTAGAAAAACTTTATTCTCTGCACCATACTTGAAGGAGAAGAAAAATAAAAGAAACTATTTAAAGAGAACATGAAAGTAATTTTTATCTTACAGTGTGCAGTGTTTAATTGTTCTCATAAAGTGTCATGAGCCTATTGAGCATCCACCTGAGAATTAATGTAAATAATCTTAAAAAATGAAAGTTAATGGTTTCATTTTCCTTCTTTTACATGTAATCCTAAAGATAATATATCGATGATGCATTGACACTATATGGTAGCATGCATGGATTGAATAATCAATTGAGTCAATTGATATGGTTAAAGTCAGAAATTAGGTGGGTAGATCAGATTGTCATGTGTTCCACCGAATTGAGTCAATTGTCTTTTTATATGAATATAACTAGATTTAGTATGATGATGCATTGATATGTCCTTTTGACCGCTTTTTTGAGGGTAGATGCAATTCATATATAACAAAGGCAGTTCTTGTCCAAATGGAATTCAAAGACAACCTGCATGGTAATGTATAAGAAAATCCTAAGATAGCTTTCCATTGTGTATGGTATCTATGGTTGTAGAAGTCACCTTAATTCATTCCACTCTTCAGTTTAGTCTTTGATGTCTAACAGATGTGCCGATTCAGACCCTGGTCCTTGCTGCTTGTGTTAAATTCAAATCTTCCCGACATTTAAAAGAAATGATACAGAGTTGTGGCATCAGAATACGGAAAAGATACTGCATCAAAATTCTTGATTCATAAATTCAAGCTTTCACCTCCAGCTACCTTTTCCCCTATGTTAACTTCACATCCAGCTGCAATGTACAAGCCTACAATTGGAATACCGAGCATTACACGTGAAGGCTGGATTGAATTAGTAGGACATTAGAAAGAAAATGAAGATTATGAATATATCTAAATTTGAGGTGAAGCACTTGTGGGTTTGGTAAATCAAGTGTCAATCGGACTTGGCTCTGTTTTATTTGTCATCCAGAAACAACATCCAAGTTCCAGGGTTGGTTGTGCTTTCCTACTCGGCCCATCCTTCCAGATCCCAATCAATTACATAAAACATAATTTATAAGAAGACCAACAAATCCAATGCTAATGATGGTTGCAGAGAAAACCTTACATATATTAATCACTTGTTGTGAAATATTTGGAGTATTGGTGGGTTTGCATGAGCTACAACATGTGCTTTCTGCTCCAGCCCTATTCTTTTCATATTCTAGATTGATAATAGTCCATGATGAGATAGACTGTTCAAATGATGAATGAAAATCTATGTGGAAAAAATGTATACAAGAACGTGAAATGGTGTAGTTTCATGTCATGAATGCAACTACTACCAGTTTCATGTGCTGGTATTGACAAATAAATAATTGACTCGAACCTTTCCATAAATCTTTTCCTTCTCCTTTTCTCCTTCATGTCATGTTAACCTCACACATAACTCATGGAGGAGTTTGGGAGATATTTGGCTAATTTACTGAAGCATTTCTCAGCCTAATTAATATCATAACTTGATATTTGGCTAATGATGGATTGAGTTATGTCATGGATATAACATAACTGAATATCTCTACCAATCATATGCCTGTCCTAATTAATAGTTCCTTTCATGTTCTGTTCCTATAGTAAATGCAAAAAGTGCAATCCAGAAAAGGAAATAAACAACTGACAAATCACGGCAAACCCACCGGCCACTGCTCCTGCCCAAGAGGTAAAGAGCCAGCGCGCTCAAGAAGCAACCGACCCCACCCCATGGCAGCATCCTCGACTAAGTGAATTTTATTGGTGTGTCTGAATTTTGTTTGTAATTGCTGGTCTTTTGGTATCATTTTTTAAAATCAATTAAAGCAGCATCAACATTAGAGATTGAATTTTCTATTTAGTGCACAAAGCGGAACCCTTAATTTTCTATATTTTTTATTGGTGTGTCGACTAATAAAAACTACATGAAGATGAAATAAAAGGAAAATAGACCAGCCAGATGGGGATAAACAGAGTAATCTACCCAGCCTATTTTAATCAGGTTATCAGAAGCTTATGGCATGTTTGTTATTAACCTATTCTCGATGAATAACAATAAGAACTAACAATAACTTTTATTGTTCTTGGTGCATAGGTAAAATTGTTGGAGCATCTAGGCAATCCAAGGTGCCAAAACACCAACACTAAGGAAGCCTAGACAAATCTAAATATGATTCTTTTTAGTTACTGAAATGAGTGAGTTTAGTCAAAATCATGGCTTTGTTCCTGAAATGCCTGGATGGCCATCTCTAATCTTCTAATAGTGAACCCTAACCTCGTCCCTGGAATATTCTGCCAAAAAGCTTTTGCCTTTGCATCGTCAACATTTTCAGACACTTTACTCTAGCTAGGAGTGAGTGGGCGTGTCACTTTTCCTTTTTCTTATTAGCGACTGGTCGAAGATCTTTGCCACATGATGAATGCCACATGATCATCCCCATGACACATCAGCAAGTGTCATTATTCTGGTGCCATGATTGAAGTAAGTCATTCAAGGTATACATTCACAACAAATTCTTGACAGGTGCCTGTGACAAAGTTGTCATCCTTACCCTGCTGAAGACATCCTATCCTCCATCCTCACACATCCACAAGAACTCATCCTTCTACATCATGCAATTACAGCATTGCACAAATAAGTGGGTATTGCAGCCTCATGACCTCTCTCTATCTTTGAACTCTGAATTTCACCATACAAAATCTTCATTGATTTGAGATAGTCCACCATGAGGCACTTCCATTTTCTTAAGACATCACTCGCAATCCCCTTATCTCTAGCATATCTTCTGTCATCAGGTCATGAAGAACGAGGTAAATCTTCCATGTCTCAATGACAAAAGAGTGTGCATCCATATTCCTAACCCTTATCCAGAAGTATCAAAAAAAAGAAAAAAAATCCAATAGCAAATGTGCCACAACCCACGAGTCCCCAGAAGCCCCCAAAAGGGGTAGAAATTCAAGATCATGGGGAAATTCTACGAACACAACTACAGATACGACACCATACAATAGCAAATATGTCACATCTCACAACTCCCCCCGAAAAAACAATAATCAATCATATAAGAAATATCTCCTCAGACAGCCATTCAAAGCAAGTGCAGTTCTTGTGCTATCATGTGGAAAAAACCACATACCCATGGTCAAATTGACATAAACTGAAATGGAAACTCATTCTCACCTAATTAAATGAGCAACTGCCAACAAAATAGTAGGCTTTTCAAGTTGGAAGGAACATGGCTTCCAAACAGACCTGCAGACTATTCGATTCAGAGGACCTCCTAAAGCTAGTGCATGTTCCACCCTCTGCAGGCTTCTCATTAAGGATATTGTTTTTCCTCTCGGCGTCTACCATATTTTTTGTGCATATCAACAAAAAGCACATAAGTGATAATGAAAGACGCAGTCTTTTATTAGCATAATCCTTCATTATCCGTCAGCAAATTAACAAACTATGACAAGCTGCCAGCAACAGACATCTTTAATTATTGTATCGGATAAATGACCCACTGAATTTGAAAGGTAAATATGATGTGTAGTGATGCATGCCTGGTCACCCCCAAAAGGTAGACAAATCATTACTGGGATGGAAGAAGAAAAAAGCCATTTCAGTTGTCAAAAATACCAAAAAAAATAGTACTTTAACTGGTCCAATGACCCCAATCTGTGGAATGATCAATAACTCATTCATTATATTGGGGACACTTTGCACTAAAAGCCTGGCAATAACCAGGCTACATACTTGGCCTCATAAAACATATATCTTTGTATCTCTCTCTTTACCCCCCTCTCTCACACTCACATATTTTTTAATATTAAAATTTTAATTTGTATATTGGGGATATATAAGATTTGGATTTTTAAAGAGGCATCAAGATGTCACCTAGGTTTAAGCACGTAGGCTCTCCATGAATGCCTTGGGCCTCCTTGACAACTACAGCGCTCACATGCACATTGGGGACGGGGGGTGGGGGGCGTCGGAGAGAGAGCACTATCTCAAGGATATGTAGCATTTCACATCTTCAGATGAGAACAAAGAGGAAAGACTGAGGAAGCTCTTCCTCAGAAATAATGAAGAGGATAAGGTCACATAAGGAATTCACAACTCCCATGGAGATCACAATGAAGAATTTAGTCTACCTCGGACTCATTCACTAACTACCCAGGGATATCCTGTTTTCTCCTCTCTATTATCTTCTCCCCCACAGGCATGTTAGCACAAATGTTGAATGTTTAACTGCCACGTTCAGGCATGGGCTGTAGCATTTGGTTGGTCTTTCTTCTAGAGGTCAAGCACAGTGATGTACATAAAAAAACAATGCTTGATGTGCTTCAAATTTCAGACATCATCAACAACGTATGAATTCGTTAACAAGATCTTTGGCACAAACCGTACAATAAACAAAGAGGAAAGAGATAAATGCATCTGGAACCCTGCAAGATACAGCTGCCAACTCATTTGACTTTCTGGTTTCCACTCATTCCACCCATGATCTTTTTATAATTTTTTTGAACAAACACAGGCATGCACCTGTTGTTTTCGCATGTAATTGTGGTTGCGCTTCTATTTTCACATACTTTATATGATTGGCATTGCCTCCATCAAAATCTTTAATTTCAATCATCTTTGCTCTATGATAACATCTTTGCTGTCAGTCAAACTGATATTCTAAATAGAGAAATAGCATTAATTAATTGTCCTTTAAACCCCATTGTGTTTACTGCTCTCAACAAGGTGAAAAATGTTCTTTTAGGGCCTCTTTGATTGGAGAATAAGGTGGGTTAAGGTGGCCTTATTCACGCTAACCTATTTGGTTGCAGAAATAAGATATTCTGTAAAAAAGATGGGTTAAGGGCCAAAAAGGTGGGTTAAGTGTTTCCATAAAGCTAATCTGCCAGCAAGCATCTTGTTCACTTTTTCCATTACATAACTATTATTATGATATATGGGCACCAATTTAAAAGATGTATAAGTATCTTTCAACATTTTATGCTTGTCCCTCGAGCTTCATGATACAATGTGGTGAAGTAGAAAGAACATTACAAATCTTGAAACTAAGCCATGAGAAATTCCTTTTTGGTGTCCCTGCCACAGTGGCAGGGCAATGTTCATAGAAACGAGAATCCCCACCCCCTCCCAGGTTTTAACCTGGGCTCCCCCAGAACCCACCAAAAACCCTGGTACCAACTGAGGAAAAGATCAGCCAGTGTCATGCCATGAGAAAAAAAACAAGGTTACAAATAATATGATTATTGACTTGCTAAAAGCACAAATTATTATATTCTCTGGAGGCTGGAAGCACACAGAGAAGGCAAATCTTATTTTAGCTAGAATTTTCTTCAAGTTGAATTGATTGGAATGCCATATTTTTATTTTGTGTTTACTTTCTGTATACTTGGCTTACATGTCTTTTCAATGCAATGTCAGGTTCTTGTACAGCCTGTCTACCACCTTTGATACCCTGAACTTATCTCTGAAGTATATAGAAAAAAGTCACTCATAGGAAGAAATCTTAGGAACACTATAGGAAAGATCCCTTTTGCACTTCCCATTCCCCAGTATGTATTAGCCAAGTATTATTGCAAACAACAGTTACCTTTTCACCAATGATTATGGTACCATAGATAGGAAAGTGAAAAAGTATGGCAGACAAAATCATTTAACCACTGGTGTGAATGTGCCAACCTTTTCATTTGTAGAAACATTACATGAAACTCCCAAAGTCTCTAATTAATTCAATTTATTAAGCACGAGCTTCCTTGGCAAGGCATTTCTGAGAATGAAAAACCACCAAAACTTGTCATCAGTCTATATTCAAATGCTGTTCATCCAGATACAGTAAGGGGAAAAAATGCTCCATTTAGTTCGAGCCCACACCAAGCTGGGAGATCAAATGTAATATGTAGATACATTAAGAAAAAATACCCTGCAGCATCCTGTACCTTGACAGTCTCGTAGGTGAATAGGAATCGGCTGCTGCGGCTAGGCCCGACGATTGCTGCGGCTAGAAGAATAAGATGAAGGAAGAGTGGGGGTGCTGGTGCAGGGGCGACGATGTGCAACGCGGTGGCGTAGCAACAAATCCAAAGCGACAGGCCAGCGGGAAGCGTCACCCCACGCCGGTTGCAGCTCCTGTGGCGCTCCTACAGAGGTGGGTGAAGAAGGTCGGGCAACTCCTGCGCGCGGCGCTGCTGAGGAACAGTGCCGGGGGAGAAGGCCAGGGGGGTGATGAGGCACGGATCGGAGTAGAGGAGGTATGCGCGCAGTCGATCGATTGGAGTAGAGGAGCGCGCAGTCGATCATCGGCTTTGAGGAGGTGGAGTGGATGAGGAAGAAAAGGAGATAGGGAGAGAAGCGAGAGAGGATCGAGGTGGAATAGGTGAGAGGATCACGACGTTCTGCGGGGGCTCGCGCGGGTGGTTACGATCGCGCGGGAGGAATCGGCGTGCGGCAGGTGGAAAATATTTGGGGTTGTTTAAATGAACATTTGTTTTTCTTTCATAATAATTAGAGGCAATTGTCAAATGTCCCTATACATGATTTTACATGAATAAGATATTTAAAATATTTTAAGGGTAGTATTAAATATAAAATGTCTCTAATTATGATTATATTGCGGCAGTTTTAATAAGTGTCTCTACATAAATTGCCCTTATATCTCTATTTTTTGTAGTGGTGGATCAACATTCCATCTGCACCTGATGCGTGGCTTCTCTGGAAAAGGTGGGAATGAGCTTCCCTCACGCCCAAGGCGTGAGCTCTTGGGAACCCAGCCTAAAGCCCTATAAGAAGGCCTCTCCTGCGATCAAAGAAACGTAACAACAACGAAAAAGGAGAGCCGAAGGAGAGCAGAAGGAAGAAGAGCTAGATAGAGAGGAGCCAGGGCTTGAGAGAAAAATCTGAGTTAGAGTGAGGACAAAAGAGAAAGAGAGCTTGCAGAAGAAGAAGAAAGAAGTGAGAAAACAGAGTATCGGAAGAGGGCATATTCTGAGGAAGAAAAGAGAGAGCGAGCAGTGAAAGAGAAAGGAAGTGAGGAAAAGAGAAAAGAGTGGAAGAGTGGGCTTGAAATTCAGAGGTTTCTTGAGTTCTTGGATCAGATCTAGAACTGGTTTCTTGCTCCTGCGTGAGTAATTTTATTTTATGCTTTCTAAGCAGTTTGTGTTTCTATCTTTCCTTTATCTTTTTATTTGAAACTTCAAGCTGTGTGTCATCGGGCGAGGTTCATCCTCAGATAGCAAGCTGTGTTGCTCAGCGGGCGAGGTTCATCCTCGGACAGCAAGCTGTGTTGCTCATCGGGCGAGGTTCATCCTCGAACAGCAAGCTGTGATGCTCAATAGTCGAATCTGTGAATCAGCAGAAGCAAGCTATGATGCTCAGTGGATGTAAGCAAGTTGTGATGCTTAGCGGTTCAAGCTGTTAGGCAGCAGTAAGCCACACTCTGGTCTGAGTGTGGGGTGGATGTAGGTTCAAACCGAACCACCTAAAAATCCTTGCATCCTTGGTTTGATTGTTATTCTAACTCACGGTACATGTATGCTTAGGTGCGTTCCTACTGCATAGTTTTAGCCTAAGCTTTTCACTATTCACCGTGGGTTTGTTTAATCGGTTGCTTAAATAGATTACTGTCTTGCATCACTTCTAGTAGGAGTCAATAGTGTTTGCAAGATCATTCATATGATCTGAGTGCTCCATTAATCAAATAGGTATATCAAAAGACATGTTAGGAAGGATAGGTCATGCCTTTCTGAAATAACATCTCTTGCGTGAGGAGATCTTTGATCCAACCTTCGCCTAGTACCAAAATTGATTAATTGATCATTCTCCTCATCTGAGTAGAACTTGTTGTATTTTTCCTCCTACCAGAACACTGACTGTCTATCTGATGTTCCCTTGAAAACTATATGTGCTGATAACTATTAGCTGTGATTGCATGCTTCATGGTGCTTGAAAGGTTTGGTTCAGTATTTAATCGTGTTATTTGTTTGTGAGCACCGTGAGCATTTGATATTGTGTCTGGCACTATTAAGGCTTAGTGTGAGATAGTTATTTTTGCCTTTGAGTTTTTGTTTGGGCAAAGTTTTCAATTCCGCTATATTTCTAAAGGGGAGATTCATTCACCCCCCCCTCTGAATCACGGCTTGCACCATCTAATAGAACCCAATAGCATCATGTCATTTTTGAGCACTCACGTCTCGTGATCCGTTCAAGGTTCCTCCTTAGCAATGGTTAATTGCACTTCAGCTCTCTTGGATAAAAGATTCTCATTCCACTTTGAATTTGAACGATTTCTCTGATCTACTCGCTTGGTCTGGTTGGCCGGCGTGATTCATGTCTGGATTTTATCTCATTTTCAATTGCTTCTTTTTCAGCTTACGCTATGTTCCTTACCGACCCCCTGATTATCTGTGGATTGTGTCCCCGATGAGGCTGGTCATGTTTCCTTTTTTTTCTGTTAGTTTAGTTCTCCAGACATGTCTCATTCTTGTCATCCAGTGCTGGTGGTTAGTTCGGCGTTTTCGGGAGAATTCTTGTTTCTTCTTGGTTATGACGGGTGTCTTTTGCCTTGATGACTGCTTATCAGTTCTCCCCGCTTCATCTCCACTTCATCTCCATTTCACGTCGCTCTCGCTCTCGCTCGATCTCCTTTCCACTTCTCCTCCGCGTTACTTTTGCTCATTCCATTGCAAAGCGGACATCAAGGAGGGGCATCTGTTGACACCCGTTTTTAGCCCGCAAGTTACGTTATTTCTCTTATTCATCATTTTTGATGTCCTGAATTATCTATTATTTTGGAGCCTTCTTTGGATGGATTTCGAGCCCATTTCATCATTCCCTATCCTTTGAGCCGTGGAGATCATGATTTCTTATAGCCCTGGAGTTTATCTTATTAACTTTCAGCTTCCAAGTCAGCTTACGGCCCATTTAGGCTAGTTTCCATCAAGCATTCGGCTCTCTTTCACTACGCAGTCTTGAAAATAGTCCTTTTTCATCCCCTCCCTTTTCTCTATTGAAAATGTGCCCAGCAAAAAAGTTGTTCGATTTTTCAAGATCTACAACTTTATCTTCTACGCCATTAGCCAGTTCTACACCAATATCAAGTTATTCATGTTTTTTCAGAAGACTGCATTGTTCACCAATAGACCCAGCATTTTTCCTATCTTCTAGCCCCATTTTCTCCATCTTCTGATCGTATTTTCACTTGCTCTCTTCATAAAAGTTGTTCATCTTTCAGTTATCTACAATTTCGTCTTCTACCACTTTCGCTAGTTCTGCACCGTTTTGGAGATATGATCCGATTTCCAAAGTCGCGCGTAGTCTGTCCAAACAGTCGTGCAAATGACCGTTTCTTATTGCAAACGGTCGGTCGACCGACCATTTATTCCTTAATGGTCGGGCGACCAACCGCTAAGCAAACTGCTAAGAGTCCAACTTGCGTTGGACTCTGCCCCGATTCTGCTCGATGGGCCTATCTTGTGGTGGCTGTAACTTCTAGAAACCAACTCCGAATTGAGCCCCGTTTATTTCTATTTCTTGTCCTTTGGATTATCTCGAGTTTGATATATAGAGAATGATTTTTTATGGACCATATCTCCTAGAATCTTGGCCGCAATATCAGGTTTTATGCACTTTTGTGTAACACAAACTCTGTCAGATTAGGTTCCAGGGCCTTCTTCCAAGAGCCATATCATCCAGATCCTTCCACCAAAAAGAGTCCCGTTTTCTCCGAGCTCTTATCCTGACCATTATCTTGAGAATGATCCAGAGATCTCGAGATTTGGTGGACTCTATCTCTTGGAATCGTGGCAGAAAGTTCTGGGTTCCATCATTTTTCTATAAATAGATGCCCAGTTTGCCTGCGCGACCGGGAGGCTCTTCTTCGACCTGGGGCGAAGCCATGCCGGATTGTTGACTCAAGCCTTCGACCATAGGTTATTGAGGGAAGTATAGGCTTCGTTTTGATACCTTATTTGCTAGATTTCATCGTCATTTGCCCTCCTAACTTCGCCCCTACTTTTTGCAAATCATCAAAGGTTCTGAGTTTTCTGCACACCTTCTTGAACCTGTGCGGCGGGGCGCCCTTCGTCGGCTCGGGGCGGAACCATGCTGCGTCCTCTTCATTCTCCATTGGCCTCAACCAGAAGAGGGGAGTATCTCCTTTCATTCCAATCTCTCTGGGCTCTTTTTCTTTGCTCCTAAGCTTAGTTCTTCTCCCTTACTTTTTCAAAATCATCACAGTTTTTACACTTAGCTTTTGCATAGTTCTCTACACATTTTTGCATTTTTCTCCATTTTGCATAGCGCTTTTCTCCTTATTCTCTGCACCAAATTTCGTGATTTCAAATCCCATGCATGCACAACACTCCCACCTTTCTTTTGCACCCGTTTATAGGGGTTAAAAACCCTCCCCCGGTGCGTTCTCCCCCTTTCTTTCATGCTACTTTATCATCCCGGGGTAGGTTCTACACCTTCATTTTCTAATGGGTTTTCAATTGTTCGGTTATCTTTGTTTTGCAGGAGATTGTTGATTAAACGTGAGGCCTTCTTCCTCTAGCTGGCTGAAAGGAGAAGAGGTGCACCCACATCGGTTCCCTGCATCCCCTTTGAGGCGCGATAACACATGTAGCGACTTCCCTTTGGGCCGCATCTTCTTTCTCATTTTCCAAGGTATACGGCATTGTCTTCATCCGTTCTTCATCCTTTTGGTGCTGTAAAACTTTGGTGGCCATCACGGTTCATTTCTTTTCTTCATCACCCTTTGCTTTCCATTATTTACACTTTATGTTTATATGCAAGTTTATATTTGCATAGTTAGTAGTTTAAGGCGGGGAAGATCGATAGAAACACATTTATATCTGTAGTAGGGTTCTGCGAGACCCCTACTGAGCCAATGAGATGAGACACACCCCCTACTTTTCAGGTGTCGTGGTTCCTCCTTGAGATTCAGAGGTGCAGCGCGGAGGTTCGTAGTTGCCAGCTCGCCGGGCTGAGTCTTCACTCAGTATTAGAGTATGTTTCTTCCCTGTAGACTGTACTTTATTTGGACTGGACTCTATAGTTAGTTATTTAATTGAAAATGTAATTTTATTTCTATCATTCAAATTGTTAATTATATAATTATGCCTGCTTTATTTCATATTGTGATATATCTCCACACTCTTTCTAACCCTTCCGAGCCCTCTAGCTTGTGAGTGGTGGGCCAGGATTCGAATGGTATCAGGTATTTCCCGGTATCCGAATCATGGGTCGTTATAGTCTCGACCTCAATCCACTTGGAGAAATAGTCGATAGCGATGATAATGAATTTATTAAGGGCCTGGGCCACAGGGAAAGGACCCAGGATATCAATTCCCCACTGAGGGAAAGGATAAGGCTCGGTGAATGTTACTAGTGTCGAAATCGGCTGATGGATCAAATGGTCGAACCGTTGACAGCGATCACACTCTCGAACATAGGTCAAGCAGTCGCGTTGAAAAGTGGGCCACAAGTGCCCTTGTCGCAACAAAATTCTTGCGATCGACCTCCCTCCTTGGTGCACGCCACATTTCCCTCATGAATATCCTCGACTACTCGCCGAGCCTCATGAGGTTCAAGGCACTTGAGGAGGGGTCCAACAAAAGATCGTCGGTAAAGCAATCCATCGAGTAGAACAAACCGCCAGGCATGATACTTGAGACGCCTGCCTTCTCACAGGTCAGAAGGCTCCTCACCGTTGCTTAGCCAAGCGATATAGGGCACCCTCCAATCGTCGGGTGACACCTGAACAGTGGCTACGAGCTCGGGTTCAACACTGGGGCGCTCCAACTTTTCGAGGAAGACTGATCAGGTCCCATATGGGCTGATGGAGGATGCGAGGTGAGAGAGTGCATCCGCTCGGGAGTTTTCCACCCGAGCTTTTTAGACCACTCGAAAGCTCACGAATAGCCAAGCTACCTCCTTCGCCAGCTGAAGGTACTTAATCATCAGTGGTTAGTCTTTGTTGATCTGGCTGGTGACTAGTTGCGAATTGGTGTAAATCTTGACTCGCTCTGCTCCCAGGCGCTTTGCCATCCTGATGGGAATCAACATCGGGCACTAACATTTTTATTTTTGCATTTGTGTCCTTTTGTTTGTATTTATACCCTTGGCTAATTGGGTTAGCAATTCTAAGGCATTATAAGCCAAAGGGTTAGTCTGTAAAGTCTTTGGGTTTCAATATAATATGCTAGTGGGTCCAGTAGGGTCTCCCACCCTCTTTCCCATTGGTCCACCTAGGTCTTAGGGCCCATGTGGGGCTAGTTCAAAGTCTAAGATTGGACTTGGACCAAGGGGGGACAAAAAATTGAAAATTCAAAATTGATCGCCCTTAAGTCAAGGGGGCTCCCCCCTTATAATATATTATATTCCATGTTGTATTTTTATTTTATTGGGTCATTTGACCACATGGGGGAAGAAAATGCTATCTCTTATTTACCCCTCCCTAACCCTAGATCTAGGGGTAGTTTAGGTCATTTTTACTTTTCTATATAATCCATGTAATTTCCATTTTGATAAAATTAATGAAGAAAATTTCATAAAATTGCCAAGGAGCAAGGTGCGCCCCTCTCTCTCTCCCACCCCCTTGTAGATAGATTTCTGTGAATTTCTTGAGGTGTGAAGCCTCCTCCCCTCCCCCTCTTTGAGTGTGAAGCTCAGCATCGCCGACGCCACCGCCACCATCGAGCCGCCGTCCCACCGCCATCGCCGCCACGTCAGAATTCTGTCCACATCAAGATAGAAGGTTGAGGCTCAATTTTTATCTCCATATCAGGAGATATGATCGAGCTAAAATTTTGAGTGTTTGTTTTTCTTGTTATCCCCAGTCTCCATTTTAAATTTCGTGCCAATCAAAGGTCATTTGCTATTTTTCCCGTAATTTTAGTTCCACCCCTGACAGTCTGCCAGTTTGCAGATCTCCAGGATAGGAGTCTGTTCTTCTATTTTTACCACCCCCTTATACACATCCCAAAAATCCCCAAAAATTCATGCGTGTTCCTCACTTTGCTACCTTCCACCCATAATTTTTCTAGGGTCTAGATCTATCATCTTCCTGTCGGTCAAAATTCATTTTCATGGAAAACTCAGTCTGTCCTATGTGTCTGTCAGTCCGAGCCAGCAGAAACCTTTGAGGGACAGTCATTTTCATTTTCAATCCATTCACTTGATGGATCTGAAAAACTAATATGTTGTAGCCCTTTGAGTCCTCTATCTATCGGTACCAAGTTTGCGTCAATCCGACACCGAATCTGGCCGCAGGAAATCATTTCGTGAAGGTGCGCAGAGCAGATCCGAGCCCAGCCCGCACAATCAGTCCGGGAATTAATTCCTCGAAAAATACACCGGCCCACACTCGGTCACCGCTGCTCCCGGGGATTGATCAGCAACCTTCCAGCAGCGCCCCAGCAAGCCACAACAGCAGGGAGACGCCCGGGTACCATCGTCCCAGTAGCCGAACCCACCTACTGTCCCGCGGGCCCCGCAGAATAGTTCCGAGCAGCAGCCCGTCTTCCGCCTGAGAACCATCCTAATTGTTGCCCGTAAACCCGAGTTCGCTACTCCCGGGTCCCACATTCTTGCCCTTTACCTCCCTCCGTGGAGTGAGCCTTAAAACCATTTCTGTAATTGTTGTTAATATTTGTACACCAGGGGTACGAGCTTCGGCCGGAGTCATCTTCCCCACACCTAGAGCGTGGAGGTAATCTCGCCACCCTCTTTATCGCATTTGCTTATCTCGTATATTTTTGAATGTCGCTGCTAGAGTGATAGGATTACTAGCTCAATATTTATTTTTATCACCGCTGCGAGAGTGAGTGAGTGAACCCATCCCGTGACTCAATCCGAGTACACGCGGAAAAGCCGATACCCTCAACTCATTGCCAGTTTCTCAACCGCGCACGATCCCGCATTTCCCTCGCTTAGGGACGCCCGCGAGCTAGAGTCCCAGGTTCGCGTGTCCATCCAGCATCACATCCGAGCCCCAGAAATTAGGACCTCGTACTGAGAAGTGTTGTTTGATGCTACAAATTTGAACTTTAGGGCATATTGCAATTCCACTCCCCCCGGGGAGCTAAGGAGGACTCCTACGCTACTGCAGGCCGAGCTCGATGATCCGTCGATAAAAAGCTCCCAGATCGGGCTGGCTGTAGGTAGGGGGAGTTTCATCAAGTTGAGTAGTATTCTCTACGATGAAGTCCGTGAGTGCTTGACCTTTGATGGTGGTACGGGGGCGGAAGGAGATATCATAGGTCCCGAGCCCGACTGCCCACTTGACGAGATGCCCCAAAGCTTCAAAGTGAGCTAGAATCTTCTTTAAGGGCTTGCCGGTCAGCACTACAATGTTGTGCCCTTAGAAGTACGGTCAGAAGCACTTGGCTAAGGTCACCAATGCTATCATGAGCTTCTCGGTTGCGGGGTACTTCCTCTCGGCGTCAAGGAGCACTTTGCTGACGTAGTACACCAGCCTTTGAGTTCCCTAGTAGTCTCAGACTAATATTGACCTAACAGTAAAGGATGTCACCGAGAGGTATAAAAAAGGGTTTCTCTCGGCACGAGCTTCGAGAGTACTAGAGGAGCCACCATAAAATATTTTAACTTGACACAGGCTTTTTTGCATTCATCATCCCAAGCGAAAGAAGGGGCAGCCATCTTTGACCCTCTCAATAATTTAAAGAAGGGTAGGCAGCGCTCCATAGCTCGAGACATGAAGCAGTTCAGTGTGACGATCCTCCGTGTCAGGCGTTGGACGTCCTTGATGTTTGTTGGTCATCGCATATCCAGGATAGCCTAGATCTTCTCAAGATTCACCTCAATCCCCCGTTGGGTTACTAAAAACCCTAAAAAAATTTCAGAATTGACTCCAAAAGCACACTTTGAAGGGTTAAGTTTCATATTGTACCTTCAGAGAGTGTGGAAAGTCTTAGCGATGTCAGAGAAGTGATCTTCGGCCTTCGGCTACTTAACGAGCATGTCGACAATGTAGGCCTCGACATTCTGACTGATCTGGTCCTCAAAAATCTAGTTGACCAACCTCTGATAAGTTGCTCTGGCGTTCTTCAACCCAAAAGGCATCCAGGTATAGCAGTACACTCCGAGGTCAGAGGTAAATGCCATTTTCTCAACATCCTCGGGGTGCATCCGGATCAGATGATACCTGAAGTAAGCGTTCGAGAAAGCTGAGAAGCTCATTGCTCGAAGTTGAATCGACTAGTTGATCGATACTTGGTAGGGGATAACAGTCCTTCGAGGTAGCCTTGTTGAGGTCGGTGAAGTCGACGCACATTCACCATTTGCCCGAGGCTTTGGGTACCAAGACGACATTGGCCAACCAAGTTGGGTAAAGGACCAAGCAAAATAGTCTTATTTTTTCCCCTTATTGATTTGCCCTTTTATGATTTCCTGTTCTGCCAGAGCATGCATCCTTTTTCACTGTTGGATCGGCTTCAAAGTTGGGTCAAGGCTGAGGAGGTGCATCACAGTTTCCTCAAGAATTCTACGGAGATCATCATCAGACCATGCAAAGATATGAACATACTCCGAAAGAAAATCCTTATATTGAGCTTGAACTTCGGGTGATAAATCCGCCTCAATTCTGACTTCTAGGGCCGGGTCATCTTTAAGGAAGATTGGCAGTAGCTCCCCACCAAGTTTGCTTGCCGCCGCCTTATCCTCAATGATACGCCGGCCTCGGTTCACATCTTTAGGGCACACAGTTTCCACCGAGATTACATAGCACCTTCTAGCTATTGCCTGATTATCTCGGACCTCTCCCATGCCAAATTTAGTTGGGAACTTCATTTTTTTGGTGGTAGGTGGACAGAACAGCCTTTATTCGGCCGATGATGCCTCGACCAAAGATGGCATTATACGTCGTTATCCCTTCCACAATGAAGTTCACCACAAAAGTTACGGCTCTAGGGGGAGTCCCGAGAGTAACAAGCAAGCTTAGGGCTCCCTCGGGATAAGTTGCTTGACCATTGAACCTGTAGAGAGGGGTTCACACCGGATGTAGTTTTGATGGGTTTTCACCTTTCTTTAGGAAACAGTCATACGATAAAACATATGGCGCACTGCCATTATCAACCAGCACCCTATCTACATTACAATGATTGATAGTTGCCAAGATTACAAAAGCATCATCATGCGGAGTAACCACTCCTTCCAGATCTTGGTCGGAGAACACCAGGGCATGTTGCTCATTCGCTGGAGTCGTGGGCTTGGCAGATTCAATGGCTCGACTGGCTCGCTCAGCATGGTACTTTCTTCCTTGATTGCTATCTCCCCTGGAGGCCGATCCCCCCGAGATGACATTGATGTGAATCCCTCAGGGGCGGTTATTGATCTCTTCCGTGGGGTCCATATGGGTGTCCTGGCACTCGGCCACATACTGGGCTAGATGCCTGGGGCAAATGAGACTTTCGATCTCATCCTTGAGCTGTTGGCTATTACCCATATGATGGCCATGATCGTCGTGGAGCTGGCAGTGGTTTTGCGGTTACGAAGTCGGGGGTCGGTCCTCATTGGCTCGGGCCAATGAAGTAGACCCTAGTCTTTGATCTATCGATAAATCTCGTAGATGGGAGTAGATAGTGGGGTGTGTCACTCGAACATCCTTGGTGGCTCCTTACGGTCACCATCGTGATTCCTCCTTTTGCACTGGTTGGAGGTCTACTCAGACGATCGCTTCCTTTCCCCCTCCTTCCCTTGGCCGGTAGGATCTCGACATGCGGTGAGGGCCTCCTCGCATTTTGCATGACGTAAGGCCAAGGTCACAAGTTCGGCGAGGGTGGCAAGGGGGATGGACCACCAGTTATCATCGGAGACCTTTGTCGTGAGTACCCACGGTCAACGCGGTGATGGAGGAAGCGACGTCAAGGTGGGCGATGCGTGGGGCCTCCACTTTAAAATGGTTAATATAGGCATGCAGCGTTTCCCCCGGGGCTTGCTTGAGCGCCAATAGCCCTGCAATTGACCTTGGGGGTCCGTTCCCGACGAAGCTCTCCTTGAAAAGTCACCCAAATTGTCGGAAGCCAGTAATGATCCCGGGGATGAGTGCTCGGAACCAAGCCTGAGCCCCTTGTAACATGGTGGTAACGAAGGCTCGGCACTTGATGGCATCTATCGCCCCCTATAGAGTCATCAGGGCATCAAAGCTATCAAAGTGGTCGGCCGGATAGCCCAGACCATCATAAGACTTGAAAGCGGGGAGAGAAACTCTTCGGGATATCTTGGCCACCACAATCTCGAGGGAGAACGAAGATTGCACCTCGTCCTCCTTACTCATGGAGAAATTAGGTGGTCAACAGTGAATAATAGAAGCTTGGGCTGACAAATGAGTCCCTAAGGCTGAAAAATAGCTGGCAGCGTTGAAAGCCTTAAGAAACATCAAGGCAGAGTCTACACAATGTTCCCTTAGTGTTGACGCAACTACGTTGAATATGGCAAAGGTGAAAATGGAGCAATGGCTATGGTTTAAGGGTGACAAATGGCTGATCAAGGTAGACATATGGTCGATAGTGGTAACAAATAACTTGGTTTAAGTGACAAATGAGTGCAGCAAAGGTGAAAAACTGAGAGAAGATGAAGAAGAGCTCACTCTGATTGAGGATGGAGTCAGCGACAATCAAAGTTGACTTTTGTGAAAGTCAACAATAGTCAATGTGACCTAGCCATGTTTAAACTTCAAGTCGACCAAGTCAATGATTGACCCAGTCAAAGTCAACAAGCCAAGCTTAATCCAGTCCGAGCTATTTTGAAGAAGTCCGAGCCTATCTGAAGAAAACCGAGCTATTGTAGTAGTTCAAGTTACTGTAGTAGTCCGAGCTACTGTAGTAGTCCAAGCTATTTTGAAGAAGTTCGAGTTATTTTGAAGAAGTCTGAGCCTATCTGAAGAAAATCGAGCAACTGTAGCAGTCCGAGCTATTGTAGCAGTCCGAGCTATTTTGAAGAAGTTCGAGCTATTTTGAAGAAGTCTGAGTCTATCTGAAGAAAATCGAGCTACTGTAGCAGTCCAAGCTACTGTAGCAGTCTGAGCTATTTTGAATAAGTCCGAGCCTATCTGAAGAAAATTGAGCTACTGTAGCAGTCCGTGCTACTATAGCAGTCCGAGATACTGTAACAGTCCGAGCTATATTAAAGGCGTCTGAGCATTCATGAGCACATCTGAGCACGTCTGAGCACTCCCGCTCGAGCAATTCAGTGCATCAAAGCTCGGGGGACAAATGCCATGTAAAGGTGACAAATGCCAGATAAGGGTTTCATCCGAACATGGGTCTTTGCCTTGAGGAAGAAGAAGCTCAACCTGTTGTGTACCGCATGAAGCGCATTGGCCATCCAATGGGAAGCCAGCGTACCTTATCACTTCTAGGGTAATCAGTGGCCACCCTGCTCAGGAACTGGAAGCCTTCTGCCGATCTGGACGGTCTTGATTTTGTGCTACCAAAATAAAGGGCAACACTCCTCGTACCCTGCATGCAAAAGCAAAAGTTGCTAGAGCAAAAGTAGTGCTTGGGGAGACATGCACTAACTGAAGCAGACAGACAACAGAAGAGGTAAGAAGTTCGAAGAGGGCAAGGAAGAAAATATAGGTGAGAGCATAGAAGAAAAGGAGAGCACGTTCAAACAGAAGAGCAACCACCTCCCACAAGGCAAAGAGAGCAATATGAGCAGCAATAGACAGGAAGAAAGGGAGAGCATAGAAGAGAAAAAGCGAATGAGAGCTCTGTGAGCCTGTTCCTACTGAAAGGAGAAGCATGAGCTGAGAAGAGAAGAATCTGAGAGAGAAGATAAGAAAAATAGTGTTGAGAGGAAATAGAAGAGGAAGAGAGCTACGAAGCAAGGATGCATCTGTGAGAAGAAAAAGAAAATAAGTGAAGTTGTGAGCTTGTGAGCTGAGGTATAAGAAGAAGGGTAGAGCATAGAATGTGAATATTGAAAGGAGAGCTTGGGCTGAATGAGAAGAATGTGGAGCTAGCTGCTAAGGTAAAGCCAAGCTGCTACAGAGAAGGAGCCAAGCAGCTGAACGTGGAGCAAGCCGTAGCTACGAAGCTTGGAGCCTGAAGAGCAATGTCCTCATCCTAAACCTGCCTTCCTCATCCTGCGATAAGACATAGCTTCGACTCCTACTTCCTGTTACAAAGAAGAAGCTGCTCTCCAAGGAAGCAACCCATCTGGAAGAAGCGAAGAGCTCCATCCAGATTCTAGACAAGGCCTCTCTCTATTGTGCTTGAATGCTTCATTTTTCTGTCTAGGCTTTTGTTTTGCGTTATTTTCTTTTCAGTTTGAACCCTTTTCCATTGTTACCTTGAACCGTCCCTATAGGGTATTGTAGGAAGACAGTCGAAGGTGTTCTCCAGTCTATGGTGAACCGTCCCTGTCGATATGTAGTTGGAAGACTGACGGAGGTGTGCTCTGGTCGGTGGTGTTCCGTCCCTACCAGGTAATGTAGGAAGACAGACGAATGGGTTCTCTAGTCTGTGGTGATCCGTCCATACCGGGTATTATAGGAAGACATACAGAGGGTGTTCTCTGATCTGTGGTTGGGCCTTGTGTGCCTATTAAGCTATGTCTCAGCTGGTTAGTGCAGTTGCACTAGGAAGCCTCACTCGGTTTGAGTGGGGGTGGACGTAGGTCTCTAGGTAGCAGACCGAACCACCTTAAAAACCTTCTGTCTTGTGGTTTGTTTGTGTGATTGCTCCTAATCTCCTTTCTTCGTTCACAGGTTGGCATATGAACCGAACGAACTGCATGATAGACTTGCTTCTGCGAGCACAATAGTTTACTGCTTAGTCTATCTTTATCTGTTGGTCCTAATCTCTTTTGGTCTACAGGTTTTTATTTGGGCATAAGTGTTTTTAGTAATGGATCTATTGACCCCCCCTCTAGATCCTTGCATCGCATAGCTATACTTAGAGCATACCTATCACCGCTTTGTGGCAGGGGCGGCCATCTCTGTCGATTTCTGGGGCGGTCTCACCTCGTTCCTCCTCCCTCGTGGGTTGGAGGAGGCCTCTTGTTCCGCAGTCAGAGGTGGGGGTTGAGAAGGACCACCCACCCTGCTCCGGATGATGCGGCCATCTTGAAGGATAAAGCGGCCTTTGGCTGTCAGTCGGGAGGCCTCTACATGGGGGGGGGGGGGGCTGAACGAGAATGTTGGGACCGTTCCTCTTTGGCTACCTGGGCCCTCATCAAATTGACGAGGGTGCCCAGGTTGGCGTTGAGTGAGCAGAAGGCATCTGGGTCCTAGGTAGTCCCCCCAGAGGTGGCCGTAGGGGCGGGGCGTTCGCCTGGTCATTAGGAAGGGGACCAGTCAATGAACGTGATGGCACATGCCCTTCGTTTACGACTGTCGGTGCCTTACCCTTGTCTCCTGTTGCTCTCCTACTGTTGCTTCTTTGCACCATACTGGCTTCTCGCTCGTTTATCACAGATGGTGCCAAATGAAGAGGCAAGATCTCGTGCAAAGCCTTGAGCTATCAGATCTAGGGTGTTAGGGGGCGTAGCCACTCCAGAATAGAATTCTTCAAAAAGGGGACCGAGCGATCAGGGGGCCAGGGGTTGTAAACCCAAGAAAAACTGTCCGATGCTTAAGTCAGCGACTGGTAAGCGCATGGTGCAAAAAAGGGGTAGGAGACGAGAAGGACACGAGACGGCTCTCCACTAGTTGAAGGGGCAAAAATATGGCATACCTTTCTGGATCGGTTTCCAGGGTTTATATAGCTTTCGACTCCCTTCCCTAGGTAGGGGAGGTGTAAAGGGCTGGGGGATGCTACGTCCACTGGGGGACTTTTATCGTTCAAGGATTCTCACCCTCCCATTATCCTCTTGAGCTTCTCACTCTTAGGTAACAGCGTAACATCCGCTTGGATAAGCACCCAGTCATGACCAATTCGCCCTGGCTTACCGTGGAGTCTTGATGATAGGCTGATCCATAAAAGCTAAGGGATATCCATGATGTGTGGCAATGCGGTTCTACAGGGGGGTTGAATAGGACCGCCCCTTTTAAAATTTGACTCCAGAAATGTAAACTAGCACTCAGTAAATTGGACGGAGGAAAGTTAGGTTCAGCTCATGCCATTAAGGGAAAATAATCACAAACACCTTAAGCGCGCAAGACTGGTACGAGGCAAAGGACTAGTATTGAAACTACCTCACGTAAGGGGAAGCCATCCAGATAGGGTTGACCTATCATTCTAGTAACGCCTTTCGATATACCAAGTTAGCTTGAGAACAGGGATAGAAAATATGGAAATAAAACCACAATAGCACCAAGGATTTTTAGGTGGTTCGATTACTATCTAGTAATCTATGTCCACCCCTCGACTGATCAAGACAAGGCTTCACTATCTTGAGATAAACCACGGAAGAATCCACTACAAGAGCTTAACCCACAGCTTCCCGCCAGAGGAACAACCTCCTCTCTTCCTATAAAGACCTAGAGAGAACCTGTGCTCACCAACCCGATGAACACACTACTGATTCTACCCCAGTAGAACCAGCAACACTGCACAATGGCAGCACGTGAGGAACCCACCTCACACTATGGTATACAAACCAAGATGTGACCAGTTCAACCTGATCACACCTCCGATGAGTGAAACAATGCACTATCAGAGAACGACAACCACACTGACTCAAAGGAATTCAGCAAAATAAAAACACTAGAAGAAATGAAAAATACAGCAGATGAAAGAATCAAATGTAGCTCTGAACGTTGATTCAAGAAATTTCTCAGAACTAGTACGATCTTCTCTAAACTGGGCTGTGATCACTTCTCTCTTTCTTTTTCTTTCTCATTTTCTTTGGCTGACAAGGTAACTTTCTTATTCTTCTCAGATGGGCTCTCTTTTCTTTCTTCGAAGGCACCAGCCCCTTCTTCAGAAGCTTGGTGCGTTTATATACAACAGAGCCTCCGGAGCCCTTCAGGATACCCTAATTAATCCACTAAAATTCCATTGGTCCACTTGGCATTGGAAGAATATTCTCTTCTGGAAACGTCTGTGAGCGAGCCTGACATCCTAGGATCACGTGCAAATCATGGGTGTCAAAGGCACAAAGACAGCCCACGCGCTCCTCACGTGTTCGGGTTATGTTCTCTACTGGCAACCTATTTGTCACCCTTAACAAGGTATTTTTCACCCTTACATGTCCATTTGCCTGCCTTAGGTGGCTATTTGTTACCCTTAGCAGCTGTCACCTTTGTTGTTTTCTGCTTAGCTTTAGCCGTCGCCAATATCTATTTGTCACCCTTGTGTGACTATTTTTCACCCTTATCTACCTTGCCCGTGACTTCATTTCTCAGCCTTAGAGAATCCATTTGCCTATAGAGCCGCCTCCACTCCTTCCATCTTCCTTCTTAGTCTTCATTCTTGCTCTCCTCTTCATCTCTAATCTTCTCTCCTTGATCTTGCTCTCATTTCTTCTCTTGGCTGTTCGAGTGAGCATATTAATGTCCGTTGAAGAAGCTTTCGAACAAGTGCTGCTCATGCTGGACTGTTGGACTGCTGGACTCATCGAGCTGGATTGCTGGCATGTGCTACGCAGTTAGTTGGCTTCTAGCATTTTGTGACTTCAGGGCATGGCTTGCTGAAATGATGAACTTGAGTGTATCACCAGTGCATTCATCTTGGCATTTCATCGAATAGTTGCTTTCTTGCAAAAAATGGAGCAAGCATGTCTCTTGATCTTTAATGATGTTAATACATCACATCCAATGCTTGGGAGAACTCCAGATTCAATATAGAAGTGATAGATGACCCATTCAGAGTTGATTCCTTAAACCGGACTTGATAGCTCTTCATGTTTCAGTCCTACGAGCTATTTTTCACCACTAACCAGCTATTTGTCACCCCAACTACCTATTTGTCACCGTTAACTTTCTATTTGTCACCTTTATTTTCAATAGTCGTCATTACTGCTTGTTGCTTCTTTGCCTTGCAAGCCTGCGTCGACGTAATTATGATGTGACACCACTAGGGTGAATGCAGCAAAGGGATGGGGTCCGAGGACCTACCACACAAACACAGTCAATTTTAGAGCATGAGGTTGCGTAAATCGCCAATTCACCGATGCACACACACAAACCCGGGGTGACTCGGCGATGCCGAGTGGAGGTGGTGGATCAAGACCCTGGCTGGTAGAGGGCCAGCAGGGCTAAGGTTGCCCTCCCGAGGGTACGATGCCCACAACTAAGGGGCTGGCCGGGTGCCAAGTGGGGCACTGGGTCACTCTCTCTCACAAACCACGGTGACCACACAGAAGTGGAACACTCCGGGGTCGGGCGCTCTCTCTCTCATTACCAGTGGAGAAATTTCACGAATATTAAAGGAACAAATATTAGTAATGGGAGCAAGGTTTAGAGCTTACCCTGTTAGTTTGAAGAAACCAACCCCGTTCGGAGACGAGGGCGAGCGGGGGAGTGTGGGTTCCCCGCACACTGCGTCGGTGTAGCTTCCCCTGTTCAAATAGTACATGCACTACTCCCCACGCAGGGGGGGTTGGACTAGGGGAGGGGAAGAATACGGTTACAATCAAACACTACCTCCACACAGGGAGGGGTGCTAAGCCGGCCAAGCGGGGAGGGGAGATTATCTAAGCTAATGCTGGATGGGCACTTCTCCAGTTCTGCCCAGGTCTGGGACTGCAAGACAGGGAGTCGCTGTAAATGCCGCCACGCACTCCACCGAGCTCGAAAGTCATCGTGGCTGGTGCCAAAACGTCGCTGACAGACCCAGGTACACTTGTAAATTTCTGTGGATGATCCCGAGATCATCACCGGCTGGGGTAGACTCTGGATCAGGTTCCCTGCGCTCTGGCTCGGACTGGTCCCAAAGTGCAGCAGAAGATGGATGTAGTCGCCACGAACGCTCCCGAAGTCCAAACGTGGCGGGACCAAGATGAGTACGGCCGTGGACAAGTCTTCTTTGAGCGGCTGCCATGGAGAGCACCAGACGATGTCGGGACAGAGAGAGGGAGCCCGTTGAGTGAGGGGGGGTCAGGTCAGGCCCTGAGTGGCCTGATCAACGCACCTGGGGGAAGAAAATTGGAACGGGAAGCCCCAAACTCCAAACGAGGCCCCGCCATTTGCGTTACTTGGAAGACTGGTGGTACCTCGACTCGGTCAAGCGGCGCACCCCGGAGAGCAAGGGTGAGGTCGTGGAAGCTTCTGCACTGCAGCTCTGTCTTTTAGTTAGGGCCACTATGCGCAGTCGGGGAAGAACGAGCCCTCCGGATAGTAGGAATGTCGGATGCCAGTGAGACCATCACGACTGCGGAGCCTTCTCGACGAGCTTTCTGACGATGTATGGTGTGCTTCCAGATGATGCCAAACGTCTCCGGAGCAGGCTCTGCTAGTTGAGCTCCTATTGCTGCCAGCGAACTGAGCTGTGCAAAGGAGGCTATTGATGGATATGGAGTGGTAAGGGGTGGGGGGAATGGCAAGGGGAGAGAGGGGTTTGCTGGTAGTAGTTGTAGAAAGGGTGGTGTGGGGCAAAAAAGGGGAGAGGGGGGAAGGAAGGTTAGGGAGGGGGCGGACCTGGTGTGGGGGGGGGGGAAGGTTGGTTCTCTCTTGGAGGAGGTGGGGAGATGGTGGCGCAAATGGCTTGGGGGAATGGGGATGATTCCCTTTTGATTTGAGTGGTGGGTTAATGGGGGCCTAGGGAATGGGAAGGGTTGCCTTGGGGAGGGGAAGGGGTGCTTGGGAGAAGGGATTCTCCCTTGCGAATGTGAAAGGTTCTATGGGGAAGGGGAAAGGTTGCTTGGGAAGTGGTGGGAGTAAAGGGGAGTTAATGGGTCTTGGGAAGATGAAAGGTTGGGAGGACTGATGTGGATGGTGAGGTGGCAGGGGAAGAGAGAGAAGGGGGGCGCACTAGAGAGAGAGGGGAAGAGAGAGAGAAGATTCACTCAAGAGAGAGAGGGACACAATTTTTGTGTGGAAATTTTCATTCAATATTCCATTCACTCCTCCAAGTGGGGTTGGGGTCCTATTTATAGGGATCCCAACATTTACAAAAAGTCCCTGAAATATGTGCTAATAACAAATAACCAAAAAGGTGGGGAAGGGGAAGGGCGCCCCTGGGCCAAGCCCACCTAATTGGGCCCATAAGCCGCTCTATCCCATCAAGATGATCACAAACTTAGGTAAATGACGTAATAACCTAGGGACTTGACTCAAAACAAAGTGAAAATTACATCAGAATAACTCAAATAAAAGGGGAAAATACACCAAGATGACCCAAATAGCTAGCCCAAGTGTCGAAGCGGACCCATCCAGTCGTGGAGCTGCATCCTACCCATCTCCGGGTGGGAGAGAGGTGCCAAGCCAGAGGTAATCATGGGTGATGTCCCCATCAACTCCCCCGGACTGTGAAGAGATCGACTATGTCGAGCAAGGGTCCACTCGGCTGCGATAACGCTCCAGGAGGTCGGGGTCCAACTGCTGAAGATCCTCTAGGCTCACCCATGAATCATCCGAAGGAGGCCGGCCCTTCCACCTTACCAAGTATCGCTCGTATGCCTTGCTCCGGGTTACCGTGACATGTTCATCCAATATCCGCTCCACTTGCTCACACTGGCCTCTCAGGACTGGTGGAGCTCTCTCACGGGTAGTGGCTCTCTCAAGGGGTGGAACAGGCTCGATGTCCTCACTAGGTGTCACCGTGGGACCCCTGTATGGCACCAAGTCAGCCACATTGAATGTGGGGCTTACTCCGTATTCCTCATGGAGGTCCAACACATAAGCATTGGTGCCGATCCGCCTCAGGACCTAGAAGGGACCTGCTCCACGCGACCACAGTTTGGAGACATTTCCAGGGAATAGTCTCTCGGTCCTCACCATCACAAAATCACCTGCACAGAATTCTTGGTGGCGTCGGTGGGAGTCGGCAGATTTCTTGTACACCACATTGCTTTTGTTGATGTGTTTGCGGATTTCCTCGTGTAGCTCTTTCATGTGTTGGACAAATGACTCAGCACTAATAGACACTCTAGCATGTGTAGGCAAAGGAATGAGATCTGTCACGGCCCGAGCATTATATTACAGCGGAAGACTAACTCGGGGAGCGCGAACAGCCGGCATGGTAAGCCTCTTTCGAGCAAGAACGATCAGAGCGCAAGATAATCACACACATAAATGTAATTGCACAATATTACTCAGACTCCAACATTATTTCAAAATAATCAAGTACAACCACTAATTCAATTTCCATTATTCAATAGACTCAAGAAATAGGAAAATTACATAGACTCAATCTAAACAATATAGACTTCCTAAGTCTTCACTCTCATCTTGACAATACTTTCATTCGCTCTCGGACCCGCTACTTGTATAACCCGAATCCGAATTCGAATCACTTCTATCTCCTGAAAAGATTAGAAATAGGTAATGAGCACACTTGCCCAGTAGGTATCTTCGCATCAACATGAAGGTACTTTTAAAGTAATTAACAATTTAGCTCTAAAGACTGAGGTAAAAATCATGTGAATGCGATCAATCATGCGATCAAACCAAAGTAACAAGATGATCAAGTAAGTTTGAATGAGAGCAAGTACGAACTCGCAAAAATGTTATAAGAACAAGATATTGGCCTTTCATGAACAAGAATGTATCGAGAATGTACTAGCAAGCCACATAATCATCACTCTAGTATCTTTTGCTTATGAGCAAGTACTTCATAAATTTCTGTGGAATATGAAGCAAGAAAGTCATGTACAAGAATATCATGCCGTGCCGTGGATTTTCACTCATTTATAGAGAAAGTACTCCGAGCGCAATGCGACGCCAGTAACATCATACCCCATGGTTTATAAAATAGTATGTTTCCTACAATCAGCCGAGGGGACTAGCATAGAGCTCTTGAACATAATCAGTGCTCGATCGCATCTTCAAGGATAAATCAAGTTACTTTCACGCATGTTAATAATAAAATATGGCCAAGAATGTAATAAGTTCAATAAGCTCATGATAACAATAATTCAACGAATGAATGCTTCAAAAAGAATCATGAGAAATCAAGAATGACTTAAGCAAGATTATGCTAATGGAAATAAATCGGCAGCATAACGATACGTTCTTTATCTTCCATTCATTATATTAGGTTTCTTGATCAATATGATAAGTTCTAGATCATCAAGAGTCTATCTAGAACCTTGGAATATCGACCCTTGGTCAATCATTGGGTTAAAATACTCAAGTAGTCTGACAGTCGTGTACTGGGCCGTTACATGATGTGACGCTCCAGTATTGGGCCGTTACATTAGTCTGAATCCAGAACCAAGAAATCAGACTCAGTGGAATGTGACGGTCGTATATTGGGCCGTTACTTGTGCCTGACGGTCCAACATAGAGCCGTAACATTACTGATAACCAAAATCATCGATAGTGTAATATAATCAATGGGCTTTAACGGTATAACCAACTCGACGTCCTAGTGGGAATCCCAGGCTCGCGGAGAATTACGGAGGCCTTGAAACAAGATTTCGTAGTCCATTGGAAGAAATATCCAATAGATAGGTCCTCATGTCCAAGAATAATGTTCCTATAGTGCAAAGTGAACTAATAGACAACATACCGGAATATGTGTCATATGCTTAAAGAGATGACTCTATAGATAGGAAAGAATGTGTAATATTTATGAAACCAAGATAAAACTCCGTCAATACAACTTTGGAAAATCATGATTTAGAATACAAAACTATAGAGTTTTAGCCAATGAAATTTGCATAACTTAAAATAACCTAAGACACATTAATCATGCACTTTGATTATGAATCAGAAACTAAACTCAAAGTCATGATAATAGGTCCAAACTTAGCTATCTAAGTTTATTTATAAGTAGACTTAACTGGTTATTATTCTGCCTTGGGCTGACAGAACACAAGTGTCTGACGGTCTAGGATAGGTGCGTTACAGTGTGTGACGGTTTATCGAGGGGCCGTTACAGTGGTGTAACGCTCCTGCAAGGGTGCATCAGAGACAATAGAACAAATAAAAGCATAACAGGTTGTGGCGGTCTATCGTAAGGCCGTTACATGTATGTGACAGTCTCACGTTGGTGCGTCAGAGAACCTGTTGGCAGTAAACTAAAGTAAAGGTTCATGAAAACATTACATGCCTGAAAATCAACATATTACCACTATCCTAATCATGAATCGATGCATAGGCCAACTATATGCAAGGGTTTAGTGAATAGACAAGATAATACTTTTTATTTCCATTTAGGGCTAAGAAATGCATGAATGTATAAAACTGTGAAATCATGAAATTCTTAGTCTATAATGCATGAAATCAAGCACAATCAGAGGACTTTTATTCCTAACAAGTTATTTTTACCAATCATGAGATAACCTACCTCTTCTAGAACCTTAAAACTTCAAATTTGATGCTAGGTGCTACCCTTAGTCCCTTGTACTTCTTGTGATAAATCAACAACTTCAATTTGCCCTATTTCCTCAGCCTCTTGACCTAAGGATGTGAAATTTTGAGGGTGAGAAGATGAAACTATTGGGAACAAAAAGTTCTAAAGGATTGTGTTCTAATTACCTCGTTTAGACGTCCTAATATCCTGATCTTCAGGGGACTTGCGTTTAGATTCCTGAGTTACTAAGGTTGAATCCGTAACTTTGGAAGCTTCTATCTCATTGGTTGCTTGATCTCCTAGCACGAAATTTGGAGAACCTTACTCTAAAGTATACCAAACAAAAGCTTCTAAAGAACTTACCCAGATTTATGACTCTTTACCTTGATTCTTCACGAGCCAAAAGTAAAGGTCGCTCAGTTCAGAACTAGGTCCTATTTATAGGGATTTGACTAGGGTTTGAAGATTAGATCGATTCTAGAGTCCTTAATTTCTAAGAACCTAATCCCTAAGAGTCCTTAGTAATGTTATAAGCTTCCCTAAGTCGATCTCTTGTAGATATGATTTCAAAGTTTCAATCTTTTTGTAATTTCCGCACCTTACGGAATCTGTAGGATATAACGGTCGTGTCTAGGTGCGTTACAGGGCTGTGGCGGTCGCTCGATAAACCGTTACATGTAAGGTATATAGAGTTTCAATTTGATAAAACTCTATTATTCGTTTATCCATATAATTATCTTATATAATTAGTATTTATCCTTAAAATACGTGAATAAGCCAATTACCCTTCTAGAATATGGGCCAAACTTAATGGGCTTAGTCCATTAACCTTTTGGATAATAATTAGATAGGCTAGGTCAACTAATTAGCCTAATTGAGCCTTGTAAGGACTTATTAATTCAATAATCCTTCATTAATTTATTTAGGCCTTTATAGATTCCAGAAAACTATTTTATAATTCAAAAATTATATATATAAATTCTGGGGTACTACACCCTCCCCCACTTAGAAGAATTTGGTCCCCAAATTAAATATATGGATTTCGGAGAGTGTACTTACAGTTAAATAATTCTGAAAATCTTTTCCGCATGGCTACTTCGGTTTCCCAAGTTGCTTCATATGGCCATGTTTTCTTCCATTGAATCTTGACCATGGGAATAACTTTATTTCGTAGTTGACGCACTTCTCGTTCTAGAATCTTTATTGGCGTTTGCTCGAACGTCATATCCTTCTAAATCTCCAGATTGTCAAAAGTGATAATATGGTCGGGATCATATACATACTTCTTCAGCATAGAGACGTGAAATACGTCACGAACTCCTGCTAATTGTGGAGGTAAAGCCAGTTTGTAAGCCACTTCATCAATCCGTTCAAGAATTTCAAACAGGCCTATGAATCTTGGAGTTAGCTCTTCTTTAATGCCAAATCTTCGAATACCACGACCTGGAGAAACCTTTAAATATACATGATCTCCTACTTGAAACTCCAAGTCACGTCTTCGATTGTCAGCATAAGACTTTTGCCTATCTTGTGCCATCTTCATTCTTTCTTGAATGAGCTTGATCTTCTCTATAGAATCCCTGATAAGATCGGGGCCTAGAAATTACTTTTCCACTATTTCATTCCAGCATATTGGTGATCGACAACTTTTTCCATATAAAGCTTCAAAAGGTGTCATTCGTATGCTAGCATGATAGCTATTGTTATATGTAAACTCTACTAGAGGCAAGTGATCATGCCAACTACCTCCAAAGTCGATAGCACAAGTCCTGAGCATATCCTCTACTACCTGATTTGTTCTTTCCGTTTGACCATCTATTTGTGGATGAAAAACTGTGCTGAAATTCAATCTAGTCCCTAGTGAATGTTGTAGACCCTTCCAGAATTGTGATGTGAATCGAGGATCCCTATCAGATATAATAGTGACGGGGACACCATGTAGCTTGACAATTTCCTTTATGTACAATCCTGTCAGGATATCCACAAACCATCGACACTTTATTGGTATGAAGTGTGCGGATTTAGTCAATCGGTCTATGGTTACCCATATTCCATCGTGTGCACCTCTGGTCTTGGGTAAACCCATAATAAAGTCCATCCCTATACTCTCCCATTTCCATTCGGGAATACTCAAGGGGTGTAATTTACCTGTGAGTCTAAAATGCTCTGCCTTTACTTGTTGGCAGGTGAGACAGCGAGATACGAAATCAACTATTTCTCTCTTCATATTGGGCCACCAGAAATTTCTTTTGAGATCTTGATACATCTTTGTTCCTCTTGGATGAATTGTGTATTTGGAATTATGCGCTTCATCTAGGATTAGTTTCTTCGTAGCCTCATGATCTGGTACACATATTCGACCCTTAAATAACAATCTTCCGTCATTGGAAATAGAAAAATCCGACCTTTGTTCCATATTGGCTTTAATTTCTAGTAATAGAGGATCATCATTTTGCAGCTTGACCAGATCTTCTATCAATGTAGGTTGAGCTCGTATATTAGCTATGAAACAATCTTCTTCCTTTATGTCAATATCTAAGTTTAACTGAGTAAATTAAAGAACAAGGTTAGTTACACTTATCATAAGACTTGATTGCATACCTATTGGTTTTTTACTAAGTGCCTCTACTACAGCATTAGCCTTGCCAGGATGATATTGAATAGCAAAATCAAAGTCTTTGAGTTATTCTAACCACCTTCTCTGCCTCATGTTAAGCTCCTTTTGAGAGAATAAATATTTCAGGCTTTTGTGGTCCGAGTAGACCGTGAACTTTTCTCCATAAAGGTAATGACGCCAAATTTTCAAGGCGAAAATAACCGCTGCTAAATCTAGATCATGTACAGGATAGTTTTTCTCGTGACGTTTCAATTGTCTTGAAGAATAACAGATTACTTTTCCATTCTGCATGAGAACGCATCCTAAGCCAATGCCAGACGCATCCGTATATACTTCGAATCCACCACCCTTCATTGGTAGTGAAAAAATAGGGGCTGTCGTAAGATGATTCTTAAGAGTTTTGAAACTCTTCTCACATTCCTCTGACCAGACAAAAGGATTTTCTTTTCTTGTGAGTCTAGTTAAAGGAACCGTAATTTTTGAGAAGTCTTTAATGAATCACCTATAATAACCAGCTAGACCCAGAAAGCTTCTTACTTCAGATACAGTCGTTGGCCGACTCCAATTCTTGACAGCTTCTACCTTAGAAGGATCCACAGCAATACCTTCTTTTGAAATAATGTGGCCTAGGAATGAGACTTCCTCGAGCCAGAATTCACACTTATTGAGTTTGGCATAAAGCTTGTGCTCTATAAGTGTTTGTAAATCTATTTTCAAATGTTGTTCATGTTCCTCTTTCGTCTTGGAATATATTAAGATGTCATCAATGAAGACGATGATGAATTGGTCCAGATATGGCTTGAAGACGTTGTTCATAAGATGCATGAATGCTGCTGGGGCATTAGTTAACCCAAACGGCATCACTACGAATTCATAGTGGTCATAACGACTTCGAAAAGTCGATTTATAAATGTCCTCTTCTTTAATTCTAAGCTGATGATAACCTGATCTGAGGTCAATCTTAGAGAAATACTCTGCTCCTGAAAGCTGATCGAAGAGCTCATCAATACACGGCAACGGATACTTATTTTTAATTGTGAGTTGATTCAGTCGCCGGTAATCGATGCATAGCCTGAGAGAATCATCCTTCTTCTTGACAAATAGAACCGGCGCACCCCAAGGGGATGTGCTAGGTCTGATGAAATCCTTGTCAAGAAGTTCCTGCAACTGCTTCTTCAATTCCTTAAGCTCCGTGGGGGACATCATGTAACGGGCTATAGAAACAGGTGCTGCTCCCGAAATGAGTTCAATGGTGAAGTTCACTTCCCTCTTGGGCGGTAAACTGGGTAGTTCTGATGGAAACACGTCTGGGAACTCATTTACAATAGGGATGTCTGCTATGTTAATTTCTTTGGATTCGGTGATAATGACAGAAGCAAGAAAAGCTTTACATCCTCACGAGATAAGTTTGCAAGCGTGAAGTGAGGATATGATAGTAGGATGCTTCTTGTACTTGATGCCAAGAAAAGAGAATCTTGGAAGACTGGGCTTTCGAAAGGATATAATCCTATTTCGGCAATTGATATAAGCATCATGATCTACACGATGAGCCATTTGTAAAATGAGGTACTTGAGAGAAAAATAACAACTTGTTATTTCGCATGAAATTGGGAGAAATAATCTTAAAGCTAATTAATTATCTTATCCCGGGCTCTACCCAATTCTCACACGGGTATGGAATTTCTTCCTTAGTTCATAGGTAGGGGTCCTTAAACTTTGGACTTTTCCTATGACATGACTCTTCTTCCTAAGTCTTGAGACTTAGGCTCTGATACCAACTTAACTGTCACGGCCCGAGCATTATATTACAGCGGAAGACTAACTCGGGGAGCGCGAATAGCCGGCATGGTAAGCCTCTTTCGAGCAAGAACGATCAGAGCGCAAGATAATCACACACATAAATGCAATTGCACAATATTACTCAGACTCCAACATTATTTCAAAATAATCAAGTACAACCACTAATTCAATTTCCATTATGCAATAGACTCAAGAAATAGGAAAATTACATAGACTCAATCTAAACAATATAGACTTCCTAAGTCTTCACTCTCATCTTGACAATACTTTCATTCGCTCTCGGACCCGCTACTTGTATAACCCGAATCCGAATTCGAATCACTTCCATCTTCTGAAAAGATTAGAAATAGGTAATGAGCACACTTGCCCAGTAGGTATCTTCGCATCAACATGAAGGTACTTTTAAAGTAATTAACAATTTAGCTCTAAAGAATGAGGTAAAAATCATGTGAATGCGATCAATCATGCGATCAAACCAAAGTAACAAGATGATCAAGTAAGTTTAAATGAGAGCAAGTACGAACTCGCAAAAATGTTATAAGAACAAGATATTGGCCTTTCATGAACAAGAATGTATCGAGAATGTACTAGCAAGCCACATAATCATCACTCTAGTATCTTTTGCTTATGAGCAAGTACTTCATAAATTTCTGTGGAATATGAAGCAAGAAAGTCATGTACAATAATGTCATGTCGTGCCGTGGATTTTCACTCATTTATAGAGAAAGTACTCCGAGCGCAATGCGACGCCAGTAGCATCATACCCCATGGTTTATAAAATAGTATGTTTCCGACAATAAGCCGAGGGGACTAGCATAGAGCCCTTGAACACAATCAGTGCTCGATCGCATCTTCAAGTATAAATCAAGTTACTTCCACGCATGTTAACAATAAAATATGGCCAAGAATGTAATAAGTTCAATAAGCTCATGATAACAATAATTCAACGAATGAATGCTTCAAAAAGAATCATGAGAAATCAAGAATGACTTAAGCAAGGTTATGCTTATGGAAATAAATCAGCAGCATAACGGTACGTTCTTTATCTTCCATTCATTATATTAGGTTTCTTGATCAATATGATAAGTTCTAGATCATCAAGAGTCTATCTAGAACCTTGGAATATCGACCCTTGGTCAATCCTTGGGTTAAAATACTCAAGTAGTGTGACGGTCGTGTACTGGGCCATTACATGATGTGACGCTCCAGTATTGGGCGGTTACATTAGTCTGAATCCAGAACCAAGAAATCGGACTCAGTGGAATGTGACGGTCATATATTGGGCCGTTACTTGTGCCTGACGGTCCAACATAGAGCCGTTACATTACTGATAAACAAAATCATCGATAGTGTAATCTAATCAATGGGCTTTAACGGTACAACCAACTCGGTGTCCTAGTGCGAATCTCAGGCTCGCGGAGAATTACGGAGGCCTTGAAACAAGATTTCCTAGTCCATTGAAAGGAATATCCAATAGAGAGGTCCTCATGTCCAAGAATAATGTTCCTATAGTGCAAAGTGAACTAATGGACAACATACCGGAATATGTGCCATATGTTTAAAGAAATGACTCTATAGATAGGAAAGAATGTGTAACATTTATGAAACCAAGATAAAACTCCGTCAATACAACTTTGGAAAATCATGATTTAGAATATAAAACTATAGAGTTTTAGCCAATGAAATTAGCATAACTTAAAATAACCTAAGACACATTAATCATGCACTTTGATTATGAATCAGAAACTAAACTCAATGTCATGATAATAGGTCCAAACTTAGCTATCTAAGTTTATTTATAAGTAAACTTAACTGGTTATTATTCTGCCTTGGGCTGACAGAACACAGGTGCCTGACGGTCTAGGGTAGGTGCGTTACAGTGTGTGACGATTTATCGAGGGGCCGTTACAATGGTGTAACGCTCCTGCTAAGGTGCGTCAGAGACAATAGAACAAATAAAAGCATAACAGGTTGTGACGGTCTATCTTAAGGCCGTTACATGTATATGACGGTCTCACGTTGGTGCGTTAGAGAACCTGCTGGCAGTAAACTAAAGTAAAGGTTCATGAAAACATTACATGCCTGGAAATCAACATATTACCACTGTCCTAATCATGAATCGATGCATAGGCCAACTATATGCAAGGGTTTAGTGAATAGATAAGATAATACCTTTTTATTTCTATTTAGGACTAAGAAATGCATGAATCAAAGGGCTTTTATTCCTAACAAGTTATTTTTACCAATCATGAGATAATCTACCTCTTCTAGAACCTTAAAACTTCGAATTTGATGCTAGGTGCTACCCTTAGTCCCTTGTACTTCTTGTGATAAATCAGCAACTTCAATCTGCTCTATTTCCTCAGCCTCTTGACCTAAGGATGTGAAATTTTGAGGGTAAGAAGATGAAACTATTGGGAACAAAAAGTTTTAAAGGATTGAGTTCTAATTACCTCGTTTAGACGTCCTAATGTCCTGATCTTCAGGGGACTTGCGTTCAGATTCCTGGGTTACTAAGGTTGAATCCGCAACTTTGGAAGCTTCTATCTCCTTGGTTGCTTGATCTCCTAGCATGAAATTTGGAGAACCATTAGTCTAAAGTATACTAAACAAAAGCTTCTAAAGAACTTACCCGAATTTATGACTCTTTACCTTGATTCTTCACGAGCCAAAAGTAAAGGTCGCTCAGTTCAGAACTAGGTCCTATTTATAGGGTTTTGACTAGGGTTTGAAGATTAGATCGATTCTAGAGTCCTTAATTTCTCAGAACCTAATCCCTAAGAGTCCATAGTAATGTTATAAGCTTCCCTAAGTCGATCTCTTGTAGATATGATTTCAAAGTTCCAATCTTTTTGTAATTTCCTCACCTTACGGAATCTGTAGGATGTAACGGTCGTGTCTAGGTGCGTTACAGGGCTATGGCGGTTGCTCGATAGACCGTTACATGTAAGGTATATAGACTTTCAATTTGATAAAACTCTATTATTCGTTTATCCATATAATTATCTTATATAATTAGTATTTATCCTTAAAATACGTGAATAAGCCAATTACCCTTCTAGAATATGGGCCAAACTGAATGGGCTTAGTCCATTAACCTTTTGGATAATAATTAGATAGGCTAGGTCAACTAATTAGCCTAATTGAGCCTTGTAATGACTTATTAATTCAATAATCCTTCATTAATTTATTTAGGCCTTTATAGATTCCAGAAAACTATTTTATAATTCAAAAATTATATATATAAATTCTAGGTACTACAAGATCTGTAGGCTTTCTAGGCTTGTACCCATGCACGGCTTCAAATGGGCTCATTCCTATTGACCTATTCACTGAGTTGTTGTATGCAAACTCGGCCTGGGGTAGAATAAGATCCCAATTCCCTGGGCGATCCTCAACTAGACACCGAAGGAGATTTCCTAGACTCCGATTGACGACCTCTGTCTGACAATCAGTTTGAGGGTGATAGGCTGTGGAAAATTTAAGAAGGGTCCCCATTAGGTGCCAGAGGGTCTTCCAGAAATAGCTGGTAAACTTAACGTCCCTGTCAGAAATGATGGTCTTGGGTAGGCCATGGAGGCGAACTACCTCATCGAAGAATAGGCGGGCCACATGGGAGGCATCGGAGGTTTTAGAACAGGAGATGAAATGAGCCATTTTGGAAAAACTATCCACTATGACAAAGATTGAATCATGCTTCCTTTGGGTTCTAGGTAGGCCCAAGACAAAGTCCATGCTTAAATCCTGCCATGGACGATCAGGGACAGGGAGTGGGGTGTATAGGGCAGTGTTCTGTTTCACTTGTTTGGCTGATGCGCATATGCGGCACTGACCCACAATTTTAGCCACATCTCTTTTGAGACTTGGCCAGTAGAACTGACCCTCAACCATAGCAATGGTTTTATGCACCCCAAAATGGCCAGCCAGGCCTCCAGCATGTAACTTCCAGACTAAGAAATCCTGCAGTGAGGTTCTAGGTATGCAAAGCTTATGGCCTTTGAAGAGGAATCCATCCTCTACGATGAAACCTTGGTGTTCCTTAGGTGATTGGGTGGTCAGGGTGGTATGGATATGCCCAAAATCTGGACAATCAGGGTATTCATCCCTGACCCTCTCAAATCCTATGACTTCCACCCGTATGGTAGCCAACAACGAGACCCTCCTACTGAGTGCATCCGCGGCACGATTCCCAGTCCCAGCCTTATGCTTAATCACAAAAGTGTAGGACTGGATGTATTCGACCCAGCGGGCAGGACGGACATTCAGTTTCTGTTGGGAGTTGAGATATTTCAGGGCCTCATGGTAAAAAAATATGACAAATTCTTTGGGCAAGAGGTAATGTCTCCAATGCCGGAGGGACTGAACCATAGCTTAGAATTCTTTGTCATATGTGGAATACTTCATTCTGGCATCACACAGTTTCTTACTAAAGTAGGCCACCGGGTGTCCCTCTTGACTGAGGATCCCGCCAATACCTACCCCGGAGGCATCACAAGTCACTTCGAAGACTTTGGAAAAGTCGGGGAGACATAAGACCGGAGCTTGGGTCATTCTTTCCTTGCGTTCTTGGAAGGCCCTAGAAGCTGACTTGGTCCACACAAAAGTCCCCTTTTTGAGGCAGTCTGTGATGGGGGCTGTGACTATGCTAAACCCACGAATAAATCTCCGATAGAAGGTGGCCAATCCATGGAAACTCCGCACCTCATGAAGAGAGCGTGGTTCCGGCCAGTCAAGGATAGCTTGGACCTTCTCGGGGTCCATGGACACTCCCTCAGTGGAGACCACATATCCAAGGTAGGTAATGAATTTAGTCATGAAGTGACATTTTCCCAAGTTGGCAAAGAGACTCTCTTTCCGAGGGGTAGTGCAGATTTGCCTAAGGTGGCTAAGGTGGGCATCCTTGGACTGGCTATAGATAAGGATATCATCAAAATAGACCACTAGGTAGACTCCAATGTAAGGTCTAAGGACCTCCGTCATAAGGCGCATAAAGGTGCTTGGGGCATTTGATAGCCCGAAAGGCATCACTAGCCACTCATAGAGTCCATCTTTGGTTTTAAAAGCTGTTTTCCATTCATCTCCTGGCCTTATCCTAACCTGATGGTAGCCACTTTTAAGATCAATTTTGGAAAAAATGGTGGCTCCGGCTAGCATGTCAAGCATATCATCAAGCATAGGTATGGTGAACCTATATTTGATGGTAATCCTATTCATGGCCCTACTATCGACACACATCCGCCATGTCCCATCCTTCTTGGGTGTGAGAAGGACTGGGACAGCGCAAGGGCTTTTACTAAGGCGGAGAAAGCCTTTCCTAATAAGTTCCTCCACTTGCCTCCTCAATTCAGGATGCTCCGTGGGGTTGAGGCGATAGTGAGGGAGGTTTGGGAGGGTGGCTCCTGGGACAAGATCAATAGCATGTTGCACGTCCCTCATGGGTGGGAGTTGATCAGGGAGCTCATCGGGGAACACATCCTTAAATTCTTCTAGGAGAGGGTGTATTTTCACGGGGTGGGGGTTGGAGGGAGTGGACTCTCCTAAGCATATGACTACCGCACACAAGGGTGTTCCTTGAGCTACCTCTTCCTCAAGTTCTTTTCTTGTGATGAGATGCAGGCCTTTGACTAGTCATGTTGGCTTCTCTTGGGTGGACTCTTGGTAAGTTGGTTGGGTTGGTGGGGATGGGACCCCTGGGTTTTGAGGTGGTTTAGGGAGAATCCCCTTGGAGGGTGGTTCCTTCCTGGGTGGGGAGGGATTGAGGCGGATGGTTTTCCCCTCATGTTCAAAGGTGCATGTGTTTGGCTTTCCTAGGATGGTTGCATTGACGTCATAAATCCAAGGCCTCCCTAGTAGGATGCTTCCTACTTCCATGGGTATAATGTCACACCATACTTGTCCTTGATAGGATGAGAAGGTGATGGGTACAAGGCAACAAGTGTTGACCGGGAGGGAGTGGTTGTTAATCCAAGAGACCCGGTATGGGTTGGGATGGGGTGTGGTGGTAAGCCCAAGGAGCCTAACGGTGTCAGGGGACACGGCGTTGACACAACTCCCATTGTCTAGGATCACTTTCCTAACATGGCTCCCTACCTAGATGTAGGTGTGAAACATGGAGGTCCTACGCCAATCCTCCTCTTGTGGCTTGGTCAGGGTGCATCTAATCACACCTAAGTGGGAGTCGGTGGAAGGAGGGATGTAGTCTAGGCCTGTTTCGTAGAATTGTTCCTCATACTCCTCTTCCCAACCTGAGGCAACCTCATATTCTTCAATCATACTCTCATGTTCTCCTTGGGACGGGGTAGGCTCTCCTTCGATGAGAAGGCTAAACAATCCTTTGGATGGGCACTGGGTAGCGATGTGGCCATATCCCCTACAACGAAAGCAATTCACCGTACTACTTCCCGGGGTTGTTCTTTTGGGGGCCTCCTCTCTTCGAGGAGGAGGGTTGGGTGTGGTTGCCCCTGTATGAGTGGGGTTGGCTGGTTGGTTGTAGGGCCGAGTAAGAGTCCCCCCAGTAGGGATAGGAGTCTTCAAAAGGGGAGGAAGATTGGATCGGGGACCCATGTTTTTGGGATCAACTGGTCGAGGAGAGGCAAACTTAGGATTTCTAGAAAATCTCTCCGCATCACGGGCTATTTGATAGGCCAAATCAAGGTTATGCACATCTCTCATATAGAGTTCCTGCTTGATGTGGGGTAGGAGGCCATTTCTAAATCGGGATAGAGTGACGGCCGGTTCCTCGACGACTCCACACTTTAGGAGATAGGAATCGAACGTTTCAATGTACTCTTCCATAGTTTTTCCTTCTTGGGTAAGGCTTTGCCACTCATCGAGGAGTATTTGATTGTAGGAATTGGGAAGGTACTTGCTCCTGAGTTGGGTCTTCATATCAAGCCAATTGTCAATGGGTTCCTCCCGCCTAATCCTCCTTTGGCTTTCTACCTTCAACCAGTAGGTTTTGGCTAGTTTGATAACGTGCATCTTAGCCAACCTAACCCTCCTTTCCTCGGACATAGGGTACCAATCAAAGTATTGGTCCATGGCATGTTCCAATTCTATGTAGGCACTTGGGTTATGGGACCAATCAAAGTTTGGGGCCTCTACCTTAATCATCCTTAAAAGGTAATCGTCCGGGTCCTCCCGGGGTCGCCTCTCATTGTGCCGAGGTTGTTAGGGCCTCTCATACTCATGGTAAAAGTCATTTTCAAGGCCTTCCCTATCTAATTCAGCTCACGGAGGGGGAGCTCTTCGGGCATTGTTCCTAGGTGGTGGCTCCCGTTCTTCAAGCCTAGTGACCCGGGTGCCAAGGGTATCTAGCCGCTCAAGGATGGTGCCCATGGCAGCATCAAATCGATCCATGGTTACTTGAAGGTTCTCTCTCGGAGACACTTGGTCGCCTTGGGAATTGGAATCCATGGGGGGAGCCGAGGATGAAGGGTCAGTCCGGTACAAGGTTCCTCTACGGGTGGACATGACAAAAATGAGGGATACACGACTCACGGATGATGGCAATGCATGGCCCTAGGACTTAGACTTGGTAGAGACAAGTCTATGACTTGCTCTGATACCACTTGATGTGACACCACTTGGGTGAATGCAGCAAAGGGATGGGGTCCGAGGACCTACCACACAAACACAGTCAATTTTAGAGCATGAGGTTGCGTAAATCGCCAATTCGCCGATGCACACACACGAACCTGGGGTGACTCGGCGATGCCGAGTGGAGGTGGTGGATCAAGACCCTGGCTGGTAGAGGGCCAGCAGGGCTAAGGTTGCCCTCCCGAGGGTACGATGCCCACAACTAAGGGGCTGGCCGGGTGCCAAATGGGGCGCTGGGTCACTCTCTCTCACAAACCACGGTGACCACACAGAAGTGGAACACTTCGGGGTCGGGCGCTCTCTCTCTCACTACCAGCGGAGCAATTTCACGGATATTAAAGGAACAAATATTGGTAATGGGAGCAAGGTTTAGAGCTTACCCGGTTGGTTTGAAGAAACCAACCCCGTTCGGAGACGAGGGCGAGCGGGGGAGTGTGGGTTCCCCGCACACTGCGTCGGTGTAGCTTCCCCTGTTCAAATAGTACATGCACTACTCCCCACGCAGGGGGGCTTGGACTAGGGGAGGGGAAGAATAGGGTTACAATCAAACACTACCTCCACACAGGGAGGGGCGCTAAGCCGGCCAAGCGGGGAGGGGAGATTAGCTAAGCTAATGCTGGATGGGCACTTCTCCAGTTCTGCCCAGGTCTGGGACTGCAAGACAGGGAGTCGCTGTAAACGCCGCCACGCACTCCACCGAGCTCAGAAGTCATCATGGATGGTGCCGAAACGTCGCTGACAGACCCAGGTAAGCTTGTAAATTTGTGTGGATGATCTCAACATCGTCACCGGCTGGGGCGGACTCTGGATCAGGTTTCCTACGCTCTGGCTCGGACTGGTCCCAGGGTGCAGCAGCAGATGGATGTAGTCGCCACATCCGCTCCAGAAGTCCAAACGTGGCGGGACCAAGACGAGTACGACCGTGGACGAGTCTTCTTCGAGAGGCAGCCAGGTAGAGCACCAGACGATGTCGGGGCAGAGAGAGGGAGCCCGTTGAGTGAGGGGGGGTCAGGTCAGGCACTGAGTGGCCTGATCAACGCACCTGGGGGAAGAAAATTGCAACGGGAAGCCCCAGACTCCAAACGAGGCCCTACCTTTTGCGTTACTTGGAGGACTGGTGGTACCTCGACTCGGTCAAGCAGCACACCCAGCAGAGCAAGGGTGAGGTCATGGAAGCTTCTGCACTGCAGCTATGTCTTCCAGTTATGGCCACTATGCGCAGTCGGGGAAGAACGAGCCCTCCGGACAGTAGGGATGTGGGATGCCGGCGAGACCACCACGGCTGCAGATCTTTATCGATTAGCTTTCCGACGATGTATGGTGTGCTTTCAGATGATGCCAAACGACTCCGGAGCAGACTCTGCTAGTTGAGCTCCTACTGCTGCCAACGAACTGAGCAGTGCAAAGGAGGCTATTGGTGGATATGGAGTGGTAAGGGGTGGGGGGAATGGCAAGGGGAGAGAGGGGTTTGCTGGTAGTAGTTGTAGAAGGGGTGGTGTGGGGCGAAAAAGGGGAGAGGGGAGAAGGAAGGTTAGGGAGGGGGAGGACCTGGTGTGGCGGAGTGGAGTGTGAGGTGGGGGGGGGAGGTTGGTTCTCTCTTGGAGGAGGTGGGGAGATGGGGGCGCAAATGGCCTGGGGGAATGGGGAGGATTCCCTTTTTATTTGAGAGGTGGGTTAATGGAGGGGTTAATGGGGGCCTAGGGAATGGGAAGGGTTGCCTTGGGGAGGGGAAGGGGTGCTTAGGAGAAGGGATTCTCCCTTGCGAATGTGAAAGGTTGTATGGGGAAGGGGGAAGGTTGCTTGGGAAGTGGTGGGAGTAAAGAGGAGTTAATGGGTCTTGGGAAGATGAAAGGTTGGGAGGGATGATGTGGAGGGTGAGGTGGCAGGGGAAGAGAGAGAAGGGGGGCGCACTAGAGAGAGAGGGGAAGAGAGAGAGAAGATTCACTCAAGAGAGAGAGGGACACAATTTTTGTGTGGAAATTTTCATTCAATATTTCATTAACTCCTCCAAGTGGGGTTGGGGTCCTATTTATAGAGATCCCAACATTTACAAAAGGTCCCTGAAATATGTGCTAATAACAAATAACCAAAAAGGTGGGGAAGGGGAAGGGCACCCCTGGGCCAAGCCCACCTAATTGGGCCCATAAGCCACTCTATCCCATCAAGATGATCACAAACTTAGGTAAATGACGTAATAACATAGGGACTTGACTCAAAACAAAGGGAAAATTACATCAGAATAACTCAAATAAAATGGGAAAATACACCAAGATGACCCAAATAGCTAGCCCAAGTGTCTAAGCGGACCCGTCTAGTCGTGGAGCTACATCCTACCCATCTCCGGGAGGGAGAGAGGTGCCGAGCCGGAGGGAATCATGGGTGATGTCCCCATCAAATTAGCCATGGCGTCGGCGCAACAAGAAGAAATGTGAAGGCTTCAGCGTTGTGACTTTCCTTGTAAGTGGAGTCCACTCCAAGGGTCGATTCTTCTTCTTGGTTTTTCACGTTTTAGCACTGCCACTTATTTTTCACCCTTACAGAAGTATTTGTCAGCCTTAGTGACTATATTTCACCTTTGACCACTTATTTGTCACCACTAATCTTCAACCGCCGTCGCCTTTGTTCCTTTTGCTAGCGGGTGAACTTGCAGGGCTCAAGTTGACTTTCAAAGCTTCTCAAGTCGACTTCCTCTTGATAGATCCTTCTTCACAACTCTTTTTCACCTTTCCTAAAAACATCATTTGTCAAACCATTGGAGTTTGAACATCAACATATGTAAACATGAAGAACAAAATGTAAGAATTGTGTAGTTTGTCATTTATGTATTTTAGACTAAGAACCATGTTGCAGGAGACTGTTGCATCTCCTAGTTGTTGTTTGGTGTTTTGGTTTTAATGATAACAAAATGATTGTTCTTGTGGTGATGTGCATCATTGAGCATGCCTGTGTATGTTTCATTTAGCAACATGTATGCATCTTGGTTGATGAGTTAACTGATAACTTCAAGGTTCACACTTGCAAGTCATATGAGTCCTTAGTGTTTAATGAACTCATGCTATATATATATTGGTTTGCAGAATCAAAACTATGGTTCATGTTTTAGAAGTCAAAGGAGTGCATCAATGAAGTTCTCAGTTGAAAAAGGGAGTTAACTCACTCATGTGACATGTGACTCTCGCATTTCTTGCGCATCGTGACCTTCCCGAGTTAGTCTTTTCTTGACCTTACCCGAGGTCACTATTGTGTAGCATGTACGACGCTATAGTTGTGCATGTGATTGTGTTTAGGAGAGAGCGCACGGCAATTGAGACGTGTAGGCTTTAGTGTTCTGTGTCTGTCTAGGTCTTTTCTAGGCTTTTTGCCTATCTTCGTAGGCCTTAGCCTAGGGCCTTGTGATGTGTCGGCAGATCCATAGCTCCTGACTTTGTGAGATCAGGGTTCACCTTTCTGTTGCTGTTTGGAGTAGCCTAGGGAGCCGAGGTTAGTTCGGAAGTCGTGTTTTACGGCTTTTCCCTTTTCTTTTAGCTATTTCTACTCCTTCCGTTTCTAGTTTTCTTTTACAACTTTCTAGTAGTAGTTTCCTACTTTTCCTGCTTTACTACTACTGCGGTTGTTTTAGTTGTTCCGTGTTACTGCGTTGTTTTTCAGTGGGGATCCGCGTGACCCCTACTGGGCCAGTGACACGAGGCTCACCCCTACTTTTCAGGTGTGATCGTCTCTGCTTCCTTGGCGGTTCCTGGTGTGGCGAGTTCGTAGTTTCCAACGGTACCTGCGTCGGGCTCCCCCCGACCTCAGTGTACGTCTTTCTTTCTGTCCGACTGTATTTGTCTTTCTTTTGGACTGGACTCTAGTATAATTGTTAATTTTAACTGTTAATTAAAAAGTAATTTTATTTCTGCTACTTTAGCAAACCTGGTTAATGAAATTTAATTGCTTATTGTTATATCTGTGACTTCAATGTACTACACGACAATCCTTCTTGCCTTAGAAAGATCAGTACTCGTGGCATGTCATATTGCAATTTTTATGAATTGCGATGGCACCGAGTTTGTGCTGAGATGCGGATACCGAGGTATTTTTGATGCCTGTCTGTGTTGTATGAGTGCGCAATGGAAGCGTGTGGGTTGATAACCCACGGGTCGAGGATCATTGGTTGTAAGATTCTGACCAGTCGAGAGAATTGTTTTTCTCGGTGTGACTTCATCTTGGCTTCATGTGCCTTGATGTTGTCTCTTGCCATGCCATTGTTCTTGAAGGCATTCTGGTGTTGGCACTGGCATTTGTGAGTGTTAAGGAATCTGTCGGCATTTCTTCTAGCTGAGTTCCCTTTGCTTTGCAATTCTTTCTTGGGTGTTGTACTCTCAGGGCGTGGTCATGGTCCTTGAGATGTGTTTTCTAAGATTATTGTTATTCTTATTGTCGTGGGTCTTTTCTTGGTGAGCTGCTCAATGCTTGACTAATCAATTATAGTCTTGTGCTCAGTTGTTATTACGCCTTGATGTGACCCAACTTGCAGTTGTGTTCTGTGATTCTGTGGACCGAGATCTTGTCAGTTAGTTTTGTTGTACTCTTCTTTACTGGTAGAGTTAGCATACGACTCGAATCAGGTGTAATGTGTGAATGAGGACTAACTTGACTATGTTTGAGGTCCGGTGCTGTCACTGGCGTCCTGTGTGACAAGTTTTGTGGTTGCCTTTGGCACAGGAGCCGATGTGTCAAACTGTCAGCTGAGAGGACTATGCTTCCTTGTTTAAGCTGATGCTTGCCATGTCTGTCGTTTTGTTTTCCCGATAGATGTCATCGTGGCATGTGTCGTGTCTCCTTTCCTGTGAGACGTAAGCGACATTACCTTGTTACGAAGGTGTCAGACTTGTGTTCACTTGGGTGCCGTGCTCAATCCAGAGCGTGTGCTTGTGATTATGGTCTGACAAGTGTTCCTCTGAATTGTGTTTTCGAGATTCGTGTTCTTTCTGTGTTTGTGTCTTGGGGTTTGTTCATCCCTACTTCTTCTTGTTCATTCCTTAAATTTCGAGGATGAAATTTCTTGAAGGAGGGGAGGCTGTAATACCCTGGATTCTTATGAGGGAGTTTCGGATCGCTTTTATGGGTCCTGAGTTGAGTTTTACGATCCATGTGGGTTTTTCTCTCGTATAAGTTACGGAATCCTGTGGTGAGTTTATTTCTATTTCATCGACTCGTGGACGCCGCAATTGTGATGTACTCTTCCAGAGGATCGTTTTGACTATTTTTACGTATTTTTCTGAACTAGTCCATTTTCAGGCTAAAAATCAAAATTTTCAGAAATTAGGAAAATTCTAATTTCTTTTCCTTGTATTCTTTTTCTTTCTTCTTCCTCTCTCCTCCCTTCTCATTCGCGCTGTGACCCTCTCTCTCCCCCGTTTTCTCTCTTCTCTCGCCCTTCCGGCTCCGGCTGTATACGGAGGAGGCACAGGTAAGCTGAGGTGATGCTGTGGGGGTGGTCCGGAGCACGATGGGGTGAGGATCGGACCGTTTCTGGCGCGATCCCAAACGGTGGATTCAAAGCTGACGGTCGAGCTCACGATGCACTTTTCGGCGCGGTTTAGGCACTACGGTGCACGGAATCATCGGTGGAGGTAGGGAAATGGATCACCTACTTCTCTTCTACGTTCCCTCAAAGTTTCACGCCGAACGGTGAGCATACGAGTGGGTTTTGCCTTGTTGGGGTAAAATCATGCTTTTGGGGTGTTCGCAGGGTTCGTCAAAAAATGGCAACGATTTTTAGATTAGTTGGTATCAATCGAACCCCTGGAATGTCAGCATTCCAGATCCGCTGATTTCGTGTTGATTGGTTGTCATTTGGGGCCAGTACAAGCCCAGGAACCTCGGTGACTCAATTAGGGTCAATTCGGTGGAATTGCCCGTTTTTAGTCGTTTGTGCCTCGTTTCGACCCCTTCCAGAGTGTGGAAGGTCAGTATTCTCATTGTGGTTGTTTCCCCTTCGATCGTGATCGAACGGGGCGAGGAATCGGGCGTTAGGGCTCGGTTCGGCCGATTTTCCATCGTAACCGGTCGACCAGACCGGATGGGCCGGTCGACCGGCGGGCGTCCGCAGGACCGTGTTGGTCCGCTCGTTGGTCCGGTCGACCAACCACCATGGGCCGGTCGACTGACCCTGTTAGGTCGACCGACCCCAGGGGCCAGGCCGACCGGAATTCTGTGTTTATGCTCGTTTTGAGTCCCGGTCGGTCCGGTTGAGACCCAATGACCAACCTATGGCCTCGCGAGTGTCCCAGACACCCCGTGGGTTCCGTGTCCATGTTTCAAGGGTGTCGGGAGGTGCCGTGTTACCTCGATTAGCATGCCCATGGGTGTGTGCATCTCAGGCTTTGTGGTACGCTCGATCAAGTCACCGTGTATCGGTGTGAGTGCGGTGGGGTTCCCCTGCATGTGAGTGGCCTTCCTTGAGTTCTTATTTGAGGAGATGATCTTGGCAGCTTATGGTCTGCCTCGATATTTGTGTTACCGTGGTTTTTGACCTAGTCAATATTTTAGGTCGGTTGGCCTTGGCAGCCCAACCTTCATGCGTTTCTTCACTGGAGCTCGCCTTTCTTAGGCAGCTACAAGTCGTTTGACTTTGGTCAATGTTTTAGGGTGGTTAGTGTGGCGGTTGTCTCTTGGACCGTCTAGTCCATCTGGCGGATCTGTATTAGACCGCTTTGGTGTTTTGACTGAATAGGTCGGTTCATGGTTGACTGGTTTAGCGGCCTAATCCTTGACCGCTACAGTCCCCTAGCGGCCCATTCGATGACCGCCAGCGTATGTTCCTCTGCTTAATTCTTGCGTGTCATTTCCCGATGTGTTGGTTTCCAAGTGCCTCGACTTGACCTCGTGGTTTGCCCATTATCCCGTGGACATCTTTTGATGTCCTATGAGGGCTATAACCATGTCATCAGATAGCCAGACGTACCCTGCTATTAGGTAGGTTTCTATATCATGTTAGAGTCATTATTTAGGTTCTTGTCAACCCGGTGAGACCCAATGGTTGACAAGTAACCTTGTGTGTGTCTCGACTGTTCTGGATAGCTCGAGATAGTGGTTCTGGACCCCTTGAGGTACTATCCTATCTCAGTTTGTGTGTCCAGGTGCTTTGAGGGTCTTGATGCTCCCTCAAGTTTCTATGGGTCATTTCCTACGGTTATGTGGATCCGATGATCCATTTTCATTTCTTGTGGCTTAGGATTAGGCTGATTGGCGGCTTGTCACCGCTGTTGTGCGATGATCTTAATTTCGAGTCATGAGACTCAAGGATCGTTGCGTTGATAGGTCTAGTTGCCCTGTCCTGAGTCTGTTGGCAGTTGGTGTACTGCCTTTGTGCTTCGTAGTACGGGTGACATTGCGTGCTTAGCCTGTCTGTACTCCAGCACTCGTGTTTCAGAGTCTCTGTGTCTAGTGAGCCTCCACTAGTCATAGCCTTACGACCTCGAGTGTCGGCCCACCGGGGAGTGGTGGCGAGGGCAGTTCCCTAGATACGATTTTTAAGCTAGTTTTCGTGGGCCCCTACTTTATAGTAGCGTCTTGCTGGGGGGGGGAAAACTAGCTAGAGGCCTGGCTCTAGGCAAGAGTCGGTGTGTGCACACGTGGTCAGGGGTGTTTAGACTGGCGCTGACGGGCGTGACCCTGACTAGTCACTCATTACTGTAGTTCCTATTCTGGTTCAGCGCGTACCTTAGTCTACGCCGTTCCAGGCGTCCATAGGGAGGTACCTGTGGCATAGTATAAGACGTCAGTGTATGCATCTGGCTGTTCTTCTAGTGAGGAGGTGCTTCCGTCACGTGACACGTGACTCTCACGTTTCTTGCACGTCATGACCTTCCCGGGTTAGTCTTTTCTTTGCCTTACCTGAGGTCACTGTTGTGTAGCATGTACGACGCTCTAGTTGTGCATGCGGTTGTGTTTAGGAGAGCACGCATGGCAATTGAGTCGTGTAGGCTTTAGTGTTCTGTGTCTGTCCAGGCCTTTTCTAGGCTTTTCGCCTGTCTTCGTAGGCCTTAGCCTAGGGCCTTGCGCTGTATCAGCAGATCGGTAAGTCCTGACTTTGTGAGATCAGGGTTCGCCTTTCTGTTGCTGTTTGGAGTAGCCTAGGGAGCCGAGGTTAGTTCGTTAGCCGTGTTTTGCTCGGTATGGCTTTTCCCTTTTCTTTTAGCTGTTTCTACTCCTTCCGTTTCCAGTTTTCTTTTACAGCTTTCTAGTAGTGTGAACGTGTCACATAGACATTTAAAAAGAATGGAAATTTAAAATTTATTTAGAGAGAAATATTAGGAAAAAGGATGAATATGCTAGCATGATATGTGGGAATAGAAGAAAATAGAAGAATAGGAGCATGTGGTGCTCTAAGGAGAGTGATCGGCAGAGGGGTTACCTCAAAAATTAAGGGATGAATACATGTACCTTGTGAAGAAGCGGGTGAGTGTGTGAATCCTTCCTTCCTCCTTCTACCGGCTAGCCGATGAAGGGGGTTTTTACTATGATTACCCTTGCAAGACAAATAAAAACAAGCAAATATATGGATTAGCCAAAGTGTAGTATCAATGCTTTAATAAAATAGATCTATGCAAAGTGGGCATGAACACACCTTGTGGGTTTGTTTAAAACCCCTAAGAGGAGTGAAAGAGGTGGGAATTATGTATGCTGTGAATGCAAAATAAGTTATCAAACTATGCGCTTGACCACTACTGATGCAATGAACATAATAATATGTAGTGTATAACGGGGAAACATCAAGTATAAAGGGGATGTCCTCTTCTGTGCCTGTAAGCAAAAGAGGAGAAGAGCTTTAGCAACAGCAGCGGCAGGGAAAGGGAGATCGCCAAAGGAAGAAGACCCCGTCGTGAGAAGAACCTATAAAAACTGTTAGCAAAAAAAAGATCTCTTCTCTCTCTGTATGTCTGTGTGTCACCTCTTGCGCGGGCAGGAAACCGCAGGTATTTATAAGGCCAAATATCCTTATTCTAATGCGATTAAAACAAGGATAGCCATCATCCAGCAAGGATCTCCCTTCCCCAATCGAATATGGTGTTAAAATGAAGAAGGGCTCTTCCTGGGAAGGTTGCAGACAAAACGGAGATGGAAACTTAAATGACGACATCAGGGTGGTCACTAATTGAAATGACGACCGCGCACGCAATCGCTAATTCATGAGTTAATTTATAGAAACAAATGACTTTCCATATTTAAAAATAGGAAATGACACCTTCTGGAATGGCGTTAATTAATCAGCGCCTTAAAAGCTGACGTCAATGCCTTGAATTTTATTTTAAATGGATTTTATAAAATCAGGAAATGACGCCTGCATGTGCGGTCGTTGACTATTGAAATAATGACACCCAACTAGTCGTCAATTAAATGACGCCCCGCTGCCAGTTGCGAATTATAAATATGATAGAAAAATTCTAAATGAATTAGAAAAACTTCATATTAAACTAATATTGAAGTCCACTTTGGGGCATCACGTCGTGACATGATATTTACTGAACATAGTGTCAATTTTAGCGTGTCTACAGCTGCCCCGCCTTGGCGTCTGCTTTGCAAGGGAGTGAGACGGAAAGAAGTGAAAGTGAAATGAACAGAATGAAGTGGGGAACAGACTGAAAAGTAGATGCCAAGGGGTGATGTGACACGCCTCCGACACTAAGCGTTAAAAATCTTTCCAGGATTCTGAATGAAATAACCTCAGATGATCATGAGAAAGCAATGATCGACTGGATGAAAGAACTAAACTAATGAATGAAATGTGCACGTGGGCACGAAAGGAAAGACACCATTGGAGAGCGGTTACCAGTCAATGTGGACGTGCTACAACCAAGGTGAGTTTGCAGAAAAAAAATAAAGTGAAGCGAGAGAGGAATACAATGAATAAATGCTTTCAAGGAACCAGCCTGAGCGGCTTCAAGGAGAACATAGTACTCGATTTTGAATGGAATATCTCATGTTAACTCAAATCAAGAGCAAGCAGCACTCATTACTGGCTTAATATGAGGATTTTCATCATTAAAGCTCAAAGTCCTACATGATGCATGCTGGGCTAAAAGAAACACTAAAACCAAACTAAAAAATAGAAAATAATCAATGATAATATTGCTAAACCATCCAGACTTGGTCAGGAATCCAGATCCCTAAGTTGACACTAATCCGAAGCCCGTTTAGCCACGCATCAACTCAGAAAGTGGAACCGTCGTCCCAAACCTTAGATGACCCAACGGCATATCCGTGTGATCAAGACTCCCCTGGAACTAACACTATTTTTGATGAAGGGGAACTCAAATTCCAGGTTCATCAGAACCACAAGGTCCTTGATATGCTATAATAGAGTAGATATCATACAATAACAATGCATACAGAGAGGGTACAAGAGAAAATGATGTTACCAGATCCGAGCACCTCGAGATCTGCATAACACGTTCTTTTCTGCTCTCAAAGACCATTAACTCAACAAGTTCATTAACATGATAATGCATCAGGATATAGAGTGCATAAGTTCATCTATAATTCAAATCATAAATTTCAAGAAATGACGAATCCGCACAGGGGCGCTATAAAGAGAAATGAGGACAGCCACGGTGTCGCTAATTCTGGTCAATATTTAATTTGGAATCGGACTGCAAATGACGCCTACATGAAAGGGCGTTAAATAAATGACGACACCAGACGGGTCGCTATTCAATAAAATGACGCCAATGGATTCATCGTCAATTAACTGCAAGTTCCAGCGCTTCGTTCCCTGTTCAGAAACAAAACTCCAGAGGCATAATCCCACTTAAACTCAACTTACTCTGTTCATCTTCTGTCGCTTCAAACGTTTATAAAAGGGGTGCCTTTCCTTGCTAAAAACACATCAACCTTAAAGCTAACAGCCGAAACTGCAATCGCAAACCGCAACAGAACAGAGAACATGGATTTTGTTCTTAACAGAGAGAAGAAGATGGATAGGATGATGATGCAACGACCTTTGAAGAAATCCAAGATTGGATTTCCTAGAATTTCAGAAATTGAAGGCCACATTAATGGAATAATTGCCATGAATCAAGTAAGTATCAAGTTTTAGAATTGAACTTCTATTCTACCCCTTTTCCTCTAAAATTCTAATCATAATCTCCTCTTTCCTTCTCTCTTCTCTTCTTTTATTTTTTAGGATTATCCCAACATCCCGGGGGCAAGAAGATACACCAAGAATAAATGGCTACCCCTCTTTCTCTCTAAACTTTCCTTAGACATGAGGGCTTACCTCTCTAGATGGCACCTCCTAGGATTGGTGACCCATGCAAAGCATTATGACAATGTACACCTAGATTGGGCTGCCAGGGGAGCCCTCATAGAGATATGGCACCCTACCACTCATACCTTCCTATTTTATACCTTTGAAGCCACCATCCTACTTGAAGAAATGGAGATGCTCCTAGGCTTGAAGAGGATAAAACAAGGAGATGAAGAGAAAATAGCCAACATGACAAGGAGCATGAGTGCTCATGAAGTGCTATCAAACTTGATCCCAAGCTCCAATATGGTGAACCAAATCAAAGCTACAATGCAGCATGGGTCTACAAGAGAATGGATCAAGCCAAGGAGGATGAACTAGAGAAGTTAATGAAAGCTTTTGTAATTTGTTTGGCGGGAGCACTTCTTTTCCCTTCTTTGGAGGATTTTCTAGAAGAAGCACAATTGAGTGCTATTGCTAGCATTTGGGAGGGAGAGAGATTAGGACCCGCGGTGCTAGCCTATCTCTATAGTGGGCTCACCTCGGCGGCTATGGGGAGGCCTTTATATGGATCTATGCTCTTATTTTCTAGTTGGGTAGACCTCCACTTAAAGTTTGACCCATGTGGGGAAGCTCAACAAGCCTCTAAGATTTTTTTCTAGAAGTCCACTCCACTATATGATGGGCTCACTTGGATTATGTGAGAGAGTGGTGAACCGAGTTCCAAAAGTGAAGAAGAGAGTGGAATAGAGAGAGCACCTAAAGGTGATGCCTAAGAACCTCTTCACATGTGCACCGGGGTTCCTTAAGACACAAAATATCCACACAAGGCTCTCATCGGGAGTGGAACTTAGGCTAGTGGGCGCCACCGAACTCATCCTCTACAACGCTCACCGGTGCCTACCACAAATCGGCCTCCCACGCCATCACTTTGAAGAAGCATCTCACCCCCCACCTATCAATAGGAGAGACCATGGCTCCAATGAATATGAAGAAGAGATCAAGACAATTCAAGCCCTATGGAGGATCAACAAGCTACATCAACCCTTGGAGAGAATTGAGGAAGACAAAGAGCAATGGAAAGCTTATGTAATAGCTCTTAGGGGATTGAGACCCAAGGTGGCTCATTGATGTAGTGATGCTTTTCTTTTAATGAAATAAATGATTTTTCCTTAATTGAGCCAAGGAAAACATTTATATAATCAATTCTTCCAAATTCTTTCAGTTTCTATCTTTCTGTTCTGAGCCGCGACGACCATTAAGTCGTTAATTGCTTAAATAACGCCCAGAACCATGTTGTCAATCACTTTAATCAATTTCTTGAAAATAATTAAAAACCATGATTGGCGCCTTCGAAAGCAAGCATTAATTAATGGACGCCCCCCAAATGGGTGTTGATTCCTTTAAATTTTGTTAACTGCATGAAATGACGCCTTGATAGCAGTCGTGCCCTAACCAAATGACGCCTCCGTGCGTTGTCATCAATCATAAATAGTAATGATTACTCTCGTCACATTAATCAAATATATCTCATCAATGCTCTGACGACAGTTCAATTTCCCATGCAATGTGAAATGACGACGCTCATGCTGTCGTCAAATCCTGAAATAATGCCTTGAACTCAGCCGTCAATTATCACAATGACGACATTCCTTACGGCGTCAATTCTTTTCGAACATAACCACCCTACTTTCCATTTTTTCTTCTCCTTCCTCCATTACACAACTTCTTCTTCCTCCATTTCCTCCCGTTCTGCTACTTCCTCTGAACCCTAACCGTGACCTTGCATTTCCATTTCTTCTCTTCTTCCATTCCCATTCTCAAACCCTAACCCCATGGCTGGCCCCGGCAAACGACAACGGGTCATGGCCACTGATGTCGTCGACCTTGGCGACGATCAACCCGTCGATGAGGATCTTCCTCCCACGGTGGCCGAAGGCGCTCCGACGGTGGAGCACGTCGTAGATGAAGAAAATGCTGAAGAAGAAGAAGGAGAAGACGAAGGCAAAGAAGAAGAAGGAGAAGACGAGGAGGACGATGAAGAAGATGAAGATGAGGAAGAGGAAGATGAAGAGGAAGAGGAAGAGGAAGAGGAAAATGAAGAGGAAGAGGAAGACGGAGCAGAAGCACCAGCAGAAGCTCCCCGTCCTTGCCGGCCAATACGCGTAGGACTCCTAGCACCAGAGCCTAGCAAGGTTTGTACCCCAACCCTCAGCAATTTTTATGATTTTCATTTTTTCCTTTTTTCTTCAATTTCTATAGCCCTCGGGGAAGGAAAATGATGAACCAGAAAAAAACAGTCAAATGACGACCCTTGGGGCGTCGTCAATTCAAATGACGACCTAAGTCAGGCCGTCAATTAATTTTTTATTTCTTCTGAAAATAGATAATTCATGAAATAACGCACTGAATCATGTCGTTATTTTTGTAAGCCACCATATTTATTTATCATTTGCTGCCTTTTTCCTACCATTTTTTTATTTTAATAGATCTATTTTTTTCTATTGGGTTTTTTTTATTTCGTATACTGTCGGTTCAAAACCCCACAAAACAGCGCCCCCCATAGGGGCGTCAATTAAACAAGTAACGGCCACTTGGGTGGTCGTCATTTTTCTTTTTTATCATAAAGAAAAATATCAAAACCGAAACACCCTCAGAAATAGCGCCCCCCACAGGGGCGTCAATTCATAAAATGACGGCCACGGTGTGGTCGTCAATTCAGACAGTGAAGAGATTTTAAAAGCAAATGAATTTCCATTTTGCATATATGAATGTATTTATGTTCTTCTGGTTTGACAGGGATTAATGCGGACTAGGATCTCATGGGTCCAAGTCTGGGCAGCTTATTATGGGTTGCCAGATTTCCAGAGAGCTAGGGTAGAGGCAATAGGGTTTGGCCCTTTTCTTAGTATTGAGCCTATTCTCCCTGACTTACCCTTGATTTAGGTCCTTAGAGAGAGATGGGATAGGACTAGTCGTACATTCCTTATGCCGTGGGGGCACATGGTGCCGAGTTTGGAGGACATAGCCCGGATCACCGGGTTGAGAGTAGATGGGGAGGCAGTCAGTGTAGTGACCCTTCCAGACTATGGGGAGTTAGCCCAGAGGCTGTTAGGGCTAGAGACCATAGCAAAGACCCCTAGGGAGTGTAGGACCATCTACCGCACAGATCTGACCATAGCCATGGGATTTGGGGACTCTAGGCAGAGACCGAGAGAGTCCATGGAGTTGTTTTCACAGAGGTTGATTAGAAGAGCCCAGGCTACCTACTGCCAGGACCCGGCTCAGAGGGAGCGAGTGGACCGAGACTTGAGTAGATTTCTGTTCTTGATGCTCGGTAGGCTACTGTTGAGCACGAAGGGGGATATCATCAACTATAAATTATTGGGCATCCTTGAGGACCTGGAAGGAGTAGGGAGGTACGCGTGGGGAGCCTCCCTGCTAGCGCACCTGCTGGCGGACCTGTCCACAGGGATAGGCTGAGAGACGACGGTCAATGGCTTCTCACTCTTTCTTCAAGTATGCATGTTCTTTTGTTTATTTAAATGCTTATGAATATGATTATGCATATGAATGTTTACTGATGCAATTGATAGATGCAGGTGTGGAGCCACTTATACATGCCGATGGGCCATGCCGATCCACGACCCGGAGACGAGGGGGCCTTCGCACTAGTACGGCGTTAGCTGCCTCTCATGACTGGAGCACCACACGCTTACGAGCAGCGTGTTCTTCGGCGGGAGTTCTGTGACTACCCCGCCTCACTGGTACGTGTGTTAAATTTGATGCAATTTTCATTAATATTTCCTACTTTATATGATGTTATGATATGATATAATATGAATGCAGGTGGTTTGGTGACCCTACGAGGCGATGCCAGATGAGGGTCAGCCTTGGGTCATAGCGGGCTGACCATGCTTTGGGCGTGAGCTTTGGGTTCACTGCATGAACGAGATCGAGCCATTACGGCTTAGGCTGGCCATAAGGACCCTCGGCCTACACCAGGAGTGGGTCGAGGTTGGAGAGCCTCGCGGGATTGGGCGAAAAACCCGCGGACGCATGAAGGCGACCGACTGGAGGATCCGGTTCCCATACTAGTACGCCGACTGGCAGCGTGGCTGGACACGGGTCACTTCCAAGGCGACAGACAGTTCAGAGTACCTCCGGCCCTACTGGGAGGTTTACACCGGCCAACCCCAAATGAGGGTCACAGGGGTATGTATGAATGCATTTCCTTCCTTTTTTCTTTTTATAAATGATATATGTCTATTATACAACTAATATGTAATGAATGCAGGATGTGCGTGATGTGGCGATGATGGACATGCAGGTCCACCTCCACAGCTTGGAGGCCCAGCTCACAGCCACACGAGCAGACCTGGGGGCCTTGGTGAGTGCAATTACCTATATGTAAAATGATTAGTGAATTATTGATGATTAGCCACTGACAATCTTTATGAATGCAGCGTGCCCAGCAGGGAGAGAGACAGGAGGGGCTTCCAGCTCGAGAGGGTCGAGTTCAGAGGTCATTGCCCTAGAGGAGCAGCTCGCGGGAGCAGTTGCGCTGGCTGAGACGACAGAGCACGACCTCGCAGCGTGGGTAAGTCAAGCCGAAATTATTTCAAATGTTTACGAAATTGAATATGAAACTGATACTTAATTGAATGATGCAGACTGTAGAGCTACAGGACGCGCTTACTCGGTTTGCTCTAGCCGGCACCGAGCTAGCCATCCGCGACCAGTGAGTCGTAGAGCTTGAGGAGGCGTTGAGGCGGTGAGAGGAGCTGCCTAGAGATGTGACCGACCTGAGGATCCACCTCGAGGTGGAGCGGAGAGAGAGCACTCGAGAGACGGTAGAGCGGACCTGCGAGAGAGACGAGTGGAGGGAGGAGCGGACCCGAGAGAGAGAGGAGTAGATAGCACGTGAGCGCGTGCTCGCAGACCTGAGAGCAAAACTAGCCGTCGTACAGGAGCGACTACTGTTGGACCTTTGTGACCTCCCAAGTGTTTTGATGATGTGCATCACTATGTTAAATATTGTTATTTTTAATCAGATATCATGAGTAATGTTATGCATTCGAACTTTCCATGATTAATAAAAAAAACTGCTATGAGTTAATACCCTGCATGTCCGTACTGTTCCTTTCATTCTTCGTGTTGGTTGTGTTCACTTCACTTCGTGATGTCTTTTTTTAACATCGTGTTGTTCCAACAATGCTTGTTGGTTGTCTTCGTGTCGTGTTTTGTTCCAGCGCGTGCTGAACACTGCAGCACCTCGTGCTATTTTCTGTACCACCTCGTGTCGCTCTATCTGTGTCACCCCTAATTCTTCAAAGTCTATACGCTGGATCGTCCTTCTGTGTGTCTCATTCAAAGTCTATACATCCACCGTCTTACCTAGCGTCTCATGCAAGTCTGTACAGTCTCTGCGTTTCAAAGTCCATTTGTTGCACTCTCAAGTCTGTACATTGCCTTCAAGGCATCAAGTCTATACAGTGGACTGTGCTTCATGCATTGGACAAGTCTGTACATCGACCTGTTCACTCGTTTGAGCAAGTCTATACATTGTGTTGCCTTACCTACGTTCAAGACCACCAAGTCTGTACATTGGGTAAAGTCTACACATCACCTCGGTCACTTGCTTCAAATTCTATACAATGTGAACATTCATGTCTGTACAGACTTCACCTCATCTCAAGTCGAGTCTAACTGTGTTGTCTCCATGTCGTTCTTAGTTCGAGTCGTTTCCTTGTTATGTCTGTCTTCGTGTTGCTTCTCCTAGACCTCGTGTCTTTGAATTGTTCCATGTTGTTTTTGTGTCGTTTTCATCTTCGACTCGTTCATACGTTCGAACAACTTAGTTCTCGAGTTGTTTTTCATGTGTATTCAAGTCTTTTTAGTAAAGTGTCAATTCACCTCGTGCCGTTCTCTTTGCTGTTTGTTATGTCGTGTTGTTTTTGTATTCATGTCTTCGTGTTGCTTTTGTATTCATGTCTTCGTGTTATTCTTGTGTTTATGTCCTCGTGATTGTTTATTTCTATCTTCGTCCTGGTTCCTTCTGATCGCGTGTCTGTCTACCTTTTTCACTCCGTGAGACTTCCTTCTCACCTCGTGCTGTTCTCTTCTGACTTCGTGTCATTTTCTTTGTGGTGTTAGCTTTATTATTATGTATCTCGTGTCGTTCTCTTCGTAGTGTTTGTTTTGTTACAGTGATACTTCGTGTCATTCTCTTTTTACCTCGTGCTGTTTGCATCTGACCTCATGTCATTCTCTCCTTGTCTCGTACTGTAATAATCTTGTGTATCTCGTGTCGTTCTCAGTAAAGTGCATCTCGTATTGCTATCACATACCTCATGCAATTTTAGTTCTTGTGGCCCTCAGTGTTAATGGTTTTTATCTCTTTGCAGGTCCGAGGAAGAACATTCACCGGTGTCTGGGCTGCACGTGATCCGATACTAAAGGAACCAATGCTATAAGGGCACGTGGCAAGAAGGTTCTGGATGAAGCGTGGGGGGCACACGCATTCTGCACCTTACCGACCTGCTGCTGCTGCTATATAAGGAAGCCTTCGTCCACAGATGAAGGTTGATCGAAAGGAAAAAGCAAAAAAAAAAGGATAAGTGAAGAGAGTTCGATCCAGAAGAAAAGAAAGAGAAGAAGAGCAGAAGGAAAAGAAGAGAAAGAGAGAGTTAGAGAGCTCGTAAGGGTGAAGAGAAAAAGAAAGTGAGAGAGAAGAGGAGAGGAAGAGAAGCTTACCTGAAGATCTGTCTACTGGACCGTGGATCAGATCCAGGCCAGTCAGCTCTGTTGAGAGCCACATTGTGCATTTCGCTTTTCAACGTTCTGTTTGCTGAAGTTATTTTCATTTCATGTTTCTATTTTTTTCTTCTTATTTGGTTTTCCTTGTTCTTTCGATTCTCAGTAGTGAGGTCGGGTTCCTCCTGTGGATCAGGAGAAGGGAGATCTGATCTCCGGTTGCAAGTAGCTGGGAGCTACTTGTGGGTTCCCTCTGGTCAGAGGAAGGGAGACTTGTCTCCGGTTCGGGCTTGCGGGTTGCAAGTCCAGGGGTCCCTCCGGTTGGGAGGAAGAGGGGAGGTTGTTCCCCTGGTCAAGCTGTGTGGCAGCAACTGTTTGCAGACTGAGTCTGCTTGTCTAGCATTGGCTAGTGAAGCCTCACTCCGGTTGGGAGTGAGGGGTGGATGTAGGTCTGGAGGACCGAACCACCTAAAAAGTCTATTGAGCAGTGGTTTGCTTTGTGTGCTTGCTTCCGCTAGATGCTTGGATAGGCACGCTCCTTGTGTTTGCTCATAAGTTTAATTGAATTCGTTTCATTCTGTGTTTGCATCTAGCATCTGAGTTTTTAATTGGCCATTATTCATTGAAGGATACATTCACCCCCCTCTGTATCCGGGCCTAGTACCCTAACACTTTGTATCAGAGCGGGTATTTCCCAATATGTGGTCCAACGGCCAGGGAAACGGATCCGCTGGTCCTCACAGCTACATTGCTGAAGGTCGGTCAATCACCCGTCCCCCTTTCTTCGATGGTAATAACTATTTTTTCTGGAAGAACAGGATGAAAGTCTTTATCAGGGCCCAAAGCCACAAGCTCTGGAGAGTAATTACAGATGGTCCGTACCAACTTCCACCGAACAAAGACATATGGACAGAGGAACAGGTAAAACTCTCTACACTGAATTGGACAGCTCTTAGCATCATACAGTGCGCCGTCCACCCTGAAGAGTACTTGAGGATTTCAGCGTGCAAGACTGCAAAGAAAATGTGGGATGAATTGCAGTTAATATATGAGGGCACATCTCAAGTAAAAGCTACCCAGATCAATATGCTTACAACTCAGTATGAGTTGTTTAAAATGAAGCCAGAGGAGTCGATCACAGAAATGTATGCTAGATTGTCTGTGATCATCAATAGTCTGAGAGGATTTGGAAATGAGATTCAGCAAGAAGACATTGTCAGGAAGATCCTTAGGTCCCTAACTCCCATCTGGGATACTAAGGTGACCGTCATAGAGGAATCAAGAGATTTATCCGCCATGTCAGTAACCCAGCTGATTGGGTCTCTCATGACCCACGAAATGAACTTCAGACAAGGGAATGATGGACATGACAGAAAGGGAAAGAATGTTGCTCTGAAGGTCTCACGACATACTAAAAAGAGCAGCAGCAGCAGCAACAGTGGTGGTAGCAGCGAAGACTCTGACGGATTCTCAGACCTGGACAAGAGCGAGCAGGCCATGCTCACCAGGCAATTCAGAAAGTTCCTGAGGACTAAAGGGAAATTCTACAGGAGAAAGAGATTCAATGCTGCAAGGAAGTCTCCTGAACGAGAACTTGAGAAGAACCGATTTGTTAAGAAGGTTACATGCTACCATTGTCAAAAACCTGGTCACATGAAAAGTGAATGTCCAGAGCTGCAAGCTAAGGCTCCCGGATACCAGAAGAATATGGTGCACAAGAAGAAGAAAGCCATGCTGTGCACATGGAGTGACGAGGAGGAGGATCCAGAAGCCACCTCGTCCAGTGAAGATGAAGAGAAGACTTGCCTCATGGCCAACCATGAGGAAGAGGTAACGAACTTATTTGAGAATTTTACTTTGGATGATTGGGAGGACGCTTATGACGACCTGTTAGCTAAATATAATTTTCTAACCAAGGAGCACAGAATGCTTAAACGAAAGTTTCACTCTGTTTCTGAGGAACACTCTATTGCTGTTACGGACAACATGAAAATCAAGGAGATGGCCATTGAGCTAGATCAGGCTAGAAGTGAGATCGAGAAGTTTAGAATGGAAAGAGAGGAAAATCTAGCTAGGATGAATGAGGTGAAGAGTAAAACTGAAGAGAGTAAAAAGGAGTTTAGACTGATTACAGAAAAATATGAGGCGGTTAGAAAAGTCAATCAGGAACTCCTGGACCAATGTAATGAGCTTCAGAAGGAGATTGAGGACAAAAGAAAAATGCTAGAAAAATTTACAGAGGGGAGAAACAATCTGGATGCCCTTCTGGGGTCGAGAGTAAACTTCAATAGGGTAGGATTAGGATACAGTCCCACAAGTAAAAAACCCTTTGAATTCAGAACTGTCATGTTCTGCCCCGCCAAGGGCAAAGAAAAATTGGAAACCCCATCCAGCTCCAAATCTGTCTCTACATTGAAGGTTTCGACCAGTAAATCTACTCAACCCACTGGTCAGCAGACTAAGTCAGGAAATCCTGAGACTAGAACTGTTCCTGTGCAACAGGTGTGGAACAAGGGTTCTCACACGACCATTCCTATTGATGTCACTAGAAAGGTGAACAGTTTCGCTAAGAAAATTCAGCATGATAGTTATCAAGGAAAGCATGCGAACATGCATCACCTTCAGCACAATTTTTATTTGAATAAAAATGGCTACATTAATTATGCTCAGCACACACGTGTTTCCTCTAAGAGGCCAAACAACAATTTCTCTGCTCGGAAACAACATAATTTTAATAGGAATAGGCTCATTCAACACCCACTGAGAAATGCCAAGAAGGAAGAATCAATTTACATGAAACCTCTGAAAAGAACAGTAAAACAAATGTGGGTTCCTAAGTGTGATTTGGATAAATTGAAAAATATCTTTGGACCCAATTTGAATTGGGTCCCACATTACTTTGTCTAAACTTTCGCAGGTTAGCCTGGCAGCCGAGCATAACAAGTGGTATCTTGACAGCGGCTGTAGCAGGCACATGACAGGAGACCGGTCCAAATTTAGCAAACTGAAAATGAAGTTTGGGGGCCTGGTCAAATTCGGTGGAAATAACAGAGGAAGAATAATTGGAATTGGTACAATTGGTAAGTCCTCTACTAACTCCATTGAAGATGTGTATCTTGTAGAAGGACTTCAGCACAACTTGATAAGTATTAGTCAACTCTGCGACAAAGGACACAAGGTACTCTTAAACAACAATTCCTGTACTGTTTTTGAGCTGAATTCTGATAACATCATGTTCAAAGGTCATAGAGTAAACAATGTATACATCGTAGACCTGGATGATAAACCTGAAACTCACTTGTGTATGTCTGCTAATTCTGAACAGGTTGCGTTTGACTGGCATAGGCGTCTAGGGCATGCTAGTTTGTCTACATTGAATAAACTGTCTAAGCATAACCTAGTTAGAGGTTTGCCCCGAATAAGATTTCAGTTAGGATCCAAGCTATGTGATGCTTGTGCACTAGGTAAACAGACTCGTGCAGTTTTTAAGTTGAGAACTGAGAATCTTTCATCTAAACCGCTGCAGCACTTGCACATGGATCTCTTTGGTCCTACTCGCATACAAAGTTTGTCAGGTAAGAGATATGGATTAGTCATAGTGGATGACTACACTAGATTCTCTTGGTTGTTTTGTTTAGCAAATAAAAATGATGCTTTTGTTCACTTTGAAGAACTTTTCAATAAAATCGAACTGCAAGGTGAACATAATATCATTACTATTCAGTCTGACCACGGAGGAGAGTTTGAGAACTCTTCATTTTCTGAATTTTGCTCAAAAGAGGGAGTGACTCACAGATTCTCTTCTCCCAGGACACCGGAGCAGAACGGAATTGTTGAGAGAAGAAACAGGTCAATAATTGAAATGGCCAGGACTATGCTGATTGAGAGTGGACTTCCAAGGAGATTTTGGGCTGAAGCTGTGAACACTGCATGTTACATTCTGAACCGAGCCTTGGTAAGACCTACTCATAGGAAAACTCCTTATGAACTTCTCAAGGGTAAGCAGCCAAACATTTCTTACTTTAAAGTTTTTGGCTCGAAATGTTTTATTCACAATAATGGTAAGAATGGGTTGGACAAATTTGAAGCTAGGAGCTCTCCTGGAATTTTTCTCGGATATTCAGAAACTTTAAGGGCTTACAGAGTTTTCAATAAAGCTGACCAAACTGTTGAAGAAACACCGCATGTAGTGTTTGATGAAAATGATTTCTCTAACAAAGTGATGGATGATGACAGGGAGCCATCTAATGAGGGAGATTTCTTGGAGAGAATTGAAGAAGAAGAAATGCAGCCAGCTGCTCAACCAGAAAACTCACAGCAAGAAGGAGCAGCTGAGGTAGGTGAACCCTCAGGTGAGATAATATTTCACAAAGACCACCCTAGTGATTATGTCATAGGAAATTTGCATGATCCTCCTAGGACTAGGTCTCATTTTAGAATTATCCAAGAACAGGACTTAGCTGCATTGGTATCTCAGGTGGAACCCAAATCTGTGGAAGAAGCCTTAAAACATGATTCTTGGGTTTCCGCCATGAGTGAGGAATTAAATCAATTTGAGAAAAATATTGTATGGGAACTAGTTCCCAGACCTGATAACACTCATGTCATTGGCACTAAATGGATTTTCAAGAATAAAGTTGATGAGAACGGAGCTATCTCTAGAAACAAAGCAAGACTTGTAGCTCAAGGCTATAGTCAGGAATTTGGTGTGGATTTTGATGAATCCTATGCCCCAGTGGCTAGGATGGAAGCTATACGAATTCTGCTTGCATTTGCATGCTCTAGGAACCTTCGGCTGCAGCAGATGGATGTCAAAAGCGCATTCTTAAATGGGATATTGAAGGAAGAGGTATATGTTGAACAACCTCCAGGTTTTAATTTCTCTGTTCAGCCTAACATGGTTTTTAGGTTGAATAAAGCCCTCTATGGATTGAAGCAGGCTCCCCGAGCCTGGTATGAGAGACTTTCTGAATTTCTCTTGAGCAAGGGCTACACTCGAGGTAAGGTTGACCAAACCCTCTTCAACAAAAATCTCGGAAAGGATTTAATAGTGGTCCAGGTATATGTTGATGATATCATCTTCGGATCTAACAATTCAACATTGTGTAAAGAATTTTCTGAATCTATGTCTCATGAATTTGAAATGAGTTTAGTTGGCGAACTAAAGTATTTTCTTGGGCTGCAGGTCAAACAAATGGAGGATGGTTGTTTCATAAATCAAACCAAGTACACTCTGGAGATGCTGAAAAGGTTTGGAATGACCAACCTCAAGACTATCTCAACACCCATGGGCACCAACTCCTCACTGGATTCAGACGAAAAAGGTAAAGAAGTGGATGCTAAATTATATAGAGGTATGATCGGTTCACTCCTCTACTTAACGCATCCAGGCCTGACATTCAATTTAGTGTAGGGATGTGTGCCAGATACCAGTCTAGGCCTACTGAATTACATTTGGCAGCTGTAAAAAGAATCTTTAGATACTTATCTGCTATCCATGATCTAGGTCTTTGGTATCCTGCATCATGTAGTTTAGATCTCATTGCATATACAGATGCAGATTATGCAGGATGTAAATTAGACAGGAAAAGTACTAGTGGTCACTGCGAATTTTTAGGAGGATGCCTAGTCTCTTGGGGATCCAAGAAGCAACACTCTGTGGCTCTTTCTACTGCTGAAGCTGAGTATGTGGCAGCAGGGAGCTGTGGCACACAGGTTATATGGATAAAACACCAGCTTCTGGATTACTCAGTTGAGCTAGGTTGCACTTCCATTTTTTGTGACAATACTAGTGCAATAAACATTGCAAAGAATCCTGTACTTCATTCTCGAACTAAACACATCGAAATCAGGCATCATTTTATTCGTGATGAAGTAGCTTGGAAGACCTTTGAATTGATCCATGTTGGCACTAACTCACAAATTGCAGATATTTTCACTAAGCCACTGGATACTGAAAAATTTAGCACATTGCGCAAAGAATTAGGTATTTACAGAATTTCATGATTGAATAATTGATCTCTAAATAATCTATCATGTGCTCTTATGTTTATCTTTTCTCATTATCAGTTGCTGAAGATAACCTCATTATGGGTATTTGATGTTTCACTCGTACTGATTGATACCACTTTGTTTTCCTTGAGGTGTTTTGAGGGTTGTCTTGGTTAAGTCTGAGTTGGTGTCAAGGTCTCAGGGGGAGCTAGATTAATAATTGGTGTCATGCTCTTTTGGCCAAATCTGAACATACTTTGAACGGACTTTTGCTGACCTTATAAGAGAATCAGTTTGAGTAGGTGGATAAAAGAATTTTTTGAATGTTTTATCCGTTAAGATTGTTCATCTAATTTCTTGTTGGAATTTCGGCTGTTAGTCCCACTGAGATCAAAATCTGAATTCAAGACTATCTTCCTACACTGTAACTGACTTCTGATCTAGCCAGTACAGCATACCTACTTAGTCTAAGTTGAGTCCGAAATGAGGTATATAGTGTTTTTGTCTGAAAAACTTTGGAACTGGTGTATTGTTCTCAAACTGAGTCAAGACTAATTTACAAGGCTTAAAGTGCAGTTTAATGAAAAAAAAATTCATGAAAGAAGTTTTACAAATCTTGTTATCTGTTCATTGAGTAACTGGGACTTTCATCAATGAAGTGAAAGAATTCCATGTCATGAGATGGCAGTAAATCAGGCTTAATTAGCTGTCTTGATCATACAGAGCTATGGTATATATCTGGTTAGTAACTGGGGTGTCTGGCCTCTGGTAAAGGTGTCACTTTAATGTCAACACCAGTTAGAATACTATCTCTGTCCTCTTGTCAGAAGGGGTAATGTGGTCTTGCCACCAAGTAACTGGGGATTCCTGCCTCTAAACAAGGTGTCTCCCTAATGTCAAAGGTGTTCTTGACATATTTATCTTTGATCTTGACCATCTTTGAAAAATTTTCTTTCTCTTGGTATCCAGATTCTGTTCACTTGGCATTTAGGTCTTGGTTTGTTTGTTTTCAATACCACAGGTCTTTGTTTTTCCTGACTTCCTTACTTTATACTCTCTGAGTAAAGACTTACTCTGACCATACTGGTATCTTGTACCTTACTTGCTTAGAATCTGGTTCTGTGTATGGAGCAAATCTTCATTCACCATTTTGCACAGTCTGACTAACTGATCCTCAAAATCCTCACATAAAATTAATGGCGTTCTTAATTGCTTAAACATCTCAATAACTCTCCTTTATCAGACATACTCTCTATTGTTTTCTCTCCACTGTCAGCAATTGTCTTTTCGTGATATCTTCAGACCTGCCCCTAGTTTTTGATGATGTCAAAGGGGGAGAGTGTCTTGCTTGTGCTTTTGTGCTTTGCTGAGGGGGAGCGAAAGATAAGTGTCCTGAGTTTTCTAGTCAGAGGAAAGTGGATGTTGTGTTCAGGGGGAGCTCTTGGGAGTCGTCAGAGGAGGCGAGTGTGTTGTGTGTCTGCATTGCTTATTTTCACAGCTTATCTTCATGCACTTCATCTCTGTTATTTAATATAGTGTTGCCATCATCAAAAAGGGGGAGATTGTTGGACCTTTGTGACCTCCCTAGTGTTTTGATGATGTGCATCACTATGTTAATTATTGTTATTTTTAATCAGATATCATGAGTAATGTTATGCATTCGAACTTTCCATGATTAATAAGAAAAACTGCTATGAGTTAATACCCTGCATGTCCATACTGTTCCTTTCATTCTTCGTGTTGGTTGTGTTCACTTCACTTCGTGATGTCTTTTTTTAACATCGTGTTGTTCCAACAATGCTTGTTTGTTGTCTTCGTGTCGTGTTTTGTTCCAGCGCGTGCTGAACACTGCAGCACCTCGTGCTGTTTTCTGTACCACCTCGTGTCGCTCCATCTGTGTCACCCCTAATTCTTCAAAGTCTATACGCTGGATCGTCCTTCTGTGTGTCTCATTCAAAGTCTATACATCCACCGTCTTACCCAGCGTCTCATGCAAGTCTGTACAGTCTCTGCGTTTCAAAGTCCATTTGTTGCACTCTCAAGTCTGTACATTGCCTTCAAGGCATCAAGTCTATACAGTGGACTGTGCTTCATGCATTGGACAAGTCTGTACATCGACCTGTTCACTCGTTTGAGCAAGTCTATACATTGCGTTGCCTTACCTACATTCAAGACCACCAAGTCTGTACATTGGGTAAAGTCTACACATCGCCTCGGTCACTTGCTTCAAATTCTATACAATGTGAACATTCATGTCTGTACAGACTTCACCTCATCTCAAGTCGAGTCTAACTGTGTTGTCTCCATGTCATTCTTAGTTCGAGTCGTTTCTTTGTTATGTCTGTCTTCGTGTTGCTTATCCTAGACCTCGTGTCTTTGAATTGTTCCATGTTGTTTTCATCTTCGAGTCGTTCGTACGTTCGAACAACTTAGTACTCGAGTTATTTTTCATGTGTATTCAAGTCTTTTTAGTAAAGTGTCGTTTCACCTCATGCCGTTCTCTTTGCTGTTTGTTATGTCGTGTTGGTTTTGTATTCATGTCTTCGTGTTGCTTTTGTATTCATGTCTTCGTGTTATTCTTGTGTTTATGTCCTCGTGATTGTTTATTTCTATCTTCGTCCTGGTTCCTTCTGATCACGTGTCTGTCTACCTTTTTCACTCCGTGAGACTTCCTTCTCACCTCGTGCTATTCTCTTCTGACTTCGTGTCGTTTTCTTTATGGTGTTAGCTTTATTATTATGTATCTCGTGTCGTTCTCTTCGTAGTGTTTGTTTTGTTACAGTGATACTTCGTGTCGTTCTCTTTTTACCTCGTGCTGTTTGCATCTGACCTCGTGTCATTCTCTCCTTGTCTCGTACTGTAATAATCTTGTGTATCTCGTGTCGTTCTCAGTAAAGTGCATCTCGTATTGCTATCACATACCTCATGCAGTTTTAGTTCTTGTGGCCTCAGTGTTAATGGTTTTTATCTCCTTGCAGGTCCGAGGAAGAACATTCACCGGTGTCTGGGCTGCACGTGATCCGATACTAAAGGAACCAATGCTATAAGGGCACGTGGCAAGAAGGTTCTGGATGAAGCGTGGGAGGCACACGCATTCTGCACCTTACCCACCTACTGCTGCTGCTATATAAGGAAGCCTTCGTCCACAGATGAAGGTTGATCGAAAGGAAAAAGAAAAAAAAAAGGATAAGTGAAGAGAGTTCGATCCAGAAGAAAAGAAAGAGAGGAAGAGCAGAAGGAAAAGAAGAGAAAGAGAGAGTTAGAGAGCTCGTAAGGGTGAAGAGAAAAAGAAAGTGAGAGAGAAGAGGAGAGGAAGAGAAGCTTACCTGAAGATCTGTCTACTGGACCGTGGATCAGATCCAGGCCAGTCAGCTCTGTTGAGAGCCACATTGTGCATTTCGCTTTTCAACGTTCTGTTTGCTGAAGTTATTTTCATTTCGTGTTTCTGTTTTTTTCTTCTTATTTGGTTTTCCTTGTTCTTTCGATTCTCAGTAGTGAGGTCGGGTTCCTCCTGTGGATCAGGAGAAGGGAGATCTGATCTCCGGTTGCAAGTAGCTGGGAGCTACTTGTGGGTTCCCTCTGGTCAGAGGAAGGGAGACTTGTCTCCGGTTCTGGGCTTGCAGGTTGCAAGTCCAGGGGACCCTCCGGTTGGGAGGAAGAGGGGAGGCTGTTCCCCTGGTCAAGCTGTGTGGCAGCAACTGTTTGCAGACTGAGTCTGCTTGTCTAGCATTGGCTAGTGAAGCTTCACTCCGGTTGGGAGTGAGGGGTGGATGTAGGTCTGGAGGACCGAACCACCTAAAAAGTCTATTGAGCAGTGGTTTGCTTTGTGTGCTTGCTTCCGCTAGATGCTTGGATAGGCGCGCTCCTTGTGTTTGCTCATAAGTTTAATTGAATTCGTTTCATTCTGTGTTTGCGTCTAGTATCTGAGTTTTTAATTGGCCATTATTCATTGAAGGATACATTCACCCCCCTCTGTATCCGGGCCTAGTACCCTAACAACTACGAGTGATAGAGGAGCGCCTCCAGAGAGGCCGAGAGAGGGCGCGAGCTGCGGGACACTCCAGCGCCTTCGCCAGCACGACGTACATAGCCAGTTCCTCGACCCGACCGAGGAACGAGGCAGAGGTGCAGGCTCAAGCTCCAGCGGCTTCCCGGTGGTCCATGCCCCCTCCACGGGCTCGTCACCAAGATGAGGGAGAGGCAGAGAGTAGGAGAGAGGAGGGTGGAGGCAAGAGCTAGAGAGACTTGTACTCCTCCACCTGCATATCTTGTACTCATATATTTATATTATATTAATATATGAGATTTTGATGTTACCTGAGTTTGTCGACTTGAGCAATACTCGTCTTGTTTCTTTTCTTTCTTCCCCTGTGCCTATAGTTTCACACTTAGACAAACAGATTAATTCATCCGTTCGGCTTGGCCCCTTGCTCAATAAGCAAGGGGTTGTCATTATTTTGACCTTGATGACGGGTCAAGGGGCCAAGCCTTTAATTAATGAAGGCAAAACAAACAAATATATAGGAAAATGTAGCATGCAAGCAGGCATAAGTAAACTTGAAATAAAAAGAATGCCCATACGAGAATGCAACCAAGAAAATGACATGGCAAAAGGAAAAGTAGTGGGCTTCTTCAAGAAATTATCTCTTCTTTTTATTCTTTCTTTTATTTTTTCATTTTCTTTTAAACGACGACTCCACAAAAGCCGTTAATTATAGAATTGACACCCACGCGCACGGGCGTTGATTGGAAAACTATGTTTTCTTTTATTTTCTATTTTGAAAATGACGACATGCATAACGCTGCGAAACAAATAAATGATGCCCTCACACCCGGGCGTGAATTGAAAAATCAATTTTTTTGTTTTTACTTATTTTGAAAATGATGACCTGTTGACTGACGCTAATTATGCAAATGACGCCCTGAAAGAAGGCGTTGATTAAAAAAACATTTTTTTATTTTTTTTTTAGACTTAGCATGGCACCAAAGGGTCTTGAAACCTTACACAATCACTATCTTAAATTCATTAACCATTCTTAAATGATTTAACAAAAGGTCAACGTGCTTAATGACTTATGTTTTTACTCATATCCTCTTGCGGCCCATCCTTCTTAGTCGGTCGTTGTCATCCTTCGAGCTTATAACATACCATAAAGGGGGAAATGAAGAACAAATTTAGGAAACTCACGAGAGGTTTCGAAGAACTAGGAAGCTTCCCTCCCCTATCCTAGTGCCTGTTGGGGTTCGGTCTTCGGGTTAGGGAAATTTTTGTTACATTTTTGCCCTTATTCTTACATGCTTACGACCAGTGTTTTCCCTGCAGGGACTTTGCCCTCTTGTCACGCTTTTCTTTTGTAAATTTGCACTTCTTTTCATTTCTTTTCTTTTCAAAAAAACCTAATTGTACTTGGGCTTTGTAGTATTGTTCCCTTTTGGGCCCTGACTTCCACCTACTAGGGCGACGGGTAGGTTTGGTTAGCATTCCTGGACTTGTACTCCCTCTCATGAAGCCGAAGAGAAGAGAATAGGTAAAGCTTCTACACTCTCAGTTTGGCCTTGACTTTCCTCAAATTTTGAACCACTTGAGTTTAAGAGCAGAACGTGTAGTGTGTGCAGGTATTGACCCTTAAGTTAAACCATCAAGACTGAAAAATGAATTAGGGATTTTGATTTTTCAGGTTACGCGACCTATGCACCATGCCAGCCTGCAACTTTCATTTTTTCATTTTTTTATTTTCCCTTTCTTTTCTCTTTTTTTATTTTTTTTAATTTTTTTTATTTTCAAAGACTTAAGGGTAGTATTACTTCAGGTACAGTCAATTCCAAGGGTGAGCCAGTTCTTCCCCTTCGGCGATAACCAGTTTGTAAGCGTTACCAGGATAAACTTCTTTTATTATGTAAGGCCCTTCCCAATTTGGTTGGAGTTTTCAACGAGGTCCACCCGGTTTTACAAATATTCTTTTGATTGCCATTTCACCGACTTTAAATTTTCTCTCAATTACTTTCTTTTGATAAAAACGTGAAAGTCTATTTTGGTAAACGCACGCATACTCGGCGGCGGCCAAACATTTCTCATCCAAGAGTTGCAACTGAGCAAGGAGAGATTCACGGCGTTCATCAATACAAAACTCCTTCTCTAGTTGCACCCTAAGAGAAGGAATAAGAATCTCATAAGGAACTACCGCCTCCATTCCATAAGCGAGGGCAAAAGGGGTTTGCCCAGTAGGAGTATGAATGGAAGTGCGATAGGCCCAAAGAGCTTCCACCAGCTTTTCTAGCCAATCCGTAAATTTATTAGCCTCACACATTTTCTTGATGATTTTGATCAAAGTTTTATTTGTTGTCTCTGCTTGTCCATTGCCCTGCGGATAATAAGGAGATGAATGATGCAATGCAATGTTATACCTGTTGCAGAGGTCCTGAAGCTCCTGAGTGATAAATTACAGTCCATTGTTGGTGATGATGGTACTTGGGATGCCGAATCTTGCAATGATATTCTTCATTATGAATTTGCAGACGGTTGATGCTTTGATCTCCGCATATGCTTCCGCTTCTGCCCACTTGGTGAAGTACTCCGTGGCCGTGAGTATAAATGATTTCAATTTTGTGAGGAGGTTTGAATTACCAAGAGGTCCGATGATATCGAAAGCCCACATGGAGAAAGGCCATGGGGAGGACATAGAATGGAGTGAAGAAGTAGGAGAGTAAATTTTATTGGCGTGCAGTTGGCACTTGACACACCTTCAAACATAGATAGAGCAGTCCTCTTCTAGAGTGGGTCAATAGACTAATCTAAGGATTTTCTTAGCTAGCATCTGGCTATTGACATGACCACCACACACTCTTGAATGCACCTCTTCCACGACCTTCCAAGATTCATCATCGTCGAGGCATCTCAGCAAGACTCCAATGAGACCTTTTCTATAGAGCATACCTCCAACCAGGGTGTATCTCTGAGCAACTCTTCAGATAGCTTTCTTCTCTTCAGTCGTGGCCACTTCAGGATAAGATTGATCTTCACAATACTTAGTAATCTCGTAATACCATTACTTTTCTTCATCATCCATCTCTTCCTCTAGATCTAACAACATGATCTCCTTGTTCTCAATGATTCCACCTTCCTTAACCTTCTTGAGCACCTCCTCCTTAATACTAAGGAATGCTGGATCTTTAACAGCAGGAGTGAGACGCTTGTGAACAATGATCGAATGGAAGTCTCTTTCAGAAAGGAAAACCAAAGAGGAAGCAAGAGAAGCGAGAGCATCAGCTAGAATGTTCTGATCTCGCAGAACATGGATAAAGATTAGTTTGGTGAAAAGCTTGGCATAGGCGGAAGCCAGTTCCTGATAGGGCTTAAGTTTAGGATTGAGTGTGCGACATTTGGTGAGCACTTGACGAAGAATAAGTTGACTATCATCTACAATCCGCAATTGTGTAACACTGAATGATGAGCGGCCTGCAGACCGGCCAGAAGAGCCTCATACTCAGCTATGTTATTTGTAACTGGAAATGCGAGCTGAGCGGCAAGCGGAATAGTGATACCCCCAGGTGATAGGAGAACAATGCCGATCCCCTTTCCTTGTGAATTCTGAGCTCCATCAAAATGTAACGTCCACATCGAATCAGACTGATTGACGGTCATTAGTTCCTCATCTGGAAACTCCGAGCGAACAGGGTCAAATCTAGGGAGAGGGTGATGAGTAAGATGTTCTGCTATGGCATAGCCTTTAATTGCTTTTTGCTTAATGTAGATAATATCAAACTAAGAAAGAAAGCTTTGCCATCGTGCCTATCGGTCAGTGAGAACAGATTTTTCAAGGAGGAACTTGATCGGATTCATGCGAGCAATAAGATGAACCTCGTGATATAAAAAATAATGCTTCAACTTCTGCACTACCCACACTAAAGTAGCACAAGTCTTCTCCATAGCTGAGTACTTCTGCTCACAGGTGTTGAGAAGCTTAGACAAGTAGTATGCTACCATCTCCTTTCCTTCATCATCAATTTGCGCAAGGACAGCACCTACAGAGTCATCTAGGACTGAAATATAAAGAACAAGTGGTTTACCTTGAACTGGCAGTCTCAGGACAGGAGGACTGGCCAAATAATCCATAAGTCCGTCAAAGGCTGCCTAACACTTGTCATCCCAATTAAATTTGACTCCCGGTTTAGTAAGCTCGTAAAACAGCTTACACCTTTGTGAATGTTCGGAGACAAACCAGTGAATGAACTACAACCTCCCAATCAACCCTCGAAATTCCTTCAAATTCCTAGGAGGAGGCATATCTCTTATTGCCCTTGCCTTATTGGGATCAATCTCAATACCCCTCTTGCTGACTATGAATCCAAGCAATTTTCCTGACGAAAAACCAAACACGCACTTCTTGGGATTCATCTTCAACTGATATTCCCATGCTCTTTACAAGACCTTGGCCAGAACCCCGAGATGCTCAATCCTTATTCTTGATTTCACTACCAAATCATCCACATACACCTATATACAAATATGGATCATGTCATGAAAAATAGCCATCATGGCCCTTTGGTAAGTGGCTCCAGCATTCTTGAGCCTAAATGGCATGACCACATAACAATAAGTCCCCCAAGGTATAGTGAACGAGGTTTTATCCTAATCCTCTTCGGCCAAGCGGATCTGATTGTAACCAGAAAAGTCATCCATGAAAGAGAGGGTCTCGTACCCTGCCGTATTGTCAATTAGCATGTCAATGTGAGGGAGGGGGAAATCATCTTTAGGACATGCACGGTTAAGGTCCCGGAAGTCTATACAAATTCTGACTCTTCCATCCTTTTTCATTACCGGGACGATGTTAGCCACCCAACTGGGGTAGAGGACGACTCTAACAATTCTAACCTTATGAAGCTTGTTGACCTCTTCTTTCATCTTTAATGCCATGTGCGGGTGGAAACGTCCTAACCGTTGTTTGACTGGGACGGATCCTGACTTAAGTGTGAGACGGTGTTCAACGAGCGCAGGATCCAGACCCAGCATATCTTCATAACTCCATGCAAATGCATCCTTATATTCTTGAAGAACTTGAATAAGCGCCTCTTCTTCGGAAGGCGGCAAGTTTTTCCTGATGAGGACAATCCTAGGGTTTTCCTCGGTACCCAGATTGATCTCTTTGGTGGGTGCTTCTACTGAGGCTGATGGTTTGTCAAACCTCCTCATGCCACTGGCAAAAGCATCAGCCTCGTCCTCATATTCTTCATCCCCCTCTTAAATAGGGTCTTCATCATTCATAATCTCATAAACACGGAACCCTTCATCTATAGAGCACGCATCCTCACATTCTAAATCTGGCAGGAGTATCGGATCCTCTAGAAACTCGGGAAGAGCTAAACATGCCCGCCATCTTCTAGCTAGATCTAGCAAGAACCTATGGGGAATCTGTCTATCCTTGGCTTTCTTATGAGCATCTACCCCAAGACTCTTATTAGAAGAAGAGGGAGAGAAACAAGATGACAAGCTAGATAAACTACCCTGATCTAGGGAAGGGAAAGGAGAAGAAGATGAAGACGCAGTGGATACAGGAAGAGATACAAAAGAAGCCTCCTCATCGGAGGAGAAAAGGAGGTCTGCTAATGAACCTTGAAAGAGTGGCCCTTGGATAGGGGCACACTCATGAACAAGATAGGAGGTTGTTGACACCCGTTTTATACCCATAAGTCGGGTCATCTCCTTATTCATTCAATATGATGCTCCGAGTTGTTCGCTTTTCATCGAGTCTCCTGATCAGTTGAAGCATGTTTCTTGAGTCTTCTTCTAGATAAAGAATTGGCTCCCGGTAGCATTTCGTTGGATGAAGCTTAGCAAAACCCTTCCCTATATTCTTGAATCTCAATGCTAAATAACGGTCCCAGACAGGTGCGTCACTGACTTCTAACGGATGGATCTTAGACCGTTACTCTTTGAAGAGTCCTAAGGCTTAAGGCCACGTGTTCAGTGCTTATCCTGTTGAATCCACGTTGATAATAACGGTCTGTCGTGCAGCCGTTGTTTCCTTATAACGCCCTATGCTTTGACCGTCATTTCCTTGAAGAGTCCAGCTTGTTGGGGCTTCTTTCCGTTGATCTTATCACTTTGGATAAGGTTGCAAATAGCGGTCGTTCCTTGGTGCGTTACTTCCAAGTGGCGGTCTATCGTACAGCCGTTACTTCTTTCCGGGAGTCCTGGCAGTTCAGGCCTTTTCTCTGCTACTCCGTGTGTGAGATAAGAACGTGGATTGACCTTATCTCTTTCTAATCCGATCCTCAGGACTTCCCGTTTGTTTCTTTGGACTCTTGGTGATATTATCCTCAAAGATTTGCTAAGACTTATCCCTTTTTCCTGCTGAATTATCCTCTACTCGACCTACGAGTTTTGAGGGTCTATAAATAGAACCCTTGAATTCATGGCCAAAAAAGGAGGAGATTTTAGTTCACGACGAAGTGCTGCCAAACTCAGGAGCCATCTTCATCCAGGAGGAGCTGCTTCCCACGTCCATCCATCTTCCAGTCAAGGGAGTACTTTTGTTTTGATCTTTCAAGTTCATCTTTGCATGCTTGAGTTCTTCCTTGGTTTTTCTCCAAACAAAGCATTGTCCCTCCTCCTCCTCCATGTTTTTCACTGTTCTTTAAGCATACAAACATCCTCCCAACTTTTAAAAACGCCCAGAGGGGTTAAAAAAACCAAAACTCCCCGGTAATTCCCTCTCCTTTTGATGTTCTTAAGTTCTTTAAGAATTGATGCTATGCTTGCAAAGAAGGCTGATTGAGGTTGTCTTGTCTTATCTTTTCTACTTCTTTGGCAGGTTTACAGGTTCATTAGCACGAGGCCCAAGTCTTCTAGCCGGCTGGAAGAGTTGGAGTTAAAAGAATTCAAGCTTTACTATTGCAGGTCATCTGACGGTCTGGTGAAGGAGCGTCACTTTCTTCTGGCGGTCTAGGGTGCGACCGTTACTTACAAGCAACGCACGGGTCTCTGGCCGTTACCTCCAAGCTGATCTGCAGGCTTTCTTTGGTTTTCTCTCCCGTGGGCGGGTGCTTCATCCACCTATTTCCAAGGTATATTCGAGTCTTTGACTTGTGTTTACTTTGGTGGCGATCACATCTTTCCTTGGTACTGGGCAATAGCTATTTCCTTCATCACATCTTTACTTCCTTGCTTGTTCCATCCCTAGTGGTGTGTTTTTATTTACTCCTTGCTCCACGCCCCGACGTGTGTTTTTCCTTTTCCTTAGTGTAATTTGATTGAGATAGCATGCCCATGCTAGAGCTAGCTATGATTGCCTAGGTTCATGTTCACATGTTCATAGGTTTGAGCAGATCTTTGATTGCTTGTTTGTCATCTTGCCATATTACTTAGCAAACCTCATAAGTAAGATCAAAGATAGGCAAATAAATATCAACAGATAATTTTTTGGCGATCACGGTGGGACAGCGTGTGCCAATCGTGCTTCTGATTCTTGTTTAAAACTGCCATCATCTATTTGTTCAGTGGTCTTTTGTTTCCGTTGTTTTCATTGTTCATCCTGGTTTTCTGAGTCTTCTGACGGTCCTGTGCCCACGCGTCAAAGCATTCTGACGCAGGGGCATTAGACCGCCACTTTCATCTTGCTGTGTGAGCTTTACGGGCTTTCCAGTTACTTCTGCTGGTTTTTGGTTCTCTGGCTCATATGACGGTCTAGTCTCCCTACGTTATATATTATCTGGCGGTCTGGCCTTCGACCGTTACTTATTTTTGACGGAGGGGCCTTCGACCATTATTCTTCTGGCAGGTACGCATCCGAGGTGCATTTATTTACGCAGTTTATGCTGTGATTTGTTGCTGGGATGACGCTTGGCCCTCCTCTTCCTTTGCTCATATTTGCATGTTATGGTGTGCACTGTTGATTGTTAGATTGTTAGGCTAGACTTTGCATGCACTCCGGTGCACATAGGGTCATTCATCTCTTCATACATTAGATTGCATTTTCCTACCTTGTTGTGAGGACCTCTCGTCTCCATATTCCTTGGGGCCGACTAGGAAATCACAGCAGGGACCTCCATAAGTCCCCGCGAGCCGTGGATTCCCACACGGACGCCGGGCTGGTTGTACCTTTCCCACCCTGTGTCTAGGGTTGCATAAGTGATTGAGTGGTTACACTTAGAGTCAAACCAAGTCCTATATCCATCTCCTACTAGGGACCTATTGTTGAGAGCACATATCAATGAATTTACTAAGGTTCCAAAGGAGAAATCATAAGAATATTGTCGCATCATTCTAAACAACTTGCTCGATTCTTGAGTGTCTTCATCCCTTATCACTTGCATCTTGTTAGAACACCTAAGATTGATTGCTCATTGTGTGTTTTGTGTTGGTTGTTTTTGCATTTTCCAAGGTTGTCCGTTGCATGTGGGGTTGCTTTCGTCCGTTTGAGTCGTCTTCTCCAGTCGCTTCTTCCTTCACTTTCTATTCCAATCCCCTCTTCGAATCCACCATGGCATCCTTCAATCCTCCGCGCTCCCAAGAGGACTCTCTTCCTCAAGGGCTCCTTGAAAACCCCCCTAGGGTTGCTACCTTTCCTTCCGGAGAAGGGACTGCCCCTCTCCCATCTTCCACGTCTATGGGAGGTAGTCAAGGTACCCCTTCTCTCGCTACTCCTTCCGCGGGCTCCGTCCTTCACATGATGGCCCAATTGGACCCAGCTCAACTTCAAGTCCTATACCAAGCTATGCAAGGGTCCAACGCTCCTCCCTCCGCCGCCATTCAAGGTCAATCTAATCCTTCCATTGTCGGGCCGTCCGTTCAGCCCAATCTGATTGACCTCACTCCGGTCCAACCTCAGACCATCACTTTTGCCGACATGGAGATGGGCCAATCTTCCAATTCAGCCCATCAGTCTTTTGATAAAGGGAAATCGCCTATCCCTCCTTTTGTCCAGGTGGATCATCATAATTCTGGTTCGGTGGCTTCACAGCTTCTCATGAACCCTTGTGATTTCTTACACCCTCAGCAAGGGGCGGCCCAAACTCACTCCCATCCGGGTCTATCTCAGGCTCAATATTCTTCTTACGGGCCCCCTATTTCCACTGTCTATCCTTCTACTCATGCCTATGGGCCTCCCCCGTCTGCCACCGTCATTCCATCCGCTCCTCAACAATCAGCGTCCTTCGCTACCCCTGCTCCCTCCCAAGAGCAGGACTTGCTTAACAAGTGGGCCGCCATGCAGCAACAGCTTGACTTCCTCCAGAAAAGGGTTGGCCCACAATCCTTGGCCGATATTCCTATTCCGAGCTTCCAAAACATTCGGTTCCCTCCGTAATCTGAGCTCCCTAACTATCGCAAATATGATGGGAACAGCAATCCCTTTATCCATGTGAGGGATTTTCTATATGAGTCGGCGCAGTTCTAGTATGATGATCGCCTCATGGCGTACCTGTTCCGCCGATCCTTAGATGGAGTTGCTCTGGAATGGTTTTATTCTCTGCCACTGGAAGAGTCCGAGAGTTTCAAGGTAGTTAAGGACAAATTCATTCAGCGGTTTCAAGACAGGGTCGGGCCAGAATATTCATTCACAGATCTAGTAGCAGAGAAGATGAAGCCGGAGGAAGACTTCGCCATCTATGCAGACAGATGGAGGCAGATGGCCGCCAGAGTGCCGGGCCACATTCCGGAGGAAGAGAAGGTCAAGTTACTGATCTCCAATGCCACGCCGACTTTCCGCAACATCCTGGCAATGAATGACATAGCCAACATGCATCAACTCTACAGCCGGGCGCGCTTCATACAGACTCAATTCAAGGACTCCCCTATCCATTCTCTATTCGAAAACCAAAAGCCCAAGTACCACAAGAAACCACAAGGGCCGGTTACTGAGGGGGTCCAAACAAATGAGCAAGTACAAGCTGTTGCTGTTCCGTATCAGGACGCACCTTTCCGCTACAATCAAAACCCCCGCAATCCACAAAACTCCACTCCGCATAGCTTCCAGGCCACTCCACAAAACACTCCCCCCGCCTTCACCATTCCACAAAACGTCTTCACCATTCCACAAAACGCCTTCACCACACCACAACAACCATCACCACCATCACAATACCATAACGTCCCTCCACCCAGTGGCTACAGCAACAACAATCCAAGCAGCAAGCGCCCGGCTCCCAGGAGAGCCCAATATCCTCCATTGCCCGAGACACTTACGGATATTTTCTCGGCACTTATGTCAGTAAATGCAACTCAACTTCCTCCGGAACGGCCTGTTTGGAACCCGGCAGTTGATCAAACCAAATATTGCATGTTCCATAGGCAGCCAGGCCATACCATAGAAGGATGTTATCAATTCCGAGATCTAGTATATGACCTTCATGAAGGGCAGAGAATTGACTGGGCCGAAATGCATAGGGCCATTGTGGAGATTAAAGAGAAGAGGAGGCAGCCGCAGGGGCAGCAAGTGCAGCAGCATCAAGCACCGCAGCCACAGCAGCCGCCACAACAACAGCAACCACAGCAAGTGCAAGACCTAGGCATTCATCAGAACCCGATGCCAAATCATCCACCCGCTCCTCAGCAGCAGCCGCCGGCACCAGCACAAGTTAACATGGTTCAACCACCGGCTCCCAATGCCGGGTGGTCTTTTGATGATGATGGCGCCGCACCGCAAGTAATGGCCTTCCACCACAACCTCCGCAACCCTTCCTTCCTCTTCCCCATGCAACCAACACCTTCTCCGCTCATCCTACCATCCACACCCGCTCCAGCGAACCCTCTACCATTCTCCATCCCATCATACCCTCCAACGCTTACTCCCCTCGCCATCATCACACCATCACCTAACCCTTCGCCCGTCCACAAACATCCACTAGCCTTCCCACCACCTGCATCGACATTCGTCACCACCTTGCCTTCCACCAATCCCTCACCTATCATCCACTCACCCCCCATTAACCTCGCTAACCCCACGCTCCACCAAAACACCTCCCCCACACAGCCTATCCCACTCGTCCACCCTGCGGCACCCGTCACACTATCTTCAGATGCTGCGGCAAACTGTGCCTTAAGAAGCGGAAAGATGTTCCATCGAAATTACATTACTGCTTCCAACCCCCAGTCCACCCAGCCAACGGCCGAGCAAGAGGAGGCTGAACCTCTGCCGGGTACTCAATATGACTTGCTACATCACCTGGATAGAGTACCCGCTAAGATATCCGTGTTGGAGTTAATCAAAAGGTCCACCCTTCATCAGGATGCACTGAGGGACTTCTTGCAGAAAGTAATGGTTAGCGAAGACATGGCAGTCGATAGTTTACCAACGGCATTGGCAACTATTTCCAAAGGGCCAGCAATTACATTCTCAGAAACCGAGCTTGCACCTCCAGGGGCTCGACAAAAGCCGCTCTGCATAACAATTACCCTGAACAAAGTCGACATTGAAGCAGCATTGGTTGACACCGGGGCCTCAATTAATGTTTGCCCACTTAGTACCCTCCGAGCATGCAACATATCCGAAGAGTTACTACAGCCTACCCCCACTACTATAGCAGCATATGACAACTCAAGGCGAGCATGTCACGGGGTGATCACCATTCAGGCGGAGCTCGGTCCCCTCACTATGGCCGTGGAATTTTATGTTCTCGACATCGACCCTATGTTCAAGGCTATCTTGGGCTGTCCCTGGATTGACACGCTTGGCGCCGTACCCTCCACCGCACATCAGTGTGTCAAATTTCCCTTTCAAGGGAGGGTCGTCAAAGTTAAAAGCTTGGCCACAGTACAGACGGTCAAGGCCCTCTCAGATCAGGTTCTTCCCACACTATGGCCGAGTAGCCGGCCCGTCATATCAGTGCTTGATTTGAACTTTCCTTGGGCTTACACATCTCCCAAGCCCATCACTACTCCAGTCAATGTCAAAGTGAAGCCACAGATCCGAGATTCAAAAGGGTGGAATATCATATTGAAACTGGGCTATCAACCGGGGAGAGGCCTCGGGGCGCAACTGCAAGGAATGACTAAGCCCATACCTAAGGGAAAGAAAATGGGCAGAAGAGGCCTTGGTTACAAGGAAACAACATTATCTATAATGGGTGATTCTGGGCCACTTACATGGGATTATCGTGAGCACTTTGTCAGGGGGCCTCTCCAGCCCGGCACACTAGCTCCAGAACCGGTGCAGCCAAGAAGGGATATAGTTTGTCCAGTTGCCAGTCCACCTTCCCTGCCAGGAAGGTCAAATGGTGACATGCTCGACTATAGTCAGGCCTTGCAAAGGATCTTTTCTGAAGAAGATCGCCAGAAACAGCGAGAGGTTCGGCTCGTACAGTGGAGGCCGAAGAAGCAACCCGCGGTTAAAATGCAAAAGGTGGGGAGCTCTCCGATTGTTTTCTCTTGGTCTCCCTCACGCTTCCAATCCATCTTGCAACAAAGGGAGCCCATACCCCGTCTTCCTCCTGTCATGATAAATCCCTCCATCATTGATCCACCGGAGATTCAATTCATCCCTTGTGCTCGCGGGAAGTGTCCGTGTATTGATCTGTCCACTCTACTCACTCCTCTCCCCCCTAATGCTCAGCTCCGTGAGATATGGTTGTCTTCTTCTGATCCTTTCTCCAATGGCATCCTTTCCGAGCTGTTCCCCATGCAGCTCCCACCTCCTCTGTCTTGCTGCATAGTCTCTACTGATCTCCAAAAAAAACGTCAAATTTAAAATGGAGATTTCAGTGGAAGATTACGCTGTCCTTTCTCCATCCTCCTCCTCCCAGGGGCACGAATCCCCTGCTCCTTCCCTTCCACTAAGCCTTCTCTCCCCTAGGTTAGGATTAGGGTTTAGTGAGTCTAAGGAAGTAGAGTCAGTTAGGTCTAGAGAAGTAGGGTCTTGTTCTAGGTCGTCCGACCCTTCCCATTCTGAGCCGCGCTCGCTTGCGCATCCTTCCCGATCTGTTCCTGATAGGTTCTTGCAAGATTTGGCTCAGCGATGTCATGCTCTTCTGAAGTGTCCGGAATTCGTCGCCACGGCGATTATGATCGAAGATGAAGAGGAAATAGAAGGGGAATGGAGCGACGACGGATTAGGCGTCTATGAGGTTTTGGATGAGAAGGATCCCATAGATGAAGATAGCAACGTAGATGACACTGCCGACTTGTATGCACAAGGATTAAAGAGATTCGACCAGCCGTCGACGGCAGTGGGTGAACCTACAAAGGAAATCAACTTGGGAACAGAAGAAGGCCCAAGACCTGTCATTATTTCAGCTGATCTCCCGCCGCAGGTAGAAGAAGATCTAATTAAGGTTCTAAGGGAGTACATCGATTCTTTCGCCTGGTCTTATGAGGACATGCCAGGTCTTGACCCCTCCTTAGTGGAACATCGACTCGTGCTTAAACCAGGGGCAACACCTGTTAAACAAAAGTCAAGAAGATTTCACCCCCACATGGCCTTGAGGATCAAAGAAGAAGTCGATAAGTTATACGAGGCCAAGTTCGTCAGAGTAGTCTTATATCCCCAGTGGGTGGCGAACATAGTCCCTGTCCTCAAGAAGGATGGAAAAGTGCGCATATGCATTGCTTTCAGGGACTTGAACAAAGCATGTCCCAAAGATGATTTCCCACTACCTCATATAGACGTCCTAGTGGATAACACTGCCGGGTACGAAGCTCTATCGTTCATGGATGGGTACTCGGGCTACAATCAAATCCGTCTCGCTCCGGAAGATCAAGAGAAAACTTCCTTCACCACGCCCTGGGGCACGTATTGTTATGTGGTTATGCCGTTTGGGTTGAAGAACGCAGGTGCCACCTATCAAAGGGCGATGATGGCCATCTTCCACGACATGATGCACATATACATGGAAGCTTATGTGGATGACATCTTGGTGAAGTCAATGACAAAAGAAGAACACCCCTCTATTCTGGCTAAGGTGCTGCAGAGAGCCAGGGAATATAAGCTTAAAATGAATCCGAAGAAGTGTGTATTCGGAGTCTCTTCGGGGAAGTTGCTAGGGTTCATAGTAAGCAAACGGGGGATCCAGATTGATCCTAATAAAGCACAGGCCGTCATGGACATGCCTCCGCCGAAGAACATTACGAAACTCCGAGGATTAATTGGTCGGCTGCAATTCATTAGGAGGTTCATATCTCAACATTCTCAGAGATGCCGCCCATTCTATGAATTACTTAAGGCAGGGGTAAAGTTCGAATGGAATCAAGATTGTCAAAAGGCCTATGATGACCTCAAAGAGTACCTAACCAATCCCCCGGTTTTGCAACCTCCTGTCCCCGGGAGACCCCTAATCCTATATATCTCGGTTATTGAGGACTCCCTAGGGGCGGTCTTAGCACAAGTGGATGACGAAGGGAAAGAGCGGGCCACGTACTACCTCTCTCGGTTGTTTAACCCAACTGAATCCAAGTACACCGCTATGGAGAAGACTTGTGCCGCCTTAGTGTGGGTAGCTCAGAAGCTTAAACATTACTTTCTCGCCCACCCAGTTAGGCTGATCTCTAGAATGGACCCAATCCGTTATCTCCTAGAAAAGCCCGTCCTTTCTAGTAGGTTAGCTCGCTGGGAGAGCTTCCTCTCTCAGTTTGACATCACCTTTGTCGTTCAGAAGGTAGTCAAGGGATATGCCATTGCTGAGCATCTTGCACATCTTCCCATTCCTCATACCGATTCCATTCAGGACGATTTCCCTGATGAGCATCTCTCTGTCCTTTCTAATCATCCCTTTTGGTCTCTGCACTTCGACGGTGCACTCAACTCCCAAGGCCAAGGGATTGGGGCTGTTTTGCTTACTCCAGAGGGAGTAACCATCCCCTTCGCCTATCAACTTCGCTTCCCTGCTACCAATAACATCGCTGAGTATGAGGCTCTCCTGGCCGGCTTGAAGCACGCCTATCTCCTAGGCGCGCGTTATTTGAACATTATAGGAGACTCTCAGCTCGTCCTACGGCAAGTTCTGTCAACTTACCGTACTCGTGACCCTAAGCTCAAACCTTATCAAGATTTGGTCACGCTCCTCGCTAAGCGATTCCGTAAGCTCATCTATATCCATACTCCTCGTTCTTTGAACATTCTAGCTGATGCTTTGGCATCCCTTGCTTCCTCCTTATCCTTCCCCCTCAGTCGTAGTACTGAGACCATCGTCGTCTAGAGATTGGACGCACCCTCCATTCAGGATCCTTGGTTCATCAATCTCAGGAAATCTGTAGAGGCGAAAGTTGAGAAGGAGGATCTCAAGGAAGTTTCATTAACAGAACTAGAGGAGATTCTGGACGAAGAAGAATTGCCTTGGTATCATGAAATCGAATTATTTTGCAAAGAAGGGTCGTTCCCAGAAGGGGCAAAGGCTGAGCAGCGTAAAGCAATAAGAAGAGCCGCCGCAAGGTACACTATCATTGCAGGAGAACTATATAGGCGCGCTACAAATGGAATGCTCATGAGATGCTTAGATGATGTAGAAGCTTGGAAGGTGGCTGAAGCAGCCCATTCTAGTGAGTGTGGAGGTCATGTCAATGGCCAGGCTCTAGCAAAGAAGATCCTTAGGCAGGGTTACTATTGGCCCACTCTAGAGGAAGATTGCTCCCTCTATGTCCGGAGGTGTCTTAAATGCCAACTCCATGGTGATAAAATTCACTCCCCAGCTTCATCCCTCCATCCTATGACTGCTCCTTGGCCGTTCTCTATGTGGGCTTTCGACGTCGTCGGCCCACTCGGTGATCCTAATTCTCAGATCAAGCAGAAATCCTTTATCCTCACCGCCACTGAGTACTTCACCAAATGGGCCGAAGCCGAGGCGTACGCGGAGATCAAAGCTACAACGGTGTGCCGCTTTATCATGAAGAATATCATCTCGCGGTTCGGAGTACCAAGCAGCATCATCACCGACAACGGACCCCAGTTCGTCTCCCAAGAGCTTAAGGACCTCTGTAAGAAGTTCAATATTGCACTGCATCATTCATCTCCATATTACCCTCAAGGCAACGGTCAAGCCGAGGCCACTAATAAAACCCTTCTTAAAATCATTAAGAAAACATGCGAAGCACATAAATTTTCTGATTGGCCTGAAAGATTGGTGGAAGCTCTGTGGGCTTACCGCACCTCCGTCCGCACCCCTACGGGACAAACTCCCTACTCTTTAACTTATGGGATGGAGGCGGTGCTCCCATACGAGATCTTAATCCCTTCCCTCAGAGTGCAGCTCGATAAGGAACTTAATCTCGATGAACATCGAGAGGCGTTGCTGGTCCAGCTAGAACTCTTAGATGAGAAGAGGATGAATGCGGCCGATCACGTTTCTGTTTATCAAAAAAGGGTTTCGCGCTATTTTCAAAAGAAGGTAATCGAACGAAAATTTTGTAAGGGTGAAATTGTTTTGAAACGTAAATTCATTCGGTCTGCAGGTCCTAGGTCCAAGTTGCAACCTAACTGGGAAGGGCCGTTTGTAATAAAAGAAGCTTATCCAGGGAATGCTTATCGTTTAGTAAACGCGGAAGGTGAGGAGCTCTCTCACCCGTGGAATGGGTTGTATCTTAAGCGTTTCTTTCCTTAAAAATCTAAACCATGTGCTTTTCCGGCAATAAGAAATGCCTCCCTATCTTCAAAAGAGAGTCTTGAGTAAGGCAAACACACACTACACGACGCCCCTGGTCGGGTTCCTTGTTTAAAAAGACACCGTTTTTCCTCGGCCATGCTTTGGGGGAAAGTCAAAGTCCCTGTACGTTTCATTCTTCGGCTGCATCCAGGGGCAAGGAGTAAATAAGAAGGAGACAACCGATCCAAACTCCCTAACGAGAAGAGGTCTCAAATAGGGGCAAGTCCATTATGACCTGACTCCACAAGAAAGAAAAGAAAAGAAAAGCAAAGGAGTGCTCTTTACCATGAAATCAAAAGCATCATCTCAAGGTCTGTGAATGAATTCTCAAAAGCTCCAAAAGAAAAAGAAAATTAGGCATGACAAGAGTGGCAGTATAGTTCCCCGCGGGACGTTATGAGCCCGGTCGCATGCGTGCCTAAGTGGATAAAGGTTCGATGACGGACATAAAAGCCCCGGCACAACAGACCAAATCTCTAATAAGGTTGCACGGTGAGGGAATCGAGTTCTAAAAACTTCCATATCTGGCCTAAGCTTACCCCCATGTTCTTCTTTCTTTTAGGACTAAGACGAGTACCCTAGGTATGACGTTGGTAAAAACACCGTCACAATGACCAGGTCTCGGCCAGGGGCTGTCACACTATTTGCACGCCGGTCTCGAGACTCAAGATAAGACAAGGGAGGTCTCGTGTTGCTGGAGAGGCACTGGTGTTTCAAAATCCAAAAAACATCAAATATTTCTCAAAATCCAAAAACATCAAATATGTTTTCAAAATCCAAAAACATCAAATATGTTTTCAAAATCCAAAAACATCCAATATTTTCAAAATCCAAAAACAACAAATATTTTCAAAATCCAAAACATTAAAGATTTTCCAAAAACCCCCAAAAAAATACCATCATATGCATAGCATGCATCGTATTTTCATTATGTTTTTCGCCTATTTAATAAGGCTCCACCCCTTGACCAAATATCAAGAAACGGTCATTATCTAACTTGCTTCAAGGCAAGGGGTTGAGTCTAAGAACAGAGCTAACTTGTTTCATGTCTAAGTGTGTGCAGAATACAGGGGCAAGCCCAAAGGTAAAAGCTCACAACTATGCAAGTTCAGGTGTGTAACGCGCCAGCATCAGACCGTTACAGTCATGTAACGGGCCCATCTTTGACCGTCACTTCCTTCAGGCATGGGCCTTCTTCCTTTCCATTGAACCATCATTATAACGGTCTGGGAGTCTACCGTTACTTAAAAATAACGGCTCAAGACACATCCGTCACATCCTTCAGAAATTGGGCTCTTGATTACTCCGATTCTGGCGGCCTGTCGCAAGACCGTCATTTCCATATGACGGCCCAGAGTACATCCATCATATCCTCCAGAAGCCCCATCTGTTTATATCATTCTAGCCTTCCCCATGATGGAACCCAAGATCTTTTAACTATGGCAATCTTATCTCACTCAAGCAAAGATTAATGAAATATAAATCTTGGTAAAATCAAAATTGATTGTCAATAACGTAAATATCTCTCATAAACAAAAAAAAAGAGAGAGAATCAAGGTACATTCAACTTCTTATCCGCAAGAGGGCGGATTCTTCTCAACTCTTTCAAGTAATCTCGGCGTGTTTCGTCGTTCTCTTCAACTTCTGCTTGCCACGGACGCACCTTGCTGATCTCCCACATGGTCAGCGCGTTCCAGATCGCTCTTTCATCTTCCTCAGTCCCCATCTTCCTAGGTAGAAGGGGAGGGTAGTGTGATAGTGCAGAAACGCTGATTCGAGGTAATCCGATCTGAAGATGGCATCGGTGCGGGTTGTAGATCGCCATGGTAGTGTTCCCTACTAGCTGGAGGTCGAGGCCTTGGCGCCGCGGTATTTTGAGAAGAGCACTTCGGAGGACTCTTGGTCGCATGATGAACTTGTCCATTGGTAACGTGTTGAAGAAGAGGCGCCATTCATCCCGAGTTTTCTTATCCGCTGTCTTGCATTCAACCTGAGGAGAATATCCAAATGCCCCTCCAATAAAGAAGAGAGGGTGGCTCCCGAAGAGTCGGCTTGCAGAAGTTATGTCTTCCTTAGGAAGGAATTTGACTCTCACCCCTATCCAGCACTCAAGGAGTACCATAGAGCCGAACAAAAGCCCTCCGAGGCACGCCGAGCTTAATCCTTCATAGAGGTATGAGAGGACCGCTTGAGAGATAGACATACCCCGCCACAGCCCGCTAATAATACCAAGGTTTTGGATGTCTAAGAGGTGGTCGGTAGTGGTAAAAAGAAAGATTCCACACAGGCAAACCGCTACCGCCTTGGCTATGGCTTCATGTCTCTCCCACTTGTTTTTACAATGAGACACCACCCATTGAGCCAAGGGTATCAAGTGAATGTGGTGTGGGCTGATCATGGTTCTCACGTCCTTCGGATTGTGAATAAAATCACTCAAGATCGAGGACGGGTCGATAGGCTCTATTGTGTAGCAAACCCGGTCTTCATCCCCCACTTTTGTCTTAGGAAGGGCTAGGTAGGTTTCTACCTCCTCCAATAGGACGGTTGCTTCGAAGGAAGGAAAGATGAAGGTATGAGTTTGTGGATGCCATAGTTCCACAAGTGCTGAAAGGCTTGGCCAATCGAAAGATAATTTCTGGAAATTCTTGCCTAAGACCAAGAGAGGTTGGAGGTGCCATGCTTTGAGGATGGATGTGACCTCTATGGGAAGTGCCTTTACCATGGGAGCCACCCACTTCAGATTGGAATAGCACCTTGGGCCGGGAAGGGGCTTGAGAAAAGAAAAAAGGAAGTCATGAAGAGAATAAGTGCAGCAAAATTCTGAACTTTGGATGAAGTTATAAGTACTTACCACTCTTTGGACGTTAGAACTTAAGTGCTTAGGAATTGAGGTTAGCCGTTGGAGCTCTCCATGTTCCTTCCTGGCAGCTTTAGGGCCGGTGTGGGCTTTCTCCTCCATAGCCATCATCTCGAAGCTCCTCTTCATCATGCTTTCTGCCCTTTGGAGGAGCTCTTCAAACCCTAGAACAGGGGTTTTAGCAAAGCTACGATTTTGATTAAGGTTTTAAGTTGCCAAGGCTTGTATTTAACTTTGGAAGGGTAAGACTCGCGCTAGAAGGCTTTATCTTCAATTAGGATAAGCTCTAGTGATGGGTTAAGTGGCTAAACATCGGGTTTTAAGTTATCTCGGCTCAATCCGATTCGGATTGCGACCCAGACTCTAACGGTCCATCGCATGGCCGTCAATTCACTCCGACGCGCCATCGCTCGACCGTCGCATTCTCTGTGGGTTTCAGTTCCCCAAATCATGTTCTGTGGTGAGTAACGGTCCATCGCATGGCTGTCACTCCACTCTAACGCTCTATCCCTGAGCCGTCATATTCTCAGCCACTTGGTTCTTTCTCTTCTGGGCTAAAACGCTTCATGACGGTCTTACTTCTGACCGTCTCTTGATTCTGACGCGTCCCTTCAGACCGTCACATTTTCCTGCTAGTTACCCTGCCCAACTAACGTTCTGCCATGATCAACGGTCTGACCCTTGGCCGTTATTTTCCTCTGACGCACCATCCATTGGCCGTCGTTTATCCTAAAGCCCCATGACCTGTATGGGCCTCTGATGATTAACGGTCTCTCACCAGAGCGTCACTTGATTATGACGGTCCGATCTTAGACCGTCACTTGCTCTGCTGCTGGGTTCAAGCTATTCCTTTAATCCTTGACTAGACCTGGCGGTCTTTCACATTTATACACCTCATCTTCTTCCCATTTTCATACATACATTCCGGCATACATCTCATTCATTCATCCACATTTCATCTATCCTGTACATTTCACATTCATTCATGCACACTCGCATCAAATTAAAACCAAACAGAAAAATGAAAAAGATAATTTCATTCCATTTTTGCTAAAAGTTATATGCAAATAAAGAAAACATAAGAAAAGGCATCATTCGGCCGGCTTATCAGCCGGGCCACCCTCATCCTCTCCACCCTCGGGTTCCCTGGGTGGCGGTGCTATGGAAGCACTCTCCTCCTGCTGTCCTCTCTCTGCCCTCTCATTCCTCCGCTGGGCGGAGGAGCTGACGAGGAAGTCCCCTACTGAGCCGCTAGGGGCAGCGCTCCTATGTATCCCACTCTGGGAGGTACCTCGCTCTGGTCCCCGGCCAATCATCCGCACCGTCCGCTCCAATGTCCGCAGCTCGATCTTCAGTGTAAAGATCTGACGCCGCGTCTCTCGTGCCTCGGTCCGATAGCGATCCAAGTCAGCCGTCCCGATCCGGAGCTCCTCCACCTCAGCTCGCGCCTGCGCTAACTCCTTCCGGAGTTGTTCCATCTCTGGATCATCTGGCCGTCGCAGGGTCTCCGCTCTCTGCCGGGCCATCTCTGCCCGCACCAGCTCCGTCTCCGCTCGGGCTCGATCAGTCTCGGCCCTGCTTCTCTCTACCTCGGCTACTGCTGCTGCTAGATCCCTCGCCTGTAGATTGCATTTTCACATCATTAGTCATAAAGCATTTAATTAGGCATAATCATAAGTTTTTTTTAGTCTCTTACCCGCTCCGCGAGGGTGGCCTCCGCCTCCTCGGCCCGGGCAATTGCCCGAGCAAAGTCAGCATCCCGCTCGGTCCTATCTCCCGCAGGCTGCGAGGACGATGACGGGGCATCTGGTCCTGCTCGTTGGGCTCCCTCAGCCCGCTGCATTTAGAAGTCATAAGATAGTTGACATTTGCATTTGCATCATCATAATCAAAGCATTAGCATCATTCATAATTATGTAGAAAGCATTTAGTCTCACCAGGAGCTCCAGGGCAGACCGATACCCATCCCGCTGTTGGATGGTGGAGTGGAGTAGCCCTTCTAGCTCGGCTATCCGTCCCTCTGGGTCTAGCTGCATTTAGAAAGCATAAGTCAGCATCCATCATCTTGCAGGTTCATATAGAAAGGTTTTTTAGGTTTAGAGTTGCATACCGATCGTCGGGTACCTCGGTACACCCGGTCGCCGTAGTGTCGAGCGAAGGCCTTCAGGTAGGCCTCGTCGCTCTCGTCCCGCTCCATCACAGCCCTGCCTCGCTGCCTCCAGTCGAGGACGTACTTCGCCTTCCGGGCGCGCCAATCCACACTGCCGCTGATGCCCCTCGCCGACTTGCCTGGGCGGTCATCGTTGCGATGCGGAAAGGCCACCTCGGGCTGGTGTAGTCCCCGAGTCCGCAGGATCAGCCTGTAGTACAAAGGCTCGATGATATGGATGCAATGCAACCATATGTCTCGCCCCCGGTACGATAAGGACGCCTCCACCCACGGCTGTCCTGTGTAGCCCTCGCTGCGGTACGGGGTCTATCTCACCTGAAAGCATTTCATTCATTTCATTCATTTGTCAGCATTTGTCAGCATTTGTCAGCATATAGAAGCACATAGAAATCATTTTGAGTCTCGGGCTTACCGATGTGTGCGGGTAGGAGTCCAGGTCGTCCTGGATCGTCTGGGTCAATCTAAGGATCGATCCCGTGTCCCTCGCCACCGACCATCGCCTCGCGATTGGTATGAGGCCGGGATGGAGTAATGCACCTCTCCCAATGCCCGGGAGGTACATGTAGCTCCAGACCTGCATTTTAGAAATCAAGTCAGTCGAATCATTTGCATAAGCCATTTTGCATAAATCATTGCATAATCATAATCATGGCATAATAGAAAGCATTTAAAGTGCATTTACCTGTAGGAAAGGCGAGAAGCCGCCCAGCATCATCTGCCGGTCCGTGGTGCTCAGGGAGTCGAACAGGAACGCGAGTACGGCTGCCCCCCATGCATACTTCCTCACTCTGCTCAGATCCTCTATCAGCGGCAGCAATCTGCAGCTGATGACATCTGCCCGAGTCGCGAACAGGAGCTTCCAGAACAATAGCATCAGGAAGCGCCTGAGCACTCTATCTCCCTCTGCTCCTGCCTCTGCCGCCACGCGAGGGCGCACCTGATCAATCACTCTGCCCAGATGCTCCTCCGGCAGCTCTCCCACGGTAATTGCCGCTCCTCTCAGCCCCAAACTCTCCTGCAGCACCGATCTCGCGAGCTGGGAAGAGGACTGACCCGGCCTGATCAGATCTAGCCCGAGCAGCTGCTGTGCTATCTCCCGGTAATCTCCGTACGTCCATCCAGTCACTGCGGAGCCGTGGACTCTCAATCCTGTAATCCTCGCTATGTCTTCCAATGTGGGGATCATGTGGCCCCACGGGAAGATGAAAGCTCGGCTGATCGGGTCCCATCTCTCGTGCAGTGCGTATAGCAGTGGCGTATCCATCCGGATCACCTCGATGCTAAGCACCTCGGCGAATCCCATATCGGCGAGTCTCTCTCTCTGGTAGTCGGGCAGTGCCTGGTACACCGCCCGGATCTGAAGCCAGGAGATCCGTGATCTTCTCTTTCCCTGCATTGCATATTAGATCATTAATTAGTCCAATTTGCATCATATAATCATTGCATAAACATTCATAATTGAAAACAAAACAAAAATTTGAAAACTAAAAACCCTAAAAAGCAGTTTAAGTCCCTGGCATGAGTGACGGCCCTCGGATGGGGCGTCACTTGCTTGTGACGGCCTGGTCTTGATGCATCAGACAAGTGACGGTCACTGGCCGGACCGTCACATTGACTGCGTTTGGGAATTTTTTCCCTTGCATCCCCATGGTCTCCCATGTTGGCCAAATGGCCTACAATCGCTCCTAGTAGGTTCGTAGACCCATTTCTATCCTTATTCCCCCCATGCACTCATGAATTAAGAACAAAAAAATCAAAAAAATGGAATCTAGGGCAAGGCGGCCTACCTCATGGTCCGTGCCCCTCTTCCTTTTCTTCTCTGGTTCTCTGGGTTCCTCTGCACCCAGTGGAGCTTCCTCTCCGTCCTGTGCGACCGTGGGGGCTTCCTCTTCTTCCATTGGGCTTCTCCTCGTCGGTTGTTCCTCTTCCACCGGCGGGATCACCTCCCGTTCAATCCGGCGGTGAAGCCGCCGTATTGCCATCCTTTTCCCTCTCTCTCTCTTCTTTGGTGGCGGCTGGGGTGCCTCGTCGCCGGTCATGGTGGTCGTTGGGGACGGTGGTCGCCGGAGCTCTCGGTTTTTTTGGGTTTTGGGCGTTGAGTGTTTGAATGAACGGGCCATGACCGTTCGGTTGTTTTTTTGAAATCTCAGGAAATGTGACGGTCTATCGACCGGCCGTCACATCCTCCTGACGCTCCAGTTTGAGGCCGTTACATGTGTTGAACTGTTTTATTGAAGAATGTGAACCGCCTTGATTATGACGGACTGGGTATGATCCGTTACTTGATGTGACGCCCCTACATCGGACCGTTATATGCTTGCAAGTTTCTTGATGAATTGGAAGGTCTAATTAATGCTTGAACAAACCCTATTGTCTATATGATGTTCCTATTTGATGCTTCTTATGGTTATGCCTAATTCTTATCATAATTATTGTCCGGCTAACCTATTTTTCATGAAGGATTCTAAGCAAAAATCATGCTTGGCCGTCCGTCAGGCAGGTAAGTCAGGTGTTGTATATCATTCCCTCATTCCCTTAATGCATTACTATATGTTACTTGTGATATATTACCTTGAGAACCGGCTGGTCATTCATGTGTCCTGGGATCTGATGTTCCCCTTAAACAAAAATGATGATGATCTAAGTTCACATGTTTAATCGTTGGATAGGCCGTTAGGTTGGAAAATTTGGGGACGATGGTTCTGTCTCGCACGCCGTGGTTGCAGATGGTGTCCTGACTCTGATTACTCCAATCTAGCAATATTATTCTCGAGTATTTGCTATTTTATCCTTCTTTGCATTTGTCTTGAAGATTTTTTTTTTCTTTAGCCCAGCATGCATCATTCACATTCTTTGAGCATTCGTGAAGTTTCATCTGTTCAAGATATCTCGTTGATGGTGAACAACTGTGTTCTTAATCCCGAATAAGGAGAATCATTCCACTCTGAATTAGAAGGTTTCCTTCGATTTGCTCGCTTGATCTGGTTCACTGAAGATTCCTGTCTGGAGTTTAGTCTCTTTCCTTTCCGTTGCCTCCGGCGGCTAGCCGTGTTTCCTTTCCTTAGTTAATTAATTCCTCCAGACTTGCATCCTTTGGTTGGCTATTTCCCTGTGATCAATTTTAAGTTTTCCAGAAAATTCTTGTCGCTTGTTGGAAAAGAACGGGTGTCGTTTACCTTAACGCCCTCTTTTTGATACACTCCGCTTCATCTCCGCTTCACCTCCATGTCCCATTTCACTTCCGCTTCACCTCCGCTCACTCCCCTGCAAAGAGGACGTTAAGGAGGGGCATCTGTTGACACCCATTTTATACCCATAAGTCGGGTCATCTCCTTATTCATTCAATATGATGCTCCGAGTTGTTCGCTTTTCATCGAGTCTCCTGATCAGTTGAAGCCTGTTTCTTGAGTCTTCTTCTAGATAAAGAATTGGCTCCCGGTAGCATTTCGTTGGATGAAGCTTAGCAAAACCCTTCCCTATATTCTTGAATCTCAATGCTAAATAACGGTCCCAGACAAGTGCGTCACTGACTTCTAACGGATGGATCTTAGACCGTTACTCTTTGAAGAGTCCTAAGGCTTAAGGCCACGTGTTCAGTGCTTATCCTGTTGAATCCACGTTGATAATAACGGTCTGTCGTGCAGCCGTTGTTTCCTTATAATGCCCTATGCTTTGACCGTCATTTCCTTGAAGAGTCCAGCTTGTTGGGGCTTCTTTCCGTTGATCTTATCACTTTGGATAAGGTTGCAAATAGCGATCGTTCCTTGGTGCGTTACTTCCAAGTGGCGGTCTATCGTACAGCAGTTACTTCTTTCCGGGAGTCCTGGCAGTTCAGGCCTTTTCTCTGCTACTCCATGTGTGAGATAAGAACGTGGATTGACCTTATCTCTTTCTAATCCGATCCTCAGGACTTCCCGTTTGTTTCTTTGGACTCTTGGTGATATTATCCTCAAAGATTTGCTAAGACTTATCCCTTTTTCCTGCTGAATTATCCTCTACTCGACCTACGAGTTTTGAGGGTCTATAAATAGAACCCTTGAATTCATGGCCAAAAAAAGGAGGAGATTTTAGTTCACGACGAAGTGCTGCCGAACTCAGGAGCCATCTTCATCCAGGAGGAGCTGCTTCTCACGTCCATCCATCTTCCAGTCAAGGGAGTACTTTTGTTTTGATCTTTCAAGTTCATCTTTGCATGCTTGAGTTCTTCCTTGGTTTTTCTCCAAACAAAGCATTATCCCTCCTCCTCCTCCATGTTTTTCACTGTTCTTTAAGCATACAAACATCCTCCCAACTTTTAAAAACGCCCAGAGGGGTTAAAAAAACCAAAACTCCCCGGTAATTCCCTCTCCTTTTGATGTTCTTAAGTTCTTTAAGAATTGATGCTATGCTTGCAAAGAGGGCTGATTGAGGTTGTCTTGTCTTGTCTTTTCTACTTCTTTGGCAGGTTTACAGGTTCATTAGCACGAGGCCCAAGTCTTCTAGCCGGCTGGAAGAGTTGGAGTTAAAAGAATTCAAGCTTTACTACTGCAGGTCATCTGACGGTCTGGTGAAGGAGCGTCACTTTCTTCTGGCGGTCTAGGGTGCGACCGTTACTTACAAGCAACGCACGGGTCTCTGGCCGTTACCTCCAAGCTGATCTGCAGGCTTTCTTTGGTTTTCTCTCCCGTGGGCGGGTGCTTCATCCACCTATTTCCAAGGTATATTCGAGTCTTTGACTTGTGTTTACTTTGGTGGCGATCACATCTTTCCTTGGTACTGGGCAATAGCTATTTCCTTCATCACATCTTTACTTCCTTGCTTGTTCCATCCCTAGTGGTGTGTTTTTATTTACTCCTTGCTCCACGCCCCGGCGTGTGTTTTTCCTTTTCCTTAGTGTAATTTGATTGAGATAGCATGCCCATGCTAGAGCTAGCTATGATTGCCTAGGTTCATGTTCACATGTTCATAGGTTTGAGCAGATCTTTGATTGCTTGTTTGTCATCTTGCCATATTACTTAGCAAACCTCATAAGTAAGATCAAAGATAGGCAAATAAATATCAACAGAGGTCTCTTCAACAGAGATGGAAGATTGGAAAGTTTGAATGTTGACATTTTTTTTTTCATTTTCAAGAATAAAGCAATGGGAGGAAGGAATAGGAGGTGGTGTTGAAAGTGAAAGATTACAGAAAGATTGGAGAAGAGATTGCCCACACGGGGGCATAATGGAGAGTTGAGAAAATTGCTCAAGGAGTAAAGGAGGAATTTGAGAGACTTGAAAGAAATCCGGAGAAAGAGTAATCAAGACCGTGGGCGGTCTGGGAATATCGGGGAAAAATAGCTTGGAACACCAGAAGGTGATAAGTGACGGGTGCACAGAATTAAGAGAGAAGAGGCCGGCCCACAGCCTATCCACAGTGAAGCCTTTCTCGAACGGCACATCTGGCTCTCCAGTGTCTGTATAGTTGCTTAAAAGTTGCCTTTTGTCTGTAATCACTACCGACTTTTCTATCAACTCATGAATAAGTGGCGTCCATTCCAGATCAGTCGGCATGAATAGACGGCTTAGAGCAATGGCAATGTCATTCATATCAAACCATCTATACCAGTCACATTCCGAGTCATCCATCTTTCTTCTTTTGTCCGGTCTCAAAGACTCAAGAGTGTTATATGTGACTAACGGGGCTATATGGCGAGCAAACTGACATGCACGTACATCTTGATGATCTAACATGGAAATAACTAATGTGGTCTACTCGTCATATTGAGTAGCCCCTTTTACAAAGTGTGTTTACAGAGTCCATGTGAGGGGCTGTCTATCTGTCTTGAGAGCAGAGGTCATAATAGCCCATGGCTCTCTTTCATCTGTGCCATGTTCCTCTTTGCTCGGCCCTTTGTATCCCAGACCGCCTCGGTGAATAAGCTTGTAGTTTTTAATGGGCTTCACTCTGCCCTGGAGGTTAACACCAAGACCTTTGCCGGTTCTGTACACCATTTTCATCAAAATATTCCACCCTAGGGTATTTATCATATTCTTCTTCTTCTTCCCCTTGGAGGGTAGGGGAGATATCAGAGCCGATGTAGGTGTTATGACTAGAGGCCTTAACAAATCTTGCCGTGGATCGGCAACATCTAACACTGATAGCAAAGGCCTATTAGCCGGCCATATGGAAGGTATTGATGTTGCTGAATGTATATCCTCTGACGGTAAAATAGACATGCTTGTGACTTTGATGATGCGCCCTTTGTGTTGAAACTTTATGTATTAGTGATTACTAGAGGGCACAGCATCAAGTTGTTGGATGTAAGGGCGGCCCAAAATGCCATTGAAAGTTGGATCCATGTCCAGAATGCGGAAGTCTGTTGTGATCGAGATTGGCCCCAACCCAACTTTTAAAGTAATCATGCCTAAAGGCAGCTTCTTCGTGTTATCATTGGCAGTCACTATAATGGTAGATGGCCGAATCTGACTGTCTGGAATGCCACACATATTCAAAGTGCTTGGCGGCAACACATTAATGGATGCTCCAGTATCCACCAAGCATTGTTTAACTGCCACCTTGTTAATGTCAACTGTGATGCATAAAGCATATTTCCTGGCTGGCTTCGGAGCTAACTCATGCTCATGGAAAATAATAGCTGGCTGACCACATGCCGGTGTCAAAATTGATGTAATCTGTTCAGCTGCAATGTCCTCATTAACCATCACCTTCTATAAATATTCTTTCAAAGCTTGTTGGTGAATGGTGGATCTCTTTATCAGCTCTAAAATGGAAATCCTTGCTGGGGTCTTGTCTAAGTGCTTTAGCAAGTCATATTGTGTGCCCGGTATAGATTCTTGTTCTTGCTCCTGTTCTTTTTGCCCATGTGTGGGCTCTGGCTCCCTTTGCGAAAATACACAATGGAACATCCGTCCACTACGGAGCACCATGGTTTGTGATGATCCCGCCTCTGTCGGGTTGTGAGTAGGCGGCAGGTTGGTGGATGAAGAGGGGATATTGGGGTTGACAGGTGTTGGTGAAGTGACCAAAGAAGGAACCCTTATGAGGGATCTGGTTGGCTGAGAGGTAGTGGTAGCTGGAGGGATAACATTAGGAGGGGTAGGGGGCGCCTGAACGGCTGAAGGAGGTGTAGGTCGAATGAGAAGGGGTCTAGGTAAAAATCAAGGGTTTGAGGGTGGCGGAGGATTGGTGGTTGTAGTGGGGAAGTTAGGGGTTGGCGAAGGGCGAATGAGGAGTGGCCTAGATGACAAGGATGAGAAATTGGTGACAGGTGGGGGAGTTTGTTGTGGTGTGGAAGATGATGGAGGGCGAATGAGGAGAGGTCTAGATGGCAAGGGCGAGGAATTGGTGACGGGAGGGGGAGTTTCTTGTGGTGTGGAAGATGATGGAGGGTGAATGAGGAGAGGTCTAAGTGGCAAGGGTGAGGAATTGGTAGTGGGGGGAATTTGATTAATGGTACGTAAAAGGGGACGTGATGGTTGGGGAGAAGGCGTTGGAGGGAGAGGTGTTCTTAAGAGACAAGGTGGTTGGGTTGGAATTTGATTTAAAGCCCCGACAGAGGCGTTCTCTTAATGCCACCCTTGTCCTCGTTCCACCTCGTGGAAGGAAGTGACATGGCTTACTTGTTGATTTGGTGGATGCTCCGGCAGTGGATTATGGACAATCCCCATGTCTGGTTGAGGTGTGGGAGCTTGTTGTTGCTGTTGTGGAGGTTAAACTTGCTGCTGCGGCGGCTGCTGAGCCTGCTGCTACCGAGGAGGTCTTCTAGCCTTCAAAGTGGCAATAAACTGCCTCATTTTGTCCCAATTAATACTGCCCTGATCATTCAAGTCATAGATGTAGTCCTTAAAATGGAAGTAGTGATCTATATTGTGACCAGGCTATCGGTGAAAGACACAATACCGAGAGGTATCCACATTAGCAGGCCAGGCCGTTCTTTCTTTTGGCAAGGTGAGCAGGTTGGCGGCCATGAGTGCGTTAAAGATATCAGGAAGGCTCTCGGGTAATGGAGGGTATTGGGCCCTTTTGGGGTCTAGCAGTCTTCTTGGCTACTGGGGGCCATAGTTGGTGGGTGGTGGCACTTGGTGGTATTGTTGAGGAACTGGTGGGTTCGGGTGGACGGCTTGATTTTACGGAGGAGGATGGAAGGGTCGAGGGGGAATATTTGCTTGGGGAGCGGGATTAAAGAAGGGGAGTTGTTGTGGGGGTTGTGACGGTCTTGGGTTAGGGTGGCGGAAAGGTGCTAGGTTGCCAACCATGCCCACCTACTCATTTGTCACGGTACCCTCGGTTGTGCCACCACTATTGTTAACATTAGTGGTCTTCCTGACCAGCCTTGGTTTTTGTTCAAACATGCCCATGATGGGCGAGTCTTTCATTTGGGTCTGTATGTATCTAGCTCTCTCATAGAGCTCCTCCATAGTGCTTAGCCTATTCATGGCCAGAATGTGACGGAACTGTGGAGTAGAATTTGATATAATCATCTTAACCTGTTCTGTCTCCGAAAGGGTATCTTTTAGTTTCTCGGCCATAGCCCTCCATCTATCGGCAAACTGGATGAAGTCCTCCTCGGGCTTCATTTTCTCAACAACCAGATCTGTGACTGACAAGGATGGACCAACACGGTCCTTATATTTCTATAAAAATTTCTGCCGAACAATATCAAAATCACTAGCTTCAGCCGGCTCCAAAGAATAAAACCATTCAAGTGCTGGACCGTCTAGACACCTTCTAAATAAATAAGCCAAGGAGATCTTGTTGTCCTGCCAAAAGGAAGTCTCGTACATAAAATCTTTCAAGTGAATGAACGGGTTACCCGTTCCATTGTATCGCCAAAAATTTGGCATCTCGGAAGGAGGCAAGTGGAAAATCGGCAAAGTGGGGAGAGCAATCTCTGGAGCATTCTTCGGTGCAGTGACCTTCTTAAGCTACTCCTCCATGCTAGCTATCTTCTGGAGGAGTATGGTGTTGGTGTCGGACTCGATCGGGGCCGGATTGGAAGGGAGCGGATTTGGCATAGGCCTCCTTAAGATTTGGGGAGGTGGAGGATATTGTGGCCTAACCACTAAATGGCTTGCCGATTGAGTTGGCGTAGCCACGATAGGAGTTGGTGGACGTGAAGGAATTTTCTGTGAGACCGCCTAGTCATTAAGAGATGGATGGCCACCCGCGGCCTGAGGAGGGTTTGGAGATGAAGGTACAGATTTCTCTTTTAAAGCGGCCTGGACCACCTAACATTGAGAGTCATCTAATTGAGACAAAGCATGGATCAAATCATTAAGATTAAAAGATGGGGAACCGTCCCCAGATGTGTTTTGTGTGGTAGGTTGAGCTTGGGAGAAAGGTTTAACCTCTTGAGTAGTAGTATCTACCACATGAACTTGAGAATAATAAGCATGAGAGGGAGCATATTTTCTCTCATAAGGGGTGGAATCTTGAGGGGGAACCTCATAGGATGGGTCAAATTGACCCTCCTCATAACCATCATAAGAATAACCATAGTTGGCCATGTTAATGATTTTACCTGAACGAAGTTGCATGTTTAAGGAGAGGAAAATGTTTCAAACCAACAAGTATAAGTAAGAGATAATCTCCCAATCAAACAAATTGTTCACTCAAGTTGTAATGAACCCAAGATTTTAAGGTTATTCTTGAGATTAAAATGGATTTTAATGGTGTAATCAATTCTCACTTTTCAATGTGGGTCCTAGTCCCAAATTTGAGTGTAATCTGCAGGTCAAACTAAGTTCTTTCTCTCTCCTTACCAATGTATGGGTTAACTAAACTCCGGGTACTTCAAATGGTACCACCGGCCCGACGTCCGTGAGGGAATCCACGGGTGCGGGGACCTACGGAAGCCTTGGAAAATGAATTTCCAGTCCAAAGAGACAGAATGCTCAATGGAGGGTCCTTCCAATTCCAAGAAAAGGGTGTGGGATCCTAGAAGTGTAGAGAGAGGAGGTCTCTCAACCAAATGCCCTAGAATGCAAGCTAATGTAGGCAGATCAATCAATAATAATCAGATAAACAATAAATGCAGCCAACAGGTGAAGATAACAGCAATAATCAAGGTTCTGTTTGAAAACAGAACAAAATGGCGACCTGACAGCAGGCGCTGTATCAATAAACTGCGACTGTGTGACAGTCTCTAATCACAGTAAACAGTGGAAACGATGAGCAGCAAAGTAAAATAGCGTATTGGTGGGAGGCGCTGAATACGCAAATAACACCTCTGTGAAGGGGCGTCAATAGTAGTGAACAGTGACCGGAGTGTGAGGATAAACAACAGTAACTGAGAAATGACGCTTTGGTGTGAGGCATTGAATGCAGGAATGACCCCTGTGTGGAGGGGCGTCGATTAGAAAAATATGAAAATATTGAAAAATAAATGCAAACAGCGCCTCTGTGAGCAGTCGCTGACTGTTGAAATAGCAGCTGCAGGGTAGTTGCTACTCAGTTCCAGAGAATAGAAATCACTGAAAACTAACAGAAATCAAATTTTCTATCTTAAAAATGTTATGGACAGTTCAAAATTGGCTAATCCAGCGGGAGATGTGCACGTGGTGCACAAAGGGAGTGTGCTATATGGAGCACTAAGGAGGGGCACACGTGGGTGCTAAAGGAAGGACACGCGAGGGTGCGAAAGGGAGGGGCATACGTGGGTGCCAATGGAGGGGTAATCAAAATAAAAACATCAAGGGTCCCACCGTGATCGCTAATTTGTGAACGTGTCATATAGATATTTAAAAAGAAATAAAATTTAAAATTTCTTTAGAGAGAAATATTAAGAAAAATGATGAATATGCTAGCATGATATGTGGGAATAAAAGAAAATAGAAGAATAGCAGCATGTGATGCTCTAAGGGGAGTGATCGCCAGAGGGGTTACCTCAAAAATTAAGGGATGATCGCATGTACCTTGTGAAGAAGCGGGTGAGTGTGTGAATCCTTCCTTCCTCCTACCGGCCGGCCGATGAAGGGGGTTTTTACTTTGATTACCCTTGCAAGGCAAACAAAAACAAGCAAATACATGGATTAGCCAAAGTGTAGTATCAATGCTTTAATAAAATAGATATATTCAAAGTGGGCATGAACACACCTTGTGTGTTTGTTTAAAACCCATAAGAGGAGTAAAAGAGGTGGGAATTATGTATGCTATGTTTCACGCCCTGAGCCTTTAATTACAGTGGAAGACTCACTCGGGGAGCGTAAACAGCCAGCATGGTAAGCCTCTTGCAAGCAAGAATCAATCAGAGCGCAAGACAATCACATAAATAAATGTAATTGCACAATAATATTCAAACTCCAACTTTATTTCATAAATGATCATTATTCAAGACACAATCACTAATTTGATTTCCATTTTACTAGACTCAAGAAATAGGAAAATTACATTGACTCAATCTAGACACTTTAACTTCCTAAGTCTTCACTCTCATCTTTATAACACTTTCACTCGCTTCCGGATCCACTACTAGTATAGCCCAAATCCGAATCTGAACTATTTCCATCTCCTGAAAAATATTGGAAAGTAGGTCATGAGCACACTTGCCCAGTAGGTATCTTCGCATCAACATGAAGGCACTATTTAAGTAATTATCATTTTTGCTCTACAGTAATAAGGTAAAATCATGCGAATGTAAATCAATCATGCGATCAAATCAATAGAAACAAGATAACCATGTAAGATAGAATGATCAAGAATGAGCTAGCAAGAATATAACAAGAACATGATATTGGCCTTCCATGAACAAGAATGTAATGAGATTGTACTAGCAAGCCACATATTCCTCACTTTAGCATCTTATGCTTTAAGAGCAAGTGCTTCATGAATTTCTGTGGAATATCAAGCAAGAATGTCATGTCGTGCCGTGGATCTTTACTTATTTATAGAAATAGTACTCCCAGCGTAATGCGACGCCAGTAGCATCATACCCCATGATTTATAAATTAGTATGTTTCCGGCAATCAGCCTAGGGAACTAGCATAGAGCCCTTGAACACAATCAGTGCTCGATCGCATCTTCAGTTATAAATTAAGCTACTTCCACGCAGTATAACAGTAAAGTATGGCCAAGAATATAGTACTTCCAATAATTTCATGATAACAATAATCAATGAATGAATGCTTCAATTTTGAATATATGAGATCAAGAATGATATTTGGACTAAGTTATGCTTATAGAATAAATCGACAGCATAACGGTATTTTTCTTAACTTCCATTTCTTTTATATCAATTTAAGCAATATGACATGTTCTAGATTCATCAAGATTTGTCTAGAATCATTGGAATATCAACCCTTGGTCAAACCTTAGGTTAACATAAACAAGCTATGTAACGGTCATACGCTGGGCCGTTACATTATGTAACACGCCAGTAATGGGCCGTTACAGTGATCCGAGTCTTGAAAGATAAAAATAGACTCAGAGGAATGTGACGGTCTGGCACTGGGCCGTTACGTGAGCCTGACGGTACAGTTCAAGGTCGTTACATTTCAAGAATCAAAACCACGATAGAGTGTTCTAATTAATGGGCTTTCATTGGTACAACCAACTCGGCGTCCTAGTGGGAATCCCAGGCTCGCGAAGAATTACGGAGGCCTTGAAACAATGATTTCCTAGTCCATTGGAAGGATTATCCAATAGAGAGATCCTCATGTCCAAGATTGTGTTCCTATAGTGCAAAGTGTGAACTAATGACAACATACCAGAATATGTGCCATGTACTTATAGAATTGACTCTATTGACAGAGAGAGATATGTATAATCAATGTCAAAATTATGATAAAAACTCCGTCAATACAATGTTAAAAAGTCATGTTTTATAGTACAAAACTATAGAATTTGGTTTAACATAACTTAAGTAGAAGTGATGGCAAAAAATGCAATACCTATCATGAATAATCAAATATCCTTAAAATCACATGATTAGGTTTAAAACTTAAGTAACTAGGCTTTAACCATAATAAGATTGGCAGGTTGTATTCAGTCATAGGGTTGACAGAACACATGATGTAACGGTCTGGAGATGGGGCGTCACAGTGAAAGTGGCGGTCAGGACCCAGCCATTACATGATTGTAACGCGTCTGTCCAAGCGCGTTAAAAACATCAGTGCAATTCAAATACAACAGAGTTTGTAACGGTCTGTCGTAGGGCCGTTACTTCAAAGTGACGGTCCTATGCTAGTGCGTTACAGTATCTGCTAATAGAAAACAATCATAGAAACTAAGAGATCAACTCACATCATGTCTTTTATCAAAACATGATGAGCTTCTAGTCATGTTAACAAAGTAAGGCCATCTACATGCATATGTAATCATGAATAGATGAATAGTCATGTTTTAATTTCTTAATTTGGCTAAGAGGTGCATGATGTGCATAGAAAAAATAAAACATGAAATCAATGCTCTATAATGCATGGAATTCAATCAAACCAGAGGGCTTTTAGTCCTATCATGCTGTTTTTGCCGTTCATGAGATAACCTACCTCTTACTTAGACTGTAGTTTCTGAATTTGGTTGAGAACCTTGCCCTAGATCCCTTCCTTCTCTTGTGACTTTTTCAGCAACTTCTTTAGGCTCTAACTCCACGCCCTCTTGACCTAAAGATGTGAAATTCGGAGGGGAGTTAGTCTAAAGTATTATAAACAAATTATTCTAAAGAACTTACCTGAGATAATGACTCCTTACCTTGCTTCCTTACGTACAAGAAGTAAGGGTCGCACAGTTCAGAACTATGCCCTATTTATAGAGTTTGGGATATGGTTTGAGGATTAGATCGAGTTTAGAGTCCTTATTTCATCAAATCCTAATCTCTAAGAGTCCTTAGAGTCTTTACAATCCTTCCCAAGTCGATCCATAGTGGATAGGAACATCAAGTTCCAATCTTTTCATGAGTCCCTTCACTTACGGAACTAACAGGAATGTAACGGTCGAGTGCCCATGCGTTACATGGATGTGGCGGTCTTACGATAGACCGTTACAGTCATCGTAGCTTAGAGTTTCAATTTAAAAAACTCTTTTGTTAATTATACAAATCATTATATTATATTATTAGTATTTATCCTTAATATCCGTGGATAGGCTTAAATACCTTCTAGAATATGGGCCAAACCTAATGGTCTAGGTCCTAAACCCTTTTGGACTTCAATTAAGTGGGTTGGGTTAATTGATTAACACAACTTTGGCCTTATATTGAATATTTAGCCCAATTAATGCCAGAATATTATTTAAATAAGTAGAAATTACTTTTATAAATTTTGGGGCTCTACACCCTCCCCCACTTAGAAGAATTTGGTCCCTAAATTCAATTCATGGTTTGAGGAGAGTGTACTTACAATTAAATAATTTCGGGAATCTTTTCTTCATTACTGATTCGATTTCCCATGTTGCTTCATAAGGCCATGCTTTCTTCCATTGAATCTTCATCATAGGAATGACCTTGTTTCTGAGTTGACATACTTCTCGTTCCAAAATCTTCATTGGCGTTTATTCATATGTCAAGTCCTTCTTAATCTCCAGATTGTCATAAGTGATAATGTGATCTGGATCATACACATACTTCTTCAGCATCGAGACGTGAAATACGTCATGAACTCCTGCTAACTGTGGTGGCAAAGTCAAATTATAAGCCACTTCACCGATCCTTTCGAGGATTTCAAATGGACCGATAAATCTTGGATTTAGCTTTTCTTTAATGCCAAATCTCTGAATACCACGACCCGGAGAAACCTTTAGATATACATGTTCTCCTACTTGAAATTCCAAGTCGCGCCTTCGATTGTCAGCATAAGATTTCTGCCTATCTTGTGCCATTTTCATCCTTTCCTGAATGAGCTTGATTTTCTCTGTAGAATCCCTGATTAAATCGGGGCCTAGAAGTTACCTTTCCCCTATTTCATTCCAACATATTAGTAATCGACAACTTTTCCCATATAGAGCTTCAAAAGGTGCCATTTGTATGCTTGCTTGATAGCTGTTGTTATATGCAAATTCTACCAAAGGCAAGTGATCATGCCAACTTCCTCCAAAATCAATGACACAAGCCCTGAGCATATCTTCTACCACTTGATTTGCCCTTTCTGTTTGACCATCAGTTTGTGGATGGAAAGCGGTGCTAAAATTTAATCTAGTCCCAAGTGAATGTTGTAGGCTCTTCCAGAATTGTGATGTGAATCGGGGATCTCTATCTGATACAATAGCGATAGGGACTCCATGTAACTTGACAATTTCTTTTATGTATAGTGCTGCTAGAATATCTACATACCATCGACTTTTTATTGGTATAAAATGTGCAGATTTAGTCAATCGGTCTATAATTACCTATATTCCATCGTGTCCACCTCTTGTCTTAGGTAGTCCCATAATGAAATCCATTCCTATGCTCTCCCATTTCCATTCCGGAATACTTAAGGGATGTAATTTACCTGCGGGTCTGAAATGTTCCGCCTTCACTTGTTGACATGTGAGACACCGAGATACGAAGTCAGCTACTTCCCTCTTCATATTGGGCCACCAAAAGTTTCTTTTGAGATCCTGATACATTTTTGTACCTCCTGGATGAATGGTATACTTTGATTTATGTGCTTCTTCTAAGATCAATTTCTTTGTATCTTCATGATCGGGTATACACATTCGGCCCTTGAATAGCATTCTTCCATCTTCGGATATAGAAAAATCCGGTCTTTGTTAAATATTGGCCTTAATTTCCAGTAAAATTGGGTCATCCTCTTGTAACTTGGCCAAATCCTCAATCAATGTTGGTTGAGCTCGGATATTTGCCATGAAATAATTATCTTCCTTAATGTCAACATCTAGATTCAATTGAGCAAATTGAGGAACAAGGTTAGTCATACTAATCATGAGACTTGATAACATACCAATTGGTTTCCTGCTGAGCGCATCTGCTACAGCATTTGCCTTGCCAGGGTGATATTGAATAGCAAAATCGAAGCCTTTAAGATATTCCAACCATCTCCTCTGTCTCATGTTAAGCTCTTTTTGAGAAAATAAATATTTCAAACTTTGATGGTCTGAATAGACAATGAACTTTTCTCCATAAAGATAATGACGCCAAATTTTTAAGGCGAAAATAACTGCTGCTAATTCCAAATCATGTACAAGATAATTTTCTTCGTGACGTTTCAATTGTCCTGAAGAATAGCAAATCACCTTTCCATCTTGCATAAGGACACATCCTAAGCCAACTCCAGATGCATCCGTATATACTTCGAATCCAGCACCCTCTATTGGTAATGACAAAATAGGGGCTGTTGTAAGATGATTCTTAAGACTTTGGAAACTCTTTTCACAGTCCTTCGACCAGGCAAAAGGATTTTCCTTTCTGGTAAGTCTAGTTAAAGGAACCGCGATCTTTGAAAAGTCCTTTATGAATCTTCTATAATAGCCTGCTAGACCCAAAAAGCTTCTAACTTCAGATATAGTCGTTGGTCGGCTCCAATCTCTGACAGCTTCTACCTTAGAAGGATCCACAGCAATACCTTCTTTTGAAATAATGTGGCCTAGGAATGAGACTTCCTTGAGCCAGAATTCACACTTATTGAGTTTGGCATATAGCTTATGTTCTCTAAGTGTTTGTAAAGCTATCCTTAGATGTTCTTCATGTTCTTCTTTTGTCTTGGAGTATATCAGGATATCGTTGATGAAGACAACGATGAACTGATCTAAATATGGTTGGAAGACACTGTTCATAAGTTGCATGAATGCTGCTGGGGCATTAGTTAACCCAAACGGCATTACCACGAATTCATAGTGGCCATAACGACTTTGGAAAGCCGATTTGTAAATGTCCTCTTCTTTGATTCTAAGCTGATGATAACCTGATCTTAGGTCAATCTTAGAAAAATATTCTGCTCCCGAAAGCTGATCGAAGAGCTCATCAATACGCGGCAATGGGTATTTGTTCTTGATTGTAAGTTGATTCAATCGCCGGTAGTCAATGCATAACCTGAGAGAACCATCCTTCTTCTTGACAAATAAAACCGGCGCATCCCAAGGGGATGTGCTAGGTCTGATAAAACCCTTGTCTAGAAGTTCCTGTAATTGATTCTTTAATTCCTTGAGTTCTGTGGGGGACATCCTGTAAGGGGCTATAGAAACAGGTGCCGCACCTGGAATGAGTTCGATGGTAAAGTTTACTTCCCTCTCGGGCGGTAAATTAGATAGTTCAGATGGGAATACGTCCGGGAATTCATTTGCCATAGGAATGTCTGCTAAGATAATTTCCTTAGATTCGGTGACAATGACTGAAGCAAGAAAAGCTTTACATCCTTGCGAGATAAGTTTGCAAGCGTGTAGAGAAGATATAATGGTAGGATGCTTCTTGTGTTTGATGCCAAAAAAAGAAAATCTTGGAAGACCGGGTTTTCGGAAAGATATAATCCTATTTCGGTAGTTGATGTAAGCATCATGGTCTACAAGCCAATCTACCCCTAAAATGGCATCATATCCTTTCATGTCAAGGCATACTAACTTTGTGGGGAGATTGTGTCCTTCTACCACTACCTCACAATCAGGATAATAGTTGGTAAGCTTAGTTCCAGATCCTAAAGGTGTAATAATAGCGAGATCTGAAGGTAGGGGAACTGATGCAGTTGGTAAGGTTTTTGTAAAAGTGGTGAAGATATAAGATTGAGAAGCACCAGTATCAAATAGCACGAATACAGGACAAGAACAGATTTGAAGAGTACCTTCCATGAGCCCATCATTTTGATCCCTGGGCGCTTCTTCTTCATCTGTAACTGCATTGAGGCGAGCCTGCCTCCTACGTCCTCCATTATTTGGTTGGTCTTTCATAAGGGGGTAATCTGGCACACGATGCTCCCTACTTCCACAGCGTAAACAAGCACCTAGGCGCTTCCAGCATTCTTCAGCCGAGTGGCCGAATTTCTCACAAAAGGTGCACGCTGAGGCGACTTGCTCCTTTTCTTTCTTCACCTTTTTACTACTCTTTTGAGAATTTCCACCGTTCCCGTTCCTTGATCTTTTATTATTATCACGGCTTTTGTATGGTTCCGTGATGCTGAACTTTTCCTTTTTATAATGCCGATCAGAGCGCCGGCTAGATTCTTCTCCCTTTCCTTTCAACCTTTCGACCTTCTCTAAGGTCCTCTAGCATAAATATGCCCTTTGAACCATCTCCGCATAAGTGCGGATATTCTGTGTCCCCAGTTGTTGAATGAAACCGGGCCGTAACCCGTCCATAAATCAGTTTGCTTTTAATAAGTCTGTACTAATCAAATGTGGTGCATACGGTGCTAGTCTTGAAAACTGCAACTCATATTCTGCCACGGACATCATCCCTTGACGAAGGGAGGCAAACTCCATAACCTTCCTTTCCTTTACATGCTCGGAGAAATATTTGGCACGAAATAAAGTGAGAAAAACATTCCATGTATGTGGCGCATCGGACTGTCACGCCCCGAGCCTTTAATTACAGCGGAAGACTCGCTCGGGGAGCGTAAACAGCCGGAACCGATTTCCACCAAGTGCGAGCATCCTTGTTTAATTGGAACGTACCTAGACGGACTTTCTCCTGATCAGTGCATTGAATAACATCAAATATCCTATTCATCTCGTCGATCCAATTTTCTGCTTCGTCTGGATTGGAAGATCCATAGAAACACGGAGGATTTAGACTCCAGAAATTGCGATGAAGGTCTCCTGCCCTTGCCCCCGCACCACCTTGTGCTATAGTTTGTAGTGCCTGGGTGAGGCCGGCAACAATTTGTTGCATACCGTCCCAATCTACATGATGAGCCATGATAAGAATAATAAGGTACCTGAGAGAAAATAACAACTTGTTATTTCTCATGAAATTGGAATGAATCAAAATAATTCTTAAAGCTAATTAGCTATCTTATCCCGGGTTCTACCCAATCCTCACATGGGTGTGGAATTTTTCCTTAGTTCATAGGTAGGGGTCCTTAACCTTGGACTTATCCTATGACATGACTCTTTTCTTTAAGTCCCGAGACTTAGGCTCTGATACCAACTTAACTGTCACGCCCCGAGCCTTTAATTACAGCGGAAGACTCGCTCGGGGAGCGTAAACAGCCGGCATGGTAGCGCAAGACAATCACATAAATAAATGTAATTGCACAATCATATTCAAACTCCAACTTTATTTCATAAATGATCAATATTCAAGACACAATCACTAATTTGATTTCCATTTTACTAGACTCAAGAAATAGGAAAATTACATTGACTCAATCTAGACACTTTAACTTCCTAAGTCTTCACTCTCATCTTTATAACACTTTCACTCGCTTCCGGATCCACTACTAGTATAGCCCGAATCCGAATCCAAACTATTTCCATCTCCTGAAAAATATTGGAAAGTAGGTCATGAGCACACTTGCCCAGTAGGTATCTTCGCATCAACATGAAGGCACTATTTAAGTAATTATCATTTTTGCTCTAAAGAAATAAGGTAAAATCATGCGAATGCGAATCAATCATGCGATCAAATCAATAGAAATAAGATAACCATGTAAGATAGAATGATCAAGAATGAGCTCGCAAGAATATAACAAGAACATGATATTGGCCTTCCATGAACAAGAATATAACGAGATTGTACTAGCAAGCCACATATTCCTCACTTTAGCATCTTATGCTTTAAGAGAGAGTGCTTCGTGAATTTCTGTAGAATATCAAGCAAGAATGTCATGTCGTACCGTGGATCTTCACTTATTTATAGAAATAGTACTCCCAGCTCAATGCGACGCCAGTAGCATCATACCCCATGGTTTATAAAATAGTATGTTTCCAGCAATCAGCCCAGGGGACTAGCATAGAGCCCTTGAACACAATCAGTGCTCGATCGCATCTTCAGTTATAAATTAAGCTACTTCCACGCAGTATAACAGTAAAGTATGGCCAAGAATATAGTACTTCCAATAATTCCATAATAACAATAATCAATGAATGAATGCTTCAATTTTGAATATATGAGATCAAGAATGATATTTGGACTAAGTTATGCTTATAGAATAAATCGACAGCATAACGGTATTTTCCTTAACTTCCATTTCTTTTAGATCAATTTAAGCAATATGACAAGTTCTAGATTCATCAAGATTTGTCTAGAATCATTGGAATATCAACCCTTGGTCAAACCTTGGGTTAACATAAACAAGCTATGTAACGGTCATACGCTGGGCCGTTACATTATGTAACGCGCCAGTAATGGGCCGTTACAATGATCCGAGTCCAGAAAGATAAAAATAGACTCAGAAGAATGTGACGGTCTGACACTGGGCCGTTACGTGAGCCTGACGGTACAGTTCAAGGCCGTTACATTTCAAGAATTAAAATCACGATAGAGTATTCTAATTAATGGGCTTTCATTGGTACAACCAACTCTGCGTCCTAGTGGGAATCCCAGGCTCGCGGAGAATTACGGAAGCCTTGAAACAATGATTTCCTAGTCCATTGGAAGGATTATCCAATAGAGAGGTCCTCATGTCAAAGATTGTGTTCCTATAGTGCAAAGTGTGAACTAATGACAACATACCGGAATATGTGCCATGTACTTATAGAATTGACTCTATTGATAGAGAGAGATATGTATAATCAATGTGAAAATTATGATAAAAACTCCGTCAATACAATGTTAAAAAGTCATGTTTTATAGTACAAAACTATAGAATTTGGTTTAACATAACTTAAGTAGAAGTGATGGCAAAACATGCAATACCTATCATGAACAATCAAATATCCTTAAAATCACATGATTAGGTTTAAAACTTAAGTAACTAGGCTTTAACCATAATAAGATTGGCAGGTTGTATTCAGTCATAGGGTTGACATAACACAGGATGTAACGGTCTGGAGATGGGACGTCACATTGAAAGTGACGGTCAGGACCCAGCCGTTACATGATTGTAACGCGTCTGTCCAAGCGCGTTAGAAACATCAGTGCAATTCAAATACTACAGAGTTTGTAACGGTCTGTCGTAGGGCCGTTACTTCAAAGTGACGGTCCTATGCTAGTGCGTTACAGTATCTGCTAACAGAAAATAATCATAGAAACAGAGAGATCAACTCACATCATGTCTTTTATCAAAACATGATGAGCTTCTAGTCATGTTAACGAAGTAAGGCCATCTACATGCATAGGTAATCATGAATAGATGAATAGTCATGTTTTAATTTCTTAATTTGGCTAAGAGGTGCATGATGTGCATAGAACAAATAAAACATGAAATCAATGCTCTATAATGCATGGAATTCAATCAAACCAGAGGGCTTTTAGTCCTATCATGCTGTTTTTGCCGTTCATGAGATAACCTACCTCTTACTTAGACTGTAGTTTCTGAATTTGGTTGAGAACCTTGCCCTAGATCCCTTCCTTCTCTTATGACTTTTTCAGCAACTTCTTTAGGCTCTAACTCCACGCCCTCTTGACCTAAAGATGTGAAATTCGGAGGGGAGTTAGTCTAAAGTATTGTAAACAAATTATTCTAAAGAACTTACCTGAGATAATGACTCCTTACCGTGCTTCCTTACGTCCAAGAAGTAAGGGTCGCACAGTTCAGAACTATGCCCTATTTATAGAGTTTGGGCTAGGGTTTGAGAATTAGATCGAGTTTAGAGTCCTTATTTCATCAAATCCTAATCTCTAAGAGTCCTTAGAGTCTTTACAATCCTTCCCAAGTCGATCCATAGTGGATAGGAACATCAAGTTCCAATCTTTTCATGAGTCCCTTCACTTACGGAACTAACAGGAATGTAACGGTCGAGTGCCCATGCGTTACATGGATGTAGCGGTCTTACGATAGACCGTTACAGTCATCGTAGCTTAGAGTTTCAATTTATAAAAACTCTTTTGTTAATTATCCAAATCATTATCTTATATTATTAATATTTATCCTTAATATCTGTGGATAGGCTTAAATACCTTCTAGAATATGGGCCAAACCTAATGGTCTAGGTCCTAAACCCTTTTGGACTTTAATTAAGTGGGTTGGGTTAATTGATTAACACAATTTTGGCCTTATATTGATTATTTAGCCCAATTAATGCCAGAATATTATTTAAATAACTAGAAATTACTTTTATAAATTTTGGGGCTCTACACTATGGATGCAATGTAAGCTATCAAACTATGCGCTTGACCACTACTGATGCAATGAACATAATAATATGTAGTGTATAACAGGGAAACATCAAGTATAAAGGGGATGTCCTCTTCTGCGCCTGTAAGCAAAAGAGGAGAGGAGCTTTAGCAACAGCAGCGGCAGCGGCAGCGGCAGGGAAAAGGAGATCACCAAAGGAAGAAGACCCCACTGTGAGAAGAACCTGCAAAAATTGTTAGCAAAAAAAAAAGATCGCTTCTCTCTCTGTATGTCTATGTGTCACCTCTCGCGCGCGCAGGAAATCGTTTGTATTTATAAGGCTAAAGATCCTTATTATAATGGGATTAAAACAAGGATAGCCATCATCCAGCAAGGATCTCCCTTCCCCAATCGAATATGGTGTTAAAATGAAGAAGGACTCTTCCTGGGAAGGTTGCAGACGAAACGGAGATGGAGACTTAAATGTTGACATCAGGGTGGTCGCTAATTGAAATGACGACTGTGCACGCAGTCGCTAATTCCTGAGTTAATTTATAGAAATAAATGACTTTCCATATTTAAAAATAGGAAATGACGCCTTCTGGAATGGCGTTAATTAATCAGCTCCTTAAAAGCTGATGTCAATGCCTTGAATTTTATTTTAAATGGATTTTGAAAAATCAAGAAATGACGCCTGCATGCGCGATCGTTGACTATTGAAATAACGACACCCAACTAGTCGTCAATTAAATGACGCCCTACTGCCAGTCGTGAATTATAAATATGATAGAAAAATTCTAAATGAATTAAAAAACTTCATATTAAACCAATATTGAAGTCCACTTTAGGGCATCACATCGTGACATGAGATTTACTCAACATAGTGTCAATTTTATCGTGTCTACAAGTAGTAGTTTCCTGCTTTTCCTGCTTTACTACTACTGCTGCTGTTTTAGTTGTTCCGTGTTACTGCGTTGTTTTTCATTGGGGATCCGCGGGACCCCTACTGGGCCAGTGACACGAGGCTCACCCCTGCTTTTCAGGTGTGGTCGTCTCTGCTTCGTTGGCGGTTCCTGGTGTGGCGAGTTCGTAGTTGCCAGCGGTACCTACGTCGGGCTTCCCCCGACCTCAGTGTATGTCTTTCTTTCTATCCGACTGTATTTGTCTTTCTTTTGGACTGGACTCGGGTATAAATTTTAATTTTAACTGTTAATTAAAAGGTAATTTTATTTCTACTACTTTAGCAAACCTGATTAATGAAATTTAACTACTTACTGTTATATCTGCGACTTCAATGTACTACACGATAATCCTTCTTCCCTTCGGAGCTTTACAGCTCTTGGGAGGTGTTGGCCCAGTGAATTGGCAAGCAAGAGGGGGTGAATTGATTGCCGACTAATTAAAATGTTCGATAGAACAAGACCCAAAAAATTAAATTCAATCTCACAACAATAGCGCACTTCTAGAACACGGCAACCACAAGTAGAGGACTACATCATCATTAAAGATTTGATATAGTGAACAAATAAACACACTCAATGAAAGAACCTAGAACTAAAGATGAATAATATCGAACCACACCTCAAGAATGATGGCAAGCAACCGCGCAAGCATCAAACCATAGGACGCAAGGATATTTTTAGGTGGTTCGGATGCACTGAGTGCGATCCTACATCCACCCCTCCCAACTGAGAGGATTCCACTAGAGATGAGCCACACAAGTGCAGCCCACACACACACACACGAGATAAATTACCTCAATCCACACACACAACCATCTCAATGATAACCACGGATATCACTCGGAGATGGTATCTCCGACCACACACACATGAATATCTGATATTTGATACAATCAACTCCATAAACAAGATAAGGCATGAAAACAACTCAAAGAAACTGAGATCGGGCTCCCCCTGTTTGATTGCGCCAGTTTGCTTGAAGTATCCTGCGAACTTAGAAGTTCCCTTGACAGGGTGAAGATGAGGATGAGGCTTGATGAGCGATTTCAGCGCGATAACTCATTATAGGATGCAGATTAGCTTGGAATCTCCTTCTTATGCACGGATGAGACCTTCTTCTAGCACTTCCTTGGTCGCTCCTCTCCCTTGGAGTATATGGTGGCCAAGACTCTTGTGGCTCTAGTTTTCTCCTCTGCGTGTGTTGTTCGAACGCTCTAATCATTTAACATTAATATCTTGGACGAGGGGGCTCTGATCTGGAGGAGAGAGAGGAGGAATCTCCTCAAAGATTGGCTCTCGAATGGCTGACCTGGCAGCCAATCCGCCAGGTGTTAATCCGCCGATCTGAAACGTAAAATAGAGATTAGGAGTGATACTTTATGTTAAAAAGGTTTAGATGGCTAATCCATGTCCCAATTGGTTAAGTACAAGTAAACCACGTGATTAACACCCTAGGAACACCCTAATTATGTTTAGAGAAATTTTCATTTTGAAAAATGCGGAAATTAGGATGTAGGCAAAAGGGGTCGACCCATCTAGCCAGGTGGGTCGTCCCATGTATCAAATAGATTCTGTTTCTAGAGTCTGTGATTTACAGGGGTCGACCCCCCTTGGCAGATGGGACGTCCCATCTATCCTAGAGACAAAAACAAGCTTCTGTTCTTACAGGGGTCGACCCATCTGCTAGGGGGGGTCGACCCATTGATATCTAGGCATGAAAAAAGCATTGATCATTGGCTGATTCAAGGGTTTTTCAATCATGAGCATTTAAGGAAATGGGAGAAGTATTTCTTACCATGTTTGGACATGTATGAACAACTTTTCTTACCTTTCATAAAGATCATACTTCCCTTTACTTTCACTGCACATTCTGTCTATTCTTGGGTGTAAAACTTGAGCTGATTTGCCATCCTTTCTTACAACATATCATGTCTCACAATGGAAGAGATAGGAAACCATGGTTAGTATGACATTCACAATGAAAGGGAGCTGCACAAGGATTTAGATGGAAGCAAGGTCATGAACACACTAAAATGCATTATTCAATAGAAACAAGTGTTTTGTCATCTTCAAAATCAACAGGGGCACAACAATCTCCCCCTTTTGGATGATGACAAAACCCAATGCAATTTGAGCTTATTGAAGGAAGATTGTGAAATTTAAAACTGAGAAGATTTATACTTTAATTATAGCCACACATATATAAGTGCAAAACTCATTTTCAATGAGAGCAAAAAGAATGAGTTATTTAGAGCCATGCCAAGTAGATATCAAGAACCATGTTGTCATTTTTCAACCATCGTCAAGCAACAAAGTAAAAACTTGAGCAATTCAGTTACCAAACAAAAACATGAATGTAGCCGAAGTTCAGTTACCAAAAGGCATGAATATTGCATAACATGTTCACAAAGTGCTTTCAGCAAATTGCATTACATTCCTCTCCCTTGTTGTCATGAGCAAAAAGGAACCATGCATTGTAGCATCACAAGATAAGCTTGACATAGTGTTGTTGGGTAGAAACAAAGGGGTAGAGAGAAGCAAAATGACCAAAAGGGTGATGAATGGAGCATGGTCACACAAGCAAGCATGCATGCAGTGAAATACAAAATATAGTTAAGCAAACAGCTTCCCTAGTAAGGTTTAAACAAAATGGGCAGCTTCATAGTTAGAACTGACAGAAGAGTCATTCCTAGATAGATTAGTTATTTGGTCCTAAAACAGACTCCCAGATTCGCTGGAGCATTTGGTTTTGAGCATCAAGAGTATTGGAGATGGATTCAAATTGGTGCAGGAACAACTCATGATGTAGCTTCAGTCCACCCACTTCCTCAGTCAGCTGGTCCACCTTTAGTTCAATTTGATGAAGACGAGATCCAGAAGGCTCTTTTCCAGAACTGCTTCGTTTGGCCCGAGAGGAGCTAGGAGGTGGCTGAGCAACATCTGTAGCAGCAGGACCTTCTTCTTCATCATGGTCCCTATCTTCATCTGACTGGTTTGCTTTTCCTTTGATTTTCTTCAAATGTCGAACAAGCTTTCCATGTTTATCGTTCTTGTAGCCCATATTGTTGCATAGACTTTCTCCAGTATATATATCCTTGTGTGGCAGTTCTTCATAGACTTCTTTTTCCATGTCAAGACGGAGGTGTTTAAAAACAACAGTCAATTGTGCAGCATATGGAAGACTGCGTCTCTTCTCTCTATGACATAGTAGCATTAAATCAAGCATGAGACTTGGAAGGTCAACTGCACAACCAGTGTAAAGGCAGTGGAATAGAAATTTGTGGATTCTATTGACTTTTTGTCTACTGCCTCCCCTGGGATAAATAATGGTGGTGAAGAGATGGTGAAGAATGCACTGGGCAGGGGGGAAAACATTGGCATTCAAAGCCTATGGAATATTATCTTCAGTAAGGATTACTGTATCATCGAAGCCCATCATAATTTTGTAAATATCCACTTCATCCAACACTACATCTGCTAGTTTTGTAGCAGAGTCATTTGGAAGTCCAAAGATGCGACTGAAAAGTCCGGGATTCAGCAAGATAGATTTGTTGTTGACAGCTGTGTAGACTTTGTTGTTCTTAATCACCATATTTTGATAAAATTGTAGAACTAATGAGGGATAGAACTTTCGATGGTCAGATATGAACTTTTCCCAGTTTTCCTGGGAGTCAATCAAATCATATAACTCAGGGACCATGAGAGTAACATCATTAAAGTCCACTACTCTGGGTCGCATAATCGTACGAGGATATATGCTAGAAAATATGGAGCCTTTAAGTACCTCATCATGAATCCTTTTAGTCCGCCTCTCTGATTTCTTTCCAGCTTTGATAGGAATTGCTTGGGGAGCTTCATCTTCAGGGCTAGAGGAGTGTGGATCAGCTACGGACGATGAAGCCTTTGTAGCAACCTGACTCCTTGGACGCTTAGCCATAGCCTTTGTCCGCGGAGCCATTGAAGAGCCTAGACTCAAACCGCAGGAAACTCGCCTTTCTCTTCTTGAGATGGAGGTTTACAGCCGACCTTGGAAGAGGCTTCCCTCCACCAGTCAGGGTTCCTTTGCACCTTTGTGGGAAGAAGAGATGCGCCCTTGATGCTCGCCAAGGAGGGGGCGGCGGTAGCCGCAGTGGTGTCCGCCGGATGGAATGTGTGGAGAAGGGGGGAAGAAAGAATGAGGCCTTTTCGGTTGAAGGTGTGCGGCTAGGTTAGCAAGGGGATGCTTTTTAAGTTGGTATCCTCGGTCAACAAGTGGGCTCAAGTGGGGTTTGACCGGGTATTACAAATGATATGGGTAGACAAGCCAAGAAGGAGATGGGTCGACCCCCTTTTGAGATGGGTCGACCCCCTTAGCATCCCAGAAATGAGAACAAGGCAAATTTTTTTAGTGGAATAGGATGATTTGGCTGACTCACTGGACCATTGAAAGAATGGTTTTGGTAAGATAGAAAGTGAGTCCGAGTGAGAAATGCTATAGCGATATCCAGAATAATTATTTTAAGACCTTCTAACTTTCTCTAACTAAGGAACTTGTTCAAACTATCATTCCACATAGAAGCTAGCACCTTATTTCAAGTAAGGAAGTTGAGACTTTCCAAGAACCAAAGAAGGATTTATGCAAGAACACCAACATAGGTGGATCCATGCAGGGTTATTATTCAAGCACGAATAACAGAGTTAAACTTTATTATAATATGTGTTGCACACTGATATGCATATGCACGAGGGAGTTTGAGTGGACATTGTTTGAACTAGGGATCATTTTTACGAACTACAGTGAGTGGGATGTAATGACATTTTATGCACTATGATGAGATGCAATGGCATATGAACATTTGAGGTTGTGAAACAAAAGAAAATTGGACTCGAAGCAGGAGAACTAAGTAACTAGTGGTGAAACTTTGCAAGCCTATCTATGTGCTCTACACACTACAAATTCCCATTTCTCATCTGAGGGTTATGAATCTTTCTTTGCTGAGAGGTTTTGTAAAAATGTCAGCTAATTGCTTATCAGTTTCAATGAACTTCAGCTCAAAGTCTCTTTTATTTACATGGTCTCTCAAAAAGTGATGACGGATTTCTATGTGTTTGGATCTAGAGTGATGAATTGGATTTTTTGAAAGATCAATGGCACTCTTATTATCACACATGATAGGAACACATTTTAGAAGTACATCAAAATTGACTAATTGGTGTTTGATCCAAAGAACCTGTGCACCACAGCTACCGGCAACCATATATTCGACTTCGACAGTTGATAATGCCACGGAGTTTTATTTCTTGGAGGCCCAAGAGACTAGGCAACCTCCGAGAAACTGGCATGTGCCAGTCGTGCTTTTTCGATCAATTAAACACCCAGCATAGTCGGTATCAGTGAATGCCACAAGCTTAAAATCACATCCACGAGGAAACCAAAGTCCCAAATCAATCGTACTGGCAAGATAACGAAAAATTCTTTTCACGGCACCTAAGTGAGACTCACAAGGATATGATTGATATCTAGCACAAAGACAGACTGCAAAATATATATCAGGTTTACTTGCTGTCAGGTATAGGAGAGAGCCTATCATACCTCTATACAACTTTGGCTCGACCTGTTTACCTTTGCAGTCCTTTTCCAACTTGACACCGGTGGACATTGGTGTGTCATAAGGCTTTGCCCCTTCAAACTCGTACTTCTTCAGGAGCTCCAGCAAGTATTTTCTTTGGTTTATAAAAGTTCCATCTTTCCTTTGTTGAATTTGCAGCCCCAAGAAGTAATTGAGTTCGCCCATCAAACTCATCTCAAATTCCGCCTGCATAAGCTCAGAAAATTCTTTGCACAATAATTCGTTAGTTGATCCAAAAATGATATCATCAACGTAAACTTGGACAAGTAGCAAATCATTTCCAGCAAGTTTGGAAAATAAGGTTTGATCTACAGAACCCCTTTTGAAATCATGTTCAATCAAGAATGAACTTAGACGGTCATACCAAGCTCGTGGGGCTTGTTTTAGACCATACAAAGCTTTATCCAGTTTGAACACATGATCCGGATTTTTTATGTCCTCAAATCCCGGAGGTTGCTCAACAAACACTTCTTCTTTGATAAAGCCATTTAGAAATGCGCTCTTTACATCCATTTGATACAATTTAAATTTTTTAGAGCAAGCAAATGATAATATGATGCGCACGGCTTCAAGGCGAGCAACCAGTGCGAATGATTCATCAAAATCGATTCCGAGTTCCTGACAATATCCCTTGGCCACAAGACGGGCCTTGTTCCTAACAACCACACCTTGATCATTTAATTTGTTTCAAAAAACCCATTTCGTTCCGATCACGTTGTGGTTGTCAGGACAGGGCACTAGTTTGCAGACTTCATTCCATTGGAATTGGTGTAGTTCCTCGTGCATTGCCATTACCCAGAAATCATCTTTTAATGCATCATCAACACATTTTGGTTCTACTTGAGATGTGTGTGCAAAGGTGTTTAGAACAAGCATGAGTTTCAAAGATAATCGAGTTTTTATACCTTCATTCACCTTACCCAGAATATGTTCTGATGGATGGTCCTTATGGTACTTCCACGTGGGAGGCAGATCTGGGTGAGTAGGAGGCATATCCTTCATTTGTTCCGCACTCTTTTCTTCAGCTTCATCTTTTTATTCGGTTTTTGTGCCAGATGTGGATGGATCATGCTATTTTTCTGATTTTGTGTTCCCTTGGTTATTGTCCTGCAAAAAATCAGATTTCTCATTAGTTGTGATGTAATTCTTAGAAATACCTTCATCAACTATCACATGTGGGATCTCTTCAATTACCATTGTTCTTTTTTTGAAAACACGAAATGCTCTAGAGTTATTAGAGTAGCCCAAGAAAATTCCAACATAACTTTTTGCATTGAATTTCTCTAGATCATCCTTACCATTATTCAAAATGTAACAAATGCTCCCAAAGGTTTTAAAATATGAAATATTGGATTTCTTACCTTTGTAGAGTTCATAAGGTGTTTTATTTACAAAGGGTCTTACCATTGCGCGGTTTATTATGTGGCAAGCTGTGTTTACCGCTTCAGCCCAAAAATAACGAGGAAGGCTCCGCTCACTCAGCATTGTTCTTGCCATATCAATTAGCGTTTGGTTCTTCCTTTCAACTACGCCATTTTGCTCCGATGTTCTAGGTGCAAAAAAGTTGTGAGTGTATCCTTCACTCCTGTAAAACTCATCAAAATGGGTGTTATCAAATTCACGTCCATGATCACTTTGCAATCGGGTAATCATATAACCTTTCTCATTCTTAACCCTTTTGTAAAAGACTTGAAATTCCCTCAAAACATCAGACTTGCTGCTTAGAAATAGAACCCATGTAAAGTGAGTGAAATCATCAACAATGACAAAGCCATAACACTTACCCTCTAAACTGTGAGTCCGAGTTGGACCAAACAGATCAAAGTGCAGAAGCTCCAAGGGGCGAGTGGAAGAAATGATGTTTTTAGATTTGAAAGATGATCGAGTTTGTTTACCCTTAGCACAAGCTTCACAAATTTTATTTGCATCTAACTTCATCTTAGGAAGCCCTATGACGATATTATTTTTGCACAATTTTGAAATAACACTACTGCTAGCATGGCCTAATCTACGGTGCCAAACCCAAAAACTGTCGACATCATTAGCAACTAAACACATGTGTTTGCAAGGAATTTCATTAAAGTCAATTGTATATACATTATTCTTTCTAAGTCCTAGAAATTTTATTTCATTTGTGTGACTATCTACAATGGTGCAATGTGATGATTCAAAAATGATTTTGTGTCCTTTATCACACAGTTGACTAATACTGAGAAGATTGTGATTGAGGCCATCTACCCACAAGACATTGTCGATGGTACTGGAGTTATTTACACTTACCTTTCCAATACCACCAATGTTACCTTTGTCGTTCCCACCGAAAGCAACGAAACCTCCCTCTTTTTCTTTAAGCTCAGCAAATAATTTCTTATTTCCGGTCATGTGCCTCGAGCAGCCGCTATCTAGAAACGAGTGTGATTCACCAGCCTTGAGGCATCCCTACAACAAGACATAAGCTCAAGGAACAAATTTTGGTACCCAAGCTAAGTTGGGTCCATGCTTGTGAGATTTGTTATTCATGAAAGCATTTCTTGACTTCCGAGCAAAAAACTCATCATCTTGACTCAATGTACGACAATATGACATGACATGACCAATGCGACCACAATAGGGACAAAAGACTCTGTTTCTTCTTGAATTTCTTTTCTCTGAATCTGAAAATCCTTGTTGATGTTTAGCCGAGCTATCTTTCATTTTCTCATGCGAGGAAGATTTACCACTTGTAGCGGGCACAATGGACAAAAAAGATGTCATCAACTTACTTTCAAATGGTTTCTTTTTGATCGGTTCATAACTGATTCCTTCTTTTTGAAAATTAACTCTAGTTCCAAGAACATTCTCAAGGTTATCCCTTCCTTTAACAAATTTGGCCAAGGCATCTTTTAACTTGTAAATCTCTTGGTTTAAGGTGAGAATCTTTTGATTGGATTGATCTAATTTCTCATGACATATTGAGATTTGGTCCCTCAAGATTTTATTGTCATTCCTCATTTTCTCATTTTCATTTTCAAGAGTGTGGACTATAGCATCTTTCTTTTCACTACAGCGTTCATTTTCAAGATTGAGGAACTGGACATTTTTTATGTTTTCTAGCTCACTCTTGAGATGCAGTTCAGTTTCCTCGTGACTTTTAATCTTCTCAAGCATGGCTTCATTTACAGTTTTCATGTCAGTACAAGTTTTTGTTAGTTCAACAATTTTGTCATTTGAACCATCGACATGCACATAAGTTCCATTTTCTTTTTTTTCAACTGTTTATTCTCAGGTCTTATTTTCTTAAATTTAGAATAAAGAGTAACATATTCAGACTCCCACTGTTCTGGAGTAAGAGTATCTGAGTCAGAGAGTACCTCATCTTGTTCTTCTTCATGTGCCATTAGACACATGCTCTTCATAAGCTCTTCTAGTTCTTCATCCTCTCCATCATCCTCGTCGACCTCATCGTCGCTCCAGGTAGCGACCATTGCCTTGGGCTTTATCTCTTTGTCCTTCTTGAATTTATTTTTCAGCTCAGGACATTCGCCACGCATGTGGCCAGGTTTTTTGCATTCATAACATATTACATCCTTCAGCTTACTTCCTTCCATCTTCCACTTGGACTGTTTCTTCAGTGGATTTTTAAACTTTCCTAAAATTTTGTTTCTTGCTCTCAGGAATCTTCTCACCTTCCTGGTCAGCATAGCAATGTCTTCCTCCTCATCAGTATCTTCTGTGGAGTCTTCATCACTTGAACTGGCCGGCTCTGGATTTGCCTTTAGTGCAATTGTCTTCTTCTTCTTGCCTTCTTCTTCAGACCTCTTAACATTGATTTCGTAGGTCATAAGTGACCCAATCAACTCATCCAAAGTCAAAACAGACAAGTTTTTCGAATCTTCAATCACCGTGGCTTTAGTGTGCCACGCTGGTGATAAGGATCTCAACACCTTGCGAACCAATTCTGAGTTAGAGTAGTCCTTCCCTAGTGCCTTCAGCCCATTTGAGATTTCTACAAGTCTCGCAAACATTTTTGATATGGTCTCCTCCGGCTTCATCTGGAATAGCTCATAGTCTCTTATCAACAAATTGGTCATTGTTTCTTTAACTTCTGACGTCCCTTCATATATCAGCTTCAATTTTTCCCACATTTCTTTAGCACTGGTACACATAGAGACACGAGCGTACTCGTTAGGATGAATGGCACATTGGATAATATTCAAAGCATTAAAGTTCATAGTTGCTTGTTTAATGTGTTCATCAGACCATTTTTCCTTCATTAGGAGGTAGAGTATGTGGACCTTTGTTGACAACGGTCCAGATCTCATGACTTTGAGCGTGAAGAAATATAGTCATTCGATTTTTCCAATAACTGTAGTTCGTCCCGTCAAAGAATGGCGGTCGATGAATCGAATGCCCTTCGGGCATCATCCCTTTCCTTGCCATTTCAAAGGATCACTCTATGAACCGTGGGGTTCTAAAGAAAGCCGAGGCTCTGATACCAATTGTTGGCCCAGTGAATTGGCAAGCAAGAGGGGGTGAATTGATTGCCGGCAAATTAAAATGTTCGATAGAACAAGACCCAGAAAATTAAATTCAATCTTAGAACAATAGCGCACTTCTAGAACACTGCAACCACAAGTAGAGGACTACAACATCATTAAAGATTTGATATAGTGAACAAATAAACACACTCAATCAAAGAACCTAGAACTGAAGATGAATAATATCGAACCACACCTCAAGAAAGATGGCAAGCAACCGCACAATCATCAAAACATAGGACGCAAGGATATTTTTAGGTGGTTCGGATGCACCAAGTGCGATCCTACATCCACCCCTCTCAACTGAGAGGATTCCACTAGAGATGAGCCACACAAGTGCAGCCCACACACACACACACGAGGTAAATTACCTCAATCCACACATACAACCGTCTCAATGATAACCACTGATATCACTTGGAGATGGGATCTCCGACCACACACACATGAGTATCTGATATTTGATACAATCAACTCCATAAACAAGATAAGGCATGAAAACAAGTCAAAGCAACTGTGATCGGGCTCTTTCTGTCAGATTGCGCCAGTTTGCTTGAAGTATCCTACGAACTGAGAAGTTCCCTTGACTGGGTGAAGATGAGGCTGCGGCTTGATGAGCGATTTCAGTGCGATAACTCGTTGGAGGATGCAGATTAGCTTGGAATCTCCTTCTTCTACACGGATGAGACCTTCTTCCAGCACTTCCTTGGTCGCTCCTCTCCCTTGGAGTATATGGTGGCCAAGACTCTTGCGGCTCTGGTTTTCTCCTTAGCGTGTGTTGTTCGAACGCCCTAATCATTTGACATTAATATCTTGGACGAGGGGGCTCTGATCTGGAGGAGAGAGAGGAGGAATCTCCTCAAAGATTGGCTCTCGAATGGCTGACCTGGCAGCCAATCCGCCAGGTGTTAATCCGCCGATCTGAAACGTAAAATAGAGATTAGGAGTGATACTTTATGTTAAAAAGGTTTAGATGGCTAAGCCATGTCCCAATTGGTTAAGTACAAGTAAACCACGTGATTAACACCCTAGGAACACCCTAATTATGTTTAGAGAAATTGTCATTTTGAAAAATGCGGAAATTAGGACGTAGGCAAAAGGGGTCGACCCATCTAGCCAGGTGGGTCGTCCCATGTATCAAATAGATTCTGTTTCTAGAGTCTGTGATTTACAGGGGTCGACCCCCCTTGGCAGATGGGACGTCCCATCTGTCCCAGAGACAAAAACAAGCTTCTGTTCTTACAAGGGTCGACACATCTGCCAGGGGGGGTCGACCCATTGATATCTAGGCATGAAAAAAGCATTGATCATTGGCTGATTCAAGGGTTTTTCAATCATGAGCATTTAAGGAAATGGGAGAAGTATTTCTTACCATGTTTGGACATGTATGAACAACTTTTCTTACCTTTCATAAAGATCATACTTCCCTTTACTTTCACTGCACATTCTGTCTATTCTTGGGTGTAGAACTTGAGATGATTTGCCATCCTTTCTTACAACATATCATGTCTCACAATGGAAGAGATAGGAAACCATGGTTAGTATGACATTCACAATGAAAGGGAGCTGCATAAGGATTTAGATGGAAGCAAGGTCATGAACACACTAAAATGCATTATTCAATAGAAACAAGTGTTTTGTCATCTTCAAAATCAACAGGGGCACAACAGGAGGCTTCACGGGTTCCAAGTGGTATCGGGTCTACTCGGTAGTCCTATCGGGTATATCCGGTATCCGGAGTCCGGGTCGTCATACTCTGTCTCCGTGTGTGTTTGGGGTTGTATCCCGTGTTTACAGGGTTTACTCTACGTGTGTGTTGGGGCGCGTCCCCGTGTGTGTGCAGGCGTCGTCCTGCGTGTTGTTGGAGCGTCGCCTCCGTGTTGGGGATTTATCCCTGTGTGTGTTGGAGCCTTGCTCCATGTTGGGGAGTCTTCCCCGTGCTGGTTTATCCAATGAGTAAATCCTTACCGGTTTAGTAAGGGGTGGACGTAGGGAGCCAGTCGTGGTCCCGAACCACCTTAAAAACCCCTGTGCCTTGTGGTTTGCATTGTGTGATTGTGTGTTCCTTGCTTACTCCGTTTAGTCGATCATGTGAGATCAGAGAGATTGAGTGAACTTACATTACTTTGTTAGTCTATTTCCTTCAATCTCGTCAAACTTGTTAATTCCGCTTAGTTAGTTTTTAATTTACCATTTTTATTAGGGGACAATTCAACCCCCCCTTCTTGTCCACTTGCCTACTCAGGACCAACAATTGGTATCAAAGCACGGCTCTAATTTCTTGGGTCTAACGACCTTTAGAGTGATCCCTCGGCGAGTTTCATTGAACATCATGTCTATATGTTGCTTGTCTTCTCTTCCACCTCATTTTGATGGTCACAACTACATTTCTTGGAGAAATAACATGTGTGTTTATCTTGGAGTTTATGAACCTGAAATGTGAAAAGTGATATGTAATGGTCCTTATAAACTCCCTGCAAATGAAAAAAAGTGGAATGAAAAACACATCAAGAAAAATGCTATAAATGTTACTGCATTAAATATTTTGAAGAATAGCATAGAATCTGATATGATTTCATGATTTCCAATGTGCAGATCAAAAAGGGAGCTTGGGGATGAGCTGGCATGCAAGTATGAAGAAGATACAAAGGATACATGCTTGATGGCTCATGGAGAAAGTGAAGGTCAGGTAAATTCTGACTCCGAAGATCTTTCAATTGAAGACTGGTAATTAGCATATGTCGATTTGCATGACAGATGCAAAAAATATAAATCTGAAATGAAGAAATTGAAAAAGAAAAATGATGAGAATGGACATGCTAATTATTCATGTGAAAATTGTAAAACTTTAGAATCCAAAATTGAAACTCTACAAGACCAAAATGAATCTCTTGAATCCAAAGTCGAATTGCTTTCAGATGAGAACTCTTGTTTTATTGAAGATGTTGAAATGGCCAGAAATTTTAATATCTCTCTTGCATCTGAAAATGATTGTCATGATTTATGTGAGCAAAATGAAACTTTATTGTTTAAAATCTCCTTGCTTGAGAAAAATAAAGAATGCCTTAAAAGCAAGTTAGCTTCTCTTTCTGATGATGAGAAAATGTTTAAGAAATTACTTGATTCTGATATTGATAGCAAGAGCATTATGACTGAAAATGAAGATCTTAAAAAGAAAAATGGTGCCATGCTAATCGAGAATTCTTTGCTTGAAGGTAGATTGAAATGTCTTGCGAAACTTGAAAAAGAAATTTCATTGTTAAAATTTAAGAATGAACAGCTGCTTGCTAAGATCTCAAAGTTTGCTGAAACTGAGATAGTTCTTGAAAAAGTGACTGAAAAATTGCATGCTATAAATGATGAAAACAAGGAAATCATGTAAGAAAATGAGAAACTCACATCAAAGAATTATCTATATAGTGATAAAATCCTTGCATGCGAAGAAGAAATCACAAATGTTGAATTACATATTTCTGCTCTGGAAGAAGAAGTGAAAATGTTGAAAGATGATGTATCTAGATTTGTCAAAGGGAAAGAAAATCTGGATAAGATGTTCGGTGTTAAGGTGAATTTTTAAAAAGAAGGTCTTGGATACACTCCGGTCAATAAAAAATCTTTTGAACATAAAATGACAACCTCTTTTATTTATGCTTCTGATATTCCCAGCACTTCCAAAGTATCTCCCTCCACTTCTCAAATGAAAAATTTTGAAAATGGTTTTGAGAAAAAGAAAAATCTCAACACAAAACCCAACATGCAAAAAGGTTTCAAAAAATTCAAAATGGGCAAAAAATGAAATTGAATGTTGAATGCTTTTATTGTGGCATGCATGGCCATGAAATGAATGATTGTGTTGTCATGAAAATGGATGATGCAAAAGTATGCAAAGATAAATTTGCTTTCAAAAGAAAGAAAAATGTTTCTTTCTTTTATTATCATAAACTAGGCCATGTGATAGAAAATTACTTTGTGAAGCAAAATGATTAGTTTCATGCCATGAATATACAATCAAATTTTTAAAGAAAATTCAAAAATGAACATGCTTCCAATGCTCAAAGGTTTTCATCCTATAAGAGAAACGTGTTCACAAACACTCGTGTAAATAATTGAAAGTCATTCCGTAGACCCACATCTCCTTGTTGCTTTCATTGTGGGAAGTACGGGCATCTTATGAAAGAGTGTTGGTTTTTTAAAACAGAAAATTTCCATGCTTCTAAAATGAATGCTAGGTCTAATGTTGCTAAATCTAGATCTTATGAAAATGGAAGATGGAATGGATTTGAATATTCCTTTGCTCCTAAAAGAAAGTCTTTTGGTAAAATTATTTCTCCTCGATGCCTTTATTGTGAAAACTATGGACATGTTATTGAGGACTGCAGGATCATGAAGAATGATGATATGATGGCTATGAGAATGTCGAAGAAAGATTTTAGTAGAAATTGTTCTAATCTTCAGGGACCCAAAAAGGTTTGGGTGCCAAAATCTGTGAACTGAGTTGGTTTTGATGGAGGTCTGTCTTGAGATAAATAAAGAATGAAAGGGGTTCCAACAAAATAGAACAAGACACACTCGAATGGTAAAACCTCAACTTTACTTCCTCTTTGTCAAAATTGATATTCTTGATGTTTTCCTTCTGCCACTTTGCACAAGACATTCATGCTCTCATTGAATGAATATTTGATATATCAAATGTTGTTATGTGAAATGACAGATTAAGTCTATCAGGAAGCTAACACCATGCGTGAGGTGATCCTCGGATCAAAGTTCTCTGCCTTGTACTAAATTCAAAATTGAATTATTTGGCTAATGTGGAAACATGTCTTGAGAAGGAAATCAATATTTCTTGAAATTCTGAAACACCATGTGCTCTCAAATTGAATATGGAATTCTTTTTTACTTCAAGAATGTAAAACTTCTGAAATGCAGAATTGTTCATTTGACAGATATTGATTCTGAAAATTCGATCTGTTATTCTTGTATCCTGCTATGATGAACATGTCTCATTGGTTGAATGAATTTAAAAATTTTGAGGAATAAGCATGATGTCTTTGCCTATTGAATACTTTTCAATCTGAAAAGCATGAGCATCTGAGTTTAATTGAGTATCTGGTATATCAAAATGGTGTATAGTGGAAGGGTGGATTACGTCCACCTAGAAGCACTCACTATGTGTGAGTTGGGTTTTTGGACCTTCACCTCCACCTCGTACCAGAACTTGAAAAATCTGTTTGGCTTGTGGATGATACTCTAAGCTTTTGAAATATTATTGAAAATCTATTTTAAACATTTCTAAAAATAATTGGATTGCACTACTTAATTTTGATCATTTGTGCACCCTTGTTCAAAAAGGGCAACTCTTGGAAAATATTTGTTGTCATCATTTGAATGTGTATGTCTCCTTGTGTAATCTGTCATGATGTTCTAAAAAAATAAAAAAATTACATCCTGCATTGCATTCTCATGTTTTTATAAGTTGCATGCATTAGAAAATTCATAGGGAGCATTTAGATCATTCACATGAAAAATTAAAAACTTGCATCTTACACCCATGTTAAATTTTGTAATGCATTTAGAATCTTTAAATAAAATTCTGACATTCTGTATCACATTACATATTTGCATATCATATTGCATATCATTCATATAGTGCATCTGTAAGATGAAGCTCATCGTTACAGTTCATAATGCATATACTCCCGTTGTGTGCTTGCATGTTATTATATGCTAATCACCCCCTTCCTTGGAATTTCTAAGACCTCACATTTCTTGCTAAATAATGTTACAAATTGAGTCATCACTGGAGTGCTATATGTCATACACTCAGTGGGAGTAATCTTCTGATAAGTGTATCTAGATAGGGGGAGCTGCACTGTTATGTGTTCATGAAATTTTCGGTATACATGTTGAATCAAATTTGCACACTTCATGCACAAAATGTGAAAATGAGTGCTAGAGATAAAGATGTAAGAATTTTCTTTCAATATTCTAGAAATATTAAACTTGCTGCATGAATGTCAAAGAGACAATTGAGGAAAAAGCTACCTGCCTATTCTTGTAGAAAGAATCTGAAAAGAATGGCAGAGTAATGTTTAGTCTCACTGAGTAAATTGGGCACATGTCACCTGAGACGTGATGTGGTTCACTTCAGAAAGATGTTGTACTATATTATCTCTTCTCAAATGAGGTGAAATAGTTTAGTATTCTGAGTAACCGGGGATTCTGGCATGAGCTCCATGTGTCACCTCGCGTAAAAAGAAATTATTTGAACCTGGTCACTCTTGAAAAATTCTGACTATCATGTGATATTGGTTGAGTTGAAATTGTGGTGAAAACTCGCTGTGGCAGAGCGTAGCCTCTAATACGCTGTTCTCTTAAAATGAAATGCAGTTTGTATAATCTCTCATTGTGTTGATCTGAAAATCTGAATATCCATATGGCTACACTCTATTTTCATGTCATTCACCTATACATATGAAAATTTGATTTAATATGTATTCAAAAAATTGATTGACTGGATTGACTATTGCATAACTCCTCTGTGTGATTGCACAATCCTCGAGGTGCTACACATAAGCATCCTAGATGTTTTGACTCTCATGCACTTTCTTATACCTATTCGCCTCTTAAATAAGTAAGGGGGAGCTGTGTTGCATGTAATATGTATATATCTGTTTGGTTACATGGCGCATTTCATATCTCATCATCTGTATGCATTTAGCTTCATGCACTCTTAAAGAAAATTTAAAAATCTGAAAACGATGAAAATCAAAATTTGTGACGCTCACATGGAAATAATCAACATGGTTTTTGAGCTCAACAATTGGCTAAGTTATTTTTCACAGGCATATCTGTTTAGTTGCACTGCATGCATTCATAGTGTCATCATATGCTTGCATTGAGTTTTTATGCATTTCAAAGAAAATTTAAAAATCTAAAAATTTAAAACATCAAAGAAATTCATTTGATATGCCATCTTGCCGTTACTTTGCTCTTGCATCTTGTGAGGATTTGAAATGGGCTTTAGACTTTGCATGCTACCATCTTCAACACGTCATGTTGCATAACTCTTCAAACAATGGTTCACATCTTTGAGGCCAACAATTACCAGCAATTGGTATCCACATTGGTATCATCTCTTCTGGCCTAATATGTTCATATCATGGCCAATAACACCATGTCTTTTTATACATGACAAAAAGGGGGAGAAGAGGATGTTGGTTGTGTGCTCAATGTTGTTGGTTGTGTACTGCCTTCTGCTCAATGAAGAGATCATAGTTTTGAGGGATAATGTGATTAAAGTCTTATCCACCATTCTCATAACATTCATTGAACTACTTCTACGCTATCTTTAAGAACTCTTGCACACATTGTTTTATCATCATCAAAAAGGAGGATATTGTTGCAGGAGACTGTTGCATCTCCTAGTTGATGTTTGGTGTTTTAGTTTTAATGATAATAAAATGATTGTGATTGTGGTGATGTGCATCATTGAGCATGCCTGTGTATGTTTCATTGAGCAACATGTATGCATCTTGGTTGATGAGTTAACAGATAACTTCAAGGTTCACATTTGCAAGTCATATGAATCCTTAGTGTTTAATGAACTCATACTAAATATATATTGGTTTGTAGGATCAAAACTATGGTTCATATTTTAAAACTCAAAGGAGTGCATCAATGAAGTTCTCAGTTAAAAAAGGGAGTTAACTCACTCATTGCATTATGTCGACTCCCACTATGTTTCATGCATTTTCAATATGTTAAGTTGCAAGGCTTTATGAGCTAGCAAAGTGTTACTGAACCCCTCATGCAAATCTTGGTATATATGAGTGAATGATGTTTTCATGATCTATGATATTTGGTTACTCAATGCTTATATCACTCTTGGTATATTTGGCTTCATGGTGCTCATTTAACTTGCATATGTTCATGTATATTCTCATTGTGATCTTTATGGCCTTGAATGCAAATGGAAGAGCCCTTGTGAATCTTGGTAGGATATGGTTGATATGTGTTCTCACATTCATATGGCCGAATGTGATTTTTCAATGCTCACATCAATCATGGAAGTGTTGGTTACATGATGATCATTCATGTGTTTAAATTTATTGTCATATGAACTTGATCTTTTGATGTGGATGATTAACTTGTGAATGAGTTTTTATCCTCTTTGTTATTGAGATTCCATGAGTGTGTTTCATGGAGAATATTTTGCTTGTGGTGATTGAGTTTTTATCTCTTGATCTTTAACTTAGGATATTTGTGGCTCAAAGAGTTCACATGCATCTAATTCGTGGGCTTTCATGTATGTATTTCATACATTTATCATATGAATTATTGAGCTGAAGTTCTAATCATTTTTATATGGTTTTGCAAGTCAAAACACTTAGTATATATTCCCCAAGATCAAAGGAGTTTGATGCCATAGAGGTTGGAAGGGTTGCAATGGAGTTTGGGGCTGAAATGTGATAGTCTGGATTTTACTGTAGCTGGCGGTCGACCGCCCATAGGGCTCCGATCGACCAAAATTCCTAGTGATGAGAGATTTTAGTCTGTAAAATTTCGGTCGACCGCCCCACCCGTGTAGGTCGACCGGCAACGGCGAAAACCCAAAAACGTGATTCTGAAACCCATCTAAACCAAGTCAACTTGTGCCTAGCTATTACCCCTTTGCCCTTGGGTTGGTGGAAGTCCTATTGGGAGTCCTTTTGGAGGTTTCTAGAAGGGCTATACTAGTCTTTTGATGTCTCTTATATGTACACATATGAGACTAGGAATTTCATAAGTAATAACCCTAATGTGTTCAGTTTTTCTATCTTGCAGGTGAAGAAAAGGAGAAAGGAAGGAGAAGCTATTGTGGAGGAGATTTGATCTACATCCGGGAGGATTTGGAGATTGTGCATGAAGAGAAAGTGAAGTGGATTGAAGAGAGGAACGCGTTGACGTTCAAATCGAAGCATCTGCCTTGTCTCCGACCCGAGCATCAAAGAACATCATCATTCAGCCTCGAAAAACAAAGGAGGATCATTTCCACATCTTCTATCTGTTGTTTGTGATGTGTATCATGATTTATATTTTGAGTTGAGCATGTTTGAATATTTGTTTTGATTTTTCTAAACTAAGAGCGAGAGTGTGTGAACCGTCTGCGTACGGTTGTAGATTATTGTGTTGTGGTGTTGCAGCTTGTGTGTGTGTTTGTGATCCTGTCGTTGGATCGAGTTAGAGACTCTGTCTCCATGTGTGTTTGGGGTTGTACCCCGTGTTTACAGGGTTTACTTTGCGTGTGTGTGTTGGGGCGCGTCCCCGTGTGTGTGCAGGTGTCATCCTACGTGTTGTTGGAGCGTCGCCTCCGTGTTGGGGATTTATCCCCTTGTGTGTTGGAGCCTTGCTCCGTGTTGGGGAGTCTTCCCCGTGCTAGTTTATCCGGCGAGTAAATCCTTACCGATTTGGTAAGGGGTGGACGTAGGGAGCCGGTCGTGGTCCCGAACCACCTTAAAAACCCCTGTGTCTTGTGGTTTGCATTGTGTGATTGTGTGTTCCTTGCTTACTCCGTTTAGTCAATCGTGTGAGATCGGAGAGATTGAGTGAACTTACATTACTTTGTTAGTCTATTTCCTTCAATCTCGTCAAACTTGTTACTTCCACTTAGTTAGTTTTTAATTTACCATTTTTATTAGGGAACAATTCAACCCCCCCTTCTTGTCCACTTGCCTACCCGGGACAAACAAACCCAAAATTACTTCATGTTGGATTGACATCATCAAAACATAATTATACCCAACAATCTCCCCCTTTTTGGTGATGGCAATCATATGAGTCATTGAGCTTATTCTGTTGTCATTGAATAATAAAAGAAATTTATGACCCTTGAGGAAACAATTGGATGTTGGATGACTTCAATAAGATATGCAATAAGCCACAACTACTAAGCAAGGAGTGAACTTTCTGAACTGACAGAACTTAATGTATGACATGCAATGAATGATATGCAATGAGTCACAAGACTATTTGATATGCAATGACACTCTTTGATATTCAGTGACTCACAAGACTTATTCTCCCCCTTTGACATCATCAAAAGGAAACTAAGCAATAGGGAGGCAATAAAGAGATTGAGCTCTGAGTAGCAGAAACAAGGAGTTTACAGACCAAGTAGCTGACTGCCTTCAAAAGCAATTCTTTTAGGAAGATAAGCGGATCAACTAAAATAAGTTTCATGGTTTATGACTGATAACTCAGGACACAATAGAGAAAAATTCTGAAGATATTATATACCCAAGCAATGGAGAAGGAACAAGTTGACTTGTGTGTCTAGTTGATCAGTGTATAGCTTTACTAATCAATGGTGCGGGGACTTCACTAGGAAAATCTACTACTAGTATTGAGGACAAGCACCTGTAACCAATCTTTATTGAATTTCTTTTGGGGGTACACTATTTGATGTTATTCTTTCCAAAATGGTAGATTTCTACAGAATTCTCTTTATATGAACAATATGGTTTAATCCACAGCTTTTGTCAAGAGGAAAAACATTGTTTAGATGCAGGAATCTCTAGTTACTCAGTGTGTTAACCGTTTTGCCACTAAAAATTACAGAGTTAACAATAGAAATTGTTTTTTACATGAGGCACAACACATCTCAGGTGATGTGACCCAGTTACTCACCATACTATGTCATTGCTCTATCATGAGTTATCATCACAAAGAAAATTTTTAATCAGAGTTAGTCTGGCGCCTCATGACATAATTCACTTCACTTCAAGGTGAAGGATAATTAGTTTCTCAATAAACCAGAACCATTGCCCTGAAATCTTGTATTCCCCCTTTTTGAATTCATTGAGATGGTTTAAGTGTTTGAAGACAATACTTAATTTGTAGATTTTCAACCAAAGTTTCCCCCTTACACTTGACTTTCAGGCTTTAAGAAGATTTCTAGACACAATACTTCAATGATGTTCTTAATCCATTATGTTTGTATAGAATTGCTCTTCAAAACTCTTTTATTTTGTTCTTGCATGGTTATGAATCTTAAACCATTATACTGAGCATGGCCAACTTACTTGATCTTTGCCTAATAGAAAAGTCCTGAATGTAGAAATTATCAAGTCTGTAAAAGGATTGTTGGAGACTCAGAATAATCTCTCTAGAGATTTTATGCACATGTCTAAGACAACTAAGATTACGGAAAGTGAGAGAACTGAAATAGAATTATTTAAGGTTACTCCCCCTGACAGTATGAATGAGAACAATCATGAAGACATTGAACAAAAGGACCTTATCTCCCCCTTATTAGATGCATTACTACCCTTGGTTCTCGGCAGAGAACTTAGGCCAGATGACCACCTCTGGCTTAGTGAGAGCCTCTAGACAGGTCTTCTCTATCTTTAGCAACACACCGTTTGATATACCATAGGGGGTCAGCAGTCATGTGTTAAAAAAAATATAAGTATAGCTATGGGGCTAGCTCCCCCTCACTAGATGTAGCTATGGACTGACACTGACAACTAACTGAAATCAAGAAATGTTGCATAGTCAGATTGATCTGAAAAGACCCAATTCTCTTCTCAAGGTGGAAAATTTTTCATTATCAAGTGGCTTAGTAAAGCTGTCTGCAATTTGATGAGCTGTGCCTACATGAATTAATTCAAAAGTTTTCTTTGAAATTTCATCCCCTATGAAATGATGTCTAATGTCAATGTGTTTTGCACGTGAGTGTTAGATTGGATTTTTAGATAGATTTATAGCACTTGTGTTATCACAGTAGATGGGTGTACAGCCAAGATCCACATTGTAGTCTTGCAGCTAGTGTTTCATCCATATGACTTGTGTGCCACAGCTACCAGTAGCCACATACTCAGCCTCTGTGGTTGACAGAGCTATTGAGTGTTGCTTCTTGTAAGCCCAAGAAACCAGACACCCACCTAAGAATTGGCAGTAGCCACTAGTGCTTTTCCTATCTAGCTTACAACCAGCATAGTCTGCTTCAATGTATCAAATTAAATTTAAGTGGCATGATGCATGGAAAAATAAACCCAAATTATATGTGCCAGCAACATATCTGAAAATTCTTTAACAGCAGACAAGTGTGATTCTTTTGGGTTAGCTTCAGACCTAGCACACAAACATACACTGAATTGTATATCAGGTCTGGAAGCAGTAAGGTAGAGTAATGAGCCAATCACACCTCTGTAGAGTTTTTGATGCGGGACGGACCACGGACCACGGACCCTCCTAAGCGCTCTCTTCATATCCCGCCAAGACTCGATGGGCCTTAGCCTCCTATCTTCCCGGAAGTACTTGATGTCCCTCCATGTTTCGGTGGCTTCATAGAAAAGTCACCTTTCGGCTAAGTCGACTTGCGCGGGACCAGACATAAGGTAACACTCAAAGTAGTCATCCATAACGGCTTCCCACTCTAAGTAGTCACTCGAGTTTTCGGAGCCGTAGAAGTCCCGGGCTTCAGGCCTTTGGGGGGGGTTCGGGTGGTCCTTCCATTTTAGATAGTATCGCCACCATGGATAAGATCCGGGTGTTCGGTAATCCATGGGACACGGGGAAGCTAGTGGATGGCCATGCCGACACTCGGACAAAACACTAGACACAACCCTAAGTAGTGCAAAGTTGGAATGTCGACTCGACTACCAACCTAGATACGACCAAGATTCGGTACGCGACGGAGTTAATCGATCCGAAGATCACTCGCGCAAGTGTTCGACCTTCCCGATAGACGTAGCCTAATGTTAGGACAAGACCTTTTTATATACCGATTAATGGTATGCAAATGCAACCTAGACCGACTTAGACGATGACTAGACGTAAATGACACTTTTTTTTGTTTTGAAAATAATGATGATCCTAGACTCGACCTAGACCGTGCAAGACTTATGCAATGACTACCCTAGACTCGACTCGCTCTGATACCAAATTGATGCGGGACGGACCACGGACTCAACTCCAATTGGAATGCGATCCTTGGACTCTATGCAAACTCGCCATCGTCCCTTAGTGAGGGAAGCGTCGGACGTGCATGGTTGAGAAACCGGTAGTGAGCTAGGGTGGTCGGCTCTCTCTTGTGCCCGGATCGGGTCACGGGACGGTCTCGCTCTCTCTCGCAGTAGCGGTAATGTAATAATATGAAACGAGCTAATTACCCTATCATGCTCTCTAGCAGCGGCATATGAAATATATACGAATAAAGCAAGTTGCCGAGCAAGGGAGAGAACACGATACCTCCACGCTCCCGGCGTGGGGAAGACGATCCCGGCCGAATTCGATAACTCCCGGTAATAATAATGAATTAAATTATACAAATGAAATATCGCCCACTCCACGCAGGGAGGTAAAGGGCTACACAAGTGGGCCCGGGAGGACCGATCTCGGGTTGACGGGCTGCACTTGATCACCCCGTCGACGCGATTTGGATGGTGTATGCTGCAGGTTGTGGGGCCCACGTGCTGGTCGGTGGGGCCGTGTGGGACCGGGTTGGCACCACTGTGGTGGGGACGCCTGGGGAAGCACTTCCTGGGATGGCGACAGGCTGGTTCGCCGGCCGGAGGTCGGGCGGCTCCGATCGGCACCAGTCGGAAAGAGTGCCCACGGATCTGCTACTTCTATTTTCAGGCGCGTGATCCGGCGAGATCGGCTGCGGCGATCAATCCTAATTTCGGATCGAAGCACAGGAGACACCGTTGGAAAGATCTTTCGAAGTCCTTCAATCTTAGATCAAAGAGATGAACTGGATCTGCACGGATCTGGCCTTTGTTGATTTTTTAAGTTGATGTTGGACAGTTCCTGAAATCTCAGAACAGCACTGTAGTTTCCTAAGAACTACCTTTGAACGTGGGATAGACCTCAAATTCAAGCTTTGAGCTCTTCATGAAAGTTATAGAGGGGAGGGAGAGGAAAATAGCAATATTTTTTGTGAAAGGTTTTGTTGAGATTTGGGTGGGGAAAAGTATTTTAGACTGGCGGGTGGTCGGATCTGGACAGCAGGGGACTGAACAGATCTTGGGAAGAAGATGGAATTTCCAAAAATAGATGGAGGCCTTAAATTTTTTCACGAAAATTTGGAAATGGAGGAAATGGTAGAAAGAACCACCAATAAAATTGGAGGCTCCAAAACAAATCAAATAAGGGACCAAGAAGGCGAAACTCAGGGTGGCTGTGACTGGATCTGAACAAAGGGAATGGATCTGAAAAAAATTATAACTTTTTTTCAATTTTTAGGGAGGGTTATAATGAATCCTAGAACGTATTTTGAAAATATCAGCTCCAGAAGATGAAAGAATTTTGAGCTAAAATGCTCGGAGTGGCCTTCTGTCCAGCAAGACAGAACATAGACAGAACTTCCGACGATGGCTCGTGGCGGCTCAATGGCGGCACGAACGGCGGCGGCGGCACCAGAGATGAATTCCAGAAGTAGAGGGGAGGAGATAGAAGGGATGAACACTCTATAAATGTAGAGGAAGGAAGAGGAACCAGAGGGGAGAGAGGAGGGGGCGCACCAAGCTTCAAGACAATACACAATTTCTTCTTTTCATTAATTACCACATAATAGAAATACAAGGCTTATATAATAAATCAAAAAAGACCATGAATACCCTCAGATCTAGGATCTGGAGGGGCATTTAAGGGACATCACATTTGGTCCAAACAAAATAAAAAAATCAATTCCTAATTAATTCGAAAGGGGGGGCGCCCCCTTGACCAAGGGGGAGGGTAGGTGGCCTACCCTTGACTTTCCAACCCATTGGTCTCCCATGTGGTCAATTAGCATTCAACCCTTCTAGATGGCCACCTAGGATGGTTGACCAGCCCCACATGGCTTAGGTTGACCAAATGGAAAGGAGGAAGGGCCCCCTAGCTGGACCTACTACACATTTGCACAAAAACCCACTAAGACTTACAATTGCGTACCCATATAACACAAGGGTATACATACAAATATGAAAGGTGATAAATGCAAACAAAAGGTGGACGGTCTTGCTTTGATATCCCCATCAATTCTCCCCAGGTGGGAAGAACTCAACCCCGTCGAGTAAAGGGGGTGACTGCTCGAGTAGCTCCGACGGATCCGTCACCGTACCAAGTAGCGCGGGTACGCTCCACTCCAAGTGATCGTCACCTGCTCATTCCATATATACTCGATATGCGCATGCTGCTATGGGAAGGGGCTAGTGGTGGAACACTCCGTGGTGGAGTCACTCTCAAGGGGAAGGAGGCGGCTCGAAGACTCACTAGGAATCACCGCTGAGTCCCTGTAGGTGACTAGATCCGGGACATAGATGTAGAACTGATCCCATACTCATCAAGCGAGTCCACTCGCCTCTCACTCATAAGAGACCGACAACGAGCTCGCACAAGACACATGCAGACTCACCATGTACTAACACACATATGCAAACCACACAAACAAGAAACTGACTCATGCATGACTCGAGACAAACCTATTGTTAGTTCGACCCGTACATGGGTGACGGCGGACCAGGACACCCGAATGTGTGCCATGCATGCATGTTATGTAACCGGAGATGGGTGGCATGGGGAACACCTAAACATCCAAGTATGACCTAATCATGCATGGACGACCCTTTGGATTTGGGAGACTTGAGAGGGCTAGGAGAGCCGGGTGTGGAAGATCCGGGTGTGGGTGTATCGAGGATGGGCTTAGGTGGGCCGAGGAAACCAAAGTCTTCATTATATCCAAATGATGGTTCGGACTTATGGTTATGTAGAGGTTGCTTGGCCCGAGTGGAAAAAGTAGGATAGTGAACTCCGCGGAAGAAGTGGAGTGAGTATGAAAGCTCGGGAGATTCACTAGTGAAGGGGTCAAAAGGGTCGAAGAAGGTATGACCCAATGAGATGGATTCCCACATGACATGGTCCCAATTGTGAAATTCTTGAAGGTGTGGGTGGTCACCTTCATCCGTCAGGGTGAATGGGATGGTGGTCATGTGAAAAAAATAAGATTCCTCCCTTGGGCAAAAGGGAATTAAGTCAGGCTCGGCCGGCATAGGGAGGAATAAGAGGATCTCCATGGTGACACAACCCACGGTGCACACAGAGGTAATGGACCCTTGGTCCGGATGGGTGAAGCTACGACTAGTGTGTTGGTCGAAGCCTCGGGCCAATAAGTGCGTCAACTTCCATTGCCAACCTAAACCCAAAATAAGGTCACGCAATGTATCAACATGGTGACTAGACCGAAAGGTAGTGTGGAAGGAGTTGACAGGCACTATAGGTAAGGTGGGGTCCATAGAAGGGTAAGGACGTGGGACAAGCCATCCTTGAGCCAACTAAGAAGTGGCTCGGCTATGTATAGCGTTCCCGTAAGAAACACGGGTGGCTCGGGTTTTGGTGGCTCCAAATATGATGGTTCCGAATAATGTTCGGAAGTAGATGGCAATGGAGCACTCACGGATGGTGAAGAAGCACATGTCCTTTCCAACCAATTCCAAAACTTTTTCTCGATTTCCTCAAAGGAGCAGGTTGGAGTGGGGACCACTGAGTGGACTTGCTCCTTGGCTCTCGGCTCGGGTGTGGACCTAGACTCGACTAGAAGCGAGGCTTCCACTTGGTTGGAGGCGACTAGGCGGACCACTTGATTAGGGTTGCTTTGGAGGGCTTGGATGGGGGTGAAGGGGCAGGGTTGGTTGGAGGTCTGGCCCACTTGATTGCGGGTGAGTTGGTGGGGATGGCTAGTGGTATGACCCCCGTAGTTGGAGGTAGGTGGACGGGGACGGTAGACCCTCCTAAGCGCTCTCTTCATATCGCACCAAGACTCGATGGGCCTTAGCCTCCTATCTTCCTGGAAGTACTTGATGTCCCTCCATGTTTCGGTGGCTTCATAGAAAAGTCGCCTTTTGGCTAAGTCGACTTGCGCGGGACCGGACATAAGGTAACACTCAAAGTAGTCGTCCATAACGGCTTCCCACTCTAAGTAGTCACTCGGGTTTTCGGAGCCGTAGAAGTCCCGGGCTTCGGGCCTTTTGGGGTGGTTCGGGTGGTCCTTCCATTTTAGATAGTATCGCCACTATGGATAAGATCCGGGTGTTCGGTAATCCATGGGACACGGGGAAGCTAGTGGATGGCCATGCCGACACTCGGACAAAACACTAGACACGACCCTAAGTAATGCAAAGTTGGAATGCCGACTCGACTACCAACCTACACACGACCAAGATTCGGTACGCGGCGGAGTTAATCGATCCGAAGATCACTCGCGCAAGTGTGCGACCTTCCCGATAGGCGTAGCCTAACGTTCGGACAAGACCTTTTTATATACCGATTAATGGTATGTAAATGCAACCTAGACCGACTTAGACGATGACTAGACGTAAATGACACTTTTTTTTTATTTTGAAAATAATGATGATCCTAGACTCGACCTAGATCATGCAAGACTTATGCAACGACTACCCTAGACTCGACTCGCTCTGATACCAAATTGATGCGCGATGGACCACGGACTCGACTCCAATTGGAATGCGATCCTTGGACTCTATGCAAACTCGCGATCGTCCCTTAGCGAGGGAAGCGTCGGATGTGCACGGTTGAGAAACCGGCAGTGAGCTAGGGTGGTCGGCTCTCTCTTGTGCCCGGATCGGGTCACGGGGTGATCTCACTCTCTCTCGCAGCAGCGGTAATGTAATAATATGAAACGAGCTAATTACCCTATCATGCTCTCTAGCAGTGGCATATGAAATATATACGAATAAAGCAAGTTGCCGAGCAAGGGAGAGAACACGATACCTCCACGCTCCTGGCGTGGGGAAGACGATCCCGGCCTAATTCGGTAACTCCCGGTAACAGTAATGAATTAAATTACAATAATGAAATATCACCCACTCCACGCAGGGAGGTAAAGGGCTACACAAGTGGGCTCGGGAGGACCGATCTCGGGTTGACGGGCTGTACTTGATCACCGCGTCAGCGCGGTTCGGACGGCGTATGTTGTTGGTTGTGGGCCCACGCACTGGTCGGTGGGGCCGTGTGGGACCGGGGTGGCACCACTATGGTGGGGATGCCTGGGGAAGCGCTTCCTAGGATGGCAGAACACTGGTTCGCCGGCCGGTGGTCCAGCGGCTCCGATCGGCACCGGTCGGAAAGAGTGCCCACGGATCTGCTGCTTCTATTTTCAGGTGCGTGATCCGGCAAGATTGGCTGCAGCGATCAATCCTGATGTCGGATCGAAGCACAGGAGATACCGTTGGAAAGCTCTTTCGATGTCCTTCAATCTAGGACCAGAGAGATGAACTGGATATGCACGGATCTGGCCTTTGTTGATTTTTGAAGTTGCGATTGGACAGTTCCCGAAATCTCAGAACAGCAGAGTAGTTTCCAGAGAACTGCATTTGACCACAGAATAGACCTCAGATTCAAGCTTCGAGCTCTTCATGAAAGTTATAGAGGGGAGGGAGAGGAAAACGGTAATATTTTTTGTGAAAGGTTGTGTTGAGATTGGGTGGGGAAAAGTATTTTAGACTGGCGGGTGGTTGGATCTGGACAGCAGGGGACTGAACAGATCTTGGGAAGAAGATGAAATTTCTAAAAATAGATGGAGGCCTTAAAAATTGTCACGCAGAATTCGGCGATGGAGGGAATGGTGGACAGAACCTCCAGTAAAATTGGGGGCTCCAAAAAAAATCAAATAAGGGACCAAGAAGGTGAAACTCAGGGTGGCTGTGACTGGATCTGAACAAAAGGCAGAATTGGTGGGTGGAGATGCACGAAAATGGAAAATTATAAGACGGAGCTATAACTATTTTTTAATTTTTATGGAGGGTTATGATGAACCCTAGAACTTACCCTGAAAAAATCAGCTCCAGAAGATCAGAGAATTTGGAGCTAAAATTCTCGGAGTGACCTTCTATCCAGCAAGATAGAACATAGACAGAACTTCTGACGGTGGCTCGTGGCGGCTCGATGGCGGCACGAATGGCGGTGGCGGCACCAGAGATGAATTCCAGAAGTACAGGGGAGGAGATAGAAGGGATGAACACTCTAGAAATGTAGAGGAATGAAGAGGAACCAGAGGGGAGAGAAGAGGGGGCGCACCAAGCTTCAAGACAATACACAATTTCTTCTTTTCATTAATTACCACATAATAGAAATACAATGCTTATATAATAAATGGAAAAAGACCATGAATACCCTCAGATCTAGGATCTGGAGGGGCATTTAAGGGACATCACATTTGGTCTAAAAAAAATAAAAAAAATCAATTCCTAATTAATTCTAAAGGGGGGGGGGCGCCCCCTTGACCAAGGGGGAGGGTAGGTGGCCTACCCTTGACTTTCCAACCTATTTGTCTCCCATGTGGTCAATTAGCATTCAACCCTTCTAGATGGCCACCTAGGATGGTTGACCAGCCCCACATGGCTTAGGTGGACCAATGGAAAAGGAGGGAGGGCCCCCTAGCTGGACCTACTACACATTTGCACAAAAACCCACTAAGACGTACAATTGCGTACCCATATAACACAAGGGTATACATACAAATATGAAAGGACATAAATGCAAACAAAAGGTGGACGGTCTTGCTTCGATGTCCCCATCAGTTTTGTGTCCACTGGTTTACCTGACTCATCAGCATCCCGTGATGTGTTTGCTCCCATTGGTGTATTCATGTGCTTCAGCTTGTCCATGCCAAATCTTTTTAGAATTTCAGATGCATACTTGGTTTGACTGATAAAGCATCCTTCAACAGTTTGTTTAACCTACAGACCAAGGAAATATTGTGAGTCACCAACCAGGCTCATTTCAAACTCTTTAGACATTAAACTTGTAAATTATTCAGATAGTTCAGGACAGGTGGAACCAAACACAATGTCATCTACATATACCTGAACTATAATCATTTTCTGATCCATGTGCTTAGTAAACAGGGTCTGATCGACCTTACCTCTGCAATACCCTTTGCTGATCAGAAACTCAATCACTCTATCATACCAAGCCTGAGGGGCTTGTTTCAGTCCATACATGGCTTTATTCAGTCTGAAAACATGGTTAGGCAGCTCAATTGATTCAAATCCAGGGGGCTACTCAACATAAACTTCCTCTTTTATGATGTAATTTAAAAATGCACTTTTCACATCCATTTGTCGAAGTTTTATGTTGTTACAGCATGCAAACGATATTAGGATTCTAATTACTTCCATCCTAGCCACTGGTGCATAGGATTCATCAAAGGCTACCCCAAATTCTTGAGAATAGACCTTAGCTACCAACCTAGCCTTGTTTCTACAAATTATCCCATCTTCATTCATTTTATTTCTAAACAACCATTTAGTTCCTATAACAGAATTATTTTCAGGTTTGGGAACCAATTTCCAGACGATGTTTCTTTCAAATTGACCCAATTCGTCATGCATTGCATTTATCCATGATTCATCTTTTAAGGCTTCTTCTATGGATTTGGGTTCAATTTGTGAGACTAATGCTACTAGGTCTTGATTATTGACTTCTCTGTGAAAGGATGTAGTTCTAGTAGGATCATGAAGATTTCCTGTGATGTTCTCAACATGGTGATTTTTTAGAAATCTTACATTGTTAGAAGACTCACCTTGTTCGGTCGACTGAAGTGTTGGATCAGTCGACTGACCTTGCTCAGCAGTGGAATGTTCAGTTGGATCAATTGATTCTTCAATTTGCTTTTATTAAAAAAATTCTCCATCTCCTTTTGATTTCTGTCACCATCATTTATGTCAGTAGACTTAAATGTTTCATCAAATATTATATGAGGGGACTCTTCTACTGATTGATCATGAATGTTAAAGACCCTATAGGCTCTTGACAATTCAGAATATCCTAAGAAAATAACTGGACTACTCTTTGCTTCAAATTTGTCTAAGTCCTTTTTATCATTATTATGAATGAAACACTTAAAACCAAAAACTTTGCAATAAGCCAAGTTTGGGCACTTACCTTTCAGCAACTCATATGGAGTTTTGTTGTGGATAGGTCTTACCATGGCCCTGTTAATTATATAACAGGCTGTGTTTACAGCTTCTACCCAAAATTTCCGTGGGAGTTGGCTCTCAATCAGCATTGTTCTTGCCATCTCCACAATTGTCCTATTTCTCCTTTCTACTACTCCATTCTGCTCCGGGGTCTTGGGAGAAGAAAACTTATGAGTGAGTCCTTCTTTATTGCAGAGTTATGAAAACAGTGAATTGTAAACTCCCCCCCATGATCAGGTTGAATGATGCAAATCTTGCACCTATCCTCCTGTTTTATTTTGTTGAAGAAATTTTGAAATTCATGAAATGCTTCATTCTTGTGGGCTAAGAAGAATATCCATGCAAACCTAGTATAGTCATCTACAATGACATACCCAAATCTTTTGCCATTTATACTTTGAGTCATAGTAGGACTAAATAGGTCCATATGCAGGAATTCTAATGGCCTACATGACAGGGGTTCCTGCCTCACTTTGAAGGACTTCCTTGTTTGGTTTCCAGAAGCACATGCATCATAAATTTTTGTATGAATTTTGAAATGAATTTTAGGCATTCCTCTAACTAAATCATGATTGACTAATTTATTCAGAATGTTATAACTAACATGGCCTAATCTCCTATGCTAATTGAAGGCATTATTATCAGAGCTAGCAATTAAACACGAATTGGATTCAAAATTATCATCTAGGTCTACTATGTATACATTGTTTATTCTGTGGCCTATGAATTTTATTGTTTCTGAGTTGATTTCAAAGATTTTGCATGCATGATCATCAAAAACAATCTTGTGACCTTTGTCACAGAGTTGACTAATACTCAAAAGATTATGTTCTCGTCCATTTACAATCAAAACTTTTCCAATTGTGTTGGAGGGATACTTACCAACTCTACTGGATCTAATGATTTTACCTTTGTTCTTCCCTCCAAACTTGACCATCCCACCTACCTTCAACTCCAGCTTGCTGAATTTTGTCCGGTCTCTAGTCATGTATCTAGAGCAGCCACTATCCAAGTACCATCTATTGTTCATGGCTGCTAGGCTAACCTGCATGATAAATCATGCAAAGTGTTTTGGAACCTAAGATAAATTGGGTCCACAAGCATCATTGAGACTTTTCTGCAAACCTTTTGGTATCCAAATTTGTTTGACATTTTTCTATTGATTTAATTTTCTGGCATTGTCATTCTTATTCATTAAAGCCCTTGGTTTTGAATTTGTTTGGTTCTTTTTGGTGAATTTACTATTCCATTGTCCGAAGTGATTTCTAGGCTGATTGACAAACTTCTTTGGCCTATAGAAAACATATGGATTGAAGACATTGTGATCAAAGAAGGGGTGTGTTCTCATTTGTTTGAATTTTCTGTTTGGTGCAGATTGAGTTAGGTTAGAGTTCATGGTTGGATTTGTTTTCTTCTAAGAAGTCTGACCCTTGAAGGTTTGGCTAAACTTGGTGTTCCCATTGACAGCTTTTGTTGTTTTAGCCCTTGAATTCTGGGCATTACTGTTTGAGCTAGATGGAATGTCCAACTTCTCTTTTCCCTTTCCAGGACAGAATGTGACTGTTTTAAACTCAAATGGTCTTTGGTTTGAGGCGAAGCCTAGACCTTTCTTATTGAAGTTTACCTTTACTCCTAGCATGGTGTCTAGGTGTCACGCCCCCAGCCTTTATTACAGCGGAAGACTCACTCAAGGAACGCGAATAGTGGGCATGGTAAGCCTCTTGCAAGCAAGAATAATCAGAGTGCAAGGCAATCACACATAAGAATGTAATCGCACAATATTTACTCAACTTCAACATTTATTAATAATCAAATCCAATATTCGAATACAACCACTAATTCAACTTCCATCATGCTAGACTCAAGAAATAAGAAATTACATAGACTCGATCTAAACAATGTAAACTTCCTAAGTCTTCGCTCATTCTTTATTCACTCTCGGATCCGCTACTTGAACATTCCGAATCTGAACCCGACTCACTTCCATTTCCTAAAAAAGAATGGTAATAGGTAATGAGCACACTTGCCCAGTAGGTATCTTCGCATCAACATGAAGGCATCATTAAAGTAATTAACGTTTTTACTCTAGAGGAATAAGGTAAAATCATGCGAATGCGATCAATCATACGATTAGACAAAAGTATGTAAGATAGAATGAGAGCAAGTATGAACTAGCAAGAATGTTATAAGAACATGATATGGCCTTTCATGAACAAGAATGTAACGAGAATGTACTAGCTAGTCACATAATCATCACTCTAGTATCTTTTGCTTATGAGCAAGTACTTCGTGAATTTCTGTGCAATATCAAGCAAGAAAGTCATGTACAAGAATGTCATGTCGTGCCATGGATTTTAACTTATTTATAAAGAAAGTACTCCCAGCGTAATGCGACGCCAATAGCATCATACCCCATGGTTTATAATAGTATGTTTCCGACAATCAGTCGAGGGGACTAGCATAGAGCCCTTGAACACAATCAGTGCTCGATCGCATCTTCAAGTATAAATCAAGCTTTTTCCACGCATGTAACAATAAAGTATGGCCAAGAATGTACAATTCTAACAAGCTCTTGATAACAATAATTCAATGAATGAATGCTTTAATAAGAATCATGAGAAATCAAGAATGACTTATACTATGTTATGCTTATGGAAATAAATCGGTAGCATAATGGTACGTTCTTTATTTTCCATTCATTATATTAAGTTTCTTGATCAATATGATAAGTTCTAGATCATCAAGAGTCCATCTAGAAACCTTAGAATATCAACCCTTGGTTAAACCTCGGGTTAAAATACTCAAGCAGTGTGACGGTCGTGTACTGGGCCGTTACATGATGTGACGCTCCAGTATTGGGCCCTTACATTAGTCTTAATCCAGAACCAAGAAATCGGACTCAATTGGATGTGACGGTCGTATATTGGGCCGTTACATGTGCCTGACGGTCCAATATAGATCCGTTACACTACTGAGAATTAGAAACATCGATAGTGTAATCTAATCACTTGGGTTTTAATTGTACAACCAACTCAGCGTCCTAGTGGGAATCCCAGGCTCGCAGAGAATTACAGAGGCCTTGAAACAAGATTTCCTAGTCCATTGGAAGGAATATCCAATAGAGAGGTCCTCATGTTCAAGAATAATGTTCCTATAGTGTAAAGTGTAAACTAATAGACAACATACCGGAATATGTGGCATGTACTTAAAGAAATGACTCTATTGACAGAGAGGATGGGTAACAATAGGAAATCATGATAAAACTCCGTCAATACATCTTTGGAAAATCATGATTTAGATACAAAACTATAGAATTTTGCACATGAAATTAACATAACCTAAAATAACTTAAGATACCTAAATTATGCAATTTTTATCATGAATCAGTAAATAATCTTAAAGATTTGAAATCAGGTCAAGAGATAGATAACTAAGCACACTTATAAGTTAACTTGACTAATTTTCAATTCTATCTACGATCACACTGACGGTCGAGGATGGGGGCATCACAGTGATTGTGATGGTCTATCGAGGGGTCGTTACAGTAGTGTAACACTCCATCTATGGTCCGTCAGAGACAACAGAGTAATCTAAATACAACAGAGAGTGTGGCGGCTTATCGTAAGGCCGTTACAGTAATGTGACGGTCTAAGTCTGATGCGTCAGAGTCTCTGCTGATAGTACAAAGAATTTAAAAGACTATGATTTGAAAACATGTCATGTTTTTGAAAAAGATTTAACTATCATAGTCATGATAAATGAAGTAAGAGTCTGTCTAGATGCATAGGTTGCAGTGAATTAACAAGATCATATCTTTTATCTTTGATTAAGGCTAAGGATAATTATGCATGCATGACCCTACTAAAACATGAAATTCATAGTCTATAATGCATAAAATCAAGTACAATCAGAGGACTTTTATCCTTAACAAGATGTTTTTACCAATCATGAGATAACCTACCTCTTAACTAGGCTTTAAGCTTCTAATTTGAATCTGCAAATCGAGCCCTAGCTCTCCTTTCCCAATGATTTTTCAGCAACTTCCTACTGCTCTATCTCTCCAACCTCTTGTCCTAAAGATGTGAAATTTTGAGGGTAAGAATATGAAACTAAGGTGATCAAAAAGTTCTAAAGGATTGAATTCTAATTACCTCATTTAGACGTCCTAATCTCTTGATCTTCAGGGGTCCTTTGCTCTGAATCCTGAGTCACTATGGTCGAATAAGTAACTTTGAAAGCTTCAATCTCCTTGGTTGCTTGATCTCCTAACATGAAATTTGGAGAACTATTAGTCTAAAGTATACTAAACAAAATCTTCTAAAGAACTTTTCTGAAATTCTATCTCCTTACCGTGATTCTTTACGAGCCAAAAGTAGGGGTCGCTCAGTTCAGAACTAGGTCCTATTTATAGGGTTTTGAAGATTAGATCGATTCTAGAGTCCTTAATTTGCCAGAACCTAATCCCTAAGAGTCCTTAGTAATGTTATAAACTCTCCCAAGTCGATCTCTTGTAGATAAGATCCCAAAGTTCTAATCTTTTTGCTCATTCTTTCTTTCACGGAACTGACAGAATGTAACGCATCAAGACTGGTGCATTACATGGCTGTGGCAGTCGCACGATAGATCGCTACATCCAATGTGCACAGAGTTCAACATCAATCAAACTCTTTTGTTAATTATCCATATTATTATCCATAAAAATGATATTTATCCTTAAAATACGTAAATAGGCTAAATAACCTTCTAGAATATGGGCCAAACTTAATGGGCTTGGTCCTTAAACCTTTTGGATTTTATTTAAATAGGCTAGGTTAATTATTTAACATAATTGAGCCTTATAATGACTTATTAATCCAATAATCCTTTTATTAATCTATTTAGCCCTTATAAATTCTAAAAAGTTCTATAAATAACTCAGAAATTATTACATAAATTCTGGGGCACTACACCCTCCCCCACTTAGAAGAATTTGGTCCCTAAATTCAATACATAGGTTATGGAGAGTGTACTTATAGTTGAATAATTCTAGAAATCTTTTTCGCATGGCTGCTTCGATTTTCCATGCTGCTTCATATAGCCATATTTTCTTCCATTGAATTTTGACCATAGGAATAACTTTATTTCTTAGTTGACGCACTTCTCGTTCCAGAATCTTTATTGGCGTTTGCTCGTACGTCATATCCTTCTGAATCTCCAGATTGTCATAAGTGATAATATGGTCAGGATCATATACATATTTCTTTAGCATAGAGACATGAAATACGTCATGAACTCCTGCTAATTGTGGAGGTAAAGCCAGTTTGTAAGCCACTTCACCGACCCTTTCTAGAATTTCAAACTTACCAATGAACCTTGGAGTTAGTTTGCCCTTAATGCCAAATCTCCGAATACCACGACCTGGAGAAACCTTGATATACACATGGTCTCCTACTTGAAATTCCAAGTCGCATCTACGATTATCAGCATAAGACTTTTACCTATCTTGTGCCATCTTTATTCTCTCTTGAGTAAGCTTGATCTTCTCTATAGAATCTCTGATAATATCGGGGCCTAGGAATTGTCTTTCCCTTATTTCACTCTAACATATTGGTGATCGATAACTTTTTCCATATAGAGCTTCAAAAGGTGCCATTTGTATGCTGACCTAGTAATTGTTGTTATATGCAAATTCTACCTGAGACAAGTGATCATGCCAACTACCTCCAAAATTAATAACACAAGCCCTGAGCATGTCTTCTACCACCTGATTCATTCTTTCTGTCTGACCATCAGTTTGTGGATGAAAGGCTGTGCTGAAATTCAATCTAGTCCCTAGTGACTATTGTAGACCCTTCCAAAACTGTGATGTGAATCAAGGATCTCTATCATATTTAATAGTGACTGGGACACCATGTAATTTAACAATTTCTCTTGTGTATAATGCTGCCAGGATATCCACAGACCATCGATTTTTGATTGGTATGAAATGTGCAGATTTAGTTAATTGGTCTATGATTACCCATATACCATCGTGTCCATCTCTTGTCTTAGGTAACCCCATAATGAAATCCATCCATATACTCTCCCATTTCCATTCGGGAATATTCAAGGGATGCAGTTTACCTGCAGGTCTAAAATGCTCTGCCTTTATTTGTTGACAAGTGAGACAGCGAGACACAAAATCAGCTATTTCTCTCTTCATGTTGGGCCACCAGAAATTTCTTTTGAGATCCTGATACATTTTTGTACTACCTGGGTGAATGGTATACCTGGATTTATGTACTTCTTCTATAATCAATTTCTTCGTATCCTCATGATCCGGTATACACACTCGGCCTTTGAATAGCAATCTTCCATCCTCCGCAATAGAGAAATCCGGCCGTTGTTCAACATTAACTTTATTTTCTAGTTACACGAGATCATCATTTTGCAACTTGACTAGATCCTCTATAAGGTAGGTTGAGCTCGGATATTAGCCATGAAGCAATCTTCTTCCTTCCTGTCAATAACTAAGTTCCACTGAGCAAATTGAGGAATAAGATTAGTCATACTAATCATAAGATTTGATAGCATATCCATTGGTTTTCTTCTGAGTGCATCCGCAACAGCATTAGCCTTGCCAGGATGATATTGAATAGAAAAATCAAAATCCTTGAGATATTCCAACCATCTTCTCTGCCTCATATTTAGCTCTTTTTGAGAAAATAAATATTTCAAGCTCTTATGATCCGAGTAGACCGAATACTTTTCTCCATAGAGATAATGACGCCAAATTTGTAAGGCGAAAATGACAGCTGCTAACTCCAAATCATGCACAGGATAATTTTCCTCGTGACGTTTCAATTGTCTTAAAGAATAACATATTACTTTTCCATTTTACATGAGGACACACCCTAAGCCAATGCCAGATGCATCCGTATATACTTCGAATCCACCACCTTCCATCGGTAGTGATAGAATAGGAGCTGTAGTAAGATGATTCTTAAGAGTTTGGAAACTCTTCTCACATTCCTCTGACCAGACAAAAGGATTTTCTTTTCTCGTGAGTCTAGTTAAAGGAACTACAATCTTTGAGAAGTCCTTAATGAATCTCCTATAATAACCAGCTAGACCCAGAAAGCTTCTTACTTCTGATACAGTCGTTGGCCGGCTCCAATTTTTGACAGCTTCGACTTTAGAAGGATCCACTGCAATACCTCCTTTTGAAATAATGTGGCATAGGAATGAAACTTTCTTGAGCCAGAATTCACATTTATTTAGCTTGGCATAGAGTTTATGTTCTTTAAGTATTTGCAAAGCTATTTTTAAATGTTATTCATGTTCCTCCTTTATCTTGGAATATATCAAGATATCATCAATGAAGATGATGATAAACTGGTCTAGATATGGCTGGAAGACACTGTTCATAAGTTGCATGAATGCTGCCGGGGCATTAGTTAACCCGAATGGCATTACCATGAATTCATAGTGACCATAACGACTTCGAAAAGTCGATTTATAAATGTCTTCTTTTTTAATTCTAAGCTGATGATAACCTGATCTGAAGTCAATCTTAGAGAAATATTCTACTCCTGAAAGTTGAACGAAGAGCTCATCAATACGCTGCAACGGATACTTGTTTTTAATTGTAAGTTGATTCAGTCGCTGGTAATCGATGCATAGCCTGAGAGAACCATCCTTTTTCTTGACAAATAGAACCGGCGCACCCCAAGGGGATGTGCTAGGTCTGATGAAGCCTTTGTCTAGTAATTCCTGCAACTGCCTTTTAATTCCTTGAGTTCTGTGGGGGACATCCTGTAAGGGGCTATAGAAACAGGTGCTGCTCTTGGGATGAGTTCAATAGTGAAGTTCACTTCCCTCTCGGGTGGTAAACTGGGTAATTCGGATGAAAACACGTCTGGGAACTCATTTATAATAGGAATGTCTCCTAAGATAATCTCCTTGGATTCGGTAATAATGACAGAAGCAAGAAAAGCTTCACATCCTTGCGAGATAAGTTTGCAAGCGTGAAGAGAAGATATAATAGTAGGATGCTTCTTGTACTTAATGCCAAGGAAGAAAAATCAATCATAAAGCTAATTAACTATCTTATCCCGTGCTCTACCCAATTCTCACATGGGTGTGAAAATTTCTTCCTTAGTTCATAGGAAGGGGTCCTTAAACCTTGGACTTATCCTATGACATGATTCTTCTTAAGTCCTGAGACTTAGGCTCTGATACCAACTTAACTGTCATGCCTCGAGCCTTTATTACAGCGGAAGACTCACTCGAGGAACGCGAACAGCCGGCATGGTAAGCCTCTTGCAAGCAAGAACGATCAGAGCGCAAGGCAATCACACATAAGAATGCAATCGCATAATATTTACTCAACTTCAACTTTCATTAATAATCAAATCCAATATTCGAATACACCCACTAATTCAACTTCCATCATTCTAGACTCAAGAAATAAGAAATTACATAGACACGATCTAAACAATGTAAACTTCATAAGTCTTCGCTCATTCTTTATTCACTCTCGGATTCGCTACTTGAACATTCTGAATCCGAACTCGACTCACTTCTATTTCCTAAAAAAGAATGGTAATAGGTAATGAGCACACTTGCCCAGTAGGTATCTTCGCATCAACATGAAGGCATCATTAAAGTAATTAATATTTTTTCTCTAGAGGAATAAGGTAAAATCATGCGAATGCGATCAATCATGCGATTAGACCAAAGTATGTAAGATAGAGTGAGAGCAAGTATGAACTAGCAAGAATGTTATAAGAACATGATATGGCCTTTCATGAACAAGAATGTAACGAGAATGTACTAGCTAGCCACATAATCATCACTCTAGTATCTTTTGCTTATGACCAAGTACTTCATGAATTTCTGTGCAATATCAAGCAAGAAAGTCATGTACAAGAATGTCATGTCGTGCCGTGGATTTTCACTTATTTATAAAGAAAGTACTCCCAGCGTAATGCGACGCCAGTAGCATCATACCCCATGGTTTATAATAGTATGTTTTCAACAATCAGCCGAGGGGACTAGCATAGAGCCCTTGAACACAATCAGTGCTCGATCGCATCTTCAAGTAAAAATCAAGCTTTTTCCACGCATGTAACAATAAAGTATGGCCAAGAATGTACAATTCCAACAAGCTCTTGATAACAATAATTCAATGAATGAATGCTTTAATAAGAATCATGAGAAATCAAAAATGACTTATACTATGTTATGCTTATGGAAATAAATCGGTAGCATAACGGTATATTCTTTATTTTTCATTCATTATATTAGGTTTCTTGATAAATATGATAAGTTCTAGATCATCAAGAGTCCATCTAGAAACCTTAGAATATCAACCCTTGGTCAAACCTCGGGTTAAAATACTCAAGCAGTGTGACGGTCGTGTACTGGGCCGTTACATGATGTGACGCTCCAGTATTGGGCCCTTACATTAGTCTTAATCCAGAACCAAGAAATCGGACTCAGTTGGATGTGACGGTCGTATATTGGGCCGTTACATGTGCCTGACGGTCCAATATAGATCCGTTACGCTACTGATAACCAGAAACATCGATAGTGTAATCTAATCACTTGGGTTTTAATGGTACAACCAACTCGGCATCCTAGTGGGAATCTCAGACTCCCAGAGAATTACAGAGGCCTTGAAACAAGATTTCCTAGTCCATTGGAAGGAATATCCAATAGAGAGGTCCTCATGTTCAAGAATAATGTTCCTATAGTGCAAAGTGTAAACTAATAGATAACATACAGGAATATGTGCCATGTACTTAAAGAAATGACTCTATTGACAGAGAGGATGTGTAACAATAGGAAATCATGATAAAACTCCATCAATACATCTTTAGAAAATCATGATTTAGATACAAAACTATAGAATTTTGGCACATGAAATTAACATAACTTAAAATAGCTTAAGATACCTAAATTATGCAATTCTATCATGAATCAGTAAATAATCTTAAAGATTTGAAATCAGGTCAAGACTTAGATAACCAAGCACACTTATAAGTTAACTTGACTGATTTTCAATTTTGTCTATGATCACCCTGACGGTCGAGGATGGGGGCATCATAGTGATTGTGATGGTCTATCGAGGGGCCGTTACAGTAGTGTAATGCTCCATCTATGGTCCGTCAGAGACAACAGAGTAATCTAAATACAACAGAGAGTGTGATGGCTTATCGTAAGGCCGTTACAGTAATGTGACGGTCTAAGTCTGATGCGTCAGAGTCTATGCTGATAGTACAAAGAATTTAAAAGACTATGATTTGAAAACATGTCATGTTTTTGAAAAAGATCTAACTATCCTATTCATGATAAATTAAGTAAGAGTCTGTCTAGATGGATAGGTTGCAGTGAATTAGCAAGATCATATCTTTTATCCTTGATTAAGGCTAAGGATAATTATGCATGCATGACCCTACTAAAACATGAAATTCATAGTCTATAATGCATGAAATCAAGTACAATAAGAGGACTTTTATCCCTAACAAGATGTTTTTTCCAATCATGAGATAACCTACCTCTTAACTAGGCTTTAAGCTTCTATTTTGAATCTACAAATCGAGCCCTAGCTCTCCTTTCCCAGCGATTTTCCAGCAACTTCCTGCTGCTCTATCTCTCCAACCTCTTGTCCTAAAGATGTGAAATTTTGAGGGTAAGAATATGAAACTAAGGTGATCAAAAAGTTCTAAAGGATTGAATTCTAATTACCTCATTTAGACGTTCTAATCTCTTGATCTTCAGTGGTCCTTTACTTTCAATCTTGAGTTACTATGGTCGAACCAGCAACTTTGGAAGCTTCAATCTCCTTGGTTGCTTGATCTCCTAACATGAAATTTGGAGAACTATTAGTCTAAAGTATACTAAAAAAAATCTTCTAAAGAACTTACCCGAAATTCTATCTCCTTACCTTGATTCTTTACGAGTCAAAAGTAAGGGTCGCTCAGTTCAGAACTAGGTCCTATTTATAGGGTTTTGAAGATTATATCGATTCTAGAGTCCTTAATTTGCCAGAACCTAATCCCTAAGAGTCCTTAGTAATGTTATAAACTCTCCCAAGTCGATCTCTTGTAGATAAGATCCCAAAGTTCTAATCTTTTTGCTCGTTCTTTCTTTCACGGAACTGACATAATGTAACGCATCAAGATTGGTGCGTTACATGGCTATGGCGGTCGCACGATAGACCGCTACATCCAACGTGCACAGAGTTCAACATCAATCAAACTCTTTTGTTAATTATCCATATTAGTATCCATAAAAATGGTATTTATCCTTAAAATACGTAAATAGGCTAAATAACATTCTAGAATATGGGCCAAACTTAATGGGCTTGGTCCTTCAACCTTTTGGATTTTATTTAAATAGGCTAGGTTAATTATTTAACATAATTGAGCCTTATAATGACTTATTAATCCAATAATTCTTTTATTAATCTATTTAGCCCTTATAAATTCCAGAAAGTTCTATAAATAACTCAGAAATTATTACATAAATTCTGGGGCACTACACTAGGTTTCACTTCCCCTGGAGAAACTTTTCAAGTGTGGTCTGTTTGTCTTCAAGATCTTTTTGAACTTTTTCATTTTTTTTTTGGATTTCTGAATTTGCACTTTTTACAGCTTCATACTTCTTGACAATCAATTTGTACTCATTCTAAATTTCCTGAAACTTCAACCTAAATTCATCAAGTTGTTTTTGGATTTCCTCTTTTTCAGCTTTCAAATCTTTATTTTCAATTCTCTGTGAGTTTAATTCTTATATTTCAGTTTTGAGCTTTTTCTTTTCCTTTGAATGATATCTTTGTTTTCTACAGCAATTGTCAATTTTCTTTTCAATACTCTATGTTCTTTACTCAATGAATTAAACTTGTTAAGGAGTTCACCATAAGCATCCTCTAAATCATCAATTGTAAAATTCTCGAAGAGATTAGTTACCTCCTCTTCGCTGTTTGTCATTAAGCACAGTCCTTCGTCTTTGGCGGATGAGGATTCTTCTTCGGTGACTTCCTCCTCATCGCTCCAGGTACATAGCAGTGCTTGTGGCTTCTTCTTCTTGGCCTTGGGTTTCTTCCTCAGTAGTTTTGGACAATCTCCTTTCATATGACCTGCCTTTTTATAATGATAGCAAATAATTTTGTCAGAATTTGTATTTTTATCAAATTTAGAGTTCGAGCTCTTACCAGTTTGTTGTGGCCTTTTCTTTCTAAAACTCTTACCCCTAGATTTCAGAAAGTTTTAGAATCGTCTGGTCAGGAGGGCCTGTTGATGGTCATCTAAGTCTAAGAAATTCTCTGAATTCGCACTGCCCTCTTCATTGCTCTCACATCCTTTGAGAGCTATTGACTAGAGTTTCCTATTATCTTCAGCATTCTTCTTGAGGTTGATTTCATAAGCCATGAAGGAACCTATCAGCTCTCCCATTGTCATGGTGGACAGATCCCTGGATTCTTCTAACACAGTGGCTTTAGTGTGCCACGCAGGGGTTAGGGACCTTAGAATTTTTCTAACAAGCTCATTGCCCTAATATCGCTTTCCTAAGGCTTTAAGACTATTTACGAGTTGTAAGAACCTTGCATACATTTCAGACACAGGTTCATCATGCTTCATTTTAAACAATTCGTATTCTGAAGTAAGTATATTCACCTTGGTAGCTCTTACCTGGGACGTTCCCTCATAGATCAATTGCAATTCGTCCCACATCTGCTTGGCGGATTTGCAGGCAAAAATTCGTGAGTACTCCTCTGGGTGAACTGTGCACTGCATGATATTCATAGTGGTCCAGTTGACGGTTGACAAACGTATTTGCTCTCTGGTTTAAGCAGCTTCATCATCTGGAAGTTGAAATGGACCGCTGGTGACGACTCTCCATAGCTCATGACTCTGAGCTCGTAAGAGCACCTACATCATGTTCTTCCAGTACAAATAGTTAGCACCATCAAAAAATGGGGGTCTATTAATTGAATGCCCCTCATCTAGGAAGCTGTGAGCATTGTCGGTTCTAGGTCTTCCCGGGTCGTTGGACCACATTGTGGGAAACCTGCTCTGATACCAACTGATTTGTGGCAATGCAGTTCTAGAGGGGGGGTGAATAGGATCACCCCTTTTAAAATTTGACTCCAGAAATTTAAACTAGCACCTAGTAAACTGGACGGAGGAAAGTTAGGTTCAGCTAATGCCATTAAGGGAAAATAATCACAAACACCTTAAGCGCGCAAAACTGGTACAAGGTGAAGGACTAGTATTGAAACTACCTCACGCAAGGGGAAGCTATCCAGATAGGGTTGACCTATCATTCTAGCAACGCCTTTTGATATACCAAGTCAGCTTGAGAACAGGGATAGAAAATATGGAAATCAAACCACAATTGCACCAAGCATTTTTAGGTGGTTCGATTACTATCCAGTAATCTATGTCCACCCCTCGCCTGATCAGGACGACGCTTCACTATCTTAAGATAAACCACGGAAGAATCCGAAACAATAGTTGATCCCATAGCTTCCCACCAGAGGAACAACCTCCTCTCTTCCTTTGAAGACCCAGAGGGAACCTGTGCTCACCAACCCGATGAACACACCACTGATTCTACCCCAGTAGAACCAGCAACACTACACAATGGGAGCACGTGAGGAACCCACCTCACACTCTGGTATACAAACCAGGATGTGACCAGTCCAACCTGATCGCACCTCCGATGAGTGAAACAATGCACAATCAGAGAATGACAACAACACTGACTCAAAGAAACTCAGCAAAACAAAAACACAAGAAGAAATGAAAAATACAGCAGATGAATGAATCAAATGTAGCTTTGAACGTTGATTCAAGAACTTTCTCAAAACTAGAACGATCTTCTCTTAACTGGGCTACGATCACTTCTCTCTTTCTTTTTCTTTCTCTTTTTCTTTGGCTGACAAGGTAACTCTCTTGTTCTTCTGAGATGGGCTCTCTTTTCCTTCTTCGAAATTAGTAGCCCCTTCTTCAGAATCTTGGTGTGTTTATATACAACAGAGCCTCCGGAGCCCTTTAGGATAACCTAATTAATCCATTGAAATTCCATTGGTCCACTTGGCATTGGAAGAATAATCTCTTCTGGAAACGTCTGTGACCGAGCCTAACTTCCTAGTATAACGTGCCAATTATGGGTGCCGAACGCACAAAGATAGCCCACGCACTCCTCACGTGTTCGGGTGATGTTCTCTACTGGCGACCTATTTGTCACCCTTAATAGGGTAATTTTCACCCTTACATGTCCATTTGTCTGTAATGCGGGACGGGACGCGAACCTGGGACTCTAGCTCGCGGACGTCTGTAAGAGAGGGAAACGCGTGGATCTGCGAGGTTGAGAAACCGGCAATGAGTCTCAGGTATCGACTTTTCCGCGTGCTCGGATCGAGTCACGGGACGGGTTCCACTCACTCACTCTCGTAGCGGTGATAAAATTATAATGAGTTAAGTTCCAATCACTCATGCAGTGGCATATGAAAATATACGAGATAAGCAAAATGCCAAGTGGGGAGCGGACACGATACCTCCACGCTCCGGGCCCCCGACCGAAACTCGTACTCCCGGTGTACAGTAAATAAATAATTATAGCAGTGAATTTAATTATCCACACCACACAGGGAGGTAAAGGGCTACACGTGGGACCCAGGAGTAGCGACCTCGGGTTGACAGGCAGCAAGCCGGAAGGCTCCCGGGCCGGAGATGGGTTGCTGGTCCGGCTCGGTTCTGCGGGGCCCGCGGCATAGCAAGGGGGTCCGACTACTGGGACGGCAGTGACCAGGAGTCTCCTTGCTGCGGCGGCCGGCTGGGACGCTGCTGAGGGGTTGCTGGTCGATCTCTGGGAGCGGCGGTCGTCGAATGTGAGCCAGCGTATTTTACCGGAATTAACCGGCGCACTGCTCTACAGGCCTATTCTCGGATCAGATTTGCGCGCCTCCACAAAAATAATTGTTGCGCCCATATCCGGAGGCGGATCGAGGCAGATTGGTGCCGTTGGACAAAGGACTCAAAGGGATACAACATAAATTAATTTCACATCCATCCAGTAAATGGATTGGAAATGAAAAACTCTATGGGTTGTAGTTATTTCTGGCTCAAAATTACATATAGTCTGGACAGAACGGGACCTGCCTGAAAATGGATTTTGACCGACACGGAAGGGGTGGATCTAGATTTTGGGGATTTTATGGTGGATGAGGGGGATGTGTGGGACGTGCTTAAATTTTTGGGGAATTTTTAGAGATGGTTAAGGGGACGGGAAAAATATAACAACAGAGTACTATCCCGCAGATCTGCTGATTGGTAGACTGTCAGGGGTGGAACTAAAAGATTGGGAAAAATAGTAAACGACGTCTGATTGACACGAAATTTAAACTGGGAGGAGGTAACAACACGGGGGATGATCTATCAAAATTTTAAGATCATCAGATACACAGATTGGGAGGACCAACCTTTTCTCTGAGCTTCTATCCTGGATCTCAAAATTCGGGACAGCACTTCAAAGAACCAACTGTGGCGGCTCAACGGCGGCTCAACGGCGGCACGAACGGAGGCGGCGGTGGCTGGAAGTCGCATCCAGCCGAGGTGGTAGAGATGAGAATCACTCCCAGAATATGGCTTCACACCATGGATTTCTGCAGCACTCTCTACTGTAAGAAGGGGAGAGGGAGGGGGCGACCTTGGGCAATTGTGCACAAATGTAATTTTTCTCTTCATTAATTGTATGAAATGTGGAAATACAAGGTTATATAAAAATAAATAAAAGACCCAAACTATCCCTAGATCTAGGGTACGGGAGGGGCAAATGGGGGATGGGGAATTATTCTCCATGTGGTCAAATGGCCTTAAATAAAAAATTTACAACATTAATAAAAAACATTAAAGGGGGGCGCCCCTTTGAAAATAGGGGAGAGAAAATTGAATTTTCTTCTTTTTGTCTCCTTAGTCCAAGTCCTCCCATGGACCAAAGACCAGCCCATAGGGCCCATGATCTTAGGTGGACCAATGGGAAGGAGGGTGGGGGACCCTACTGGACCTACTAGCTTTTTGCAAAGAAACCCAAAGATTCCTAAGGACTAACATGTTGGCTTATAATTGCCATACAATTGCAAACCAATTAACCCAAGGATATAAATGCAACTAAAGGATACAAATACAAAAATAAAATGTTAGTGCCCAGTGTTGATTCCCATCAATTCTTCCCGGGTGGGAAGAACTCGACCCCGTCGAGTAAGGGGTGCGGCTGCTCATGTGGATCCTACGGATCTGTCACCGTACCAGGTAGCGCGGAGTACGCTCCACTCCAAGTAATCATCACCTGATCATCCGGTATATATTCGATATGCACATACTGCTGTGGGAATGAGGCTAGTGGTGGACACTCCGGGGTGGGGTCACTCTCAAAGGAAGGAGACAGCTTAATGACTCACTAAGAATCACCGCGGAGTCCCTATATGTGACTAGATCTGAGATATTGAGGTAGAGCCGATCCCAAATTCCAACAAGTCTACAACGTACGCATGATATCCGACTTGCCTCACACTCGAAAGGGACGGACATCGCGAGCTTGCAATAGATCGACTCGACTCGATGCATGTAGACTCCTAACAAACTAAAAGAAAAACATACTTTTATGTTTTAGACAAATCTAATGCTATGCAGACCCCTACATATGCAATGGCGCACCAGGACATCCGAATGTGTGACAAGCATACACTCGATGCAACCGGTGGTTGGTGGAATAGGGTACTCGTAGACATCCTATAGTGAACCACTCATGCACTGACAGCCTTTTGAATTTGGGAGGTTTGGGTGGGCCGGGAGAGTTGAATGCACCTTCCTCATCACCCCTATATGTGTGTATATCTCGCCAGTGAACGTGCTTGATGGGTGTAGATGGTCCGGCCCGTGGGGAAGAGGTGTGATAATGGACTCCCTCGAAGAAGTGGAGTGGATGTGGTGGGTCAAGGGGTTCACTAGGGAAGGGGTCGAAGGGATCAAAGAAACTGTGACCTCTTGAGACGGGTTCCCTCGTGACACGGTCCCATGTGTGGAATTCTTGAAGGTGTAAGTGGTCACCTTCATGCAGTAGGGTAGATGGGACGGTGGTCTGATGGAGAAGATAAGGTTCCTCCCTTGGGAAAAGGGGAATGAAGTCGGGCTCGGCTGGCATGGGGAGCAATAGAAGAACCTCCGTTGTGACATGACCCACGGTGCACACGGAGGCAATAGACCCCAAAGCGGGATGGGTGAAACTACGACCTTTGGATCAGTCGATGCCTGGGGCCAATAAGTGCGCCAACTGCAACTGCCGGTCTAATCCCTTAAGAAGGTCGTCCAATGTATCAACATGGTGACAAGACCGGAAGGTGGTATGTAATGAGTTGACAAGCACTAATGGTAGTGTAGGGTCCATGGATGGATAGCAAGGTGGGACCAAGCCTTTCTTGAGCCAACTAAGTAGTGGCTCGGCGATGAATAGCTTTCCTGTTTAAAACACGAGTGGCTCCAAATGAGGTGGCTCCGGATACAAATCGGAAGGTAAAGTAGGTGGCAAAGGAGCTCTAGGGGAAGGGTTCCCTGGCTGGGGTGGGTGAGGCCGTGGGGCAGGGGCGTCCTACCTCGTGGGCTCATGTGGCCGTCTGATAGGCTCGGTACTCTCCTGAGAGGTAGATGCTCGCCGAAGGGCAGCATCAAACCGTGACTCGAAAGGCTCAACCTCTAGAGCGACCTGATAAGAATGCTCCAGAGTGGTCACATCACGGCAAAGCAATTCAAACTGGTAGTGAAGTCGCAAACCTCTCCGGAAGCACAATGCGGTCGTGGTGCTCTTCTCTCCAACTCCATATCTCAACCGGTACTCATCAAAGTCCCTAATGTACTCAGACACGGACTTGTTGCCTTGGACGGGCCTGATCGGGGCATTCTCTAGGGTGGAGACTCGTCTAACCAGACCTTGGAGAGATCGGTCGGTAGCGTCCATCCTATCCTCTATGGCATTAAGCCTAGCTTCAGCACGGTAAAAATATTCCCGCGTGTCTTGGTCACGCTTGTCCATCCTATCCATGAGGGTGTGTATCGTTTTAATTGGGACTTGGGCATAGGGATTGGCCATAGTTGTAAATAAGTGGGCATGCAAGAGACTCTTTTTCTTTTTTTTCTCTTTTCCCTTTTTTTATGTAAAACTAATGCAAGGACCTAGACACTCTACATGGTGACAAAGGAGTAAAATCCAGACTCGACTACAAACATAGACTCAACCAGTATCCAGTACGTGGCAGAGGTTTGATCCGAATATCGCACTCACGCAAGTGTGTACCTTCCCAATAGGCGTAACCTATCGTTCCGGAGACACCTTTTAATATACTAGGTAAAGGGTGCGATGTGACTCCCAAGACAAGACTACCCTAGACTCAACCTGCTCTGATACCAATTTGATGCGGGACATGACGTGAACCTGGGACTCTAGCTCGCGGATGACCCTAAGCGAGGGAAACGCGTGGATCTGCGCGGTTGAGAAACCAGCAATGAGTCTCGGGTATTGGCTTTTCCGCTCGGATCGAGTCACGGGATGGGTTCCACTCACTCACTCTCGTAGCGGTGATAAAATTATAACGAGTTAAGTTCCTATCACTCATGCAGCGGCATATGAAAATATACGAGATAACCAAATGCCAAGTGGGGAGCGGACACGATACCCCCACGCTCCGGGTGTGGGAAGATGACCCCGCCTAAACTCGTACTCCCGGTGTACAATAAACAAATAATTACAGCATTGAATTTAATTGCCCACTCCATGCAGAGAAGTAAAGGGCTACACGTGGGACCCGGGAGTAGCGAACTCGGGTTGACGGGTAGCAAGACGGAAGGCTCTCGGCCTGGAGATGGGCTACTGGTCCGGCTCAGTTCTGCGGGGCCCACAGGACAGCAGGCGGGTCCGACTGCTGGGACGGCAGTGACCGGGCGTCTCCTAGCTACGGCGGCCGGCTGGGATGCTGCTGAGGGGTTACTGGCGGATCTTCGGGAGCGGCGATCGCCGAATGTGAGCCGGCGTATTTTATCGGAATTAATCGGCGGACTGCTCTGCTGGCCTATTCTCAGATCAGATCTGCGCGCCTCAACAAAAACAATTGTTGCGCCCAGATCTGAAGGCGGATTGAGAGGAGATCTGCGCCGTTGGACAGAGGACTCAAAGGGCTCCAACATAAATTAATTTCACATTCATCCAAGGAATGGATTGGAAATGAAAAACACTGTGGGTTGTAGTTATTTCTGGCTCAAAATTACAGATTGTCAGGACAGAACAGGACTTGCCTGAAAATGGATTTTGACCGATAGGGAATGGGTGGATCTAGATTTTGGGGATTTAATGGTGGATAGAGGGCGATGTGTGGGACGTGCTCAATTTTTTTGGGAGTTTTTAGAGATGGTTAAGGGGACGGGAAAAATATAACAATAGAGTACTACCCCGCAGATCTGCTGATTGGCAAAAAATCAGGGGTGAAACTAAAAGACTGGGAAAAATAGTAAACGACGTCTGATTGACACGAAATTTAAACTGGGAGGAGGTAACAACAAGGGGGATGATCTATCAAAATTTTAAGATCATCAGATACACAGATTGGGAGGACCAACCTTTTCTCTGAGGTTCTATCCTGGATCTCAAAATCCGAGACAGCACTTCAAAGAACCAGTTGTGGCGGCTCAACGGCGGCACGAACGGAGACGACGGTGGCTAGAAGTCGCATCTAGCCGAGGTGGTAGAGGTGAGAATCACTCCCAGAATATGGCTTTACACCATGGATTTCTGCTGCATTCTCTGCTATAAGAAGGGGAGAGGGAGGGGGCGCCCTTGGGCAATTGTGCACAAATGTAATTTTTCTCTTCATTAATTCTATGAAATGTGGAAATACAAGCTTATATAGAAATAAATAAAAGACCTAAACTATCCATAGATCTAGGGTTAGGGAGGAGAAAATGGGGGATGGGGAATTATTCTCCCATGTGGTCAAATGGCCATAAATAAAAAATTTACATCATGAATAAAAAATATTAAAGGGGGGCACCCCTTTGAAAAAGGGGGAGAGAAAATTGAATTTTCTTCTTTTTGTCTCCTTGATCCAAGTCTTCCCATGGACCAAAGACCAGCTCATAGGGCCCATGATCCTATGTGGACCAATGGGAAGGAGGGTGGGGGACCCTGCTAGACCTACTGTCTTTTTGCAAAGAAACCCAAAGATTCCTAAGGACTAACATATTGGCTTATAATTGCCATACAATTGCAAACCAATTAACCCAAGGATATAAATGCAACTAAAGGATACAAATATAAAAATAAAATGTTAGTGTCCTGTGTTGATTCCCATCAATCCGGACTCGACTACAAACCTAGACTCAACCAGTATCCAGTACGTGGCAGAGGTTTGATCCGAAGATCGCACTCACGCAAGTGTGTACCTTCTCAATAGGCGTAACATATCGTTCCAGAGACACCTTTTAATATACCAGGTAAAGGGTGCAATGTGACTCCCAAGACAAGACTACCCTAGACTCAACCCGCTCTGATACCAATTTGATGTGGGACAGGACGTGAACCTAGGACTCTAGCTCGCGGACGTCCCTAAGCGTGGGAAACGCGTGGATCTGCGCGGTTGAGAAATCGGTAATGTGTCTCGGGTATCGGCTTTTTCGCGTGCTCGGATCGAGTCACGGGACGGGTTCCACTCACTCACTCTCACAACGGTGATAAAATTATAATGAGTTAAGTTCCTATCACTCATCCAGCGGCATATGAAAATATACGAGATAACCAAATGCCATGTGGCGAGCGGACACGATACCTCCACGCTCTGGGAGTGGGAAGATGACCCCGGCCTAAACTCGTACTCCCGGCGTACAGTAAATAAATAATTACAGTAGTGAATTAATTACCCACTCCACGCAGGGAGGTAAAGGGATACATGTGGGACCCGGGAGTAGCAAACTCGGGTTGATGGGCAGCAAGCCGGAAGGCTCTCGGGCAGGAGATGTGTTGCTGGTCCCGCTCAGTTCTGCGGGGCCTGCGGGACAGCAAGCGGGTCCGACTGCTGGGACGGCGGTGACCGGGCATCTCCTTGCTACGGCGGCTGGCTGGGATGCTGTTCAGGGGTTGCTGGTCGATCTCCGGGAGCGGTGGTCGCCGAATGCGATCCGTCGTATTTTACCGGAATTAACCGGCGGACTGCTCTGCTGGCCTATTCTCGGATCAGATCTGTGCTCCTCCACGAAAATAATTGTTGCGCCCAGATCCGAAGGAGGATCGAGGCAAGATCGGTGCCGTTGGACAGAGGACTCAAAGGGCTACAACATAAATTACTTTCACATCCATCCAGTAAATGGATTGGAAATGAAAAACTCTATGGGTTGTAGTTATTTCTGGCTCGAAATAACAGACAGTCAGGACAGAACAGGACCTGCCTGAAAATGGATTTTGACCGATAGGGAAGGGGTGGATCTGGATTTTGGGGATTTTATGGTGGATAGGGGGGGATGCATGAGACGTGCTAAATTTTTTTGGGATTTTTTGGAGATGGTTAAGGGGACGGTAAAAATATAACAACAGAGTACTATCCCGCAGATCTGCTGATTGGCAGACTATCAAGGGTAGAACTAAAAGACAGGGAAAAATAGTAAAGGACGTCTGGTTGACACGAAATTTAAACTAGGAGGAGGTATCAACAAAGGGGATGATTTATCAAAATTTTAAGATCATCAGATACACGGATTGGGAGGACCAACCTTTTCTCTGAGCTTCTGTCCTAGATCTCGAAATCCGGGACAACACTTCAAAGAACCGGTTGTGGCGGCTCGACGGCTGCACGAACGGAGGCAGCGGCGGCGGTGGCTGGAAGTCGCATCCAGCGGAGGTGGTAGATGTGAGAATCACTCCCAGAATATGGCTTCACACCATGGACTTTTGCTGCATTCTCTGCTGCAAGAAGGGGGGAGTGAGGGGTCGCCCTTGGGCAATTGTGCACAAATGCAATTTTTCTCTTCATTAATTCTATGAAATGTGGAAATACAAGCTTATATAGAAATAGATAAAAGACCTAAACTATCCCTAGATCTAGGGTTAGGGAGGGGCAAATGGGGGATGGGGAATTATTCTCCCATGTGGTCAAATGGCCATAAATAAAAATTTACATCATGAATAAAAAACTTGAAAGGGGGGGCACCCCTTTGAAAAAGGGGGAGAGTAATTTGAATTTTCTTCTTTTTGTCTCCTTGGTCCAAGTCTTCCCATGGACCAAAGACCAGCCCATAGGGCCCATAATCCTAGGTGGACCAATGGGAATGAGGGTGGGGGACCCTGCTGGACCTACTGGTTTTTTGCAAAGAAACCCAAAGTTTCCTAAGGACTAACATATTGGCTTATAATTGTCTTACAATTGCAAACCAATTAACCCAAGGATATAAATGCAACTAAAGGATACAAATGTAAAAATAAAATGTTAGTGTCCGGTGTTGATTCCCATCAGTCTGCCTTAGGTGGCTACATGTCACCCTTAGCAGTCGTCGCCTTTGCTGTTTTCTTCTTAGCTTTAGCCGTCGCCAATATTTATTTGTCACACTTGTGTGACTATTTTTCACCCTTATCTGCCTTGCCTGTGACTTCATTTCTCAGCCTTACAGAATCCATTTGCCTATAGAGCCACCTCCACTCCTTCCATCTTCCTTCTTAGCCTTCATTCTTGCTCTCCTCTTCATCTCTAATCTTCTCTCCTTAATCTTGCTCTCATTTCTTCCCTTGTCTGCTTTCGAACAAGTGCTGCTCATGCTGGACTACTGGACTACTGGACTCATCCAACTGACTGCTGGCATGTGCTATGCAGTTACTTGGCTTCTTGCATTTTGTGACTTCTGGGCATGGCTTGTTGAAATGAAGAACTTGAGTGTATCACCAGTGCATTGATCTTGGCATTTCATCGAATAGTTGCTTTCTTGCAAAAAATGGAGCAAACCTGTCTCTTGGTCTTTAATGATGTTAATCAATCACATCCAATGCTTAGGAAAACTCCAGATTCAATATAGAAGTGATAGAGGACCCATTCAGAGTTGATTCCATCATCCGGACTTGATAGCTCTTCATGTTTCAGTGCTACGAGCTATTTTTCACCACTAACCAGCTATTTGTCACCCCAACTGCCTATTTGTCACTATTAACTATCTATTTGTCACCCTTATTTTCAATAGTCGTCGCTGCTACTCGTTGCTTCTTTGCCTTGCAAGCCTGCGTCGACGTAATTAGCCATGGCGTCGACGCAATAGATAGAAATGTGAAGGCTTCAGCGTTGTGACTTTCCTTGTAAGTGGAGTCGACTCCAAGGTACTTCTTCTTCGTTTTTCACGTTTCAGCACCGCCACTTACTTTTCTCCCTTATAGAAGTATTTGTCACCCTTACTGTCTATATTTCACCTTTGACAACTTATTTGTCACCACTAATCTTCAACCACCGTCACCTTTATTCCTTTGGCTAATGGGTGAACTGGCAGAGCTCAAGTCAACTTTCAAAGCTTCTCAAGTCAACTTCCTCTTGACAAATCCTTCTTCACAACTCTTTTTCACCTTTCCTAAAAGTGTCATTTGTCAAACCATTGGAGTTTGAACATCATTGTAAACATGAAGAACAAAATGTAAGAACAAAATTTGTAGTTTGTCAATTATGTATTTTCAGGCTAAAAACCCAAAATGACTTCATGTTAGATTGACATCATCAAAACATAATTATACCCAACAATCCCTACCTACGGTAGGGGGCCACGGTTTTGGGCACCCCTAAGGGAGCATTCTGCCGCCTTATGATCGCTCGACCGATCGCCTATTGGCTTTTCCTAAGCGTTTGGGAGGCCTGTCGATCGGGCGACTGAGCCAAAGCTAGATGGGCTATGTTGGCCCTTAGCAAATGAGGACCCATAGTAAGTGGGCCCTGTAGGAGATGTCACTTGTTGGGCATGGCGGGCCTCGATGGGCCGTTTGGCCCATGTACATGGTGCGCAGCGAATCTTCCCCCCTTCACCATGTATCCTCATCCTCCCTGAGCTTGTAAGGTCCTTTCTCCACAACTCTCCAAACTTCATATTCTTGTCACCTAAGGAAGACAATCATCATGTTCTTCCAATAAGCATAATCTGAACCATCAAAGAATGGAGAGCAATAGATGGAGTGATCCTCAAGAAGCATTCTCCTATTTGCCATATGTTAAATCTCTCAAGATTGTTACACCTTTTCAAAATAATTGAGTCTTAGCTCTCATATTAATTGTTGGCCCAAGATATGACAAACGAAGAGGGGGGTGAATTGGATTTGCTTTAAAACAATGATAGATTTTTTTAAGTTCACTTAAATTTCAATCATAATTTCTCTTGGTGCAATCTATTGAACTTGATTGCGCTTAATCAAAATGGAGTTTATTATCCTCAAAATGATAACGAGGTAAACCTCAAATTTGCAGAAGAGAGAGAGGCAAACAAGGATCAATTGCACGCGTGAATACGAATATTTTTATAGTGGTTCGGTGTTAAATCTTGAGACTTACATCCACTCCCTTACTATGGGTGAGGCTTTTTCCACACAGTATGAATCAAATAAACACACACACGGGTGTTTGTCAACCACACAACTGTGGTCATCAACCACACATACACACACACTGATAAGTGTGCATTTTTAGGAGTTAATTTATGATATACGCATTTTTTTAGAGCCTTAATATGAATAAGTATACACTTATCACAATTAATTCCAATCTTGATCAAAATATTTAGTTTGATAGAATTAAGTAATCTTAATAAATAAATTTACTTATTTTACAGGCACAAAAAGGACGAGGGCAAGAACTCCAAGAGTTTGCACAATAATGGGCCAAAGTCCAATACAAAAAGAAAAAAACTGGGCTAAAGGCCCATAGACTTGTTAAAAAGAAAATAAAAGAAGAAGAAAAGTAGCTAGTTATTCAATATATAGAATATATGCATGTGTATAATATATATATATATATATATATATATATATATATATATATATATATATTAATGCATGCATGCATGCAGGACGTGGGAGGCAGGCTTCAAGAGGCCAGTAGCTTCGGTTGCACGACGTGGCCAATTGGCCAGCGTCCAACGCGGCAGCAGCGGGTGTTGAGGGCTTGGGCGGCCGATATGGGCTCTCCGCATGCGGGCGCAATAGAGGAGACCAACATGGCGCTGTCGGCGGAAGCGGCCAGGACGTGGCGGTTCACGCGCGGCTTCGGGCGGTCTTCGCACAGCAGGTGGCGTCGTTCAAGCGCGGGTGCAGCTGGCATAGCAGCCGATGGCAGGCGGATGGCCAACCAATGCAGGCGCTGCGGCGTCAAACCGGGCGTCGACTGTATACAGGCCAGCCAGTGGAGAAAGAGAGAGAAAGAGAGAGAAAGAAGGAATAAAAAATGAGGAAAAAGGAGAAAAAATCATAAAAAAATAAAAATGTGTGTAACACATGGTGGCACACATTCCCAAGTCAAAAAAATGCAACAGTAGTGTTCACATGGAGGAATGGGGTTAATTTTGGCCCTATAAAATGGGGTCCAATTATGATGTGAGAGAGGTTTTTTTTGGCCTTTGGAGAGTTTCGTATGAGAGTTTTTTGAGAGTTTTGGTCTGTGGGTTTTGGGGTTGTTATTAGTGTGTTGTTATTAATATTTTTGAAATCTTAGCTATGTTAGCCTTTCATAGCTCCTTTACATGCATTTGTGTTCTTCATTTTGATTTACTTTCTTCTGTAAATTTGTTCATCTTTAAGTGTTCTTCATTTTCTCTTTCTACCTATTCCTCTAATTCCTCTCGATTTTTAAGTTATTGCACGTTTTTCTAAGTTTTATCCTGGTATTTTACTGTTCATCCGAAGTTCTAAACTTTCTTCTTCCTCCGTTTAGAAGCCCTTCCACTCTGCGTTTCTCTCTGAGTTCTTCATAAAAGTTCTTCCTCTCTTGTAGATATAGATTTTCTTCTCCTACCACTTCCTCTAAATCCTTCTCGTTTGTAAGTTAGTTTTGATTTTTCTCAGTTAAGTTTTTTGCATAGTTACTGTTCATCCGCGCAGACCACTTTTGTTCTTCCCCAGTTTTCACCACCTTTTAGTCTTTTTGTCTCTTTGCATTCTTCATAAAACTTCTTCTTCTTCCTTTGATCTTTAACTTTTGTTTCTTCCACTTCGTCTAATTCTTCTCAATTTTAAAGTTATTCCTCTTCATAACTCTCTCTATTTTCAGTTTAATTTTCCCTGTGTTTTTCTTCCATCTATCTCCCTCTCTTCATATTCTTCACACATCCCTATGACGGAGTTGCTTCTCTCGGTCCTCTCACGGCGGCGTTCTACACTAAAGCGGGGCGACGATCAAAGGCTCGGCACGGCGTGGACGGCGTCACTCTTCTGATTCCTCAGCTTATTTCTTCCCTTGTTCTTTTAATTTCAAGTTGTACCTTTGATTTTCATAGTTGTAATTTCCATTTTCATAGAAATAAAAATTCATTTTGGCAAAATTGTGTTCTTTTCTCTCTCTTTCTAAATTCTCTTTTTTAACCCTCTCATATTCTTTAGATAGTTTATTTTCATGCAATTTTCCTTTTCAATTAGTTTAATCTCACTCAAAATTCGGAGCATTCAAATATAAGAATTTTTCATCTCACGCTTAATTGAAAATATTTCATCTTCGTGAGATCGACCTGGTATTCACCACTTTACTTGTATTTTCAAATCTATTTGAGTGAGTGAGTGCGGTTATATAAATTTTGAAATTGTGTGTGGCACGACATTTTTAAACGATGAGTGCCGAGCGCATCAATTTTTGGTGCCATTGTCGGGGAGAAAATTATTTTTAATGATTGAAAATTCTTGTGTTTGATTTATATATTTGTATATTAATTTTTTTTATTTTTATTTTGTAGGAAAAAGTAAAAAATAGAAAATCAAAGAAATATTAGAAATTCGAACCTGAAATTCAAGGGAAATAATCTGTCGCAGAAAGACAAGAAGCGTCGCTGAAAGTCTATTTCTGTCACTATAGAGAGCTGGACTTCTCGAACTCTCAAAAATCCTGAAAAATCATGCGTCGCTAAAGGTTAGTAAGCATAGGCATATGTTCTATTTTTTAATTTTTTGAAAAATCTAAAAAAAAATCCGATAAATTCTTAAAAAATCCATAAAAATTAGAAAACTTGAAAAATATTGAAATCATGATTTTAGTCTTTATGTTTCAGTATGTTGCATGTTAATTAGTATTTTTAGTTATTATTTGTATTTTATCTATCCCTCTTTTTGAAAAAGAAAAAAAATAGAAAAATAACTCTCTAAAAATAAAAAAAATAAGAAATCTAGAAAGTTTTAAAAATATAATTTTAGGCGTTATTTTTTATATTTGCATGATGTTTGGTATTTTTAATTTATGATTTTCGTTTATTCATCTCTTCCTATAAAAAAAGAAAAAAATCTTAAAAAATAAAAAAAATAGAAATCAGAAAATAAAGAAAAAAATTGTCTCATGCTATAATGTCCTCATTTTAGTTGTATCCATTTCATGCATTGCTCATTTAGTTGAGTATTTATTCTTTTATTTGCATCATTTGAAAGAAAAAAATCATCTTCCTCTTCTTCTCTATTTCCCCTTTTTAAGGGCAACGTAGGCATAACTTTCTAGGAATTGGAAGGATCCTCCATTGAGCACTCCGTCTCTTTGGACTGAAATTTTCTTTTCCAAGATCTCCATAAGTCCCCGCACCTGTGGATTCTCTCACGAAAGTCGGGCATGTTGTATCAAGAAGCACCCCGGTGATAGATTTCCCTTGGAAGGTTAAAAAAGAAGTTTTGTAATTTCTTACTATTTTGAAAAACTGGTGTCTAAGGCTAGAGGTCAACGACAAACGTCATAAGCGGACTTGTGGTTATTTAATTAGGTCCCTATGAAAGTAGGGAGAGCCTCCCACAACCCCACCTCTTACCTGGCCGTTGAACCAACTTGGTAGCAGGTCCCGATTCCTCTTTTGAAAAAAAATCATCATTTTTGCATAATTCATATACTTGTTGTTTGTACTGCATTGACAAACAAAAAAAAACAAAAATAACAACAACAACAACAAAAATAATGGATGAAAAAATTCCAATCTTTGAGTGGGATTATAAATTCAATAAGGTGGACTTGTGGGCCCGTGCGTCTTGATCCCTTCTTTGAACTATGAATGCAAACTCCTTCATTCCACCTTATTATCATGATCATAATGACATGTGGGCCAGACCGGCCCATTATGTTACCAATGGCCCAACATAACCTTTACCATTCACCCAACCAGGTCTGACCCACTATGAAAGCCCATACTCTTGGTCGGCCTACAATGAAAGCCCATCACTCATGGGCGCCCAGCTTCAATCCTTTAATCAAGATCATATCCAATCCACTCATTTCCTTCATGGACCCTTTAATTCATTTCGCCCCCAAGATCAAACCCAAATTGTTCAAAGACCCTCCATACCTTCTTATGATTCTTATGGGGGAGGACAACATAATAATTCTTGGGATTTCTATCAAGGCCTGACTCACCATCCTTTACATCACACTTCTCAGAATTGGGCTCCATATTCTAATGATTATTATGATCAAGCCCAGCATAAAGAGGGCTGGTCCATGTCCTCGTCACCACCTTCTACTGATCACACTCAATCAACTCTGTCAATCAATGATGCTTCAAAGTCAATCTCTCCAAGTGCGAATTGATAGGATGACTGAGGCGATCAAGAGGATTGAGGACGAGCAAGAGCTTAGTTACTCTGATTCCATTTCTACTGATCAAATTCTTTATGATGACTATGATCAATCTATGATTCCCCAAGAGCATAACACTTCGATTAATCTTAATTTAGAAGATGAAGGGATTATGGAAAGGTCTTGTCAGAAGACATTAAATGAGGAACCTAGGGAATTTGAGGGGATCAATAAATATGTTGGGATTAAAGGAGAACAGGAAGGTGATGAATTTCTTAATGATCATATTCCACCTATGTCCTTCCCTGAATTTGAGATTGAGGAGCTCGCGCATAGTTGCCCTTATGTGGAGAATTCTCTGGACCTGGAAGATCTCAAGTTGGGGGGGGGGGGAGAGAGAAGAAAGTAATGTGCTTATCCATGATAAAACCACATTCGCTTCCCTTCTTGAATTTCAGGATACCTTGTTCCAAGGAAGGATGAAGAGGATGTGCTGGTGGAATAGGATTTGAGAGAAGCTATCACTGATCTTTCTTGGGTAAAGGAGGAAGCGGCTACCCTTCCCAACTTTTATCTCGATTGGGCATCTTATGATCAAGGGGAAGGTATTGAGCTTTTACCTATTCATGATCTCGGCAAATCTAACTGCAAGATTGGCATTCTCCAATTAGTCGAGCTGTCGGAACCTATTGCGCCCCACAAGCTTCATGGTGTTGAGGAGCATGGGTCTTTCACTGTTGATTCTCCTAGTCTCCTTGACACTGATCTATTACTTGAAACTCCTCTCCATTTGATCTCTTCTCACCGTACTAGTGTTCATGAAATATCTAAAATTGAGGAAGAAAAGGATATTTTGCTTGATAATAAGGTCTGCATTCATGTTTTCAACACTTATAAAGACCTTAAGTTTTTAGAGGAATATTTTATAATTAAAGATATGATAATTCCTCTGCCATTCTCTGACCGAGGGCGTCTGTCCAGATTGTTAGACCCACCTTGGCATGTTTCTAGCCCAACTTTGTCAAGGCATAATATTTTTCTCCAATAGTACAAGGGCTGGAATTTGAAGGAGAACAAGATCACTTGGTGACTCATTCTGAATGCCACTCGTTAGTTAGCGAGCTACATTGCGTATGGTTGAAGACATTAAACTTAGCGCTTCTTGGGAGGTAACCCACAGTTTTTATGATTTCCGTATACTAATAAATGGCTTCCTGGGAGGCAACCCAAGTTTGTATTGTGATTTTATTTTTATTTTACAGATGTGAATAAAGGATAAGTTGGGGGGAGAGAGACGATTGTTTGCTTGATGCCTAGCCTTTAAAAGCCATGTATCGCCCTTTACTTAAGCACTGATGCCCGTCAAAGTTCACTTCCGTCAGGTTGTACCGTTCCTTCATAAATTCCATGTCTACATTGCTCTATTATTCTATATTATTCATGCCATTGAGGACAATGTCATTTAAGTTGGGGGGACGGAAATCATGTTGCACATGTTGCATTCATATATACAACCCCATTTTTCCAAAATGAAAAAAAAAACTCATTTTGAGTTTCATGATTCATGTTTCCGTTGAAAGTAATTATGGAATAGAAATGACTGGACAAGGATGATGAAAATTTTATTTAATCTAGCTATGGAAAATTGATATAAGAATCTCTTTAAAGTTCATATGCACTTTAGAAAAAATGAAACAAAAATACTTTGCACGCTAATGAAACATACGGGATAAGCCTTCTGCTATTTTGGGTATGTTGCCTGATATTCTGCACTTCTTAAAAAAGAGTTCTTTTATAACCTTTCTGTCAAGTTATCTATCAAAATTAGTGCAAAAGCACAATTGAAAAAAATTGAGAAAATGCATCATGAAAAATGTCCTGAATCTTAGTAACCGGGCCTACTTCACCTAAGACGTGTTGAGGTTCGCGTCATAAGGAAAAGGGAACCTTGATCTGTGAAATCGGGCCTGCTTCGAGGTTCGCATTAAACAGTGAAGGGTAGTGCAGCACCGTGTGTGTAGAAAAATAAAAAGATCCCTAAGGGACGAAGTAATAAAATAAATAAAAAGCTAATATGCTTAATGCTCTGATTAAGAGGTGCAGGGTTGAAAGACACTTATTTGAAATAGCAAATGAGGGATGCAATTGTCTACTCTGTGGATTTAGTATTTACACATGCACTAGTGCTATTGAAGTTTGAGTTGAATTCTTGATCATGTATCTTAATTTATAAATCTAAGGCTAGTTTGTGTTAATATTCTGGATTCCTAATCTTTGGTTATTTCTGTGAAGGAAAAGTTGGATATGAAGGTATGAACTTTACAAACTCTTGTTGATCCTAAATTTTAAATTATTTGCATTGCTAAGGGACTAGCAATGAGTAAGTTAGGGGTGGGATAAGTGTGCATTTTTAGGAGTTAATTTATGATATACACATTTTTATGAGCCTTAATATGAATAAATATACACTTATCACAATTAATTCCAATCTAGATCAAAATATTTAGTTTGATAGAATTAAGTAATTTTAATAAATAAAGTTACTTATTTTACCGGCACAAAAAGTGTAACGACCTAGAGTTCAGGATACCGATATAGCGATAACATCGATACACCGATACCAAGAACTGGGGAAGCCACCCAAGAGGCTGATGAGGCCCCTGAAGGGTTAGAAGAAAAGTGTTGAGGGGTATGCATAACGAATTGGAATTTGGAACGCGCAATTTACAATTAAGTAAAGAAGTTAACACAAGTGCGGAAGCAATTCAAAATAACCAGAGTGATATATATATAAGCTAGTCCAGAGTCACAAAGCACTAGTCCACAAAAGTACAACTACACGGGGCATACCCCGGCAAAAGTACTACACAAGCCTCAAAAAGGTAGCTCGTGCACAGCTGGCATCTAGGAACGGTCCCGAAACAGCACACTAAACTCGGGAGACGGCGGGCGCGGCTCACCTGAAAGGAGAAGGGTGAGTCACAGCCAGACTCAGTAGGGGTCACGCGGATCCCTACCTCGCACTAAACAAACAAACATGCATAAATAACAGCAATAAGAGCATGCATTTAAATAATTAACAGGCAATGGCATGATTAACTAATCATAAGAAAGCTGTAAACTCTATCTAAGCAGGTATAACAGCTAACACATGCCAATAATAATTAAATGCAAGCGACTGAAACTAAAACTACCAAATAGAAGAAGCTGCGACTAATCCAAGCAACAAGGACGGACAACCACTGGGAGCAGAAACCCGATGCATCCACTGACGACTTACACTGTGTCTCAAGCACTCGCAGTCGGCGAATGACAAGCTGAGCGCGTAAACAGTACTAGACCAAGTGACCAGTCGGAGTGGCAGCCGTCGGTGTCAGTCCTCAGTCTCCGACCACGTGTGCACACACTGACTCTAGCCCCGAGCCAGGCCCTCTAGTTAGTTTTCCCCCTTGGTAGGACGCTACCATTGGCCGGGAGCCCACGGAACTAGCTTACAAACCGTGAATGGGAAACACCCCTCTGCTATCCTCAAGCGGGTCGGCACTCAATAGACCTTAGGGCTACAACAGTGGCTCCATTGCATGGAAAGAAAAGCTATTCTATTGGTATAAAACATGCCACAATATATTAAAACCATGCGAATATGGCATGAGTATAAAAAGGAACGCATAACAAATGGGCTGGCAACATATTACAGCCATCAGGGAAGCGGTGGTCGAAGACCCACGCACTACTTGGAAGTGGTGGTCAGGGACTGGCGCGTTATATCAGAAGTGACGCGCTGGTCTCCAGCCGTTACTTCCACCTGAGTTCCAGCTCAAAGGTGCAAGAGGGAATGTAACGGTAGGGGCCCTATGCGTTACTTCCAAGCAACGCGGTGGGTCACCGCCGTCACATCCACCCGAGGCCACCAAAACAACTGACAGCGTTGAAAGCGACAGCAGGCGAAACGACGCCCCGATCTAAGCGCGTCAGAGGTGAATGACGGTCGACCGATAGACCGCCGGGCTCACCGCCTCACCTGGCTAACGGAAAACAACGGGCGAGTAATGGATGGGACTCCCACCGTTACTCTCCAAATGACGCACCCCCGATGGGCCGTTGTTTGGAAGCGACGCATCCACTATGGACCGTCAGGCAAGTGACGGTTCCTGGCAGGACCGTCACTTCACCTCGGTTACGGGCGGGTACGGTTTATAAACCGAAGCCCTCCCGGACGGCTGAAATCGCCGGGTGTCGTCGAAAAACCTGGTATCCTGCCAAACCATACAGTTTATACAATAGTTTAACAACTAAATCTAGCACATGCAAGGCCTAAAACGCATTAAACTCAAAGATTTAAGCTAAAACCCCAAATATGGAAACGTGGGCATCATGCATGCTACGGGGCGCTAATCAACAAACGAGCTAAGGGAAACGATCCTAGCAAGATCAAGATTCCATCCCCCTACCTCTTGCAAGCCGAAACGGACGAAAAGGCCGCATGCACCGAGGTAGGCTCACCGAGCCTTCAAGCTCCACCCCACTCCCACGATCACCCAACCATGCCGAAGTGGACACCTATGCGCTCCTCTCGACGCGAGGAATCCAACGGCGCCAACCTTGTCTCAATCCGACCTCGTCTCGCCCGCGTTCCCTAGAGAGGAGAGAGGGGCGATCGCACGGAGGAGAGAGAGAGAGAGGGTGAGAATGAGAGATCGACAGGGAGAAAGAGGGTGAGAGAGGGATTAAAAGAAAAAAATAAATTAAAATATATATAATATAATTATTATATATATTAAAATCTCATTAATTCTAATAACCCTCAAATAACTCCAAACAAATCTGGAAAAATACCAGATAAATTCCTAAAAATCCAGGATAATAGGCGAAAATTCCAGAATAAACAATAGAACAAAAACCAACAAGGATCCATTAAGGCACGGGCCTTACAGTCCCTCCCTCCTTACAGAAATTTCACCCACAAAATTTACAACAACCGAAAAGGAGGAAACTGAGAAAGGACATATACCTCACTGGAATAAAAAAGGAAAAAGCTGACGCATCTCATCTTCACGCTCCCAAGTAGACTCATTACCAGAGTGACGCTGCCAAGTAACCTTTACCATGGGAATAACCTTATTTCTCAACCGCTGCTCACGATGGTCTTCAATTCTGATAGGAAACTCTGGCGCGGACAAATCAGCAGTCACCTCAGGCCATACTGAATCATCGAGAACATGAGAAGCATCTGGCACATATTTCCTCAATTGAGACACGTGGAACACATCATGAATAGCTTGCATGGCCGCAGGAAGTTGCAAACGATAAGCCACTTGACCAATAGCTTCAATAATCGGAAAAGGGCCAACATACCGCGGACTAAGCTTTCCACGCTTCCCAAATCTGGAAACACCTTTCATCGGAGATATTTTAACAAAAACCATATCTCCAAGCTCAAATTATAGCGGACGTCTGCGCTGATCTGCATAGCTTTTCTGTCGACTCTGAGCCGTCAACAATCTCTGCCTGATCAGACGAACCACATCAGAACATTGCTGCACCATGTCAGGTCCTGTCAACAATCTGTCACCAACATCAAACCAATTCAGAGGAGTTCGACAAGGACGACCATAAAGTGCTTCATAAGGAGCCATTCCAATACTAGAGCGAAAACTATTATTATAAGCAAATTCAACAAGTGGCAAATGCTGACACCACGAACCCTGCCAATCAAGGCAACACAATCTCAGCATGTCCTCCAAAGTCTGAATGGTCCTCTCTGACTGTCCATCTGACTGAGGCTGATACGCTGAACTGAAAGCTAACTCAGTGCCCAAAGCCTTCTGGAAACTACGCCAGAAGCCGGAGGTAAAACGTGGGTCACGATCTGACACAAGTGAAACAGGAATTCCATGCAGTGGCACGATCTTCTGCACATATAGCTCGGCCAACCTCTGCACATTCCAAGTAACCTTAATAGGCAATAATCTGGCGGTTTTTGTCAATCTATCGACAAGCAACCAGATGCCATTAAAACCTTGAGAAGTCCGAGGCAAACCCACCACAAAATCTGTAGTAACATGGTCCCATTTCCACATCGGAATCTCTAATGGCTGAAGCAAACCACCTGGCTTTTGATGTTCGGCTTCAACTAACTGACAAGTCAAGCACTTAGAAACAAACATAGCCACGTCTTTCTTCATACCTGGCCACCAGAACTGCTTCTTCAAAATTTGATACATCTTGGTGACACCCGGATGAATAGCAAAACGGGAACCATGGGCCTCACTCAGAATCTCATTTCTCAAATCATCATCAGCGGGAACATATAATCTGCCATGAAAACTGACAACTAGCTCCGTGTCAAAATCCACATCATATTTTGATATAACACGAGCTAAATCAGAATCAACTTGCTGGGCATCTTTAATCTGATGATATAAAGCTGAACCCAAAACCAAACTAGCACAAACTGCCATCTTCGGATCAGCAGGAAACTCTGCACTGAATGCCTCGCTCGGAAGCCGTTCCCACAATTTCCATTCATGAAGCAACAAATGACTGACCTGTACTTTCCTGCTCAAGGCATCGGCCACGACATTCATTTTACCCGGCTGATAGGAGAGTGTAAAGTTAAAGTCCTTCATGAATTCCATCCATCGACGTTGCCTAAGATTTAAATCTCTCTGGGAGAATATATACTGTAAACTCTGATGATCAGTAAGAATTTGAAATTTCTCACCATACAGATAATGTCTCCAGATCTTTAAGGCAAAAATAACTGCAGCTAGCTCCAGATCATGCGTGGGGTAATTCTCTTCATGCTGTTTCAATTGTCGAGATGCATATGCGATAACCTTACCATGTTGCATCAGCACTGCACCCAGACCTACTCGAGAAGCATCAGTACAAACTAGAAAACCACCCGAGTCGGAAGGCAAAGTCAACACAGGAGAAGAAGTCAATAGCCTCTTCAATTCAGCAAAGCTAGCCTCACACTGATCTGACCAGACAAATGGTACATCTTTACGAGTCAGTCTAGTCATCGGTGCTGCAATACTCGTAAAATCCTGAATGAATCTACGGTAATACCCAGCCAACCCTAAAAAGCTTCTTATCTCAGTGATGGTCCTCGGTCTCTGCCAACTCAAAACAGCATCAATCTTTGCAGGGTCCACTGCCACTCCATCACCAGAAATCACATGACCAAGAAAATGAATTTCTCGAAGCCAGAATTCACATTTACTGAGCTTCGCATAAAGCTCGTGATCCCTTAGAGTCTGCAGAACGATCCTCAAATGCTACACATGATCTTCATCAGAGGCAGAATAGATCAAGATGTCATCAACAAAGATTACCACAAACTGATCAAGAAACGGATGAAAGATACGCTGCATTAGGTCCATAAAAGCTGCTGGGGCATTAGTCAAACCAAACGGCATGACCAGAAATTCAAAGTGACCATATCTAGTACTGAAAGTAGTCTTCTCCACATCGGATTCCCAGATCCTTAACTGAAAATAGCCAGATCTGAGATCTATCCGTGAAAAGATGGTAGCATACTGTAACTGGTCAAACAAATCATCAATCCTGGGAAGCGGATACCTATTCTTGATAGTCACCTGATTCAGCTGCCTGTAATCAATACAAAGCCTCAGGCTTCCATCTTTCTTTTTCACAAACAGCACTGAGGCACTCCACGGAGAAAAACTGGGGCGAATATAACCTTTTTCCAGTAACTCAAGTAGCTGTGCTCGCAGTACTTTCAATTCAACTGGAGCCATACGGTACGGCGGCTTTGCTAATGGGCCGGTACCTGGAATCAGTTCAATCACCATCTCTATCTCTCGCTCTGGGGGCAAGCCTGGCAACTCATCAGGAAACACATCAGGGAACTCACAGACAACTGGAATATCACAAACATCCCGTCGTGGTTTTTCAACAGCAACCACAGAAGCTAAAAATCCCTGGCAACCTGCACTAAGCAACCTGAAGGCTCGAATAGCAGAAACAATCATACGAGAAGAACGGGATCGAATACCTTGGAAATAAAAAGCTGAATTTTCCTGTGGCTGAAAATAGACTTTCTTCGATCTGCAGTCAACCACAGCTCCATAATGCTCCAACCAATCCATTCCCAGAATAACATCATAATCTGCCAGCTGCAACGCATACAATCTTGCCGGCAACTGGTGATTATCAATCATCACAGGAGATTCTTCCAGGCACAGAGGCGTGATCATGAAATCTCTAGAAGGCAATTCAACAAACAGCTCACAAGATACCTCAGAAGTCGGTTCGTCAATACATGCCATGAATTCCTCAGAAATAAAAGAGTGAGAAGCACCAGAATCAAATAAGACACGAGCTGAATGACCATAAAGCATAATTGTACCTTCTACCAGATGGGACGCAACAGCATCAGCTCTAGTCAAATGAGAAACCTTGCCTTTCTGCTTCTTAGAACCAGCTGAAGATTGCTGAGAAGACGTCGACGCTTCAGAGTAAAATTGTTGTTGAGCTTGCGGTGCAGGAGGTCTAAACTGCGGTTGAGGTTGAGAGAACTGAGAAGCTTGCAATTGCTTCGGCCACAGCGGGCAATCCCGAACCACATGACCTGGCTGGTCACACCGAAAGCAAACAATAGGAAGAGAACACGGCTGGCCCTTGTCATGACCACCGCATCTCCGACACATCCATGGCTGACCCTCAGCGGAGCTCTGCCGAGTCTGAGAAGAAGGTGCTGTCGGCTGCTGAACAGAATCTGTACCGGACGGCTGCTGGAAAAACTTCTTCTTCTTCTTCGTGAACCGCTTGAACTTGGGCTTGGAAGGAGAGGAAGCACTGGAAATTTCTGACTGGACCGAAGGAACACCTGGCACTGGCGATCGGTAAGCTTGTTGAACCTGAGCTATCGGCTGCACTGACCCTGCCTGAGGATACCCACCCGGTCTTGCCATCTCCAGCTCAAGTGCCACAGCTGTCTGGCACGCACTATCCAAATCCGCAACGCGACTAGCAATCAGAGGCATCTTCAACTCTGGCCTCAAACCTCGCAAAAACTGCTGGGTTTTCAAAGCTTCACTGGCCAGCACATGGGGCGCATACTGACCCAATTCCATGAACTTATTTCGGTACTGAAGTACAGTCATACCGCCCTGAGTCAGCTCCATAAATTGATACATCTTGTCCATCTGAAGACAAGCAGGAGTATAGGCACGCTCAAAAGCAGCAACAAACTCTGCCCAAGTGATCTTCGAAGAGGTCTAGAACGAAAGGCAATCTGCCACTCGGCTTTCCACCACGTGATGGATGTACCCTGGAGTTGAAAAGCAGCAAGCATAACTTTTTCGTCTTCAGCACACTCCATCGAGACAAACACACGCTCGATCGCATCCAACCATTGCCTTGCCACCTCTGGATCAGCTTGACCATCGAAAGCAGGCGGATTGAACATAAGAAATTCTTTCAATGCCTTGCCTCGACTGCCAGGCGCTTCAACAGGAGGAGCAACAATCGGCGCTGGAGGAGAAACAACTGGAACAGCAGGAACTGCAGGAGGAGGTGCAGAACCACTATCTTCCCTGGGCGCATCTCGAGGAACACGAGGAGCTCGAGGGGGTCTTCCTCGACGGGGAGGCATAATTACACTGCCAAAACACAAATCAATCGCAATTAATCAATCATACGGAAAACATCCTATGCCAGCAATAAACGACGCAATGGACTAGCTCTGGACAAAGCGCAAATTTCAATTCCTTATACTAATCCCCAACTAATGCTCTGATACCAACTGTAACGACCCAGAGTTCCAGATACCGATATAGCGATAACATCGATACACCGATACCAAGAACTGGGGAAGCCACCCAAGAGGCTGATGAGGCCCCTGAAGGGTTAGAAGAAAAGTGTTGAGGGGTATGCATAATGAATTGGAATTTGGAACGCGCAATTTACAATTAAGTAAAGAAGTTAACACAAGTGCGGAAGCAATTCAAAATAACCAGAGTGATATATATATAAGCTAGTCCAGAGTCACAAAGCACTAGTCCACAAAAGTACAACTACACGGGGCATACCCCGGCAAAAGTACTACACAAGCCTCAAAAAGGCAGCTCGTGCACAGCTGGCATCTAGGAACGGTCCCGAAACGGCACACTAAACTCCGGGAGACGGTGGGCGCGGCTCACCTGAAAGGAGAAGGGTGAGTCACAGCCAGACTCAGTAGGGGTCACGCGGATCCCTACCTCGCACTAAACAAACAGATATGCATAAATAACAGCAATAAGAGCATGCATTTAAATAAATAACAGGCAATGGCATGATTAACTAATCATAAGAAAGCTGTAAACTCTATCTAAGCAGGTATAACAGCTAACACATGCCAATAATAATTAAATGGAAGCGACTGAAACTAAAACTACCAAATAGAAGAAGCTGCGACTAATCCAAGCAACAAGGACGGACAACCACTGGGAGCAGAAACCCGATGCGTCCACTGACGACTTACACTGCGTCTCAAGCACTCACAGTCGGCGAACGACAAGCAGAGCGCGTAAACAATACCAGACCAAGTGACCAGTCGGAGTGGCACCCGTCGGTGTCAGTCCTCAGTCTCCGACCACGTGTGCACACACTGACTCTAGCCCCGAGCCAGGCCCTCTAGCTAGTTTTCCCCCTTGGTAGGACGCTACCATTGGCCGGCAGCCCATGGAACTAGCTTACAAACCGTGAATGGGAAACACCCCTCCGCTATCCTCAAGCGGGTCGGCACTCAACAGACCTTAGGGCTACAACAGTGGCTCCATTGCATGGAAAGAAAAGCTATTCTATTGGTATAAAACACGCCACAATATATTAAAACCATGCGAATATGGTTTGAGTATAAACAGGAACGCATAACAAATGGGCTGGCAACATATTACAGCCATCAGGGAAGCGGCGGTCGAAGACCCGCGCGCTACTTGGAAGTGGCGGTCGGGGACTGGCGCGTTATATCAGAAGTGACGCGCTGGTCTCCAGCCGTTACTTCCACCTGAGTTCTAGCTCAAAGGTGCAAGAGGGAATGTAACGGTAGGGGCCCTATGTGTTACTTCCAAGCAACGCGGTGGGTCACCGCCGTCACATCCACCCGAGGCCACCAAAACAACTGACAGCGTTGAAAGCGACAGCAGGTGAAACGACGCCCCGATCTAAGCGCGTCAGAGGTGAATGACGGTCGGCCGATAGACCGCCGGGCTCACCGCCTCACCTAGCTAACGGAAAACAATGGGCGAGTAACGGATGGGACTCCCACCATTACTCTCCAAATGACGCACCCCCGATGGGCCGTTGTTTGGAAGCGACGCGTCCACTATGGACCGTCAGGCAAGTGACGGTTCCTGGCAGGACCGTCACTTCACTTGGGTTACGGGCGGGTATGGTTTATAAACCGAAGCCCTCCCGGACGGCTGAAATCACCGGGTATCGTCGAAAAACCTGGTATCCTGCCAAACCATACAGTTTATACAACAGTTTAACAACTAAATCTAGCACATGCAAGGCCTAAAACGCATTAAACTCAAAGATTAAGCTAAAACCCCAAATATGGAAACGTGGGCATCATGCATGCTACGGGGCGCTAATCAACAAACGAGCTAAGGGAAACGATCCTAGCAAGATCGAGATTCCATCCCCCTACCTCTTGCAAGCCGAAACGGATGAAAAGGCCGCATGCACCGAGGTAGGCTCACCGAGCCTTCAAGCTCCACCCCGCTCCCACGATCACCCAACCATGCCGAAGTGGACACCTACGCGCTCCTCTCGACGCGAGGAATCCAACGGCGCCAACCTTGTCTCAATCCGACCTCGTCTCGCCCGCGTTCCCTAGAGCGGAGAGAGGGGCGATCGCACGGAGGAGAGAGAGAGAGAGAGGGTGAGAATGAGAGATCGACGGGGAGAAAGAGGGTGAGAGAGGGATTAAAAGAAAAAAAGAAATTAAAATATATATAATATAATTATTATATATATTAAAATCTCATTAATTCTAATAACCCTCAAATAACTCCAAACAAATCCGGAAAAATACTAGATAAATTCCTAAAAATCCAGGAAAATAGCCGAAAATTCCAGAATAAACAATAGAACAAAAACCAACAAGGATCCATTAAGGCACGGGCCTTACAAAAAGGACGAGGGCAAGAACTCCAAGAGTTTGCACAATAATGGGCCAAAGTCCATTACAAAAAGAAAAAAAATGGGCCAAAGGCCCATGGACTGGTTAAAAAGAAAAAAAGAAGAAGAAGAAAAGTAGCTAGTTATTTAATATATAGAATATATGCATGTGTATAAAATATATATATGTGTGTGTGTGTATATATATATATATATTAATGCATGCATGCATGCAGGACGTGGGAGGTTGGCTTCAAGAGGCCAGCAGCTTCGGTTGCGCGACGTGGCCAAGTGGCCAGCGTCCAACGTGGCAGCCGCGGGCGCTGAAGGGCTTGGGCGGCTGATGCAGGTTCTCCACATGCGGGCGCGACAGATGAGGTCAATGTGGTGCTGTCGGCAGAAGCGGCCAGGACGTGGCGGTTCACGTGTGGCTTCGGGCGATCTTCGCGCAGCAGGTGGCGTCCTTCAAACGCGGGTGCAACTGGCATGGCAGTTGATGGCGGGCGGATGGCCAACCATTGTGGGCACATCGGCTTCAAACGTGGGCGTCGACTACATGCAGGCCAGCCGGCGGAGAAAGAGAGAGAAAGAGAGAGAAAGAAGGAATAAAAAAGGAGAAAAATTCATAAAAAAATAAAAATGTGTGCAACACATGGTGGCACACATTCCCAAGTCAAAAATGCAGCAGGAGTGTTCACATTGAGGAATGGGGTTAATTTTGGCCCTATAAAATGCGGTCCAATTGTGATGTGAGAGAGAGATTTTTTTTGGCCTTTGGAGTGTTACGTAGGAGAGTTTTTCGAGAGTTTTGATCTGTGGGTTTTGGGGTTGTTATTAGTGTGTTGTTATTAATGTTTTGAAAATCTTAGCTATCTTAGCCTTTCATAGCTCATTTACATACATTTGTGTTCTTCATTTCGATTTGCTTTCTTCTGCAAACTTATACATCTTTAAGTGTTCTTCATTTTCTCTTTCTATCTCTTACTCTAATTCCTCTATATTTTTAAGTTATTGCACATTTTTCTAAGTTCTATCCTAACATTTTACTGTTCATCCAAAGTTCTAAACTTTCTTCTTCCTCTGTTTGGAAGCCCTTCCACTCTGCTTTTCTCTCTGAGTTCTTCATAAAAGTTCTTCCTCTCTGGTAGATCTAAATTTTTTTATTCTACCACTTCCTCTAATTCCTTCTTGTTTGTAAGTTAGTTTTGATTTTCCTCAGTTCAGTTTTTTGCACAGTTACTGTTCATCCCCGCAGATCACTTTTGTTCTCCCCCAGTTTTCACCACCTTTTAGTCTTTTTGTCTCTTTGCATTCTTCATAAAACTTCTTCTGATCTTTAACTTTCATTTCTTCCACTTCTTCTAATTCTTCTCAGTTTTAAAGTTATTCCTCTTCTTAACACTCTCTATTTTCAGTTTAATTTTCCCTGTGTTTTTCTTCCATCTATCTCCCTCTATTCATATTCTTCACACATCCCTATGGAGGAGTTGCTTCTCTCGATCCTCTCACGACGACATTCTACACTAAAGCGGGATGACGATCAAAGGCTCGGCACGGCGTGGACGGCGTCACTCTTCCGATTCTTCGGCTTATTTCTTCCCTTGTTCTTTTAATTTTAAGTTGTACCTTTGATTTTCATAGTTGTAATTTTCATTTTCAAAGAAATAAAAATTTATTTTGGTAAAATTATTTTCTTTTCTCTCTCTTTCTAAATTCTCTTCTTTAACCCTCTCATATTCTTTAGATAGTTTATTTTTATGCAATTTTCTTTTTCAATTAGTTTAATCTCACTCAAAATTCGGAGCTTCCAAATATAAGAATTTTCCATCTCATGCTTAATTGAAAACATTTCCCCCTCGTGGGATCGACCCGTTATTCACCACTTTACTCGTATTTTCAAATCTATTAGAGTAAGTGCGGTTATATAAATTTTGAAATTGTGTGTGGCACGACATTTTTAAACGACGAGTGCCGAGCGCATCAATTTTTGACGTCGTTGCCGGGGAGGAAATTATTTTTAATGATTGGAAATTCTTGTGTTTGATTTGTATATTAATTTTTCTATTTTTATTTTACAGGAAAAAAAATCAGAAAATCAAAGAAATATTGAAAATTCGAACCTAAAATTCAATGGAAATAATCTGTCGCAGAAAGCCAAGAAGCGTCGTTGAAAGTCTATTTCTGTCACTATAGAGAGCTGCTATTCTGAAATTCTCAAAAATCCTTAAAAATCAAGCGTCGCTAAAGCTCAATAAGCGTAGGTACATGTTCTATTTTTCAAATTTTGAAAAATCTTTAAAAAATTAGATAAATTCTTAAAAAATCCATAAAAATTCTAAAAAATCAGAAACCCTAAAAACTATAAAAATCATAATTTTAGGCTTTATTTTTCAGTAGGTTGCATGTTAATTAGTATTTTTTGTTGTTATTTATATTTTATTTATCTCCCTTCTTAAAAAAGAAAAAAAATAGAAAATAACTCTCTGAAGATCAAAAAAAATTAGAAATCCAGAAAACTTCAAAAATACAAATTTAGGCTTTATTTTTAGATTTGCATGATGTTTGATATTTTTAGTTTATAATTTTCGTTTATTCATCTCTTCTTATAAAAAAAAGAAAACAATTCTTCAAAAATTCAAAAAAATAGAAATCAGAAATCAGAAAATAAAGAAAAAAATTGTCTCATGCTGTCATGTCCTCATTTTAGTTGCATCCATTTCATGCATTGCTCATTTAGTTAAGTATTTATTCTTTTATTTGCATCATTTGAAAGAAAAAAATCACCATCTTCCTCTTCTTCTCTATTTCCCCCTTTTAAGGGTAACGTAGGCACACCTTTCTAGGAATTGGAAGGACCCTCTATTAAGCACTCCGTCTTTTTAGACTGGAATTTCCTTCTCCAAGACCTCTATAAGTCCCCACACCTGTGGATTCCCTCACGGAAGTCGAGCAAGTTGTACCAAGAAGCACCCCGAGATAGATTTCCCTAGGAAGGTTAAAAAAGAAGTTTTGGAATTTGTTGCTATTTTGAAAAACTAGTGTTTAAGGTTAAAGGTCAACGGTAAACGTCATAAGCGGACTTGGGGTTATTTAATTAGGTCCCTACGAAAGTAGGGGGAGCCTCCCACAACCCCACCTCTTACCTTGTCGGTGAACCAACTTGGTAGCATGTCCCGATTCCTCTTTCAAAAAAAAAATCATCAATTTTACATAATTCATATAGTTGTTGTTTGCACTACATTGAAAAATAAAGAAAAAACAAAAAGACAACAACAACAATAAACAAAAAATAATAATGGATGAGAAAATTTCAATCTTTGAGTGGGCTCATAAATTTAATAAGGTGGACTTGTGGGCCCGTGCGTCTTGAGCCCTTCTTTGGGCTATGAATGTAAACTCCTTCATTCCACCTTATTATCATGATCATAATGACATGTAGGCCAGACCGGGCCATTATGTTTCCAATGACCCAACTCAACCTTTACCATTCACCTAACCAGATCTGACCCACTATGAAAGCCCATACTCTTGGTCGGCCTACAATGAAAGCCCATCACTCATGGGAGCCCAGCTTCAATCCTTTAATCAAGATCATATCTAATCAGCTCATTTCCTTCATGGACCCTTTAAATCATTTCACCCCTAAGATCAAACCCAAATTGCTCAAAGACCCTCCATACCTTCTTATGATTCTTATGTGGGAGTACAACATAATAATTCTTGGGGTTTGTATCAAGGCCTGACTCACCATCCTTTACATCACACTTCTCAGAATTGGGCTCCATATTCTAATTATTATTATGATCAAGCCCTGCATAAAGAGGGCTGGTCCATGTCCTCGTCACCACCTTCTACTGATTACGCTTCACATTATTCCGTTGAATCTCAATCTCCCTATTCATCTCCTCTACCCTCAAATCCCAATTCAGACATGACACTCAATCAACTCTGTCAATTAATGATGCTTCAAAGTCAATCTCTCCAAGTGTGAATTGATAGGATGACTGAGGCGATCAAGAGGATTGAGGATGAGCAAGAGCATAGCTACTCTGGTTCCATTTCTACCGATCAAATTCTTTATGATGACTATGATCAATCTATGATTCCCCAAGAGCATAACATTCCGATTAATCATAATTTAGAAGATGAAGGGATTATGGAAAGGACTTGTCAGAAGACATTAAATGAGGAACCTAGGGAATTTGAGGGGATCAAGGAATATGTTGGTATTAAAGGAGAACAGGAAGATGATGAATTACTTAATGATCATATTCCACCTATGTCCTTCCCTGAATTTGAGATTGAGGAGCTCGCGCATAGTTGCCCTTATGAGGAGAATTCTCCGGACATGGAAGATCTCAAGTGGGGGGGGGAGAGAAGAAAGTAATGTGCTTATCCATGATAAAACTATGGACTAAAAAATCTTATCTTTGTTATCATTTTATTTGTTTATTTATATTTTTTTGGGTGATTCATTTATTTATTTATCAGTTTATTAGGCGTGCCAGTCACCGAGGTGACAATTTCATTGTGCGCTCGATCTACTCAGTCAGTCGATTGTAAGACTCGGGTTGGGACCGGAAGTCCGTCATACCATAAAGGCTATGACGTTAATTACGCCATTCCAAAGAAGGACAACCCTTGCTTAATCGCCAAAGTAGAAGGGAGTCTCGGGGGCAAAACAAGATAAGACTGTCATACTCATTTTATTTGTAGGATGGAAGATGCATGCGAATGTTCATGCGATTAGTAGTTTATTATGGTTTATCTACTTGGTTCCCAGTACGGGGGGCGGAGAACTTAGGTCCGAGAACCACTCTCATGCACAATGACAGCTTCCAATCGGTCGTAGCCCGACCTTCAACCACGCACTATTTGATATACTGGGAGTACAGGCGGGGATGACTTTAGGTTTATTTGGTCATCTCGTGAATGCTACGGAGATAGACACATCATTCTTCATGCAACTAGGCAAGCATAAGCAGAATAACATAATTTATATTATTAGAATGTTTGGGGCATTAAACGCTCATTTATATATTTTAGTTCACGTAAAACCATGGAATGAATCTGGCAGCACGTCCCCTTATTTTGGATCATGCCAAGTGGGAATAGGAAACCGTCCACGCAGAGGCGGGACAGAATCCATAAAAGATCGGGACATATCAATGCTCGCATAACACGAAGTGGGATTGATATGAACTAGGCCGAGACGATATTCGTCCACAGAGGCTTTTAATGTTATTATTCCCAAGAGGAATTCAATAGAGACCATGCAGAGGCAGGGCTCTTTGGATGCCATAGGGTTCGGAGATCGGGGTTCATTTCAGCAGCATCTCCCCTTATTTAGGACTATGCCCGGGGGGAGTATAGGACATCCATCCATGGAGTGCCGAGATGGAAGCCGAAGAGAAAGATGGGCATAGCCCGAGATCAAAGAGGATCGGAATATGGCGGGACGATGTCCACTTATCGTGGCATCTATTGATATCCCATCGAAGAGACCGTAGGAGAACATGCAGTGGCAGAACATCCGTGGGCCAGTAGGGTTGAAAAATAAGCATCATACTCGGTAGAATGTAATGGCAAACCCTTATTAATTTAGCTCCCATGGGTTTGAGTGAAGAACCGTGATCCCCTTGATGGGCTTAAGGTTTGTAGACAATTTAATGAGATTGGGATATTGAGCTCAGGCTAAGCTTATTGGGGTTTATTACGGTTGCTGGGAGATTAGGGGCTTAAAGGGATTGAAGGTTTCCAGTGGCCAAAGGCAATCAGCGTAAGCAGAGCTCGGTGTGGGGGGGTTCTCGGCACGCTCCAACTCAGCACGGTCTGGGCTCCGGCGCAAGAGGGAATCGACGCGATGGTGGTTGGTAGTCCCCTGGGTCTGTGCAGGTTTGGTTGGGTCGATGCAGGTTTGATCTGGGTTGGTGCATGTTTTAAGGGGCTCAGGGTGCTAGCTGGGTAATGGGATATGCTCTCGACGTGGGGAAAAGACTTCTGGGTTACCGGCGTGCCTGCCACTCGGCGCAGGATCATCACCGAGAGAGCACCACGTCGGGAGGTCAATTGGGGCGCCGATACGGAAGATCTGAGGCTTGGGGCTTTGAGGCTTTATCTAGGGGTTTTCAAGAGGTTGGAGGATACTAAAAATTGATTTTTTAAGTGGATCATCCTAGGAAGGAAAAAGACTTTACTCATAAGTGTCACCGGGAGCCAAGTAATCATTAAATCACGCAGACATCGCTTCCATTATATCCTTCAGCGTTGCGTAGATGAAAAGCCATGAGATAGACTATCTCATGCCCTCATTACAGCTGCGAGGTTTGGGGGAATAGTAGAGAAAGCACGGGAGAATCCACATAACCCGAGGGGTATGCATACACAGCAGAATCGAAATCTTTACACAACACCTATCGAATACAATAGGCTTCATGAAGACGGAGAGAGAGATAGCACTCCAGAATCCACTACCTCATTTCATTCAATAGAACGCACACATTCAACATAGAAGAGAATCAGACTACATGATTATACACATGGACTAACGAGTCTTGAAGATCTGCCCGACAACACCGACGCTTAACATCGACAGAGAATAGTACTCAGAAGCAAACTACAGGAAAAGGCTAAAATAAAGGATTGGGAGGGGGAAAATGTAGCCCCTAAGGGCGCTTCACAGATGAACTCCCACCTTGAATCTCCTTCGCCCAGGCTTCTGCTACTCTCTCTCTTTCTTTCCGATCCCTTTCAGCGGGCTCTCAGTCTCTCTTCTTTTCAATGGCTACTCTGCCTCTGGGTGTTCTCTCCCTTTTTTCTCTTCGAAGACATGGGTTTTTATATAGAGGGATGGCCCTCTTCCATCGGCGCGCATCAGAGAAATGAAGCCCTCCGGGCGCCTGCTGCTCTCGGTGCACCTCCGGCAGTGATGCTATCGGCACATCCTGACCTCGGCGCCACTCTGGCATGTTCATGGGCTTTGGCCCAATTTCTGCTTTGTTGAACCTTCGAAGCCTTTGTCACTTCTATTAGCCTTTAACAGTATTAGTGGCCCTTTTATCATCACGTTGCTAGGCCCATGATATGCAGCCCATTTTACCAGATATTGTGATATCTCAGAGATCTCATCAGCAGGCTAATGATTGCCCAAAACATAAACCAGATTTAATCAGACTGATTGTCAAAGACAATCATTTCGGACAGCAGCTTTGCCGGGAAGGCCTCAGTTGGATAGGATGTTGTCTGTAACATATCTTTGCTTCCATCATAGTTCTGGGACTTCAGAGAGTATCATCAGAGCCGCATATTTCTTTAGTCTTTAGAGCCCCGGCTTAATGACCCGTGGCATCTTTTGTTCTCTTTATTTGTACACTTTTTCAATGTCAACAAATGCCCCCCACCAGCAGGTGACGTAAGTGACGGTGAGCGGCACTGGGCCTGCGGGTGTATATTATATAGTACTTTGTGCTCTTCTTCAGGCTTGACGCTGCTCATTGTGTCTATTCATAGCTCAGAATCTTCGTTCTGTTTGTATAATTCCATTACTTTGTAATTGTCTTTGGAGTAATGCTAGGCTGTTGAGTCTTAAATGACTGGCATTTGGGTTTGATTTTCTGGTTGCAGCATCCTGGCGTGAGCGAATCGACACGACAATGATCTCGGCATACCCGTCTCGGCATGGCATTGGCCTCGACGTGGCATGGGCTCGGTGCGCCCTTTCGCGTGTGCTGCTTCCGGCGCGAATGGCGTCTTGGTGCGCATTAGGGCTTTACCCTATTTAAGGCGTAGAGAGGCCTTGCAGGCTCATTCTTCATCGAGCTTTCTCTTTCTTTGGCGTGACTTCCACCCGCGGCGGTGCTCGGCGTGAGGGCTTCTACAGGAGAGATCTCTCCTTCTTCCTCCGCCTTTTCACCGTGAGGTTCTTTCTTTGTTTCACATACGAGACTATGTCCCCCTTTATTAAGGAGTCATCCCCTCTTGGTCGATGTTCATCCTATTTGACTTTTGGGCATACCCCAGATAAGCGGAGATGCTGTCGAAATTTTCTTAAAATTCCATTTTCTATTGCTGTCTCAGCCTTGTCTTATCATCTTTGATTTTATCTACAGTTGCTGAAATGGCCACCAGTTCTGGCCGTGCTGCTTTTTGAACTGTTGATGCTGGTGTCTCCTCTAAGGGTAGGGTGGTTGGCCCTACTGTGATGTGGCTAAATGTTGGCCAGCTAGACCGAGGTCTTGGAAAGGTCACCATAGTTGGCGAGTCTTCTGACTCGGTGATGGACACATTGTCTGCATCCCGCATCCTGCCTACTGAGGATGGGTTAAGCTTCAATCGCGATGACAGCTATCGTCTGGGTTTTTCGAAGGATCGTCATCTAGTGTCGTTCATCTGCACCTTCAATGTAGCTGGGAAGAAAGATGTTATGCTAACCCAGATGGTGGATCAGGCCATGCTGCTGGAGAGGGATAGCCTGAAAGGCTTCGTATATTCCGGGGAAGCCATCTATCTCCCTGGAGAGCCGCGCAAATGGAACGTCGTCCTGGGCGTGACTGAGTTGGAGTCAGAGCAAAAGATGCTGACACAAGGTCCTGAATTTACCCCATCCAGGTGGGATACTACTGTAGGTCGGGTCAATAGAGAGAAGCCCGGCTATGGATTGTTCTTGACACCCATCAAGTGGGGATATAGAGATGAGCCATTTATTCAGAACTGCTTGGGTGTCCAGTTCAAGTTTCAGTTGGCTGCTGGCTGGTTTGCGGACACCAAAGTGACTGATGCTCATCTCTTCCGCGTGGGAGCGGTAGAATTTACAGAGTTTGTGCTGAAAGAATACGCTCCTTTATTGACCAGGGCCGGAGTATATCGTAGTGTGTATGCATCCCGCTTTCGGTATCCCATCTCCAAAGGCCTATGCTGCGGCATGTTTGAAGTCTTCTGCCCATAGTTTAACACCTTTTACACAGTAGAGGGTGAAACTTCTTTGGACCTCTGGAGTTTGTCACAGCTTTCAGGTCTGCTGATTGACGGAGAACCTTATGAAGAGATATGCCTGTATGACTTTATCAAGGATGAAACTGATGGAGAGGGCCAGTATTTCTTTGGCTTTTCATACCGGTACTTGATGAAAGCATATCGCTCCCTCTACCTGGAACATCATAGGGGATCATCTAAGGGATATCTTACCTCGGAGAAGAGCAGTAGGATGAAAGTCCGGGTAGGACATTGGATCCAATATTTCTTCGTCGGCCCTCTGAAATACAATGAGTTTCCTTCAATGGCTCCCATTGTGGGTAAGCAAAGCAAGCCTCCCAAGTTCAAGTCAGAGCTACCTACTTCCATTCGATGAGTCAGTCGAGGAGGGTCGAATCTTGCTGTAGTGGATCCCCTTACTCATTGTGCCGCTTATCTTACATTTTGGCTATGCACTTTTGCTCTTCCGTAGGGAGATGAAATAGTTATCAGGCCGGAGGCAATATACCCGGCATGTCAGATGGCTTGGGGCATGTAGCTTGCTTTATGTCCGGCTGCGCTCTACCTGGTTTACAAATCTCTGGTAGATCTTTATAAGCATCGGGTCCCCCGGTCCTTCAGAACAGTGGGCCCATTCCATTTCTTCAATGCCTGGGTATGTAGTCTGCTCCTAGAGCTTGCTCCCAGGACTTTGCAGACGACTACATTATACCCCAGGATACTGGAATTTACAAGTGCCGAATCTGGCCCAGTGTCACAGCAGTTTTACTCTATCAGAGACCGGTTAATAAGGGTTCCAGTGGATTCAGCAAGAACTATTCATTTCTGGAATTTGGTAGCACATTCTGCCCCGCTGGTGAATCATCAGCGTGAGTGTAAAATTGAGGCGGTGGAGACTTTTACCCACTTTATTTCGGGTGCCACAGTGACCCGGCCAGTCTTGGAGCCTGAGCTCATTGATTGGGCTTTGTCAATCCGCCCCAATGTTTTAGTGTTCAGAAAGGGGGGCGTGGTTCATCTAGAACCCTATTACCCGTTCAGATTCGGCCAAAATTTCGGCTATGATCAGCACATTCCACCTTCAGTTGCTCAGTTTCCGTTGGACAGCAGGTCAGAGCATCGCTCGGCTGTTGCCAGCGAAGGTCACACTTGGTGGGACTACTTCCATCTTCGGGATGCCAATACCTTCAGAATACCGGTGCCGAACCGTGTTCCCCGGGTCACTCCAGAGTATATAAAATGGTGGAATGCCCGAACCAGCTTCTATCGCAATGCCATGACAACATGTTGGGATGTGGCCGAACGCACTTTTCATAGTCAGCAGCCTGGGCCAATTTTTGATATTGATGAAGCCCATCTTAAGAGGCTGTTTTCTCAGCACCCGAAGGAGGCGGATGCATACATAGTATGCAGGAAAGCCCTGAAAGAGGATGCAACTAAATAGTTGATGCCTGTGCTTGCTGACATAAATGAAGATGTTTTCATGAAGAATTTGGAACATTTATGCCGAATCGGTGATGCCCGTCTAGAACTTCAACAGTACTCTTTTCCAATAGAGGAGCCACTTCCCAAAGCAATCTCATGGAAATGTGAGGTCGACCGCTTCTGCCCATATCGGACGTTCATTAGGAGGGAAGACAGAACCCCGACGTATTATCAGCATACGTCTTGGTTGTTTGTTCTGATGAATATCCATGGGCTGGCCCTCGACAATCCCATAGCAAGTATTCTGGATAAGCCCTTGTTTATATCTTTTCATTATGCTGACGGCTGGGGTCTTGACCACCTCGGCTTGTATCATTGTCTTGCTTCCCATGGCCATGTGGACTTGGCTGATCTGGCCGAAAAGTGTGAGAAAATTGTCGACATTTGCTGGCTTGTTCGGGAGGCTACATCCCGAAGCAAAGAGGTGGCTTATCAATATTGGCCCCTCTCATCTTTTTATAATGGCCCGGCAGGTAAAATTTTCTCCTACTGACATGTTGCTTGTCTCATTCCTTAATCCTTTTGATAATGACATGTGTTTTCTTCGGCAGATCGACCAGACATAAAGCAGCAGGGACTTTATAGGAAAATCATTTCCCAGGCCCAGAAGCCTGAATATTTTGACACTCCTACACCAGCGCCAACCACTAGTCCACTACCTCTGGGAAGAAAGAGTGCATCTTCTTTGCTGAAGGTTGCCTTCGGACGGGCGAAGAAAGCTTGGAGAGCTTCATCGAAGCATTCATCGGCTGATGTAGTTGAGATTCACTTACATATCGTGCCATCATATGAACAGTTCACCGCTCAGCGGGAGACTACTCTGCAAGCAGCCGAAGGTGGCATTACTTTTCTTTGCAGCCTGTAAGATTATTCCTTCCATGGCACCTTCATTCTCTGACATCTCCTTTATTGGGTACAAGCTCAAGAAGCAGCAGCTGCTGCTATGAATACCGAGGAGATTGCCAAGGCGACCGAGGATGTGGAACCTCCTGCCGCGACCATGGTGGAGGCAACTGAGACGGCTGAAGCCATAGGAGAGAACCTCCCCATTGTTCAAAAAGACGTTAGACTTCCTTCTCCCACGTCGACTAGTGAGGCCGAGGGTGAGCCAAGTGACTATGATCTTTCTGAATCTTCTTTTCTTAATGATCTTCCGACCCTTCCTTATACATATCTTTGTGCTGTAGTGGCTGAAGTAGTCAGTACTAAGGCTAGGACACCTGCTGTGGATGTCCCTTTACAGCAAGAAGACCATAAAACTGTGTTGAAGAAGGGTGCTATCCCATCGCGGCGTGTGATCACCCGCTCAATAGCTCGTAAGGCAACAGAAGTGGCGAGCCAACTCGAGCCTAGTATAGATATTTCTTCCAGTAGCTCTACTACCCTTTCTGACGAAGAAGTTGATTATTGTTCTTCAGCGGATGATGAGAGAGCATCTGAGACAATCAGCGAAGGGATAGTGACGCCCTCTACGCTATTGGGTGGCACTCCAATATTCAACCCTCCAAGATTACTAGTACCATCATCTGAGGGAATATTGCAGGAGGAATTCACCAGAATTGACATGGAAGTGGAGATAACCCCTCCTTTTGTTGCTTCATCTGTGACATTAGTGTCCTCTATACATGCATTTGAGGTGATGGATTCTGCGGCCATGGTAAAAAATGGGATGGCAGAAAATGGATGAGTTTCATCAGACTAGACAGAGTGCCTATTCCGGATAGGTTTCATTATTGATCTAGCGATGATACCTTGTGACCGACAGAAGGTTTCATCATCGACATTGGGTTTATGCCGGTGCAAGGAAATTGATAAGTTTCATCAGAGGATGGGAATGTTCTCACTCCACCAATAACCACTAGATGCAATTTTATTATCTTGTAAACTGTGAGTACATATAGGAGGAGACCGTGTCTCTGTCATACAAAGCAAAAAGGAGAAAAATCTATACAAGTCACCTACAAAGGTAGGGACGATGCCTATACATGTTTTACTCTGAAATTAGGTAAGCCACTAGCATCGGCTATGGCATAGCCCCTTGCAAGCATAGGTAGCTCACTGATGGAATAAAACTTTGCATTGCTGCCCATATAGACTGCATAATTGGCTAATGCGTCAGCAAGCTGATTGGCCTCTCTATATACATGAGTGACAGGATATTGACATGTGTAGTGCAGCTGCAGCAATTGTTACCACCAAGGGAGCAAGGTCCAGGGCGGATCTTTCTTAGAATTTAGCAAGCCTGCCAAAGTTAGAGAATCAGATTGTATAACAGCTAAGGGGATGTTGTGGAAGTGGGCCAGACGAAGGCCATCAAGGAAGGCTCTACATTCAGCAACCATATTTGTCCCTAGGCCATAGTGGTAAGCAAACCCCAGTATAAGTTGGCCATTATGATTTCTAATGCAACCACCTCCACCGGATTGGCCAGGGTTCCCTTTACATGCACCATCAACATTAAGGGAGTAACCTGCTACTGGAGCAATCCATCTGACCATGATACAAAGAGTTTGTGCACAATTAATTGTTATACCAAACCTTTGTAGCAGACTTGTGAATTCCCAACTAGAGCTGTGTTTGAATTTCATGCTTCTAACTGAACAGGCAATCTCAGCAGAAATGTTGTCAGCAACTCTCATTAGATTAGCAGGATTTCCTTCATATCCGACATAACATCTACACTTCCAAGTATTCCAAGCAATCAGTATCATTAACATCAGCCGGATGAAATGCTTGGGTTTGTTTGTCACATACCTGTTTATGGTGCCTTCTAACCTGCTAATTATGCTAACATTATTCAAAAAAGTGTTACTAAATATTGGGGCAAATCTTCTCCAAAGAAAGTTGGCAATTTCACTCTTTATGAATAAATGATCTTCATCCTCAATTTCATAAGAACTGTAGCAGCAGTCACACTTGGGTGCCGGCTGATTCCACTCTGTTGAATTCGGATGTCTACTGGTATAGCATGATTTAATAGTTTCCAGCAGAATAAAGAAGCCCGGGGGGAAAGTCTGTTGTGCCATAGCTTTTTAAAATTCAGATGAGGCCTGACTGATTGCTCTTTCAGAAAGTTGTAAGTAGATTTAAGACTAAAAGCCCCTGTGTTGGAGTGGGACCATATATGCATATCATCTCCCTCGAAGGTGGTAAATCTCTGAATCTGTTCCCTCATCTGTTGATCTTCTATGTATGCCCAAATAGGGTGATGGAAGTCTGCCATTGCATCTTTAACAGAGCAGTCAAGAATGTTAGAGTGATTTTTTAAAGACAAAAGATCAGTTAAAGATCTGTCCTTATACCAACTGTCCTTGAGAAAATTTGTTTTTGCTCCATCATACACCATCATTCTTGAGCCAGACAAAAGAATGGTCCGGGCCCTTTCAAAATCATGCTTCTTTATCCCTGCAGGGAAAGGTGTTTTACAATTGAGAAAATGCTGGTCATGTAGGTATTTGCTCCTTGTGAAGTTTGCCCAAGGTGATTTGCCATGTATGGAATTCCAAATTAGTTTGACATAGAAACATAGTTGTATTTCAAGAATGCCTCTGATTCCCAGGCCACCTTCAAAAAACGGGCTACAGATTTTCTCCCATGATACCCAATGCTTTCTGTGCATAGTATCTAATCCCTGCCAAAAGAAGTTGGAGCATATGCTTCCAACATGCTTGATCACAGTGTATGGAATAGAGGCAGCAGCAGCAGTGTATATCGGAATAGCAGATAAAACTGATTTGATAAGCACCATTCTGCCAGCCTGTGATAGACATTTACTTCGCCAGCCTGCAAGTTTACTATTAACTTTGTCAATTAGATATTTGAAATGAGGGATTTTGACCCTGCCCTTAAACAGGGGTATACCCAGGTAAGTGATACTTCCAGTTTTGTGCAGATATCCTGTTAGCTGACTGATCCGAGCTATGGTACCATGTGACATTTGCTTGGCAGTAATGAAACAACTTTTATGTGCATTTATCCGTTGCCCCGAGGATGCTTCATATTTCCCCAAAAATTGAGTTAGCTGCTTGATTGAGGAGACACCACCACTTACAAAGATTATGGAATCATCTGCATAAAGCATATGTGAAATGGATGGAATCCCTCGAGGGAGGTGGTAATACTTGCATCTACCAGTAGAGAATAAGTGACTAAGGCCCCTGCTGAAAGCCTCCTCTGCAATGATAAAGAGGGCTGGAGCAAGTGGGTCCCCTTGCCTGATACCTCTTGTGGATTTAAAATATCCACGAATTTGTCCATTGAAGGATAATGAAAACCAGCAGTTGACCATTATTTGAGCAATCAGGGAAGTAAACCTATTACAGAAACCAAACTTTTTCAGAACCATTATTATATAATCCCACTCCATTCGATCATATGCTTTGGCCATATCTAGTTGAATTATCATATTGTGACCTCTAACCGGTCTGTCTAGCTCCATTAATAACTCCTTGGCCAACAAAAAGTTATCAGTGATATGCCTTCCACTGACAAAGCCACTTTGCTCCTTGGAGATAATCAATGGAAGAATAGTTTTAAGCCTGTCACATACAATCTTTGAGACAATTTTGCAAGTGAAGTTGCAGAGACTAATAGGTCTAAAGTCTGCATATGTGGTGGGGCTTTTGACCTTTGGAATGAGACTTATAATTGTTGAAGTAACACCTTTTGGTAGGCCCCATCCTTGAAAGAAACTCTGAATAGCAAGAGTTACATCATCTCCAATAATATCCCAGCAATGAGAGAAGAAAAACCCAGTGAGTCCATCCGGCCCTGGGGAGCTGTTGCCAGATAACGAAAGTATAGTATTCCTGACTTCCTCAGCAGTTGGGATTGAGCACAACAATAGATTTTGATCTTCCTTAATCAATGATGGAATAACATCAAGCAAATTCTCATCAATATTGTGTGGCTCAGAAGATAGTTGCTCTTTAAAAAATTCCACAACACCATCTGCCAAAATTTCCTGATCATCCACCCAATGGTCATTTATTTCAGTTTCTGAATGTGATTTTTCTGTCTCTTGATCCTAGTGTAATGATGGAAAAATTTTGTATTTCTATCCCTACAGGATATCCATTCAACTCTGGCCTTTCGATACCAAAACACCTCCTCTCGTGACAAAGCCAGACGCAAGTTAGCATTGGCCTTATGTAAATTCATTCTGTTTTCAGCCGATGGATTCTCATCATATTGGTTTTGGGCTTGCTCAACAAGCAATTCAGCGTTGCTTTTTGCCCGAAAAATGTTCCCAAAAACTTCTGTGTTCCATATCTTTAGATCTGCCTTCAACAGTTTTAGCTTTGTCTGCAATCTAGCAAAAGGATGGCTAACATTTGGAGAGTAATTTCTCCAATGAAATCTCATAAATTCCAAAAAGTCTTCATGTGTGTGCCACATTTGCTGGTACATAAACCTCCCCAGAGAAGGCTGATTTTTCTTTAGAGATATTAATAATGGTGAGTGATCTGAGGGACCTCGGATTAAATGTCTAACCGACAGCAGCTGAGTTGACTGAACCCATAAAGGATTGTATAAAACCTTATCCAGTCGGGCTTTAATTTGACTTGACCCAGTTTGATTGTTGGTCCAGGTATATTTGGTGCCAGAAAAGCAAGCATCAATAAAACCAGTTGCTGTTAGAAAACCTTGAAAATCCACCATGGCAGCCATGGAAGAAAAAGAACCTCCACTTTTTTCTTCTGGTGAGGCTATGCAGTTGAAATCTCCACCCACAATCCAGGGAATATTAACAGTTTGACTAAAAGCCATTAGGGAAGAAAACATGTCTCTACACTCACTAATGCTGCAAGAGGCATATATGGCAGTGAAGAGCAAGACACTGTTATTGCTTTCCTTCAAAGCCACAGTCAAATATTGTGAGTGAGTCTCAATGGTCTCAAAACAAATGTGAGACTTTGAAAATATCCAAATTTTGGAAGCATCACCATTATTACCCAAAGGAGCATACATTCTAATACTCCGGGCAACTCTGTGAGCTCTGTTGAAGTTAATCCGAGGTTCAGATATAGCAACTAAGCAGGTATTGTTAGATTGTATGTGTTGAGCCAGACTATTTATAGTGGCTTTATTCCCTATACCTCTAACATTCCAAATTAATGCAGTGTTAAGCATTGTCATAAGAGGAAGATGAGTGAGTAGCCATACTTTTAGCTTTAGCCCTTGTCAGCCGGGCATCACTAAATAACAACCCAGGCATTAGAGACACCTCATTTGATTTAAAGAGCAGGGACTTTGTGTTGTTTACCTGACCACCAGCCATCCTTGAATTTTCTGCAGCCGACAACTTGGAAATTGCATCTGAATTATTAATAGCAATAATCTTCTGATTTAAATGAAGCTTAGAAACTTGTGGAATTGGATCTTCAATCTTTGAGACTTCTTGAGAACAGCCATGGATTGAAGGCAGCTCCTCTGAAATAATGACCTCCTCTATTTCAAATTGAGATGAGTTAGACTTCTTAGTTGGCTCCTTCAAACAAACAAGAGATGCCTTCTCTATCCCCGATATATTTGTGCTAGGCTCATTGATAGAGTTCTTCTCACAAACATTTAAAAGGCACTGAGCCTCAGATAAATTTTCCGTATTGCTAGATGTAAGACCAATAAGCTGACAACAATTTGGAAGGCCATGTGTTGAAATGTTAATGGCTAGATCCTCCGAAGCTTGATCAAGGACAGAAAATTTATTCTCAATTGCATCAGTCTTCATGAAACTATCAATAACCTGCCTGGGCTTGTATACCTGTAGAGGCTTTTTATTATTGGCCATTAAAGCCACAGAGCTAGTCGATTGTTTTTTCTTGCAATCCCTCTGCAGATGCCCAATCTTGTGACAGTAGGCGCACATATAAGGCACTCTGTGATAATTGATCAGTTGCCAAAAGCCACCATTATCTATTCCTATCCATATTTGATCTTTTCTCTGCAGATCTAAATTTAACTCTACACATACCAAAGCTTCAGTTGTATTAGTCATGGCAATAGTCGCATCATTTATCTGCAGCACAGTACCAATGTTACCTGCTATAGATCTGAGCATATCCTCGTGATAGAAATTAACAGGGAGGGATGGGAATCCAATCCATACCGGAATTGTCGCTGGATCTGCATCATAATCAAAGTCATGGGACCATCTAAAGAACCTGAACAAGTAACCTTTCACATACAAGCTTTTTTGCAGCAATACACTCAGAAAATCCGCTTCGCTACCCAATCTGACTAAAATGTGTCTTGCGTTTAGCCGGCTAATAATGAAATCGGAGCTTAGATGAAGACGTTGTGAGAGGCAGAGCTTTATTTCTGGGATGGAGGGATGACCATAAGAGCATTTTGCGATTATTGCATTTTGAAGATTCATACAGGAGGCTTTCACTTCACCGGATGTGAAGAAAACTGCAGGCTCGCCTTTGTCCGTGAAAGCCGGAGGTTTCTCTTGCAGAGGTAGCCGAGGTCGACGCTACGCTTCAATCAGTGTCTGAGCATAGGTTTTTTGGGGAATCACTGCAACAGGATCCGAGGATGTAGTTGCATAATCTTCAGAAGGTGCTTTGGCCTCTCCCACCTCGCCAGCCATGGTCGGCAGGGAGGGGAGGGTGTCGGGGAGAACAGAGAAAGAGATGGCGGGATATATATATATATATATATATATATTACCACATTACTGATCCAAGTGCCCTTTCGGATTTTCACTGGAGCCAGCCCCCCCTCGCTTTTGCCCACGCGCCCTTTCGGGTTTTCACTTGGCGGGGTACCCGATTTTGCCTATATCGCCCTTTCGGGTTTTCTGCATAACTGGGTTATGGCCATTTTTTCCCTTGCTCAGAATGCCTAAACAAGTCTGGCGGGGCACCTCTATTTTAAGCCCCATTTTTTATTTTATTATTTTATTTTCTTCTTTTTTTTGATATAATATTTGAGATTGCACGTTTTCTTTTGAACATGTAAAAGCGTTCATCATTGATGCGGGGATAAACATCAACGCAAAGGAAAATAGGGTTTCATCATATATCCAGACGGAAGGTCTGAATCGATTTTGGTATACAGGTTGCTTCGGCCCGAACTTGTTCGCTTAGAATGTGTGCGTTTCATCGTTAATATGGGGTTAACACCAATGCAAGGGATAATAAGATTTCATCATCTATCTGGACAGAAAGTCTGAATTTGATGGTGGTGTGCAGTAGCATAGGCGCGAAGTCGTTCACTGAAAATGTGTAAAAGTTTTATCGTTGATGTGGGGTAAATATCAACGCAAAGGAAGGTAGGGTTTCATCATCTATCCAGACGAAAGGTCCAGATTGATGTTGGTATACAGGTGACTTAGGCCTGAAGCCATTCGCCGAGAATGCACATATGTTTTATCATTGATGTGGGGGCTACACCAACGCAAAGGAGATATGGTTTCATCATTGTTGTACTCGGACTATTTCCTTAGCGAAATACCCAGAAATAGGGGTTCGGGAGTTTCCTCGAACACCTTCAAGGCATGGGCTGCCCGGCCCCTCCGATAATCCAGTGGGCCCTACCAACGGCCCTAGCACGTTAACCGAGGTGTGAGACGGCTCTAGCAACCAATCGGGACCACTCCCGATTCATAAGTCACGGATTTTCTCCGCACTCTACACGGTCACCCAGGCCGCCCCGGGGACACTCGACTATAAGCCACGCCACGTGGCACCCAATGAAAAGGCCTGGGGCCTACCCCGGAACGCCTTCCCTCAACCCTCCAAGGTCAATGGAAGACCCAAATAGGTTAACCACAGGCTCAGGAGGCCCGACGCACGCGTGTACGGCTCACACGCGCGTGTTCGGCATTATGCCGAACACCTTGTGAGCGGATGTGTTTCAACCCTTCTACACCGACCCATGGGCCACCCCATAGTCCCAGTACACCAATTGGGTCCTTCAACGACCCCCCAGCAGGTCGGGGCCACCCCCGTCCCTCAGACACGTGGCAACAAGCCACTGAACTGAGCTCTCGGGGCAACCCGAGACTACCCTTCCAACCCACCGTACAATGTGGCACGTAGCACGAGGTGAGGCCCATCGACCCAAGGTGCCTCCTCCCAGCCCCTACGGACTTCTACCCTTGGCCCTTGGCCAAATCCAAGGTCCGTCGTCCACTTACGCGGCTCGTTCGGCAACCCGGGGTGTGTCGGGCATTCGCCCGAGCACCTTGCGAGCGGCCACTACCACTCTGAGAACGATGGCTCCCATGGGCCATTTCAACTTCTCGGAACTTTATATCCCCCAAGTTGTATCCCTAGACGATGAAGGAAGACCCCCGGGGGCCAACCCTCGGGGTTACGGCTTTGCCCGAGGGCCGTATGCCCCAGGGCGTGGCCGCGCCCCCGGGGAGGGCGAACCGGGGGGGGGGAGGGGGGGGGGGCGCACCCTCTCCCCAGCCTGGAGGCCCGACAGCCCTCCCCAGTCCCTGTTCGTGCAAATGCGGTCCGAGGTTCATGCAAAGCTCGGTCGTCATACCCGTACGCGGAAGAATTCACGAAGACGAAGTCACGGGAATACGTGGAGTCGCATACGTCAATCCCTCGGTTTACGCACACAAGCAGCCAGTCAGCCAGTCCAAGCCCGTATCTTTTGTCTTCTAGCATCCAAACGAGTCAAAGTGGGGCTAAATTAACCAAAAAAATCAGTTTTATAGAGGTGGGACCACTCCCCCTCTCTCTCCTCTACCAAGTCCGCCCAAACCCCCCTTGGGGAGGGGTTTAGGCGGACCAGCTTGGACCCCCAAGCTGGTCTGCCTAAACCCTTGTACAATAAAAAAAAGAAAAAGCTTTTTAAACAAAAAAAAGAGGACTTTGGTCCGCCTAAAACCCCCATGGGAGGGGGTTTAGGCGGACCAGCTTGGACCCCCAAGCTGGTCCGCCTAAACCCCATCTCTCACACTCCCACACACACACACAAAACACACATAAAAAATTCAAATAAAATAAAACTAAAAGCACTATTTGGGAGTTTACCCGAACCAAGTTGGACCCCCAACTTGGTCTGCCTAAACCCCACCCCCATCCCTCCAAACTTCGATAAATTGCCCCCTTACCAAGAAGCATATTGGCAATAGGGTATGTGAAGCAACGCACGGACACACAGTCGGACGAGCAAACTTCCCCGGCCTAATTGTTGCACCCTCGGACTCCCGAGGCTTTTGCCAAGGGTCGGGAAGACGAGAAGACAAGTGCGCGTGCGGTTGGCTTGCTAGTCGTCTCACACACGCCGAGGGCATGTCTCACGTACTCCCCTCACGCGGTGTCTAGCCGTCTCATGACAAGTACATCCCCGCCATGTGTAAGATGACCGTGCCAACTGCAAATATGCTCACACCCTGGGTCCGCCCGTGTACGTCGACTTACGACACTTACGACAGTGACGAAGGGTACCTCGTAACGACCGCATCGGCCCTCAACGCGAAACAGCGTGCCCACCGTGCACCCCCCAACCGGCCGTCGGCCCCTCGGATTGACAAATCAAGTCTAGTCAGACCTCCAGCACGGGAATTATAGTCCCGGGGCTGCCCTTGACTCTCCAGCATGACAACACTCGCCGTCCGAGGCCCGGACCCGACTGCTCACCTTGAGCCGCGTCCGACCTCTGCCAGGCGCCAGCTCGTGTCCGTTTTGGCCACCAATGCAGTCGGACCCACACCAACTCCTCTGTAAAGAGTTCCAGTAAAACACGCGGACACCCGCTTTGTCATGTAATGACCTGGGGACCGATTCACGTGTCGGAAATGTCCCGCGGCTTGCGTTCGTTGTACTTCGGCCACTCAGGCTCGCTTGTAACGCCCATGTAGCTCATCATAATACCAGTGAAACACATACGCCCGTGTTCGGGCCCCCAGCTTCCTACCTACACCACTCGGCATCCGTGCCCGATACCCTAACCCCAGTGAACACCCCCCAGTCTAACGCGTACTCCTAGCTACTGAATGCACCCGGCCCTCGACCCACGGCTTCAGACACATATACAGACTTTTCTTCAGCATGGAACAAAGGTATTCGGATTCAATCCGATGTAAATAAACACCGGTTGCTTGCGACCGGTGGGGAAAGACGTTCTGTACACGATTCCCGCAATCGCCTACGCATTCGCACCCATGGAACCCCTTCTCTCCGCGTATCGCTTGAGCCCACGTGCCGTGCCCCGGTGGCGCTTCCCCGGTCAACCCTTGGTTCCATGAGTGATTGTCGAGAGATCGAATGGCACGCCCGCACCTTGTTCGGTTCACCTTTATCCCTACACTTACGTGCCATTCGACCCTTTCCGACTTTCCGTGAAAGGAGAGTGCCCGATACCGCCGTGAGAGGCATGCACCTGTAAGGTGGATACCCGAGATACATCAAACTCCCGTATTTTTTCTTCCCCGTTGCAGCACCCCGAAATTTTTAAAGGATACATATTAATATTGGTCATGACATAAATATAGAAAATAAAATTTCGATAATGGAAATAGCCTAAATTGATAGTGGGCCTTAACATTAATTAGAAAGCTATGAATAAATCCTTCAAAAAGGATTAAAGACCAACCCACGTAAGGAGATACACATGAAAAAGGCATTAACCCAATAAACGGGCTTCACATAGATGGGCTTAAGCTAATGGGCCTTAAGGGGCTTTACGATAAACACGTTTTCTCTTTTGGTTTCCTGATGACACATAAAATGGGATGGGCTTTGCAGAAGCTTTAAGGCTTTTGGGCCTTCAAGGAAATCACGTAAGAGGATATAGGGATATAATGGGGCTTATAAAGATGTAGAGATGTGAGGATAGATAAATGGGCCTAAATAAATGATAAGGCTTAAAACATGTAATTAACAAGATAAAAACCCAACCCAAAATAAATAAACTTGAGATGGGCCTTTAACAAAATAGAGAAGGGGCCAACCCAAATTACAAAGCTTAAACCATTTAAACCATATATATATGAGGGCCTCACGTAATAGCCTAAGAACTAATGGGCTACTAAAAAGTGTACATACAAAAATGTTATCGTAACAGGGTCTTGGGGTTATACTAGAGAACCTAATTACGTTCGAATAGAGTCTGTGTTGGGTTTACATTAGGGTTTTAAAGAATGCGTGAGAGGATTGGTGGCTGGAATTATAGGAAGACAAGACTTATCATGGAAAGTATAATAGGAACTAGGATTCCCATGCATACTAGGACTCTGCCAAAAGTCCAATCTTATAAATAAGAGCCCTTCGTGCAAGCAGAACTCTACTGCTGTAGAGAAGGCTTCACGCGTGGTACGTGAGGAATCGTGGTTGTCAATCGAGAGACTGCGCGTGAAAGCTTCTTCTAAGCGTCTTCCTCCCATCGCGTGCGTGCCACTGCTGTTGTTAACGCGCAAGGCTTCCTCTTCTTCTTCCTCTGTCACTTCTTCCTTCATCCCGATTAAAGCATCGTCGAGCTAGGCAATCTCCCAAGCCAAATAGACATGATAAAACTTCTGCATAAATTTCATTATGTTCGTAAAAATCATATCACTGCAGGTCATGCATGTTTAGGTATGGTGTTTCATTATTTTGCATATTTTTTCTTAATTAAATATTAAGTATAACATGGTTAAAAATTTTATATCCATGTCACCTCTCATCTAAAAATTGTAAAGTGTATACGATTAGAATCCCCATGTTTTTCCTTAAATTTTCATGTCTTGATATAGATATTAACTAGTAACATTAACTAGTTACTTAATTTAGTATATTTATAATAGTTGCACGGCGAATCACGAATTACACTGTAGCGGATAGTTATAGAGTTTTACTTTGTTTAGATTTTTCTAGGTCGTCGGAGCATCCTTGGCCATGTAATTTTATGGGTGTGTTATTAGGGTGGAGACCGAGGTAGTGAGGGTGGTTGCACCATTTTTCGTGCCTCCTATCTCTAGATCCCCCATCTCTCAACCAAAAATTATTTCGGAGGTCCGATTAGATAGAGTTTTTCGAGCCCTTCATTTTGATATATAGATTGCGCAATTCTGACTTGTGTACATCGAGAACGGGAGATATAAATAGTGGATCCTATTAATTAATTAAATGACGACCACTTAAAAGTCGTCGAATTCTTTCAACGACATCATACGAAGGCGTTAAATCATTTATTATATATATATATATATATATATATATATATATATACATATATATATATATATATATCTCTTGTAATAATATCTTTGAAAATCCATATCTACCAAACTATGTAACATAAAATTATAAAAAATATAATTTTAGAATCCTCATATTTTTCTCCTAATTATATTAAATTCTATTTTTCTAAATTATTTTATATAAATAAATCTATCTTTGAATGTATATTTTAAAATTATTCAATTAAATAGATATTGACATGAATTTTTGTGAGATAAATGAAGTTAAAAATCATAGAATTGACGTCCCTCCATGTGGACGCTAATTAATAAATGACGCCACCCACGGGCGTCAATTAATATAAGTTTATTTAATTATAGTTAATTATAGAATTGGATGGACGTGAATTCTATAATTTACGCATTCATGTCCTCATAGTTTTCTTCCGGTTATGACCCATACCGCGGGTCTTCTGGCACTCTCATCACACGTCCGTAGATGGAGTCCCTGTTTCATGATTGGTTCACGTTATATACCTCAACTCTCGGTGACATACGAGCCCTCCGTTGGACATTCCGTTCCTTCGGACTGGCAAGTTAGTCATTGAGACCTCCGTAAGTCTCCTCGCAGCCTTGGATTCCCTCAAGGCCGACTGAGCTGGTTGTACCTAATCACCTAGATTTCTAGAATGTCATGGTTTTCATATGGTTTATTGATATATCATCCTTATTACAAGTTCTATCCTTGAACTCTGTGTTCCATGAAATCTATCTTAATGTCTTACATGCTTGATCATTGAAATTCTTGGCCATTAATATGAAATTAGTCTAGACAAAATGTCAGGGGCTATGGGTCCCACAAAAATGATATTTTTAAATGCTACGGGTCCTGATCTCACCCTATTGGGCGAGACAAAGTCCAAACGTTACCGGTATACGATGATCGGGTGCTGGCATTCACCACTTATAGTCGTCTATAACTTATTTCAATGAGGGGTGGTCATATCGTCGTGATTTTCCCTTAGTGCATTGGCCAATCCTATATAGTGCTAGATGTACAAACGCACTTGTGATAGTGATGATCGGGAGTAATTGCCATCATAGTACACCTTTCTACAATTAATTGTTCGTCATGAAAAGATCTTGAATTGCTTTATTGGAGGGGTTATCATAGCGTCCCGATATTCCCTTAGTGTCTTGGCAAATGCTATAGAATGCTTGTAGATGTAATGGTTCTACTTCTATATCGATCATCATAAATGTTCTTGAATTATCCCATTGATAGTACTCGTTATCTTGTCATGAAGATCCTTCATAATACTGGATCCTTGAAGCTCTCGTGATAGTGTTCATCATAGAGAGATGAATGCTATATTTCCTCATGAATGCTCTTGACCTAGCTTGAGAAAGTACTTGTTAAGATCTTGCTATGCTCTCTTAATTATCATTGTCCTTGCTCTTCATGAATGTATCTAGCATTTTGCTTACTCATTTTATGGTTTTAATTTATCATCGCTTTATCACTCGTGTCATTATAGTTCTTGATTTGCCTTATATTTTGCATGACCTGCATGAGCACATTAACTTGTCATTGACTTAAAGCTAGCTTGGAGCATGAGATATTAAGTCCTACTAAGCGTTCGCTCACCCTGCGTTTTCCAATGTTTTTTAGGTAATGACCTTAGTGATGGCGAGACCGAACATGATGGGCAAGGGCAAGAGTGAAGAGAACCCTGACATCTAGATGAACCGTCTAGTCTGGTTATCTTGGGTCTTATATCTCATTGTAGTTTTTCTTTATTGAGTCTTTTCGTTTATTATGGGGCCGAATATGTAAAGAACTTATATTTGAAATGAAATTTGTTATTTGTCCAAATTATGTTATATGGAAATGACTATGCTCTGATTAACATGACTGTTTAATTGTCACGTTCCGAGCAAATAACACGTTCGGCTGCTATCGGTTCGGGGCGTGACAGAAGGTGTATCAGAGCCTAGGCTTTCTAAATCCCTAGGTCTTCAAGTTCAAGTCCTAGATTGAGTCATCCTTGTCAGTTATCCTATAGGAACCCTGAGAGATTTGGGTAGAGCTGTGGGTTAAATAATAAAATATGTTACATTCGCGTTAGATACCTGCCAAGATATGAATATCGTTAATCCAAACCTTATTCTTGTAGGCTAGAATGGCCGCTGAGAGAGCTCAGTGGAGAGAGATGCAACGCACTGTCTAGGATTTAACGCAAGCCTTACAACATGTTGAACAAGGTGGAGCACGGCATGGAGCCGGGGATTTGCATCCAAAGTTCCAAAAGATAAATCCCCCTAAGTTTAGTGGGTCGACTGACCCGGATGAAGCGGAGAATTGGGTGCAAGAAATAGAGAGGACCTTTAAGGTGATGCAATGTACCGACGAAGAGAAGGTACTATTAGGAACTTATCAATTTGAGAAGGATGCCCGAGTATGGTGGGGATCCATGGAAGCCATTTTGCCCAACGATCAAATTTCTTGGGATGAGTTTTTAGAACTCTTTAACGAGAAGTATTTCTCAGAAAGAATTCACGAGAAGAAGGCTACGGAATTTGTGACTTTGAAGCAACATAGTCTGTCAGTCGCCGTGTATGAAGCGAGGTTTTCTAGATTGGCCCGATATGCACCACACTTGGTTTGCACGGAGAAAACGAGAGCAAAGAGATTTATGAATGGCTTGAAGGTGGAACTTATACCTCAACTAGCTCCACTAGAAATTCAAACATATACAGAGATGGTTAGAAAAGCTCAACTCTTGGAAGATGCTATGGATGTGATGGAAAGAATCAAAGGAAAGGCTGCCAAGAAGGACTTATCAAATTGATCCAAGAACAAGGAAAATGTGAACGGCAAGAAGAGATTTAATGGAGGCAACAAATTCTATGAAAATAAGAAACCCCGGAATAATGATCGACAAATTATTCCAGCCAAGGGGAAATGCGAGCATTGCAAGAAGGGAAGGCACAATCCGGACGAGTGTTGGTATAAACTTGAAAAATGTATCCGTTGTGGAAGCAGATATCAAAAAATTGCTCGATGTCCACTCTTAAAGGAAGAAGCACCGCAAGCAACGGAAGGTCACCCTATAAACCTATCTCATCTAAAACTTGCATGAATCGGATATGACCTTAAGTACTTAGCATGATATGTGAATGATCTAGCCAGAATACATGCTTTAGATATGGTGATCTTACCCCACAAATTTTGGAAAGGAAACTATGTGAATTTGGGGACCAAATTCTTTTATGTGGGGGAGGGTGTAGCACCCCAAAATTTTTAAAGGATACATATTAATATTGGTCATGAAATAAATATAGAAAATAAAATATCGATAATAGAAATAGCCTAAATTGATAGTGGGCCTAAACATTAATTAGAATGCTATGAATAAATCCTTCAAAAAGGATTAAAGACCAACCCACGTAAGGAGATACAAATGAAAAAGGCCTTAACCCAATAAACGGGCTTCACATAGATGGGCTTAAGCTAATGGGCCTGAAGGGGCTTTACGATAAACAAGTTTTCTCTTTTGGTTTCCTGATGACACATAAAATGGGATGGGCTTTGCAGAAGCTTTAAGGCTTTTGGGCCTTCAAGGAAATCACGTAAGAGGATATAGGGATATAATGGGGCTTATAAAGATGTAGAGATGTGAGGATAGATAAATGGGACTAAATAAATGATAAGGATTAACACATGTAATTAACAAGATAAAAACCCAACCCAAAATAAATAAACTTGAGATGGGCCTTTAACAAAATAGAGAGGGGGCCAACCCAAATTACAAAGCTTAAACCATTTAAACCATATATATATGAGGGCTTCACGTAATAGCCTAAGAACTAATGGGCTACTGAAAAGTGTACATACAAAAATGTTATCGTAACAGGGTCTTGGGGTTATACTAGAGAACCTAATTACGTTCAAATAGAGTCTGTGTTGGGTTTACATTAGGGTTTTAAAGAATGCGTGAGAGGATTGGCGGCTGGAATTATAGGAAAACAAGGCTTATCATGGAAAGTATAATAGGAACTAGGATTCCCATGCATACTAGGACTCTACCAAAAGGCTAATCTTATCAATAAGAGCCCTTCGTGCAAGCAGAACTCTACTACTATAGAGAAGGCTTCGCGCGTGGTACGTGAGGAATCGTGGTTGTCAATCGAGAGACTACGTGTGAAAGCTTCTTCTAAGCATCTACCTCCCATCGCGTGCGTGCCACTGCTGTTGTTAACGCGCAAGGCTTCCTCTTCTTCTTCCTCTGTCACTTCTTCTTCCTTCATCCCGGTTAAAGCATCGTCGAGGTAGGCAATCTCCCAAGCCAAATAGACATGATAAAACTTCTGCATAAACTTCATTATGTTCGTAAAAATCATATTCTCGCAGGTCGTGCATGTTTAGGTATGGTGTTTCATTGTTTTGCATATTTTCTCTTAATTAAATATTAAGTATAACATGGTTAAAATTTTTATATCCATGTCACCTCTCATCTAAAAATTGTAAAGTGTATGCGATTAAAATCCCCATGTTTTTCCTTAAATTTTCATGTCTTGATATAGACATTAACTAGTAACATTAACTAGTTAATTAATTTAGTATATTTATAATAGTTGCACGGCGAATCACAAATTACACTGTAGCGGATAGTTATAGAGTTTTACTTTGTTTAGACTTTTCTAGGTCGTCGGAGCATCCTTTGGCCATGAAATTTAATGGATGTGTTATTGGGGTGGAGACCGAGGTAGTGAGGGTGGTTGCACCATTTTCCGTGCCTCCTTTCTCAAGATCCCCCATCTCTCAACCAAAAATTATTTTGAAGGTCCGGTTAGATAGAGTTTTTCGAGCCCTTCATTTTGATATATAGATTGCACAATTCTGACATGTGTACATCGAGAACGGAAGATTTAAAGAGTAGACCCTATCAATTAATTAAATGACGACCACTCAAAAGTCGTCGAATTCTTTGAACGACATCATACGAAGGCGTTAAATCATTTATTATATATATATGTATATATATATATAACTTGTAACTATATCTTTGAAAATCCATATCTACCAAACTATGTAACATAAAATTATAAAAAATATAATTTTAGAATCCTCTTATTTTTCTCTTAATTATCATATATTCTATTTCTCTAAATTATTTTATATAAATAAATATGTCTTTGAATGTATATTTTAAAATTATTTAATTATATAGATATTGACGTGAATTCTTGTGAGATAAATTAAGTTAAAAATCATATAATTGACGTCCCTCCAAGTGGACACTAATTAATAAATGACGCCACCCACGAGCGTCAATTAATATAAGTTTATTTAATTATAGTTAATTATAGAATTGGATGGACGTGAATTCTATAATTTACGCATTCATGTCCTCATAGTTTTCTTCCGATTATGACCCATACCGCGGGTCTTCTGGCACTCTCATCTCACATCCGTAGATGGAGTCCTTATTTCATGATTGGTTCACGTTATATGCCTCAACTCTCGGTGACATACGAGCCCTCCATTGGACATTCTGTTCCTTCGGACTGGCAAGTTAGTCATTGGGACCTCCGTAAGTCTCCTAACAGCCTTAGATTCCCTCAAGGCCGACTGAGCTGGTTGTACCTAATCACCTAGATTTCCAGAATGTCTTGATTTTCATATGGTTTATTGATATATCATCCTTATTACAAGTTCTATCCTTGAACTCTATGTTCCATGAAATCTATCTTAATATCTTACATGCTTGATCTTTAAAATTCTTAGCCATTAATATGGAATTAGTCTAGACAAAATGTCAGGGGCTATGGGTCCCTCAAAAATGACATTCTTAAATGCTACGGGTCCTGATCTCACCCTATTGGGCGAGGCAAAGTCCAAACGTTACCGGTATACGATAATCGGGTGCTGGCATTCACCACCTATAGTCTTCTATAACTTATTTCCATGAGGGGTGGCCATATCGTCGTGATTTTCCCCTTAGTGCATTGGCCAATCCTATATAGTGCTAGATGTGCAAACGCTCTCGTGATAGTGATGATCGGGAGTAATTGCCATCATGGTACACAATCCTATATTGTGCTAGGTGTGCAAACGCTCTCGTGATAGTGATGATCGGGAGTAATTGCCATCATAGTACACCTTTCTACAACTAATTGTTCGTCATGAAAAGATCTTGAATTACCTTATTGGAGGGGTTATCATATCGTCACGATATTCCCCTAGTGTCTTGGCAAATACTATAGAATGCTTGTAGAAGTAATGGTTCTACTTCTATATCAATCGTCATAAATGTTCTTGAATTATCCCATTGATAGTACTCGTTATCTTGTCATGAAGATCCTTCATAATACTGGATACCTTGAAGCTCTCGTGATAGTGTTTGTCATAGAGAGATGAATGTTATATTTCCTCATGAATGCTCTTGACCTAGCTTGAGAAAGTACTTGTTAAGATCTTACTATGCTCTCTTGATTGTCATTGTCCTTACTCTTCATGAATGTATCTAGCATTTTACTTACTCGTTTTATGGTTTTAATTTATCATCGCTTTATCACTCGTGTCATTATAGTTCTCGATTTACCTTATATTTTGCATGACCTGCATGAGCACGTTAACTTGTAATTGACTTAAAGCTTGCTTGGAGCATGAGATATTAAGTCCTACTGAGCGTTCGCTCACCCTGCGTTTTCCAATGTTTTTCAGGTAATGACCATAGTGATGGCGAGACCGAACATGATGGGCAAGGGCAAGAGTGAAGAGAACTCTGACGTCTAGATGAACAGTCTAGTCTGGTTATCTTACATCTTATGTCTCATTGTAGTTTTTCTTTATTGAGTCTTTTCGTTTATTATGGGCCCGAATATGTAAAGAACTTATATTTGAAATGAAATTTGTTATTTGTCCAAATTGTGTTTTGTGGAAATGACTATGCTCTGATTGACATGACTGTTTAACTGTCACGTTCCGAGCAAACGACACGTTCCGCTGCTATCGGTTCGGGGCGTGACACCCATTGTACTCCTTCCTTCACCCCGGTTAATCGGCATAAAAACGCGTGCAACAGAGAGGATGGCACGCCCGGTGGGACGTCTCCTGCCTTCCTTCTTTTTGCTGAAGAAAAGTCTGTGCCAGCCTGGGAGCCCGGTGCCCTTTTCGTGTCCTTGCAGGAGAGGCAGAGGAGGGTACTCGTGCGCATTCTCTAGCAGCTTCCGATCCGCGTTCCGATCGTTGGGCCGCGCTCGGCGACTATCAATGACCGTTGCCTCCTCAACATTCCGACAACCATGGCGGCCGTCACCTACGATCCCAACGTCATCGCCACCCATGCCCGGGTGGGCTACTTGGCGACGCCGATCGCTTTTGGCAGCTTCGCCCTAGTTATCGGATCGCCCTACTTTCTGGGAGTGATCCCTGTGGCTGCTTCTCAGCCAACTCCAGTCTCTCCAGTGGCCTCTGCGGCCAACGCGCCATGCGCGTCTCCAGCTCCAGTGTCCCGCCCGAGTGCCGGGCGCTGGGCTACCACTGCAGGCCCCTACAGGACCCCCATATCAACGCCGGCCCTGGTGAACATCAGCTCCCGAGGCCAGCCTCACCCGATCTCCAACACGGGCCCCGTGCCCCAGACTTTGGTCACCGTCCCAGCACCTCCCTCGGGTCCTCAACCCCGAGCCGCAGCGATGTCGGCACCCAACACGGGCTCCCTGCCCCAGGTCCACAGCTTCCAGCATCTTCCTTGAGTCCTCAACCTCGAGCCGCAGCCAAGCCGGCACCCAACACGGGCTCCTTGCGCCAGGTCCACGGCTTCCCAACATCTTCCTCGGGTCCTCAACCCCGAGCCGCAGCCAAGCCGGCACCCAGCACTGGCTCCCTACCCCGAGTCCACGGCTTCGAGCATCTTCCTCGGGTCCTCAACCCTGAGCCCCAGCCAAGCCGGCACCCAACACGGGCTCCCTGCCCCGGGTCCACGGCTTCCCGGCATCTTCCTCGGGACCTCAACCCTGAGCCCCAGCAAAGCCGGCACCCAACACGGGCTTTCAGCATTGGATTTACGGCTTCCCAACATCTGCATCGGGTCTCTAACCCCGAATCCCGGCAAGGCCGAAACTCGACACGGGCTCACAGCCCCGAGTTCACGGCTCCCCGATAGTGCACTCGGGACCGCAGTCCTGAGCTCCAGTCAAGCCGGCTCTCCCCGTGGGTCTTCCACCAAGAGGGCAGCTCTCCTCGGCACCTTCCTCTGGCATCCAGACCCGAGCCCAGACTACGCTGGCACCTACCCTGGGTGCTCGACCCAGCGGCGTCGGTGCTTCGGCACTTCCAACGGCTTTGCCTTCCAGCGCAAGAGTGTCATCTCGAGCCTCGGTAACACTCTTATCGGCACGGGCAAAGGCTTACACCCGAGTCACCCAGCCATCGACTCCCGGTGCGGGCTACTTGCCCCGGGGACGGATCCCGGCACCTAGGACTAACGTCTTCATGTTTCTGGTCGTTCCGAGCCATGTTTTGTCGGTCTACCATATTGGGGCGGAGTCTTCTTCAGCTCCTCAGAAGAAGCGTCGCCATGGCCGCAGAGGCAGGCGACTCGCTGCTGTAACCAACAACTCTGGTAAGACGGTCCTTGTCGGTGACTTGCGGATCCGTATCGACGGGGGTGAACCAATTATACCCCAAGGACGGACCGTTCCTGCCATCCCCACTTCCAATCATTTTGACCTCTTGCGTCAAACACGAGAGGACGGGGCGAAGCTCAAAGGAGCGGGTTTCTCGGCGGCAGCCCGGGGGCCCCCGCCGCAGCTAGACACACGGCCTCCCAAGATGACTCGTCAGAAAAATGGCGACAAGGGAGACCAGCAATCGGACCTGAGAAGAATCTGGGTCACCCCAGAAGAAGCTCAAGCTGTTCGAAGGGCGCGTATCATCAACCCCCCGCGAGCACTCAGATGCGGCATCAGACGGGATGCGGCGGGTCTCACAACAGCATCGTCTGACGATGCCCACTCATCCAATGTCCCCCGCGCAAGCAAGCAAAGGTAAAGGCGAGCCCGTCCTCGGGCCATCCAGCAACCTGTCTAGGGTTCTCCTCCGACCAACGTCGGGAGTGAGCCCCCTCTGCAACACATCTCGGTCTTTGACAGAGTAGGGAGGCCTGTCCGCCCCGAGCGACATCCGCGAAGGAAGCGGACGGCCCGGTTTATCAACGATGTTGTTCGAGTGTTCGCGTGCTACACCACCGGACACCAACCAGACACCCAGTCTGACGACTTGAACTAGCCTCTGTCCCACATTAGGAGCCCACGCCACCCGGCTCCACCATGTTGTGACACCACCTTGGGGTGATAGTCACAATATCAAATGCCTCTTGGACCTAGCAAGCAACCAAAGCACGGACCGGTGACTTTACACGAGCGGACTCACCCGCTAAGCGCACTCTTGTGCCCGTAGGCAACCCGGTGATGGTGGTGAGGGTTCGGGACGGGACCTCGCTTCTCCAGAGCTTGGCTAGCTTTGGATTGACCCCCCAAGGGTCCTGGGATGCCCACTCTCATAGGCGGCCAGCACGCCAAGGGCATGGGTTGTAGGGTCGCTCTCTCAACTCACTCCGCGGTGGTTGCTTAATTCTATGATAATTTGAGATCAGGCACTCTCTTACCACCGACGGCACTAAGAAACAATACTAATTAAGCAAGGGAATCCAGCAAAGAGAAGTGTTCAGTAGCTCACTTGATGGGTGTGAGGACACCGATCCCGTCCGGAGACGAGGGCGAGCGAGGAAGCGTGGGCTTACCCACACGCCGCGCCGGAGAAGCTTCAACCTGAAATTTCAGATTACATGCACTATGCCCTATGCAAGGGGGGGGGGGGAGATCTTGGGGAAGGGAAGCCAATGAATACACCCAAACACTACCTCCACATAGGGAGGGGCCTTCAGCCGGCCAAGCGGGGAGGGGTGAAACCGAACAAGAAGCTAAAAGGAAGCCAATGCTGATTCTGTCCGCTTCATGCGCTTCAGGACAGAAAGTTGGATGTCTTGACACTGCGGCCGCTCCAGAATTTTGTTGATGACGAGACTAGTTGGGAATTCTTCGTAGCTGGATCAGGATGATGTCAGAATTTTTCTGATTTCTTTGCTCGCCGGTGGGTGGTCAGGCAGAGGCTCAAACAGGGAGGCAGGCCTGTAGTTCTGACTGCTTCAGGTTCACAACAGCTGGAAGAAGAGCTTGCCACGAGCACTCCATAGCTCAGAATCAGGTGCCGCCAGAGTCGTCAGAACTGTCGATGAGTCCTCTTAGAAACAAGACCAACAGGGATGCCAAATGTTGTCAGAGTAGACTGGTAGAACTCAAACAATGATGGGGGGTCGGAGCAGACTGATAGGAAGCAGAATCGCGCACCAGGAGGAAGAAAATGAGAACTCTTGATTCTGGGTGCCAAACAGAGCTCCGCTTCTTGATTCTGGAAGTAGACTTGTCGAAAAAGCTCCTGGCCAAGCCTCGCCTTCAGATCTTCAAGAGAATGGTCGTCGTAGCTTCAGGAGTCAGATTCAGGTTTCTCTTCAGGGAGGAGATGCGCAGTCGGGGAAGATCGACTGCTCTGGACAGCCCCGAACTCAGAACGTGATGAGACCACCGCCGTTGTGAAGTAGACTGGACGAAGATTCCACTGGTATATGGTATGCTCTCTGAAGCTTCCAGGTGAAGACGTGCCAGCCTCTGCAACTGGGAGCTCATATGCTGCCTGCGAACTGAGAACTGTAGGTTGAAGATGATGGGGGGAAATGGGGTATATGGGAGGGGAAATGGGGGTGGATGAGTGTGGGGAGAACCCTGGCTGTGAGGGGGTCTGGGAGGGGGTGTTCCAAGGTGTGGGAAGGGTAGAATGGGGGTTGGAATGGGGTATTTACAGTGGGTGAGGGAGGAGCTGCGAATTTGGGATGGTGGGTGAGAGGGAAGGAGAGATCTATCTCCAAGGTTTGAAAGCGGACTAAAGGGGTGATTAATGGGGGCTTTGGGGATGGGAAGGGTTGTATTGGGGAAGGGAAGGGGTGCTTAGGGAGTGGAGAAGTCTCCCTTGGGAGATGAGAGGGTGCTTAGGGAAGGGGATTTGGTAGTTGGTGGTTGGGTGGTGGAGTATGGATTGGTGGAGGGTCTCTTGGGACTAGGTGTCACGCCCCGAGCGCGGAAGATATTCGGATATGCGCGACGAGTTTATATAAATCATGTCAATCAGAGTAGTAGTGTATTCGACACCAAAACAGAGATGCGCAAAATAGAAAGATAACCCAATCCTTTATTTCATAATGGATAGACTATTACAAATCCAATACTCTATTCAATTAAAAAGGAAAAGTACATAGTTGACTCAAGAAAATAGGAAAAAGACTAGATGACACTTGGAGAAGTTATATCACTTTCACTCTTGACCATTCCCATCCGATTGACTTCCCTCGTCGTCGGAATTACCTGAAAAATAGGGAACACACGGAGTGAGCGAACGCTCAGTAGGAAATTATATCTCAAGCGCTAGCAAGGGGTTTAAATAATTACATCTTTCATGTATGTACCGTAGCTATGCATGCTCGTATAAAACGACAAGATAGAGAGAGAATTTGTCAATAAGACAGCAAGATGAACTAGTCATGAGCTTTCAAGAAAAGATAACAAGATATTCAAGCAAGTACTTTTTAGCAAGTCATGTCAAGAACTTTGGCTATCACGTATCAAACAAACAAGTAATTACCCTTTCTCGGGTCATGCAACTCATGTCAAGTCAAGTACGAGTCAAGTACAAGATTTGTGTGGAATGTCCAATCAAGCTAGTCATGCACTCGGTATAATGCCAGATACCTTATCATTCAACTCCCATGGGCACAAGTACTTTCGGGTGCTCCTCTCAGGACCAGATCGGGCCCTATATGCGCAGGCATTTATCATGCATATTTGACATCCACTCTTGTATATATATATAGCCAATATGGAATTTCAACAATTTAAGCTTGTAGACACGTAGGATAACTTTGAGAGAATGGAGTCCAAAAATACGATATTGGACATAGATAGGCGATAACAACGGTACAATCACGATGAACGATAAAACCAGGTGGAATTAGGTTCCCTTAACTTGGGTACCATGACAAATAAGTATGGACATTCTTTATATAGAATTGAGGTCCACATGAACAGTATATCAAAGGCAAGATACCCTCATTCTTATTATAGAATTGAGGTCCACAAGAACATCAACAAATGGCATGATATCATCATCCCATTAAGACTTCTCATGATATACTCTTTGCATATCATAAGGGCCGGTATACCATGTTTCTTTAGAGTGACATGGCATTCAATAGTGTAATGGGTTTTTAGGGTACAACCAGCTCAGTCGGCCTTGAGGGAATCCAAGGCTCGAGGAGTCTTACGGAGGCCTCTATGACTAACTCGCTAGTCCAAAGGAACGGAATGTCCAATGGACAGCTTGTATGTCAATGAGAGTTGAGGGTGATCGATAAAACATCATGAAACGTGGGACTATACTCACGGAGTGGAGATATAGTGCCGATATACATATATATAGATATACTGAAACCATCGGTTATCAGAAATAGGGTAAAAACATTTTTACAAGAAAATAACGACATAAGTAAAGTCACTACTCAAGTAATTAACGCCTTCACTAAGGGCGTTTATCTATTTTACATTTTTGCAAAATTTCAATATTCCAGTATTTTACCAAAAACGTGCCCTGGTGAGGGGCGTTTAATTAAAAGTTGACGACGTATGCAATGGTCGTTCATTCTTTACCTCTATTTTTACAGAATATATATTTTTAGTAATTTATCAAAAACACGCCCTGGACAGGGACGTTACTTTTCAATTCACGCCCTGAACAGGGGCGTTAGTCAAGTGATAGACGACCTATACAGGGTCGTGTATTTCAAGAATTTACAATTTTTCAAGTATTGAAATTTCCAGAAAACGAGATATGGTCATGACAGGATAATATCAGGATGCACTGATTTAGAATCATGTTTAAGTGAATATTGGACTAATTAACATGGGTAATTATCAGATAATTAAATTGACGTCTGTGTATAGGGCGTCAAATCTTTTGAATTGACGACCTCGTCAGGGTCGTTTATTTAAATAGCGCCCTAGTCCGAGTCGCGTATAAAATTAGCGCCCTTGGAAATGGCGTTTCTTTCCAACAATAGAACTTTTAAAACTCATGAAAACTATATGCATGAACTAATATATATGGTTTAATATAGTTATTATGGTGATTTGGGCTACAGTGCTTGAGAAAACCTACCTTAGTATGGTCTGGATGAAGGGCACGTGAAAATACTTTTGATGGCAGAACGATGCTCTGCTGCAACAGAGTCTTCCGAAGTTTGACAGCAGTAGAGCAGGGTTGATTTGAAGAGTTAAAGAGAAGGCTTCGAAGAACCCTTGTTCTTTAGTCGAACGTCTTCTTTCTACAGGCAACCTGTAGAGAGGAAGAAGAAAACAAGGAAGAAGATATTATAAGTCTTCTTATACGTAACCGAAAGCAAGGGAAAATAACTTACTTGTTCTTCGGAAGACAGAAGCTTTCAACCTATAATCAGAAGTAGATGAAGAATCATCAGTATTCTTCACAAATTCGATAGACAGAGTAATGAAAAAGAACATGCTGTTCTTTACGTACCTTAGAAGAGTCCGACCGCCAAATAGCGTTCTCGGTTCAAGCAGTAGGTTATTTATAGGATTTTGGAAATCCTAATAGGGTTAGTGTTTGATTGGAAGTAACACTTCCGTGATAGAGTTATTACTACATTCGAACTCTTTCTCATAGTTATCAACTTACCCTGGATAGACTCCGGGGTCGAACGAAACTCAAACTGAATTAGCGACCTAGGTCAGAGCGTCGAATTTAAATTGACGCCTTCTCAAGCGTCGTTTCTTGTTGAAACGCGTCCACTCAAAGGACGTTACGCTAACTTACCTTTTTTTATTTATTTTGGTCGTTTGAAATTTGACGCCTTGATGTGTGGGCGTCCTTTCTTCAAAACACGCCTTAGGTAAGGGCGTTTTATTTTAAAGTAGCGCCTATATCTGAGGCGTTATTTTCATCATGGTTTAATTATTTTTATTCCAAGCTCTTTCGTTTATTTACTAAATCTTTTAATCTATTTACTCCTTTTAAATTTATCAGGGTTGCTACACCCTCCCCCACTTTAAAGAATTTGGTCCCCAAATTCCATATCATATATTTACATTTGGAGAGTGTAGAGTATGTACCTTCTAAAATAAATCTGGAAACTGTTTCCTCATAGATTCCTCGGTCTCCCATGTAGCTTCATGTTCTGAATTCTTATTCCATTGTACTTTTAGCATAGGAATAACCTTATTCCTTAGGGTATGTACTTCTCGATCTAAGATCTTCATAGGCTTCTGTTCATACGTGAGATCCTTCTGGATTACTAGGTCTCCATGTTTGATAATATGTGATGGATCATGCACATACTTCTTCAACATAGATATGTGGAACACATTATGTACTTCGGACAGTTGAGGTGGCAATGCGATGCGATAAGCAACCTCGCCAACTCTTTCTAGTATCTCAAAAGGTCCGATAAATCTTGGTGTAAGCTTGCCCTTAACACCAAATCTTCGTATTCCACGTCCAGGTGATATCTTGAGAAATACATGATCTCCAACTTGGAATTCAAGATCTCTCCTTCTTGTGTCAGCATAAGCCTTTTGTCTAGACTGAGCAACTTGCAATCTTTCTCTGATTACTTGTATCTTCTCAATTGTATCCCTTACCATGTCTGGACCTAACAGTTGTTTCTCTCCAACTTCGTCCCAGCATAAGGGTGATCGGCAACTCCTTCCGTATAAGGCTTCAAAAGGTGCCAGTTGTATACTTGCCTGGTAGCTATTATTGTATGCAAATTCCACCAGAGGTAAGTGATCATGCCGGTTTCCATCAAAATCAGTAATGCATGCTCTTAGCATATCTTCGACTACTTGATTGGTTCTCTCGGTCTGACCATCCGTTTGAGGATGAAAGGCTGTGCTAAAGTTAAGTCTCGTTCCCAACGAATGTTGTAGTCCTTTCCAAAAATGAGAAGTAAAACGGGGATCTCTGTCAGACACGATTGAAACAGGAATACCATGTAATCTGACTATTTCCTTGATGTATAGTGCAACTAAGACGTCAACTGACCATCGACTCTTGATTGGCAAGAAATGCGCTGATTCGGTCAATCGGTCAATGATAACCCATATTCCATCATGTCCTCTTTTTGATTTAGATAAACCCATGATGAAATCTATACCAATATCCTCCCACTTCCATTTAGGGATATCTAGAGGATGTAGCTTTCCAGCAGACTTTTGGTGTTCCGCCTTGACTTGTTGGCATGTGAGACAACGTGATACGTAGTCTGCTATTTCCCTTTTCATGTTGGGCCACCAAAAATTTTATTTCACATCTTGGTACATCTTGGTAGATCCAGGATGAATCGTATACCTTGACCTATGAGCTTCATCTAAGACCTTCTTCTTCAATTCTGGGCAGTCCGGTATACAAGTTCTATTCTTGAACATTAATCTTCCATCCGAAGCTAATTGGAAATCCGATTGTCCTTTTAATCTGCCCTTGATTTCTACTAATGTAGGATCATCATCCTGAAGTGCTTGTATCTCATATAATAAATCTGACTGTATGCTTACATGAGATAATGTGACACATCTAGGGTCCGTGTCCATGCTTATATTGAGTTCAGAGAATTGTTCCAGCAATTTCCATTCTTGAATCAGACAATTGGCTAACAGTGCTCTCAGCTTTCGACTAAGGGCATCTGCTACATGATTACCATTTCCGGGATGATATTGTATATTGAAGTCGAAGTCCTTGAGATATTCTAGCCATCGTCTTTGTCTCATGTTTAGTTCCTTCTGTGAAAAGAGATATTTGAGACTCTTGTGATCGGAGTATACAGTAAACTGTACTCCATAAAGATAATGTCTCTATATTTTGAGTGCAAATACTACCGCGGCCAATTCTAAGTCATGGACGGGGTAGTTCTCTTCATGCTTCTTTAATTGACGAGAAGAGTAAGCTATAACCTTCCCTTGTTGCATTAGAACACACCCGAGGCCAATGCCAGAAGCATCAGTGTATACCTCGAACTTTTCTCCTTCAATTGGCAATGCTAAGATAGGAGCTGTAGTAAGATGATCCTTGAGAGTTTGGAAGCTTCTCTCACATTCCTCATCCCATTCATAACGGATCTCCTTGCGAGTTAACCTCGTAAGTGGCATGGCGATTTTAGAGAAATCCTTGATGAATCACCTGTAATAGCCGGCAAGACCTAAGAAAATTCGGATCTCGCTAGCATTGGTCGGTCTTTCCCAATTCCTTACAGCTTCAACCTTTGATGGGTCTACAGACAAGCCATCCCTTGATATAACATGTCCGAGAAAAGTCACTTCTTCAAGCCAGAATTCACACTTGCTAAGTTTTGCATATAATTGGTTTGTCCTCAATATTTGTAATGCAATCCTCAAATGTTCCTCATGCTCTTTCTTGGTCTTGGAATAAATCAATATATCATCAATAAAGACCACCACGAATTGATCTAAATAAGGCCTGAATATACTATTCATTAACTGCATAAAGGCAGCAGGGGCATTCGTTAGTCCGAAAGGCATAACAACAAATTCATAATGGCCATACCTGCTTCTGAATGCGGTTTTATGAATATCCTCGTCCTTGATTCTTAGTTGGTGATATCCTGACCTAAGATCAATTTTGGAAAAGTACATGGATCCTGAAATATGATCAAACAATTCATCGATTCTCGGCAGTGGATACTTGTTCTTGATAGTGAGATGATTCAATTGTCGATAGTCGACGCATAACCTCATGGATCCGTCTTTCTTCTTTACAAATAATACAGGCGCTCCCCACGGGGAAGTACTTGGTCTAATGAATCCTTTCTTAATGAGTTCCATCAATTGCTCCTTTAACTCCTTGAGTTCAGCAGGTGACATCCTATAAGGTGTCTTTGAAATCGGACCAGCACCAGGGACTAAGTCAATGGTGAAGGCCACTTCTCTTTGCGGGGGTAATCCCGGCAAATCTTCCGGAAACACGTCTGGAAATTCTTGTACCACTGGAATGTCTTCTAGCTTAGCCTCCTTAGCTTCTTTAACTGTGACAAAGGCAAGGAAAGATGTACATCCTTTCCTGATGAGCTTGCTAGCTCGGAGAGCTGAAATAATAGGGGATTTGCTCCGACTCTTGGGGCTAGTAAATATTAGTTCTGGAAATTCCTTGAAAGTAACCTTGCTATTGCGGCAATCAACCGTTGCCTGATACTTGGATAACCAATCTGCCCCTAGTATAACATCATACTCTTTCAGATCTAAACATATGAGATCAATAGGGAGATTTCTACCCTGAACCAATACTTCGCAGTTTTGGTAATGATGTGTAATATCAGTCTCATCATCCAGAGGAGTAGACAAAACTAACTTTATCCATTCCGGTTCTAGGGGTAATGGGTCAGCAAACTTTTTAGAAACAATAGAATGCGATGCACCAGTATCAATTAAGACATATGCATTCCTGGAACAAACTTTCAATATACCTTCCACTAAGCCGCCTCATTCTACTTGCTCGGTTTCCTTGATTGCATGAAGACGAGCATTCTTGGTTACTGGGCGTTTTTCGTCATCATCTTGATTATTTAGTAGTGGGCAATCGGGAATCCGATGCTCACGACTCCCACAACGGAGACATGCTCCTAGTTTCCTCCAGCATTCTTCTGCTCTATGGCCCGCCTTATCACAATGCTTGCACACTGTATTTGAAGGGGTAGTGGTGATAGAGAAGGGCTTGGTCTTCTTAGACTTCTGATCTTGTGAGGACGTACCTCCATTGCTAGGCCTTTTCTTGAAGTTGGGTTTAAAGGAACCCGAACCTGTAACTTGTTCCTTCTTATCCTTACCACGAATCCTATCAGACAGTTCCGTGGCATCTTCTAATAGTTGAGCTCGGCGTACTATCTCCGAGTAGACTTGAATGTCCATCGACGCCAGTTGAGAAATAGCTTGGGGCCTGAGCCCATTAAGAAACCTCCTAGCTTTCATTTTCTCGTGCCAACTAGATGCTTAGCATACCGAGATAATCTAGAGAATTGGGCCTCATATTCGGCCACTGACAAAGATCGTTGCTTTAATGCAGCAAATTCTGCAGCCTTCTTTTCCTGAACTCGGTCCGAGAAATATTTTGCGTTGAAGTGTTCAACGAATTCTTCCCACGAGACCTGATCTTGATTTATAGTAGCCTCTATTGATTCCCACCAGCATCTAGCATCCCTTCCTAACTGAAAAGTAGCTAATAAAACTTTATCCTGATCCGTGCATTGCATAACACGGAATATACGTTCTATCTCCCTAATCCAGTGTTCAGCGTCATCTGGATCAGTAGAACCCGTGAACTTGGGTGGGTTCATGTTCTTGAAAGTCTGGTGGAGACTTCCTGCTCGTTGTCCACCTCCTAGTGTTACTTGCTGCAGCACTTAAGTCATGCCTTGAAGGGTACGCTGCATGTTGCGCCATTGAGCACGTTCGGCAGCCATTATCCTACAATTACAATAACTAGATTAATATGTGTTTGTATTTAAAGACTCATATACTATGTTAACTTTAACCCTTGGTTCTACCCAATCTCACTGGTTGAAGGTTAAAACTTATCCTTGGACTTGGGTTTTTCCTAGGAATTGAATACCCTAGGCTCTGATACCACAAAAACTGTCACGCCCCGAGCGCGGAAGATACTCGGATATGCGCGACGAGTTTATATAAATCATGTCAATCAGAGTAGTAGTGTATTCGACACCAAAACAGAGATGCGTAAAATAGAAAGATAGCCCAATCCTTTATTTCATAATGGATAGACTATTACAAATCCAATACTCTATTCAATTAAAAAGGAAAAGTACATAGTTGACTCAAGAAAATAGGAAAAAGACTAGATGACACTTGGAGAAGTTCTATCACTTTCACTCTTGACCATTCCCATCCGATTGACTTCCCTCGTTATCGGAATTACCTGAAAAGTAGGGAACACACGGAGTGAGCGAACGCTCAGTAGGAAATTATATCTCAAGCGCTAGCAAGGGGTTTAAATAATTACATCTTTCATGTATGTACCGTAGCTATGCATGCTCGTATAAAACGACAAGATAGAGAGAGAATTTATCAATAAGACAGCAAGATGAACTAGTCATGAGCTTTCAAGAAAAGATAACAAGATATTCAAGCAAGTACTTTTTAGCAAGTCATGTCAAGAACTTTGGCTATCACGTATCAAGCAAACAAGTAATTACCCTTTCTCGGGTCATGCAACTCATGTCAAGTCAAGTACGAGTCAAGTACAAGATTTGTGTGGAATGTCCAATCAAGTTAGTCATGCACTCGGTATAATGCCAGATACCTTATCATTCAACTCCCATGGGCACAAGTACTTTCGGGTGCTCCTCCCAGAACCAGATCGGGCCCTATATGCGCAGGCATTTATCATGCATATTTGACATCCACTCTTGTATATATATATAGCCAATATGGAATTTCAACAATTTAAGCCTTTAGACACGTAGGATAACTTTGAGAGAATGGAGTCCAAAAATACGATATTGGACATAGATAGGCGATAACAACGGTACAATCACGATGAACGATGAAACCAGGTGGAATTAGGTTCCCTTAACTTGGGTACCATGACAAATAAGTATGGACATTCTTTATATAGAATTGAGGTCCACATGAACAGTATATCAAAGGCAAGATACCCTCATTCTTATTATAGAATTGAGGTCCACAAGAACATCAACAAATGGCATGATATCCTCATCCCATTAAGACTTCTCATGATATACTCTTTGCATATCATAAGGGCCGGTATACCATGTTTCTTTAGAGTGACATGGCATTCAATAGTGTAATGGGTTTTTAGGGTACAACCAGCTCAGTCGGCCTTGAGGGAATCCAAGGCTCGAGGAGTCTTACGGAGGCCTCTATGACTAACTCGCTAGTCCAAAGGAACGGAATGTCTAATGGACAGCTTGTATGTCAATGAGAGTTGAGGGTGATCGATAAAACATCATGAAACGTGGGACTATACTCACGGAGTGGAGATATAGTGCCGATATACATATATATAGATATAATGAAACCATCGATTATCAGAAACAGGGTAAAAATATTTTTACAAGAAAATAACGACTTAAGTAAAGTCACTACTCAAGTAATTAACGCCTTCAGTAAGGGCGTTTATCTATTTTACATTTTTGCAAAATTTCAATATTCCAGTATTTTACCAAAAACGCGCCCTGGTGAGGGGCGTTTAATTAAAAGTTGACGACGTATGCAATGGTCGTTCATTCTTTACCTCTATTTTTACAGAATATATATTTTTAGTAATTTATCAAAAACACGCCCTGGACAGGGGCGTTACTTTTCAATTCACGCCCTGAACAGGGGCGTTAGTCAAGTGATAGACGACCTATACAGGGTCGTGTATTTCAAGAATTTACAATTTTTCAAGTATTGAAATTTCCAGAAAACGAGATATGGTCATGACAGGATAATATCAGGATGCACTGATTTAGAATCATGTTTAAGTGAATATTGGACTAATTAACATGTGTAATTATCAGATAATTAAATTGACGTCTGTGTACAGGGCGTCAAATCTTTTGAATTGACGACCTCGTCAGGGTCGTTTATTTAAATAGCGCCCTAGTCCGGGTCGCGTATAAATTAGCGCCCTTGGAAAGGGCGTTTCTTTGCAACAATAGAACTTTTAAAACTCGTGAAAACCATATGCATGAACTAATATATATGGTTTAATATAGTTATTATGGTGATTTGGGCTACAGTGCTTGAGAAAACCTACCTTAGTATGGTCTGGATGAAGGGCACGTGAAAATACTTTTGATGGCAGAACGATGCTCTGCTGCAACAGAGTCTTCCGAAGTTTGACAGCAGTAGAGCAGGGTTGATTTGAAGAGTTAAAGAGAAGGCTTCGAAGAACCCTTGTTCTTTAGTCGAACGTCTTCTTTCTACAGGCAACCTGTAGAGAGGAAGAAGAAAACAAGGAAGAAGATATTATAAGTCTTCTTATACGTAACCGAAAGCAAGGGAAAAGAACTTACTTGTTCTTCGGAAGACAGAAGCTTTCAACCTGTAATCAGAAGTAGATGAAGAATCATCAGTATTCTTCACAAATTCGATAGACAGAGTAAAGAAAAAGAACATGCTGTTCTTTACGTACCTTAGAAGAGTCCGACCGCCAAATAGCGTTCTCGGTTCAAGCAGTAGGTTATTTATAGGATTTTGGAAATCCTAATAGGGTTAGTGGTTGATTGGAAGTAACACTTCCATGATAGAGTTATTACTACATTCGAACTCTTTCTCATAGTTATCAACTTACCCTGGATAGACTCCAGGGTCGAACGAAACTCAAACTGAATTAGCGACCTAGGTCAGGGCGTCGAATTTAAATTGACGCCTTATCAAGCGTCGTTTCTTGTTGAAACGCGTCCACTCAAAGGATGTTACGCTAACTTGCCTTTTTTATTTATTTTGGTCGTTTGAAATTTGACGCCTTGATGTGTGGGCGTCCTTTCTTCAAAACACGCCTTAGGTAAGGGCGTTTTATTTTAAAGTAGCGCCTATATCTGAGGCGTTATTTTCATCAGGGTTTAATTATTTTTATTCCAAGCTCTTTCGTTTATTTACTAAATCTTTTAATCTAATTATTCCTTTTAAATTTATCAGGGTTGCTACACTAGGGGTGGAGTAATGAGGGTTGGGGGTAGTTGGAATGACCTTAATGGAGGGGGGAGGAGAGAGAATGGTGGTTGGGAGGGGAGGAGAGAGAAAGGGGTGCAGATTTTTGAGAGAGAAAGTGGAGGAGAGAGAAAATGACTTTCTAGAGAGAGGGGTAGAGAGGGGGTAGGGGCTTCTCACCCACTCAACTGGCTTCTTACCAAAAGAAGAAGATTTAAGTTGGACACTAGAGAATTCAAATTTTCATTCATTCATTGATTAACTTCAAATGGGGAGATGGGGGTCATATATATAGGCAACCCACATTTTACAAAAAAACCCTAACTCTTGACACAATGACAAATAACCAAGGGGGTAGGGGCACCCTTGGGCATAGCCCACATAATTGGGCCCAATATGCAACTTAATCACCCTAATGACACTTAACCTAGGTAAATGACTCATTAACCTAGGTACAAGACTCAAATAAATGAAAAATTACATAATATGACTCAAAGACAATAAGAAAGTTACATAACTCGACTTAGAAAAATGTGATGGACACAATGGAACCATGCCGTTGAACAATCGGAGCTGTGGAAAAAATGTGAAGGATGAGAGATGCCCCCATTATACCCCCGGGGTGCGAAGAACTCGACTCCGTCGAGTATGGGTCCACCGGGGAAGAGGTCCTCCAATGCAGCTCCGGGCGAGCCACAACCTCCTAACTCAACCTCGCGTCCTTAGCCGGGGGACTGCTCTTCATCCTCTCAAGGTGGCTCGGGCACACCCTCTTGCTGGCGATGGTACCCTGCTTGCCTAGTATTGCCTCCGTGTGCACACGTCGGACTCTCAAGCTGATATGAGGAGGCTCTCCGAGGGTGTCACTCACAATGGTGGGGGTAGGCTCAAGGTGCTCACTGGGATCCACCGCGGTGCCTTTAGAGGGTGCTAGATCCGCCACATGAAAAGTGGAGTATATCCCAAAATCCCATTGATAAATCAAACGCGTAAGCCAGGTTGCCAAAGCCACTCGAAATATGGAAGGTCCAAGTCCTCGTGCCCTCGATTTGGAGGTGACCCTAACGTATAGCCATTCCAAAGCCACCATCGTAAGGCTGTCTACATGGAATCCAAAGTGGCACTCATGAGTTTTTGCCCGCGCATTATGAACCTCACCGCCCGTTGCTGGATGCTTGCTTGAATGAGTATGCCATGAGCTATGGTGCGGTGTGGGTGGGAAGTGTGTGGTATGCAAAGGGGGACCGGGACAACCATAAGTGGACCTATCATGCAATGAGGCTATGTAAACCTTGATGGACCTAGGAGGGCCGGGGCACCCGTAGGTGAATCTGTCATGCATAGTGGTGGTAAATATCGGGGGACCCGGACATCCGTAGATGCCTTTGACATGCTTAAGACCCATGATGAATGAAGGTGGGCCATTACATCCGAATATAGACCACTAATGTTTCCTACTTGACATGTGGGTGAGATGAATGAATGTACCCGACTTATGAATCATGCCAAGTGGTTTTGTAAGCTAAGACTCATGCATTTTTGTGCCAAAGATGTTTCCTATGTGTGGGCTTTTGAACTTCCATTGGAATGGGTCAAAGGGGTCTAAGAAGGTGGATATCATGAAGTGGGGCATTTCCTTGATCCCTAGGTGTATATCGCCCCTAGTCATGGTTCCCATGGTATAACATTGGTCTAGGATGGGGTGGATTGGATCAAACATGGTGGGTTGGGGTAAGGAAAGGTGGGTGGTGGATAAGGTGGTTGGGTCACACTGGTTCCTTGACTCCCATTGGAATGGATCGTAGGGATCATAAAATAGATTACCAGGGGGGAGGAGTTCCATGTCCTCAAGGTCCTCAAAAGGTGCTAAGTCATCCTTCTCCATAACAGTTAGGACCGTGTCTTGGGTGAGCAGGTTGGCCATGAAGGAAAGGCTTTGTTTCCTACCCGAGATAAGGAGCACTAATTGGAGGATGGAGTTGGGCTCATCGGGTGTGGGGAGGAGTAAAAGGAGGTCGCTAGTGTAACAACCAATGGTGCAAACTGAGGTGATAGACCCGACACAAAGGTGTAGGAGGTCGAGGCTCCTAGGTTGTTCGACCATAGGGGTCAATATGCTAGTGAACTCAATTTGCCAGGCTAAGCCCTTAAGAAGATCCTCTAAGGTCTCCACTTGATAGGATGCTTGGATTGTGGTGTGATAGGAGAAGAAGGGCACTATGGGAAGGTTTTGTTCTATGGGAGGGAAAACATGGTCCGTGATATTTCTTATTGGGCTCTCCTTTAGCCAACTAATAAGGGGTTCTCCTAAGATGAGCTCAGCCCCAACTAGAGAGAGTGGTGTAAGGTGAAGGCCACCATGTGAGGTTTCTTCTTCTACTTGGTCATGGGTGGTCTCCGTGGTGGGGATAGGGTCTGGAGTGTTCACCACTATGGGGTCAGGTATGGGTTCCTCCTCCAAGGAGGTGAGAGGGTCTTTTGGTTGTAGGGTGATGATGGTTGGTGCATGGCGCACCCGAGGTGGTGTGCAAGGTTGGACTCGAGTTGGGATTGGTAAGGGAAGTAGTGGAGGCCTAGGACATAGGAGTTTTGGGGGAGGGAGTGGGAGATGGGTTGGTTTGGATGGCTTGAGTTGGTCGGTCTTGGGGGGAGTGTCCCTTATAGGGGAAGATGGAGGGGTAGTGGTGGGGACCAAGGGGGCTTGTGGAGTATGGGTTTTGTGGGGAATTGTGGGTTGGGGAATGGTTGCCGTCGTGGGCCTAGGTGGAGGGGTGGACACGGGGTCCATGTGGGTTTGAATGGTGAGAATGGGGTGAGTGGTGGTCCTTATTGGGGAAACCGGGTCGGTTAGGGGTCTCTTCCCCTTGGGATCGGTCGGTTGTGGAGGGGTGAAAGTGGGGGCTAATTGGGTTTGGATAGTGATGTTTTTGGAAGGGGGTTTTGGTTGGGGTGTGAGGATCCTCATGGGGTTAGGTGGGGAGGTGGATGCTTGGATTAGTTGGGTCTTAAGGGATAGGATTTGGTGGCGAAGTGTAGTGGTGATGGTTGAGAGGGAATTTGTTGGGAGTGGTGGGGGAGGAGGCCTAAAGGTGGTCTCAAGTTGGCCGGGTGGGGATGGAGGAGTGATAGTGTTCCTCGGGCTAGTGGTGTTTGAGTAAGAGGGGTGGGAATATTTGGGGATGTAGATCTTCCTAAGTTCCTCCTTCATATTATCCCATGAAGAAATGGGCTCTTGCCTCCTAACCCCTCTTAATCCCTCTATGTGTTCCCACTTCCTCTTGGCTTGACCCCGAAATCGTCCCTTGGCAACACGGACTCTTGCGGGTCCATAAACCATAGTCCTCTCAAAGTCTTTTTCCATGGTAACCTCCCACTTTAGGTAGGCACTAGAGCATGATCCATTGAAGAGGAGATCCTCAAAAGAGATTATGTCAAATGGAGGGTTGATTGGACCCTTGTGTAGGGCTGAGTGGGATGAATGTGACCAAAGAGAGGTAGCCATGCTAGAGGGCACGATTGATGCACCGGGTGACTCTAAATGCAAGTGCGGCCTAGGACTAGACTTAGTAGAGACAAGTCTAAAACCTGGCTCTGATACCAATTTGATATGACACCACCTTGGGGTGATAGTCACAAGATCAAATGCCCCTTGGACCTAGCAAGCAACCAACGCACGAACCGGTGACTTTACACGAGCGGACTCACCCGCTAAGCGCACTTTTGTGCCCGTAGGCAACCCGGTGATGGTGGTGAGGGTTCGGGACGGGACCTCGCTTCTCCGGAGCTTGGCTAGCTTTGGATTGAACCCCCAAGGGTCCTGGGATGCCCACTCTCATAGGCGGCCAGCACGCCAAGGGCGTGGGTTGTAGGGTCACTCTCTCAACTCACTCCGCGGTGGTTGCTCAATTCAATGATAATTTGAGATCGGGCACTCTCTTACCGCCGATGGCACTAAGAAACAATACTAATTAAGCAAGGAAATCCAGCAAAGAGAAGTGTTCAGTGGCTCACCTGATCGGTGTGAGGACACCGATCCCGGCCGGAGACGAGGGCAAGCGAGGAAGCGTGGGCTTACCCGCACGACGCGCCGGAGAAGCTTCAGCCTGAAATTTCAGATTACATGGAATACGTCCCATGCAAGGGGGGGGGGGATCTTGGGGAAGGGAATCCAATGAATACACCCAAACACTACCTCCACACAGGGAGGGGCCTTCAGCCGGCCAAGCGGGGAGGGGTGAAACCGAATAAGAAGCTAAAAGGAAGCCGATGCCGATTCTGTCCGCTTCCTGTGCTTCAGGATAGACAGTTGGATATCTTGACTCTGCGGCTGCTCCAGAATTTTTTTGATGACGAGACCAGTTGGGAATTCTTCTTAGCTGGATCAGGATGATGTCAGAATTTTTCTGATTTCTTTGGTCACCTGTCGGTGGTCGGGCAGAGGCTCAAACAGGGAGGGAGGCCTGCAGTTCTGACTGCTTTAGGTTCACAACAGCAGGAAGAAGAGGTTACCACGAGCACTCCATAGCTCAGAATCTGGTGCCGCCAGAGTCGTCAGAACCGTCGATGAGTCCTCTTCGAAACAAGACCAACGGGGATGCCAAATGTTTTTGTAGTAGACTGGTAAAACTCAAACAATGATGGGGGGTCGGAGCAGACTGATAGGAAGCAGAACCGCGCACCAGGAGGAAGAAAATGAGAACTCTTGATTCCGGGCGCCAAACAGAGCTCCGCTTCTTGATTCTGGAAGTAGACTTGTCGAAGAAGCTCCCGGCCAAGCCTCACTTCTAGATCTTTAAGAGAGTGGTCGTGGTAGCTTCAGGAGTCAGATTCAGGTTGCTCTTCAGGGAGGAGATGCGCAGTCGGGGAAGATCGACTGCTCCGGACAGCCCCAAACTCAGAACGTGATGAGACCACCGCCATTGTGAAGTAGACTGGACGATGATTCCACCGGTATATGCTCTGCAACTAGGTGCTCCTCTGTTGCCTACGAACTGAGAACTGTAGGTTGAAGATGATGGGGGGAAATGGGGTATATGGGAGGGGAAATGGGGTGGATGAGTGTGGGGAGAACCCTGGCTGTGAGGGGGTCTGGGAGGGGGTGTTCCAAGGTGTGGGAAGGGTAGAATGGGGGCTGGAATGGGGTGTTTATAGTGGGTGAGAGAGGAGTTGTGAATTTGGGATGGTGGGTGAGAGGGAAGGAGATCTCTCTCTCCAAGGTTTGAAAGTGGACTAAAGGGGTGATTAATGGGGGCTTTGGGGATGGGAAGGGTTGTATTGGGGAAGGGAAGGGGTGCTTAGGGTGTGGAGAAGTCTCCCTTGGGAGATGAGAGGGTGCTTAGGGAAGGGGATTGGGTAGTTGGTGGTTGGGTGGTGGAGTATGGATTGGTGGAGGGTCTCTTGGGACTAGGGGTGGAGTAATGAGGGTTGGGGGTAGTTGGAATGACCTTAATGGAGGGGGGAGGAGAGAGAAAGGGGTGCAGATTTTAGAGAGAGAAAGTGTAGGAGAGAGAAAATGACTTTCTAGAGAGAGGGGTAGAGAGAAAGGGGGGAAGGGGCTTCTCACCAACTCAATTGGCTTCTCACCAAAAGAAGAAGATTTAAGTTGGACACTAGAGAATTCAAATTTTCATTCATTCATTGATTAACTTCAAATGGGGAGATGGGGGTCTATATATAGGCAACCCACATTTTACAAAAAGCCCCTAACTCTTGACACAATGACAAATAACCAAGGGGGTAGGGGAACCCTTGGGCCTAGCCCACAGAATTTGGCCCAATGTACAACTTAATCACCCTAATGACACTTAACCTAGGCAAATGACTCATTAACCTAGGTACAAGGCTCAAATAAAAGAAAAATTACATAATATGACTCAAATAAAATAAGAAAATTACATGACTCGACTAAGAATAATGTGATGGACACAATGGAACCATGTCGTTGAACAATCGGAGCAGTGGAAAAAATGTGAAGGATGAGAGATGCCCCCATCACGCCGCCTCCCTCAACAGGTCACATCGGCACTTCTGCCGGACCACAAGCGTCGGAACGCGTAGAAGTGCTTCCGGCAGAAGACCGCGACCCTCCTATCAATGCAGAGTCGGTCAACAATGACCCTCCTGCGAACGAGGTTCAGGAAGTGACCCTCGACACCCTAGTGAAGGAGAATCAGCATCTGAAGGCTCTCCTACAGGACCTTCTCCAAGAACGAGACCTTCACCCTCAGCAACCTGCTAGGTCTCAGGCCGAGGCACCGGTACCTCCGGTGGCTCGCGATGCTGCCAACACCTCAGCGGCGATTGCCCGAACCCCGTTGGCAACTGGGTTTGGAACGCCTCCGATTGAGACTCAACCACGAGCCTCCAATATGCCAGTGCCAGAGGATCTCTTGGCACAACGTTAGATGATCGAGCGCAGTATCGAGACAAAGCTCACCCAGTATGGTGAAGTGACGGTCACGGTGGATCTCTACAGTGTACCTGACCCGCTTCACCACTAGTTGAAGAAGCTTCCTCCAGAATACTCCAAGCCCCCGAAGCTGCAAAAGTTCGATGGGCAGGGGTCGCCACATGAACACTTGGCCTACTATCACACGGCCATGGGTGAGTTAGCGCTGGATGAATCCTATCTCCTCCTCTACTTCACCACTTCGCTCACAGGAACGGCCTTCCAATGGTACTCCCGCCTGAAGCCCGGCTCAGTGGTCGACTGGGCCGACCTCCAGAAGAAATTCCTCGACCGATTTCAGACGGTCTAGCGAAAGGTCTCCCTAGCCGAACTCCGCTCCCTTCGGCAGAAAAAGGGCGAGAGTGCCCTTGACTTCATCCAAAAGTGGCGAGACCTCAGCATGAGGTGTGTCAATCCACCCGTCCAAGAGGATGCCATCACCATATGTCATCGAGGTCTGGCGGCCGAAGTCAGTGAAAAGCTTCTCGGCACCAATATCAAAGGCTTCGACGAGCTCAATTCGATAGTCGCCGAGATAGAGATGTTCTTCACCGACAACCTGAGCTATACTGCAGCAAAGGGCAAACAAGCGCGATAATGCCAGCCCGGTAAGGAGGTGAATATCATAGAATTCACCCCTGCCGCCAAGGCCAGCAAAGGGGCCGAGTCCAGTGGCTCTAACAAAAAGCCACCAGACAAGCCGGCTGCTCCTTCCTTCTCAGAGCGCATGAAGACACCCTTCTCCTTCAAGAAGGAACATACGAAGATGCTCTTCGACCTCTGCATGGCTCAGAAGATCGTCGAACTGCCAGAAATTCGCAAGCCAGACGAGGCGTTGAAGACCAACGATCCCAGTTATTGCCTGAATCATCGCATGCTGGGTCATTCAATGGAAGATTGCTACGTCTTCAAGACTCAGGCACAGAAACTGATCCGAGATGGCCTCGTCAAGATGAAGAGCAGTCTTGTCGATCCTGCGCAACCACATACGTGGGCCAGGCTGGCTAAGACGGCACGCGTGGCTCACCCCTCAGCCAATGTCATCAACATGATGGTCGTATTTTCTCTTTCCGATGATGAGTTAGAGGAGCCCAGAGCCAATCGAAGGGAACGTTCGATCTGGTACCCGGGGTGGAGGCCCTGGCACGATCGGAGACCTCTCTCCTTCCCCAGGGATAAAACCCGACGACTCTTCGATATCCTCGTAGAGAGGGGGCAAATCATGCCCCGTGACTCACCTCCTGGATACACTCATTGGGATCGTAGTCACCCCCTATACTGCCCCTTCCACGCCAGAATCTACCACCCGATCGAGTCCTGTGAGGAAGTCCAATACCTCATCCAGGAATAGATCCAATGGGAGCAGATCGATGCGGAAGGAAACTCCATGTCGCTCGTCAGGCTTCGGCAAGCTGTCGAAGAGACCCTGAGCATCGGCAGGAGTGCGCCAGAGCAACCAGACTCTCCTCAAGAGAATGGGCACGGGCTGCCTTACCAGCATCCTCCATAATGGCTCAAGTTCCGGACTAACAACCAAGAGGCGCTCGAGCGACTGCGAAGGCGTAGAGAGCAGGACGCCAGTCAAGAGGTGGAGCCGACTAACTTTTTGGTTATCATCATCCATTCTCCTACTCCTAAGGCCCTTGAGGGCTCCCAGACATCAGCACCTAGCTAGAAAATCCCGGCCACTTCGGCCGTGCAGTGGCAGTCTTGGCAGGAGCTAAAGTCTCTCCCTTTCCCTGAAGAAGACACTGTCAGGCTCCTCCGAGTCCTTCTCGGTCGAGAGGACGTTCTGGTAGGCGAGATGACGACAAGCTCTTTTGCTCTTTCTCGTCCTCCTCCCGCCCTATCTTCGTCGTCGACAGCCATGGACAGGAAGGGAAAGCAAAACCAGGGTGAGTCCCCACCTCAGTCTCGGTGTACCTCCTCAGCGGAGGGGCCGTCGGGTCTATCCCGCCTACATGTTGACACAATTCAGAGTACAAAGAAGACATCTTCGGAGTCTTCAACGGCTTCGCTTCAAGTGGCGGGCCCACTGCCACAAGGCTCCTTCATTCTGCAAAGTCGGGATAACTGTGCAGAACGACAACGTCTTGCAACGCCGTCAGTCATTGCTAGGCCTAGCTCTCAGCACGGTTGCAAAGGCAAGGCTAAGGAGTAGGACGACCCGTGTCCCTCTCTGTCTGCTCCTCAACAAAAGCCACCGCCACCACGGGTAAGGCATCAAACCACGCATATGTCCCCCAACACCGGTTCCAATGTACCTGCTCAGCGGAAGACATCTCCATCGCCACCGCGGTTAAGGCATCAAACCACGCACACATCTTCGGACGCTAGCACCAGCCTACCGACTCCTCGTAGGCTCCCATCGCCACCACGGTTAAGGCATCAAACCACGCACACATCTTTGGACGCCAGTCCCAGTATTCCGGTATACCAGGAAGTGTCGCTCGAGGTGATCGAGCAGGTGATCAACGCCACCTTCCAGATACAACAAGCGGAAGGCGCCTGGATCGAAATCCGGGCGAGGAAGAGTCATCGACCTCGCCCCACAAGGGCGTCAACTCGGAGATATCCTCACTAGGATTTGTCAACTACGGCTCCAGCACCTCTTCCTCCTACTCCCTTGGAGACGGCTATCACCAAGAGACGAGAGAAAAATAGCAGGAAGAACCTTAGAAGGCGGCTCAAGAAACAGGCTGAACAAGCAGCCGCCCTACAATTCCTGGCCGAGCCAACGCCTCTCCAAAGGCTCCAGCGACTCATTAATGACTTGGAGGAATACGTTCCCCCTCGTCCTACCGGGGCTCTCCCACTCGATAGCTACATCCCGTGAGAAGAAATGCAGAAACGAGCCCGCCTAAGAAATTGGGTCCAAGAAATGATCCAAAAGCTCAAGAACGGCGAAAGACTCGTGATCCCTGACGAGCTCTCCTTGTGCTATAAAGACAAGGAGATCACCCCAGAGCAACTAGAAGAAATACTCCAGCGCTGCACCTGCAACATGGTGGCCATCCCACCTCCTGACAATATCAACGCTTCTCGGCGAGGTGAGCCAGTGGCATCCCGAACAAGACAAAGAACTATTGCCCCTCTTGGGCTACAGCCAGCTCCAGAACACATCAGTCGTGGCCGAGGTCATGGCCAGGGATGTGGCAGAGGTCGTGGGAGAATCCCCGAGCTACCCCTCTCTCAGTCTACTTTTGACCTGGAGCGAATTATCCTCTTTCGAGGAGAGGAACCAGCTCCCATTCCGGAAGTAGAAATTCATGGCGGACTCGACATCTTCGATCCTTCCGGCAGCAAAGAGGCTGCTGCCAGCCTTCCAGCCCCTGCGCCAGTGCCGGCTTCTGCAACAGAGCAAGCGGGACCGTCCGGCAAGGACGAGCCAACCCACCAATCACCCCCAGAAGAGCCATCATTGGCGTCCCTATTCCAAGAGCCCGCTGGCGATCAAGGTCAATTTGATCCCGGTGGTAAGGGCAACGCAGTGCGACTTCCCGATGGGGAATAGCACGGCAGCTCGCAGAAGGTTCAACCTAACATACTACCTTCTCTAGAGGATGCTCGAGCCTGGGCTGACCGGAAGGTCCTCTACCAGATGAAGCGCTTCCCCGCCAGCATCTCAATCTGGGAAGCCATCGCTTGGAGTAAAGATTTGAGGGAAACCCTTATCAAAATACTCCAAGAGCCGGAAGTCTATGAAGCGCATGCCGCGGAAATGAAGGCAGCTACCGATGGAGCCTTCGCAGCCAGCATCACCTTCACGGAGAAAGACATGCTGCTTTCTCCTCCGTGCCACAACCGTCCTCTTTACATGAAGGGGAAAATCAATGGGCACGATGTAAACTGGATCCTTGTGGACGCTGGTACCGCTGTCAACATCATGCCGCTCAAGACGTTCAAGTCTCTACATCTGACCCCGTTCCTCCAAAAGGTTCAAGTAGTCAAGATATCCGGCTTCAACCAGAACACCGAGGACATCCTCGGCCGAGTGGACGTTGATCTGGTGCTCGATGATTTCACCTCCAAGGCAACATTCTACATCATCGACTACAACAGGTCTGATAAGATGCTATTGGACAGACCCTGGCTTCATGAAAACTAGGTCGTCCCATCGACTCTCCACCAATGTATCAAATATGCCAAGGATGGGGAGCAACACAAGGTCTTTGCAGACCTGTCGCCATTTACACCAGCAGAATGCAACCTAGCCGACGCGGCGCTCTACTTCAAGGGGATTAGTCCGTACCCCGTGACCAAAAGCAAAAGCAACGGCTTGCTCTTAGAGGAAGATGATGACGACGTCTTCTCTGTTGGCGAGGAAAAGGCCAAGCTCCACCGGCTACGCCTCAGCTCCAAGTCAACCCCAGATCACCCTGAGAGGTGCCAGATCGACTTCGAGGCTAATCTCATTAGCCGGGCTATTGGCAAGAGTATATGCCTACCACCAGATTGCATCCAGCTCCTGTGTGCATCCGAGGAGCACAACATCGAGTCGCTGACAACATTCATTATCACCTTCAAGCGACAATGCCGGAACAAGAAGAAGGCCAATAGGGACAAACCTATTGTCTTCTATAAAGGAGACAGAGTCCCTCAAGCCCCGCCATATGACGACTTCGGCTAGTTTAGGTGAGTCGATGATACACCTGAAGCAGTTCAGGTGTGGGGCGACCTGTCGTCGCATATTCAAGAGATGTGTTTGAAACAACACATTCCCCTGTGGCAGACCTCTGCCCAACAAAGAGACTTCCATCAACTGTGGGACCCTTCCCAGGTTCGGGGGCAACCCTCGGCCTTCCATAAGGATACCGGGGATCTTGGCTACGACTAGGACCCGGACTTCCACATCCACTACATAGTTAATGTCGTAGGCTTGGCACGAACAGCCAACAACTAAGCAAGAGTCGAAGCTAAATTCAATAGCTCCGGGGATGAGGGAGAGGAAATCCTGATCCCGATCTCCGCCAAAGCCAGAACCCCGGCTCAAGATGTTGGGGAACCTCCTTCACCTCCCTACCGAGACAAAGGAGCAGAAGAAGCTTCTCCGATCTCTCAACTAGTCGGGAGACCTGGTTCAATAAACCCTCCTGAGGGGGGGAATCTTACTGTCCTTAGCTGTGAAATATTGTCCACTTCGCCAGGCAACCCTGGGGAGACCTCAGCAGCTCTAGCTGACGACTACTGGCTAAAAGCCGACAGCCCAGATCAATCTTAGGTGGATTCCAGTGACAACCACTCTCCAGTCCCTTCAGCATCGACTGGTGGCTTTGAGAACCAAGAAATACATGAAGCCGACACTGATGATGACGATTTCATCGACCTCCAACCCACTGCTCCCGAGCTGGAGGACGGCGGCCAGGCGACCATCGATGATCTCATGGAGATCAACCTAGGAGACGATGAAGCCCCTCAGCCTACATTCGTCAGTGCTCTCCTCACCGAGGCCGAGAAGCAAGATTGCAAGCAACTCTTGCTTGAATACAAAGACTACTTTGCCTGGACATACAAGGAAATGCCAGGGCTAGACCCCTCCGTAGCGGAGCACGACCTAGCCATTTCTCCCTCAATCGCTCCGGTCATGCAACCACAACGGCGCATGCGCCATGAGTTGGAGCTCCAGGTTTTTGCCGAAGTCTACAAAATGGCGGAGGTCAACTTCGTCGAGCCGTGCATCTACACAATTTGGCTCGCCAATATAGTCCCAGTCAAGAAGAAGAATGGTCAAGTCCGCATCTGTGTCGACTTCCGGGACCTCAACAAAGCTTGTCTGAAGGACGACTTCACAGTTCCAATTACAGAAATGATGGTCGATATGACCACCGGTCACGAAGCCTTGTCTTTCATGGATGGGTCATTTGGTTATAATCAAATCTGGACGTCCCTCAAAGACAAGAACCATACATGCTTTAGGTCCCCCAAGGGGATTTTCAATTACAAACGCATGCCCTTTGGTTTGAAAAATGCGGGTGCTACTTACCAAATGGCCATGACCAAAATATTCGACAAGATGCTACACAACACCGTCGAATGTTATGTCGACGACCTCGTCGTTAAGACCAAAAGGCGCGAAGACCATTTGCGCGGCCTTCGCCAAGTCTTCGAGTGTCTCCGGCAATATGGGCTCATGATGAACCCCATGAAATGCGCCTTCGGTGTATCCAGCGGCAAATTTCTCAGCTTCATCGTCAGGTATCGAGGAATCGAGGTGGATCCCAGCAAGATCAAAGCGATCTGGGAGCTTCCACCACCCAGCAACATCACCGAACTTAGGTCCTTCCAAGGGAGTCTGACCTACATACGGAGGTTTATTTCTAACCTCTCCGGTCGATGGGCGCCTTTCAGCAAGCTGATGAAGAAAGACACCCCATTCACATGGGACTCGGAATGCCAGGCGACTTTTGAGCAAATCAAGGAGTACCTCCTCACTCCCCCAGTTCCGGGAGAACCAGTCTAGGGTAAACCCCTCATCCTTTACATTGCTGCCATGGGCGCTTCATTGGGAGCTCTGTTGGCGCAAATTACTAAAGAAGGTAAAGAGCAACCCCACTATTACCTCAGTAGGAAGCTAATCGGGGCCGAGCACCGCTACTCCCCTATGGAGAAGGTCTGCTTGGCACTGGTGTTCGCAGTTAAAAAGTTGCGGCATTACCTCCTGTCTCATCGAGTTGAGCTTATCTCCAAGCACGACCCTTTGAAGTATCCCCTTTGGCGACCTGTTCTCCCAGGCAGAGTGGGGAGGTGGGCTCTCCTATTGATGGAATACGACATTACCTATGTCCCCATAAAAGTAATCAAAGGATAGGGTATGGCTGAATTCTTGGCAGCCCATCCAGTGCCAGACGATTCACCCTTCAACTCGGAGCGCTCGGACGAGGAGTCCCTTGCTACTCAATCACAACAACCGGTTGAAAAGAGTAGAGATGTCTTGCATTATTGGCAGCCCAGCGCTCTCACAGCCAGCGTGCCTTGCTGGGACCTGTACTTCGACGGTGCTTCCCGAGGGATCACCCGGAGCAACCAGGATCCTGCCACCACGGCAGGTGCCGGCATAGTCTTCCTGACTCCACAGGGCGGAGTTTTATACAACTCTTGTGCCCTTATGAAGTCCCTGACCAACAATGAAGCCGAGTATGAAGCTCTACTCATTGGGCTCCAGATGGCTCTCCACATGGGCATTAAATGCCTCAAAGCCTACGGGGACTCCCAGCTGATAGTCTGACAGGTCCTCGGCATCTATGACGTGCGGAAGCTAGAGTTGCTTCCATACCACACCGCCGTCACCAGATTAACCCAGAAGTTCTATTTCTTCGAAATATACCACATTCCTAGAAGCAGCAATGCGCAGGCGGATGCCTTAGTAAAATTGGCCGCGGCCATCAAGCTCCCGCCCGAGGGCGAGGTCGACATCATCATCAAGCATCGAGGCTGATGTCGAGCTCACTCGAAGGCAACGTCGGTCTCACCATTTACGAGGTCCACGACCTTGACCAAAGCACACCTCCAGAAGAGGATGATTGGCGTGTGCCTATCATCAAATTTAAGAAAGGGTGGCTTCCACCTGACCGAGCTCAAAGAGTCCAGCTACTCCACCGAGCAACCTCTTACGAGTTGATTGGCGACTCCCTGTATCGGCTCGTCCACGAGAAGGATAAGTCGATTCTCCTGAGATGTGTCTCTCTAGAGGAAGCTCGAGCCTTCATGCAAGAGGTCCACTCCGGATTGTGCGGTGCGCACCAGGCCGGAGATCGGATGAAGCACAACATCAAGCTCAAAGGCTTCTACTGGTCAACCATGTACACGGATTGCATCCAGTATGCCCATACATGCCATTAATGCCAAGCCTTTGGCCCAGTAGTCAGAAAACCTATCAACCCACTGCGTCCTACAGCCCCCACTTGGCCATTCGCTGAATGGGGCATGGACATCGCAGGGCCTTTTCCGCCATCTTCCAAGGGCCATAAATAAATCTTGGCCGCCACTGACTACTTCTCTCGTTGGGCGGAGGCTCTACCCTTGCGAGAGGTCACCAGCGAAATCGTTGCTAGATTCATCTGGCACACCATTATATACCGATTTGGTACTCCCAGTCGCATAGTGTCCGACAACAGGACACCCTTCAAGAATAAGGTTGTATACCAGTTAGCGGCCAAATTCCAAATCGACTGGAGAACCTCTTCGGTCTACAACCCTCAGGCTAACAGTTTAGTGGAAGCCTTCAATAAAACCCTCTGTAAGCTCCTGGCTAAGATGGTTAGCCATCGGAAACACAATTGGGGTGAGAAGATCTTTGAAGCATTATGGGCCTATCGGACGGTCTATAAAACCCCTACGGGGCGCTCGCCGTTTTCCCTTGCCTACGGGTCAGAAGCGGTTATCCCCATCGAAGTCCAGTTAGCCTCTTATCGTGTGGCAATCCACATCGGCATTGCCGGCTTTGATGAAGACTAGTACCACAGAAGGCTAGAAGAGCTCGCCGATCTAGAAGGCAAGTGACTCGAATCATACAAACACCTGTAAGTATACCAGGCTCGCATGACCCGGGCCTATGACAAGCTCGTTAGGCAGCGAGCTTTCAAACAAGGCGGCCTTGTCATGATCAAGGAAAAGGAAGTCATGGCAGGGCGCTCCAGTGGAAAACTGCAGCCAAATTGGCGAGGTCCGTACATCATCCAGAATGTCTATGAGGGTGGGGCCTACACGGTTATTGATCACTAAGGTCACAGACCGTTCCCGCCTCTCAACGGCAAACACATGAAGCTATATTATGCTCCAGAGCACGAGTTCGCATGCCAGCCGGACTAAGGTGCACGTCCCAGCCACTACCAATAAGGCCGGTCCTCCCCAGTGGAGGATCCCACCAGCCAGCCCTCCTGATCTTCAATTCCTAGTCAACGAGACAGTTTAGCACCTCGGAACCATCCCAGGCATCTGCGGGAACCGGTCTCTTGCCCTCGTTCTCGTCACCATGGGAGCGCAGGCGCTTCTGCACTAGCGCCAGTCTAGCCGCTAGGCTCCCAGGTAAGTCAAAAACAAAAAAACAAAAAAATAAACAACAACAAAAAATGGGGTTAAAAATAGAGATGCCCTGGCAGACCCAGTCATCCTCACCACAGGGGGGTGATTGGGGGCAAAAAGGCCAATAACCCGGCTGAGGTGAAAGCCCGAAAGGGCACCTCAGGCAAAATCGGGGAACCCCTCGACGTTAAAACCCGCAAGGGCGTGTCGGAAAAAGCTAAAGGGTGTCGGCTCTGGCAAAAACCCGAAAGGACGTTAGAGCCCATAACAAGAAAATCTTCTTCTCCCTACCAGTCAACACGGCCTTCCACCTGTCCTTTGGTGGGCCGCTAGCCTCACCCAGAACCAGTCTCCAATCCACTTGCACTGCTACGGCGCAAGCCCTTCAATCCCCAGTTAACCTTGCGTTACTCCCGCTCAGCTTGGCTAACCTTCGGCCCTCACCTCGACGTCACAGTTCAAATAGCCCCTGTGACAGTCAAACTCCCAATCACCGTCTCGGTCAACTTACATCACGACACATTCCTAGACATTTACCATTCTCTTCCCCGACATCCCACACGCCCTACAAATTCAGGGCCTTCCAGTACAGTATAATCCCAGTTTCCCCCATACAAGCCCAGATTCACTAGTCACAACCCCAGTCATACCTTGCCATGGCAAAGTGGCCTTTCGCCACCATGGCTTAAGGATTCCTAAAAACCCTTGTGAATGGTTGAACAATATTCGGCTATCTACACCTTCCAGTTTCAGGTTACGCCCCCTGACAGCAACATGCTATGGACGGCAGTCTCAAAAAAATATATATATAAAAAATGGGGATAAAAATAGAGATACCCCGGTGGCCTCAGTCAACTCTCTCTACGAGATGACTGGGGGCAAAAATTGCCACCAACCCAGCTGAGGTGAAAACCCGAAAGGGCGCCTCAGGCAAAATCGGGTAACCCCTCAGTGTGAAAACCCGCAAGGGCGCACCGGAAAAAGCTAAAGGGGGCCAGCTCTGGCAAAAACCCGCAAGGGCGGTAGAGCTGGTAAAGAGAAAAAAAACTCTCTCCCTCCCCACTTTTCACTCACAAAGCCATCGGCCACGACACGTCCCGATGGCAAGTTCAACATCACTTCACGACAATGGTGGCCACTACACCCTGAAGGTCGGTCATCGCCAGCTTCCAGCTTCTAGTTTCGGCTACATCGCCTTCACAAGCCAGCCGCCAGTCTCCAGCTTCCAGTCTCGGCTACAACGCCTTCACAGGCCAGCTGCCAGTCTCCAGCTTCCAGTCTCGGCTACAACGCCTTCACAGGCCAGCAGCCAGTCCCCAGCTTCCAGTCTCGGCTACAACGCCTTCACAGGCCAGCCGTCAACTCCCAGTCCCAACCTCGGCTACAACGCCTTCACAGGCCCAGCCGCCAGTTTTCAACTCAAGCCTCGGCTACGATGCCTTTGCGGTCTAGCCGCCCAGCCCCCAGTTCCAGTCCTGCTTATAACGCCTTTTCAGGCTAGCCATCTGGCTCAATTCCAGTTCCCAACCATTGCACCTTTTTAGGTCACCCAGCTGGCTTCAGCTCAAGCCCCTCTTCCCAGTCACAGTCACAGCTTCAATTTCCAGTCCCTCTCCCAGTTCCGGTCTTGGTTGCCATGTCCGCCTAGGCCGTCCAGCTAGCTCAATCTCAGTTTCCCAGACACATACGAATCTCGTTCTTTGGCCAACGGCACAATGTTAGCCAATGTTCCACCATCCAGCTCAGGGTCAATATACACCCTCCAGAATCACCTCTACAACCCTAAATCACGCAAGTTGTCCCATTCTTATGGGCCTACATTGGTTCCCCGATATGTGGGCTTTCATCCCCCAGAAGGATTGGCCCCCACATATAGCCTTTCTTTCCTCTACTACCCAGTACTCAACCTCCTGCTTCTAACATCAAGTTCCTTAAACCCGGTTCCTGTCATCACTCCTGGCGATGCGTCGTAGGACAAGCAACCACGACTAACACTAAGGAGTCGTCAGTTCACGCGCATCATTCCATTCCATCAAAGAAGGAAGGGAACAACCCAGTAAACAAAGGATTTAGAGTTCATTAATACTCTGTAAAAAGAGCCCAAGACATGCCCTTGGGGTAACAAAATTCATACACTCTAAACATCAAAAAAAAGGGGAAGATACAACCAGGGTGCCGGCTCAGTCCCCTCTAGCGTCACAGGGCGACAGTCCGCCGCTGCAAGCTCCCCCTCCAGGGTGGACAAGAGCTAAGCACTGGCTCCGACTGTACCCTTAGCAGCCTACCACTCGGCTTGGAGGCGCTCAGCAACTACCTGCCGCTCCTCCCAGGCCTTCCTTAAGGCCTCGGCCTGGCTCTCCACCTCCCTCAACTGTGTGGCTCGCTCCTGAGATGCTGACGCTGTCACTTCGACGTGACTCCTCTGCTCGGCTACGGCTGACACAAGCCGAGCACGCTGCTCCTGCGCCTCTCGGATCGCCGCTAGCCTCCGAGCCCTCTGCTCCTGAGCCTCGCGGAGTCGTAGGTACTTGGCCTAGATCCCAGCTAACCCGGACATCCAGAGCTCGCGGGGGAAGCCGAGTGCGTGATAGCCCTGGGTGCACTCCCGCAGTCACTGCCTCAGGTCCTTTAGAGAAGGGAGGGGCTCGCTCTGTGAGTAGCCTCACGCCCGCTAAAGCAGGGCAGCACCTACACTCGCCTCCAGTAACGGCTCTGGCGGAGAGGTGAATGGAGGCCACTCGACCCCTAAATCTAGGGAGAGGTCTCCGGACGTAGCCAGCACTCCAGTGGAACCTGCATAGTTCCAACAAACACTAAGGGGAGTAAGTAATACATGAAGGACTTCCTTCAACAAACAAGGTGAAAAAAAAACCTGAGAAAAAGAAGGAGACAAGTCTTGCCTCCTTACCTTAAGCAAGTTCAGCTGCCCCCGTGGCATCGTCTGTCAGGGTCGGAGAAGGTAACTACACCTCCGCCTCCACGGCATAACCCACCGGGGTCAGAGAGGGCAATAGTTTCTCCACCATCCGGTCATCTCCAGCAATCACGGGTGGGACAGGAGGCTCCTCCTGCCCGCCCTCACCAGGAGCTGACGCGTGCTCCTCCCTAGAATCTGATGCTGCAAGTAACTCAAGAACGTCAGCACTCTACCTTATAGAGCGTGCAAGCACTAAATAAAGGTGGAGAGGACCACTGCATACCTCTAGAAGGGGTCCCCGTCGGAACCTCCCTACCAGTAAAGGCCCCGGAGGATGAAGAGCTCGAGCTCGAACTCTCCTCTGTCTCCATCTCTGAGCCGACGTCGTCTGAAGAGCTCGACGAGGTCCCCGACGAACTCCCAGAGGTGGCCGAACTTGAAGCTCCTGCAAGCCAGCGCAGAAAACAAGGTCATCACAAGACCCAGGTTTATATAAGGATGCCTCTCCAGCTAAGAGTTTCAAATAGAAAAGTCACTGGCCGGAGTGCTCCCCTTCAAAACCTTCTCGATATCAACGATCTCCTTGTCGCCCTCAACAGGGGCCACTTCTGTGGGCCCCTTCTCCACCATCTCGGCCCCGTTGCGGGGCAGCTCACCCTCTTCTAGAGGTGAAGGTACACCTATAAACAATACCAACAGGACCTCAGCACTAGAAGACAATCAACAACCAAAGGCTTAACAGAAATGATTAAGTCCTCGGCTACGTACCTGAGGGTCCCATGCTCGAGGACCCGACCAGCCCCACAGTGCAGGCCGACACCACAGCTGGCAGGGAAGATCACTCCACCCCCGCCAACAGTTGTGGCAACAAGCTAGATACTTCCTCGGTCACGGGGGGCATCGAAGCACTCCTCCCCTCAGGCTCCCCCTCAAAGGAGGGAAGAGACATGGAAGGGCCGGTGCGGACCAGCTCCTGAATCATCTCTAGAGTGGCGGCTAGATCCTCACCTGACAAATGACATCATAAAGTCAGTCAGTATCGACATCCCCACAACTCTATAATAGAAGGGTAATACTCTCTGTAACAGTTCGAGACTTACCCAAGCCATCCTGGGTCGCACCGGGCTCCCGCCTGTCAATGGATGGGGGCACCTCGCCTTGCATCTCAGGAGAAGCCGTTGTCTCTGATGCCCCAGCCATCTCTGCATGACACCAGCAACTATGTCAATTCCCGAAAGCAAATACAACCATAAACACAACATGCTCAGTCCCAGAGTTGTTTTCCTGGCTGGGCATCCTTTGAAGCCTTCCATGGCTCAAAATTAGGGAAGGCCTCAACATTGTGGGCGGTCTCGTCCATCATACGAAGGCGCCCCTCCATATCTATCTCATGATCGACCCCGTCGTTCGGAAGGGGGTCGACCTCCTGAGGTGGCGAGAAGGCCACATCAGCCCCAGTCTCCAGTGGCGCTGTGAAAAGCAAATCCAATTGCACAAGGTTAGCCAATCGTCAAGGCTGAATCAACATAAAGCAAGTAGGTGGATATGGTACTTACTCAGAGCTGGCTCTACCTCGATATGCTCCCTGGCAGCGGGTCCCCGAGAGGACTCACCAACCTCCCTGACTCCGGTCTCCATCCGGGGGCGCTTCCTCCGGGGTTGAAGGGCCCCGTCACCATCCCCAGAAGATGTCCCTGTGGAAGGATGATCCCTATCCGCCGCAGAACCAGCCAATAAACACAACCACACAGGATCTCTCAGCCATATGCCATAGAAAACCATAAAGCAGGGCTAGCAGGCTAATGAAGAGGTCGTACTTGAAGTCACGAAGGGGGTCAGTGGTAGGGGAACTAGCTGCTCCGGCTTCACACCCACGACCTGTGCGGCCATCGCGACCGCCTCCTTCACATCCCTCAGGGTGTAGGCGCACTCAATGAGGGACACGAGCTCCACGGGTTTGGCCGACCTGATCGCATGGGTGATGTGACGCCTCCAATCATCAACCGCCGTATCTACAAAGCTCCCCTCAGGGAGCACTCGGTCCAATGAACCCCGCTGCTCAAACCCGCAGTCTGCCAAAAATTGGGTCCCCCAAGTCCTCGACGTCTCGGGTCGAGGTGCCCTGACTCTGGTGCCTACAGGCACCACCCGCGCCTGCTTGAGGGGCTTCAGTGCCCCGTTGCCGCTCCGCCCCGTCGACAAAGAGCCTCGGCTCCCCCGGGGAGCCTGCTACACCAGCCTCTCTACCTCCCGATGGATCCGAGGAAAGCGAGTCCGTAGTTACCCGTCATCCAGTGCGATGAGAGGCAGGTCCTCCCTCAAGAGACGGGTCTCCTCGACTTTCCAGATCACCGAGGCCTTCTGTCGGTACTGGTGACTATGCTCGAACCACCATTTGGCGTAGTGGACGTCAAACCGTGCCCTGCGTCCTGGCCTCGGAGTCGACAGTCACTCCAGCTCTCAGTGATAGTAGAAGTCCCACCACGCCGTGGCTAGCAAATGTGTGTCTCGACCTTTGTACTGACGACCCGCCAAAGGGAACTCCTAGTTCGGCGGGATCCCTTGGTCGTACCCGAAGTTCCGAGTGAACCTGTGTGTTTAGTACGGCTCTAAGAAGCTCGTCACGGACCGATGTAAAAGCAGCACTGCTGGTCGAGTGCTCATCACCCACTCTGTGTACAATGACGTGTCCGGCTCCGGCTGGTAAGGTAGGGCGTAGGCTGCCCCACCATTCAAAGGCACCATGATCAGGTGGGAGTCCCTGGTAGGACCGTCAAAAGGAACACCCTCCTCGCCCCTGCCGGGCAAGTAACACAAAACCCTATGGCTTCCTCCAACTGCATCACTACGTCCCCATCAGGATGTCCTGTGAAGCTGAACAACAACGGTGCTGCCTGGTTCGTCACAGACCCGCGAGACACCAACCTTGGGAACAGCAACCCAGCCCATGCACTGAGGTAGTGAGTCGGCAGGAACAGGCACCGCTCACGTGGCGCCAGGTGCACCACCAGTACTCCCAGTCCCTGGTAAACATTGGCCCAAGCCGCTGGGGCTAAGGCCAGCCTCCGCCCCTCTGCCAATTGGCACGCAAGCCACAGCAGCTCTACTCGCAGCAGACGTCCTCCCCGCGGGGGACCACAAATGTCGCCAGCCAGTACGCCAAGTACGCGGCCAAGTGCGTCACGTCTGGCAGTCTATGGGGGTTCTACCCCTCCTATGGTGCATAGATATACCGGCTATATGTCTAGAAACGCAGCTCCACCTCTGTATACTCTTCCCAGGGGGTTTGGTCCCTCGCGAACTCCTGGTGAAAGCAAATGGGGCCGTCATAAAAGTGGTGAATCCACGCATTCAACGGCACCCTGGGAGTCTACGCTGCTCTCTCTTTCCCAGCCAGGGCTAGATCCCTCCAAGTCTTCAGTAGATACCGGTAGCTGTAAGAAACCCGGTATCGTCCATGCCCGTTAGTGTGGCTATGATGGAGGTCATCCAGCACTATCTCCTCGTACCCCTCGCCGCTGATCGGCAATCGAGAGATCCTCCACAGAGACCACAAGTCCAACGAGGTCACTCCCTCAGCCGTTGCCACGGTGTTCCACCTGCAGTTGAAGCGCTCTGTCAGCTCCTGTAAAAGTCCTCTATAACAAGGATACCCATATAGAGCCACAGTCACAGCATATCTGATGTCAGCTCGGTCTAGCAGCACCCGGTAGTGGTGTACTATGCCCATCAACCACTCAGTAGCTCCCTGGCGATACCTGTGTGACGGAATCACCGCCCAGCGGCCATACCAGCTAACGGCTGTTTGTCACAGAATCCTGGACAAAAGGCTGTGGTCGTCATAGCCTTCCCTGGCATACTCTCGTCCTGATGGCTCCAGCACCAATCCAGGACTGCCCTCTGTCTCTGCTCGGTGGTGTCCATGCAAATCCCAAAAGGCGGGACCCATCACTCCAGCATGAACTCCAAACTGGTCTGCTCTGCTGAAGAAGCCAAGGCACTCAGCACTGGGAAACTGACTCTGCCTCTAGTAATCCACGGAGAAACTCGGGAAGCCGCAATGGATGATCCCGTGCAAGCTATCTCCACCCATCAAGATCGCCCGCTCCAGTCGGCAACGGGCTCCAATAACCCGAGAGTCACTCTCCTCCATGCCTGGCGGGACAAAGTGCCTGATAAACTCAAACAGGTGACGGTCCAAAGGGAACTCCATTGGATAACCACCGCAGCGATCATAAGTGTAAATTCCCCCCGCCTCCGACGCGCGGGCCAGCTCAACGACCCCAACCCCGTTGCCACGTTCGCCGATGGGGCCCTCTGCCACAACTGCCTTCCCACCATCAAGCTGCTCCACGCTGGCCGCTGTGACAATTGGCGGGCGCAAAGGGGACATGGGCCGCTCAGTCCTCCTCACCCAGTGGTCCTCCTCCCGGACCACACGCCTCGGGACCCTCTCGTCCCTGCCAAATCGGGCCATAGCTGCAAGACATAGCACAAAAATGGTCAGTATGCCAGAAATTCAACACACGCAATACAACAAATCACAAGTATATGAAACGTCCAAATGCATCTACAACAACTCAAAAGGAGAGTTTCACGGGCCATACCCCTCGTCTCCGCCTCCGACGCATGACCCGTGGGGGGCATTTGTTGTACCCGGACTATTTCCTCAGTGAAATACCTAGAAATAGGGGTTCGGGAGTTTCCTCGAACACCTTCAAGGCATGCGCTGCCCGGCCCATCTGACAATCCAGTGGGCCCGACCAACAGCTCTAGCACGTTAACCGAGGTGCACGGTGGCTCTAGCAACCAATCGGGACCACTCCCGATTCATAAGTCACGGATTTTCTCCACACTCTACACGGTCACCCAGGCCGTCCCGGAGACACTCCGACTACAAGCCACGCCACGTGGCACCCAGTGAAAAGGCCGGGGGCCTACCCCGGAATGCCTTCCCTCAACCCTCCAAGGTCAATGGAAGACCCAAATAGGTTAACCACATGCTCAGGAGGCCCGACGCACGCATGTACGGCTCATACACGCGTGTTCAGCATTCTACCGAACACCTTGTGGGCGCACATGTTTCAAACCTTCTACACCGACCCATGGGCCACCCCATAGTCTCAGTACACCAATTGGGTCCTACAACGACCCCCCAGCCGATCGGGGCCACCCCCGTCCCTCAGACACGTGGAAACAAGCCACTGAACTTATCTCTCGGGGCAACCCGAGACTACCCTACCAACCTGCCGTACAATATGGCACGTAGCACGAGGCAAGGCCCATCGGCCCAAGGTGCCAACTTCCAGCCCCTACGGACTTCTACCCTTGGCCCTTGGCCAAATCCAAGGCCCGTAGGCCACTTATGCGGCTCGTTCGGCAACCCAGGGTGTGTCAGGCATTCGCCTGAACAACTTGCGAGCGGCCACTACCACTCAGATAACGATGGCTCCCATGGGCCATTTCAACCTCCCGGAACTTTATATCCCCCAAGGGGTATCCCTAGACGATGAAGGAAGACCGCCGGGGGCCAACCCTCGGGGTTACGGCTTTACCCAGGGCCCGTGTGCCCCAAGGCGTGGCCGCGCCTCGGGGGAGGGCGAACTCCCCGGGGGGGACCGCACCCTCTCCCCAGCCTGGAGGCCCGACGGCCCTCCCCAGTCTCTGTTCATGCAAATGCAGTCCGAGGTTCGTGCAAAGCTAGTTCATCATACCCGTACGCGTAAGAATTCACGAAGACGAAGTCCCAGGAATACGTGGAGTGGCACACGTCAATCCCTCGGTTTACGCGCACAAGCAGCCAGTCAGCCAGTCCAAGCTGGTATCCTTTGTCTTCTAGCGTCCAAACGAGTCAATGTGGGGCTAAATTAACAAAAAAAAATGATTTTATAGAAGTGGGACCACTCCCCCTCTCTCTCCTCTACCAGGTCCACCCAAACCCCCCTTGGGGAGGGGTTTAGGCGGACCAGCTTGGGCTTCCAAGCTGGTCCGCCAAAACCCCCAAGGGGGAGGGGGGGGTTTAAGCGGACCAGCTTGGACCCCCAAGCTGGTCCACCTAAACCCTTGTACAATAAAAAAAATATTTTTAAACAAAAAAAAGAGGACTTTGGTCCACCTAAAACCCCCTTGGGAGGGGGTTTAGGCATACCAGCTTCGACCCCAAGCTGGTCCGCCTAAACCCCATCTCTCACACTCCCACACACACACATAAAAAACACACATAAAAAATTCAAATAAAATAAAAATAAAAGCACTATTTGGGAGTTTACCCAGACCAAGTTGGACCCCCAACTTGGTCCGCCTAAACCCCACCCCCACCCCTCTAAACTTCTATAAATTGCCCCCTTACCAACAAGCATATGGGCAGTAGGGTATGTGAAGCAACGAACGGACACATAGTCGGACGAGCAAACTTCCCCGACCTAATTGTCGCACCCTCGGACTCCCGAGGCTTTCGGCAATGGTCGGGAATGCGAGAAGACAAGTGCGCGCGCGATTGGCTTGCTAGTCAGCTCACACACGCCGAGGGTATGTCTCACGTACTCCCCTTACGCGGTGTCTAGCCATCTCATGACAAGTCCATCCCAGCCATGTGTAAGATGACCGTGCCAACGGCAAATACGCCCGTACCCCGGGTCCCCCCGTGTATGTCGACTTACGACACTTACGACGGTGACGAAGGGTACCTCGTAATGACCGCATCGGCCCTCGACGTGGAACCACGTGCCCACCGTGCACCTCCCAGCCGGCCGTCGGCCCCTTAGATTGACAAATCAAGTCTAGTCGGACCTCTGGCTAGAGAATTACAGTCCCATGGCCGACCTTGACTCTCCAGCACGACAACACTCACCATCCGAGGCCCGGACCCGACCGCTCACCTTGAGCCGCGTCCAACCTCCGCCAGGCGCCAGCCCATGTCCGTTCTGGCCACCAAGGCAGTCAGACCCACACCAACTCGTCTGTAAAGAGTTCCAGTAAAATACGCAAACACCCGCTTTGTCACGCAATGACCCGGGGACCGACTCACGTGTCGAAATGTCCCACAGCTTGCGCCCGTTGTACTTCGGCCACTCAGGCCCACTTGTAATGCCCATGTGGCTCATCATAATACCAGTGAAACACATACGCCCGTGTTCGGGCCCCCAGCTTCCTACCCACACCACTCGGCATCTGTGCCCGATACCCTAACCCCAGTGAACACCCCCCAGTCTAACGCGTACTCCTAGCTGCTGAATGCACCCGGCCCTCCACCCACGGGTTTAGACACATATACAGACTTTTTTTCAACATGGAACGAAGGTATTTGGATTCAATCCGATGTAAATAAACACCGGTTACTTGCGGTCGGTGGGGAAAGACGTCCTGTACATGATTCCCGCAATCGCCTATGCATTCGCACCCATGGAACCCCTTCTCTCCGCGTGTCGCCCGATCGCCTGAGCCCACGTGCCGCGCCCCGGTGGCGCTTCCCCGGTAGCAATTTTGACACTTTGGCTCTTACATCCTTTCCCCTTCATGGATGGTTCTTAAATGGTGTGCACAGGTTTTTGGTTCTAACCCAACAATGCCTATGTTTAGCTCTTCCAGTTCACACTACTTATATTTTGCATATGGGAGCGTAGTTGGCCACCAATGTTCATGTCTTGTTCTTTCACCCCCTGACTTTTTGTCGATGACAACAAGGGGGAGAATGTTGGTGTGTGCTCTTACTTCACAAATGACCAATTGGTGTACGTGCTCACTGTTTGTTGTTTAACAATTGGTGTATGTGCTCAATGTTGTTTGCAAATGTTTACACAATTTGTATTATCACACACATCGTTTTGTCATCATCAAAAAGGGGGAGATTGTTGTATCCCCTAGTTCGTGTTTGGTTTCAATGATATCAAAACGATTGTGATTGTGTGTGTATGTGTTTCATTGAGCAACATGTTTTATATCTTGATTCGATGAGTTGAAAGATGGATTTAATGTTCACTCTTGAAAGCCATATGAACCTTTGGAGTTTAAGGAACTAATGCTATCTTTATGTTGATTTGCAGGTATACAAATCCATGGCTCATACTTGGAATCTAACGTGGTCCATCAATGAAGCTCTTCTTCTAAAAGGGAGTTAACTTTGTTCATATTTGAAGGTCATATGAATGATTTGTATTTAAGGATCTCAAGCCTTGAATATTTTGGTTTGCACGACCACATCTACGGTTCATGTTTGGAACTCAAAGAAATGTATCAATGGCGATCTTCTTGCAAAAGGGAGTTAACTCATTCTTCACCTTATGTCGACTCTCACTTGTAACTTGGAGATTGATGAATGTGACCTTAATGATGCTTGCTCATTATTTGGATTCATGACCACTTGATTTGGTAAAAGGTTGATGTGTTTCATTCATGTTTCACATAAGCTCACTTGAGACCTTTGAGGGTTGGCACATGTTTGAGTATGCTCATGGATATTATTGTTGGGGTTATTGTGATTTAAATGTATGAACGATTCAAAAAGATCTCCTATACCTATCAATGCTCCTCATGAGATAATGGTTCATGAATGTTAATTTTTAATCAACAATAATTCCATTTAAATGTATGTGGTTCCATGACATTATGCATGCTTTGCATTTGGCATAATTGTTAACATTTAAATAATGAAGCATTTTGATATTGAAGAGTTGATTGCATTATAACTGAATGTTGAGCTCCCATGTCATTGTATTTGATTGATTGAGAAATCCATGTTCATCATAACAAAACCTTGTCATTTGGTGGAATATATTTTTGTTGATTGATTTGAGAAGCAAAACGCATGTTTGACGAGGTTCAATGATGTATTTCATTGTGAACATGTTCATAGTGTTAATGCACAACTCATATATTTTGATTCTCAACTAACCTCTTGATTTATCATGTTTTTCAGGATGCAAAATCATTATTGATCTTCATGGGATTATGGTAACATTTAATCAATTATTTCCCCCTAGTTTTGATGGAGGTTTTAGTTATTTTTCAAACTCAAACTGTCTTACAATCTTCACCATTTCCAATCCAACCATTGAATTTCCCCTCTAAAATTTTATGTTGTAGCCTTGGGAGTCCTCTTTCCAACGCTTCCAGTCTCGCTTCGATCGGAGTTCGGAGCTAGGAGAATTAATTCCTGCCGCCGAAGCGCGCAGAGCTATTTTTGTGTACCCTGCCTGAAAGGGTCGACCCTTGGGGTCGACCCCCACTGAAAGGGTCGACCCCTTTAAACCTGGCTCTTTTTTTGGCTCCGACAGCAACCTAGTTGCCAAGGGTCGACCCCAGGGGTCGACCCCCACTGAAAGGGTCGACCCCAAGGGTCGACCCCTATAACAGAGGGCCTCTTTTTGTATATTCCAGCAACCTGGTTGCCGAGGGTCGACCCCAAGGGTCGACCCCTTCCGGATGGGACTTACGAAAGTGTTTAAAACTCATCCTAAACCCCTTGAAACTTTACCAAAACACCCCCCAATGGTTCCTAATCATACTAGGGTGTTTCTAACATGTGTGAGGAGGGTTTTATGTGTCTTTTAATTTGGGCTCTCTAAGTTATATATATATATGAGCTACGAGATTCACAAGGTATTAACCCTAATCAAAGTGTGTTCTTCCTTGTAGGAGAAGAAAGGGCTGAAACGGTGGAGAAGCTCCAGAGGTCTTCAACAGCAGATCTGATCTACTTCCCTTGTGATTTGGAGCTCGTGATAGAAGACGAAAAGAAGCGGTTCGAGGAGAAGAACAAGAGGACGCCAAAATCGTGTTCATCCGACTACGAACTGAGAAGAGCCAGATTGTTCTAAAGAGGGGGAGCTTTACATTTCAGTTTTGTTGTGTGGTTTAGTGTTTAGAAATTGTTCTGGGTTGATTGTATGCATATCTGATTTCCACATAAATTCCTAAAAGATTTTCTTGTGTGGGTGTTAGGAGAAAGGGTTCTCCGAGTGGTCTATGTTGACGCTTGTGCGTCGTATGCGGTGGAGGTTATTCGTGTGTGTGCTTGGAGATATTGTGGGGTGTGTTCCCTGTGTATGGTTGGGAGTTTACTCCCGTGTAGCTGTGTAGGTGTCGTCCTACATGTGTGTGTGTTGGGGTACATCCCCGTGTGTGTGCTACTCTAGTAGCGTGTGTGTTGGGGTTTTTACCTCGTGTGTGTGTGGGGAGAAATCCCCGTGTTTACTGCATTCACAGCGTGTGGAGAAAGCCTTACCGGTTTGGTAAGGGGTGGACGTAGGGAACCCGTCGTGGTCCCGAACCACCTAAAAATCCCCGTGTCTCATGGTTTGATTTGTGTGTTTATGTGCATCTCTTTTTAGTCTATACGCAATCGTGTGAGCTCGGTGAGATTGAGAGAATTGAGTAATCCTACTTGTTCCAATTCAGTCAATCTCATTAAGTTTGTTAATTCCGCTGTGAGGTCGGTTAAGATTTTAATTGGACATAGTTTTTAGTAGGAGGGTTCTATTCACCCCCCCCTCTAGAACCGTGTCCCTGCACTACGGGACCCAACAATTGGTATCAGAGCGAGGCTCTGTTGACCTTAGATCTAACGATCTACAGAGTGATCCTAGTGCATTGTACAATCATGAATTACTCTATTGATCAAATCTCCTTGAATTGCATTCCTACTTTTGATGGTCATGATTATATTTCATGGAGAAATGCTATGTGTGTTTATCTTGGTTTGCATGAGCCTAATGTTTGGAAGGTTATATGTGAAGGTTCATACAAGCTCCCTACTAAACAGAACAAATGGAATGATATGCATGTCAAGAAAAATGCAATGAATGTTAGAGCATTAAATTTTCTCATAAATGCCATTGAATCTAACATACTTTCACAAATTCCCTTGTGCAGGTCGGCAATAGATCTTTGGGATGCGTTGGCACGAAAGTATGAAGAAGAAGTGATGGATCCATGTTTAATGGCTCACGGTGAAGAAAATGCTAAAGAGGTGAATTCTAACCCTGACTCTGATGAAGATGAAATATCTTTTGAAGAACTACTTGATGCTTATGAGGAGTTGTCGAGTAGATACAAGAAGCTCAAATCTGAAAATAAAAGTCTGAGAAAGAAAACTAGTGAGAATGTGCATGATAATCTTTCATGTCAAAACTGTAATACTCTAGATTCAAACATTGAGAACCTAAAATACAAAAATGAACTTTTGGAATCTAAAGTTGAATTGTTTTCAGATGAGATGTCTTGTTTGAATGAAGAGCTTGAAATGTTGAGAAAATCTGATACCGCTCTTGAAACAGAAAATAACTGTTATGAGTTGCGTGAGGAAAATAAAACCTTGTTGTCTAAAATCTCCATGCTTGAGAAAACTGAAAAATGCTTGAGGAATAAACTTGATTCACTAACTGATGATGAGAGAATGTTTGAAAAACTCCTTGATTGTGAAATAGATAGCAAGTGCATCAAGAATGAAAATGAAGAACTTAAAAATGAAAAAGATGCCATGATGATTCAGATTTCTCTTCTTGAAGGAAGTTTGAAAAGTCTTGATAAGCTTGAAAAAGAAAACGCTTTGTTGAAATCTGAAAATGAACACTTGCATGCAAAGATTTCTAAGTTTGTTGAAACTGAAAAAGTACTTGAAAAATTAACTGAAAAACTTCACTCAATAAGCAATGAAAACAAGAAGCTTTTGGAAGAAAATGAAAACTTCAAATCTGTCAATTGTCTGCTTAATGATAAAATTCTTGCTTGTGAAGAAGAGGTGCAAAAGTTAAAAGATGATTTGTCAAGATTTGTGAAGGGGAAGGAAACATTGGATAAAATGCTGGGTGTTAAAGTCAACTTTCAAAAAGAGGGTCTTGGTTACATCCCGGTCAACAAAAAATCTTTTGAATCAAAAATGAAAACCTCTTTTGTTCATGCTTCTGACATACCAAGCACCTCCAAAACACATCCTCCCACTTCTCAAATAAAAACTTCTGAAAATGATTTTGTGAAAAAGAAAAATGTCAACATTAAATCTTCCATGCCAAATAGATCACAAAAATTGAAATCCAATGTTGAATGCTTCTATTGTGGTGTGTTTGGACATGTCATGGATGAATGCGTTGTTATGAGAAAAGATGAACAAAAAACTTTCAAGAAAAAGAGGAATGTTTTATGTTTCTATTGTCATAAACTTGGCCATGTCATTGATAATTGTTTTATAAAGCAAAATGATGATTTTCATGCCATGAATGCTAAGTTCAACATTGAAAGAAAATTCAGAAATGAACATGGGTCTCATGCTCAAAGGTTTGCATCTAATAAGAAAATTTTCTTTACAAACACTCATGCAAACAATGGAAAGTCATTCCATAGACCCACAACTTCTTGTTGTTCTCATTGTGAAAAATACGGTCATGTTATGAATGAATGTTGGTCTTTAAAAACTGAAGATTTCCATGTTCCTAGATTGAATACTAGGTTTGATTTTGTTAGACCTAGATCTTTTGGAAATAGGAAATGGAATACCTTTGAAAATCATTTTGCTCCCAAAAGGAAAATCTTTGATGAAATTGAACCTCCTCATTGTTATTACTGTGGAAATTCTAAACATGTGATTGAGAACTGCAGGATCATGAGAAATGATGATATGGAAGCAATGAGACTGTGGAAGAATTCAGTTGGTGGTAATACCACTAACTCTGAGGGACCCAAAAAGGCTTGGGTGCCCAAATTCGCTCAATGAATTGGCCTTGATGCTAGTGTGTCTTGAGGTAAACAAAGAATGAAAGGGGTTCTAATAAAATGGAACAAGGCACACTCATAAGGTAAAATCCCAACTTCGCTCTTTCATTGTCAAACTTGATAGTGTTGATGTCTGGTTTGAAATTCCTTTGTGTTCTCATGATGTGCTTTAAATTCTTCACAAGTCATACATATACTCATTGAATGAATTCTTGGTATATCAAATAGTGATGTGTGAAATGATAGGTTAAGCCTGTTAGGAAGCCATCACTATGCGTGAGTAGGATCTTTGGATTAAAATCTTCGCCTAGTAGCAAAATTCAGAAATTCAATATGTTTGACTTATGAGGAAACATGTTTTGAATAAAATCAAGTTGCCATTGCATTGTAAAATCTCTCAAGTGAATCTGAAAAACTCTCTTGCTTCTTAAGGAAAAATTTCTGAATTGTGAAATTGCATGATGAAATGTAACATTTGGTATTGAGTGCTGAGCATGCCTTAATTTAAAGCTCATTGATGTTGTGTGGTTACTTTGGATGAATGAAAGTTGCTCGATGTATTCAAACTGAAAATTTTATCTTAAAACATTACTGTTTTAGATGATGATGGTTGAACTTTTGGGTTTTAAGGAAATGATTCTTCATGATGAAATCTGAAATAAAGTGCTCATGATTTGTTGCTAAACTCATTGAAGATCAATCTCATGCATTTACCTATCTCATGCCATCTTAAATGCTCAAGTTCTTGTAAAAACAGAAAACTTGCATAAAAAGAATGCATTGGCATATTTGCATATTATTCATAGGTCATGCATGCATTGTGAATTTGAGTCTCATGCATACCTTGACTTAGTTGTGCTTGAATGTCATAAGTTACAAAAAAAAAAATTATTGCATATTGTATACTCATGCATATAGGGCATATGCATATACTTCATGATAAATACATATCTTGGAGTATGAGTGCTTGCATGAAGGCTTTGCTAAATTCTTGCATGCTTGTATGTACCTAACTTATAAAACCTTTTCTTGACCCTTCTAAGGCTTGACCTCCTTGCTAAATAACAATGTAATGATTTGGTTCATATGTGATACATGTCATATACTAAGGGGGATGATTTGTTTCCAACTGTGCATACATTAAGGGGGAGTCATAGCCGTGTCTTGTCAAATTCATTTTATACATGCAAAACACAACTTTAACCCCACACTCTTGCACATAATGAATTTAATGAATTTCACTAATAAGGATTTAAGAAATTCTTTGCAACACTCTAAAGGGAACTTGAATCTCTACATGGACATTAAAGAGTAATCGTGAGGAAAAAGCTGCCTACCCCTCAAAAATTCAATAAGTGGTATGTGGATCCGAGTAACCGGGAATCTCCCCTGAAACAAAGGAGGAAACTTGTGTCGAAAGGAGAAACAAAAATCCATATGTGTGACGAATCCAAGTAGCCGGGAATCTCCATTGAGACATATGAGGAAACTCGCGCCGAAAGGTGAAGTCTATTAAAAGAAACAAAATCGGGGTTGTGCGAAGCTACCGAAAGTCGAGAATCTAAAGTGAAAGTGTAGAGAGGAGATTATCTTCTAGTGTTCTTTAGAAAATTTGAAAATCCATATGTTTTGAAGCTCATTAGTCATTGTATCACTTTTCACATCTGGTTATTATTGTGATGTATGTATTCTATGAATCTGGCTACATTCATGGTTCATGTCGTACCTCTAGTTGTGTATGCAGAAATCTCTTAGTTATGCTTCATGTCTCACATTCTTGAATTTGAATCATATGCTCCTTTCTTAACCCATGCCTCATTTAGGGGGCGTTGCTATATATGATATTTGTGTGCATGACGATTGTGCTTGTGTGTTTGCATGTCCATGCATTTCCCTTTAATTTAATTCTTAGCATATACCCAGCATTTAAAGGATAGAAGTCATCATGTGCATAGTTTCATATCTTGCATGATTAGCATTCACATAGTACATATTCATTGCACTTGAAAGATGAAGTTCATCGTGGGCATATTTGCAAATTTGGCATTTTTAACATGCATATAGCTCATGCATAAGAAACACGCATATAGATTCCATGAGTTCATGTATTTCAAAAGAAAAATCTGAAAATTAAAAAAAAAACAAAAAAAAACAAAAAAAAATAGAAACTCCAAGAATAAAGGCAACTAGGCACTATTGTTCTCTCTTGCCAAACATCTTGTCATTGCCTTGCTCTTAATTTTTGTGAAACTCAACTGGACTTTGGATTTTGAGTACAATCATCTTGCCATGAATCTGCAATGTGCATAAATCTTCAACAATTGTATCCAATCTTTGGAGCAAACAATCAACAGCCTTTATTATCAAGATGGATATCATTCCTTCAGGTTTCACATGCTAAGTTTGTCATGCATAACTAAGTGGACGTTGGTATGATGAATGGTTGAAATGCTAAATTATTCACTCGAAACTCACATGGTTCCATTGTCTTACTTGCAGGAAAAATTGGTTGGCTCTCATTTACCACATCGCCTGTATGTATGGTAATATCGTTTCACTTTATCTGTGCCATGGGGGTTGTGAAGATTGGTAGCAATTTTGACACTTTGGCTCTTACATCCTTTCCCCTTCATGGATGGTTCTTAAATGGTGTGCACAGGTTTTTGGTTCTAACCCAACAATGCCTATGTTTAGCTCTTCCAGTTCACACTACTTATATTTTGCATATGGGAGCGTAGTTGGCCACCAATGTTCATGTCTTGTTCTTTCACCCCCTGACTTTTTGTCGATGACAACAAGGGGGAGAATGTTGGTGTGTGCTCTTACTTCACAAATGACCAATTAGTGTACGTGCTCAATGTTTGTTGTTTAACAATTGGTGTATGTGCTCAATGTTGTTTGCAAATGTTTACACAATTTGTATTATCACACACATCGTTTTGTCATCATCAAAAAGGGGGAGATTGTTGTATCCCCTAGTTCATGTTTGGTTTCAATGATATCAAAACGATTGTGATTGTGTGTGTATGTGTTTCATTGAGCAACATGTTTTATATCTTGATTCGATGAGTTGAAAGATGGATTTAATGTTCACTCTTGAAAGCCATATGAACCTTTGGTGTTTAAGGAACTAATGCTATCTTTATGTTGATTTGCAGGTATACAAATCCATGGCTCATACTTGGAATCTAACGTGGTCCATCAATGAAGCTCTTCTTCTAAAAGGGAGTTAACTTTGTTCATATTTGAAGGTCATATGAATGATTTGTATTTAAGGATCTCAAGCCTTGAATATTTTGGTTTGCACGACCACATCTACGGTTCATGTTTGGAACTCAAAGAAATGTATCAATGGCGATCTTCTTGCAAAAGGGAGTTAACTCATTCTTCACCTTATGTCGACTCTCACTTGTAACTTGGAGATTGATGAATGTGACCTTAATGATGCTTGCTCATTATTTGGATTCATGACCACTTGATCTGGTAAAAGGTTGATGTGTTTCATTCATGTTTCACATAAGCTCACTTGAGACCTTTGAGGGTTGGCACATGTTTGAGTATGCTCATGGATATTATTGTTGGGGTTATTGTGATTTAAATGTATGAACGATTCAAAAAGATCTCTTGTACCTATCAATGCTCCTCATGAGATAATGGTTCATGAATGTTAATTTTTAATGAACAATAATGCCATTTAAATGTATGTGGTTCCATGACATTATGCATGCTTTGCATTTGGCATAATTGTTAACATTTAAGTAATGAAGCATTTTGATATTGAAGAGTTGATTGCATTGTAACTAAATGTTGAGCTCCCATGTCATTGTATTTGATTGATTGAGAAATCCATGTTCATCATAACAAAACCTTGTCATTTGGTGGAATATATTTTTGTTGATTGATTTGAGAAGCAAAATGCATGTTTGATGAGGTTCAATGATGTATTTCATTGTGAACATGTTCATAGTGTTAATGCACAACTCATATATTTTGATTCTCAACTAACCTCTTGGTTTATCATGTTTTTCAGGATGCAAAATCATTGTTGATCTTCATGGGATTATGGTAACATTTAATCAATTATTTTCCTATGGTTTTGATGGAGGTTTTAGTTATTTTTCAAACTCAAACTGTCTTACAATCTTCACCATTTTCAATCCAACCATTGGATTTCCCCTCTAAAATTTTATGTTGTAGCCTTGGGAGTCCTCTTTCCAACGCTTCCAGTCTCGCTTCGATCGGAGTTCGGAGCTAGGAGAATTAATTCTTGCCGCTGAAGCGCGCAGAGCTATTTTTGTCTACCATGCCTGAAAGGGTCGACCCTTGGGGTCGACCCCTTTAAACCCGGCTCTTTTTTTTGGCTCCGATAGCAACCTAGTTGCCAAGGGTCGACCCCAGGGGTCGACCCCCACTGAAAGGGTCGACCCCAAGGGTCGACCCCTGTAACAGAGGGCCTCTTTTTGTATATTCTAGCAACCTGGTTGCCGAGGGTCGACCCCAAGGGTCGACCCCTTCCGGACGGGACTTACGAAAGTATTTAAAACTCATCCTAAACCCCTTGAAACTTTACCAAAACACCCCCCAATGGTTCCTAATCATACTAGGGTGTTTCTAACATGTGTGAGGAGGGTTTTATGTGTCTTTTAATTTGGGCTCTCTAAGTTATATATATATATGAGCTACGAGATTCACAAGGTATTAACCCTAATCAAAGTGTGTTCTTCCTTGTAGGAGAAGAAAGGGCTGAAACGGTGGAGAAGCTCCAGAGGTCTTCAATAGCAGATCTGATCTACTTCCCTTGTGATTTGGAGCTCGTGATAGAAGAAGAAAAGAAGCGGTTCGAGGAGAAGAACAAGAGGACGCCAAAATCGTGTTCATCCGACTACGAACTGAGAAGAGCCAGATTGTTCTAAAGAGGGGGAGCTTTACATTTTAGTTTTGTTGTGTGGTTTAGTGTTTAGAAATTGTTCTGGGTTGATTGTATGCATATCTGATTTCCACATAAATTCCTAAACGATTTTCTTGTGTGGGTGTTCGAAGAAAGGGTTCTCCGAGTGGTCTGTGTTGACGCTTGTGCGTCGTATGCGGTGGAGGTTATTCGTGTGTGTGCTCGGAGATATTGTGGGGTGTGTTCCCTATGTATGGTTGGGAGTTTACTCCCGTGTAGCTGTGTAGGTGTCGTCCTACGTGTGTGTGTGTTGGGGTACATCCCCGTGTGTGTGCTACTCTAGTAGCGTGTGTGTTGGGGTTTTTACCTCATGTGTGTGTGGGGAGAAATCCCCGTGTTTACTGCATTCACAGCGTGTGGAGAAAGCCTTACCGGTTTGGTAAGGGGTGGACGTAGGGAACCCGTCGTGGTCCCGAACCACCTAAAAATCCTCGTGTCTCATGGTTTGATTTGTGTGTTTATGTGCATCTCTTTTTAGTCTATACGCAATCGTGTGAGCTCGGTGAGATTGAGAGAATTGAGTAATCCTACTTGTTCCAATTCAGTCATTCTCATTAAGTTTTTTAATTCCGCTGTGAGGTCGGTTAAGATTTTAATTGGACATAGTTTTTAGTCGGAGGGTTCTATTCACCCCCCCCCTCTAGAACCGTGTCCCTGCACTACGGGACCCGACAGATCAGCTTCGAAAAATCTCTTTCTCACTTCACTCTTTTCTTCTTCAGCTCTTTTTCTCTTCTCGTGGATGAGGTTGCAGGTCTCTTCTTCGTGTCTCCCCCGAATCCCCTTCTGTCTTCTTTTCTCTTCGAATGAGGGGGTTTTATATCCCTCGTTGGTGTCCTCCCGGCAGGCTCGTCCCGGCGCGCTTCAATTGTAGGCAGAGCTCCCGACGCGTGGGACTCAAGCTTCTCGGCGCCACTTTTGGGCTTCGACAAGGGGATCCCAGCGCCACTTTTATAGGCCCACTTAGGTCTTTTAGATTAGGCCTCTTATTGGTCCTTCAAGTACATCAGCACCCAAAAGGGCCCTCCATTGGTGACATAGTTTCTATTGAGATCATTCATAGGTTTTTCATCAGTCGGTAGACCGGGGTTTCATCGGCGTTGCCATCTGAATGATGACAAAACCGGACATCATTTCATTGGTATCTTCACCAGAACAGTGACAAGACCGGACATCAGCTTTAGCCTGGAAAGACTTCAGCCAGGTGACTGCTATTTCATCAGTGCCGTCGTCTGACTGACAATGGCATCGGACATCAGCTTGGCCGGGAAAAGGCTTCAGCCGGGTAGATGGTTGACGAACTTCGTCATTGATCTTTCACTATTGGTCTGATCTTCCTTTCAATTCTATCTCTGCCCTTTCTCATTTTCAAGGTGTCAACAAATGCCCCCCACCTGCGGGCGGCGTAAGCGCAGAATAAGCGGCACGGGGTCTGCAGGTGCCTTTCGTCATTCGAGGGTATCTTCCTTCATTTCTCTTTGACATTGTTCTTCGGCTTAATCATGTTGCTGCAGCAATATTATGCACATGTATCTTTCGTTTTCATGTTTTTCATTTCCATATCTTCTGATTTTATTGTCAGCACTTTGGAACCTTCTTGGCCTTGCCTTGGGCTTCTCGGCGAGAGGTAGGACCCTTCTCGGCGCGGGTGCTTCTCAGCGCGGCTTGTTGTCGGTGCGGGCTTCTCGGCGCGGCCTTCTCGGCGCGGGCCGTCTCGGCGGGGTTCTCGGCGCGGAGGTCTCGGCGCGCCCCTTTCTTCCGGCCGACATGGGGGGTTCTCGGCGCGCTCCTTTCTTCCGATCGACATGGGGGGTTCTCGGCGTGCTTTTCTTCGCGCCGAGAAGCCTCTCCTGCTTCTTCTTTTTAACCCCCCCGAGAGGTGTTTTTACTTCATTTCTTACCTCTTCCTTCTCTCTCTTCATCTCGGCGGCGGTGGTGGGCTCCCCCGAGAGCCTTACTTCATTCTCCCCCCCTTTTCGACCAGTTCATTCTCAGGTAAGTTCATTATGTGGGATTGAGTCCCATTTTATGCTCGGGATCACTCCCTCTTGTTGCGTGACTCCCTATTTTTCTTGGGCAGACCCCGGACAAGAGGAGATGCTGCCGAAATTTAATTGGAATTATTTATTTAATCATCACATGCTCATTCGTCTTTCCGATGCTTATTTTCATCTTTTCTTGATTACAGTCACTGACATGGCTTCTGACTCTTCTACTGCGGCTTCCATGACTGTGGGAGCGAGTTCATCGGCTCAGCCGGACATATCTCGGGCTTCAGTCAACTGGCTGAATGTCAATAGTCTGAGCTTCGGCTATAACCAGATCGCCACTATTGACGAGTCCTCTGATTCCGAGACTGACACAGTGCCGTCTTCCGGAGTCTATTCTTCCACAGAAGGGATTGATTTCAGAAGGGCTGCCGACTACCGTCCGGACCTGCCGAAGGATCGTCATCTACTGCCATTTATCCGGACCTTCACCATAGGCGGAATGAGGGATTTCCTGCTTGCTCGGTCTGTGGAAGCGGCAATACTGGCTGACAGAGACAGCATGAAGGGTTCTGTTTATCGAGCCCGAGCTATATATCTCCCAGGCGAGTAGAGGGACTGGAATGCCGTGCTGGGCATTTCTGAATTAGAGCCGGAGAAGAAGATGCTGACCCGGGCTCCAGAGTTTACCCCGGCAAGGTGGGACCATGCAGCCGGTCGTGTCCATCGAGAGAAGCCCAACTTTTGACTTTTTCTAGCTCCTGTGAAGTGGGGTTACAGGGACGAGCCATTTATTCTGAACTGTCTGGCCGTTCAATTTAAATATCAGCTAGCTACCGGCTGGTTTGGAGATGCTAAAGTGACAGACGCCCATCTCTTCAGGGTGGGAGCCGTGGAGTTTACAGAATTTGTCTTGAAGGAATACGCCCCTTTACTGATTAGAGCTGGGGTATATCATAGTGTATTTGCCTCCAGGTTCCGCTATCCCATCTCTCGGGGATTATGTTGTGGCATGCTTGAAGTGTTCTTCCCACAGTTTAATACGTTCTATACAGTAGAAGGCGAGACTTCTCTCGATCTTTGGAGTCTTGCGCAGCTTTCAGGCCTGCCTAGAGATGGGGAGCCATACGAGGAGGTCTATCTAGACGACTCTGTAAAGGACGCCTCTGATGGAGAGGGCAGATATTCTTTTGGCTACGCATACCGGTACTTGATGAAGGCTTATCGCACCATCTGTCTGGCCTACAGCATGGGATCTTCCAAAGGATATCAACCCCGAGAAAGAGCAGCAGATTGAGAGTCCGTGTAGGACAGTGGATACAGTACTTCTTCGGGGGTCCCTTGAAGTATACAGACTTCCCTTCCGTGGGACCGACTCCCAGTAAGCAGATCAGGGCCCCTCGTTACAAATCGGCATTGCCGGCTTCACTGCGCCGAGCAGGTGTAGACGGCCCGAACCTAGTAGGGGTTGACCCCATTACCCATTGTGTAGCTTATCTGACCTTCTGGCTGTGCACTTTCGCTCTCCCCCAAGGGGACGAGATGACTATCAGACTGAAGGCTATATATCCGGCCTGTCAGATGGCCTGGGGGATGAGACTGTCTCTGTGCCCGGTGGCTTTGTGTTTAGTTTACAAATCGTTGGGAGATTTGCACAGACATCGGGTTCCCCGTTCCTTACGGACTGTAGGTCCATTTCATTTCTTCAATGCTTGGGTTTGCAGCATTTTCCCCGAGCTGGCCCCGAGAACTTTGCAGTCAGACACATTGCTCCCTCGGATGATTGAGTTTGCTAGCGCCGAACCCGGTCTTTTCTCAGAGCAGCTGTTTAATATAAGGGGCAGGTTGACAAAGGTGCCTGTAGATGCTCCTGGCACCATTCACTTTTGGAGCTTGGCAGCAGGTTCGGCTCCTTTAGTAGATCCTCAGAGGGAATGCAAAATGGAGGAGGTAGAAGTTTATGTCCATCCTGTTTCGGGGGCCAATGCCACCCGGCCCATATTAGAACCAGAACTGGTAAGGTGGGCTATGGCTATCCGACCCAGTGTATTGGTCTTCAGGAACGGAGGCTTGCTCATTTTGGAGCCCTATTACCCATTCCGTTTTAGGCTACGATCAGCATATTCCTCCATCAGTTGCTCAGTTTCCTTTGGAAAGCCGTGCCAAGCATGGATCCTCCATTGCCATTGACGATCGGATATGGTGGGATTTCTTTCATCGCCGAGAGGGCGTAACTTTCAGGGTCCCGACTGTTTCTAATCGTATTCCCCGTGTCACATCAGAATACATCAAGTGGTGGAATAACCGCACCAATTTTTATAAGGATGGCAGAGGTGCCTTCTGGGATGTGACCGAGCGCTCTTTCTTAAAGCGGCAATCGGGGCCTATGTTTGAAATTGATGAGGTTCATCTGAAAAGGCTCTATTCACAGCATCCGAAGGAGGCGGACACATATATTGCCAGGCGTCGGTCCTTAAAAGAGGAAGGCTCTGAAATACCCACTCCTATCTTTTCTGAGATCAATGAAGATGTTTTTACAAAGGACCTGAGGTTGTTGGGTCACATTGGGAGTATTCATGTGGAGGTGCAGTATCTGTTTCCCCCAGAGGAGCCTCTCCCGACAGCAGCCCCCTAGAGGGGCCCGGTGGATAGATTTCACCCTTATAGGACGTTTGTGCGGAGGGAAGACCGCACCCAGACGTATTATCAGCACACCTCTTGGCTTTTTGTACTGCTGAATGTTCACGGGCTGTCAGTAGAGAACCCGATAGCTGGCATTCTGAATAAGCTGCTTTTCATTTCTTTTCATTATGTTGACGGCTGGTGCATGGATTATCTCGGCCTCTTTCATTGCCTCGACTTCCATGGACATAAAGACTTGGCTGCCTTGACGGAGAAGTGCCAGACCATCGGTGACGTATGCTGGCTCGTGAAGGAGGTTGCTTCCCGCTCTAAGGAGGTGGCTTATCTGTATTGGCTGCTTTCCACCTTCTATGACGGCCCAGCAGGTATGACCCTTCCTTTGTGCTCATGGCGTCTTTCTTTTATTGTTATGTTTTGCATCTGTGGACTATGACTGCCTTTCTTGTGTCTTGCACGGATAGATCGGACATAAAACGGCAGGGACTTTACAGGAAGATTATTGCTCAAGCTGAGAAGCCTGCTTACTTTGAAATTCCTGCAGCGGCACCTACGACCACTCCCTTGCCTCCGGCCAAGAAGAGGAAGCGTTCTGTGGTGAAAGCTGCAGTTGTCAAGGCCAAGAGGGCCAAGGTTGTTTGGGTCCAGCAGTCAGGTCCAGTTGCGACGGACGCCGGAACCCCTCTTCCAGACATCCCCTCTTTTGACGAGTTCAGGTCTCAGAGGGAGGCTGCTCAGGAACCTGCCGAGAGTGGCGGTAAATATCTTGCAGATGCAATCTTCATTGTTTTCTTGACTGATCTTTTAAGGCATCCTTCGAGACTGAGCTTCTCTTTATCTGATACAGCCCCGGAGCAGGTTGCAGTGCCTATGGAAAGGGACACGAGGCTGCCTTCTCCTACCCTGGCTGGCGAGGAGGAAGGTAAATGTGCTTTCTCATCTTTTCTCTTTATACTTTCGTTGTTGTTCTTTTCCATTATATCCCTCAGAGTTCCCCTTTTGTTGAAGTGACAGTCAGGGAGCAGACTGAGGCCATGATAGCAGCGGGAGAGTCGCCTCAGCCGCAGGAGGGTCACAGGATTCAAACACAATGGAGTCCTATCCCGGCCAGATGTATAATCACCCGGTCCGCATCCCGGCATGCTCTAGAGGTGACCTCGCAGCATATAGCTAGTGTGAAGGTATCCTCGAGCAGCTCTGAGACCATCCCTGATAATGAGGAGGAAGTGACTTTCAATGACAGTGAGGAGGAAGTCCTAAAATCAGAAGCCTTGCCCTTATTTGCAAAAGGCCTTTCGCCTTTTCAGCCTCCTAAGCTACTGATGCTGTCTTCTGAGGAGGAATTGCAAGAGGAGTTTGCCGGGCTCGACACCGAGGTTGACATAACCCCTCCGTTTGTTGCTTCGACTACGGAGCTTTCTCCTCTTTTGTCTCATTTTGAGGATATAGCTCCCACTTTAAAGGTAAGCTTCTTCCCTTTTTATCTGCTGTTCTATTTATTTTCTTTCATTCATTGCTGAAGATCATCCTGCTTTGTCCTCAGGACCCTACCATTACCAGCTCAGACGCGGCCGCAGTTTCTATGGACGTCTCATCTACAGATTTGGTCATCATCCCCGCTTTACCTTCAACTTGCACTGGAATTTCTGAGGTTGTTCGCCCCGTGCCAGTAAGAATACAATCTTCAACTGACTTAACATCACTGGATTTGGGATCATCAGGAGAGATTTCCATCCCTGTGAGGGCCTCAGAGTTTCGAGCCGAAGCAGACCCAGCCAGAAGCTCCGCCTTTATACCGGCCGCCGTAATGTCAATTGCGCCCGAGTCAGCAGTCCCTGCTACAGTGGCTATAGAGACTGGATTTCTGCCTCTACAGACTAGGGACCCTTCGTCCCCATTATCGGAAAGGGCAGCTGAAGATGAAGCACTTGTTCAGAAGACTCATGAAGAGATAGCTCCATCATTTATTGGTTCTCCCCCCGCAAATGTTCAAGCCATAGCTCCCGAGATAGCGGTAGAGGAGGAGTCTTCAGTTCAATAGGAGAGCACAGAGAGGGACCGGCCAGTTCTTCCAACAGATTTGCCGTCTTCGTCGTCTCAGCCGGATGTCGCACTGTGGGCAGACATTGACGGCGAGGTGACTTTCGAAGTAGCTCCAGTTCCTTCTCCTGGCTTCGCTTCATCCGAGAGTTTTGTCTGGCAAAATCTGGACATGCTGCGCCAGCTGGTGGAGTCCCAGCCTGGACTGACTTATCTGCGGCTGAAGGAGATAGCCGAGCATTTCACTGCTGGTCTACAAGCGATGGGCTGTCCCATGGAAATATGGGCCCAGCGGGTTCTATTGTTGTTAAAGTTCATACATCACCGGGACTTCTTGGCACATATTATGTCTGACAGACTGGCAGCTTTGAAGTTGCAAAGGAAGGAGTGCAAATCTGAGCTGGAGAAGACGGACTCTGTTCTTCAGGAGCGCCAATGCCAACTGCAGTCTCTGGCGCAGCGGGAGCAGTTCGTGCGCAGCCGGATAACCATCCTGGAGGCTGAACTGTTTGACCTCCGGGCTGAACTGCCGCAGATAACAACTTCTCGGCCGCAGCTTGCGGAGGAAGTAGCTCTGTTGGAGGGGTAGGTGGCATCCTTTCAAGACGAGTCTGCTCGGCTACAGGAGGAGGAGGCTCGACTTCATGAGCTGGGGGCTGCCCCGCATGTAGGGCTTCTGGCCTTCGAAGACATATTCCGGCGCCCGTGAATATCTGTTTCCCCCCTTTTGTAATACAATTCCCCCTCAGGGGCCCTTCTTATATTCCCTTTTTTTTTATTCAATGGAAAGGAATCTTTACACCAGTCTCATATGTGGTTTGTTCTTAACTTATCGCACCATCAATATTTCACGGTGATTTGGCAGCGGTTTCAGCGATCCCTATGGGAATAGCCCGTACCTAGCAGGAGAGCGTCCACCCCTTCAGAGAAAGGATGGGGAACTCGCTCCACCACGTGACGGCCTCCGGGGGGGTCCTTTAAACCGAATTCTGGTGGTGGTAGCAAACATCCTTCTTGGCCATACGTGCCGCAAGGGAGAAGGTTTGTAGGAATTTGAACGAAGAGGCTCATAGCACTATCCGGAACGGGCGAATGGTCCACTCCGGGCAGGTTTCAAAGCTAGTCGGGGCAATGTGCCAATCGACCAGTACATGATTTCATCATCAATATTGGGTTTATATCGATGCGAAGGAGTTTTACAGGTTTCATCAGAGTAGACGTAAGGTCTAGACTGGGTAGAGGTTATCACAGGCGGGACATTGAAGGGTGCACGATTTTCATCAGGACAGACGTAGGGTCTGAACTGGGTAGGATCCCATCATTGATCGGGTGAGGTGCCGGTCGATCAATAGCTAGTTTCATCATCGATATTGGGTTTATATCGATGCAAAGAAAGTGTTATAAGTTTCATCAGAATAGACAAAAGGCCTACACTGGCAGGGTTTTAATCGGACATGGTTTCATCACTGATCGGGCGAGGTGCCAGTCGATCAGTGGTTGGTTTCATCGTTGATATGGGGCTTATATCGACGCAAAGAGTTTCATAGGTTTCATCAGTATAGACGTAAGGTCTAAACCGGATAGAGGATTTCATCATTGATCGGGCGAGGTGCTGGTCGATCAACGGTGGGACGTATGTAGAGGTGTAGGTCTCGTTAGGACAGACGTAAGGTCTATTCCAGCAGGTTTTATGGCGGGTGGAACTTTGCCAAGAAATACGTAGGTTTCATCAAGATAGGGGTAGGGTCTATCCTTGTAGGGTTTCATCGTTGACCGGGCAAGGAGCCGATCGATCAAGGGAAGGTTTTAGGAGTTTGATCAGGACAAACGTAAGGTTTGAACTGGCCAGGCTTTATCAGAATGATGACGGGTTTTATTGTCGGTGGGACATGTGAAAAGAGGGTATGTAGATTTCATCAGGGTAGACGTAAGATCTACCCCGGAAAGGCTTTATCATCGGTGGGGCATAGAGCCAGATGACCGACGGAAGGCCTCATCAGTGAAGGGGAGGTGAAGGCAACGTGCCGGTTGGCATGGAACCTCTGAATTACCACATTACCGACCCAAGCGCCCTTTCGGGTTTTCGCCGGAGCCAGCCCCCTCTTGCTTTTGCCCACGCGTCCTTTCCGATTTTCACGTGGCGGGGTACCCGATTTTGCCTGCAATGCCCTTTCGGGTTTTCACCACAGCTGGGTTTTAGCAATTTTTGCCCTTGTCCAGAATGCCTGAACAAGTCTGGAGGGGTATCTCTATTTTTAACCACATTTCTATATATGTACTTTTTGTCGTTTTCTTTCTCTTTTCTTTTTCATTGTCTTTTCTGGGATCAGAACTTTCATCCTATGGACCATGGCGCCATATGTTTATTGTGGACACACGATCATTGATGTGGGTGTCAACATCAATGCAAAGGGGAGTACGGTTTCATGATCTATCCAGACGAAAGGTCCGAATTGATTTAGAGGATATAGATAGCAGCTCGGGCACGAGGCCTTTTGCTGAAAATATGAGTTTCATCGTTAATGTGGGGTTTAACATTAACGCAAAGGAATAGAGTTTCATGATCTACCCAGACGGAGGGTCTGAATCGATTCAAAGAGCAGTGTTGTGCTATGTCAGAGCGGACGGAAGGCCCACCCTGGATGGATTTTAGCGTCGATCAGGAAGCGTGCCAATCGATTGATAGCAGGTTTCATCATTGTTATTGGCTCATACCAATGCAAGGATTTCATATGCTTCATCAGGATAGACGTAGGGTCTAAACTGGGTAGGGTTTTATTATTGATATTAGGCGAGGTGCCAATCAATCAATGGCGGGTTTCATCATCGGTATTGGATTTATACCAATGCAAGGAGCTCATGGATTTCATCAGGATAGATGGAAGGTCTAAACTGGATAGGTTTCATCATAGATCGGGCAGTGTGCCAATCGATCAGCAGCAGGTTTCATCACGGCGGGCCGTAAAGAGACCGGTAGATCTAGTCGGAATAGACGTAAGGTTTAAGCTGGACAAGGTTTCATCGCTGATCGGGTAGTGTGCCGGTCGATCAGTATCAGGTTTCATCATTGGTATTGGGTTTATACCAATGCAATGATTTCATAGGATTCATCGGATAGACGTAAGGTCTAAACTGGACAGGTTTCATCGTGGTGGGTCTTAGATAGAAACAAGTGGAAGCGTTTTATCAGAACAGACGGAAGGTCTATCCCAAGGTGGGCTTATTATTGAGGGAGATTTTTTCTTGAGCAATACATGAAGGCTTCAACAGAATGGACGTAAGGTTCATTCCGGATGGGTTTAATCGTTGATCGGGCAAGGCGCCGATCGATCGACGAGGAGTTTTATGGTGGGAGGTGAGGCTTTCTTTGGAGTCACCACATTACCGACCCAAGCGCCCTTTCGGGTTTTCACCGGAGCCATCCCCCTCTTACTTTTGCCCACGTGCCCTTTCGGGTTTTCACGTGGCGGGATACCCGATTTTGCCTGCAGTGCCCTTTCGGGTTTTCACCACAGCTGAGTTTTAGGCCATTCTTGCACTTGTCCCGAATATAGGAGCAAGTCTGGCGGGGTATCTCTATTTTTAACCCCAATTTTTTTTACTTTCTTTTTGTTCTTTCTCTCTCTCTCTCTCTTTTAGAGGGTGACAGGTCGGAATGCCACCAGCTCAAGATGAGGGTAGCTTGGTTAGGGCGGAGCGCCGCTAGACCGAGAAATGGGTGCAGCTTGGCTAGGGCGGAGTGCCGCTATACCAAGAAAAGGGTATAGCTTGGCTAGGGCGGAGTGCCACTAGACCAAGGACAGGGGTAGCTTGGTTAGGGTGGAGTACCACTAGACCAAGGAAAGGGTAGCTGGGTTAGGGCGGAGTGCCGCTAGACCGGGAAAAGGGTGTAGCCTGGCTAAGGCGGAGTATCACTAGACCAAGGAAAGGGTAGCTTGGTTAGGGCGGAGTGCCGCTAGACCAAGGAAGGGTGTAGCTTGGCTAGGGCGGAGTACCACTAGACCAAGGAAAGGGTAGCTTGGTTAGGGCGGAGTGCCGCTATACCAAGGAAAGGGTAGCTTGACTAGGGCGGAGTGCTGCTAGGCCAAGGAAAGGGTAGCTTGACTAGGGCGGAGTGCCACTAGACCAAGGAAAGGGTGTAGCTTGGCTAGGGCGGAGTGCCGCTAGGCCAAGGAAAGGGTAGCTTGACTAGGGCGGAGTGCCGCTAGACCAAGGAAAGGGCAACTCGGCTAGGGCGGAGTGTCGCTAGACCAAGGAAAGGGTGTAGCTTGGTTAGGGCGGAGTGCCGCTATACCAAGGAAAGGGTAGCTTGACTAGGGCAGAGTGCCGCTAGACCAAGGAAAGGGCAGCTCGGCTAGGGAGGAGTGCCGCTAGACCAAGGAAAGGGTAGATTTTACCCGATTACTCGGGGAATGTCAGTTGTGCTATATGATACAGCTTCAGATGTCTTCTGTTGAGTGGTGAGAATTGGATTTCCCCTCGATGGTTAACAACCACGTAGGCCCCTCCTTCGTAGACCCTCTGTATCACATAAGGACCTTCCCAATTAGCATTCAGCTTTCCTTTTGGATTGGATGCCATGACTTCTTTTTTCTTGACCATGACGAGGTTGCCTTTCTTGAATTCTCGTCCTTTTATGAGTTTGTTGAATGCAGTGGCCATGCGGGCCTGATACATTTGGATACTCTTCTGAGCTCGGAGGCGCTTTCCTTCCAATTCAGCCAGCTCTTCTAGTCTTCTTTCTGTATTGGTCTGTTCACCGCGGGCCAGGCCATATTGGACTGCCACTCTGAGTGACTGAACTTCCAGCTCTAGCGGAACCACTACCTCTAAACCGTATACCAGCGAGTATGGTGAGCACCCTGTAGGTGTCTTGAAGACGGTGCGGTATGCCCACAACGCTTCATACATTTTCTCTTCCCAGTCCTTCTTATTAGAACTGACGACCTTGGCGAGCAAGGTGCAGAGAGTCTTGTTAAAAGCTTCTGCCAATCCGTTTGCCTGCGGATTGTAAGGAGTGGAGGTCCTCCATTCGATCTTATATTTCTCAGCAAGCCGATAGACCTTCTGATTTCTGAAATGACTTCCATTGTCGGATATTATTCGGCTGGGGATCCCGAACCGGAAGATAATGTTCTGTTTGATGAATCTGGCGACCAATTCACCAGTCACTTCTCTTAATGCTATAGCCTCCGCCCATCGGGAGAAGTAATCTGTTATGGCCAGTATGTACTTATGTCCGGCCGAGGAAGTCGGCAGTGGCCCGACTACATCAGTTCCCCATTGTGCAAATGGCCAGCTAGGAACTGTAGGGTGCAGAGTTGTAGGAGGCCTTCTAGGCACAGTAGCATGCTCCTGGCATTTCTGGCATGATTTTGCAAATTTACAGCAGTCTTCAAACATGGTGGGCCAATAGTAGCCCAGCTTCTTGATTTCTATCTTCATCTTGGGACCATCCTGGTGGGCACCTGCTGTCCCAGCATGTGTTTCTTTCATCGCTTGCCAGGCTTCCTCAGTGGACAGACAGCGGAGTACAATCTTGTTGCGTGCATCTGCCATTATTCGGAACAAAATTCCATTCCTGAGTTCATAAGAGTCTTTGATTCTTAGGAGTTTCATCTTTTCTTCTCTTGTCAGCGGTAGTTGTTGGTGTAGAAACCACTGCAGCAGGTGCTGTCTCCAATCAGACGCTTGTTCTGTGCTGATGGTGGCAACTTCGTCTTCTTCGGGGCACTCTTCTAGCATACTGGGGACTTGCCGCCGGTTCATAACGATAATGTTCAGTGTCTTATTTGGTGGGACTGCTAGTAAGCTGGCCAGCTTCGCCAGTGCATCAGCCTGGGCATTGTGTCCATGGCCCACATGCTTGAGCTCAATATGGTAGAATTTCGCCATGAGGCGCACAGCTTTTTGGTGGTAGGGATTCAGTTCTGGCTTCCGCACTTCGAACTCCCCTTGGATCTGTTTTATTATCAACATCGAATCCCTGAACACTTGAAGCATTTGGATACCCATGTTGAGGCTTATATATAGCCCGATTATCAGAGCTTCATACTCGGCCTCATTATTGGTGCAAGGCTTGTTTATAGAACAGGAAGTATGCACGACCTCCCCTTCTGGTGATTTCAGCACAATACCGGCTCCAGCCCGTATTCTGGTCTTTCCATCGGAGTCTGTCTCTATTCAAGATGCTCCATCAAAGAATAGTTGCCACATGACTGATTGAGCCTAGCAGGCCTCGAGTGTCTCATCATCGGGTAACTCAGTCCTCAGCATATCATTTTCCGGCACAGGATGCTCTGCGAAGAAATCAGCCACGGCCTGTCCTTTTATCGCCTGCTGGGGTGTATAGGTAATATCGAATTCCATCAGGATCACTACCCATTTGCCCAATCGGCCCTTCAGTACTGGCTGAGTCAATATGTATTTGAGCGGATCTGCTGCAGATATCAGTCTGACTTCATGTGACAACATGTAGTGTCGGAGCTTTTTGACAGCAAAGACTAGTGCCAAGCAGGTCTTTTCTATGTAGCTGTAGCTTTCTTCAGTTCTAATCAGCCTCCTACTCAGATAGTATAAGGCTTGTTCTTTGCCTTCTTCGTTTATCTGTGCCAGCATTGCCCCCAGGGAACAGTATGTGGCTGCGATATACAGTATCAAGGGCCTGCTCTTAATTGGTGCCCCCAGCACCGGAGGGGTCTTGAGATATTCTTTCAGCTTTTCAAAGGCTTCCTGACAGTCATCATCCCAGAGGAACGTCACATCTTTCATCATGAGCTTGTGAAAGGGGTGGCATCTTCCCGACAGATTTGATATAAATCATCGGATATAGGCCAGCCGCCCTTGCAGAGATCTCAGCTCGTGCAGATTCCTTGGTGGAGGGAGCTCCTGGATAGCCCTAATCTTGGATGGGTCGATTTCAACGCCCCTATGCCAGACAATAAACCCAAGGAATTTTCCACTGGACACGCCGAAGGCGCATTTCATAGGATTCATCTTGAGTTCATATTTGCGCAGCCTCTGGAATACTACCCTCAGGTCTTGCAAATGGTCCTCTCTTCTTTTAGTTTTTACTACCAAATCATCAATGTAGCACTCTACTTTCTTGAAGAGCAAATCATCAAAGATCTTGGTCATAGCTCTTTGGTAGGTAGCGCCAGCATTCTTGAGGCCAAACGGCATCCTTTTGTAGTGGAATATCCCCTTCGGGGTACGGAATGCAGTGTGCACTCTGTCTTCCTCAGCAATCTAGATTTGGTTGTATCCGGATGACCCATCCATAAATGATAGAGCCTCATGACCAGTAGTCGCATCGATCATCACTTCAGTGATTGGCACTGGAAAGTCATCTTTCGGGCAAGCCTTATTAAGGTCCCGGAAATCAACACATATTCTAATCTGCCCATTCTTCTTCTTTACGGGCACTATGTTGGCTAACCATGTAGTATACTGATTTTCTTCAACAAAGCCTACATCAATCAGCTTGTCAACCTCTTTGTTAATCTGATTTATTAATTCAGGGCGCATTCTCCTGGAAGGCTGCTTTACAGGGCTAGCCTCTGGGTTTATTGCCAATCGGTGCTGCGCCACATCAGAACTCAGTCCCGGCATTTCATCATATGTTCATGCAAAGCAGTCTCGGAATTCTTTCAAGAACTGTATATACTGTTCCCTGGTAGCTGGCTCCAGCAGTGCACTTAGGAATGTCGGCCTTGGCTCATCTGCGGTCCCCAGATTTATTTCTACAAGCTCATCGACAGTGGCCTGACCTCCATCTTCGACCTCGGGCGGGGCTTCTTGCAGGTCAATGAAGCCTCCCGGGATATAATCTTCTTCAGTTTCATGATTCTCTGTTTCATCATACTGGTTATCAGCGGGTGCTGGCTCATCATATACGGCCAATATTGTTGTATTCTGTTCAGTCTGCCCCAAGGACATAACTGGATCAGCAGGAAACTCAAAGATGGAGTCTTCCGCCCTTAGAGGCTCTTCTGATGCAGACTCCTTTGAGAGATCATCATTCTGTAGAGCCCGGACTTCTTCCAGGATGCGCTCAAACTCCAGGCATTCCCTTAGTTCTTTGGCTACTTGGTCTTCATTCGGGGTTCCCGTGTCAAACTTTGCTTCAGCATGGAACAGATCCTCTTTGCAAGGTAGGTCTTCCCAGCACCAATCTTTCTTTGCTTCATCAGACGTCCCCGTCTCCGGCTGACTGTCCGGGGCTTCATTGTTCATTATGGATTGATAAATGATTTCTTCATCTTCCGAGGGGTACTTGTCATATCCCACCTCGGAAGTGCCTTCATGCTGGTAGCAGACAGAGATGACGTCCACTTCAGCTTCATAGTATTCTTGAAGGGTATAACCCAATCCCGGGTGCTGAGTGATCTTCCTCAGTTCTTTATTATCCCGGGGCGGATCCCATAGCTCCTGGAACGCCTTCTTTTGGGCAACAGGTTGTAGTGATGGCATCTGCATTTTAGAGAACATCTGTGAAACCCACTGGGTAGTATAGTCCAAGCCTGTAATCGGCACCATCCGGTTTACAGCCTCTTCAGGGACCATGCAGTCTTGATCATCTTCCTCGACTGGCTCCCCAGTGTAGAATATGGTAGGAGGCTCGCAGAAGCGAGGGATTTCCATAGTCTTCAGTGGTAGCACCGTTTGGTATTCCAGGCTGGCGATGGGCTTGACAAAACCCTGCGGAACCTCTACCTGTGTGTACTTTTCTTTCATCTCTTCATCGATATCATCCGGGCGAATGCTAGGAGGGGTGATCCGAGCAAAGTCACCAGCATAAGAGATGTGAGATACCTCATGCTTTTTAATATAGCCCTTTGGTGGCGGGGGAGACCAGTTTCTTGCCTTCGTCGCCGGCTTTTTCTGATCGACCCCAGCCTCTTTTTCTTCACCCTTTTGTGACACCTCTGTGTAGTAGGATGCATCGAGCATATGGCACTCGAATACTTCGAAGGGATGCAGATCCGCAAACACCCTTTCTTCTTTTCCTTTATAGCAGTATTTAATGCACTGATGCAGCGTGGACGACACTATCTGATATTCATGCAGCCACGGTCTCCCCAGTAGGGCCTTATATGTGGTGTTGGAGTCGATTACATAGAATTGTACCACGGTAGTGAGGTCCCCCAATGTGAGGTTAAAATCAGCCACCCCAAGGGGCGTCTCACATTTCTGGTTGAATCCCGCAATTTTCATGTCTCTGACCTTGGTAAGCTGAAGATCAAAGTAATATTTTTGGTAGATGCGGTATGGGAGAATGTTCACGGCAATCCAGGGATCTATCAGTATCCTGTTCAGTGGCTGACAATTCAGGGAGCCCCTCATATATAGCGGTCTGTTATGGCAGGAATTCAGAATCAGCATGTCGTCTTCTGTGAATGTGACTGACGGCCCAGAATTTACTTCTGTCAAGAGTGCTTCATATTGTGCCGGCGACTGCAAGGCATCAACAATTGCTTGGCGAGCCTCTTCACTCAGAGAGAGGATCTCCCAGATGGAGAATCTGGTAGGGAGCTTCTTTAGCATTTTCATAATCCGGCTGCCCACCCTGACATTAGACAGTCTCATTTCTTCCGCCCATCGGGGTTTTGGGGGTTCATGTGGTGCCCGTGGCATCTGCTGACCAGTGCTGGTTTCAACCTCTGGACTGATTTCTTGGGGGGCTTCTTCTATAGCAACGGCCCCTGGTGCTGTCAGAGAGTTATCCTCCTCTTTCTCATTCTGCTTGCGGGCTACAGATGCCGACTGCTGAGGTCTCTTGCCTTTATCTGGCCCAGCCTGTATCGACTGCCCATTTTCTAGACTAGACAGAAATTTTAGAAATGTTGGAGTTTGACCTCCTTTCTTCTTTTCTTGGGACAAGCTGGCAGGGGGAGGAACCTGGACACCTCGTACCTCCGGTTCGGGAATCTGGAAGGGCTGTTCCCCTCTGAACATAATGTTATGATTAGCTAGTGGTGGGCGCCCCCATCTTTTCCCAGAACGTGTTGCATGGGCTGAGGTTGAGGCCTCGGCATGGTTGGCTTCTAGCGGGGCATCTGATGTTTCATCCTCATCATTCTCCCCGGGCGAGGTAAAGAGTGCCGACAGGGTATTACATTGTACTGTCACGACCCTCTTTCCCTTCTTGGACTTGGGCCGTCTCTTCTCTTTCTGGGAATTTGGCTTTATCAGCCCCTACCCCCAGAAGGATTCAGTCTCAGCCTTTTCTTGTTCTGCCTCTGACTGCTCTTTAATTTTCAATTCTTCGAGCTGTTCCCAAAGTATACAGTCTTTCACCAGTAGGTGCCCGGGCTTTCTCTGTTCATATTCATCGAGCCCATTAATATACTGCTATAAACGCCTAGCTGCAGGACTTACTTCCTTATGTGCAGGTAGGGGGACTTGTCTTTTCCGGTTATGAGTGGGGATCCGGATGACTGGCCCTGTCTCAGCTGTGCGCCATACTGGCTTTACTGGAGGTGGTTCGGGCCTTGGTGTGACACCGCGGATAACTGCTCCATTGGTATTGGCTGTTGGAGTCTTCTTTCTGTTCTTTATGGGTTTCATTTGCCATCCTTCCTGATCCTTCAGTGGGGTGAGGAAGCAAGTTTCATAAGTATGCCTAGTACATTCTTCAACGGCCTCCTTAGGCAGCTGCTGGTATATTGAAATCATATTGGCGGCCATTTTTAATGCCGGAGGCTCATGTGGACGAGGTGGCTCTACCTGGTAATCTCCCAGCTGTAGCTCGCACCATTTGACCATGCCTTCCATAATATCTTTCAAGACGTAGCAATCTTCAATTGCGTGCCCCAGCGCACCGTGATATGGACAGAATAGTGGATCACCTTTCTTTGCCGCGTCCTCGGGTCTCTTTGGCTCAGGCAATGTTACCTTGTTGAACTTGTATGCCCAGTTGAATAGTGCGGTTGTCTTATCTTTCGGGAAAGAGTACGGCTTTCTCATTTTAGAGAGACTTTATCTTTTCTTTCTACTGTGTCTGTTGGTGGGGGAGCTTCATCTGCCCCCTTCTTCCCTTTCTGTTGCTCGAAGGTTCTGAAATCGACGGTGTTAGCCTCAGAGTGCGATGGTCGTCGATCATTAGATTTCCCTTTCGGCACAGTTGGAGCATTGGCCATAGGACGATTAGACAGGAACGTCTCGACCTCCGCCACTATATTGTTCAGCCGGTCAAATGTTCTGACATCTGCACCAATCATCTTTTCCAGTACCTCCCTCTTGAGACTCTGCTTACATATTTGCACTGCATCTTCTTGATGAGGAGGTCTTCTGCATCTCATAGCTAAGTTCCTCCACCTTTTGATGTAGTCCAGTGCTGTTTCATCTTGCTTTTGCCTGGTTGCATATAGCTCTGCTATTGTAATTTCTCTTTCCGTGACGTGAAATCTGTCGCGGAGCTTTCTTTGCATATCAGGCCAATCGGTCACTGACCCAGCCGGCAGGCTTGAATACCATTCAAAGGCTATCCCGGTGAGGGATGAGCCGAAGAACTTAAGCAGATAAGCTTCATCAGCTGCCAAGTCACCCATGATCGTGGTGTAGTAAGCTATGTGCTCCCTGGGAGAGCCCTGGCCATTAAATTTCGCAAACTTCAGTGGCTTACTGACGCCTGGCGGTAGTCTCTTAGCAGCATGCTGGGGAGGATACGGTACCCTGTACACATCATAGGTACTAGCATCATCACCAGTCTTTTCAGACAGCTTCATCTCCACAATCTTTCCAATCATCAGCTTCTGGGCTATGGCTGGGTCTATATTTTTCGGGAAGAAGTGAGCTTGTTGCTGACCGTAAGGAGTTGTCATCATAGTTGCGCGCAAGGCTGGCGCGGCGGGATGCGTCTGAGATGCAGAGGGTTGAGCTACCGTCTGCTGCAGAACGGGTTGGCTCGGTGCTTTGCCTTTATCAGCCGGAAGAGGATTAGCTGGAATAGCCATTTCTATTGAGCTGGCAGTCTGCCCCACAGGCTCGGCTTGCTTGGAGACCGATGTAGCTTCGTGCCTCTCATTTAGCTGTCTTCTGAGAGCATTGCTCTCTTGTTGATATCTTCTAAATATCATCTGGATCATGGGATCCAGGGTTGACGGGATCTGTAGATCTTCTGAAGTCCCTTCAGCATCATCAACGAAGGGATTGTCTTCCTCTTCCGCTGTCACCACATTAACTGTCATAGTGGTGATCTTGCAGGCTTCATCATTAGTCTTCATCTTATCTTTGGCCGCCTGACTTCTCCTTGTGACGGGACCTGTTCTGGTTGCCAGTCTGAGCAGTTCATCTGGCTGTGTCGGTAACATATCCTGCCCTTTGACAAGCCCAGCCATATTACAGGCAAAGATCTGCATCTTTTCCCTCTGCCTGTAGACTTTCCTTCTCATCTGATCGGGGTATTTGAGCCGGTCAAAGACCGATATTCTTTCTCTAGCTTCTTCAGTGTGCAGGTCTTCTTTCCCATACCCGGCTCTGTGGCCTTCTTCATAATCATTGGAATCGGAGGAGGAGACTCTGAGCATCACTTCTTGAAGGGTTTCTTCTTCTTCTTCGTCCATGGTGCCCAAAGCACGGGATAATCTTTGCTGCCCGAGGGCGGAGTTCCCCAGGTAGTGAAAGTAGTCTTGAGCCACTTGTTTCATCTCCTCTTGATTGTGCCTTCGTGGCTCTGGTTGGAGCATCAATCTTTCCCGGCTCTTCTGATGATAAGCCAGTCTCTCCACCTGAGCAGTCAAGTGCTCGGCTCTGCAGTATTTGAATATATCGGCCTGTCTGGCACAGGCTCTTGGTCTTCTTAGAGTGACAGCAGCGACTGGTTCGCTTATTCTCATTTCCTTTTCCTCCCTGAACCTTCTACTCCCATCTTGGCAGCAGTTGGCAGCATAATTCTTTCTTTCCCATCTTTTGCCCCCAGCCATAGGGCGGGTGACTGTGAGGTCTTCCTTCTGCTGATATCTTCTGCCCCTCATCCTGGGGTGAATAGTAGTCAGATTTCTTCCTTCGTTCTCTTCCTCATCTCTCCTACCCCGAGCCCTGGGGTGAACAGTAACATCATTTCTTATGTCTTTTCCTTCTTCTCGTCTGCTTCCTGCCCTGAAGCGGGCAACAGTGGTATCAACAATGTTTTCTTCCTCTCGAGCTGGGACCTAGCTCTGGATTTTCTTCGGCCGCCAGATCTGCCTGAACTTGGGCGGCTTCGGCGCCATTGGCCTTCTATCCTCCTCTTTCGTGTCGACCCTCCTGGCAGCTAGTACCCGGAACCTGTTGGTAGTAGGCACCATCGGGACGATCGTGTCTGGCTTGACCGCCCTTGGGCAACCACTAAGGTTTACCCGGACATCTCCAATCAGCATTGTTTTTCCAGAGTTGGATATCCGACGACCCACAGCAGTGGGTCGGGCTCTCTTGTCGGATCTCCTCCTTCTTCCAGCAGAAGAGGGTGCACCCCTTTTCGCCTCGTGATGGACGAAGCAGGCCACGACCTCAGGAGTATCTTGCATCGCCTGGCTCATTTTGGGGCTGGTAGCTTGCGTCAATGTCTCGACAACAGTCCTTTGCTCCTGGTTGTCAATCTCGAGCAAGTCAGTGAAGATGAGGCCAAGGCAGTTGGGCATCCCGACAGCAGGCGGCGTCGATCCGAACGAAAGAGGTACCGCCAGGTAGCCTTCTCGAACATGCACATCGACCGCTTGTTGATCACAACATACAGACATGATTCCAGCCGTCATCGTAGCTTCCTGAAAATAGAGAAAGCACACAAAATCAGAAATTTGAGGGGGGGCCCGCTGGGCCTCCTATTTTGGCATAGAGATGAAGGTAGACTAGGTCCCACCGGGCGTGCCAGACTTGTGGACGCGGGATTTTTCTTCCGTTATCTTATTTAATTTTATTTGTTTATTTATTGATTTATTGGCGTGCCAGTCACCATGGTGATAATTTTTATTATGCGCTCGACTTGACTTGGTCAGTCGATTGTGAAGTCCGAGTCGGGACCAAAAGTCCGTCATACCATAAAGACTATGACGTTAATTACGCCCTTCCTAAGAATGACAACCCTTGATTAAACGCCAAAATAGGAGGCCACTCGGGGCGATAATAAAAGAAAAATAATAATGCGTGATATTGAAGATATTATTATTCTGAGAAGGTAATTGAGCGAACGATAGTTTATCAAATCAGCATGACCCCCCCCCCTTGTGTAGGTCGTGCTGGGTGGAGATAGGACACCGTCCCCGCAGCGGCGGGGCGGAACTTGGACAGTCATCGGGGACATATCCCCTTTCATGTTCCCCATCCAGCCAAAGGCCTCGCAGTGTTCATATTCCCTGAAAAATCGAGCCAGACGGGAGGTGTATGTTGAGCACTTCCCGAGACTTATCGGGGTTTAAACATCTATCGGCGTTTCGACAGCATCTCCCTATAATCTGGATTATGCCCAGGGGAGGATAGGCTATCACCCATGGAGTGCCGGGATGAAAGCCGAGAAAAAGGAGGGAGCGAACCTCCCACATTGTACATGTATGCCCTGGGGCAATGTTCGATTCTTCCCTTGTAGGAGCCGGTGACACTCGTGCAGTGGCAGAGCTCACCTTAGCTAAAGGGGTTGCTCATAAACCCGATACGGATCATTGGAAAGTAAGGGAGTCCGACTCCCTTTGATTTTATCCTCGGGACAGTTCTGGTGACTCATGGACATCCCTGGGTGGGTTTGATAGAAGTGTTGGAAGCTCATTGGGTGGCGAGACAGCCTCTCGGCACGGATTTGAATGGATATATGAGTTCTCGGACCGAGAAGGGTTCTTTGCAAGGCACCAGTTGGGGCGCCGGGAAGCTGGCGTTAGTGGAGTTCTCGGCGCAAGTTCAACATGGAGGGTTCCCAGCGCGACGGGGAAGAGGCCGGGAAGCAGGCTCTCGGCGCAAGGGACAAATGGCCAGAGGAGGTTGTCGGCGCGAAGGGCAATTGGGGTTCCCGGCGCGATGCAAAGCAGCCAAGGGGGGGGGCTTCCCGGCGCGGCCAAGTGCAAGGGTTCCCGGTGCGGAGGTCAGAAGGTCAGGACAGTTCTCGGCGCGTGAAGGATAGCGCCGAGAGCTGTTCATCTGATTTACTGTACACGAGGCCGAGAGGTGTGAGGGCGCCGGGACGAGAAACAGAGCTTTACGGTACCCTGTTCTTGAATCTGTTGAGGATTCAGGGGTTTTCCTGGTGATTCAGGCCAAGATAGACGGGCCTTGGGAAATCAGAGGGCCCAATTCATCAGACTACAACTGACCTTGGCTTGGATTTCAAAGGAAAGGCCGGAGGCGGAGAGTAATTTGGGGGAAACACGGTTTAGGGTATCTCTGTCACCAGCGTTCCTAATGATCTGTGAGGATGATTTCAGTATACTCTCCATCATCTGGGGGCCAAGAGATGACTATCTCTGGCCCCGGAGATGACTTCGGCACAGTCGATGAGCATGAATGCAACATCTAAGATCGAGAGGCGGTTGCTATGTATCTATGCTTTGCTTCAGAGGCCAAGGGATAGTCTGTCCCTGGCTCAGAAGCAAGCATGAGGAGCGCTCGGGAAACGGGCGAATAAACAGGCGATCGATCGACCTGGGGAGGGGGATAGCATGCTATTGAATCTTAAGAAGAGATAGACAACACGGGGGATGAGCATAGAGCTTCAGAGAAGCCAAGGCAGGGATGGACTATAGCCCACCATATTTATCCATTCGATAACATTCATTGGGTGAGATACATAATGAGGAAGCAGGGGGAATACATCACTGTATCGGTGTGAAACCGGCTACGGGCTACATCAGAGGAGGAAAGAAGAGAGACCATCGAAATAAAAAGAAGAACTATAGAAATGGGGGGGGGGAGGGCGGAGCATTGACTCCTCTCCCTCCCCGTTGCCCACCTTCGATCGGCTTCGAAAAATCTCTTTCTCCCTTCACTCTTTTCTTCTTCAGCTCTTTTTCTCTTCTCGTGGACGAGGTTGCAGGTCTCTTCTTCGTGTCTCCCCCCAATCCCCTTCTGTCTTCTTTTCTCTTCGAATGAGGGGGTTTTATATCTCTCGTTGGTGTCCTCCCGGCAGGCTCGTCCCGGCGCGCTTCAATTGTAGGCAGAGCTCCCGACGCGTGGGACTCAAGCTTCTCGGCGCCACTTTTGGGCTTCGACAAGGGGATCCCGGCGCCACTTTTATAGGTCCACTTAGGTCTTTTAGATTAGGACTCTTATTGGTCCTTCAAGTACATCAGCACCCAAAAGGGCCCTCCATTGGTGACATAGTTTCTATTGAGATCATTCATAGGTTTTTCATCAGTCGGTAGACCGGGGTTTCATCGGCGTTGCCATCTGAATGATGACAAAACCGGACATCATTTCATTGGTATCGTCACCGGAACGGTGACAAGACCGGACATCAGCTTTAGCCTGGAAAGACTTCAGCCAGGTGACTGCTATTTCATCAGTGCCGTCGTCTGACTGACAATGGCATCGGACATCAGCTTGGCCGGGAAAAGGCTTCAGCCGTGTAGATGGTTGACGAACTTCGTCATTGATCTTTCACTATTGGTCTGATCTTCCTTTCAATTCTGTCTCTACCCTTGCTCATTTTCAAGGTGTCAACATCGACCCAATGGGTCGACCCTCCTTCACCCAGATTCTGAAATGAAGAAATTTTACAGGGGTCGACCCTTGCAGCAGGAATGATATAGGGGTCGACCCTTGGGGTCGACCCATGTGCCAGAACAACAAGTTGAGAGATAAAAGCCACGAAATGAGGTGCCAACCTAGTATATGATGGAATAGAGAACATACCACTGGAATGCATAAATCTAAGGCATGAATGATGAAATCCAATAAAATTTACCTTAGACAAGACTGTTTCTCAATCATAGACATTAAAAGAGTTAGGATGGATCTCACCAAATGTCCTTGTATCACTCAATTCATGAACCGCCTTCTTGCCCCTGTCAAGACATACATTCTGCGTTAACTTTGGCGATTGCAAATTGAAATTAAACTTCTTACCTCATGAAGTGATTTCTGAACTCCCAAAGCTTCTCATCTCATCAAGTGTACAACAATTCCATAATTTATCAAGGCATTCAAGTTAGAACACATAGATATGAATGATTTAGTCATCATCAAAATCTATCACTATAGCCCACAAAGAGGGGGTTCAACAATCTCCCCCTTTTTGATGATGACAAAATTCAGAGATTGTAAACACAAGATTCAAAGTCCATACCAATTGTATGAAAAGAAGGAGCCGAGCCAGATCTATATGAGACGTTCTTGACTTAGCCAACTCACAATCAGGAACAAATTTAAAAACCTCATTCCAATGGAGCATAGAGCTTATGCCATTTATAAAAAAACATATTCCAACAACCAGCAATGTCTTACTTACTTGGAAACAACCACAGTCCACAATCCGATTGCATTACCACGGGAATGAGAAGTACAATGCGACAAAATGCCATCCCATGATTACAAGGATAATGCAACACCTAAAACACTATTGAGATGCTATTCCAAATATGAAAATGCAACACACATGCATGCAAGCATACATCACACATAGATTATAACTAAGTAGTGGCACACAAGTAGTAGAAGTAGTAGGCAAAACTTCTCCCCCTTTGGCATCATCAAAAAGAGGGGGCGAAACGGGATAAGGAGTGTGCCAACTGAATGAAGTGCAACGGCCTAGTCATCATCCGGATTTGGTGGACCTGGTGCACGCCAGACATAATCCATAATTTCGTGGCACATTTGGGTGTGATGAGCCAAGGCATCAGTGAAAGTTTGAGTGCATTCTTGGTGTGAAAGCTTCAGATCATGCAGCTCGTTTTCAATAACCTCCAAGGTCTCCCCATACTTGTCTAACCGCTCATCAATGTGATCCAACCGATCTATGATTAGCCTGGCCGCCTCAGAGGGTATATCTACTGCAGGAGCAGGGAGTGGTTCTTCATCAGGCTCGGCGTCTTCATCCTCATCATCCTCATCAGAACTAGCAGCATGAACTGCGGTTTTCAGTTGCCGGACTAATTCACCGTCACTCAGAACATAACCCATATTGTGACAAATAGAGTGAATGGTATAAATGTTGGCCTCCCGCATAGTTTGTGAGATTCTGCTGAAAGATTTAGCTCCATGTACTAGAAAATGGCGGTTAAAGCAGCATCATGTGGTAGAGTTCTATTCCTATGTTTTATGCTTGTGCACAGATGCTCCAAAATAATTGCTGGAAAACTGATACGGATGCCATCCAAGAGACAATAAATAAGAAACATATGAATTTCTGTATCTTTGTCATGTCCTCCCCCTCTCGGAAGCAAGATGGTAGTAATCATTCTATGAAGAATGTGTTGAACAGGGGGGAAATGATTTGCATTCAACCCAGCAACAGATCAGCCTTCTCGAGCTTCAGAAGTCATGTAAAGATAAATTGTATCTTCAGGAACAAGAATATCTCCAAAGGCATATCCCTCGGGAGGGAGCTGAAAAGCTTCGCCTAACAGCTGTGGGGAAAGAATAACCTGAACCCCATTGACTTTAGAAATCGGACTTTCACCGGCCATGGATAGGTTGCTATAGAATTGATGCACTAAGTTGGGATACATCCATCGGTGGCCAGACATGAAAACATCCAAGTTGGGCTGACTGCAAATGACATCAACTAAACTGGGAATATGGTTGCTCAAATTACCGAAGTCCACTGCTCAGGGACGAAGAACTTTTCTGTCCAGCACCTTGCTGGATGAAGATGGGCCGCGAAGAGATGCAACCTGTACGGCTTTTTTCGAGCGAATCTCTTGTGCCTTGCTTGATTCTACACCTTTGCGAGACAGACGTCTCCTTGGGGCCATCTAAGCAAAAATCGAAAGGGCCATACGATGGGGTTTAGATGTAGATGGTTCAACTGGTGAGGAGAGTTATAGAAGAGAGTCTGTGATCCTCCACAAACACCAAGATCGTACCTCATGAGATCGGAGTAGCAAAGATTGATCCTTGGACCCGTAGAAGGAGACTTGCGCAGTTAGCCATCGGAAGATCCGCGGCTAGGTTTGGATGATTTTGGAGCCAAAAATGAGTTTTTAGGGCTTGCAAGAGATGGTGGCTGGCCTTGGAGGGGGTTATGAGCTTTTATATAAGCATGGGAGGGGCTAACATAGGGTTAGGACCCCGATCGCGAACGGCTCGGACGCGGTGGAACCGCGTCGCCGGAATGGGTCGACCCATTGGGTCGACCCCTATAAACTAAACCCCAACAGAAGTGGTTTTGCGAGGGTCGACCCTTGGGGTCGACCCATTTAGTGAAGTTCAACAAATATGATGAAAAATCATAACCGGAGGGCCAAAAAGGAATTAGTCTCGAGTCCCCAATTGAAATTTAAGTTGGAATCAAGGAAGATAAGAGTGTTTTTAAGGTTTTAAACAATTGGGGATGTACCACATCAATTTCAAGATCAAAATTTGACGTGCTATTATCCAATTCTCCGGATTTCAGGATTCGGACAGTTTTACTCCATTGATGGCAGGAGAGTGTATTCAAGGTCATAATCGGCCATATAATTTACAACAAGAATGAGTGAATATTATATATATAGAAGAAATGCAAGAACACACATAGATGACTTATCACGCAATTTGTTTTTGTTCTTTTTATTTTTCACACAACTTGATGCTTATGTATGAGAAGGAGAACGTAAGCTAGCATATGACTAATGCAAATGGATGCAATGCAGTGAACTATGCACTCAATAGCACACAAAATCATGACGTAGACTCTTTTATTCTACAAACCCCTAATTCTCTTCTAAAGGTGGTGAACTTCTCTTCACATAGGGGTTTTATGAAAATGTCGGCAATTTGATGATTTGTCTCGATGAAGCTGATTTCTACATCACCCTTGCTAACGTGATCTCTAATGAAATGATGTCTAATCTCAATATGCTTGGTGCGAGAATGATGGACAGGGTTCTTGGATAGATTTATGGCTGAGGTGTTATCACAAAGAATTGCGGTGTTTTTGAAGGATTCGCCATAATCAATCATTTGTTGTTGGATCCAAAGCACCTGGGCAACACAACTACCTACAGCCACATACTCGGCTTCGGCGGTTGATAAAGCCACGGAGTTTTGTTTCTTGGAGGCCCATGAAACCATGCATCCTCCAAGGAACTGGCAATACCCGCTGGTGCTTTTCTGATCCACTTTGCAACCCGCATAATCGGCATCGGAATAAGCAATTAAATCAAGGCTCGAATTATGCGGAAACCATAAACCCAAGTTCATTGAGCCAGCAATATATCTAAAGATCCTTTTCACAGCCGACAAATGTGACTCCTTAGGATTGGACTGAAAACGAGCATACAAACATACAACAAATTGAATATCGGGCCGACTAGCAGTTAAGTACAACAATGAACCTATCATGCTTCTAAAAAGTTTTTGGTCCACAGATTTACCTATTTCATCTTGATCAATTTTTATTGATGTGGACATAGGTGTCGGTTGTGGTTTGGTAGACGCCAAGTTGAACTTTTTCAACAGCTCCATTGCATATTTTTTTGATGTATGAACATCCCATCGGCCGTCTGTGTGACCTGCAATCCCAAAAAGAATGTCAGCTCTCCCATAAGGCTCATTTAAAATTCACTTTGCATCAATTTTGCAAAGTCCTTACTGAGAGTATCCTTGGTGGAGCCAAATATAATGTCATCAACATAGACTTGAACAACTAAGATTTCCTTACCTTTCAACCTTGTGAAAAGGGTTTGATCTACATTACCTCGTTTGAATCTATTTTATATAAGGAAATCATTTAACCGTTCATGCCATGCTCGGGGTGCTTGTTTAAGACCGTAGAGTGCCTTGTCTAACTTGTACACATGGTCTGGATACTTTGTGTCCTCAAACTCCGGTGGTTGCTCCACGTATACGTCCTCTTGAATGAAACCATTTAAGAATGCAATTTTCACATCCATCTGAAACAGTTTAATATTATTGCAACATGCAAATGCCAAAAGAATTCTCACTGCCTCGAGTCTTGCTATGGGAGCAAAAGACTCATCAAAATCAACTCCTAGTTCCTGGCTATAACCTTTGGCAACAAGCCTTGCCTTCTTTCTAATTACCACCCCTTGATCGTTTGTTTTGTTACGAAAGATCCACTTGGTTTCGATCACTGAGTGGTCTTTAGGACGAGGCACGAGGAACCACACTTTGTTCCTTTGGAACTGGTGTAATTCTTCTTGCATAGCCAAGATCCAGGAATCAATCTTCAAAGCATCTTCAAGGGAGTGAGGTTCAGATTGTCAAAGTAATGCAATATAATCCAGATTCTCAACTTCCCTGAATGAGGAACGCATTCTTATTCCTTCTTCTACATTGCCAATGATGACTTCTGGTGGGTGATCTTTTGCAAAAGTCCATTGTCTAGGCAGCTGTAGTTCACTCAGAGTTTGCTGATTTTCATCATCCTTTTGTTGTTCTTCACCTCCTGATTTGTTTGCTTCCTTTGAGAGCTCTTCTGTGGCATCCTCTTCTGATTCTTCTTCCTGCAAGACATGCTTTTCATTAGTGTCCTTGGATGATGATTCATCAACAATAACATGGGGACTTTCCTCAACTACAAGAGTTCTCAAGTTATACACTCGATAGGCTCTTGAGTTAAGGGAGTATCCGAGTAATATCCCCTTGTCACTCTTGGGGTGAAACTTTGCAAAATCCACCTTACCGTTATTATGGATGTAACAGATGGAGCCGAATGGTTTAAAGTAAGAAATATTTGGTTTCTTACCTCGATATAGCTCATAAGGTGTTTTCTTTAACAATGGCCTTACCATGGCTCGGTTTATTATGTAGCATGCTGTATTGACGGCTTCAGCCCAGAAATACCTTGGAAGGTTGTTTTCATTTAGCATGGTTCTTGCCATTTCAACAAGTGTCTTGTTCTTCCTCTCTACGACCCCATTTTGTTCGGGGGTCCTTGGTGCGGAGAAGTTGTCTATGTAACCTTGAGCCCTGCAAAAAATGATGAACTCATGGTTGTCAAATTCCCTACCATGATCACTCCGCACGGTCTTGATGCACCATCCTTTTTCATTCTGAACCATCCTGCAAAACGCCTCAAACTCCATTAAAGCATCACTTTTATTTGAGAGAAAATACACCCAGCTATATCTAGAAAATCATCCACAATCACAAATCCATATAGCTTACCACCCAAGCTATGTGTTCGGCTTGGTCCAAAAAGATCTATATGGATCAATTCAAGGGGCTTAGAGGTGGTTACATCACTTTTACATTTAAAGGATGTTCTTGTCTGTTTGCCCTTGCTGCAAGCCCCACAGATTCCTTCATTGACCAGCTTGAACTTGGGTAAGCCAACAACCAGATTCTTTCTGAACAACTTCATCATCACATTGAAACTAGCATGCCAAAGACGGCGATGCCACAACCATGCATCATCAAAAATTTTAGCAACTAAGCAAAGATTTTTATGTGAAACATCATCAAGATCAATCATATAAACAATGTTGTGTCTAAGCCCTATGAACTTGATTTCATTGGAGTTTCTATCTACCACAGTGCAGTGAGTAGAATCAAAAGACACATTGCAACCTTTGTCATAGAGTTGACGAATGCTTAAAAGATTGTGATGCAGACCTTTAACAAATAAAACATTTTCAATGACTTGAGTTTGGTTCTTACCTATCTTACCTTCTCCAATAATTTTTCCTTTGTCTTTACCCCCAAAAGCTACCACTCCACCATCTTTTTCTTGCAGGTCTGCAAACATTTCCTTGTTTCCCGTCATATGTCTTGAACATCCACTATCAAGGTACCATTTGTTCTTTTGAGCTCCAAAGCAGACCTGCATATACAAGGAGAATACTTATGGGGTTTTTGGTACCCAAGCAAGCTTGGGTCCTCGGTGGTTAGACAGAAAAGGCCTGTATGGTCTATTCATTATTCTTGTCAAATTTTCATCATCAAATCTCATGGTTCTGCACTCATACATATCATGGCCTAATCTTCCACAATAAAAGTATGTAGTGATTCTGTTGTCACAGTTTCTTTTTTTATTCACATTTGCAAATGAGCTATGCATCTGTATGTTAGATGATGAGGCATATGTGGTTCTTGAAACCCATGGAGTCATGTGGGTTTTGGACTGAGATTTGTTTCTCTTCTCAAAAGTAGGTAGAGAACTTTCTACATGAGGACCTACACAAGTGTTCATCACCTGTTTCCCCTTTTTTAAGACAGCAAGAGCATTTTTCAACTCATCTATCTCAATCAACAAAGTTTCAATTTTCTTTTCAGCTGTTTCCTTGGTTTGAATGCATGCAGTCATTTCCAACTTTTCTAGTTCTAATTTGCTCTTCAATTTTTCATGCATTTTAACAAAAGTGGATTGATCCTCTCACATGCAAGAACTCTCCTCTTCAAACAATTCAATTTTAGACAGAAGACTTTCATTCTCATGTTTGAGATTCTCATTTTCAGAATTCATGACATTATAATTCTCACAAGGATTTTCAGCATGCACAGCTTGTTCCAATTTCTTTTTCAGAAGTTTATTTTTAGATTTCAATTTTTTACATTTTCCATATAATGATTCATATGCAATCTACCATTGTTCACAAGTAAAAGATTCAGATTCAGAGTCTACCTCATTTGAGTTATCTTCATCTGCCATGAAACACATGTTCTGGACTAATTCATCCAGGTCATCCTCATTTCCGGATGCTTCCTCATCCTCATCGCTCCATGTGGCGACCATGGCTTTGGGCTTCTTGAATTTTCCTTTCTTGAATCTCTTCGGCAACTCCGGGCATTCTCCCCGCATGTGACCAGGTTTCTTGCATTCATAGCAGATTACTTCATCCTTCTTGCTGCTTTCATTCTTCTTAAACCCTTGCCTTCTTGGTCCTTTTCTAAACTGACCTCCGAACTTCCTGGTATTCTTAACAAATTTTATTGCTCTTCTGGTGATCATAGCAACAAGCTCCTCATCTTCAGTATTGGCCATGGATCCTTCCTCACTTTCATCAGACTCTTGTGGGTTTACCTTCAGTGCCAATGTTATGGCAACCTTCTTCTTTTTGTTATCCTCCTCGCTCCTTTTGATGTTGATTTCATATGTCATCAGGGAGCCAACTAACTCGTCCAAAGTCAGAGTGCTGAGATCTTTTGAGTCTTCGATCACTGTGGCCTCTGTGTGCCACTGTGGTGATAGATATCTCAGTACCTTCCTCACAAGATCACGGTTTGAATACTCCTTGCCAAGAGCCTTCAAACCATTTGTAATTTCTATCAGTCTCGCGAACATTTCAGAGATGATATCTTCTGGCTTCATCATAAACAATTCATAATCCCGGACCAAGAGATTTGCTTTGGTCTCCTTGACTTCAGAAGTTCCTTCATAGATCAAGCGTAGTTTGTCCCACATTTCCTATACAGAGGAACACATAGATATGCGTGAGTATTCATTCGGATGGATAGCACACTAAATTATATTCATGGCCTTAAAGTTAGCTGAGCACTTATTGATATGGTCATCATCCCAATCATCTTCATTATCAGGCTACTTATAAGGACCTTTGTTGATAACATTCCACACTTCATAATCTTGTGCACGCAAGAAAGCATACATTCTATTTTTCCAGTATGTGTAGTTTGTTCCATCAAAAAACGGAGGCATGTGCACTGAATGCCCTTCGGGCATCATCCCTCTATTTGCCATAGAAGGGGATCTGATCTTCGACCGTGAGGTCGGGCGATACAGAGACCAAAGCTCTGATACCAATTGTTGGGTCCCGAAAGGTGGCAATCAAGAGGGGAGGGGTGAATTGATTGGCCAATAAAAATTATTTACCTAAAGATGCACAAAATAAATCGACAATTATAGAATAGAAATAATTCTAAAGCAAACAAGCACTCAATCTCACCGAAACAAGATCTCTCTCTCTCGTGAGAACTGAAAGAAGTCGTGAGTGAGGTATGGCACTACAAGAGATCACTCAGCTAAGCGAGTAGCCCACTCGATGCAAAGAACGATAAACCAAACCACAATTGAAGCACAAGATTTTTTAGGTGGTTCGGGCGTGTCCCCTACATCCACCCCTCACACGGAGGATTAATGCTCCACTATGACGTGAGCCACACACACACAGTAGCCTATCTTGGCCACTACACACACACACACACACTCGTGTCACAGATCACGAGCACACACACGTGAAAGTGTTTCAAGAAATTCTAAGAGTACATTAGATGTTCAATACTTAACAACAAGTACTTGACAGGTTTAGAGCAGAGAAGATTTTTAGAGATAGAACTCCCCCTTTCTCTTCTTCATAGGTCCTTTGATGCTTTTGTAGGATGAAGAACAAACTTGGTGCAAGTGTGAAGTATTACAGCACAAACAGGGGTTGGATCTTGATTTCAGATGCAACTTTCAGTTGTATATGATCTTGGGCTTTGATTCAAGCTTCTTCCTTTCGACTTCAGCTTCAGAGCGAGGTGGAAGAGGGCTTAGGAGCTGCAGCTACGAACCTGCACACACAAATTAGAACCACAATCAACTTAATGCAGATCTCACCTCTCATCCTATTTATTTAATGCCACTGGGGTTTATTTAATTGATTAGGACAGTCAAAGACAGCTTGGGAACCAGATCCACATTTTGTGGAGTGTTTTGTGGAAGTTAGACTCGGATTGGAAGACTTTAGGCACAAAGAAACGGTGGTCAAAGAGTGCGGCTTGAGGTCGGACCGGAATTGGTCGACCCTTGGGATCGACCCTCGAAGAGGGTAACTGCTGCCAGGAACAATGGGTTGACCCCTGGGGTCGACCCTCATTCTACCAGAATCTGGTAGGATGAAATTTTACAGGGGTCGACCCAATGGATCGACCCTCGAAGAGATTTTTACATCCCAGGATTGGGTCGACCCTCGTTCACCCAGATTCTAAAATGAAGAAATTTTACAGGGGTCGACCCTTGTAGCAGGAATGATATAGGGGTCGACCCTTGGGGTCGACCCATGTGCCAGAACAACAAGTTGAGAGATAAAAGCCACGAAAATGAGGTGCCAACCTAGTATATGATGGAATAGAGAACATACCACTGGAATGCATGAATCTAAGGCATGAATGATGAAAATCCAATAAAATTTACCTTAGACAAGACTATTTCTCAATCATAGACTTAGGATGGATGTCACCAAATGTCCTTATATCACTCAATTCATGAACCACCTTCTTGCCCCTGTCAAGACATACATTCTGCGTTAACTTTGGCGATTGCAAATTGAAATTAAACTTCTTACCTTAAGAAGTGATTTTTGAACTCCCAAAGCTTCTCATCTCATCAAGTGTACACCAATTCCATACTTTATCGAGGCATTGAAGTTAGAACACATAGATATGGAATGATTTAGTCATCATCAAAATCTATCACTATAGCCCACAAAGAGGGGGTTCAATAGTCTGGATTGATGTTCATGTGAAGGAAGCTTAGGCCCGAGGCCGTTTACCGATAATGCACATATATTTTATCATTGATGTGGGGTTTACATCAACACAAAGGAGATAAGGTTTCATCATCTATCTCGATGGAAGATCCGGATCGATGTTCATATGAAAGAAGGAGTGACCATCCTCATCGTCATCATCATTCTTCAGAGCCCGTATTACCATCATTTTTATGTTGAGGTTGTTTATTCAATCATTCGTCACTCCTTCAAAGGGCAGTGGTATAGCATGATAGAGCTTTAGATGCTTCCCATTGAGTGGCGGGAACTGAACTTGTCACGCCCCGAGCGCGGAAGATACCCGGAGATGCGTGACGTGTCTATATCAATCATGTCAATCAGAGTGGTCGTGTATTCGACACGAAGACAGAGATGCGCAAAATAGCAAGATAACCCAATCCTTTATTTCATAATGGATAGACTATTACAAATCCAATACTCTGTTTAATAAAAAGGAAAAGAATACATATTTGACTCAAGAAACTATAGAAAAGACTAGACGACACTTGTAGAAGCTCTATCACTTTCACTCTTGACCATTCCCATCCGATTGACTTCCATCGTCGTCGGACTTACCTGAAAAGTACAAAGGGACAAATGGAATGAGCGAATGCTCAGTAGGAAATTATATCTCAAGTACTAGCAAGGGGTTTAAGTAATTACATCTTTCATGAATGCAATAAAGCTATGCATGCTCGCATAAAACGATAAGATAGAGAGAATGTAATATCAAAGAAATAAGATGAACTTATCATGAACTTTCAACAAGATAACAAGTTTATTCGAGATATTCAAGCTAGTACATTTAACAAATCATGTCAAGAACTTTGGCTATCATGTATCAAGCAAGCAAGTAAATTACCCTTTTTCGGGCCACGCATTTCATTTCATGTCAAGTACGAGTCAAGTACAAGATGTGTGTGGAATGTCCAATCAAGCAAGTCAAGTACTCGGTATAATGCCAGATACCTTATCATTTTAACTCCCATGGGCACAAGTACTTTCGGGTGCTCCTCCCAGGACCAGATCGGGCCCTATATGCGCAGGCATTTATCATGTGTTTTGACATCCACTCTTGTTTATATAGCCAATATAGAATTTCAATAATCAAGCTTGTAGATACGTAGGACAACATTGATAGAATAGAGTCCAAAAATATGACAAAGGACATAGAATGGCGATAATAACGGTATAATCACGATATCGATAAAACTAGGTAGACAAATCAGTATGGACATTCTTTATACAGAATTGAGGTCCACATGAACAGTATATCAAAGGTAAGATACCCTCATTCTTATCATAGAATTGAGGTTTACAAGAATGGCATGATATGGCATGACGTCATCATCCCATTAAGTATTTCTTATGATATACTCTTTGTATAATCATAAGGGCCGGTATCCCATGTTTCTTCAGAGTGACATGGCATCAATGGTGTAATGGGTTTTTAGGGTACAACCAGCTCAGTCGGCCTTGAGGGAATCCAAGGCTACGAGGAGTCTTACGGAGGTCTCTATGACTAACTCGCTAGTCCAAAGGAACGGAATGTCCAATGGAGAGCTTGTATGTCAATGAGAGTTGAGTGTGATCGATAAATCAACGTGAAAAGTGGGACTATACTCACGGAGTGGAGAATAGTGCCGACATATGTATATAAATATATATTGAAACAATCGTTTAACAGTAACGGGTTAAAAACAGTTTACAGTAAAATAACGACTTAGGTCAAGTCGTTTCTCAAGTAATTAACGCCTAACAGAAGGGCGTTTACATATGTTTCTATCTTGCAGAATTTTCATTAGTTCAGTAATTTATCTAAAACACGCCTTGGTCAGGGTCGTTTCTTCAAGATCTGACGACTACACCAGAAGGCGTCTTATTGTTTACATATTTGACAGAATACAATTAATTTTCAGGAATTATCAAAAACGTGCCCTGGGCAGGGGCGTTACTATTTAATTCTATTTTTTAGAATATATAAATTTCAGGATTTTAACCGATACACGCCCTAGGAAGGGGCGTTACCTTTCAGATTCACGCCCTATGAGGGGGCGTTAATATGTGGAAAACGACTTTGTCCAAGTCGTTAATTCAAGTTCCTTCAGAAACTTTAAGGATAGTAACAATTTCAGGATAACAGAGGAACGAATGTAATATCATGACAGTAAAGTTAGCAGGTTGAAGATAGAGGATCATGCATTATTTTATAATCATGATTTCATAGATAATCAATTCTTAAGATGGGTGATTAACGGTTTAAAGAAATTAACGCCTGAGTACGGGGCGTTAAACATGAAATTAACGACCTGGGAAGAGTCGTTTCATGTGAATTAGCGCCCTTGATAGGGGCGTCTCTTTCAAAATATTGCAGAAAACGCATGGAAGCTATAATAACCGTATGCATGACATGCTTATATATATATATATATCTTGCATTAATTTCATTTGGGCTACAATAACTTGAGAAAACCTACCTTAATAATGGATTTGAAGATGAACTCTGAAGGATTTGGTGAGAAGCCTAATACTCTGAAGCTTCAACTGCAACTCAATAACAGCCGTAGCAACAGCAAGAAGAAGAACATTCGTTCTTCAGAAATCTTCACTCTACCGTCAACCTGTAGAGGGAGAGAAAAGGAAGGAAGATGAAGATATTTAAATAATCTTCACAGATATAACCGAAGTTTTTAGGGAAAAGATAGAAGAATAGTACCTTGTTCTTCACGTTCGACGAGCAGACTTCCTACAAATAAGAGAAGATCAATTAATGTTCTTCACACGATCGTATAACAGAGAAAACGATGAGGAATAACCTTTGGTTCTATACATACCGTAGCAGCAGTCGACCAAATAGATTCTAGGGTTCGAGCAGAAGATTATTTATAGGGATTTAGGGGGTCCAATTAGGGTTAGACTTCTAGTGGAAGTAATGCTTCCAATATAGAGTCATTACCACCTTTTAACTCTTTCTAATACTTATCCATTACCTTGGATAAGCACTGGGACGAACGGTTCCCGAATGGAATTAACGACTTTGGTCAGGGCGTGTATTCTTTAATTAACGCCTTGCATAAGGGCGTTTCTTAAAAAAGCGCCTTGAAAAAGGGCGTTTCGTGTTTTAAAACACGCCCAAGATAGGGGCGTTTCTTTTACTTACCCATTTGGTCGCGTGAGAACTGACGACCGTAGGTGTGGGCGTCCTTTCTTTATTCACGCCATGGATAGAGGCGTTTCTTTATAAATTAACGCCTTAATAAGAGGCGTTATTTTTAATTTGTTTTATTTCATCCAATTAACCCTATTCCTTTTATATATATTACTTCTGTAATATATATGTTTTAATTCATTTCAATTATTCATTTATTAGTGTTGCTACACCCTCCCCCACTTAAAAAGAATTTGGTCCCCAAATTCAATATATATATAATTATACACGTGGAGAGTGTAGGACATATACCACTTAGAATAACTCGGGAAATCGTTTCTTCATAGATTCCTCGGTCTCCCATGTCGCTTCGTGTTCAGGATTCTTATTCCATTGCACCTTAAGCATGGGAATAACCTTATTCCTTAGAGCTCGTATTTCTCGATCTAATATCTTTAAAGGCCTCTGTTCATATGTGAGATCTTTCTGGATCACCAGATCTCCATGCTCAATAATATGTGACGGATCGTGCACATACTTCTTCAACATAGATATGTGAAATACATTGTGTACCTCGGACAACTGAGGAGGCAACGCGATGCGATAAGCAACCTCGCCAACTCTTTCGAGTACCTCAAATGGTCTGATGAATCTTGGCGTAAGCTTGCCCTTAACACCAAATCTTCGTATGCCACGTCCAGGGGATATTTTAAGAAATACATGATCTCCAACCTGGAATTCAAGATCTCTTCTCCTGGTATCAGCATGAGCCTTTTGCCTTGTCTGAGCAACTTGTAATCTTTCTCTGATTACCTGTATCTTCTCAGTTGTATCCCTTACCATGTCTGGACCTAATAGTTGTTTCTCTCCAACTTCGTTCCAACATATGGGAGATCGGCAACTCCTTCCGTATAAGGCTTCGAAAGGTGCCATTTGGATACTAGCTTGGTAGCTATTATTATATGCAAATTCAACTAAAGGTAAGTGGTCATGCCAGCTTCCTCCAAAGTCAATAATGCATGCTCTCAGCATATCTTCAACAACTTGATTAGTTCGCTCGGTCTGACCATCCGTTTGTGGGTGAAAAGCAGTACTAAAGTGGAGCCTTGTTCCCAACGAATGTTGTAATCCCTTCCAAAAATGAGAAGTAAAACGGGGATCTCTATCAGACACGATTGAGACAGGAATTCCATGTATCCTGACTATTTCTTTGATGTATAGTGCAGCTAGCACATCAATTGACCATCGGCTTTTGATTGGCAAGAAATGTGCCGATTTAGTCAATCGGTCAATGATAACCCAGATTCCATCATGTCCTCCTTTAGATTTAGACAAACCCATGATGAAGTCCATACCAATATCCTCCCATTTCCACTTAGGAATATCTAGAGGATGTAGTTTTCCCGCAGGTTTTTGGTGTTCCGCCTTGACCTGTTGGCATGTGAGACAGCGTGATACATAGTCCGCTATCTCTCTTTTCATATTAGGCCACCAAAAGTTCCTCTTTACATCTTGGTACATTTTTGTTGATCCTGAATGAATAGTGTACCTTGATCAGTGAGCTTCATCTAAGATCTTCTTCTTTAATTCCGGACAATCGGGTATACAAGTTCTATCTTTGAACGATAATCTTCCATCAGAAGTTAGTTGAAAATCAGATTGTCCTTCTAATCTGCCTTTGATTTCTACTAATATAGGATCATCATCCTGAAGTGTTTGTATCTCAGATAACAAATCTGACTGTATGCTTACATGAGATAGTGTGACAAATTTGGATTCCGTGTCCAAGCTTATATTGAGCTCGGAGAATTGTTCAAGTAACCTCCATTCTTGTATCATACAATTTGCTATCATTGCTCTCGGCTTTCGACTAAGGGCGTCAGCAACATAATTACCCTTTCCGGGATGGTATTGTATATTGAAGTCGAAGTCCTTGAGATATTCTAGCCAGCGTCTTTGTCTCATGTTTAGCTCCTTTTGTGAAAATAGATATTTGAGACTTTTGTGATCGGAGTATACAGTAAACTGTGCTCCATATAAGTAGTGTCTCCATATCTTTAGGGCAAATACTACCGCGGCCAGTTCTAAGTCATGGACGGGGTAATTCTCCTCATGCTTCTTCAGCTGACGTGAAGAGTATGCTATGACCTTTCCTTGTTGCATTAGGACACATCCGAGGCCAATGCCAGAAGCATCAGTGTAGACCTCGAATTTCTCTCCTTCTATCGGTAGAGCTAAGACCGGAGCTGTGGTGAGATGATCCTTGAGAGTTTGAAAACTTCTTTCACATTCCTCACTCCATTCGTATCGGATCTCCTTGCGAGTTAACCTTGTAAGGGGCACGGCGATCTTAGAGAAATCCTTGATGAATCGCCGATAATAGCCTGCAAGACCTAAGAAACTTCTGATCTCGCTTGCATTAGTGGGTCTTTCCCAGTTTCTTACAGCTTCAACCTTTGACGGATCTACAGATAAACCATCCTTGGATATGACATGTCCGAGAAAAGCCACTTCTTCAAGCCAGAACTCGCATTTGCTGAGTTTAGCATATAATTGATTTGTCCTCAAGACTTGCAATGCAATCCTCAAATTCTCTTCATGTTCTTCCTTAGTCTTAGAATATATCAATATATCATCAATGAAGACTACTATGAATTGATCTAGATAAGGCCTGAATATGCTATTCATCAACTGCATAAAGGCAGCAGGGGCATTTGTTAGTCCAAAAGACATAACAACAAATTCATAGTGGCCATACCTGCTTCTGAACGCAGTTTTATGAATATCTTCGTCTTTAATCCTCAATTGATGATAACCAGACCTGAGATCAATCTTGGAGAAATGTTTGGATCCAGAAATCTGATCAAATAATTCATCGATTCTCGGCAGTGGATACTTGTTCTTGATAGTAAGATGATTCAACTGTCGATAGTCGATACACAATCTCATGGATCCATCCTTCTTCCTTACAAATAGGACTGGGGCTCCCCACGGGGAAGTACTTGGTCTAATGAACCCTTTTTGAATCAATTCCATCAATTGCTTCTTTAATTCTTTTAGTTCTGTAGGGGACATTCTATAGGGTGCCTTTGAAACAGGACCAGCACCAGGGGCTAAGTCGATGGTAAAGGCCACATCTCTTTGTGGGGGTAATCCCGGTAATTCTTCCGGAAATACGTCTGGAAATTCTCGCACTACCTGAATGTCCTCTATCTCGGTTTCTTTAGCTTCTTTAATAGTGACAAAAGCAAGGAAGGATACACATCCTTTCTTGATGAGCTTGCTTGCTCGAAGAGCCGAAATAAGAGGGGATTTGCTTCGACTCTTAGGACTAGTATAAGTCAGTTCCGGAAATTCCTTGAAAACAATCTTGCTATCACGGCAATCAACCGTTGCCTGGTATTTGGATAACCAATCTGCTCCTAGTATAACATCATACTCTTTTAGATCTAAGCAGATAAGATCAATAGGAAAATTCTTTCCTCGAACCAATACCTCACAGTTTTGGTAATGATGTGTGATATCCGTCTCGTTTCCGAGAGGAGTAGACAATATTAACTTCATCCATTCTGGTTCTAGAGGTAATGGGTCAGCAAACTTCTTGGATATAATGGAATGCGATGCACCCGTATCAAATAAGACATGTGCATATTTGGAACAAATTTTTAATGTACCTTCCACCAATCCGCCTTCTTCTTCTGGTTCGGTCTCTTGGATTGCATGAAGACGCGCGTTCCTTGTCACTGGGCGTTTACCCTCACCGTCTTGGTCATTCATTAATGGACAATCGGGAATCCGATGTTCACGACTCCCACAACGGAGACATGCTCCTAATTTCCTCCAGCATTCTTCTGTTTTGTGACCAGCCTTGTCACAATGCTTGCATACTACGTTTGAAGGTGTAGTGGTGATAGAGAAAGGCTTGGATTTCTTGAACTTCTGATCTTGAGAGGAAGAACCTCCATTATTGGGCCTCTTCTTAAAGTTGGGTTTAAAAGAACCCGAACTTGTGACTTGCTCCTTTTTGTCTTTCCCACGGATCCTATCAGATAGTTCCGTGGCATCTTCAAGCAACTGAGCTCGGCGCACTATTTCAGTATAAACTTGAATATCCATAGGCGCCAGTTGAGTAATGTAGTGGGGCCTAAGCCCATTAAGAAATCTACGGGCTTTCATCTTTTCCGTGCTAATTAAATGCTTAGCATATCTAGACAGTCTAGAGAACTGTGCTTCATAATCAGCCACCGATAAAGATCTTTGCTTTAATGCGGCAAATTCGGCGGCCTTTTTTTCCTGGACCCTATCAGAGAAATATTTGGCGTTGAAATATTCAACGAATTCTCCCCATGTAACTTGAGTTGGGTCAATTGTAGCTTCAATCGACTCCCACCAGCATCTAGCATCCTTTTCTAACTAGAAAGTAGCTAATAAGACTTTGTCCTGATCCGTGCATTGCATAACACGGAATATACGTTCAATCTCCCGAACCCAATGCTCGGCATCGTCTGGATCGGTCGATCCCATGAACTTCGGGGGATTCATATTCTTGAATGCTTGGTGTAAGCTTCCAGCTCGTGGAGCACCACCTTGTGCTACCTGTTGTAGCACTTGGGTCATCCCTTGAAGGATACGCTGCATGTTGCGCCATTGAGCACGTTCGGCAGCCATTATCCTACAATTACAATAGCTATGTTAGTATTATATTACTATGATCTTATAAAGGACTCATTGATCATTTAACCCTCGGTTCTACCCACTCTCACTTGGTTAAAGGTTTTGAAACCTATCCTTGGACTTGGGTTTCCTAGGAATTGAATAGCTTAGGCTCTGATACCACAAAGACTGTCACGCCCCGAGCGCGGAAGATACCCGGAGATACGCGACGTGTCTATATCAATCATGTCAATCAGAGTGGTCGTGTATTCGACACGAAGACAGAGATGCGCAAAATAGCAAGATAACCCAATCCTTTATTTCATAATGGATAGACTATTACAAATCCAATACTCTGTTTAATAAAAAGGAAAAGAATACATATTTGACTCAAGAAACTATAGAAAAGACTAGACAACACTTGTAGAAGCTCTATCACTTTCACTCTTGACCATTCCCATCCGATTGACTTCCACCGTCGTCGGACTTACCTGAAAAGTACAAAGGGACAAATGGAATGAGCGAACGCTCAGTAGGAAATTATATCTCAAGTACTAGCAAGGGGTTTAAGTAATTACATCTTTCATGAATGCAATAAAGCTATGCATGCTCGCATAAAACGACAAGATAGAGAGAATGTAATATCAAAGAAATAAGAAGAACTTATCATGAACTTTCAACAAGATAACAAGTTTATTCGAGATATTCAAGCTAGTACATTTAACAAATCATGTCAAGAACTTTGGCTATCATGTATCAAGCAAGCAAGTAAATTACCCTTTTTCGGGCCACGCATTTCATTTCATGTCAAGTACGAGTCAAGTACAAGATGTGTGTGGAATGTCCAATCAAGCAAGTCAAGTACTCGGTATAATGCCAGATACCTTATCATTTTAACTCCCATGGGCACAAGTACTTTCGGGTGCTCCTCCCAGGACCAGATCGGGCCCTATATGCGCAGGCATTTATCATGTGTTTTGACATCCACTCTTGTTTATATAGCCAATATAGAATTTCAATAATCAAGCTTGTAGATACGTAGGACAACATTGATAGAATAGAGTCTAAAAATATGACAAAGGACATAGAATGGCGATAATAACGGTATAATCACGATATCGATAAAACTAGGTAGACAAATCAGTATGGACATTCTTTATATAGAATTGAGGTCCACATGAACAGTATATCAAAGGTAAGATACCCTCATTCTTATCATAGAATTGAGGTTTACAAGAATGGCATGATATGGCATGACGTCATCATCCCATTAAGAATTTCTTATGATATACTCTTTGTATAATCATAAGGGCCGGTATCCCATGTTTCTTCAGAGTGACATGGCATCAATGGTGTAATGGGTTTTTAGGGTACAACCAGCTCAGTCGGCCTTGAGGGAATCCAAGGCTACGAGGAGTCTTACGGAGGTCTCTATGACTAACTCGCTAGTCCAAAGGAACGGAATGTCCAATGGAGAGCTTGTATGTCAATGAGAGTTGAGTGTGATCGATAAATCAACGTGAAAAGTGGGACTATACTCACGGAGTGGAGAATAGTGCCGACATATGTATATAAATATATATTGAAACAATCGTTTAACAGTAACGGGTTAAAAACAGTTTACAGTAAAATAACGACTTAGGTCAAGTCGTTTCTCAAGTAATTAACGCCTAACAGAAGGGCGTTTACATATGTTTCTATTTTGCAGAATTTTCATTAGTTCAGTAATTTATCTAAAACATGCCTTGGTCAGGGTCGTTTCTTCAAGATCTGACGACTACACCAGAAGGCGTCTTATTGTTTACATATTTGACAGAATACAATTAATTTTAAGGAATTATCAAAAACGCGCCCTGGGCAGGGGCGTTACTATTTAATTCTATTTTTTAGAATATATAAATTTCAGGATTTTAACCGATACACGCCCTAGGAAGGGGCGTTACCTTTCAGATTCACGCCCTATGAGGGGGCGTTAATATGTGGAAAACGACTTTGTCCAAGTCGTTAATTCAAGTTCCTTCAGAAACTTTAAGGACAGTAACAATTTCAGGATAACAGAGGAACGAATGTAATATCATGACAGTAAAGTTAGCAGGTTGAAGACAGAGGATCATGCATTATTTTATAATCATGATTTCATAGATAATCAATTCTTAAGATGGGTGATTAACGGTTTAAAGAAATTAACGCCTGAGTACGGGGCGTTAAACATGAAATTAACGACCTGGGAAGAGTCGTTTCATGTGAATTAGCGCCCTTGACAGGGGCGTCTCTTTCAAAATATTGCAGAAAACGCATGGAAGCTATAATAACCGTATGCATGACATGCTTATATATATATATCTTGCATTAATTTCATTTGGGCTACAATAACTTGAGAAAACCTACCTTAATAATGGATTTGAAGATGAACTCTGAAGGATTTGGTGAGAAGCCTAATACTCTGAAGCTTCAACTGCAACTCAATAACAGCCGTAGCAACAGCAAGAAGAAGAACATTCGTTCTTCAGAAATCTTCACTCTACCGTCAACCTGTAGAGGGAGAGAAAAGGAAGGAAGATGAAGATATTTAAATAATCTTCACAGATATAACCGAAGTTTTTAGGGAAAAGATAGAAGAACAGTACCTTGTTCTTCACGTTCGACAAGCAGACTTCCTACAAATAAGAGAAGATCAATTAATGGTCTTCACACGATCGTATAACAGAGAAAACGATGAGGAATAACCTTTGGTTCTATACATACCATAGCAGCAGTCGACCAAATAGATTCTAGGGTTCGAGCAGAAGATTATTTATAGGGATTTAGGGGGTCCAATTAGGGTTAGAATTCTAGTGGAAGTAATGCTTCCAATATAGAGTCATTACCACCTTTTAACTCTTTCTAATACTTATCCATTACCCTGGATAAGCACTGGGATGAACGGTTCCCGAATGGAATTAACGACTTTGGTCAGGGCGTGTATTCTTTAATTAACGCCTTGCATAAGGGCGTTTCTTAAAAAGCGCCTTGAAAAAGGGCGTTTCGTGTTTTAAAACACGCCCAAGATAGGGGCGTTTCTTTTACTTACCCATTTGGTCGCGTGAGAACTGACGACCGTAGGTGTGGGCGTCCTTTCTTTATTCACGCCATGGATAGAGGCGTTTCTTTATAAATTAACGCCTTAATAAGAGGCGTTATTTTTAATTTATTTTATTTCGTCCAATTAACCCTATTCCTTTTATATATATTACTTCTGTAATATATATGTTTTAATTCATTTCAATTATTCATTTATTAGTGTTGCTACAGAACTTCCTCCTGATGGTTGACAACCACGTAGGCTCCACCTTCGTAGACCCTTTGGACCACATATGGACCCTACCAGTTTGCAGCCAGCTTGCCCTTTGGGTTGGAAACCATGACTTCTTTTTTCTTGACCATGACCAGGTAACGTTTCTTGAATTCTCGCCATTTGACGAGCTTGTTGAATGCATTTTCCATACGGGCTTGGTACGCCTAGATATTCTTCTGTGCCTGAAGGTGTCTTCCTTCCAGCTCATCCAATTCTTCAAATCTTCTTTCAGCATTTGCTTGCTCATCGTGGGCTAATCCGTATTGAATTGCAACCCTGAGCGATGGGACTTCCAGCTCTATGGGGACTACTACCTTGGAGCCGTATACTAAGGAGAAGGGTGAACAACCTGTAGGGGTCTTGTAGATAGTACGATATGCCCATAATGCTTCGTACATCTTTTCCCCCCAGTCCTTCTTGTTGGAGCTGACAGTCTTAGCAAGGAGCGTGCATAGGGTTTTATTAAATGCCTCAGCCAATCCGTTTGCTTGCGGATTGTAAGGGCTGGAGGTCATCCAATCAATTTTGTACTTCTCGGCGAGCCGATATATTCTCTGATTCTTGAAGTGGCTTCCGTTATCAGAAATTAGTTGGTTGGGAACACCAAACTGAAAAATAATGTTCTATTTGATGAATCTGGCAACCAGCTCACCAGTCACCTCTCTGGGTGCTATAGCTTCTGCCCATCTGGAGAAGTAATCTATTATAGCCAAGATATACTTGTGTCCGGCTGAGGACGTTGGAAGAGGTCCAACCACATCGATTCCCCATTGAGCAAAAGGCCAACTGGGAACTGTCGGGTGTAGGGGTACAGGTGGTCTTCTGGGCACAGTAGCATGCTCCTGGCATTTCTAACATGTTTTTGTAAATTGACAGCAGTCTTCAAACATAGTAGGCCAATAATAGCCTAGCTTCTCAACTTCAATTTTCATTTTTGGTCCAGCTTGGTGTGCACCAGCTGTTCTGGCATGTATCTCTTTCATCACTTCCTAGGACTCCTTTGTGGATAAGCAGCGGGGCAGAATCTTTTTGCGGGCGTCCGCCACAATTCGGAACAGTGTTCCACTTCAGAATTCATAGGAATCCTTGGTTCTAAGGAGCTTCATTCTTTCTTCCTTGATTTTGGGTAGCTGATGGTAGAGGAACCACTGTATAAGATGCTGCCTCCAGTCGGGCTCCTATGCTTCTTTGGCTATATTGGCCTCATATTCTTTTGGACACGGTTCTAGCACACTAGGAACCTGTCGTCGATTTATCACAACAATGTTGAGTGTTTCATTTGGTGGGACTACAAGCGAATTGGCCAATTTTGCCAAAGCACCAGCCTGAGCACTATGCCCCCGGCCCACATGATTGAGCTTGATATGGTGGAAGTTCGCCATAAGGCGCAATGCTTTTTGATAGTAAGGGTTTAGTTCTGGCTTCCGCACCTTAATCTCCCCTTGCATCTGTTTTATAATCAGCATTGAGTCGCCGAACATTTAGAGCATATGGATTCCCATACTGAGTGTGATTTGTAGGTCGATTATCAGATCTTCATACTCAGCTTCATTATTGGTGCATGGCTTGTTTATTGAGCACGAAGTGTATACCACTTCCCCTTCAGGTGACTTCAGGACAATGCCGGCTCCTGCTCGGACTCTGACCTGTCCAGTTGAGGTAGTTTCTATTCTTGATGCCCCATCAAAGTATAGCTGCCATATAACCGGCTGAGCTTGACATGCCTCTAGTGTTTTATCATCAGGGAGTTCAGTTCCTAATGTAGTATTTTCATTTGTAGGGTGTGCTACAAAGAAGTCAGCTATGGCCTGACCTTTTCTGGCTCTCTAAGACACATATGAAATCTCAAATTCCATCAGGATCATGGCCCATTTGCCGAGTTGACCTTTGAGTGCTGGCTGGGATAATATGTACTTGAGCGGGTCCACTCCAGCTATTAGTTTGATTTCATGAGACAGCATGTAGTGTCGGAGTTTTTTGACAGCGAAGTCCAGCGCCAGGCAAGTCTTTTCTATGAAAGTGTATTTCTCTTCAGTCCTTCCCAACCTTTTGCTGAGGTAGTAAAGGGCTTGCCCATTTCCTTCTTCATTTAATTGAGCTAGCATTACCCCCAGGGAATAGTGAGTGCCCGCTATATAAACAATGAGAGGTCTTCCTTTAATCGGCACTCCCAAAACTGGAGGGGTTTTCAGATAGTCTTTCAACTTTTCAAAAGCTGCTTCGCATTTCTCGTCCCAAAAGAACGGCATTGTAGACACGACAAAATCGATGCTATGATGAGTAAATTTCATGTCACCACGTGATGCCCCAAAGTGGACTTCAATACGGGCTTAATATGAAGTTTTTCCAACTTATTTGGTATCTTTCCATGATAATCATAATTAGCGCCTGGAGTCCGGGCGTCATTTAATTGACGACTGGAGGGGTGTCGTGGTTTCATAAATAAACGGATGTTCACGTAGGCGTTATTTCCTGGTTTTTACGAAATCCAATCAAAATAAAATTCAAAGAATTGACGTCAGCTTCTGGGGCGTTGATTATTTGACGCCATTGTAAGAAGGTGTCATTTCCTATTTTTTTTAAATATGGAAAGTCATTTATTTCTATAATTAAACCCAGGAATCAACGACTGCATGGATGTCGTCATTTTCAAATAGCGACCCCCTCCATGTCGTCATTTCAGCTTCCGTCTCCAGTTCGTCTGCTACCTTCCCGGAAAGAACTCTTCTTTATTTTAACATCATATTCAATCGGGGAAGGGAGAACCTTGCTGGAGGATTGCTATCCTTGTTTTAATCCCATTAGAATAAAGATTTTGGCCCTATAAATACCCCATGACTTCCTCACGCGCGAGAGGTTAAGAAGAATGCAAGAAGAACACACAGAGAGCTTTTAAACATAGAGCTTGCGGTATAGAGAGAGGAGGGATTTCTTTATTTGCAGGTTCTTCTACGGGTGGTCTTCCTCCGGGTGTTCCCCTCCGGCGGCGATTCTTCCTCCATACTGCTGTGACAACAGCAAAAGGACCCTCTTCTCCTCTTTAGTTTATCTGCTATATATCTCATACGTGCATCTTCTTCTAGCTATTTTGGTAGAACAATCACACTTTCTCTGCATATCATATCACATGTTTGCATATCATAGCATATCTCCACTCCTTTTACTCCTCTTAGGGGTTTTAAACAAAAACACACAAGGTGTGTTCATGCGCACTTTGCATAGTTATATTTTATTAGAGCATTGATACTACACACACTTTGGCTAATCCACATATTTGCTTGTTTTATTTGTCTTGCAAGGGTAATCAAAGTAAGAACCCCCTTCATCGACCGGTCGGTAGAAGGAGGAAGGAAGAGCTCACAATCTTGCCCGCTTCTTACAAGGTACATGCGATCATCCTTTTGTTTTGAGGTAACCCCCCTGGCGATCACCCTCCCTTAGAGCATCACATGCTCCTTTTATCTTTCCTCTTTATTTCCCAGATGTCTTTAATGCATTAGATTTATCTTCTTCTTAAAATGTCTATGTGACACATGTTCACAAATTGGCGATCACGGTGGGACTCTTGTAGTTTTTATTTTGATTACCCCTCCATTGGCACCCACGTGTGCCCCTCGCTTTGGCACCCTGGCATGCCCCTCCTTTGGCACCCACATGTGCCCCTCCTTGGTGCTCCACGTAGCACACTCCCCTTGTGCACCACATGCACGTTCCCCACTGGATTAGCCAATTTTTGAACTATCCATAACATTTTTTGGAAAGAAAATTTGATTTCTGTTAGTTATCAGTGCTCTCGGTTCTCTGGAACTGATTAGCGCCCGCCTTGCAGCCGCCATTTTGACATTCAACGACCTCTCATAGAGGCGCTATTTCTATTTATTTTTCAGTGTTTTCCTTATTTTAATAATCAACGCCCCTCCACAGAGGCGTCATTTCTAAATTTAACGCCTCCCACCAAGGTGTCATTTCCTGGTTACTGTTGTCCCGGCTTGTTCACTGGTATCTGACGCCCCTCCACAGAGGCGTTATTTTCACATTCAGCGCCTCACCCCAAGGCGCCTTTTTACTTTGATTGTTCTCTGTTCGCACTGTTTACAGTGATTAGCAACTGACACCTAGTCGCTGTTTATTCATACCGCAACTTCTGTCAGGTCGTCATTTTTGTTCTGTTGTCACAGAACCTTGCTTACTGCTATTATCTTCACCTGTTGGTTTCACTTCTTGCTTATCTGATTATTACTGCTTGATCTGCCTGCATTAGTGTGCATTTTAGGGCATTTGGTTGAGAGACCTCCTCTCTCTACATTTCTAGGATCCCACACCCCCTTTCTTGGAATTGGAAGGACCCTCCATTGAGCATTCCGTCTCATTGGACTGAAAATTCCTTTTCCAAGGCCTCCGTAAGTCCCCGCACCCGTGGATTCCATCACGGACATCGGGCCGGTTGTACCATTCGAAGCACCCGGAGTACAGTTAACCCATACATTGGTGAGGAGAGAGAAAGAACTTAGTTGACCCAGAGATTACACTCAAACTCTCAATTAGGACCCACATTGAAGAGAGAGAATTGATTACACCATTAAAACCCATTTTAACCTCAAGAAAACCTTAAAATTGTGGGTTCATTACAGCTCATGTGTACAACTTGTTTGATTAGGTGATTATCTCTTACTTATATTTGTTGATTGGAAATACATTCTTCTCCTTAAAACATGAAACTTCGTTCAGGTAAAATCATCAACATGGCCAACTACGGGTACTCCTATGATGGTTATGAGGAGGGTCAATTTGACCCATCTTATGAGGTTCCCCCTCAGGATCCTATTTATTATGAGGGAAACTATGCTCCCTCTCCTACTCATTATCCTCAAGTTCACATGGTTGACACCACTTCTCAGGAGGTTGAACCTTCTTCCCAAACTCAACCTACTACCCAAAATACCTCCGGGGATGTCTCCCCTTCTTTCAATTTCAATGATTTCCTCAAAGCTCTATCTCAGTAAGATGATTCTGAACGTCAAGCGGTCCTTGCTGCTTTAAATGGGAAGTCTGTCCCATCATCCTCCAATCCTCCTCAGGCCGCGGGTGGCCATTCCTTTAATACTCCCAATGACCAGGTAGTAGCACATAGGGTGCCTTCGCGCCCACCAACTCCCATTACGGCTACGATGGCTCAACCGGCAAGTCACTCAGTTGCTAGGCCCCAACAACCTCCGGTTCCTCAATTCTTATGGAGGCCTATGCCAAACCCATATCCTTCTATTCTGGCCCCAGCCGAGTCCGACACCAACACCATACTCCTCCAGAAAATTGCTAGCATGGAGGAGCAGCTGAAAAAGGTCACGGCACCGAAGACCGCTCCAGAAGTTACTCTTCCTACCCTGCCAGTTTTCCATCTACTTCCATCCGAGATGCCCAACTTTCGGCAATATAATTAATGGGCAATCCGTTCATCCACTTAAAAGACTTCATGTATGAGGCATCGTTCTGGCAGGACAACAAGACTTCCTTAGCTTACCTTTTTAGGCAGTCATTAGATGGTCCACCACTGGAGTGGTTCTATTCTTTGGAGCCAGCTGAAGCCGTCAATTTTGATGTGGTTCAGCGGAGATTCTTACAGAAGTACAAGGACCGTGTGGGTCCATCTTTGTCAGTCACAGATCTGGTTGCTGAAAAAATGAAGCCCAAGGAGGATTTCATCTTGTTTGCCGATAGATGGAGGGCCATGGCCGAGAGGTTCAAAGATACATTGTCGGAAACGGAGCAGGTGAAGATGATCATATCAAACTCCACTCCACAATTCCGTCACATTTTGGCTATGAATAAGCTAAGCACAATGGAAGAGCTCTATGAGAGAGCTAGATACATACAGACTCAAATGAAGGACTCGCCCATCATGGACATGTTTGAACAGAAACCAAGGCTGGTCAGGAAGACTACTAATGTCAATAATAGCGGTGGCACAACCGAGGGCACCATGACTAATGAGCAGTTGGGCGTGGTTGGCAACCCCGCACCTTTCCGCCACCCTAACCCAATACCTCCACAACCTTCACAACAACTTCCTTTCATTAATCCCGCTCCCCAAGCAAACATTCCCCCTCAACCCTTCCATCCACCTCCACAAAATCAAGCCATCCATCCAAACCCTCCAGTTCCTCAGCAATACCACCAGGTGCCACCACCTACCAACTATGGTCCTCAACAGCCAAGAAGACCACTAGGCCCCAAAAGGGCCCAATACCCTCCATTACCCGAGAGCCTTCCCGATATTTTTAATGCACTCATGGCCGCCAACCTGCTCACCTTGCCAAAGGAAAGAACGGCCTGGCCTGCTAATGTGGACACCTCTCGGTATTATGCTTTTAATCGACAGCCTGGTCATAATATAGACCACTGCTTCCACTTTAATGATTATAATTATGACTTGAATGATCAAGGTGGCATTTATTGGGATGAGATGAGGAATTTCATTGCAACCTTGAAGACTAGAAGACCTCCTCGACAGCAACAGGCTTAGCAGCCTCCTCAGCAGCAAGTTCAACCTTCTCCACAGCAGTAGCAAGCTCCCACACCTCAACCGGACATGGGGATCATCCATAATCCACTGCCGGAGCACCCACCAAATCAACAAGTAAGCCCTGTCACTTCCTTCCATGAAGTGGAAAGAGGACAAGGGTGCCATGAAGAAAGTGCCTCTGTCGGGGCCATAAATCAAACTCCAACCCAACCACCCCCTCTCTTACGAACACCTCTCACTCCAACGCCTTCTCCCCAACCCACACGCCCCCCTTACGCACTACTAACCAAATTCCCTTCACCACCAATCCGTTACCGACTAGACATCTTCTCATCCGCCCTCCACCACCTTCCATACCGCAACAAATTCCCCCTCCAATCATCAACTCTTCACCTTTGCTAGCTAGGCCACTTCTCATTCGCCCCTCACCAACACCTAATCCCTCCGCTACCACCAATCCTCCGCCACCCACAAATCCTCCATTTTTACCCAGACCCCTCCTCATTCGGCCTATGCCTCCCTCAGCCGTTCAGGTACCTCCTATTACTCCCGTTACCACTTTCCCTCAGCCAACAAGGCCCCTCATAAGGGCTCCTCCTTTAGTCATTCCTCCAGCATCCACTAACCCTAATATCCCCTCTTCATCCACGAACCCTCCACATACCCACAACCCGACAAAGGTGCGATCATCACAAATCACGGTGCTCCGTAGTGGACGGATGTTCCATCGTGTGTTTCCCCAAAGGGAGCCAAAGCCCGTACAGGGGCAAGAAGAGGAAGAGCAAGAACATGAATCCATACCGGGCACACAATATGACTTACTAAAGCACTTGGATAAAACCCCGACAAGGATTTTCATTTTAGAGCTGATAAAGAGATCCACCGTTTACCAGCAAGCTTTGAAAGAATATTTACAAAAAGTGATGGTTAATGAAGATCTTCCGGCTGAACAAATCACATCAGTTTTGACTCCGGCAAGTGACTAGTCGGCTATTGTCTTCCATGAGCATGAGTTGGCTCCGAAGTCGGCAAGAAAGTATGCCTTATGCATCACAGTTGATATTAATAAAGTGGCAGTCAAGCAATCCCTAGTGGATACTGGGGCGTCTATTAATGTGTTGCCTCCTAGCACTTTAAGAATGTGTGGTATTCCAGACAGTCAGATACGACCATCCACCATTACAGTGACTGCCTATGACAACACGAAGAAACCTCCCCTGGGGATGATTACTCTGAAAGTAGGTTTGGGTCCGGTCTCAATCACAGCGGATTTCCACACCCTGGATATGGACCTGACCTTCAATGGCATTTTGGGCCGCCCTTACATTCAAGAGCTTGATGACGTGCCTTCTACCAACCACCAATGCATAAAGTTTCCACACAAAGGGCGCATCATCAAAGTCACTAGCATGCCCATTTTGTCGTCAGAGGATATACATTCCGCAACATCAGTACCTTCCATATGGCCTTCCAATAGGCCTTTGTTCTCAGTGTTAGATGTTGCTGACCCGTAGAAGGATTTGTTAAGGCCTGTAGTCATAACACATGCATCAGCTCTGATGACACCCCTACCTTCCAAGGGGAAGAAGAAGAAGAATATGATGAATACCCCAGGGTGGAATATTTTAATGAAAATGGGGTACAGAATCGGCAAAGGCCTAGGTGCTAACCTCCAGGGCAGAGTCAAGCCCGTTAAGCATCAGAAGCTGATTCCCCGAGGCGGCCTGGGTTACAAAGGGCCGAGTAGAGATGAAAGAGGGCCATGGGCTGTTATGACTTCCACGCTCAAGACAAGTAGACAGCCTCTCACATGGACTCTGCAAACACACTTTATAAAACGGGGTACTCAATATGAGATGAGTAGACCACATTGGTTACTTCCATGCTGGATCATCAAGATATACATGCATGGCAGTTTGCTCGCCATATAGCTCCTTTGGTCACATATAAAGCTGTGGAGTCGTTGAGGCCCGACAAAAGAAGAAAGATGGATGACCCGGAATGTGACTGGTATAGATGGTTTGATATGAATGACATCACCATTGCTTTAAGATGTCTATTCATGCCGACTGATCCAGAGTGGCTGCCACTGATTCATGAGTTGATTGAAAAGCCAGTAGTGATTACAGACAAGAGGTAGCTCTTGAGCAACTATATAGATACTGGATAGCTAGATGTGCCGTATGAAGAAGGTTTCACCGTGGATAGGCTGTGGGCTGGCCTTTTCTCTCTTGATTCAATACACCCATCACTTATTGCTTTCTGGTGCTCCAAGCTATTTTCCCTCGATATTCCTAGACCACCTACGGTTTTGATTACTCTTTCTCCGGATTTCTTTCAAGTTTCTTCAATTCCTCCTTTGCTCCTCGAGTAGTTTTCCCAACTCTCCATTGTGCCCCCGCGTGGGCAATCTCTTCTCCAATCTTTCTCTAATCTTTCAATCTCAACATCACCTCCTACCCCTTCCTCCCATTGATTTATTCTTGAAAATGAAAAAAAAATGCCAAAATTCAAACTTTTCAATCTTCCATCTCTATTGAAGAGACCTCCTATCTTGCTCAAGAGTGTGCCCCGATCCAAGGGCCGCTCTTTCAAGGTTCGTTAGCGGACCTCCTTTTCTCCTCTGGTGAGGAGGCTCCTTCTGTATCTCCTCATGTATCCATTGTGTCTTCCTCTTCTCCTCCTCCCCTAGGTCTGGGTAGTTCGTCTAACTTGTCATCTTGTTCCTCTCCCTCTCCTTCTTCTTCCAAAAGTGTTGGGGTAGCTACTCATAAGAAAGGCAAGGGTAGACACATTCCCCGTAGGTTCTTGTTAGATCTAGCTAGAAGATGCCGGGCATGTTTTGCTCTTCCCGAGTTTCTAGAGGATCCGATACTCCTGCCGGATATAGAATGTGAGGATATGTGCTTTATAGATGAATGGTTTGGTGTTTATGAGATCATGAACGATGAAGACCCTGTTGAAGAGGGGGATGAAGAATATGAAGAATATGAGGACGAGGCTGATGCTTTTGCTAGTGGCATGAGATGATTTGATGAACCATCAGCCTCAATAGAGGAACCCACCAAAGAGATTAATCTGGGTACCGAGGAAAACCCTAGGATTGTCCTCATCAGTAAAAATTTGCCGCCCTCTGAAGAAGAGGCACTTATTCAAGTTCTTCAAGATTACAAGGACACGTTTGCGTAGAGTTATGACGATATGTCGGGTCTGGACCCTATGCTTGTTGAACACCATCTCACACCTAAGCCAGGATCTGTCCCAGTCAAACAACGTTTAAGATGTTTCCACCCCCGCATGACATTAAAGATGAAAGAACAGGTCGACAAGCTTCATAAGGCTAGATTTATTAGAGTCGTTCTCTATCCCAATTGGGTGGCTAACATCGTCCCGATAATGAAGAAGGACGGAAGAGTCAGAATTTGCATAGACTTCCACGACCTTAATCGCGTGTGTCCTAAAGATGATTTTCCCCTCCCTTACATAGACGTACTGATTGACAATACGGCAGGGTACGAGACCCTCTCTTTCATGGATGGCTTCTCTGGTTATAATCAGATTCGCTTGGCTGAGGAGGATCAGGATAAAATCTCGTTCACTACACCTTAGGGCACTTATTGTTATGTGGCCATGCCATTTGGGCTCAAGAATGCCGGAGCCACCTACCAAAGGGCCATGATGGCTATTTTTCATAACATGATCCACATTTTTATAGAGGTGTATGTGGATGATCTAGTAGTGAAATCAGGAACAAGGATCGAGCATCCTGGGGTTCTGGCCAAGGTCTTGCAAAGAGCACGGGAGTATCAGTTGAAGATGAACCCCAAGAAGTGCGTATTTGGTGTTTCGTCAGGAAAGTTGCTAGGATTCATCGTCAGCAAGAGGGGTATTGAGATTGATCCCAACAAGGCAAAAGTAATAAGGGATATGCCTCCTCCCAGGAATTTGAAAGAAGTTCGAGGATTGATCGGGAGGTTGCAATTCATTCGCCAGTTTGTCTCCCAGCATTCACAAAGGTGTAGGCCGTTTTACGAGCTTACTAAACAGGGAGTCAAATTTAATTGGGACGATAAGTGTCAGACAGCCTTTGATGGACTAAAGGATTATTTGGCCAATCCTCCTGTCCTGAGGCAGCCGATTCCAGGCAAACCGCTTGTTCTTTATGTTTCTGTCCTGGAGGACTATGTAGGTGCTGTCTTGGCGCAAGTTGATGAAGAAGGAAAAGAGAGGGAAGCTTACTACTTATCTAAGCTCCTCAACCCCTGTGAGCAGGAGTACTCAGCCATGGAGAAAACTTGTGCTGGTTTAGTCTGGGTAGTTCAGAAACTTAAGCATTATTTCTTAGCTCACGATGTTCATCTTCTTGCTCGTATGAATCCTATCAAGTTTCTCCTTGAAAAATATGTTCTCACTGACCGATTAGTACGATGGCAAAGCTTCCTTTCTCAATTTGATATCATCTACATTCAGCAAAAATCGATTAAAGGCTATGCCATAGCAGAACATCTTGCTCATCACCCTCTCCCTATATTTGACCATGTTTGCTCGGAGTTTCCATATGAGGAACTAATGTCCATCAATCAGTCCGATTCGATGTGGACATTACATTTTGATGGAGCTTGGAATTCACAAGGAAAGGGTATTGACATTGTTCTCCTATCACCGGAGGGTATCACTATTCCACTCGCCTCTCAGCTCGCATTTCCAGTTACAAATAATATAGCTGAGTATGAGGCTCTTCTGGTCGGTCTGCAGGCTGCTCATCAGTTCGGTGTTACCCAATTACGGATTGTAGGTGATAGTCAGCTTATTCTTCGCCAAGTGCTTACCAAATGCCGCACGCTCAATCCCAAACTTAAACCCTATCAGGAACTGGCTTCTGCTTATGTCAAGCTTTTCACCAAACTAATCTTTGTCCACGTTAGTCGAAATCACAACATTCTAGTTGATGCACTCGCTTCCCTTGCTTCCTCCTTGGTATTCCTTCCCGAAAGGGACTTCCATTCGATCATTGTTCACAAGCATCTCACTCCTGCTATCAAAGATCCAACGTTCCTTAGTGCTAAGGAGGAGGTGCTCAAGAAGTTTAAGGAAGGTGGAATCTTTGAGAATAAAGAGATCATGCTGTTAGATCTAGAAGAAGAGATGGCTGACGAAGAGAAGCCGTGGTGATGTGAAACAAATGCCGAAGTCGATTCTGTCCGGTTCTGGAATCTGTGACCAGCAGCTGTTGAAGTGGCTGTGAATCGCACTCTGGAATTTTGCCGGAGGCGCGGTTGGTGCCGTTGGCTTCGTAACAGGGTAGGGATACAGCACAATTTTTCTGAATTTTGGTTCCGCCCGAACCTGGTCGCCACGGACGACTGAGCGGGGACCCCGTTCTGGTTCTGTGCAGGGGCAGCTTCTGAACAGCGGCTTGACAGGGACACCACGAGCAACCCCGAACTCCGTTTGGTGCGCGGCAGGTGGCGTTGGAATCGTGGGGATGACTACTTTCCAGCGGCACTGGTCTCGCCTCAGTCGGATGTCGGTGTGGACGTGCAGGTCCCGTTGAGTGGGGACTGGTCGGAGGAGACAGACAGGAGGCAGAATGGGGTCGTCGGGGTATAAAATTTGTAACTCTGGCCACCGACCTCTGATTGCGGTTCTGTCTTCTGATACCGGTAGCTGATTTGAGGATGGAGAACTTTGATGAAGATTCTGGAGCCTGAATCCTTCAAGAAGAGGTCGTGGTTGCTGCCCCAAACCGCTTCAGGTTGCTGTCAGGCCTTCTCTGCGCAGTCGGGGAAGAAAGTCCCTTGTGGGCGGCCACGAACTCGGATCGACACGATTCCAACTCGCTTGCGAAGAGGACTTGTGGACGATCAACTTTGCTGAAGACCTTGGATGCAGACTCCACCTGGAACGAGCTGGAAGTTACTCTGCAAATTGGGCCAGAAGCTGCCTGCGGGTTTGGGATGGGCTTGTGGAGTGGGGGCTAAGTTTAGTGGTGGTGTTTGTGGGTGTAAGCTATGGGGATAGTGGGTGGACGTGGTTGGGGTTGCAGGGGGTTGTCTTGAGGCTGTGGAAAGGGGTGCAGTGCGTGTATGACGGGAACGGAGGTAGCGTGGGCGTATGAGGTAATAGCGTGGCCGGGAGGAAGAAGCTTAGAGGGTGAGGCAAGGAAGGTAGACTGCCGCAGCAGTGAAAGATTGGGTTAGAAGACAGGAGGAACTGGGGAACGGGAAGTTCGGCCAAGCTGTGGGGGTGAGCGGAAGATGCTGGTGGCTGGAGGAGAAGGGAGGAATGAAGGGCATCAACACCCGTGGCAAGGAGGGAAGAACTGGGCATCTCACCCGTGGAGAGGGAAGGAAGAACAGGCACTCACGGCCATGGGAATTAAAAGAGGGGGGGGGGAAGAAGATAAAGGAGGGGAGGGCCCCTCCTACGTGGGCATCACATGGGGGTTCCAAAAATAAGATTTCATTCACTGTTTTTCCACCGTGGGATACAAGACTCTTATATAGGCATACAAGGAAGATTAAGAGACACTTACCACTTAGTATCATGACTTCCTAGGAATACTAAAAGACACCCTATCGGAAACATCAAAATACATAATAAGACTCCTTAACACTTAATACCTTCTTATCATGATTCCCTAGGAATACTTAAAGACACCGAAAGACTAAAATACATAATAAGACTCTTTTATTGTGAATAAAATTTCATAGAGATGACCCATTAGGCCCATGTATACGGCCCAATAAAATGAGACGATTAGCATGGAATGGCCCATTTGATTGCATTTGTTGATGAAGCTGCTTGCCGATCACTCGGAGATGCTTGTTCCGTCAAACTTCCTGACTCGGAGAAGGTTCAGCTCAGATTTTGTGTAAACTGTCGATCTCATCAAACCCACAAAGCTCGTGAATTTTGAATCTTGAACTGAGATTTCCATCATACTCCTCCGCTTGGAGGAGGTTCGACCTCGAACCTCAAAGCTCAGGATCTCGGTCCGATGGGACGGCCCGATTCCCTAAGCTCTGATACCACTTGATGTGAAACAAATGCCGAAGTCGATTCTGTCCGGTTCTGGAATCTGTGACCAGCAGCTGTTGAAGTGGCTGTGGATCGCACTCTGGAATTTTTCCGGAGGCGCGGTTGGTGCCGTTGGCTTCGTAACAGGGTAGGGATACAGCACAATTTTTCTGAATTTTGGTTCCGCCCGAACCTGGTCGCCACGGACGACTGAGCGGGGACCCCGTTCTGGTTCTGTGCAGGGGCAGCTTCTGAACAGCGGCTTGACAGGGACACCACGAGCAACCCCGAACTCCGTTTGGTGCGCGGCAGGTGGCGTTGGAATCGTGGGGACGACTACTTTCCAGCGGCAATGGTCTCGCCTCAGTCGGATGTCGGTGTGGACGTGCAGGTCCCGTTGAGTGGGGACTGGTCGGAGGAGACAGACAGGAGGCAGAATGGGGTCGTCGGGGTATAAAATTTGTAACTCTGGCCACCGACCTCTGATTGCGGTTCCGTCTTCTGATCCCGGTAGCTGACTTGAGGATGGAGAACTTTGATGAAGATCCTGGAGCCTGAATCCTTCAAGAAGAGGTCGTGGTTGCTGCCCCAAACCGCTTCAGGTCGCTGTCAGGCCTTCTCTGCGCAGTCGGGGAAGAAAGTCCCTTGTGGGCGGCCACGAACTCGGATCGACACGATTCCAACTCGCTTGCGAAGAGGACTTGTGGACGATCAACTTTGCTGAAGACCTTGGATGCAGACTCCACCTGGAACGAGCTGGAAGTTACTCTGCAAATTGGGCCAGAAGCTGCCTGCGGGTTTGGGATGGGCTTGTGGAGTGGGGGCTAAGTTTAGTGGTGGTGTTTGTGGGTGTAAGCTATGGGGATAGTGGGTGGACGTGGTTGGGGTTGCAGGGGGTTGTCTTGAGGCTGTGGAAAGGGGTGCAGTGCGTGTATGACGGGAACGGAGGTAGCGTGGGCGTATGAGGTAATAGCGTGGCCGGGAGGAAGAAGCTTAGAGGGTGAGGCAAGGAAGGTAGACTGCCGCAGCAGTGAAAGATTGGGTTAGAAGACAGGAGGAACTGGGGAACGGGAAGTTCGGCCAAGCTGTGGGGGTGAGCGGAAGATGCTGGTGGCTGGAGGAGAAGGGAGGAATGAAGGGCATCAACACCCGTGGCAAGGAGGGAAGAACTGGGCATCTCACCCGTGGAGAGGGAAGGAAGAACAGGCACTCACGGCCATGGGAATTAAAAGAGGGGGGGGGGAAGAAGATAAAGGAGGGGAGGGCCCCTCCTACGTGGGCATCACATGGGGGTTCCAAAAATAAGATTTCATTCACTATTTTTCAAATGAAAGATACATGACTCTTTTATAGACTCTCAAAGAAGACCAAAAGACACTATCCTAAACACTTAATGTCTACTTATTATAGTTCTCTTGGGGAGACCAAAAGACACTATCCTAAACACTTAATGTCTACTTATTATAGTTCTCTTGGGGAGACCAAAAGACACTATCCTAAACACTTAATGTCTACTCATTATAGTTCTCTTGGGGAGACTAAAAGACACTCTATTGGAAGACTTAAAGACAAAAATATGAAAGGACTATTACATAATTGCTACGGACATAACCCATAAGGCCCATAAAGAGGCCCATTTATCATGAGACAAATAGATTGGCCATTTGATTGTGTTGATGAAGTTGATTGCCGATCCCCGTCAAATTTTTAAATTTTGAATCTTGAACCGAGGATTCCATCAAAAGCCTAGAATGATGTGAAACAAATGCCGAAGTCGATTCTGTCCGGTTCTGGAATCTGTGACCAGCAGCTGTTGAAGTGGCTGTGGATCGCACTCTGGAATTTTGCCGGAGGCGCGGTTGGTGCCGTTGGCTTCGTAACAGGGTAGGGATACAGCACAATTTTTCTGAATTTTGGTTCCGCCCGAACCTGGTCGCCACGGACGACTGAGCGGGGACCCCGTTCTGGTTCTGTGCAGGGGCAGCTTCTGAACAGCGGCTTGACAGGGACACCACGAGCAACCCCGAACTCCGTTTGGTGCGCGGCAGGTGGCGTTGGAATCGTGGGGACGACTACTTTCCAGCGGCAATGGTCTCGCCTCAGTCGGATGTCGGTGTGGACGTGCAGGTCCCGTTGAGTGGGGACTGGTCGGAGGAGACAGACAGGAGGCAGAATGGGGTCGTCGGGGTATAAAATTTGTAACTCTGGCCACCGACCTCTGATTGCGGTTCCGTCTTCTGATCCCGGTAGCTGACTTGAGGATGGAGAACTTTGATGAAGATCCTGGAGCCTGAATCCTTCAAGAAGAGGTCGTGGTTGCTGCCCCAAACCGCTTCAGGTCGCTGTCAGGCCTTCTCTGCGCAGTCGGGGAAGAAAGTCCCTTGTGGGCGGCCACGAACTCGGATCGACACGATTCCAACTCGCTTGCGAAGAGGACTTGTGGACGATCAACTTTGCTGAAGACCTTGGATGCAGACTCCACCTGGAACGAGCTGGAAGTTACTCTGCAAATTGGGCCAGAAGCTGCCTGCGGGTTTGGGATGGGCTTGTGGAGTGGGGGCTAAGTTTAGTGGTGGTGTTTGTGGGTGTAAGCTATGGGGATAGTGGGTGGACGTGGTTGGGGTTGCAGGGGGTTGTCTTGAGGCTGTGGAAAGGGGTGCAGTGCGTGTATGACGGGAACGGAGGTAGCGTGGGCGTATGAGGTAATAGCGTGGCCGGGAGGAAGAAGCTTAGAGGGTGAGGCAAGGAAGGTAGACTGCCGCAGCAGTGAAAGATTGGGTTAGAAGACAGGAGGAACTGGGGAACGGGAAGTTCGGCCAAGCTGTGGGGGTGAGCGGAAGATGCTGGTGGCTGGAGGAGAAGGGAGGAATGAAGGGCATCAACACCCGTGGCAAGGAGGGAAGAACTGGGCATCTCACCCGTGGAGAGGGAAGGAAGAACAGGCACTCACGGCCATGGGAATTAAAAGAGGGGGGGGGGAAGAAGATAAAGGAGGGGAGGGCCCCTCCTACGTGGGCATCACATGGGGGTTCCAAAAATAAGATTTCATTCACTGTTTTTCAAATGAAAGATACATGACTCTTTTATAGACTCTCAAAGAAGACCAAAAGACACTATCCTAAACACTTAATGTCTACTTATTATAGTTCTCTTGGGGAGACCAAAAGACACTATCCTAAACACTTAATGTCTACTTATTATAGTTCTCTTGGGGAGACCAAAAGACACTATCCTAAACACTTAATGTCTACTCATTATAGTTCTCTTGGGGAGACTAAAAGACACTCTATTGGAAGACTTAAAGACAAAAATATGAAAGGACTATTACATAATTGCTACGGACATAACCCATAAGGCCCATAAAGAGGCCCATTTATCATGAGACAAATAGATTGGCCATTTGATTGTGTTGATGAAGTTGATTGCCGATCCCCGTCAAATTTTTAAATTTTGAATCTTGAACCGAGGATTCCATCATACTCCTCCGCTTGGAGGAGGTTCGACCTCGAACCTCAAAGCTCAGGATCTCGGTCCGATGGGACGGCCCGATTCCCTAAGCTCTGATACCACTTGATGTGAAACAAATGCCGAAGTCGATTCTGTCCGGTTCTGGAATCTGTGACCAGCAGCTGTTGAAGTGGCTGTGGATCGCACTCTAGAATTTTTCCGGAGGCGCGGTTGGTGCCGTTGGCTTCGTAACAGGGTAGGGATACAGCACAATTTTTCTGAATTTTGGTTCCGCCCGAACCTGGTCGCCACGGACGACTGAGCGGGGACCCCGTTCTGGTTCTGTGCAGGGGCAGCTTCTGAACAGCGGCTTGACAGGGACACCACGAGCAACCCCGAACTCCGTTTGGTGCGCGGCAGGTGGCGTTGGAATCGTGGGGACGACTACTTTCCAGCGGCAATGGTCTCGCCTCAGTCGGATGTCGGTGTGGACGTGCAGGTCCCGTTGAGTGGGGACTGGTCGGAGGAGACAGACAGGAGGCAGAATGGGGTCGTCGGGGTATAAAATTTGTAACTCTGGCCACCGACCTCTGATTGCGGTTCCGTCTTCTGATCCCGGTAGCTGACTTGAGGATGGAGAACTTTGATGAAGATCCTGGAGCCTGAATCCTTCAAGAAGAGGTCGTGGTTGCTGCCCCAAACCGCTTCAGGTCGCTGTCAGGCCTTCTCTGCGCAGTCGGGGAAGAAAGTCCCTTGTGGGCGGCCACGAACTCGGATCGACACGATTCCAACTCGCTTGCGAAGAGGACTTGTGGACGATCAACTTTGCTGAAGACCTTGGATGCAGACTCCACCTGGAACGAGCTGGAAGTTACTCTGCAAATTGGGCCAGAAGCTGCCTGCGGGTTTGGGATGGGCTTGTGGAGTGGGGGCTAAGTTTAGTGGTGGTGTTTGTGGGTGTAAGCTATGGGGATAGTGGGTGGACGTGGTTGGGGTTGCAGGGGGTTGTCTTGAGGCTGTGGAAAGGGGTGCAGTGCGTGTATGACGGGAACGGAGGTAGCGTGGGCGTATGAGGTAATAGCGTGGCCGGGAGGAAGAAGCTTAGAGGGTGAGGCAAGGAAGGTAGACTGCCGCAGCAGTGAAAGATTGGGTTAGAAGACAGGAGGAACTGGGGAACGGGAAGTTCGGCCAAGCTGTGGGGGTGAGCGGAAGATGCTGGTGGCTGGAGGAGAAGGGAGGAATGAAGGGCATCAACACCCGTGGCAAGGAGGGAAGAACTGGGCATCTCACCCGTGGAGAGGGAAGGAAGAACAGGCACTCACGGCCATGGGAATTAAAAGAGGGGGGGGGGAAGAAGATAAAGGAGGGGAGGGCCCCTCCTACGTGGGCATCACATGGGGGTTCCAAAAATAAGATTTCATTCACTGTTTTTCAAATGAAAGATACATGACTCTTTTATAGACTCTCAAAGAAGACCAAAAGACACTATCCTAAACACTTAATGTCTACTTATTATAGTTCTCTTGGGGAGACCAAAAGACACTATCCTAAACACTTAATGTCTACTTATTATAGTTCTCTTGGGGAGACCAAAAGACACTATCCTAAACACTTAATGTCTACTCATTATAGTTCTCTTGGGGAGACTAAAAGACACTCTATTGGAAGACTTAAAGACAAAAATATGAAAGGACTATTACATAATTGCTACGGACATAACCCATAAGGCCCATAAAGAGGCCCATTTATCATGAGACAAATAGATTGGCCATTTGATTGTGTTGATGAAGTTGATTGCCGATCCCCGTCAAATTTTTAAATTTTGAATCTTGAACCGAGGATTCCATCATACTCCTCCGCTTGGAGGAGGTTCGACCTCGAACCTCAAAGCTCAGGATCTCGGTCCGATGGGACGGCCCGATTCCCTAAGCTCTGATACCACTTGATGTGAAACAAATGCCGAAGTCGATTCTGTCCGGTTCTGGAATCTGTGACCAGCAGCTGTTGAAGTGGCTGTGGATCGCACTCTAGAATTTTTCCGGAGGCGCGGTTGGTGCCGTTGGCTTCGTAACAGGGTAGGGATACAGCACAATTTTTCTGAATTTTGGTTCCGCCCGAACCTGGTCGCCACGGACGACTGAGCGGGGACCCCGTTCTGGTTCTGTGCAGGGGCAGCTTCTGAACAGCGGCTTGACAGGGACACCACGAGCAACCCCGAACTCCGTTTGGTGCGCGGCAGGTGGCGTTGGAATCGTGGGGACGACTACTTTCCAGCGGCAATGGTCTCGCCTCAGTCGGATGTCGGTGTGGACGTGCAGGTCCCGTTGAGTGGGGACTGGTCGGAGGAGACAGACAGGAGGCAGAATGGGGTCGTCGGGGTATAAAATTTGTAACTCTGGCCACCGACCTCTGATTGCGGTTCCGTCTTCTGATCCCGGTAGCTGACTTGAGGATGGAGAACTTTGATGAAGATCCTGGAGCCTGAATCCTTCAAGAAGAGGTCGTGGTTGCTGCCCCAAACCGCTTCAGGTCGCTGTCAGGCCTTCTCTGCGCAGTCGGGGAAGAAAGTCCCTTGTGGGCGGCCACGAACTCGGATCGACACGATTCCAACTCGCTTGCGAAGAGGACTTGTGGACGATCAACTTTGCTGAAGACCTTGGATGCAGACTCCACCTGGAACGAGCTGGAAGTTACTCTGCAAATTGGGCCAGAAGCTGCCTGCGGGTTTGGGATGGGCTTGTGGAGTGGGGGCTAAGTTTAGTGGTGGTGTTTGTGGGTGTAAGCTATGGGGATAGTGGGTGGACGTGGTTGGGGTTGCAGGGGGTTGTCTTGAGGCTGTGGAAAGGGGTGCAGTGCGTGTATGACGGGAACGGAGGTAGCGTGGGCGTATGAGGTAATAGCGTGGCCGGGAGGAAGAAGCTTAGAGGGTGAGGCAAGGAAGGTAGACTGCCGCAGCAGTGAAAGATTGGGTTAGAAGACAGGAGGAACTGGGGAACGGGAAGTTCGGCCAAGCTGTGGGGGTGAGCGGAAGATGCTGGTGGCTGGAGGAGAAGGGAGGAATGAAGGGCATCAACACCCGTGGCAAGGAGGGAAGAACTGGGCATCTCACCCGTGGAGAGGGAAGGAAGAACAGGCACTCACGGCCATGGGAATTAAAAGAGGGGGGGGGGAAGAAGATAAAGGAGGGGAGGGCCCCTCCTACGTGGGCATCACATGGGGGTTCCAAAAATAAGATTTCATTCACTGTTTTTCAAATGAAAGATACATGACTCTTTTATAGACTCTCAAAGAAGACCAAAAGACACTATCCTAAACACTTAATGTCTACTTATTATAGTTCTCTTGGGGAGACCAAAAGACACTATCCTAAACACTTAATGTCTACTTATTATAGTTCTCTTGGGGAGACCAAAAGACACTATCCTAAACACTTAATGTCTACTCATTATAGTTCTCTTGGGGAGACTAAAAGACACTCTATTGGAAGACTTAAAGACAAAAATATGAAAGGACTATTACATAATTGCTACGGACATAACCCATAAGGCCCATAAAGAGGCCCATTTATCATGAGACAAATAGATTGGCCATTTGATTGTGTTGATGAAGTTGATTGCCGATCCCCGTCAAATTTTTAAATTTTGAATCTTGAACCGAGGATTCCATCACGTGGTATTATGAAATTGCTAAGTATTGCCAGGATCAATCTTATCCTAAAGCGGCCACGACTGAAGAGAAGAAATCCATTAGAAGAGTTGCTCAGAGATACACCATGGTCGGAGGTATGCTTTACAGAAGAGGTCTCACCGGAATTTTGCTTAGGTACCTCGACGATGATGAATCTTGGAAGGTTGTGGAAGAGGCACATTCAGGGATGTGTCGTGGTCATGTCAATAGCCAGATGCTAGCTAAGAAAATCCTTAGATTAGGCTTCTATTGGCCCACTCTAGAAGAGGATTGTTCTATCTATGTTCGAAGGTGTGTCAAGTGTCAACTACACGCCGATAAAATTCATTCTCCTACTTTTTCACTCCATCCTATGTCCTCCCCATGACCTTTTTCCATGTGGGCTTTCGATATCATCGGACCTCTTGGTGATTCAAACATCCTCACAAAACCAAAATCATTTATACTCACGGCCACAGAGTACTTCACCAAGTGGGCGGAAGCGGAAGCATATGCGGAGATCAAAGCATCAACCGTCTGCATGTTCATAATGAAGAATGTCATTGCAAGGTTCGGCATCCCGAGTACCATCATCACTGATAATGGATCACAATTTATCTCTCAAGAGCTTCAGGACCTCTGCAACAGGTATAACATTGCATTGCATCATTCATATCCTTATTATCCACAATGCAATGGTCAAGCAGAGGCAACCAATAAAACTTTGATCAAAATTATCAATAAAACATTTGAGGCTAATAAATTCGTGGATTGGCCAGAGAAGCTGGTTGAAGCTTTTTGGGCCTACCGCACTTCCATTCGTACTCCTACTCGGCAAACCCCTTTTGCCCTCACTAATGGAATGGAGGCGGTAGTTCCTTATGAGAGTCTTATTTCTTTTCTTAGAGTACAATTAGACAAGGAATTCTCTATTGATGAACGTCGTGAATCTCTCCTTGCCCAGTTGGAGCTCTCAGATGAGAAGGGTTTGCCCGCCGCCGAGCATGCGCGCGTTTATCAAAATAGGCTTTCACGTTTTTATCAAAAGAAAACTATTGAGAGAAATTTTAAAGTTGGAGAAATGGTAATTAAAAGAATTTTTGTAAAACCGGGAAGACCTCGTTCAAAACTTCAACCAAATTGGGAAGGGTCTTACATAATAAAAGAAGTTTATCCTGGCAACGCTTATAAATTGATTAACGCCGAAGGGGAAGAACTGGCTCACCCTTGGAACGGTCTATATTTGAAGAAGTATTACCCTTAAGTCTTGGAAAAAAAGAAAAAAAATTAAAAAGAAAAAATTGAAAATTGCAGGCTGGCATGGTGCATAGGCCGCGAGACCTGAAAAATTAAAGTCCTTAATTCATTCTTCAGTCTTGATGGTTTAACCTTGGGGTCAATACTTACACACACCACACGCTTACTCCTAAACTCGAGCGGTCAAAAATTCAAGGAAGGTCAGAGCCAAACTAAGGGTGTAAAAACTTCACATATTCTCTTCTCTTCGGTTCACGAGAGGGAGTATGAGTCACTGGATGCTAACCAAGCCTACCCGCCGCCCTAGTAGGTGGAAGTCAGGGTCCAAAAGGGAACCACAAATGCTATAAAGCCCAAGTACAATTATGTTTTTTTACTTGTTTTCAAGAAAAAAAAAGAAAAGAAGTGTGAAGGTCGCAAAAGAAAAGCATGTCAAGAGGGCAAAGTCCCCGCAGGTAAAAGAGCAACAAAAATTTCCCAAAGCCGAAGACTGAACCCCAACAGGCATTAGGGTAGGCGAGGAAAGTTTCCCAGTTCTCCGAAACCTCTCGTAAGCTTCCTCAACTTATTCTTCATTTTCCCCATCATGGTATGTTTTAAGCTCAAAGAATGGCAAAGACCGACTAAGAAGGATGGGCCGCAAGAGGATATGAGAAAAGCACAAGTTATTAGCACATTGGCCCTTCGTTAAATCATTTAAGAAAGATTAATGAATTTAAGATGGTGATTGTGTAAGGTTTTAAGATCTTTTGTACCATGCTAGGCCTCATAAAATAAATAAATAAATAAATAAAATAAAATAATGGTTTTTCAATTAACGCCTCCACACTGGGACGTCATTTCAATAATTAGCGTCCGTCCACAGGTCGTCATTTTCATAATAAAATAAAATGAAAAAATGGTTTTTTAATTAACGCCCGTGTGATAGGGCGTCAATTCCTTGATTGACGCCTCGGGTAGGGTCGTCATTTTAGATAAAAGAAAAGAAAGAAGGAAAAAAGTGAAAAAGAGAAAAGAGAAAAGAGAAACAATAAAAGGAGAAAAAAAGAGAAAAAATAAAAAAATAAAGATAAAAATAAAAATAAGCCCACTGCTCTTCCCAATATCATGTCATTTGCTTGGTTGCATTCTTGTGTGGGCATCTTTTATTTTAAGTTTTCATTTGCTTGCTTGCATGTTGCATTTTCCTTATAAATTTGATTATTCGCCTTAATTAATTAAAGGCTTGGCCCCTTGACCCGTCATCAAGGTCAAAGTAGTGACAACCCTTTACTTATTAAGCAAGGGGCCAAGCCGGACAGATGAATTAATCTGTTTGTTTAAAGTGTGGACTACAGGCACAGGGCAAGGAACAAGAGAAAGGAAAAGCAAACACAAGTACACAAATGTCCACAAAACTCAGGTAACTCAAAAATCTCATATACATATAAATAAATATCTGAGTACAAAAGTAGGAAGGTGGAAGAATACAAGTCTCTCTCTCTCTCTCAGCTCTCACCTCCACCCTCCTCTCTTTTACTCTCTACCTCCCCGTCGCCCTGATGAGGTGCTCGTGGAGGGGGCATGGACCCCCGGGAAGTGCCAGGAGCTCGTGCCTGCTCCTCCGCCTCGTTCCTCTGCAGGGCAGAGGAACTAGCTAAGTACGTAGTGCTGGCAAAGGTGCTCGAGTGCCCCGCAGCTTGTGCCCGCTCGCGTCCCCTCTGGAGTCGCTCCTCGGTCACCCGCAGATGCTCCTGCACTCCGCCCAGCTGCGTCCTCAGGTCTACAAGCTCGCGCTCACACGCTCTGTGCTCCTCTCTCTCTCGGGCGCGCTGCCTACGCTCCATGTCGAGGATGACCCTCAGCTCGGTCAGGTCTCGGGGCAGCTCCTCTCGCCGCCTCAGCGTTCCATCGAGCTCCGCGACTCGCTGCTCGCGGATGGCAAGCTCGGTCCCGACTAGTGCTGCCTGGGTGAGCGCCTCCTATTGCTTTGTAGTCTGCATCATTCGAACAATCATTAGTTTCACATTTAATTCAATATCATAAAAAACTGAAATAAAATTTGTTGACTTACCGGTGTGGCGAGGTCGCGGTCTGTCGCCTCATCCCGTGCCACTGCTCCAGCGAGCAATCCCTACAAGGAATCCACCACAATGCTCAAGTCCCTCGAGCTGGAGGCTCCTCCTGTCTCCCTCGTCGCTGCTCCCTACTGGGCACGCTGCATTCATTAAAATTGTTAGTGGCTAATCATTAATAATTCAGGAAATCATTTGCATATGGACAATTAAAAACACTCACTAGGGTATCCAAGTCTGCCCATGTGGCTGCCAGCAGGGCCTCTAGGTTGTGAAGATGGACTTGCATGTCCATCGCCGCAATGTCCCGTGCATCCTGCATTCATCACACATATCAGTTGCATAATAGGCATATATCATTTACAGAAAAAAATATAAAAAATGCATACATACATACCCCTCTAACCGTCATCTGGGGTCGGCCGACGTAGACCTCCCAGTAGCGCCTGAGTTACTCGGAGCTGTCCACCGCCTGGGAAGTGACCCGTGTCCCGCCGTGCTGCCAGTCGGCGTACTAGTCCGCAAACCGGATCCTCCAGTCGGTCACCTTCGTACGACCGCGAGTCTTTCTGCCAATCCCACGAGGCTCTCCAACCTTGACCCACTCCTGGTGAAGGCCGAGGGTCCTCATCACCAGTCTAAGCCGTAGCGGCTCGATCTCGTTCAGACAGTGGAGCCACAGCTCGTGCCCAAAACGAGGTCGGCCCGCTATGACCCAAGACTGACCCTCCTCGGTCATATCCTGGTAGGGCCTCCAAACCACCTGCATTCACATCATGGCATCATATATCATTCATATGCATATCATTTCATCATATTTTATAAGGCAGGAAATAAAAGGAAATTGCATCATATTTAACATGCGTACCAGTGAGGCGGGGTAGTAACGGAACTCCCGCCGGAGAACACGCAACTCGTAGGCGTGTGGCGCTCCAGTCATCAAGGGCAACCAGCATCGTGCTAGTGGGATAGCACCCTCATCTCTGGGTCGGGGGTCGACGCGGTCCATCGGCATGTATAAGTGGCTCTACACCTGTATCGATCAATTACATTAGTAAACATTCATATGCATAATCATAATCATAAGCATTTAAATAAACAAAAAAAAACATGCATACCTGAACAAAAGATGAAAAGCCACTGACAGTAGTCTCTAGACCTGTCCCCGTGGACAGACCAGCTATCAGGTGCGCCAGCAGGGCAGCTCCCCACGCGTATCTGCCGACGCTCTCTAAGTCCTCGAGGATGCCCAAAAATCGGCTGTTGATGATGTCCCCCTTCGTGCCGAGCAATAGCCTCCCCAGCATCAGAAATGGAAATCTCCTCAGATCTCAGTCCACTCGCTCCCTCTGAGCCGGGTCCTGGCAATAGGCAGCTTGGGCTCTCCCTATCAACCTCTACGAAAACTGCTCCAGGGACTCTCTCGATCTCTGCCTAGAGTCCCCTAACCCCATAGCTATGGTCAGATCTGTGCGATAGATAGTCTTGCACTCCCTATGAGTCTCTGCTATCGTCTCTAGCCCTAACAGTCTCTGGGCTAACTCACAATAATCGAGAAGGGTCACTCCGCTGACTGCCTCCCCATCTACTCTCAACCCGGTGATCCGGGCGATGTCCTCCAAACTCGGAACCATATGTCCCCAGGGCATCAGAAATGCCCGGCTAGTCCTATCCCATCTCTCTCTAAGGACCTGGATCAAGGGTAGGTCGGGGCGGACGGGCTCTATGCTAAGGAAAGGACCAAACCCCATGGCCTCTACTCTAGCCCTCTGAAAATCTGGTAGTCTATAATAAGCTGCCTGGACATGGACCCATGAGATCCGAGTCCTCATCAATCCCTGCCAAATAAAAAAAGAACATAAATATATTCATATGTGCTAATGGAAATTTATTTACTCTTAATTTTTCTTTACTATCTGAATTGACGACCAGGCTGTGGCCGTCAATTGATGAATTGACACCCCTATGGGGGGCGCTATTTCTGGGGGTGTTTTCGGTGTTAATATTTTCCATGACAAAAAAAATAAAATTGACGACCACCATGTGGCCGTCGTATGCTGAATTGACGCCCCTGTGGGAGGCGTTGTTTTCATGGGTTGTTTTTGAACCGAAATTAAAAAAATGGACATATTAAAAATAAAAATGACAGGAAAATAATAGAAAATGATAAATAAATATCATGGTTTTTAAATAACGACATGGTTCAGGGCGTGATTTCATGAATTATCTATTTTTAAAAAATAAAAATAAAAATGAAATGAATTGACGACCTGAGGTAGGTCGTTGTTTGAATTGACGGCACCCCCAGGGGCGTCATTTGACTGGTTTTCTGGTTTTTTGGTTCTCCCTTCACCGAGGGCTATGGAAATTGTAGAAAATGGAAAAAAATGGAAGGGCTAGGGTAGAGGACCTACCTTGCTTCGCTCCGGTGCCATTAGCCCTCTACGGAGTGGTTGCCAAGGACGGGGAGCCGTTGCCACTTCCGGTGCCTCTTCTTCTTCCTCTTCGTCTTCTTCCCCATCATCTTCCTCATCATCGTCTTCGACATCCTCTTCTTCATCTTCGCCGTCCTCTTCGTTTCCTTCTTCGTCATCTCCTTCGCCTTCTTCATCATCTCCTTCTTCTTCGATTTCTTCTCCTCCGCCGTGCTCCGCCGGTGGTGCTTCTCCGGTCGCCGCGGGAGGAACTTCCTCCTCGGTGGGTTGGTCATCAACGAGGTCGACGACGTTGGGGGCCATGACCCTTTGACTTTTGCCGGAGCCTGCCATGGGATAGGGTTAGAATGGAGAGAGAGAGAGAGGAAGATGAGATAGAGGGAGAAATGGAAGAATGAAGGGCTGCGGGTTAGGATTCGTAGCAATGAAAGAGAGGAAGAAGAAAGAAAAGGGTGTAAACGAAGGAAGGAGAAGAAGAGAGGAAAAGTGCGTAGTTATGTTCGAAAAGAATTGATGCCATGAGGAGCATCGTCATTTTGATTATTAATGGCTTGGGTCAAGGCGTCATTTCAGAATCTGACGGCAACGATAGAAGTCGTCATTTAACATTGCATGAGAATCTGTGCTGTTGTCAGAGCATTAATGGAAAAATTTGATTGATGTGACGAGTGTAATGATTACTGTTTGTAATTGACGACAACGTGCGAAGGCGTCAGTTCTTTAAGGCACGACGTATGTTGAGGTGTCATTTTGAAAAATTAACAGAATGTCAGAAAAGAATTTAAAGCGAATGAACGCCTAGTTGTGGGGCGTCAATTAATCAACGCCAGTGTGAGAAGGCGTCAATCGCGGTTTTTATTTATTTTCGAGGAAACTGATTAATATAGATTGACGACGTGGTCGAAGGCGCTGTTTGATGAATTGACAGCAGGAGGTCTGTCGCAGCTTAGAACAGAAAGGCCGAAACTGATTAGAATTAAGAATAATTGATCATATAAAATGCTTTTTTGGCTCAATTAAGGAAAAATCATTTATTTCATTAAAGAAAAGCATTAATACATCAATGAGCCACTTTGGGTCTCAATCCCCTAAGAGCTATTACATAAGTCTTCCATTGCTCCTTGTCTTCTTCAATCCTCTCTATGGGTTGGTGTAGCTTGTTGATCCTCCAAAGAGCTTGGATAGTCTTGATCTCCTCTTCATCCTCATTTGTGCAAAGATCCCTCCTCTTGATAGGTGGAAGGTGAGAAGCTTCTTCAAAGTGATGGCGTGGGAGGTCGAGTTGAGGTAGACACTGGTGAGCGTTGTAGAGGACTAGCTCGGTGGCACCCACTAGCCGGAGTTCCACTCACGATGAGAGCCTTGTGCGAATATCTTGGGTCTTGAGGAACCCCGGTGCACATGTGAAGAGATTCTTAGGCATCACCCTTAGGTGTTCTCTCCATTCCACTCTCTTCTTCACTTTTGGGACCCGATTCACCACTCTCTCACATAATCCTAGTGAACCCGTCATATAGTGGAGTGGGCTTCTAGAGAAAATTCTAGATGCTTGTTGAGTTTTTCTCACATGGGTCAAATTTTAGGTAAAGGTCTACCCAACTAGAAAGCAAGAGCATAGACCCATATAGGGGCCTTCCCATAGCTACTGAGGTGAGCCCACTACAGAGATAGGCTAGCACCGTCGGTCCTAATCTCTCTCCCTCCCAAATGCTAGCAATTGCACTCAATTGAGCTTCTTCTAAGAAATCATCCAAGCATATTACAAAGGCCTTTGTTACCTTCTCTAGCTCATCCTCCTTGGCTTGATCCATCCTCTTGTAGACCCACGCCGCAAGCTTCATAAGGTTGATGCCTTTGGTAGCTTTGATTTGGTTCACCATGTTTGAGCTTGGGATGAGGCTTGATAGCATTTCATGAGCACTTATGCTCCTTGTCATAGTGGCCATCTTCTCTTCATCTCCTTGCTTCATCTTCTTTAGGCCTAAGAGCATCTCCACTTCTTCTAGAAGTATGGTGGCCTCAAAGGTAGAAAACAAGAAAGTATGAGTGGATGGGTTCCAAATTTCTATGAGAGCTCCTATGGCAGCACAATCTAAGTGTACATCATCAAGGTGCTTTGCATGGGTTACTAATCCTAGTAGGTGCCATCAAGAGAGGTAGGCCCTCATGTCCAAGGAGAGTTTAGAGAGAAGGAGGGGAAGCCACTTGTTCATGGTATATCTCCTTGCCCCTGGTATATTTGGGTAGTCCTAAAAATAATAAAAGAAAAGAGGAGAAGAGAGAGGTTGTGATCAGAATTTGAGAAAGAAAGGGGTAGAATAGAAGTCTAGAAATCAATTGTTATACTTACTTGGCCCATGGCGATCCTCCCAATAATGTGGCCTGCAATGTCTGAAATCCTAGGAAGCCCAATCTTATGTTTCTTCAAAGGCCTTTGCATCATCCTCCTATCCATCTTCTCCTCTTTTGTTGAAGAACAAAACTTCTGTTCTGTTGTTGTTCTGTTCTCTGTTGCGGTTCTCTGTTGAAGCCGGCTAGTAGACAGCTTTCAGTCTGATGGGTTTTAATAGCAGAAGGCCACCCTTTTTATAACGATTTGAAGCTTTGTTAGCCGTTCGAGCAGTGCGATTTGAGTTTGAAAGGGAGTAGGCTTCTGGAGTTTCGTTTCTGAATAGGGAACGGAACGCCGACACTTACAGTCAATTGAGGACGGAACTGTTGGCGTCATTTTATTGAATCGCGACCCACTTAATGTCGTCATTTATCTAACGCCCTCGTATGCAGGCGTCATTTTCAGTTCGATTCCAAGTTAAACATTGAAAAGAATTGGCGACGTTATGGCTATCGTCATTTATGTTTATAGCGCCCCTTCGTGAGGTCGTCATTTCTTGAGATTGATGCTTTGAGTCATTTTATGGCTTAATGATTATTTGATAAACTTCCATTCTATATCTTGATGCATTATCATAAAATTTTTTGTTGAGTTCATGAAATCTGTTGAGCTAATGATCTTTGATGAACTTATGCACTTATATCTTGTTGAATTGATCATATAATGAATTTTGTTAAGCTAATGGTCTTTGAGCGTAGAAAAGAACAGGTTTCACGAATCTCGAGGTGCTCGGGTATGGTAACATCATTCCATCTTTTGTATTTCTCCTGTATGCATTTTTACTATATAATATCTATTCTAATATAGTATATCAACGACCTTGTGGTTCTTATAAACCTGGAATTTGAGTTCCCCTTCATCAAAAACAGTGATAATTCCATGGGATTCTTGATCACACGGATAGGCCGTTGGGTCATCTAAGGGTTGGGATGATGGTTCCACTTTCTAAGTTGATGCGCGGACAAACGGGCTTCGGCTTAGTATCAGCTTAGAGATCTGGATTCATGACCGAGTCAGGATGGTTTAGTAATATTATCCTTGATGATTTTCTATTTTTAGTTTGTTTTAATTTTTCTTTTTGCCCAGCAAGCATCATGTAGGACTTTGAGCTTTAATGATGAAAATCCTCATATTAAGCCAGTAATGAGGGTCACTTACTCCTAATTTAAGTTGACATGAGATATTCCATTCAAAGTCGAGCACGGTGTTCTCCTTGAAGCCGCTCAGGCTGGTTCCTTGAAAGCATTCATTCGCTGGATTCCTATCTCACTTGACTTTATTTTCTGCAAACCCACCTTGGTTGTAGCACGTCCACATTGGCTGGTAACCGCTCTCCAATGGTGTCTTTCCTTTCGTGCCCACGTGCACATTTCATTTCATTTATTAGCTTAGTTCCTTCATCCAGTCGATCGTTGCTTTCTAGTAATCGTCCGAAGTTGTTTCATTGAGAATCATGGAAAGATTTCCAATGCTTAGTGTCGGAGGCGTGTTACATCACACCTTGGCATATACTTTTCAGTTTGTTCCTACTTCATTCCACTTCTTGCACTTTTGCTTCATTCAATCTCACTCCCTTGTAAAGTAGACGCCAAGGCGGGGCAGCTGTAGACACGCCAAAATCGATGCTATGATGAGTAAATTTCATGTCATCACGTGATGCCCCACAGTGGACTTCAATACGGGCTTAATATGAACTTTTTCTAACTTATTTGGTATTTTTCCATGATAATCATAATTAGCACCTGGAGTCAGGGCGTCATTTAATTAACGACTGGAGGGGTGTCGTGGTTTCATAAATAAACGGCTGTTCATGCAGGCGTTATTTCTTGGTTTTTACGAAACCCAATCAAAATAAAATTCAAAGAATTGATGCCAGCTTCTAGGGTGTTGATTATTTGACTCAATTGTAAGAAGGCATCATTTCCTATTTTTTTAAATATGTAAAGTCATTTATTTCTATAATTAAACCCAAGAATCAACGACTGCATGGATGTCATCATTTTCAAATAGTGACCCCCTCCATGTCGTCATTTCAGCTTCCGTCTCCTGTTCGTCTGCTACCTTCCCAGGAAGAACCCTTCTTTGTTTTAACATCATATTCGATTGGGGAAGGGAGATCCTTGCTGGAGGATTGTTATCCTTGTTTTAATCCCATTAGAATAAGGATTTTGGCCCTATAAATACCCCATGGCTTCCTCACGCGCGAGAGGTTAAGAAGAACGCGAAAAGAACACACAAATAGCTTTTAAACATAGAGCTTGCGGTATAGAGAGAGGAGGGATTTCTTTTTTTGCAGGTTCTTCTACTGGTGGTCTTCCTCCTGGTGTTCCCCTCCGGCGGCGATTCTTCCTCCACGGGCGGGCGTTCTTCTTCCCTCAGCCGATGTTCCTTCCTACTGTGGCCAAAACACCTTTTCTTCCTCCTTTACTGCTGCGACAACATCAGTAGGACCCTATTCTCCTCTTTAGTTTATCTGCTATATATCTCATACGTGCATCTTCTTCTAGCTATTTTGCTAGAACAATCACACTTTCTCTGCATATCATATCACATGTTTGCATATCATAGCATATCTCCACTCCTTTTACTCCTCTTAGGGGTTTTTAACAAAAACACACAAGGTGTGTTCATGCCCACTTTGCATAGTTATATTTTATTAGAGCATTGATACTACACACACTTTGGCTAATCCACATATTTGCTTGTTTTATTTGTCTTGCAAGGGTAATCAAAGTAAGAACCCCCTTCATCGGTCGACCGGTAGAAGGAGGAAGGAAGAGCTCACAATCTTGCCCGCTTCTTACAAGGCACATGTGATCATCCTTTTGTTTTGAGGTAACCCCTCTGGCGATCACAATCCCTTAGAGCATCACATGCTCCTTTTATCTTTCTTCTTTATTTCCCACATGTCTTTTATGCATTAGATTTATCTTCTTCTTAAAATGTCTATGTGACACACGTTAACAGGCATGTCTTTCATCATGAGCCTATGGAAAGGGTGACATCGACCCGGCAGATTTGAAATAAATCGGTGAATATACGCTAGTCGGCCTTGCAAGGACCGCAGCTCTGACAGACTCTTCAGAGGAGGAGTTCTTGAATAGCTTTAATCTTGGATGGATCAATTTCAATGCCTCTGTGTCGAACAATGAATCCAAGGAATTTCTTGCTGGACACGCCGAAGGCGCATTTCATGGGGTTCATCTTTAGCTCATATTGACGTAGCCTTTGAAACACTACCCTCAAATCTTGCAGATGGTCTTCCTTTCTCTTGGTTTTCACCACCAGATCATCAATGTAGCACTCTACCTTCTTGTAGAGAAAGTCATCGAATATCTTTGTCATGGCTCTTTGATATGTAGCACCGGCATTCTTAAGGCCGAACGTCATACTTTTATAGTAGAATATCCCTTTTGGGGTGCGGAATGCAGTATGGACCCTGTCTTGCTTAGCGATCCAAATCTTGTTATATCCTGATGATCCGTCCATAAATGAGAGGGCTTCATGGCCTGTGGTGGCGTCTATCATCACCTCGGGGATTGGCACAGGAAAGTCATCTTTCGGGCATGCTTTGTTGAGGTCCCGAAAGTCAACACATATTCTTATCTGCCCTTTTTTCTTCTTCACGGGCACTATATTTGCAAACCATGTTGTGTATTGATTTTCTTCGACGAACCCCACATCAATGAGCATGTCAACTTCTTCATTAATTTGATTAATCAACTCGGGCCGCATCCGCCTGAGAGGCTGCTTTATAGGCTCTGCTCTTGGATTGATTGACACTAGATGTTGTGCTACATCGGGGTTCAACCCTGGCATCTCATTGTAGGTCAAGGAAAAATAGTCCTGGAACTCCATCAGAAATTGTATATACTCTCTTGTTCTCCTACTGGCAACAATGCACTGAGAAAGGTAGGTCTTGGATCCCCCTCACTTCCTAGGTTCACTTCTATCAGCTCATCGACGGTAGCTTGACCGCCGTCCTCGACTTCTAGTGGAGCTTCTTCGAGGTTTATAAAGCCTCCATTGATGTAATCTTCTTCAGCTTCAAGGGCTTCTAGCTCCCCGAGTGATGTATAAGTTGACCTCGGGCCTTTGAAGTCTAGTAGTTATTGTTGGTTTTCTTCAGATCGGCTCTCTAAGGTTAGAGGAACTTGTCCCTCAGTTTCTTTGCTCCATTGTTGAATTATTAGACTCTCCACCTAGTTTTGGTCAGCTTTGCTTTACTGTCTTGATGTCTCATCTTGTGTTTCTGACATAGGACCTTCTGCCCCCTGAGGGTCCAAAGGTAGAAATTCTTCTGTCGGGTCTACCAGGTCCTGCATGGCCCGGATTTCCTCCATTATGTGCTCAAATTTTAGGCGCTTCTTTTCTTCCTCAGAAGCTTGCTCTTCATCAGGCGTCCCTCTGTCAAATCTGGCTTCAGTTTGGAATAGATCATCCCTAGGAAGGGGCTCCTTCTAGTATTGGCATGGAGCGACTTCATCTTGTCCCCCGAAGCTTTCATAATTGTTGCAGGTCTCAGCACCACTTTCGGGGTGGTGTGTTACTTCATCGCCATATGGTGGGTAATCATCATAATCCGCCTCGAAAGGGTCTTCATGGATGAAATAGGTGGAGATAACATCTACCTTTGTCTCATAATACTCCTACAGGGTGTAGCCTAGCCCTGGGTGCCGAGTGATTTTCAGTAATTCTTTGTTGTTGTTGGGCGGATCCCATAGCTTCTGGTATTCCTTCTTCTGGCCGACAGGCTGCAGCAAGGGTATCTTCATTTTGGTAAACATCTGGGAGACCCGCTGGGTAGTATAGTCCAGACCCGATATCAGTACCATCCTGCTGGTTGCTTCCTCCGGGATTACACAGTCCTCATCATCATCACCGATAGGTTCTCCAGGGTAGAATATCATAGGGGGTTCGCCAAAACGGGGAACCTCCGTAGTCTTCACTGGTTGCACCATCTGGCATTCCAAGCTTAGCATGGGTTTAATCAGTCCAGGCAGGATCTCAACCTGTTCAAACTTTTTCTTTCACATCATCTTCTGCTTTGCCAGGGTAAGTAGCTGGTGGTGCAATTCTAGCAAAGTCCCCAGTCTGAGAAATGTGGGTGACCTCTTGTGGCTCCACGTAACCTGGGGGTGGTGGAGGGGACCATTCATCTGCTTTTGACATTGCTTTCTTCTGGCTCACATGAACTTCTTTTTTCTTCGCCCCTTAGGAGACTTCCGTATAGAACGGTGCATCAAGCATGTGACACTCATATACTTCGAAGGGATGTAGATTTGCAAACACGCTCTCTTCTTTGCCATTGTGGTAGTACTTGATACATTGGTGTAAGGTAGAGGGCACTATCTGGTATCTATGCAGCCAGGGTCGTCCCAGTAAGGCTTTGTATGTAGTATTAGAATTTATGACATAAAATTTCACCATGGTGGTGAAATCACTCAATGTGAGGTTGAACTCTGCCACTCCGAGCGGAGTTTCACATTTCTGATTGAAGCCAGCAATCCTCATATCTTTCACTTTGGTGAGGTGTAGATCAAAATAATACTTTTGATAGATGCGGTAGGGTAAGATGTTTACAACAGCTCTTGGTTCTATCAGAATCTGGCTTAGTGGCTGACAGTTGAGATGCCCCCTCATATACAGAGGCATGTTATGATTGGGGTCAGGAATTAATATGTCATCCTCCGTGAATGTAACCACTGGCCCGCAGTTAACCTCTGTCAGAAGTGCTTCATACTGAGCTGGCGACTGTAGAGCATCAATAATAGCTTGGCGAGCTTCTTCGCTCAATGAGAGGATCTCCCATATAGAAAACCTTGTGGGGAGCTCCTTTAACATCTTCATAATTCGGCCACCCACCCGGACCTTGCACAGTTGCATCTCCTCCACCCAGCGGGGTCTTGGAGGCTCATGTGGTGCTTGCGGCATGTCTTGCCCTTCTCTTGCTTCTTTCTCTTGAGGGGGCCCTTGGGAGGTCTCAGTCGGGGTAGTTATCTCTAGTATTGAGGGAAGGTTGATGTTCGCATCATCTTTCTCTTTGAACATCACGGCAGATGGTTGCCGGGGATTTTCATCTTCAGCAGTAGCATTCGGAGCCCGCTGTTTGCCTTCTATATTGGATAGGAATTCAAGGAATGACGGGGTTTCACTACCCCCTTTTGCTTTTGCATAGAGGCCTAACGGGGGAGGAATTTCAATGCCCCGGACTTCTGGCTCTGGTATCTGGTAGGGTTGCTCACCCTTGAAGATAATATTGCGGTTGGCTGGAGGTAGGCGCCCCCATCTTCTTCCAGAGCGAGTTGCATGCATCGAGGTTGAAGCCTCGGCTTGATTTGCTTCTAGTGATGGGGTGGAAGACTCCCCTTCATCTTCTTCCCCTGGCAGGGTGAACAGTGCTGATAGAGTATTACACTGCAATGTGACTATTTTCTTCTTGTTTCTTGGTTTATTCTTCTTCCGGCGCCTGGACTCGGCCGGCTTATGCCCCCAGAAGAGGTCTGCTCCAGCCTCCTCTTGCTCTTTTTCTGATTGTTCTTTGATGGTTAATTCATCTAGCTGTTCCCAGAGGACATGATCTTTCACCAATATTGGCTTTAGCTTGGGCTGTTCATACTCATCAAGCTGGTTAATGTATTATTGCAAGCATTTCACCTCGAGGCTTATCTTCTCATGAGCTGGTAGCGGAGTCTGCTTTCTCCGATTGTGAGTAAATATTCAGATAACTGGTGGTGACTCCGTTGTGTGCCACACAGGGTTTATTGTTGGCGAGGGTTGCTTCGGAGTCACACCCCGGATAGAGGCCCCTGACACTTCAGAGACTGATGGCCTTCTTTTAGTCTTAGCTGGTACTATCTGCCATCCCACTTGATCCTTGATGGGGGTAAGAAAGCAGGCTTCGTATGTATGTTATGTGCAAGTCTCAACAGCCTCTCCAGATAATTACTGGTATAGGGAAATCATATTGATAGCCTACCTCATCACTGGGGGCTCATGTGGGCGTGGGGGATCCACCTGGTGCTCTCCCATTTGTAACTCGCCCTTCTTAATCATGCTTTCCATGACGTCCTTCAAGACATAACAATTTTCAATGGCATGTCCCAGTGCCCGGTGGTACGGACAGAATAGAAGATCATCCTTCTTGGCTGCATCATCGGGTCTCTTTGGCTCAGGCAATGTTATCTTGTTGTATTTATATGCCCAGTCGAATAATGCCCATGTCGTTTCTTTGGGAAATGAATATAACTTCTTCATTTTGTTCCTCAAAGAGACACCTTCTTTCTTTTTCGTTGCCCCTGCTGGCGGAGGGGCAGCTGCAACTTTGATTTTTGTTGTCTGCTGGTCAAAGGTATTGAAATCAACAGTGTTTCAATCGCCGTTCAACAGCTTTCCCTTTCTGAATAGCAGTAATGTTGTTTGCAAGACGTTTGGATAGGAAGGTCTTGACCTCTTCCACCACACTGTTCAAACGGTCAAATGTCCTAATATCTGTTCCAATCATCTTTTCAAGCACTTCTCTTGTGAGGTTTTACTTGCATATTTGAACAGCAGCTTCCTGGTACGGAGGCCGCCTGCACCTCATGGCTAGGTTTCTCCATCTTTTAACATAATCCAGGGCCGTTTCATCTTGCCTCTGTCTGGTAGAGTATAATTCTGCCACTATAATTTCCCTTTCTATGACATGGAACCTTTCTCGGAACTTTCGCTGCATATCGGGCCAATCAGCTACAAACCCGGCTGGTAGGCTGGAATACCACTCAAAGGCCAAGCCCGTGAGGGACGAGCTGAAGAACTTCAGTAGATAAGCTTCATCAACAGCCAAGTCTCCCATGACTGTTGTATAATAAGCAATATGTTCTTTTGGGGAGCCTTGCCCATTGAATTTATGAAACTTTGGCGGCTTGTTAATGCCGGGGGGTAGTCTCCTTGCAGCATATTGTGGGGGATACGGTACCCGGTAGACATCAAAAGCTCCACAATCACCACCAGCCCTCTCAGACAACTTCATTTCTATCATCCTTTCGACCATCAGCTTATTCACCATAGTAGGATCGACAGGCTCTGGGTAGAAGTGCGCATGTTGTTGTGTAAAGGGAGTTGTCATTACAGTAGCATGTAAACTTGGCTACACTCCTGGCGGAGAGGGTTGCACTTGAAACATCGAAGGCTGAACTATCGGATGTGGCGGGAAATGTTGACACAGAGCTTTCCCGTGACTTGCTTGGTGGGAGACGGCATGTATTACCACCTCCGCAGAACTGGAGATCTCTCTTGCTAGTTCAGCAAGCTTGGAGACGGGAGTTTGTTCATTCTTCTCATTTAATTGCCTTTTAAGAGACTCGATCTTTTGCTGGTATCTTCTGAACATCATTAGGATGGTTGGGTCCAGAGCCGCAGTCATAGGCACCTCCTCTGTCATCTGACTAGACGTCTGTTGACACCCATTTTTTGCCGATAAGTTGAGTCGTTCCTCTTACTCCCATTTGTTAATGCCTTGAGTTGTCCATCGCTCATTGGGGCTATTTTTCGGGCACGTTTTGGGCCAGTTTTATGGGTAGCCTCCCTCCCTGGCTAGGCTTGCTTCAATTCTGGGCCTAATGGGCCTTGGTTTTAGTTGATTGGGCTTTTCTATAAGTTCAAGCGCCCATATACATGTACGGTTCATCCCTGACCACTCAATTATTGTGCGGTTGCCTGTGGGCCGTCCATACATTCATGGAAATTTTGGTTAATTTTCTAAATTTCCACCGACAAGTATTCATACGGTCTCCTTTTAGCCGTTCAAAATAATGGACGGACTACTAGTAGCCGTTCTTCTCCCAGAGTCCTACGCTTGGTGGTTTTCTTAGATAATTACCCAATTAATCTATTTTCACCGACAAGGCTAGAATAGTTGTTTTTTGGCCGCTCTAATTTTGAACGGTCTAATCCTAGCCGTTCATTTATGAGAGTCCAACGGTGAACTACTCGGCCGGTTCAATGGATAATTTAGATTATTTTGTGAATTGTTGAATTTTCACCGATCAGGTTGTACGGCCCAGAATGGGCCGCCCATATGGATGTGTGGTCTATCGTTAGACCGTTCATCTGCTCGATTGCTGAAGATTAGACATATTTTCTCTCTCTCCTCATGGATTTATCCCAAACTTCTTCCGATGATTTCTCCGCGAATCCTTAACCATTTCGAGTGCCATTTCTTCCAGATGAAAGATAATTGAATTATTTTCATCTTTTATTTGATAATCTCGACCTGAAAATGCTTTTAAACCCTAATTTCGAGCTAGGACTTTAGGTGTTCTATAAATAGACCCTAAAGGCTACCTTTGAAAAGGGGGGGGGGGTTTTGGTCGACGGTGAAGCCCTGCTGAATTTTTGAGCTACCTAGTACCAAGGAAGGAGGCCTTCTACGTCCATATAGGCCTCCGGTTCAGGGAGTAGTCCTAGTCTTGAGTCTTTTACATTTGATAGTCTCATTTCTTCTCATTGCATGTTTATTTCCACACATCCATTCTCTCACGTGTTCATTGTTTGCATTGTCATGCACACACCCTCCCATGTTTTCTGACGCTCTAGGGTTTTAAAAATCGCCCAGGTATCCCCCATTCAAATACTTATGTTCATTTCCCTTCATTCGAGCATTTGCTACACTCCACATTTCTAACTTGGGTTTTTCATTGTGTTCTACACTTTGTTTTGCAGGTCAGCAGCACACTAACGTGAGGCCCATCCTTTCCGGCCGGCCGGAAAGCTTGGAGGTTGGACCCTTTTGCAACTTCTGGCGTGGTGGTCTTATGCGATTCTCTACCCTCCGTTCAAGGAGACGTGCGGTGCAACATGGGCCATCCTTCTTCTTCCTACGGTCGTGATAGAACCGTTCAACTGCCAGGAGTGCTTCATCCCGCGTCCTCTGCAGCATTCTTAGATGGTCTGTCGTGTGACCGTGCATCATTATAGGCGGTTCACCCTGAGCCATATATCTTCCCAACGCTGCATACCAGGCGAGTACCTCTCCCTCTTTCCAAGGTACGGCGTGTTCATCACGTTCGGCCGTTCATTTCCCATGTTGGATGTGGTAAGATAGGCATGGGAAGGCATTAAAGAACATACGGGAGGAGAAATATATCTACACCCTTCTTTTGTGGCGATCACGGTGGGACCCCTAGTGCCGATCGTGTTAGTGACTTGCTGACCCTCTCTTTTGCTTTGTTAATCCTTTTTCTTCGAGTGGTTCCAGGTTGATCTTTGCTGGTTGCATTTTTTGTCCTCTGGAATTTGAACGGTTCTTCCAGAGAAGTCCAACCTTTGTGCGGCTGAGAGTGTACCGTTCATCTTGTTGGCACAGGTACGCCGCTGCCTTTACTCTATTGGCTTGGTTGCTGTTACACGGTTGATGCAGGTCCGTTCCAGTCATTAAGCGGCTGTCCATGGACCGCTCATCCTGGTACGCGTCTCATTTCTATCATTGTTTCATTTCCAGCGTTCTCTGATTTTCCTGTTATTTTGCCGTTACTTCCTGAATTATACGATTGTCTATAAACCGTCCTTCTCTTTGAGCAGCCTGGAGAGGGGGATTTCTGTAACCCAATTAAGAGCAGCCGAACTAGGTCTATCAGGACCAAACGAGGCTCAGCTCATCTAAGTGACAGCCCCATAGGGCCCACTTAGGCTAAAAAGCCCAATAAAGATTACTCGGGGTCTCACCCTTCCTCGGCGGCCTTTAGGCTCGGAAGGCCCGAGCGTCAGAGCGGAGGAAGACCCATGCCCGAGTTATCCCTTCATCGGGATAGAGGCAAGCGCCCTACGCCCACTCCGACCTGACTTCATCCGAGCTATGCCTATCACCCGGACAGGGTTGGCACCTTTTATGCTCGAACCGACTGAGGATTGCTTATCCACGCTGCCGTTGAGAGCCCTTGATGAGTAGGAGTTTATGAGGATAAGGGACCCATGATCCCTCAGGGCTATGAAGATCCCACGATGAGGACTTAAAGATCTGACGATGAGGACGTAACTCCCGCCTGAAACTCCTCAGCTTACTGGACTCCTATGGTGAGCACACTATATAAACCAGGGACTCCCTCCAGTGAAAGGTAAGGGCAATACATGCCTAAAATCCCCTCAGCAGGAACCACTTCACCACCTTGGTGTTGGGGGATCTCGTGCACCTCTTTCTACCTCCCTCCTTACCTTCCACCATTGCTCTACTGACTTAGGCATCGGAGGGTTTTCCCCAGGGAACCATCCCTGGGCCTCCTGATCCGTTTCCCTTTCTCTGCAGTTCACTATTCGGTGATCATCCTCCCTCGCGAGATCACGCCCCGTCATCTGGCGCCATCTGTGGGAAACGACCAAAGAGCCAGTATGGTGGGAAGATGTTCTGGGAGGAGGTACACCGGCGATAGGGGAAAGGCCATGGTGGCAGCTGGGGAAGGCCCCTCTCAAGCCTCCCAAAACCCCCCCTCCCGTGCCAGCACTCCCGCCGATGGACCGCCCCCTCCCCCCGCGGCAAGGCTGTCGCCCCCTCCCCCCGCGGCGGTAGGGCTGCCGCTTAATAGCAGCGTTGACGCCTTCCAAGCCCTCAACGTGAAACAGGGCGTCCTCGTGGAACTCATGAGGACCCAGGCAGCTAGGGATGGAAGGTCACGCGCCCCTCCGGAGAGCCCTCCCCGCTAGAACGTGTCCCAGCACACCGTCGAAGGTCGCTTCACCCTCCGAGGGCAGCAGCTTATTCGTAACAAAGCAGAAGGACCCTTGCAAGCCCCCCCTCCGGAGCAAGAGGCTTCCTCCACACCGAAACTGCGTAAGCATGGGGCACGCCATCCCCTCCCGGAGACCGAAGTCCCCAGGGAGCACCAGGAAAGCCTGCCATCACGCCCCCTCAGCCTTACGGCGCAACAACAGCCGGAGTTGTCCCTCCGTCTACGAGAGTTCAAGAGGCACTTCGTAGCACAGGAGCGTGCCCTACGCGCCCTGCAGAAAGACTCCTCCGCGGATGACGAGGAGAAATCCCCGTTCTCTGACTATATATTGAAGGCAGAGGTATCTCCTAGAACCTCCATCCCGACCTTCAAGCTCTATGATGGCCAGGGCGACCCGGTCGACCACTTCGACAGCTTCGACACCCTGATGACCCTTCATGGAGAGTCCGATGAACGAAATGCCGAGCCTTTGTGACCACCTTGGTCCAAGGCGCCCAAGCATGGTTCCGGGCCCTCGCCCCTGGATCCATCCGAGACTTCAAGCAATTCGGGCGAGTATTCAAGGAGAGTTTTGCCGGCAGCGGTCCCCCAAGGTTGGTAGCAGGGCTTTTGGCCCTCAAACAGGCACAAGGGGAGAAGCTTCGGGCTTACATTACCTGATTCAAATCGGAAGCCCTGAGGATCCCCCGCCTGGACGTCGCCTCGGCCATAACCGCGTTGACCGGGAGCACCCGCGACGAGAACCTCCACCGCGAACTTGTCCTCCACCCTCCCTCGACCCTTGCTGCGCTAGTGACTATGGCATTGCGCCATGCCGAGTGCGAAGAAGTGCTCAGCGCATGCCGAGACGCAACCGGCTCGAGTCGAGAAGGGGACAAGAAGCAGGCACCCGAGCCAAGCTCGGGCCAAGGAAAGAGGCGGAACCGAGACGGGGAGTACAAAGAACCGTCTAGGAAGTACGAGCGGTACACTCCCTTAACTGCTCCAGTATACGAAATATATGAGGACATCAAAGGCTTGGGCCTCCTCCGCCAACCCGAGCCAATGAGGTCGAAGAACCGCAGTCGTAGCAAGCATTACCTGTTGCACAGCGACCACGGACATCACACCGGCGACTGCCATCAGCTCCAGGATGAGATCGAGCGTCTCGTTCTTCTGGGGCACCTCTCCCGGTTCGTGGCCAGGCATAAGGAAGATCGAGGCGCCCCAGAGGAAATCGACAATGCCCCCCGAGGGGTCCACATCAACGTCATCGCCGGAGGAGCTGCATCAGGAGGAGACAACGCCCGAGGAAAGAAGCGTCATGCTGAGCAGGCGAGCCGAGCCATCGAGCCTCCTAGGGCCCCATCGAGTGAGCCCCAGGTCATAGTCTTCTCCGACCAAGACCTGGAAGGGCTAAGCACCCCGCATGATGACGCCCTAGTCCTATCGGCCACAATAAACCATTGTAACGTAGATAGGATTCTAGTTGACAATGGAAGTGCCCCTGATGTATTATCCTATGAATGTTTCCTTAAGATGGGAGAGGATCCGTCTAAACTCCGCCCGATCCGAACCCCCCTATGCGGGTTCAATGGCCAGGCCACTTATCCCGAGGGAGCCCCAAGCCTGCCGGTTACTCTCGGCACCCCAACCAAAACAGTTACGGTCATGGTGGACTTCATAGTGATCAAAGGTATGATAGCATACAACGCAATCTTCGGCTGGGGAATCCTCAGCCGAACGAAAGCGGTGCCTTCTACCTATCACCAAAAGATGAAGTTTCCCACCAAAAATGGGTTGGGGGAAGTCCGAGGCAACCAGGCCATGGCCAGAAGGTCCTACAATATCTCGGTTGAAGCCACAAGGCCGGACGGGAAGAACAAGGTCCCCCGGGAAGTCGAGGAAAAATCCGCAACCGCCGATCTTGGTGGCGAATTGCTAGCGGTTTTCCTAAACTACGACCCGACCCTAGGAGTAAAGATCAGAGCTGACCTAACATCTGAGATTCAACAGCAATATAAAGAGTTTCTATCCGCATACATCTGGGTCTTCGCATGGTCTGATGATCAACTCCCTGGGATACCGGAGGAAACAGTGACGCATAAGCTCAACCTCGACCCAACCATGAAGCCCGTACAACAACGCAGAAGGAAGCACGCGCCAGAGAAGCAAGCGATTATCAAGGAGCAAGTCACCAAGGGGCAAAAGACTTCATGGGGACATCGAAGCAAGACCGTCCACATTTTGTTTGCATTTATGTCCTTTTATATTTATATGTATACCCTTGTGTTAAATGGGTACGCAATTGTAAGTCTTAGTGGGTTTATATGTAAAATTTTAGTAGGTCCAAGCAAGGGGGCCCTCACCCCTTTTCCATAGGTCCATGTCACCCATGTGGGGCTGGTCAAACCTACCTAGGTGGCATCTAGACGAGTTGAATGGTAAAAGAACACATGGGAGACAATTGGACTTCAAAGTCCAAGGTAGGCTACCTACCATGTCAAGCTTGTTCCCCTTGAATTTTTTTTATTATTTTTGTGTGTTGGTAACATTTAATCCAGGCCATCCCTTCCCCATCCCTAGATACAATGGTGGAGATAGGATTTGATGTGTAGCATATAAAAACTTGTATTTTCCATTTGAAAATTATGAAAAATGAGAAAAAAAGGCATTGTGAAAGAGCAGCCTTGTGAGCATTTTGACCCCCCCTCTCTCTCCCTCTGGTTTTCTTCATCCCCAACCCCATTTCTAGAGTGGTATCCCTTCTATCATCTCCTCTTCACCTCCGGTAATCATCTGTGCCGCAGCCGCCGCCGTTCGTGCCGCCATCGCGCCGCCGCGAAGCTATTGTCGGAGTTCTGTCCATTCAGGATAGTAGCTGCTTCCACGAATTTCTGCTCCTCACTCCGAGATCTTTTTGAGCCTGGATCTTGAGGGCGTGTTCCAGAGGTCCCCTCCAGCTCTCATAAAAATTGGTTTGGTCTCCAGATCCCGAAATCTAAATTTCCATTTTCATTTCCCATTTCATTTCAGATCTGGCTGCTTTCTGTCCAGATCCACTTCATCCCTGAGTTTCAAGTCTTCGGACAATATTTTGATTTTTACAGGAGCTCCCAAATTTACTGGGAGTTCTTTCCACCATCCCCTTGACCCCCAATTTGTCGTGGAATTTCTACAGCTCATTTCATATTTTTAGAAATTCCCTTTCCGAACCATCTACAGTTCTGTCAGCCTGTTTCCAGATCCGACCACCAGTCAGTCCAAAATCCATAACAAATCGTAGCCTCCACCAATCCTTTCACAAAAATTATTGCCGTTTTCCTTGTTCAACTCTCTACAACTTTGATGAAGAAATCAGGACCTGAATCGGACATCTACTTCACGGTCAAAGGCAACTCTCAGGAAAACTCCCTGCTGTTCTGAGAGTTCGGGTACTGTACAATAGTAGCTTCAAAAATAGTTAAGTCCCAGATCCGTGAAGATCCAGCTTCTCTCTCTAGTTCTATCCTGAAGGATTTTGAAAGATCTTTCGAACGGTACCTCTTGATTGTCGATCCGACATCGGGATTGGTCGCAGCGAGCGATCTCGCCGGAGCGCGCGCCTGAAAATAGAAGTTGCAGATCCCTGGGAAGTTTTTCCGACGGGTGCCGATCGGAGCTGCCCGGCTTCCGACCGACGTTCCAGCGCGCCGCCATCCCAGGGAGCGTTCCTAAGGGTGTCCCCCACTACAGCGGTGCCACCGGGTCTCACACGGCCCCTCCGGTCAGCACGTGGGCCCCACGCTCGTGAGTACGTGTGCTGCCAAAGCTACGTGAGAAGCCGCCCGTCAACCCGAAATCTACCCTCCCGGGCCCCATTGTGTCGCCCTTTACCTCCCTGTGTGAGTGGGCAGAAATATTTACTTCTGTAATTGTTGTGTATTAACTGTCCGGGAGTACGAGTTCGGCCGGGTCCGTCTTCCCCACGTCGAGAGCGTGGAGGTATCGTATTCGCTCCCTTACTCGACATTTGCTCTATTCATATATATCTCTTATGCCGCTGCTAGAGAGCATGTTGTAGGGCCGTTAGCTCGATATATATTGTTGTATCATCATTGCTGCGAGAGAGAGAGTGACCGTCCCGTGACCCGATCTGTGCACGAGAGAGAGCCGACCACCCTAGCTCTTGCCGATTTCTCAACCGCGCACGTCCGACGCTTGCCACGTTAAGGGACAATCACGTGCTTGTTTAGAGTCCGAGGATTGCATATCTATTCAGAGTCAAGTCCGTGGTCCGTCCCGCATCAATTTGGTATCAGAGCGAGGTTGAGTCTAGGGTGTCAAAAAAAAAGTGTGATTTACGTCTAGTGTTTAGGGTCATCATTGTTTTAAAACAAAAAAGGTGTCTTTTTGGGTCGCATTTACATCCCTTTACTTGGTATATCAAAAGGTGATGCCCGAACGTTAGGCTACGCCTATCGGGAAGACCGCACACTTGCGCGAGTGATCTTCGGATCGGTTATCTCCGCTACGTACCAAGTATTGGTTGTGTCTAGGTTGTAGTCAAGTCACATTCCAACTTGCATCGCATTTTAAGTCGTGTCTAGGTGCTTGCCTTAGTTTGCATAAAATTTGCTTATAACACAAAAAAAAATGACATTGCATATCCATTCCTAGGGATCCATTCCCTTCTTTTGGCAACTATGGCCAACCCATGTCGACCCATCCAAGGTGATAGGTCCGTGTCCGAGTACATTCGGGACTACCATCAGTACCGGTTGGAACATGGCCATAGAGAGGAGAGCAACACGTCCGCACTTAACTTCCAGAGAGGTTTGCGCCTTCACTTGTAGTTGGAATGTCTTATCCGCAATGCATTCTCTCTAGCGCAATCCTATATGGTCGCTCTATTGGTCGAACCATTTGAGTCTCACTTTTCTCGGTATGGTAGCTTTCGACAAGCATCTACCTCCCAGCCACCTACACCATGGCCTTCACCACTCGAGAGGGTTCCAATGTCATCCCCCTCTATTTTCGAACTTGATTCGGAATCCTCTCATTTGGAACCACCAAAGCCCGAGCCACCCGTGTTTCTAACGGGTACATTATACATAACCGAGCCGCTTCTTAGTTGGCTCAAGGATGGCTTGGTCCCACCTCCCTTCCCATCCATGGACCCCATCCTACCTTTAGTGCCGGTCAACTCCTTCCATACCACATTTCGATCTAGTCTCCATGTTGACACGTTGGACGATCTTGTCATGGGATTAGATTCACAATGGAAGTTGACGCATCTATTGGCCCGAGGCTTTGACCAACCCACTAGTCTTAGCTTCACCCACCCGGCCATAGGGTCCATTACCTCCGAGTGCACCATGGGGTGTGTCACCACGGAGATTCTTCTACTCCTCCCGATGCCGGCCGAGTTTGACTCCATACTCTTTTGCCCAAGGGAGGAATCCTATTTTTTTCACATGACCACCGTTCCATTCACCATGACGGATGAAGGTGACCACCCGCACCTTCAAGAATTTCACGATTGGGACCATGTCATATTGGAATCCATCTCACGGGGTCATACCTTCTTCGACCCTTTTGACCCCTTCACTAGTGAATCTCCCGAGCCTCCATCTTCACTCCACTTCCTCCGCGGAGTTCACTATCATGCCTTTTCCACTCGGGCCAAGCAACCTCTACATAGCCATAGGTCCGAACCATCATTTGGGGGTAACGAAGACTTTGGTTTCCCCGACCCACCTAAACCCATCTCCGATACACCCACATCCGGCCCTTCCACACCCGGCTCTTCTAGCCCTCTCAAATCTCCCAAATCCAAAGGGCCGTCCATGCATGACTGGATCATACTTGGACATTTAGGTGTTCCCCATGCCACCCATCTCCGGTTACATAACATGCATGCATGGCACACATTCGGGTGTCCTGGACCGCCGTCACCCATGTATGGGTTCGACTAACAATAGGTTTGTCTAAAGTCATGCATGAGTCAGTCTGTTTCTTTCTGTGTGGTTTGTTTGTATGCATGTGTCTTCTGCAAGCTCATCGATGTCAGTCCCTTATGAGTGTGAAGCGAGTAGACTCACTCGAGGAGTTTGGGATCGGTTCTACATCTATACTCGGATCAGTCACCTACACGGACCCAGTGGTGATTCCTAGTGAGTCTTCGAGCCGCCTCCTCCCATTTTAAGAGTGCCCCACCCGGAGTGTCCACCTCTAGCCAACAGCAGCTTGTGCATATCGAGTATATATGGAATGAGCAGGTGACGATCACTTGGAGTGGAGCATACCCGCGCTACTTGGCACAGTGACGGATCCGCCGGAGTACCCGAGCATCCATACCCCTACTCGACGGGGTCGAGTTCCTCCTACCCGGGGAGAAACGATGGGGACATCGAAGCAAGACCGTCCACCTTTTGTTTGCATTTATGTCCTTTTATTTTTGTATGTATACCCTTGTGTTAAATGGGTACGCAATTGTAAGTCTTAGTGTGTTTATATGTAAAATTCCAGTAGGTCCAAGCAAGGGGGCCCTCACACCTTTCCCATTGGTCCATGTCACCCATGTGGGGCTGGTCAAACCTGCCTAGGTGGCATCTAGAAGACTTAAATGGTAAAAGAACACATGGGAGACAATTGGACTTCAAAGTCCAAGGTAGGCTACCTACCATGTCAAGCTTGTTCCCCTTGAATTTTTTTTATTATTTTTGTGTGTTGGTCACATTTAATCCAGGCCATCCCTTCCCCATCCCTAGATCCAATGGTGGAGATTGGATTTGATGTGTAGCATATAAAAACTTGTATTTTCCATTTGAAAATTACGAAGAATGAGAAAAAAAAGGCATTGTGCAAGAGCACCCTTGTGAGAATTTTGACCCCCCCTCTCTCTCCCTCTGGTTTTCTTCATCCCCAACCCTATTTCTAGAGTGGTATCCCTTCTATCATCTCCTCTTCACCTCCGGTAATCATCTGTGCCGCCGCCGCCGCCGTTCATGCCGCCATCGCGCCGCCGCGAAGCTATCGTCGGAGTTATGTCCATTCAGGACAGTAGCTGCTTCCACGAATTTTTGCTCCTCACTCCGAGATCTTTTTGAGCTGGGATTTTGAGGGCGTGTTCCAGAGGTCCCCTCCAGCTCTCACAAAAATTGGTTTGGTCTCCAGATCCCGAAATCCAAATTTCCATTTTCATTCCCCATTTCATTTCAGATCTGGCTGCTTTCTGTCCAGATCCACTTCCTCCCTGAGTTTCTAGTCTTCAGACCTCATTTTGATTTTTTCAGGAGCTCCCAAATTTACTGGGAATTCTATCCACCATCCGCTCCACCTCCAATATTTCGTGGAATTTTGAAAGCTCATTTCATATTTTTAGAAATTCCCTTTCCGAACCATCTATAGTTCTGTCAGCCTGTTTCCAGATCGGACCACCAGTCAGTCCAAAATCCATAACAAATCGAATCCTCCACCAATCCTTCCACAAAAAGTATTTCTGTTTTCCTCGTTCAACTCTCTACAACTTTGATGAAGATATCAGGAGCTGAATCAGAAATCTACTTCATGGTCAAAGGCAACTCTCAGGAAAACTCCCTGCTATTCTGAGAGTTTGGGTACTGTACAACAGCAGCTTCAAAAATAGTTAAGGCCCAGATCCGTGAAGATCCAGCTTCTCTCTCCAATTCTATCCTGAAGAATTTTGAAAGAGCTTTCCAACAGTACCTCCTGATCGTCGATCCAACATCGAGATTGGTCGCAGCGAGCGATCTTGCCGGAGCACGCGCCTGAAAATAGAAGTTGCAGATCCGTGCGAAGTTTTTTCGACGGGTGCCGATCGGAGTCGCCCGGCTTCCGACCGACGTTCCAGCGTGCCGCCATCCCAGGGAGCGTTCCTACGGGCGTCCCCCACTACAGCGGTGCCACCGGACCCACACGGCCCCTCCGGTCAGCACGCAGGCCCCACGGTCGTGAGTACGTGTGCTGCCGAAGCTACGCGAGAAGCCGCCCGTCAACCCGAAATCGATCCTCCTGGGCCCCATTGTTTCGCCCTTTACCTCCCTGCGTGGAGTGGGCAGAAATATTCACTTCTGTAATTGTTGTGTATTAAATGTCCTGGAGTACGAGTTCGGCCGGGTCCGTCTTCCCCACGCCGAGAGCGTGGAGGTATCGTATTCGCTCCCTTACTTGGCATTTGCTCTATTCATATATATCTCTTATGCCGCTGCTAGAGAGCATGTTGTAGGGCCGTTAGCTCGATATATATTGTTGTATCATCGCTGCTGCGAGAGAGAGAGTGACCGTCCGGTGACCCGATCCGGGCACGAGAGAGAGCCGACCACCCTAGCTCTTGCCGGTTTCTCAACCGCGCACGTCCGACGCTTCCCTCGTTAAGGGGCAATCACGAGCTTGCTTAGATCCGAGGATCGCATATCCATTCGGGAGTCGAGTCCGTGGTCCGTCCCGCATCAATTTGGTATCCGAGCGAGGTTGAGTCTAGGGTGTCAAAAAAAAAAGTGTGATTTACGTCTAGTGTTTAGGGTCATCATTGTTTTAAAACAAAAAGGGTATCTTTTTGGGTCGCATTTACATCCCTTTACTTGGTATATCAAAAGGTGATGTCCGAACGTTAGGCTACGCCTATCGGGAAGACCGCACACTTGCGCGAGTGATCTTCGGATCGGTTATCTCTGCCACGTACCGAGTCTTGGTTGTGTCTAGGTTGTAGTCAAGTCACATTCCAACTTGCATCGCATTTTAAGTCGTGTCTAGGTGCTTGCCTTAGTTTGCATAAAATTTGCTTATAACACACACAAAAAAATGACCTTGCATATCCATCCTAGGGATCCATTCCCTTCTTTTGGCAACTTTGGCCAACCCATGTCGACCCGTCCAAGGTGATAGGTCCGTGTCCCAGTACATTCGGGACTACCGTCAGTACCGGTTGGAACATGGTCATAGAGAGGAGAGCAACACGGCCGCACTTCACTTCCGGAGAGGTTTGCGCCTTCACTTCCAGTTGCAATGTCTTATCCGCAATGCATTCTCTCTAGCACAATCTTATATGGTCGCTCTATTGGTCGAACCATTTGAGTCTCACTTTTCTCGGTATGGTAGCTTTCGACAAGCATCTACCTCCCAGCCGCCTACACCATGGCCTTCACCACTCGAGAGGGTTCCAATGTCATCCCCCTCGATTTCCGAATTTGATTCGGAATCCTCTCATTTGGAACCACCAAAGCCCGAGCCACCCGTGTTTCAAACGGGTACACTATACATAACCGAGCCGCTTCTTAGTTGGCTCAAGGATGGCTTGGTCCCACCTCCCTTCCCATCCATGGACCCCGTCCTACCTTTAGTGCCGGTCAACTCCTTCCATACCACATTTCGATCTAGTCACCATGTTGACACGTTGGACGATCTTGTCATGGGATTAGATTCACAATGGAAGTTGACGCATCTATTGGCCCAAGGCTTTGACCAACCCACTAGTCTTAGCTTCACCCACCCGGCCATAGGGTCCATTACCTTCGAGTGCACCATGGGGTGTGTCACCACGGAGATTCTTCTACTCCTCCGGATGCCGGCTGAGTTTGACTCCATACTCTTTTGCCCAAGGGAGGAATCCTATTTTTTCACATGACCACCGTTCCATTCACCATGACGGATGAAGGTGACCACCCGCACCTTCAAGAATTTTATGATTGGGACCATGTCATATTGGAATCCATCTCACGGGGTCATACCTTCTTCGACCCTTTTCACCCCTTCACTAGTGAATCTCCCGAGCCTCCATCTTCACTCCACTTCTTCCGCAGAGTTCACTATCAGGCCTTTTCCACTCGGGCCAAGTAACCTCTACATAGCCATAGGTCCGAACCATCATTTGGGGGTAACGAAGACTTTGGTTTCCCCGACCACCTAAACCCATCTCCGATACACCCACATCCGGCCCTTCCACACCCGGCTCTTCTAGCCCTCTCAAATCTCCCAAATCCAAAGGGCCGTCCATGCATGACTGGGTCATACTTGGACATTTAGGTGTTCCCCATGCCACCCATCTCCGGTTACATAACATGCATACATGGCACACATTCGGGTGTCCTGGTCCATTGTCACCCATGTACGGGTCCGACTAACAATAGGTTTGTCTAAAGTCATGCATGAGTCAGTCTGTTTCTTTGTGTGTGGTTTGTTTGTCTGCATGTGTCTTGTGCAAGCACATCGATGTCAGTCCCTTATGAATGTGAAGCGAGTAGACTCACTCGAGGAGTTTGGGATCGGTTCTACATCTATACCCGGATCAGTCACCTACAGGGACCCAGCGGTGATTCCTAGTGAGTCTTCGAGCCGCCTCCTCCCATTTTGAGAGTGCCCCACCCGGAGTGTCCACCTCTAAACCACAGCAGCTTGTGCATATCGTGTATATACGGAATGAGCAGGTGACGATCACTTGGAGTGGAGCATACCCGCGCTACTTGGCACAGTGACGGATCCGACGGAGTACCCGAGCATCCATACCCCTACTCGATGGGGTAGAGTTCCTCCCACCTGGGGAGAATTGATGGGGACATCGAAGCAAGATCGTCCACATTTTATTTGCATTTATGACCTTTTATATTTGTATGTATACCCTTGTGTTAAATGGGTACGCAATTGTAAGTCTTAGTGTGTTTATATGAAAAATTCCAGTAGGTCCAAGTAAGGGGGCCCTCACCCCTTTCCCACTGGTCCATGTCACCCATGTGGGGCTGGTCAAACCTGCCTAGGTGGCATCTAGAAGAGTTGAATGGTAAAAGAACACATGGGAGACAATTGGACTTCAAAGTCCAAGGTAGGCTACCTACCATGTAAAGCTTGTTCCCCTTGAATTTTTTTTATTATTTTTGTGTGTTGGTCACATTTAATCCAGGCCATCCCTTCCCAGTCCCTAGATCCAATGGTGGAGATTGGATTTGAAGTGTAGCATATAAAAACTTGTATTTTCCATTTGAAAATTATGAAGAATGAGAAAAAAAAGGCATTGTGCAAAAGCACCCTTGTGAGAATTTCGACCCCCCCTCTCTCTCCCTCTGGTTTTCTTCATCCCCAACCCCATTTCTAGAGTGGTATCCCTTCTATCATCTCCTCTTCACCTCCGGTAATCATCTGTGCCGCCGCCGTTCGTGCCGCCGCGAAGCTAACGTCGGAGTTCTGTCCATTCAGGATAGTAGCTGCTTCCATGAATTTCTGCTCCTCACTCCGAGATCTTTTTGAGCTGAGATTTTGAGGGCGTGTTCCAGAGGTCCCCTCCAGCTCTCACCAAAATTGGTTTGGTCTCCAAATCCCGAAATCCAAATTTCCATTTTCATTCTCCATTTCATTTCAGATCTGGCTACTTTCTATCCAGTACCACTTCATCCCTTAGTTTCTAGTCTTCGAACCACATTTTGATTTTTTCAGGAGCTTCCAAATTTACTAGGAGTTCTGTCCACCATCCCCTCCACCTCCAATTTTTCGTGGAATTTCAAAAGCTCATTTCATAGTTTTAGAAATTCCCTTTCCGAACCATCTACAGTTCTGTCAGCCTATTTCCAGATCCGACCACCAGTCAGTCCAAAATCCATAAAAAATCGTAGCCTCCACCAATCCTTCCACAAAAATTATTGTCGTTTTCCTTGTTCAACTCTCTACAACTTTGATCAAGACATCAGGAGCTGAATCGGACATCTACTTCACGGTCAAGGCAACTCTCAGGAAAACTCCCTGTTGTTCTGAGAGTTCGGGCACTGTACAACAGCAGCTTCAAAAATAGTTAAAGCCCAGATCCGTGAAGATCCAGCTTCTCTCTCCAGTTCTATCTTGAAGGATTTTGAAAGAGATTTCCAACGGTACCTCCTGATTGTCCGACATCAGGATTGGTCCCAGTGAGCGATCTCGCCGGAGCGTGCGCCTGAAAATAGAAGTTGCAGATCCGTGGGAATTTTTTCCGACGGGTGCCGATCAGAGCCGCCCGTGTCACGCCCCGGGCCGATAGCAGCGGAACGTGTCGTTTGCTCGGAACGTGGCAGTTAAACAGTCGTGAATGATCAAGATCAATCGCATAAGACCAAGATAATTTTGAACAACAATAGAAATTTATATTTCTATTATAAATCTCTTACAAGAACTTGTTTTCCAACTTGGAGACTTCAACACAATGGAAAGGAAGATAACGACATACTAACAGACGTTAGACAAGATGACTGAATAAGCGACGCCAAGCTGACTTAGCTAGACAACACCATCTAGACTCAAGAAAGATAAAAGACTCGGTTCACTAGTTTCTGAAGCTCGCTTGCACACTTGACCCGCCCGTGTGAGTCTCGGTCTTGCTAGCCACCTGATTACCTGAAAATATTGGAATAAAACGGAGTGAGCGAACGCTCAGTAGGAAATTATATCTCAAGAACTAGCAATGGGTTTAAGTAATTACAAGTTTTCACATGTTTATGCAATAGGGCTATGCATGTATAAATAACTGAGCGAGTGAAATAAACTGATCAATAGGATAACACGTCGTGCAAAACATCCAAGCGAGTATTAATCAAGAAGTATCAATGAGAGACTTTATAGATTATTGGCTATTTCACGCAAGTACATTGCCCGTGTCCGGCCACGCTAGTAAAGTCACGCAAGTCAAGTCACGCACGCAAGAAAAGAGAGATCGTGGAATGCCAAAGATCAAGATAAAGAGTACTCCGGTGCAATGCTAGACACCATTATCATTAAAACTCCCATGGGCACTAGTACTTTCGGGCGCTCCTCCCAGGACCAGATCGGGCCCTATATGCACAGCATTCATGATAGATCTAGACATCCATGATAGTTTATAGCCAATAAGGAGTTCCAAGAACAAGCTTTAATTAGGATGATAAGATAAGATTTTCATGGAATTCAAGGGCAAGACCCTTGAGTAAGGACATACTGGCGATAAAATCCACGCAAAGCATATAAATCATGACATGTCGATAAACTGGGTGGAATTGGTTCCCTAACCGGGTACCATGACAAATAAGTGCCCATATGTAGATGGTCACTCCTTTATATAGAATTGTGATCTACAAGAACAGTATGTTAATAACATGAGGTCCACAAGAATCATCATAACAAAATTGATATAGAATTGGGGTCTCCAATAACATCTCATTGATGGCATGTTTTCCCCCATTCCTTAAGATAGTTCTCATATCATACATATAGTATAACATGAGGGCCGGTATACCATGTTTCATTAGAGTGACATGGTAAAGATTGTGTAATGAGTTTTTAGGGTACAACCAGCTCAGTCGACCTTGAGGGAATCCAAGGTACGAGGAGTCTTACGGAGGTCTCTATGACTAACTCGCTAGTCCCAAGGAACGGAATGTCCAATGGAGAGCTTGTATGTCAATGAGAGTTGAGGGTGATCGATAGAACAACATGAAAACGTGGGACTATACTCACGGAGTGGAGATATAGTGCCGATATACATATATATAAATATAATGCAAACCCTCGGTTAGCAGTAACAGGTAAAAACATTTTTACAGAAAATAACGACTTTGATTAAGTCACTACTTAAGTAAATAACGCCTTAAATAAGGGCGTTTACATGCATTTCCAATTTTGTAGAAATTTCCATAATTCTGTGTTTTATCAAAAACATGCCCTTTACAGGGGCGTTTTATTTCAATGTGACGACATGCACAATGGTCGTCCATTCTTTAATCCTATTTTTTGCAGGATATACATATTCTGGGATTTATCAAAGACACGCCCTGAACGGGGGCGTTATTTTCAAATTCACGACCTCGATCGTGGCGTGGGTTTCACAAGAAACGACTTGGTTCAGGTCGTGAATTCATGCTTTTCAAGAATTTTTATAAATTTCAGGATAATAAATTTCAGGAGACCAGATATATAGTCATGACAAGAAAAATAGTAGGATTTCACGGTATACTCATGCATTACATTAGTTTCAAGATTTCATAGCTATTAAATTTTAAACGTGAACAATTATTAATTGCATGTAATTTCATGGAATTAACGCCTTTGTACAGGGCGTCGAATTTAGGAATTGACGACCTGGTCAGGGTCGTGTCTTGTAAAATAGTGCCCTTGACAGGGGCGTCTCTTTCAAAAATATTCCAGAAAACGCGTAGAAGCTATATTAAAACTTATATTCATGCATGTGATGATGTATATTCATTGAATTAACTTGTTTGGGCTATAGTGCCTTGAGAAAACCTACCTTTTAGTTGATCTAGATGTTGGTTTTGTTAAAACGTTGCTCTGCCGTAACAGGGACTTTTGAAGCTTCTAACAGACGACAGCAGCAGGGCAGGGTTGATTTTGAGGAGTCAAGGAGAAGGCACGAAGAACTCTCGTTCTTTAGTTGACGCTTTCTTTCTACAGGCAACCTGTAGAGAGAAATAAGAAGAAGAAAACGAAGATATCAACCTCCGTACGCATCCCAGGAAGTAAGAACGGAAAGAACTTACCCGTTCTTTGGCAATGAAGGTGATGAAATCGATGATGATGAAGACCCTTCGTCTTCAACGCTAGATACAGTAGCCTATAGCAAAGTGATGAAGGATGATTAGGACCTCTTCATGTGTTGACAGAAAGCAAGGGAAGGAAGAGAACATAACCTGTTTGTATGCATCAGCAGCTTCGATCAAAATAGATTTAGGGTTCGAATATTTAGGGTATTTATAGAATCCGGGGGAACCTAATAGGGTTAGTGTTCTAATGGAAGTAACGCTTCCATGATCGAGTTATTACTACATTCGAACTCTTTCCCATAGTTATCACTTACCCTGGATAAGTCCCTGGGTCGAACGGAAGACGAATTGAATTAACGACCTAGGTCAGGGCGTCGAATTTAAATTGACGCGTTGTCCAGCGTCATTTCTTAGAAAACGCGCCCATGTGTAGGGCGTTACGTTAACTTGCCATTTATATTTATTTTAGCCGTTTGAGAATTGACGCCTTGATATTTGGGCGTCCTTTCTTTAATTCGCGCCTTCCCTGAGGGCGCGTATGCTTTAAGTAGCGCCTTCTGTCAGGGCGCTTATTAGGTAGCGCATGTACTAGAGGCGTTATTTCCATTTCACTCTATTATTTGTTCATTCATATATAATATATACTTTCCTTCTAATAAAAGTATAATGTAATAAATGTGAATATTAATTTTTTTTAAATTATTAATAAAATACTAATTGATGTTTTCTTCAAGATTTAATGATTCTCAATTCAAATAAAATGGTATTATGCATTAAATGCCTTACTTAAAAATAACATGTTATTCTTAAAATTATTATAATACAATGGTAGGGTTCATGAGTTCTTTTTGTGAGATTTCTCAGGATGTCAGGGGGTCGTGTACTGAGTCTGGCCTTGATTATTTACGTTGTATTATATTTATTTATATTGCATTATATATTCATAAACATATTTGTTACTTTCTAACCCTCATATACCTATTAATAATTTGTATGTATATAGGGATTTTATTCCTGATAATTTGTTTAACTTTTATTAGTCTTTGTCCTAGGTATCAGAGGCAGGTTCGATCTGAGCAACCATATAGGAATATCGCTTGACCATTTATTTATTTGAATAAATTTTTAATTAACATTATATACTTATAAGAGTAGGTATATCATTATGTATATTTTTATTCCTGTTCCAAAAATTACCGGGCGTTACACCCTCCCCCACTTAAGAGAATTTGGTCCCCAAATTCTCATCAACTTCCATTCCTAATAGAGAACTAGCTATAACTTATTACGAGCAGAATAAATCTTCAGAATGAAAAAGGGCTAGTTTAGGATTACGGTTGAGGGATACCTTCCGCATCTTTCCCTTTGGCAAGTTTGGTTAAATCTTGAACTCCTTTTGGAGGCTTCTTGGGGCATTCTGCTATCTTGTGATCTAACTTCCCGCAACGCAGACATGCTCCCGAACTCCACCAACACTCCTTCGATTTGTGACCATATCTTCCACAAGATTTACACTTATCTTGCGATTGATCCGCCTGAGTTTTTCTCTTATTACACTTCTTACATTTCTGGCATTTCTCACACCTTTGTGAAATATCTCCCTCGTTTACCCTTTTTCTTGGTAGCGGCGAACTTTTCAGAGTTATCTGGTTGATCTTTCCCTTCAACTCTTTCCTTTTCTCCCACTACTTTCTCTAGTTCTTGAACTCTCTTGACAAGACTCGCGTAAGCTTGGACATCCACTAAGATCATTTTATGATCAAAGCTTGGCTGAGAGGCTTCCATTTTATCTAAGTTCCTGCAAAGATGGGTGGGGAGATAATTTATTGACTCAAGAATTAACGCAAATGTATTATATAATATATATATATATATATATATATATATATTCATTTATAACCTTAACCCCAAGTTCTACCCATCTCTCACGGAATTCCTATAGGATGACTGACAAGGATACTCGACCTATCATTGAAACTTTAATGACTGTGAAAGTTGAAGCTACGATATGACCCACAAGGATAACCTATCCTTAGGACCAAATTACTGGAGGATGTGAAAGCTGAAGTTCTGATATGACAGACAAGGATACTTAACCGGGAGGATATAAAAGCCGAAGCTCTGATATGACAGACAAGGATACTTAACCTGGAGGATATGAAAGCCGAAGCTCTGATATGACAGACAAGGATACTTAACCTGGAGGATATGAAAGCCGAAGCTCTGATATGACAGACAAGGATACTTAACCTGGAGGATATGAAAGCCGAAGCTCTGATACCACCTCTGTCACGCCCCGGGCCGATAGCAGCGGAACGTGTCGTTTGCTCGGAACGTGGCAGTTAAACAGTCGTGAATGATCAAGAGCAATCGCATAAGACCAAGATAATTTCGAACAACAATAGAAATTTATATTTCTATTATAAATCTCTTACAAGAACTTGTTTTCCAACTTGGAGACTTCAACACAATGGAAAGGAAGATAACGACATACTAACAGACGTTAGACCAGATGACTGAATAAGAGACGCCAAGCTGACTTAGCTAGACAACACCATCTAGACTCAAGAAAGATAAAAGACTCGGTTCACTAGTTTCCGAAGCTCGCTTGCACACTTGTCCCGCCCGTGTGAGTCTCGGTCTTGCTAGCCACCTGATTACCTGAAAATGTTAGAATAAAACGGAGTGAGCGAACGCTCAGTAGGAAATTATATCTCAAGAACTAGCAATGGGTTTAAGTAATTACAAGTTTTCACATATTTATGCAATAGGGGTATGCATGTATAAATAACTGAGCAAGTGAAATAAACTGATCAATAGGATAACACGTCGTGCAAAACATCCAAGCGAGTATTAATCAAGAAGTATTCATGAGAGACTTTATAGATTATTGGCTATTTCACGCAAGTACATTGCCCGTGTCGGGCCACGCTAGTAAAGTCACGCAAGTCAAGTCACGCACGCAAGAAAAGAGAGATCGTGGAATGCCAAAGAACAAGATAAAGAGTACTCCGGTGCAATGCTAGACACCGTTATCATTAAAACTCCCATGGGCACTAGTACTTTTGGGTGCTCCTCCCAGGACCAGATCGGGCCCCATATGCACAGCATTCATGATAGATCTAGACATCCACGATAGTTTATATAGCCAATAAGGAGTTCCAAGAACAAGCTTTAATTAGGATGATAAGATAAGATTTTCATGGAATTCAAGGGCAAGACCCTTGAGTAAGGACATACTGGCGATAAAATCCACGCAAAGCATATAAATCATGACATGTCGATAAACCGGGTGGAATTGGTTCCCTAACCGGGTACCATGACAAATAAGTGCCCATATGTAGATGGTCACTCCATTATATAGAATTGTGATCTACAAGAACAGCATGTTAATAACATAAGGTCCACAAGAATCATCATAACAAAATTGATATAGAATTGGGGTCTACAATAACATCTCTTTGATGGCATGTTTTCCCCCATTCCTTAAGATAGTTCTCATATCATACATATAGTATAACATGAGGGCCGGTATACCATGTTTCATTAGAGTGACATGGTAAAGATTGTGTAATGGGTTTTTAGGGTACAACCAGCTCAGTCGACCTTGAGGGAATCCAAGGTACGAGGAGTCTTACGGAGGTCTCTATGACTAACTCGCTACTCCAAAGGAACGGAATGTCCAATGGAGAGCTTGTATGTCAATGAGAGTTGAGGGTGATCGATAGAACAACATGAAAACGTGGAACTATACTCACGGAGTGGAGATATAGTGCCGATATACATATATATAAATATAATGCAAACTCTCGGTTAGCAGTAACAGGTAAAAACATTTTTACAGAAAATAACGACTTTGATTAAGTCACTACTTAAGTAAATAACGCCTTAAATAAGGGCGTTTACATGCATTTCCAATTTTGCAGAAATTTCCATAATTCTGTGTTTTATCAAAAACACGCCCTTTACAGGGGCATTTTATTTCAATGTGACGACATGCACAATGGTCGTCCATTCTTTAATCCTATTTTTTGCAGGATATACATATTCTGGGATTTATCAAAGACACGCCCTGAACGGGGGCGTTATTTTCAAATTCACGCCCTCGATCGTGGCGTGGGTTTCACAAGAAACGACTTGGTTCAGGTCGTGAATTCATGCTTTTCAAGAATTTTTATAAATTTCAGGATAATAAATTTCAGGAGGCAAGATATATAGTCATGACAAGAAAAATAGTAGGATTTCACGGTATACTCATGCATTACATTAGTTTCAAGATTTCATAGCTATTAAATTTTAAACGTGAACAATTATTAATTGCATGTAATTTCATGGAATTAACGCCTTTGTACAGGGCGTCGAATTTAGGAATTGACGACCTGGTCAGGGTCGTGTCTTGTAAAATAGTGCCCTTGACAGGGGCCTCTCTTTCAAAAATATTCCAGAAAACGCGTAGAAGCTATATTAAAACTTATATTCATGCATGTGATGATGTATATTCATTGAATTAACTTGTTTGGGCTACAGTGCCTTGAGAAAACCTACCTTTTAGTTGATCTAGATGTTGGTTTTGATAAAACGTTGCTCTGCCGTAACAGGGACTTCTGAAGCTTCTACCAGACGACAGCAGCAGGGCAGGGTTGATTTTGAGGAGTTAAGGAGAAGGCACGAAGAACTCTCGTTCTTTAGTTGACGCTTTCTTTCTACAGGCAACCTGTAGAGAGAAATAAGAAGAAGAAAACGAAGATATCAACCTCCGTACGCATCCCAGGAAGTAAGAACGGAAAGAACTTACCCGTTCTTTGGCAATGAAGGTGATGAAATCGATGATGATGAAGACCCTTCGTCTTCAACGCTAGATACAGTAGCCTATAGCAAAGTGATGAAGGATGATTAGGACCTCTTCATGTGTTGACAGAAAGCAAGGGAAGGAAGAGAACATAACCTGTTTGTATGCATCAGCAGCTTCGATCAAAATAGATTTAGGGTTCGAATATTTAGGGTATTTATAGAATCCGAGGGAACCTAATAGGGTTAGTGTTCTAATGGAAGTAACACTTCCATGATCGAGTTATTACTACATTCGAACACTTTCCCATAGTTATCACTTACCCTGGATAAGTCCCTGGGTCAAACGGAAGACGAATTGAATTAACGACCTAGGTCAGGGCGTCGAATTTAAATTGACGCCTTGTCCAGCGTCGTTTCTTAGAAAACGCGCCCATGTGTAGGGCGTTACGTTAACTTGCCATTTATATTTATTTTAGCCGTTTGAGAATTGACGCCTTGATATTTGGGCGTCCTTTCTTTAATTCGCGCCTTCCCTGAGGGCGCGTATGCTTTAAGTAGCGCCTTCTGTCAGGGCGCTTATTAGGTAGCGCCTGTACTAGAGGCGTTATTTCCATTTCACTCTATTATTTGTTCATTCGTATATAATATATACTTTCCTTCTAATAAAAGTATAATGTAATAAATGTGAATATTATTTTTTTTAAATTATTAATAAAATACTAATTGATGTTTTCTTCAAGATTTAATGATTCTCAATTCAAATAAAATGGTATTATGCATTAAATGCCTTACTTAAAAATAACATGTTATTCTTAAAATTATTATAATACAATGGTAGGGTTCATGAGTTCTTTTTGTGAGATTTCTCAGGATGTCAGGGGGTCGTGTACCGAGTCTGGCCTTGATTATTTATGTTGTATTATATTTATTTATATTGCATTATATATTCATAAACATATTTGTTACTTTCTAACCCTTATATACCTATTAATAATTTGTATGTATATAGGGATTTTATTCCTCATAATTTGTTTAACTTTTATTAGTCTTTGTCCTAGGTATCAGAGGCAGGTTCGATCTGAGCAACCATATAGGAATATCGCTTGACTATTTATTTATTTGAATAAATTTTTAATTAACATTATATACTTATAAGAGTAGGTATATCATTATGTATATTTTTATTCCTGTTCCAAAAATTACCGGGCGTTACAGCCCGGCTTCCGACCAACGTTCCAGCGCGCCGCCATCCCAGCGAGCATTCCTATGGGTGTCCCCCACTATAGCGGTGCCACCGGGTCCCACACGGCCCCTCCGGTCAGCACGCGGGCCCCACGGTCGTTAGTACGTGTGCTGCCGAAGCTACGCGAGAAGCCGCCCGTCAACCCGAAATCGGTCCTCCCGAGCCCCATTGTGTCACCCATTACCTCCCTGCGTGGAGTGGGCAGAAATATTCACTTCTGTAATTGTTGTGTATTAACTGTGCGGGAGTACGAGTTCGGCCGGGTCCGTCTTCCCCACGCCGAGAGCGTGGAGGTATCGTATTCACTCCCATACTCGGCATTTGCTCTATTCATATATATCTCTTATGCCGCTGCTAGAGAGCGTATTGTAGGGCCGTTAGCTCGATATATATTGTTGTATCATCGCTGCTGCGAGAGAGAGAGTGACCGTCCAATGACCCGATTCGGGCACGAGAGAGAGCCGACCACCCTAGCTCTTGCCAGTTTCTCAACCGCGCACGTCCGACGCTTCCCTCGTTAAGGGGCAATCATGAGCTTGTTTAGAGTCCGAGGATCACATATCCATTCGGAGTCGAGTCCGTGGTCCATTTCGCATCAATTTGGTATCAGAGCGAGGTTGAGTCTAGGGTGTCAAAAAAAATGTGTCATTTACGTCTAGTGTTTAGGGTCATCATTGTTTTAAAACAAAAAAGGTGTCTTTTTGGGTCGCATTTACATCCCTTTACTTGGTATATCAAAAGGTGATGTCCGAACGTTAGGCTACGCCTATCGAGAAGACAGCACACTTGTGCGAGTGATCTTCGGATTGGTTATCTCAGCCACGTACCGAGTCTTGGTTGTGTCTAGGTTGTAGTCAAGAAACATTCCAACTTGCATCGCATTTTAAGTCGTGTCTAGGTGCTTGCCTTAGTTTGCATAAAATTTGCTTATAACATAAAAAAAAATGACCTTGCATATCCATTCCTAGGGATCCATTCCCTTCTTTTGGTAACTATGGCCAACCCATGTCGACCCGTCCAAGGTGATAGGTCCGTGTCGAGTACATTCGGGACTACCATCAGTACCGGTTGGAACATGGCCATAGAGAGGAGAGCAACACGGCCGCACTTCACTTCCGGAGAGGTTTGCGCCTTCACTTCCAGTTGGAATGTCTTATCCACAATGCATTCTCTCTAGCGTAATCCTATATGGTCGCTCTATTGGTCGAACCATTTGAGTCTCACTTTTCTCGGTATGGTAGCTTTCGACAAGCATCTACCTCCCAGCCGCCTACACCATGGCCTTCACCACTCGAGAGGGTTCCAATGTCATCCCCCTCTATTTCCGAATTTGATTCGGAATCCTCTCATTTGGAACCACCAAAGCCCGAGCCACCCGTGTTTCTAACGGGTACACTATACATAACCGAGCCGCTTCTTAGTTGGCTCAAGGATGGCTTGGTCCCACCTCCCTTCCCATCCATGGACCCCATCCTACCTTTAGTGCCGGTCAACTCCTTCCATATCACATTTTGATCTAGTCACCATGTTGACACGTTGGACGATCTTGTCATGGGATTAGATTCACATTGGAAGTTGACGCATCTATTGGCCCGAGGCTTTGACCAACCAACTAGTCTTAGCTTCACCCACCTGGCCATAGGGTCCATTACCTTCGAGTGCACCATGGGGTGTGTCACCATGGCGATTCTTCTACTCCTCCCGATGCCGGCTGAGTTTGATTCCATACTCTTTTGCCCAAGGGAGGAATCCTATTTTTTTCACATGACCACCGTTCCATTCACCATGACGGATGAAGGTGACAACCCACACCTTCAAGAATTTCTCGATTGGGACCATATCATATTGGAATCCATCTCACGGAGTCATACCTTCTTCGACCCTTTTGACCCCTTCACTAGTGAATCTCCCGAGCCTCCATCTTCACTCCACTTCTTCCGCGGAGTTCACTATCATGCCTTTTTCACTCGGGCCAAGCAACCTCTACATAGCCAAAGGTCCGAACCATCATTTGGGGGTAACAAAGACTTTGGTTTCCCCGACCCACCTAAACCCATCTCTGATACACCCACATCCGGCCCTTCCACACCCGGCTCTTCTAGCCCTCTCAAATCTCCCAAATCCAAAGGGCCGTCCATGCATGACTGGGTCATACTTGGAAATTTAGGTGTTCCCCATGCCACCCATCTCCGGTTACATAACATGCATGCATGGCACACATTCGAGTGTGCTGGTCCGCCGTCACCCATGTACGGGTCCGACTAATAATAGGTATGTCTAAAGTCATACATGAGTCAGTCTATTTCTTTGTGTGTGGTTTATTTGTCTGTATGTGTCTTGTGCAAGTTCATCGATGTCAGTCCCTTATGAGTGTGAAGCGAGTAGACTCACTCGAGGAGTTTGGGATCGGTTCTACATCTATACCCGGATCAGTCACCTACAGGGACCCAGCGGTGATTCCTAGTGAGTCTTCGAGCCGCCTCCTCCCATTTTGAGAGTGCCCCACCCGAAGTGTCCACCTCTAGCCCACAGCAGCTTGTGCATATCGAGTATATACGGAATGAGTAGGTGACGATCACTTGGAGTGGAGCATACCCGCGCTACTTGGCATAGTGACGGATCCGCCGGAGTACCCGAGCATCCATACCCCTACTCGACGGGGTCGAGTTCCTCCCACCTGGGGAGAATTGATGGGGACATCGAAACAAGACCGTCCACATTTTATTTACATTTATGTCCTTTCATATTTGTATGTATATCCTTGTGTTAAATGGGAACGCAATTGTAAGTCTTAGTGTGTTTATATGTAAAATTCCAGTAGGTCCAAGCAAGGGGGCCCTCACCCCTTTCCCATTGGTCCATGTCACCCATGTGGGACTGGTCAAACCTGCCTAGGTGGCATCTAGAAGAGTTGAATGGTAAAAGAACACATGGGAGATAATTGGACTTCAAAGTCCAAGGTAGGCTACCTACCATGTCAAGCTTGCTCGGCGGGTGGGAGAGCTCGCTCGGTAGGGTCGGCCCCATCACGCTCGGCGGAGGGGCGAGCCGCGGCAGGGTCGCCTCCGACTGCGGGTACGACCCCGGCCTTCTTGGCCGACTTCCTGGCCCTCGCAGTGGCCCGGATCATGCCATCCATAGGGTCCTTGCACTTGGACCCCCGTGACCTGGAGGATTCGCTCTAGGCCGCCCCCTTGCCCTTATCTCTGGTTCAGGAGTGACCCATGGGAGCAACCGGTTCATCCGCGACCGAGTCATCGCCAAGCTCGATCACCTCTGTGGCATCCTCCAAAGCCTCCCGCCTGGTGTCTGCACGAAGAAGAAGACATATTCAAGAAAAGAAAAATGATATCAACATCCAAAGGAGAACCTAGTTTGTGCTACCTGAGCCCGACAGATGCAGCAGCGTAAGAAGACACCGCTCGATATTCTCTGGAGTAACCAGCTCTTTGGTGGATTGGCGGTGCTTCAGCAAGAGGGCCGCATATTTCTCCACATGTGGAGGGAACTCATCATTCCTGGGAGGGATATTCGGGTGGAAATTGGGGATTACTAGGCACCTCCAGGTTTCCTCCACTGAGCAAATCCCCACCCAAAAGAATTGAGTCTTCCACCCCTTGTGTGAAGAATCCTTCGCCGCCAAGGAGATACAGCTCCTATTCCGCCTCACTTGGATGAAATAGAAGCCCTTCCCGGCCGAAGGATGTGCTTTCAACTCGAAGAAATAGTGAAAGAGGTCCAAGGAAGGAGGAACTCCACACAGGCGGCAGAGAATGCGGAAGGCGGAAATAAGAAGATATGAGTTGGCTACCAACTGAATGGGTGCCAACAGGAAAATTTGAGAAACTGAAGAACAAAAGGTTCGAAAGGAAGGCAGAATCCACCCTTCCACAACAGAAGAAAAGTGCAGATGTGGCCTGTACGAGAGTCCAGGCACGTCTTGGGGGGGGAAGATGCGACAAAATAGAACTTGTGGGGCAGGCGATACTGGTGCTCCAGCCTTCTCACATCCGCCTCCCCCAGTTCACTATAGTTCGGAACCGGCGCCCTCACCACCGGCTCATCCTCCCATTCCTCAGCATCCGAGCGCTGTTTCGCCATGGAATCCGGAGGAGACCCTGAGGAAAGGTGATCTCGAGACCCCGAAGATTTCGGGGGGGAAGGAAGCCGCCGGACTGCCTCCGCGGTTATCTCCGCCAACTCCTCGAACGCCGCTGCAAGCCTCTACTCTTCCGTCGCGTCCTCACGACGCATCAAGGAGCCCCAAAAGTAAGAACGTAGGAGAGCCAAAACCCTAAAGATGGAGAGAGTCTGGAATGACGACAAGAGCCCAACGCCTATATCCCCACGCGGGAGGCGGCGCGTCATTCCGACCTCCGAGAAAAGGGGGCCCCTTCAGTTCAAATCCGTCAGGATCATCATTATCATGGGCCCAGGTGACCACGACACGTGACTTCCTAACACCGCCAGATCTCCACCCACCTGAGCCACGTTGGTCCAAAACCCAAAACAGCTACTCTTCCGAGCTTACTAAAGCTCAGGAGTAGGAGGGGGACAAGTGGAGAGGGGGATTTCTGTAGCCCAATTAAGAGCAGCCAACTAGGTCCATCATGACCAAACGAGGCTCAGCTCATCCAAGTGACAGCCCCATAGGGCCCACTTAGGCTAAAAAGCCTAATAAAAATTACTCGGGGTCTCACCCTTCCTCGGCGGCCTTTAGGATCGAAAGGGCCGAGCGTCAGAGCGGAGGAAGACCCATCCCCGAGTTATCCCTTCATCGGGATAGAGGCAAGCGCCCAACGCCCACTCCGACCTGACTTCATCCGAGCTATGCCTATCACCTGAACAAGGTTGGCACCTTTTATGCTCGGACCGACTGACGATTGCTTATCCACGCTGCTGTTGAGATCCCTTGATGAGCAGGAGTTTATGAGGATAAGGGACCCATGATCCCTCAGGGCTATGAAGATCCCACGATCAGGACGTAAAGATCCCACGATGAGGACGTAACTCCCGCCTGAAACTCCTCAGCTTACTAGACTCCTAAGGTGAGCACACTATATAAACCAGGGACTCCCTCCAGTGAAAGGTAAGGGCAATACACACCTAAAATCTCCTGAGCAGGAACCACTTCACCACCTTGGTGTCGGGAGATCTCGTGCACCTCTTTCTACCTCCCACCTTACCTTCCACCATTGCTCTACTGACTTAGGCATCGAAGGGTTTTCCCCAGGGAACCATCCCTGGGCCCCCTGATCCGTTTCCCTTTCTCTGCAGTTCACTAATCGGTGATCATCCTCCCAACTCAGGACAAACGCGAGATCATGCCCCTTCACGGCCTTCTAGAGACTGTTCTTGCAGTGCTACAATGCACCCGTGATTCACTTTGATTGCCATGTTAGTTGATCTCCATGATATTTGGTGCTAATTATTGATCTCCCCCTGCTCTGATATCATTGTTGCTTGCGTGCTTTAGTTACTTACATATCTGGTTGATCATTGGTTGTTAGTTGCTAGGCTAGACTTTGCATGCACTCCGATGCGCATAGGGACATACATTCTTTTCATAGTAGTTTCATTCCTACCGAGGTAGGGTTTCCTCTCATCTCCATACTCCTTGGAGGTGACTAGGGGACCTTATTGAGGACCTCCGTAAGCCCCCGTGAGCCGTGGATTCCCACACGGACGCCGGACAGGTTGTACCGTATCCACCCCCAGTCTAGGGTTTGCATCCGTGAGAGAGAGAGTTCCATAGAGTCACCCAGTTCCTCATTTCCTACCCTGATTAGGTACCTTTGTGGTTGAGCGAATTTATACATTAATTAATTCACTAAGGTCCTAGAAGAGGAATCTAAAAAAAATTGCCGCGCATCATTTGACAACTTGGTTGCTTAAGGGGTTGATTCTCCTCTAATCTCACTCCCCCATTGTGTGCATCTCATTCGAGTTGTTTGTTTTTAGCTCTTTACTTAGGGCTGTCTGTCTCCCCCTTCCCCATTATCATCAGTGCATGCGGAGTTGTTTCTTCCCCATAGGATCATCATCTAGGGGCAACTCTAACTTCATTACTTACTTTAATCCTCTGCTTGATTCGTCATCCCCCATGTCGTCATACGACTTCTCCCATTCCCACGAGGATTCTCTCCCTCGCGGACTTCTTGAGGACCCGCCCAGGGTCGCCCATGTCCAGGGAGGAGAGGGGACTGCCTCTCCTCTCCTGACCATTCTTGGCAGGGGTTCCCAACCCCCTCTTTCCGATCCATCCATTCAAAATTCAGCCTGTCAAATTCTCAATTTGATGGCCCAGCTTGGTCCCTCCCAGCTCCACCTTATCTGGCAAGCTCTGCAAGGGGTAAACGCCCCGTCCTCAATTCCTTCCTATGGCGTGACTGCCACCACCACCACTATGTCTCCTGTTGTTGGGTCAGCACCCGTCCCTGTGGTCCCCATTGATCTTACTCCCATCCGTTCCCAGGTTCTCCGATACCCCAGCATGGAAGCGGGCCAGGCCTCCACCTTGGCCCATCAGTATCTTGATAAGGGGAAGGCCCAGGTCCCCTCTGGTTCTTATCTTGATCCATACACTACAATCTCTCCATCGCTGCAGGCCCCTCTGGCCCCGGCGGATTTCACTCGTTTACAACCCAGGGCCGCCCAATTGGCTCACGCGGATATGGGCCCTTCCTTGGCCCATTATCCATCCTTTGGGCTCCCCTCCCAGTCGGTTCACCCCTTTCCTGCTCAGTCCCCTCCTTCCCGGGAGCGGGAACTCCTTGACAAATGGGCTGCTATGCAGCAACAAATTGACCTCCTCCACAAGCGGGTTTGCCCGCAGTCTTTGGCTGATGTCCCTATTCCTTGTTGGGTTAGATGGACGCAGTCTATCTCCACAGAGTGTGGATCTAGAGGGGGGTGAATAGATCAACTTGCCTAATTTAAAATTACTGCAAGTTCTAAAGCGGAATTTAGGCAAACATCAGTTAAGCTAAACAAAAGATGCTAAACAAAAGGTCGAAAGCTAGACATGAGCATAAGCGATGCAATCAAGTAAGCTGAGCAAGAAATTCCCATCGCACACAGATCACACAAAAACACAAGCACACTGCACACACAATTTTTAGGTGGTTCAGCCAACGACCTACGTCCACCCCATACTCAACCGAGAATGGCTTCCTGCTGCGCAGCACAGCTTGCGTCCGCTGGGCTTTACAGCTTGGCCAAACACTCCGCTGATACACAGCTTCGCTGGGCACTATAGCTTGCCGACTAAAGGATCTGATCCTCTGCAACCGCTGGGGAAATACAGCTTAACCCGTCCAGTGGACACCACCACTGCAAGACCGCTGACACACAGCTTGAAGAAACAACATTCGGAAATGAAAGACAGAATCAAAACGAAAATAAAAAAGCTCAAAAACAAACAATGTAGCTCTAAGAGCAAAGCTCAGCTCTGGTTTTGAACCACGAGACTGAGATACAACCACTCTCACTCTCACTCTCGATCAGCTCTCTCTCAACTCAATCTCTTCCTCTCTCTTTTTCTCCTTCTTCTCTTCTTCTTCTTCTTCTTCTATGTATCTTCTTCTTCTCTCTTTTCTCTCTGTGGATCGAAGGCTCACTGCTGTATAGACTTTTTCTTCTTTTCTTTCGATCAGCCTTCTTCTGTGGAAGAAGGCTTGTTTATATAGCAACAACAGCAGCAGGCGTGTGCTCTCCGCGTTTCCCGCCCAGCAATTTGGACCACGTGGCAGCATCTCAGCACAGTGCTTCCACATGTCACGATCAGGGAGCCTCGTCCTTCCTTGGATCACGAGCCATGTCTGCAATCCTAGTACACAATCCCCAGAGACTAGTGCGTTCTCGCACGGGAGCATATGAAGTCTTAGGGGAGCATCTATGGCCTCTGGACAGCATCACCAGCGTCAGGGGAGCATGTGGAGCACATGCTGTCTCTGGGGAGCAATCGCTGCTCCAGGGGAGCATCCTCAAAGTTAGGGAAGCATTAGCAGTCACTGGAGGGCATACTCGATCCCAGGAGAGCATCCGGGGGGACAGGCGAGCATGCACGTCTGATGTACAGACTCTACCAATATATAGACTTGGTGGATAGTGATGCATGGCCAAACAGATGTACATACTTCACTATGAATGCATGAACAGTGAATGAGTGTATAGACTTGATCAAGTGAGACGCTGGCCAATCGGAGCATTAACAATCACTGGAGAGCATACTCGGTCCCAGGTGAGCATCCGGAGGGACAGGCAAGCATGCGCGTCTGATGTACAGACTTCCTATATGAAGACAATGGCTGTACAGACTTGTTAAACCATGCACACTGTATAGACTCTTCATGCGACAATGTATGGACTTAGAGGTTAACACTCGAATGTATAGAGTTGAAGACCTAACAATCGAGTGTATAAACTTCAAAGGACAAAGCATCCACAGAACCGACAATGTACAGACTTTGCCAATATGAGACACTATACAGACTTCAGAAGATGAAGACTCTATATCGACTTGAAGACCATGAGCCAATGTATAGACTTGGCTTTGAACGCTTGAGCTGAAGACAGACAATGTACATACTTGCTGTAACAGTCTAATGTACAGACTTCATGAAGCTCTAGACATAGAACGCTGTACAGACTTAACGAGTTGATGCTGTACACACATCCAATGAAGTGCGTTGACGCTGTAACATGATGCGTCGACGCTGTACACACTTAACAAACTCAATTGAAATGCAGTGTGTGTACCTAATCCAAAATGGACGATGTATAGACTCATGACAGTAAGAAATGCAGACAGCCATTGGCTCAATCTGATAGAGCAATTTCATAAAATCAAAAAATAGTTGCCAATCAATCAAAACAATGGTGTTGCCAATGAAATAAAGCAAGTGTCAACATCATCAACATAGAGGGGTCACAACAATCTCCCCCTTTTTGATGATGGCAACCCCATATGAAGTAGAAGAGCAACATCCTGTCATATAGATATATGTTTGATGAAAGACATGATGTGTTATGCAGATTGACATGCAGATGCTATGAAGGCATGCAACTAACTGCCTCAAACTCTCCCTTGGAATGAATTCAGAATTGAAACAGATATGTATTCTCCCCTCAGACATCCCCTAGACAATATTCTCCCCCTTTGCCATCAACAAAGAGGAGGGAAAAGTTAAATACAATGGAGGAATCAAGAGAAGAGCTGACTGGCATTCTAAACAGGTAGTTCATGAATAAGCATTCTAAAGCATAGAGTCTTCAGTCATATGAAATTAGAGACTGCTGTCAGAAAGTGTTCTGGTTTAAAGATGATAAAATTTGGAGTTCATGCACTACAAGCAATAGATAAGGTCACTGTGCATGATAAAACATAAACATAAACCAGAATCATATTTGCATGAAAGATTCAGTTTCATAATATCTTACTTTCATAATCTCATAAAAATATTGAGAGAAATCAAGTCATGTATTGAAGCTAAACAAATTGACACTCATGAACTTTTCTTTTGAAGGAGCAGAATTATCAATATTAGATTATATTGAGCATTCAGGTACCACAAGTCTTTCTGCGTAAGGGTATACGTTTATAAGACGCCAATACCCCTAGATACTCAACAAGATGGACCATTCTGCATATGATTAAATTCAACAGAACTGAGTTACACCTTTTTGTGTGAGGGTACACGTTTATCAGACGCCAGTTACCCCCAGGTACTCAGTGAAACCAGCCTGCTGTTTTGAACATTTTAAACAGAGATAGCTGATACACTTCATGACATGAGTTTTGTCCACTTCTTTGATGGATCACTCAGTTTCTCAGTGATTTATCAGTCATTGCTCTGCCAATATTAATTTTCAATGATTTTCAATGTTTTCAATAGCTTTCTTAGCTGTCCTTTTTATGTTTCAGAATGACTTGTTCAAGAACAATACATATACTTAACCTCTCTATCATGATTTAGATGAGTTTTCAGATTTCAGATATGATTAGCTTTGTCTAACATGAAATAAGAAAGAGGTTGAGAGTTTTATCAATTTTCAACTTTCTTATATACTGATTGCAATTTTTAAACTCCAACTATTATAAGATTTAAACCATTACATCAGTCTTTGAACAATTCAAATTCTTATAAATGAAGAAGTCCATTTTCTACTGCTTAGAAATCAGAACTGACCAACAGATTGCCATAATGTCAGAGATAAATATTCAGAATTAAAGGTTGAATGACTTCAAGAAGGTTAAAACCACTCTGAATTTCTAGCAATACTCCCCCTGTCTATATGCATGCAACATGGCAAGATTAATTGAGAGAGAGCTTATGCATAGGTCATGAATGAATGATTTGCAAAGACACGCAAAGACTCGACAAGCTCCCCCTGAATATATGCAATACAGGACAGTTCTACATCCACATTCACATCCACATGATTTATCCAAGCAATGAAAAAGAAGACCACATCAGAGATTTTATTCACAGCAATTAAACAATCATTATCATGCTGAAATTTACATAAGCCAAGGTCTCTTCTAAGAAACTTAAAATTTTCATTCGCAAGAGGCTTAGTAAAAATATCAGTAATTTGTTTTTCAGTTTCTATGAAGTTCATTTCAATCTCATTTTTATTTACAGCATCTCTAAGAAAATGATGTTTTATCTCTATATGCTTAGTCCTAGAATGGTGAACAGGATTTTTAGCAAGGCATATAGCACTAGTATTATCACATAAAAGTGGAATGCATCCCAGGTTTATCTGATAATCAGCCAGTTGGTGCTTAATCCAAAGTACTTGGGCTGCATAATTACATGCTGCAACATACTCAGCTTCAGCTGTGGATAATGCTACAGTGTGTTGCTTCTTAGATGTCCAAGACACTAGACAGTCACCAAGGAATTGACAGTAGCCACTAGTGCTTTTTCTATCTACTCGACACCCAGCATAGTCTGCATCAGTGTAGGCTAGAAGCTCTAACTGGCACTTAGCAGGATACCAGAGACCTAGTTCTTGGGTGCCTAGTAAATACCTAAAAATCCTTTTCACAACTTTAAAGTGATTTTCTTTAGGGCTGGCCTGAAATCTAGAGCATAAACACACAGCAAATTGTATGTCAGGCCTAGATGCTGTAAGATAGAGAAGAGATCCGATCATACCTCTGTATAGCCTTTGGTCCACAGGTTTACCTTTAGGATCTTCATCCAAACTGGTTGATGTACCCATTGGTGTAGCTGATAAGTGTGTATTTTTCCTTGTTAATTCATCATTATTCACATTTTTATGAGCTTAAATTATGATCAGTATACACTTCTCACACTTATTATTGATTTTGTATCAAATGTTTAATTTTTTGAAATTAAATAAATTTTTATGATAATTTTTACGTATTTTGTAGGCACGTAGTTCGAGGAAAACTCCAAGAAAAAGAAAATAAAAGAAAATAAAAATTATATTTTGAATGGGCCAAAAGCTCGAGGATTGGTTCAAAAAGAAAAGAAAAAAATTTAGAACAAAAAATAAAATTAGTTGCTATTTTTTTTGGAATTTTCTAAGTATATATAGATATATATATAGTTATATAGATATATATTTATATAATATATATATATATATATATATTAAAATTAAAAAAAAGAAAAAATTCAAAAAAACCCGCCCCGCCCCCTTCCAGCCTTCGCCGCCCGGCACGGGCGACGAGGTCGGCGAAGGGGCGGGCGACGGGGGGGCCGTGGCGGTTCGAGGGCTCGTGGCACGACGGGGGGCTCGCACCGGGGCTCAGCAGACGAGGTCGGCAGGTCAACGGGCGCATGCGCCCGCGTGCTCACACGCGGCAGCAGACGGCAGCGCGGCGCACGGCGGGCCCACCGATCGGCCGCCTAACCCGCGGCGGCGGTCGGCGCAACGTGCCGACAGAGAAGAAAAGAGAGAGAAAGAGAGAAAGAGAAGGAAGAAAGGGCCATAAAAAATTCCAAAAAAATCCGAAAAAAATCAAGAAAAATGGCAAATTGTGCAGCACATGCTAGCACACAATATTGGGTCAAATATAGCAGCAATTGAGTGTTTACATTGGCCAAGTGTTCACATGTAAAGGGGTTGTTTTAACACCCTATATAAAGTGCTTCATTTGTAATGGAAAGGGTTGTTAGGAAGTGGAGGAAGAGAGGATACCTAGAAGAAGTAGGTTATGGATTGATCAAATTTGTAAGTGTTCTTCACGCTTTTGCTTTGTGGCTTTGGTAGGAATAGATTTTGAAAGCTTTTGTATTCAAGTTTTGAAGTTTGTGTTAAGCTTGTATTAAAGGATTTCATTGTACTCTTAGTCATTTTGGCTTTTCATAATCAATTTACAAGCTGGTGTGATCTTCATTTCAAATTATTGTCTTCATGAAAGTTGTTCCTTTGTAAGTGTGCTTCAACTTCTCTGTTCATCATTTCGTCCAATTCCTTCTAGATTAAAAATTATTTTCTATTTTCTTAAGTGATGTCATGTGCATGTACTGTTCATCCGTAGTGATAGTGTCCACCAATATGTCATTTTGAAGCCTTTACAAGCATAATTTTACTCTGAGTTCTAAATAAAAAGTTGTTCCCCTCTTGTAGGTCTAAGTTTTGTTCTTCTTGCACTTTGTCAAACTCTTCTTAGTTTAAGTTCTAGAATTAATTCTTTACTGTTCTATTTTTCTGTCAGTTACTGTTCACCAGCAGCAATAGAGTTTGATTGTTTAAGTTTTTCATTATCTTCCTCTCATTTTCTTATTCTGTGTTCTTCATAAAAGTTCTTCATCTTTCAATTCTCTACAACTTTCATGTTTTCTATTTCTTCAAATTCCATCTAGATTGTGTGTTATTCTTTTTCTTCCAAACCCTTATTTCAACAAAATTCTGTTGTATTTTCAAGTTGTGTGTGTGTTTCTATCTACATCTCTTCATAAGTCCCTCGTACACACCCAAAGCGGTGATCTTCTTCAAATCATCTCACGACGTCGACTTCCAAGGCGGAGCGATCTTCATCAAAGGCTCGGCAAGGAAACGACGGCGTTCTTCAATTGGCTAAATATTCCTTTACTTTTCTCTTGATATTTAAAGTTGTAATTTCAATTTATTTAGTGATAATCGCACTCTAAATACAAAATTTAAGTTTTCAAGCATAAGGGTATTTCCAACTTGAGCTAAAATCAACTATTCTCTCCCCGTGGGATCGACCCGTATTCACCACTGTACTCGTATTTTCAACATCATTCGAGTGAGTGAGTGCGGTTATAAATTTTGAAATTTGTATGGCACGGCAATTTTAAACGACGACTGTCGAGCGCATCAAATTTTTGGCGCCGTTGCCGGGGACTGAATTATGATGATAGTTGGATATTTTTGTGTTTGGTGTATATATGTGAATATTAATTTTGCTCTTTTTACTTGTGCAGAAAAACGAAAAAAATTCGCAAATCAAAGAAAGCGGAAGATCGGACATGAAATCCTATGGTTATGAAACGTTGTTGAAAGCCCGACAGCATTGCTAAAGGGCTGAAATCAAGAAACAGGTTCTATCTTTCCACTTTCTGAAATTTTTTTTTACAAAAATCTGAAAATTTCTTGAAAACTCTATAAAAATAACGAAACAATCAAAACAAAAGAAAAATTTTCATGCTGGTTAGTTAGGTTCATTAACTAAAAAAAAAAAAATCTTCATTTGTACCAAATAAAAGACCTCATTGCAAGAATAGAAACTACACTTTCATGCTTTAGGTCATGCATCATTTAGCTTAGAATTTGTCTTTGTTTAATTTCTGCATTGCATTTTAAAGATCGCGATGGGCAAGGTACGTTCTACTGATCCCAGTCTGGCATTCATTTTTGCATAAAGAACCCCTTGTTTGAAATTGTGGTGTGCATTGCATTTCAAAATACTTTAAGGGCAACACCCCTAACAAGATAAGGTGGAGATTTCATCACCCTCCCTTAGCCCGAAAACCACAATTTCCTTGCATCTCTGCATTACCTAGGCCTTAATAAAAGCCAATAGATGTTGGCCCTAGGATCACACTGTGATTCCTGTGATATTTAGGTTTATCCTCTTATGAAAACTGGTGTCTAAGGCAAGACGGTCGGATGGCAAACGCCTTAAGTGGGATTGTGGTTTTGTATAATAAGGTCCCTACGAAAGTAGGGGGAACCTCCCACTTCCCCACCCCTTACCTGGCCGGTGGACATACTGAGGGTGAATTTAAGTTCATTTTAATCACTTTGTGAAACCACATTTGTAGGTCTGAGTCGCATCTAGGTCATTAGGATAATTTGTGTTAACTTGTTTGTGTTTGCATAAAAAAAGTTTTGAAAAATTGAAAAAAATATATATATATAATTTGAAATACTTAAAAAAATGTAAATAAAAAAAAATTCATTTTATGGCCATTCATCTTGGAGGGAAACCCACGCCTATGAAGGAGCATTTTTATCCTTCTTCTTACAAGCCCTCCACCTGTATTCAACTCCCCGATATTCACGTTGATCAATATGAGATTCGCCCTAGTCTCATCCAGATGCTCCCATCTTTTTATGGGAATCTCAATGAAAATCCTTATAGGCATCTAGATGATTTTCTAGAAGTTTGCTCACTGATCAAAATTCAGAATTTTAATGATGATGCCCTTAAATTAATTTTATTTCCATTCTCGTTAAAAGATAAAGCAAAATGTTGGTTAAGGAGTTTTCGAAAGATTATCAGGACTTGGGAAGATATGCAGTCAGAATTTTTAAAAAAATTTACCCCATAGGCCAAACCAACAAGATGAGAAGGGTGATTACAGGATTTACTCAACGTCCGGGAGAGCAACTTCATGAATCTTGGGTGAGATTAAAGGAGCTAGTGAGTCAATGTCCACATCATGGGTTGCCTAGATGGCAAATTATCTTTACATTTTATGAGGGGTTATCCAATTTTGATAGGCAGATGGTGGACATATATTGTGGAGGGGCATTTTTAAGCAAAAGTGAAGATGAGGCATATGATCTATTTGAGATTTTGAGTGAAAATTTAATAAATCGTGCCTCTATCTCATCTCATCAACAACTTGTAGGACATGTCAAACAGGCGGAAAACCCAATCCACACTTTCATGGAAGTGTGTGAATTCTGTGCCAGTCTCACTCACCATGTGAGTGAATGCCCTACTATAGCCCGACTCTCTCCCGTCATCCAAGCACAGGTCCAAAATTCCCTAGGATTTTCTCAACTCAAGCATGTTGCAGATGATGATAATCTTGGCTGGAGTAATCACACAAATTTGCCTTGGATGGAATCAACATTCCAAACCCATTTGTCTACACCTCTACCCCAAGCAATTCACGAGCAGCCCATGTATACTCAACTTCATCTCAACTCATCTCACCCCGATTTCGGACTCAATGTCAATACTAAGGGTGATTCACCGGGCCACTACTTTGAAGCTCAAAGCGTGTACTCTCAGTCTACTTACCATGACCCTTCGTCAATATTCAACCAACCCCCTCGATACGTGAATGATGATGATGATGATCCGATGCCTGGCATTTTGGCTCAAGATATCATTATTGGGAGTGAGGGGGAGTGCGCAAGCCATACCATGATGAAGGAAGGGACGGAATTAGGGGATGAATTAAAGAATACAAATGATCCTATTGATATCATCACCCCATTCTATGAATGTTTTGAGATTGAGAATATCACTGAGAAAATTAGTGGCCCAAACAACTTAATTGAGGATCTACATGTCGAGGAGGATTGCTTTATGATTAATAATCATGTTGATTTAGTGGAACTTAATTCTGAATCTTCTCCTCCCTCGGAAGAACTTGATGATGGGGCCTTGTTCGAAAAGTTTATATTTCATCTATCAACCCCATTTTTGGAAAATTTGATTGAAAATCTTCAGGTGAGTGATGAGTATGATGAAAGCTCTGTCTTTGAAAAATTCCCATTTGATCTTACCTTTGATGAAGGGGCCGAACTGGAACAATTTACATTTGATCTTCCCAGTTCATTATTGGGAAATTTGATTCACAATTTTCGATTAAATGATGAGTGTGATAAAGGGGTTTTATTAGAAACATTCAAATTTGATCTACCCATTGAGCCCGATCCCCTCATGTTTGAATCATTGGATCAATTTGATTCTGGGCTCGTGCTACCCCTGCCAGATGAGCCTCTGTAATATGACATTCTGGGACCTGAGGGGGATGGACCAACAATTTTCACTTTTGATTTAACTCCCCATCAGGAAGACAAGTTGATTAGTACCCTTCTAACACATGAGGCTGTTATTGGGAAGACTGTGGCTAATCATGACACTCTTATCCCTAAGCCACCGTTCGATGACCAAGTTCCCAAGGAGGAAGTAGTCAATAAAGAGGTCATCAGGAGGGACGATACAGGTGAAAGGGACCGATGGATTGATATTGTGCAAGGGTTATACCTTGATCTTGACAAATTATTGGCCATAGATCATTTTTTGATCTCTAAAGCTGAAAACTGGATCGCACACAGGGTTAATGTTACAAACAATCATGTGCGAGTCCTGCCTCTTTCTAGCCCCGGTCCATACATGTCTACTCTTATCTTCCAATGGATTAAGGGCTGGAATTTGAAGGAAGACAAGATCACGTCGTGGCTCATTCTGAATGCCACGCGTTGGTTAATAAGCTAATGAGCTACATGGTGTCTGGCTGACGACATAAAAGTTAGCGCTTCTTAGGAGACAACCTAAGTGATTTTTGTGTGGTAATAAATTGTTGGTTGTGGGAATTTACATGTGTTGAGGGCTTCGAGAGATAAGGACAACGGAGAGCCAAGCAAAAAGTATTTTATTATACACAAAAGCAAACAAAGAGATTACATCGGAATCCACCTTCTTTCTTCACATTACTTGTCTTGCCGCTCTCTGGGGCAAGATTCTCTAGAGGGTATTCCCAAGCCGAGAGCAGCGGTATTACTACCGCACTATGGACGCCGGTCTGAGGGGGCAGCAAAGAAGCTACTGACACGAAAGCCACGCTCTCGTGCTCTTCGATAGCGTTCTTCGCCATCCTTCAGCCATTGCTCGGCTAGGCCGAGACTAGTCCTCAATTCAAAAAGTTGGGCCTCCAGGGCCCTCTTTTCCTCTTTCTCGGCCGATCTCTTGGCTTTCTCTCTATCTCTGTCCTGTTCTCTCTCAGCCCGTTCTCTCTCTCTATCTTCTCTTTCTAATTGAAGGGTGATTCTCAACTCCACAGCGTCCCTTGAAGAATCCTCATCTGGACGACGCTGTAGTTCTTCTTCCAACTCCGTTATTCTATCTTCCTTCTGAGTGGCATTTGCAAGTGCCTCTTGTGTTTCTTTCTCCTGCCACACATTTCATCTCAGGCAAATAGCAATACTTGAATAAGGGATGTTAAATGGTGAAATCCTCACCTGTACAGAAAGCATCCCTTCTGCCTCTGCAGCCCGTTGTGTGGCATGAGCAAGTTGCTCGTGGAGTTGATCCAGCTCGGATGTGGGAATCCATAGACTGGAAGAAACACCATCTACTCCCATCGCCGAAGAAACTGCATCAAGCTGAGCACGCTGCACATGTGATAACATTAAGTGGTTAGCGCCCTGAAGCTCAAAGCCTACCCGGAATATGTACTGAAATACTTACTGATGAACCTAGAGCCGCTCTGGTATCACTCAGCTCTTGCTCCGTGTCCGCCAGACGAGCTCGTAAGTTCGTTATTATAGTATCACGAACATCCTACAGTTATGGGTTTTGAGTTCACAAACAAAGAACAAAAAAATTTAAAAACAACAAAATGTAGAAGATACAAGCATGGTTTCCTTACCTCTACAAGCCCTCCAGGCTGGAGCCTTTCTGCATACATTGCTCTGTAGAGGCGTAGGTAATCATCGCTATCTTGTGCTTGAGATTCCACGAGTGTGCCTCCCCGTTGCCAATCTTCATATTGTTCGGGGAAGCGCACTCTCCAATCAACACAGGTGGCTGGTCCACGCGTCTGCCTTCCGATGCTAGGTGACATGGTCATATCCACCCATTCTTGAGCCAGCCCTAGGGTCCGCATAGCTAATCGCAGCCTGAGGGGCTCGATTTCATTTAAGCAATGGAGCCAGAGGTCCCGTCCAAACCGGGCGCGACTTCCAACTACCCAAGGCTGGTCAACATCGACCATGTTCATGAAAGGCCTCCAGTTCACCTTTAATGGGTTGCACGTATCTTCTCAGTTAAAAAAAAATGAAATAAATGACAAAATAAAAAAAAATTTGAGAAAACACTTATCCTACCATCGTTGCAGGGAACTCTTACAACTCTCGCCTGAACACCATCAGTTGGTAGGGTAAAGGTGCAGTGCTCATGATGGGTTGCCACCGTCTCGCTAGAGGGACCGTCAGTGGTCGACAGTGTCGAGCCCTCCCCATTGGAAGGTAATAGTAGCTCCACAGCTACACCATCATGTGTCATTGATGAAAACACAAACAAAAATCAGAAAATAAATACAAAACAAAAATTTTCATTACCTGGATTAAAGGCGTAAACCCATTTAGTGTTATCTCTTTGTCTGTCCTTTGCGACAGACTTGTAAACAGATGTGCCAGCACAGCAGCTCCCCAGGCATATTGTCATACTCTTTCCAGGTCTACAAGCAGTTCTAAGAAATGACAGTGGATACTGTGTCCCTTGGACCCCAGCAACAACTTGCCTAATAGAAGGAGGAGGAACCTCCTCAGATCCATATTGGTCCGCTCCCAATTGCTGGTATCCATACAATACATAGCACGGGCACTTCTTTCTGCCCTTTCCATAAATTCTTCTATGGACTCATCATCACGCGGACGCATGTCAGTAAGCCCTAAAGCTTCCATGATCGATGCCCTGGCTACTGACCTGTTCTTCCGATTACCTAAGTCCATCCCCAACAAGTTATGGGCACCTTCACGGTAATCCGCGTAGGTGACACCAGTCACTGCTTCCCCATCCACTTTGAGGCCCGTGATTCGGACCACATCTTCCAAGCTGGGTACCATATGCCCCCACGGCATCAGGAATGCCCTACTTACCGGGTCCCATCTTTCACGTAGAGCTTGGATCAGGGCAAGGTCGATCTTGAGTGGCTCAATTTTGAGAAAGGGCCCTAATCCCATCACGTCCAACCTCGCTTTCTGGAAGTCCGGGAGCCCTCGATATGCAGCCACGACCAGCTCCCACGAGATGTGTGACTTCATCACACTCTGCACATACGCTCGAAATGAGAAATGGGAAGCTTTCCAAAGAAAGAACAGAGAAGAAAAAAGGCATCACTTACAAGTTGTGGAAGAGTCCTTTCACTCACAAGTCCTTCAACTTCAGAGAATCTCCTGGCACTACTGCCCGATCTACTCCTCTTCGAGGAGCGAGACGACTCCCCTTCAGCTCTGAAGCTCGATTCACCCTCCATTCTGAACCTTGAGCAACACTCACTACTCCCCTTTGCAACCTTTTCACTCGACTCTACTCTCACAACTTCGATGTTCTCCAGTCGAGTGGGAAGGGGGGGTATTTATAGGATTGGAGAGCAAGTGATCTACATCTCTCATCATCACCCCTAACCATAGCCTTTCCGACACGTCATCCTCCCGTTAATCTCGCACCCACTCTACTATGTGGAGTGGTCAAGTCGGAGGCGTGTTTTATTGACTTTCTCTCTCTTGTTGGTCCAAAGATTCGTTATGTTTATTGTCCCGTTGTGACCACCTTTCGCATAACACACACATTGAGGGGATATTTCTGCGGGAATCCGGCTCCGTAACTCACGTTGCCATCATTGGTCGATTCCTTTTGAAATACATGAACATTGGGTCCCACTCCTTGTATTAATTCCTGGCTTCTGATATGATTTCTTGTTTTAGTATGTTTATTTTTCAGTTGTCAGGACAAGCTGCACCGACGCCCTCGTCATTTTACCCCGCCATCAGGTTGTATCCTTCCATCCCAACTATATTATCTCTTTACATGTCCTCTGATCTTTCTACTATTTATGACATTGAGGACAATGTCATTTAAGCTGGGGGGGGAGATATTCAAAAAAAAAATCACAAAATTTTTTCTTATTTTCTTAAATTGTCATGTGAAACAATAATTTTCCCCGAGTTGAATTTCTTGATTCATGTCGCATGAAAAGTGATTCTAGAATGGAAATGACTAGAGACTCGGATAATGGATAATTTATTTACTCTAGCCATGGAAAACTGATTTAAAGAATCTCTTTAAAGTTCAGATGCACTTTCAAAGAAAAATAAAAGCACGTTGCACTAATGAAATAAGAAGGACAAGCCTTCTGTTATTGGAGACAGACTGTCTGATATTCTGCATTTTCTGAAGAAGAATATGTTAGAAGCTTTCTGCCATAGAAAAGTATGAGAAAAAAATAAAGCACCATGAAAAATGCTCCGATTCTGAGTAACCGGGCCTACTTCACCTAAGACGTGTTGAGGTTCGCGTCAAAAGGAAAAGGGAACTTGGATCTGTGGAACCGGGCCTACTTCACCTAAGACGTGTTGAGGTTCGCATAAAACAGTGAAGGGTAGTGCAGCATCATGTGTGTAAAGAAAAAAATAGGGAAAAAGAAAGTAAAAAAATATATATATATATATATAGTGATCCCAAATGGGACAAAAGCAATAAGGCAGACAAAAAGCTAGTGTGCTTAAAGCTCTGATTAAGAAGTGCAGAATTGAAAGGCATTTGTTCTGAATAGCAAATGGGGGACGCAATTGTCTCTATTGTGAATTTAGTATTCCACATGCACAAGTGCTACTGAATTTTGATTAGAATTCTTGATCATGTACCTGAATTTCCGATATAAGGCTAGTCTGTAGTAATTACTCCAGATTCCTGATCTTTAGTTAATTCTAGGAAAGATGATCTGGAAATGAAGCATGAATATCTTTAAACTCTTATTAGTCCTAAATTTTTTTTCATTATGTGCATTGCTAAGGGACTAGCAATGAGTAAGTTGGGGAGTGTGATAAGTGTGTATTTTTCCTTGTTAATTCATCATTATTCACATTTTTATGAGCTTAAATTATGATCAATATACACTTCTCACACTTATTATTGATTTTGTATCAAATGTTTAATTTTTTGAAATTAAATAAATTTTTATGATAATTTTTACGTATTTTGCAGGCACGCAGTTCGAGGAAAACTCCAAGAAAAAGAAAATAAAAGAAAATAAAAATTATATTTTGAATGGGCCAAAAGCTCGAGGATTGGTTCAAAAAGAAAAGAAAAAAATTTAGAACAAAAAATAAAATTAGTTGTTATTTTTTTGGAATTTTCTAAGTATATATAGATATATATATAGTTATATAGATATATATTTATATAATATATATATATATATTAAAATTAAAAAAAAGAAAAAATTCAAAAAAACCCGCCCCGCCCCCTTCCCGCCTTCGCCGCCCGGCACGGGCGACGAGGTCGGCGAAGGGGCGGGCGACGGGGGGGCCGTGGCGGTTCGAGGGCTCGTGGCACGACGGGGGGCTCGCACCGGGGCTCGGCCGACGAGGTCGGCAGGTCAACGGGTGCACGCGCCCGCGTGCTCACACGCGGCAGCAGACGGCAGCGCGGCGCACGGCGGGCCCACCGATCGGCCGCCTAACCCGCGGCGGCGGTCGGCGCAACGTGCCGACAGAGAAGAAAAGAGAGAGAAAGAGAGAAAGAGAAGGAAGAAAGGGCCATAAAAAATTCCAAAAAAATCCAAAAAAAATCAGGAAAAATGGCAAATTGTGCAGCACATGCTAGCACACAATATTGGGTCAAATATAGCAGCAATTGACTGTTTACATTGGCCAAGTGTTCACATGTAAAGGGGTTGTTTTAACACCCTATATAAAGGGCTTCATTTGTAATGGGAGGAAGAGAGAATACCTAGAAGAAGTAGGTTATGGATTGATCAAATTTGTAAGTGTTCTTCAAGCTTTTGCTTTGTGGCTTTGGTAGGAATAGATTTTGAAAGCTTTTGTATTCAAGTTTTGAAGTTTGTGTTAAGCTTGTATTAAAGGATTTCATTGTACTCTTAGCCATTTTGGCTTTTCATAATCAATTTACAAGCTGGTGTGATCTTCATTTCAAATTATTGTTTTCATGAAAGTTGTTCCTTTGTAAGTGTGCTTCAACTTCTCTGTTCATCATTTCGTCCAATTCCTTCTAGATTAAAAGTTATTTTCTATTTTCTTAAGTGCCGTCCTGTGCATGTACTGTTCATCCGTAGTGATAGTGTCCACCAATATGTCATTTTGAAGCCTTTACAAGCATAATTTTAATCTGAGTTCTAAATAAAAAGTTGTTCCCCTCTTGTAGGTCTAAGTTTTGTTCTTCTTGCACTTTGTCAAACTCTTCTTAGTTTAAGTTCTAGAATTAATTCTTTACTGTTCTATTTTTCTGTCAGTTACTGTTCACCAGCAGCAATAGAGTTTGATTGTTTAAGTTTTTCATTATCTTCCTCTCATTTTCTTATTCTGTGTTCTTCATAAAAGTTCTTCATCTTTCAATTCTCTACAACTTTCATGTTTTCTATTTCTTCAAATTCCATCTAGATTGTGTGTTATTCTTTTTCTTACAAACCCTTATTTCAACAAAATTCTATTGTATTTTCAAGTTGTGTGTGTGTTTCTATCTACATCTCTTCATAAGTCCCTCATACACACCCAAAGCGGTGATCTTCTTCAAATCATCTCACGACGTCGACTTCCAAGGCGGAGCGATCTTCATCAAAGGCTCGGCAAGGAAACGACGGCGTTCTTCAATTGGCAAAATATTCCTTTACTTTTCTCTTGATATTTAAAGTTGTAATTTCAATTTATTTAGTGATAATCGCACTCTAAATACAAAATTTAAGTTTTCAAGCATAAGGGTATTTCCAACTTGAGCTAAAATCAACTATTCTCTCCCCGTGGGATCGACCCGTATTCACCACTGTACTCATATTTTCAACATCATTCGAGTGAGTGAGTGCGGTTATAAATTTTGAAATTTGTATGGCACGGCAATTTTAAACGACGACTGTCGAGCGCATCAGTAGCTATTTCCTTGAGGTTGTCCATTTTGTACTTCTTCAATAAGTTCTTTACATACTTGGACTGAGAGATGAAGGTGACATCTTCTGTTTGTGTAACCTGTAGTCCAAGGAATAGTTTCAGCTCTCCGATTGAGCTCATTTCAAATTCATCAGTCATTATTTGAGAGAATTCCTCACACAATTTAGGGTTAGTTGACCCAAACATAATGTCATCCACATAAATCTGAATGATAAGAATATCTGGATGGCTTACCTTGGTAAACAATGTTTGATCAACTATACCTCTTGTGAAGTTCTTGTCAGTGAGGAATTTGCTCAACCTGTCATACCAAGCTCTAGGAGCTTGCTTTAAATCATAGAGAGCTTTATTGAGCTTGTAAATATGATTAGGGAAATCTAAACATTCAAACCCAGGAGGCTGTATCACATAGACATCCTCATTAATTTCCCCATTTAGAAAAGCAGATTTCACATCCATCTGCTGAAGATTTATTCCTAGGGAACATGCATAAGCTAATAAAATTCTTATTGCTTCTAACCTAGCTACAGGGGCAAAAGACTCTTCAAAGTCTATTCCAAATTCCTGATTGTACCCCTGAGCTACAAGTCTGCCTTTATTTTTAATAACATTCCCCGCTTCATCAGTTTTGTTTCTAAATACCCATTTAGTCCCTATGACTGTTTCATGATCAGGAGGTGGAACCAAATGCCACACCTTATTCCTGTCAAACTGATTGAGCTCCTCATGCATGGCATTAATCCAATGCACATCTTGGAGAGCACAGTCAATGGACTTGGGTTCTATGTTTGAAACAAAAGCATAAGCATTCAGTTCATGTTGAATTCTTAAGTGGCCTCTAGTCCGAGGGGGGTCATGCAGATTTCCAATAACATTATCTACAGGATGATCATTGAGATATCTAATATTTGCAATTGGACCATCATGAACTTGATTTACCTCCCCCTGAACTGTAGGCTCCTCTTCATTAAGCTCTTTATGTTCTTCTTCATCCTCAGATTTGTCATGGCTCTGTTAATTACATAACAGGCAGTGTTCACTGCTTCAGCCCAAAATTTCCTTGATAGACCACCTTCAACAAGGAGTGTACGACCCATTTCCACTAGGGTTCTGTTCCTTCTCTCCACAACTCCATTATGCTCAGGTGTCCTTGGTGAGGAGTACCTGTGGTTGATTCCATTCGACCTGCAGAATTCATCAAATTATGAGTTTTCAAACTCACCTCCATGATCAGACAATATGTTTTCAATTTTCTGATTTGTATTAACATAGAACTCCTGAAATTCTGAGAAAGTATCACTCTTATTAGATAAGAAATAAACCCAAGTATACCTAGAAAAGTCATCTACCATGACAAATACATACCTCCTCCCTGATAGGCTGACAGATCTAGTTGGCCCAAAAAGGTCCATATGTATCAGCTCATAGGGTTTGGAAGATAGATTTTCAGTTCTAGACTTAAATGACTTTCTAGTTATCTTTGATTGAGTGCATGCATCACAGATTTTGTTTTCTTTCTTGAATGAGACTTCAGGAAGTCCTCTAACCATGCCATGCTTATTTAATTTGTGTAAAACAGTGTAGCTAGCATGACCTAACGTACGATGCCATAAAAATGCTATGTCTTCTCTACTGGCAGTAAGGCAAAGGTTAGTATGTTGAATTTCATCTAAATTTATCATGTAAGTATTATTTATTCTTTTTCCAGAAAATTTGACAATATCAGAATCAGGTTCAAAAACCTTGCAGCATTGAGAATTAAATAGAACATTGTAACCTTTATCACATAACTGGCTGATGCTAAGTAGATTATAGGCTAACCCTTCAACCAGCATAACATCATCAATGCAGCAGGTAGAACACTTACCTACCTTACCTGATCCGATAATCCTATCCTTTGTGTTGCTTCCAAAGGTGACAAGGCCTTCTACTTTCTCAGTCAGTATGCAAAATTTGGCCTTATCTCCTGTCATATGCCTGGAGCAGCCGCTATCCATGTACCACAAGTTGTTCTTGGCTGCCAGGCATACCTGCATACACAATTAGGTAGAGAAGTTTGGAACCCAAGACTGATTAAGCTCCAATGTAAATGAACTAGAAGCAAAACAGGAAAGCAAGTGTTTCGGATTCCACATTTGTTTAAATGTGTTTTGTTCAGTGGATCCTACAGATTTTCTTCTGTTGTTGTTCCTTTTCTTCTTATTGTTCTTTTTCTTATTGGCAGCAGCATGATTATTGACGGTATTGTTATTTCTGTGCCAGTGCCTTGGCCAGGGTGTGTTCACAAAGTTTTGGTCATAGTTGTTCCTGGGCTGGCTATGAAAATATTGATTTCTAGATGTCCAGTAACCATACCCATTTACCCAATTTCTACTGTAAGGTCTTTGATATTGAGCACCCTGGTGTGCAAGACCAGTAAACTTACCCTGAGTTCTAGACCAATTTGACCTATAGAAGTAGGTTGGCTGTGCATTGTAGTGGGTCTGACCTCTGGATTGATAAAAATAATTGGGTTGACTCCTAGCAGCACTTTGTCTCCCCTGTACTTTGGACCCTGCTGACCTATACACAGGTTTGTATTGGGTCTTCTTAAGAGGTGGAGGTGTTGGTGGAGACTGGGTTACCTTGACCTGGGGTTTACCAGACTGTGTAGGTTGACCCCTAACCTGAGTCTGAGCCCTAGGATTCTGCTTAGATGTGCTAGCTCTACTAGGCTCATTAACCTTTCGTTTGCCCTTCTCCTCAGCACTAGGCTTTTTCAGATTAGCAGTTTTGTTCATCAAATTTGTTGAGTTCATGCTAATTAGAGGTCCCTTTTCCTTTTGAGCAACAAATGAAATTGTTTTCATTCCGAATGTTTTTGTTGCACTAGAATTAAAACCTAGGCCCTCTTTTCTGAAATTAACATTTGACCCTAACAAAGCATTTAAGTTATCTGTTCCTTGGGTCATTTTCTCAATGGTCTTCATTTTTTCCTCATTATCTTTCTGAAGTTCATCAATAGCCTTTTTCAGCTCGTTGTTGACATTGAGGACAGCTTCATATTTTTCAGAGATAATTTTGACTTCACTTTCACATTTCTGAATCTTCAGCTTCCATTCATCAATTTCATCTTCAAGCCTTAGATTCTCTTCCTTAGAAGCTTTTAACTCATTTTTGATTTTATCTTCTTCAGAACATGAGAGTTTCAATTCATCAATCTCAGATTCCAAACATGCAATTTTATCAGTTAGTGTTTTATCATTTTGCATGGAATTGATTTTTCTTCTAAGATGCCTGTTCTCTTTTCTAATATCATCAGCTCTATCAGCTATTTCATGATAAGCATCTACCCAATCAGCAATTGTGAAATTTTCAAATCTAGTGATTACCTCATCTGTATCCTCCTCTCTATCTTCGGAGCTTGTTGCCATAAGACAAATGGGCTGTTCAGATTCGGCTTCACTATCTGAGATGCTGCTGAAAGAGCCTTCATCTTCATCACTCCATGTGGTGATCATAGCTCTTACCTTCTTGATTTTCTTCTTTGACCTGTCCTTATGTTTCTGATTGTCTGGACAGTCAATTTTCAGATGCCCTGGTTTCCTGCATTGATAACAGACATTAGCTTCATCTTTCTTTGCAGGTTTAGATTTATACCTTTTATCCTTTCGGCCACCACTGTATTTCTTCTGGCCGAACTGTCCTGCTCCCTTTCTGAGAAATCGTCTAAACTCTCTAGTCATCATGGCTATCTCAGATCGAGTCACATCTTCTTCTTCATTTAGGCTCTCCTCTGATGATGAAGAGCTGCTGGAGCTGGATTTTGTTATTTTGCTGGAACTAGCCTTCAGCGATATTGGCTTCTTCTTCCTCTCGGCTTCATCTGTCCTTGGCATGTTTATCTCATATGCCATTAGTGAGCCAATTAGCTCATCATATCTATTATTACGCAGGTCCCTTGACTCCTCCATCACTGTTGCTTTGGTGTGCCAATTAGGAGTCAGGGAGTGCAGAATTTTCCTCACTACATCATACTCTGCCTGAGGTTTCCCAAAACCTCTGAGGCCATTGGTTATGACAGTCAGCCGAGCACACATTTCACTGATGGACTCGTTCTGCTTCATCTTGAAGGCTTCATACTCAGATACAAGAAGATTGGCCTTCTGCTCTCTTACTTGAGATGTACCTTCATGAATTACTTCCAGCGCATCCCACATCTCCTTAGCTGATTTGCAAGCAGATACACGGGAGAATTCTGTAGGATGCAGAGCGCACTGGATAGCATTAATAGCACTCCAATTTAGCGTGGACCTTCTGATCTCCTCCTTGGTCCATACATCTTCATTCGGGGACAGCTCATAAGGTCCCTTGCTGACAATCTTCCAAATCTCATAATCCTTAGCCCTGAGGAACACTTGCATATGGTTCTTCCAGTATGCGTAGTTTGATCCGTCAAAGAATGGGGGCTTCGTTGTTAAGTGACCTTCGGCAGTCATCCCTCGAACATCCATCTCTGCCTATTCTCTTCGGGCGATGAGTCCCTGCAGAAGAGTTAGGCTCTGATACCAAGTATTGGGTTAGATGGACGCAGTCTATCTCCACAGAGTGTGGATCTAGAGGGGGGTGAATAGATCAACTTGCCTAATTTAAAACTACTGCAAGTTCTAAAGCGGAATTTAGGCAAACATCAGTTAAGCTAAACAAAAGATGCTAAACAAAAAATCGAAAGCTAGACATGAGCATAAGCGATGCAATCAAGTAAGCTGAGCAAGAAATTCCCATCGCACACAGATCACACAAAAACACAAGCACACTGCACACACAATTTTTAGGTGGTTCGGCCAACGACCTACGTCCACCCCATACTCAACCGAGTATGGCTTCCTGCTGCACAGCACAGCTTGCGTCCGCTGGGCTTTACAGCTTGGCCAAACACTCCGCTGATACATAGCTTCGCTGGGCACTACAGCTTGCCGACCAAAGGATCTGATCCTCTGCAACCGCTGGGGAAATACAGCTTAACCCGTCCAGTGGAGACCACCACTTCAAGACCGCTGACACACAGCTTGAAGAAACAGCATTCGGAAATGAAAGACAGAATCAAAACGAAAATAGAAAAGCTCAAAAACAAACAATGTAGCTCTAAGAGCAAAGCTCAGCTCTGGTTTTGAACCACGAGACTGAGATACAACCACTCTTACTCTCACTCTCGATCAGCTCTCTCTTAACTCAATCTCTTCCTCTCTCTTTTTCTCCTTCTTCTCTTCTTCTTCTTCTTCTTCTCTGTATCTTCTTCTTCTCTCTTTTCTCTCCGTGGATCGAAGGCTCACTGCTGTATAGACTTTTTCTTCTTTTGTTTCGATCAGTCTTCTTCTGTGGAAGAAGGCTTGTTTATATAGCAACAACAGCAGTAGGCGTTTGCTCTCCACGTTTCCCGCCCAGCAATTTGGACCACGTGGCAGCATCTCAGCACAATGCTTCCACATGTCACGATCAGGGAGCCTCGTCCTTCCTTGGATCACGAGCCATGTCAGCAATCCCAGTACCAAATCCCCAAAGACTAGTGCGTTCTCGCACGGGAGCATATGAAGTCTCAGGGGAGCATCTATGGCCTCTGGACAGCATCACCAGCGTTAGGGGAGCATGTGGAGCACATGCTGTCTCTGGGGAGCAATCGCTGCTCCAGGGGAGCATCCTCAAAGTTAGGGAAGCATTAGCAGTCACTGGAGGGCATACTCGATCCCAGGAGAGCATCCTGGGGGACAGGCGAGCATGCACGTCTGATGTACAGACTCTACCAATGTATAGACTTGGTGGATAGTGATGCATGGCCAAACGGATGTACATACTTCACTATGAATGCATGAACAGTGAATGAGTGTATAGACTTGATCAAGAGAGACGCTAGCCAATCGGAGCATTAACAGTCACTGGAGAGCATACTCGGTCCCAGGTGAGCATCCGGAAGGACAGGCGAGCATGCGCGTCTGATGTACAGACTTCCTATATGAAGACAATGGCTGTACAGACTTGTTAAACCATGCACACTGTATAGACTCTTCATGCGACAATGTATGGACTTAGAGGTTAACACTCGAATGTATAGAGCTGAAGACCTAACAATCGAGTGTATAGACTTCAAAGGACAAAGCATCCACAGAACCGACGATGTACAGACTTTGCCAATATGAGACACTGTACAGACTTCAGAAGATGAAGACTCTGTATCGACTTGAAGACCATGAGCCAATGTATAGACTTGGCTTTGAACGCTTGAGCTGAAGACAGACAATGTACAGACTTGCTGTAACAGTCTGATGTACAGACTTCATGAAGCTCTAGACATAGAATGCTGTACAGACTTAACGAGTTGATGCTGTACACACATCCAATGAAGTGCGTTGACGCTGTAACATGATGCGTCGACGCTGTACACACTTAACCAACTCAATTGAAATGCAGTGTGTGTACCTTATCCAAAATGGACGATGTATAGACTCATGACAGTAAGAAATGCAGATAGCCATTGGCTCAATCTGATCGAGCAATTTCATCAAATCAAAAAACAGTTGCCAATCAATCAAAATAATGGTGTTGCCAATGAAATAAAGCAAGTGTCAACATCATCAACATAGAGGGGTCACAACATTCCTAACTTCAGGGACCTTCGTTTTCCTCCTCAGTCCGAGCTCCCCGTGTATCGAAAATATGATAGGAACGGTAACCCGTTCATTATTGTCAGGGAGTTTCTATATGAGTCGGCGCAGTTCCAGCATGATGATCGCATGATGGCTTATTTATTCCGCCGATCATTGGAGGGGGTCGCCCTAGAGTGGTTCTATACTTTGCCTCTGGAGGAGGTAGAAAATTTCAAGACAGTCAAGGAGAAGTTTATTCAGAGGTTCCAAGATCGGGTCGGTCCCGAGTATTCCGTTACCGACCTGGTAGCGGAAAAGATGATGTCGGAGGATGATTTTGCAACCTATGCGGATCGATGGAGGTAGATGGCCTCACGTGTGCCCAGGCAAATCCCGGAAGAAGAGAAAGTTAAGTTGCTGATCTCCAATGCCACCCTGACATTCAGAAATATTTTGGCAATGAATGACATTTCGAATATGCACCAGTTATACAGCAGGGCTCGGTTCATACAGATGCAGTTTAAAGACTCCCCTATTCATTCATTGTTCGAGGCCCAGAAACCCAAAACTGCCAGAAAGTCCCGGGCCCCGTCACTGAGGGAGTGCAAATCAATGAGCAGGTCCAGGCTGTTCAATTTCCCCACCAAGCCGCTCCACCTCGCTTCCCGCAGCCTCCACGCAACCCCCAATTCGGCGCTCCACAAGCTCCCCAACCCACTTTCCCGGCTCCTCAACACCCGCAACAACCACCACCACCACCCCAACAGCCTCAATGGCCGCCGCAATATCATAATGTTCCTCCACCCGCCGCTTACGGACCTGCCCGACCGAGCCCGAAGAGGGCCCATTACCCTCCTCTTCCTGAAACCTTGCTTGATATTTTCTCTACTTTGATGTACACTGGTGATATTCAATTGCCTCCGGAACGTCTGAATTGGAATCCGGCCACCGATCAGTCCCGATATTGCATATATCATCGGTAGCCCGGGCACACAATAGAGCGGTGATATCAGTTTAGGGATCTGGTGTATGATTTCCACGAGGGCCAGAGGATTGATTGGGCCCAGATGCACCAGTTGATCGAGGACATCAAGCAAAGGTAGAGACAAGCTAGGCCGCAGCAGGCGGCGCCCCTGCAACAGCAGCAGTAGCAACCCCCACAGTAGCAGCAACAAGACCTTGGGATCCATCAGAATCCCATGCCAGTACACCCGCCCGTTCCTCAGCAACAAGAACAGCCGCCGGCACCGGCCCAGGTAAACATTGTTCAGCACCCAGCCCGCAACGCTGGGTGGACTTTGGATGATGAAACCCCCGCACACCTCTTGGCCTTCCACCACAACCATTCTCCCACATCTGCTATCCCCTCCGTCCACAGGCCCGCTGTTCTGACCACCACTCCACCCATTATTCCCTCCACATCACCATCAGGCCCACCGCATTCCCCTCCATACTGTCAGTCCTTTCGCCATCACCCACCATATCCTCCATCATCACCCCTCCACTTAACCCTTCGCCCATTTCCCCTTCACCAGGGCCCATTAGACCAACCACCGTCATCCTCACTCCCACTTCTACCCCTTCCACCTACCCCACTGGGCCAAGCGGGGGTCCATCTCAGGCCGTGCCGGCCCGACATTGCGCCCTTCGGAGCGGGAATCCATTCCACAAACTTTATCTTTCTACTCGTGCACCCGCACCTAGCCCTCAGGTTTCTCCCTCAACAGCTGAAGATGTAGACCCCATGCCGGGCACGAAGTACGATTTGTTACAGCACTTGGACCGGATGCCGACCAAAATTTTAGTTTTGGAGTTGATCAAAAGGTCGCCGCTGCACCAGGATGCCTTGAAGACTTTTTTGCAGAAAGTAATGGTGAATGAAGACGTGGCGGTGGATAGTTTACCGACGGTGTTGGCAATAATTACGAGGGGGCCTTCTATTTCATTTTCCGAGTCAGAATTAGCTCCCCCAGAGACACGGCAGATGCCACTCTGTATCACCATTTCTTTGAATAAGGTGGCGTTGGAGTCAGCCTTCATGGACACAAGAGCATCGATAAATGTGTGTCCATTGAGTACCCTCCGTGCCTGCAACATTTCAGAAGACATGCTTAACCCCACACCGACCATAATAGCAGCATATGACAACTCCAAGCGTGCTTGTCACGGGGTCGTGACTGTACAGGCCGAGCTAGGTCCTTTGGTTATGGACGTGGAATTATATGTATTGGACATAGACCCAATGTTCAAAGCAATTCTGGGTCGTCCATGGATAAATAGTTTGAATTCCGTGCCCTCGACCGCCCACCAATGCCTGAAATTCCCATTCCAGGGCCAAGTGGTTAAAGTGAAAAGTATCTCCACCGTCTAGTCTGTTGATGCCATTACAGATAAGATTCTCCCTACATTGTGGCCAAGTAATAGACCAGTTTTGTCAGTAATGGACTTAAATTATTCATGGGCATATGCGTCACACAAGCCCGCCACAGCACCAACAAATGTCAAGATTAAGTCCAAGATTAGAGATTCCAAAGGGTGGCACATGACTCTGAAATTGGGTTATCAGCCGGGCCTGGGTCTCGGCGCACAATTACAGGGACGGACCAAGCTCGTCCCTAAAGGCAGGAAGATGGGCCACCGAGGCCTTGGCTACCGTGATTCAGCAATGTCGATATTTGGAGATTCTGGACTGTTAACTTGGGACTATAGACAACATTTTTTGAAAGGCCCGCTGCAGCCTGGCACTTTAAAGAAGCCACTGCCATGTGCTGATGTGAAGGTTGATGCCGCCTGTGATGTTTCTGACCCACCGCCGCCGCTGAAGGGGCTGGTAGGTGATATGGATGATTTTTGTGTTTGTTTTGAAAAGTTGTTCGACGAAGAAGAAGACCGCCCGAGGAAGAAGGAGATGCAGGTGGTGAAGCATTCTCCAATGCAGCTAGTCCGCCGGAGGCCACGGGAAGTGGGGAGCTCTATCACTACCTTTTATCTGTCCCCGTCCCGTCTTGCCTCTCTGTTTCAACAATTGGGGTTTGTCCCCCGTTCCCCTCCAAATCTGGTCGACCCCTACATCACGGAGAGACCGCCTGAAATTCTATTAGTGTTGTGTGCATGTGGGCGCTGCCCACCTATTGATCTTTCAACTTTGTTTGCTCCTCCTCCCCACAATGCCCAACTCCACGAGATGTGGTTTCGATCCTCTAATCCATTCTTCGATTGCATCTTCCCCGATTTGTTGACCATGCAACTACCTCCTCCCCCGTCTTCTTCCTCCTCTTGTCTCGTGATCACCTCTGACCTCCAAAAAAAAATGCCAATTTTAAAATGGAGGTTTCAATGGAAGATTACGCTATTTTCAGTCCGTCCTCTCCCCAGGGGCACGAGACCCCTGCTTCTTTCCCTTTAGACTTCTTATCTCCTAGGTTAGATGTACAGTGTGCAGAGTCTCCTAGGATAGTCGAGTCAGGTGGAGTAGAGTCTAGTTCGAGTCTAGTCAGCCCATCCACGTCTGCGGCGCACCCTGTGATGCGTCATTCTAAATCCATCCCTGATAGGTTTCTGCAGGATTTGGCCGAAAGATGCCATGCCCTCCTTAGGTGCCCTGAGTTTGTAGAGACCGTAATTGTCTTAGAGAATGATGAGGAATTGGATGGGGTGTGGAGCAATGACGGATTGAGAGTATATGAGATTGTAGACGAGAAGGATCCAGTCGATGATGAGGAAAGCGAAGTGGACGACACTGCCGATTTTTACGCACAAGGTTTGAAGAGGTTTGACGAACCGTCCTCGGCCGTGGATGAACCCACTAAAGAAATTAATCTCGGAACAGAAGAGGATCCCAGGCCCATACTTATTTCTGCTAATCTCCCTCCTCAGGTCGAAGAGGAGTTGATCAAGATATTGAGGGAGTACAGCGATTCTTTTGCCTGGTCCTATGAGGACATGCCGGGTCTTGACCCCACATTGGTTGAACATCGATTAATTCTTAAACCAGGGACAACACCCGTTAAACAAAAAGCAAGAAGGTTCCACCCACATATGGCCTTAAGGATAAAGGAAGAAGTCGATAAATTACACAAGGCCAGGTTTATTAGAGTTGTATTGTATCCGCAATGGGTGGCAAACATAGTCCCAATGATGAAGAAAGATGGCAAAATTCGGATTTGTATTGATTTCAGGGACTTAAATAAGGCATGTCCGAAAGACAATTTCCCGCTTCCTCACATTGATGTATTAGTTGATAACACGGCTGGGTATGCGGCCCTCTCATTCATGGATGGTTATTCCGGATATAACCAAATCCGTCTTGCTCCTGAGGATCAAGAGAAGACCTCTTTCACCACGCCCTGTGGCACGTACTGCTATGTTGTTATACCATTTGGATTGAAGAATGCAGGTGCCACTTATCAGAGGGCAATGATGGCTATCTTCCACGACATGATGCATGTGTACTTAGAAGCTTACGTGGATGATATTCTGGTAAAATCAAGGTCTCAAGAAGAACACCCCGCCATTCTAGCCAAAGTGTTGCAAAGGGCTAGGGAGTATAAATTGAAAATGAATCCAAAGAAATGCGTGTTTGGAGTTGCATCAGGGAAATTGCTTGGGTTTATAGTTAGTAAACGGGGGATTCAGATCGATCCGAATAAAGCGAAGGCCATTATGGAGATGCCGCCGCCTAAGAACGTCACCAAGCTCAGAGGTTTGATTGGGCGCTTACAATTTATTAGGAGATTTATATCTCAACATTCACAAAGATGCCGTCCATTCTATGAATTATTAAGGGCGGGAGCTAAATTTGAATGGAATGAATAATGCCAAAAGGCCTACGAGGATCTTAAGGTCTATCTTTCTAAGCCCCTGGTTATGCAACCACTCGTCCCTGGGAAACCCCTGATCCTATACATTTCCGTGATTGAGGACTCCCAAGGAGCTGTCCTGGCTCAGGTAGATGATGAAGGAAGGGAAAGGGAAGCATACTACCTTTCGAGGTTGTTTAATCCCGCTGAATCAAAGTATACTGCCATGGAGAAGATCTGTGCAGCGCTAGTGTGGGTGGCTCAGAAGCTCAAACATTATTTTCTTACCCATGAGGTCAAGCTGATCTCTAGAATGGACCCCATTCGTTATCTTTTAGAAAAGCATGTCCTTTCTAGCCGGTTAGCTCGCTGGCAGAGCTTTCTTTCCCAATTCGATATCACCTTCATCGTCCAGAAAGTGATAAGGGGATATGACATTGCTGAGCATCTTGCTTATTCTCCTATCCCTCACACTGATTCAATCTAGGATGAATTTCCTGATGAACACTTGGCAGTAATCACTCATCTTCCTTTATGGTCTCTTCATTTTGATGGTGCTCTCAATTCCCAGGGCCGTGGAATCGGTGCCGTTCTCCTCACTTCGGAAGGGGTGACCATCCTTATCGCTTATCAACTCTCTTTTCCTACTACGAACAATATAGCCGAGTATGAGGCTCTCCTTGCCGGTCTGAAGCATGCCTACCTCATGGGCGCGCGATACCTTAACATCATAGGAGATACTCAGTTGGTGCTGCGTCAAGTTCTGTCAACTTACCGCACCCGTGAGCCTAAGCTTAAGCCCTATCAAGATCTGGTCACGCTCTTGGCTAGGTAATTTCGGAAGCTTATCTATATTCACACTCCTCATTCTCAGAATATCCTGGCTGATGCACTTGCATCACTCGCTTCTTCTCTTTCATTCCCCCTCAGTCGTGCCACTGAGACCATTGTGGTCCAGCGGTTGGACGCCCCTTCTTTTCAGGATCCCTGGTTCGACAACCTTAGGAAATCTGTAGAAAGGAAGGTAGAAAGGGAAGAGGTGAAAGAAGTTTCGTTAGCTGAGCTTGAGGAGATCATAGAAGAAGAAGAGTTGCCGTGGTATTATGAGATTGAACAATATTGCAGGGATGGTTCCTTTCCCGAGATGGCAAACGCCGAGCAGCATAAGGCCATTAGAAGAGTCGCCGCAAGATACATAATTGTTACTGGAGAATTGCATAGGTCGGCTCTCAATGGAGTTCTGATGAGATGTTTGGATGACGATGAGCCTTGGTAGGTAGTATAAGCTACTCACTCTAGTGAGTGTGGAGGGCACGTAAATGGGCAGGCGTTGGCGAAGAAGATTCTTAGGCAGGGCTATTACTGGCCAACCCTAGAAGAAGATTGCTCCACCTATGTCGTAGGTGTCTTCAATGCCAGCTCCATGCTGACAAGATCCATGCTCCTGCTTCTTCTCTCCATCCTCTCTCTGCTCCTTGGCCATTTTCCATGTGGGCCTTTGATATCGTCGGACCTCTCGGTGACCCGAATTCCGTAGTCAAGCAGAAGTCCTTCATTCTAACGGCTACGGAGTACTTCACCAAGTGGGCGGAAGCTGAAGCTTATGCAAAAATCAATGCCACCACAGTACACCGCTTCATCCTAAAAAATATCATCTCGCGGTTTGGAGTGCCAAGTGATATCGTCACCGACAATGGGCCTCAGTTTGTTTCTCAGGAACTCCGGGACCTCTATAAGAAATTTAATATATCATTACATCATTCATCACCATACTACCCCCAAGGTAATGGCCAAGCTGAGGCCACGAATAAAACCCTTCTTAAAATCATCAAGAAAACATGCGAGTCACACAAATTTACTGATTGGGCCGATAAACTGGTAGAAGCTCTATGGGCTTATCGCACCTCCGTCCGCACTCCCACGGGGCAAACTCCTTTTCCTCTCACCTATGGGATGGAGGCAGTACTCCCGTACGAGATCCTGATCCCTTCCTTAAGGGTACAGCTGGACAAAGAACTTAATCTCGACGAGCGTCGAGAGGCGTTGCTAGTCCAATTGGAACTCTTAGACGAGAAGAGACTTAACGCGGCCAATCACGTCTCGGTTTATCAAAAACGTGTCTCGCGATATTTCCAAAAGAAGGTTATTGAAAGAAAATTCCAAGTTGGTAACATGGTTTTGAAACGTAAATTTATCAGATCAGCAGGTCTCAGGTCTAAGCTGCAACCCAACTGGGAAGGTGAGGTAATGCGTATCGTCTAATCAACGTGGAAGGTAAGGAATTGCCGAATCCGTGGAATGGGCTATATTTAAAACGCTTTTATCCAAAGAGTCAAGCCAGCGATAGCCCGGCGGCGGGGTGTTCCTTCACCTGATCGCAAAAGGCGATCCCCGGTTCAACATTTCACACACTACACGACCCCACTGGTTCGGTTTTCATCTTTTGCGCAACACCGTCTCTCCCTTGGCCACGCTTAGGGGAGGGTGAAGATCCTTGCTTTTCTTCTCTCTCGACTAAACATAGGGGCAAGTGGTGAATAAGGGGGCAAGAACTGATCTAGACCCCCCGATAAAGGAGGTCTCAAATAGGGGCAGTCCGTTATGACCTTATTCCGCAGGATAAAAGAGCAAGAAAAAGACTAAGAAAAGAAATAGAGAAAGAAAGGGGCAAAAATCAAATCTAAAAGCTCACCCAAAGCTCGAAGCTCTCAAAAGTTTGAAAGTCCCCAAAATAATAAAACTAGGCATGACAAGAGTGGTAGTACAGTTTCCCCGCGGGATGTTATGAGCCCGGTTGTATGCGTGCCTAAAGTGGATGTAGGTTCGATGACGGACACAAAGCCCCGGCGCAACAGACCAAATTCTTTGAAAATGGGGTGTCGTGAGAAGAACTCAAGCCCTAAAAATCTATATACCTACCGCCAGCTTTCCTGCTAAATCTTATTTTATTTTCCAAGGAATGGATCCCACCCCGGGTATGGCCTCGGTAGAGACACCGTTAAGTGAAATTGGCCCCGACCACGGGCGGTCCCTTTTAGCACGTGTTGGACCTGGGAGACCCCTAGTGAGATGGGAGGTTCCCCGTTGTTAAGTTTAAGCTGGTTTCAAAACCAACAAAAAAATCAAAAATTTCAAAACTCCAAAAAAATCAGATATTTTAAAATCTAAAAAAAATCAAATATTTCAAAACCCCAAAAAAGCAAATATTTTAAAACTTCAAAAAAATCAAATATTTCAAAACTCCAAAAAATCAGATATTTTAAAATCCAAAAAAAAATCAAATATTTCAAAACTCCAAAAAAATCAAATATTTCAAAACCTGAAAAAAAATCAATCAAATATTTTAAATTAAAAAAATTTAAATATTTAAAAAAACTCAAAAAAAATAAATCAAACACTCCAAAATCCAAAAAAAACTAAAATTTCAAAATTACAAAAAAGGGTTTTAGGATTTGCATTCATAGCATCCATTGCATTCATCATCATTTCATTTGCCTATTTAATAAGGCTTACCCCCCTTGACCCAAAACCAAGAACGGGTTATTTCATAACTTACTACAGGCAAGGGGTTAAGCCTAAAACAGATTTAATCTGTCTTTTCTATTTGCGTTTGTGTGTGTACAGGGGCAGGTTGAAGTTGAAGGTTCTATCCGTCCGTGACCGCGTACATTCTGGAATCATACCCCAACTCGCTCATTCAAACAAGTAAAGCCCAAACTCAACTCAGATCAAAGCATTAGCTTTATTCATTCATATCAAACTCTCTAAGCACAAATCTCTACATCAATACCATCATGAAAAGAAGAAAAGGGAAATCACTCAGTCCTCCGTTGGGCATCCCCGTGGGGACGTATCTCTCTCAGCTCTCTAACGTAGGCCCGGCGTGTCGCCAGGATCTCTACAACCTCTGCTGGTAGGGTAAGCACCCTGCTTACCTCCCACATGATCAGGGCACTCCTGACCGCCTGCTCGGCCTCCTCTGTACCGATCCTCCTCGCCTATAGTGCGGGAAGGTGGGGTAGTGCTGGAAGAACTGTCCGGGGTAGTCCAACCTGAAGGTAGCACCAGTGCGGGCTGTACATCGCCAGTGCGGTGTCGCTCACGAGCCTCAGATCCAGACCTGGCCTCCTGAGAACTATTATAGTGGTGTCATGGAGGAAGTCCGGGCGCATCACGAACCAATCTAGGGGTAGCCTATTGATGTGCAGTCGCCACTCATCCCTGGTCTTCTTTTCTGCTGTCCTGCACTCTACCTGTGAAGAGAACCTGAACGCGCCACCTATGAAGAAGAGGGGGTGGCTCCCGGAGATCCTGCTAGCTGAAGTGACATCTTCCTTATAGATGAATTTCATCATCACACCCATCCAGCATTCTAAGAGAATCATAGAGCCAAACAGGGGACCTCCTAAGGCTGTTGAGGTGAGGCCCTCGTACAAGTAGGCAAGGATTGCCTAGGAGATGGAAAGTCCCTGCCATAGGCCACTGATGGTACTAAAAAGGGGAATCTCTAGCACATGGTCAACTGAAGGAAACAAGATAGCCCTACACAGGCAGATGGACGCGGCCTTAGCTATGGCCTCATCCCACCCACACAGATTCCTGCAATGTTTAACTACCCACTAGCTAAGAGGAAGAAGGTGAATCTGACGTGGGCCTGTGAAAGTGTGGACATCCCTGCTTTCTGGTATGAACCCTCCCAAGATAAGCCTAGGATCTACAGGGGCAACAGTGTGACACACGGAGTCCGCCTCCCCCACCTGGGACCTGGGTAAAGAGAAGTAGGCCTCTACCTCCTCTAGTAGGACAGTGGCCTCAAATGATGGAAATATGAATCTGTGGGTCTGGGGGTGCCAGATTTCTACTAAGGCTGAGATGTTGTGCCAATCAAGGGAAAGCTTTGGTAGTTCTGACCCAGTACTAGGAGAGGTTGTAAGTGCCAAGATCTCAGGATAAATGTCACTCCTAGGGGCAAGGCACGGACCATGGGAGCCATCCACTTCAAAGTGGAATATCGCCTAGGACCAGGGAGAAGCTGAGGTGGAAGGACGAAAGAAAGAAATAGAAAAGAAGAGCACGTGAGTAAATGAAAGATTTGAACAGAAGGAAATCACGATTAACTTACCTCTCTTAGAGGGCTCGAGCTGAGATGTCGTGGGATCGCAGTCAGTCGTTGGAGCAGTTCCCGCTCCTTCCTGGCCGGCTTTGGCCCTTCAAAAGATGCTCCCTCCATGGAACTCCCCTCTAGGGCCCTCTTCATGATGGTTTGGTGAAGTATGGCAAAGGTTTCAAGGCTTAGAAGAGGGAGGGTGTGTGAATCATGAATTTGGACCCCCTTCCTACTTATAGGGCTTGTTAGGAGGCTTAGGTTTCTTGAGATTGGGATTGGATAAATTTAGCAAGGGATAAGATAGCTTTGGATTGGGTTAAAGTGGTTTACCCTCGGGTTAGGACTCTCCAGGAGAGTCCCATTCAAATTCGCAGGATGCCCATTTGGGCGGTCTCACGATAGACCGCCTATCTTATTGCGCGGCCACCGAAGGACCGCTTATCATCTTCCAGGGGGTTCGAATGCTGAAGTTTGAGCGGCCTAAGTCGGACCATTCTTGTTATCGAGTGGCTGGTTACAAAACGTGCTACTTTCTGAATGGTGGTCAGAGGACCGTTTATCATCCTTTTATACGGTCTAACGAATGACCGTATGTCTCCTTCGACGGCCCGATTGAAACCGTTCTTCTGACCTGAGGCTTTCATTCAACAGTTGTGCACCTGTGCCACTAGTAGTCGTGTCCGTCACTCATCTCACTCATTTGGCGTCCCTCATCTCACTCATTTGGCATCCCTCATCTCACTCATTCGGCATCCCTCCTCTCACTCACACCCGGCTCTCTCTCACTCATGTCATCTCTCTCTCACTCTATCACTCACTCGTGCCGTCTCTCTCACTCTCACCCGTGTCCGTCTCACTCGTGTCGTAGGCGTAGTCAGTGTTAGTCATTTGCATTCATTCATGCATTTCATACATCCACAAAATCAAAACAAAGAAAGGCATATCACTATCATATCATATCATGTACAAAAGTTGGGCCCCGAGTACATAAGTCAGGACTGTCCCTCTCCCTGGCCCCCGTCATTGTCTCCATCGCCCTCGTGCCTCTTTGGTGGAGGCATCGCTGAAGTCGCCTCGTCACGCTGATGTCACCGGCACTGCTCGTCCTCCTCATTCCTCCGGTGACCGGAGGAACCCGTGAAGTAACTCCTCATAGAGCCGTGGGTGCCGTGGCTGCCGCTCGGAGTCCCGCTGCGTGATCGTAGGCTCATCTCCTTATAGGCCCGCAGCTCTCCACTCAGCCCAAACGCCTCGATCAGAGCCCGATCCCGCTCTGCTCGGACCCGCACCAGCTCCTCCGCTCCAGCTCGGAGTCGCTCCAGCTCTGCTCGCAGAAGGGCCGTCTCGAGGGTGTCAGCTGGTCAGCTCTGTGCTGCCTCCTCCCGTACACGGGCCACCTCCTCCCTAGCCGATGCCCGGCTCTGCTCTAGCTCTGCTCTAAGATGGCTCAGCTCGGATGTCTACATGCACATGTCATAGTCAATCAATTGCATTTCATACATTTCATAAGCATAAATAACAAGAGAAAGTGTCATGATTTTGCGTACCCTCTCGGTGAGCGCGACCTCGACCGCCTTGGCCCGCGCTACCATCCGAGTGAAGTCGGCCTCCCGCTCGGCCCGATCTGTAGGAGTCTGGGTAGAAGAAGAAGAAGGAGCATCGGCCCCTTATCGTTGGGCCCCCTCGGCACGCTGCATCCAAAACTCCAGGTCAGTCACATACGTAGTCATAATCATAAGCATTTGCATAATTTAGAGAGTTTAGGGTTTAGAAAACTCACCAGTAAGGCCAGGGCCTGTCGGGCCTCATCCCGCTCCCTGATCGTGGAGTGCAGGAGCCCCTGCAGCTCCGCCAGTCATCCCTCAGGGTCAATCTACATGTAGAAGTCCATGTGTCAGTGCATCATCATATAGAAATCATAAGCATAATAAGTAGAGTTTGAGTTTAGAAGTCGTACCGGTCGGTGGGCACCCCAGAACACCTGGTCCCGGTAGTGTCTAGCGTACACGGTGTAGTACGCTGAGTCGCTCTCTGCTCAGGCGGTCACCACTCGCCCAAGAGCTATCCAGTCAGCCACCTGCGTAGCATTCCTCGCCGTCCAATCAAATGCTGCCGCCAGGCCCCGGGTAGTCCTCGTCACGCGCTCCCCCGCCTTCTCAAGGGCCGGGAACTCCACCGCCGGCTGATGGACCCCGATGGTCCTAATCACCAGTCTGAAGTGTAGTGGCTCCACCACATTCATGCAGTGAAGCCACACGTCTCGTCCGGCAAAAGCGAGGGCGCCAACCACCCAAGGCTGACCCTCCTGGCCCTCCTTTGTGTAAGGTGTCCACCGTACCTATAAAAAATATAAAGTTGCATCAGCATCATCATCTAGAATTGCATTTAATTAAGGAGTCTATGTTTAGAAGCATACCGAGGCAAATGGTAGAGCATCCAAGTTCCATGTCACTTTCGGTCCACTCCGCTTCATTTCCGCTTCATCTCCATGTTCCATGTCACTTTCGCTTCACCTCCGCTCGCTCCCCTGCAAAGAGGACGTTAAGGAGGGGCATCTGTTGACACCCATTTTTTACCCATAAGTTGAGTCGTTCCTCTTACTCCCATTTGTTGATGCCTCGAGTTATCCATCGCTCGTTGGGGCTATTTTTGGGGCACGTTTTGGGCCAGTTTTATGGGTAGCCTCCCTCCCTGGCTGGGCTTGCTTCAATTCTGGGCCTAATGGGCCTTGGTTTTGGTTGATTGGGCTTTTCTATAAGTTCAAGCACCCATATACATGTACGGTTCATCCCTGGCCGCTCAATTATTGTGCGGTTGCCTGTGGGCCGTCAATACATTCATGGAAATTTTGGTTAATTTTCTGAATTTCCACCGACAAGCATTCATGTGGTCTCCTTTTAGCCGTTCAAAATAATGGATGGACTACTATTAGCCGTTCTTCTCCCAGAGTCCTACACTTGGTGGTTTTCTCAAATAATTACCCAATTAATCTATTTTTTACCGACAAGGCTAGAACGGTTGTTTTTTGGCCCCTCCAATTTTGAACGGTCTAATCCTAGCCGTTCATTTATGAGAGTCCAACGGTGAACTACTCAGCCAGTTCAATGGATAATTTGGATTATTTTGTGAATTGTTGAATTTCCACCGATGAGGTTGTACGGCCAAGAATGGGCCGCCCATATGGATGTGTGGTCTATCGTTAGACCGTTCATCTGCTCGATTGCTGAAGATTCAACAGATTTTCTCTCTCTCCTCGTGGATTTATCCCAAACTTCTTCCGATGATTTCTCCGTGAATCCTTAACCATTTCGAGTGCCGTTTCTTCCAGATGAAAGATAATTGAATTAGTTTCATCTTTTATTTGATAATCTCGACCTGAAAATGCTTCTAAACCCTAATTTCGAGCTAGGACTTTAGGTGTTCAATAAATAGACCCTAAAGGCTACCTTTGAAAAGGGGGGGGGGGAGATTTTGGTCGACGGCGAAGCCCTGCTGAATTCTTGAGCGACCTAGTACCAAGGAAGGAGGCCTTCTACATCCATATAGGCCTCCGGTTCAGGGAGTAGTCCTAGTCTTGAGTCTTTTGCATTTGATAGTCTCATTTCTTCTCATTGCATGTTTATTTCTACACATCCATTCTCCAACGTTTTCATTGTTTGCACTGTCATGCACACACCCTCCCATGTTTTCTGACGCCCTAGGGGTTTAAAAATCCCCCAGGTATCCCCCATTCAAATACTTATGTTCATTTCCCTTCATTCAAGCATTTGCTACACTCCACATTTCTAACTTGGGTTTTTCCTTGTGTTCTACACTTTGTTTTGCAGGTCAGCAGTACACTAACGCGAGGCCCATCCTTTCTGGCCGGTCGGAAAGGGTGGAGGTTGGACCCTTTTGCAACCTCTGGCGTGGTGGTCTTGTGCGGTTCTCTACCCCCCATTCAAGGAGACGTGCGGTGCTCAGGGTGGATCGTCCTTCTTCTTCCTGCGGTCATGATAGAACCATTCAACTGCCAGGAGTGCTTCATCCCGCGTCCTCTGCAGCATTCTTAGATGGTCTATCGTGAGATCGTGCATCATTATAGGCGGTTCACCCTGAGTCGTATATCTTCCCAGCACTGCATACCAGGCGAGTACCTCTCCCTCATTCCAAGGTACGGCGTGTTCATCACGTTCGGCGCCTTGGTGGCGATCACCGGTTTTTTGTTCCTCCCTTTCCCTCTATCTTCGTTCATTTCCCATGTTGGATATGGTAAGATAGGCATGGGAAGACATTAAAGAATGGACGGGAGGAGAAATATATCTACAACGTCCCCTCAATCGGGTTCATGAGTGACACATCTTCTTCTTCTGAAGTCACCACATTCACAGTTAAAGTGGTGATCTTTGGCGAGTCATCAGTTACAGCAAGCTTCTCACTTTCTGCCTGGCCCCGCCTTATTATGGGTCCGGGCCTTTGGGCCAATTTGATGATCTCTGCGGGCTGGTCGGGCAAAGCACCATACCCCCCAATGATTCCTGCCATGTTACAGGCAAAAATCTGCAGCTTTCCTTTTTGCCTCCAAACTATTCTCCGGGCGTGGCCAGGGAAGGTCAATCAATCAAACATAGAGACTCTGTTTCTTTCTTCGCCCCTCTGCGGGGCATCTTTCGAACATCCGTTCCTTTGGCCATTCTCAATCTCATTGGAGTCCGAGCATGATACTCTTGGCATTATCTCTTCTTTGTTATCTTCCTCTTCCTCTTCGGCGCCAATGGTGCGGAGTAACCTTTGTTGTCCCAGGGATGAATTCCCCAGACAGTGGAAATAGTGTTGGACGACTGTATTCATTTCTTCTCGACTATGACCAGTCGCTCTTGTGTCTTCGGCTGATAAGCCAGCCTTGTCATCCGTGTAGCTTGATACATCTTCTGGGGATACCGGAATACATCTACCTGCCTAGCGCAGGCCCTCGGCATGTGGGGAGCAGTCATTGGGATGACTTCCTTTACTTATTCTTCTTTCCTCATCAGGACTTTCCTGCCCTCTCTCCTGGGGTGCATAACAGCAACTCCTTCCTTCGCAGGGGCTGGTGCAGGGCCTCGAACTTTCTTGGGCACCCAGATCTGCTTGAATCTTGCTGGCTTAGGTGCCAGCAGCTTCTTTCCTTCTCTCTCCATGTTGGCCCTCCTGGTGGCCAGCACTTGAAACTTGTTATTGGTAGGGACCGTCGGAATGACGCTGTCGAGTAGTGCTTCAGTCAGGCGACCATTGAGGTACACCCACATTCTTCCAACTAGCATGGACTTCACCGAAGTTGACAAGCGTCCTTGGGGCGTAGCAGTCCGATTTCTTTAGTAATTCTTCCTTCTCCCGCCAGCAGCAACAGGAACAGTGGTCCTTCTATCCACATGGTGGACATAGCATGGAACAACGGTGTATGAGACAACCGTCTTTTGTGTTTTCTTCTTTTCTGGCATCTTCGCGGCTTCTACCGCAATAGTCTTCTCAGCTTTACTATCGACCTAGAGTAGGTCGACGAATGCAAGCCCCAAGTAGTTTGGGAAGCCCACCACCGGTGGCAGGGATCCGAACATCGTTGGCACCGCCAGGTACCCATCACGAACGTGGTTGTCGATGACTTGTTGGCTGCACTTGAGAGAAATCAGTCCAGTCTCCATTTGAATTCTTACAACTAAGATCAGCACACAGTCCGAACTTTTGGGGAGGCCGCCAGGCCTCCTACTTTGGCGAAAAGATGAAGGGAAACTCGGTCCCACCGAGCGTGCCAGCTTTGTGGACTTGGAAATCTTATCTTTGTTATTATTTTATTTGTTTATTTATGTTTTTTTGGTGATTCATTTATTTATTTATCAGTTTATTAGGCGTGCCAGTCATCGAGGTGATAATTTCATTGTGCGCTCGATCTGACTCAGTCAGTCGATTGCAAGACTCGGGTCGGGACCGGAAGTCCATCATACCATAAAGGCTATGACGCTAATTACGCCCTTTCAAAGAAGGTCAACCCTTGATTAATTGCCAAAGTAGAAGGGAGCCCCGGGGGCAAAACAAGATAAGACTGTCATACTCATTTTATTTGCAGGATGGAAGATGCATGCGGATGTTCATGTGATTAGTAGTTTATTATGGTTTATCTACCTGGTTCCCAGTACGGGGGGCGGAGAACTTAGGTCCGAGAACCACTCTCACGCATAATGACGGCTTCCAATCGGGCGTAGCCCGACCTTCAACCACACACTATTTGATATACTGGGAGTAAAGGCGGGGATGACTTTAAGTTTATTTGCTCATCTCGTGAATGCTACGGAGATAGACACATCATTCTTCATGCAACTAGGCAAGCATAAGCAGAATAACAGAATTTATATTATTAGAATGCTTGGGGCATTACACGCTCATTTGTTGATTTTAGTTCACGTAAAACCACGGAATGAATCCGGCATCACGTCCTCTTATTTTGGATCATGCCAAGTGGGAATAGGAAATCGTCCACGTAGAGGCGGGATAGAATCGCTAAAAGATCGGGACATATCAATGCCCGGATAACACGAAGTGGGACTGAGATGAACTAAGCCGAGACAGTATTCATCCATAGAGGCTTTTAATGTTATTATTCCCAAGAGAAAGTCAATAGAGACCATGCATAGGCATGGCTCTTCGGATCCCAAGGGGTTCGGAGATCGGGGTTCATTTTGGCAGCATCTCCCCTTATTTCAGACTATCCCCGGGGGGAGTATAGGACATCCACCATGGAGTGCTGAGATGGAAGCCGAAGAGAAAGATGGACATAGCCTGAGATCCAAGCGGATCAGAATACGGAGGGACGATGTCCACTCATTGTGGCATCTACTGATATTCCCTCGAAGAGACCGTAGGAGAACATGCAGTGGCAGAACTCCATGGGCCAGTAGGGTTGAAAAATAAGCATCATACTCGGTAGAATGTAAGGGCAAACCCTTATTAATTTAGCTCCCATGTGTTTGAGTGAAGAACCGTGATCCCCTTGATGGGCTTAAGGTTTGTAGACAATTTAATGAGATTGGGATATTGAGCTCAGGCTAACCTTATTGGGGTTTATTACGGTTGCTGGGAGATTAGGGGCTTAAAGGGAATGAAGGTTTCCAGTGGCCAAAGGCAATCGGCGCAAGCAGAGCTCGGTGTGGGGGGGTTCTCGGCGCGCTCCCACTAAGCATGGTCTGGGCTCCGACGCAAGAGGGAATCGGCGCGAGGGTGGTTGGTAGTCGGCTGGGTCTGTGCAGGTTTGGTTGGGTCGATGCAGGTTTGATCTGGGTCGGTGTAGGTTTTAAGGGGAACGACGTGCCTGCTGGGTAATGGGATATGCTCTCGGCGTGGGGAAAAGACTTATGGGTTACCGGCGTGCCTACCACTCCGCGCAGGATCAGCGCCAAGAGAGCACCGCGACGAGAGGTCAATTGGGGCGCCGATAGGGAAGATATGAGGCTTGGGGCATTGAGGCTTTATCTAGGGGTTTTCAAGAGGTTGGAGGATACTAAAAATTGATTTTTTAAGTGGATCATCCTAGGAAGGCAAAAGACTTCACTCATAAGTGTCACCGGGAGCCAGGTAATCGTTAAATCACGCAGATAGCGCTTCCATTATATCCTTCAGGGTTGCGTAGATGAAAAGCCATGAGATAGACTGTCTCAGGCCCTCATTATAGCTACGAGGTTTGGGGGAATAACAGAGAAAGCACGGGAGAATCCACATAACCTGAGGGGTATGCATACACAGCAGAATCAAAATTTGTACACAATACCTATTGAATACAATAGGCTTCAAGAAGACGGAGAGAGAGATAGCACTCCAGAATCCACTGTCTCATTTCATTCAATAGAACGCACACATTCAGCATAGAAGAGAATCAGACTACATGATTATACACATAGACTAACGACTCTTGAAGATCTGCCTGACTGCACCGACGCTTAACATCGACAGAGAATAGTACTCAGAAGCAAACTACAAGAAAAGGCTAAAATAAAAGATAGGGAGGGGGAAAATGTAGCCCCTGAGGTCGCTTGACAGATGAACTCCCACCTTGAATCTCCTTCACCCAGGCTTCTGCTACTCTCTCTCTTTCTTTCCGATCCCTTTCAGTGGGCTCTCAGTCTCTCTTCTTTTCAGTGGCTGCTCTGGCTCTGGATGTTCTCTCCCTTTTTTTTCTTCAAAGACATGGGTTTTTATATAGAGGGATGGCCCTCTTCCATCGGCGCACATCAGAGGGATGAAGCCCTCCTGGCGCCTGCTGCTCCCGACGCGCCTCCGGTGGTGATGCTATCGGCGCATCCTGACCTCGGCGCCACTCTGGCATGTTCATGGGCTTTGGCCCAATTTCTGCTTTGTTGAACCTTCGAAGCCTTTGTCACTTCTATGAGCCTTTAATAGTATTAGTGGCCCTTTTATCATCACGTTGCTAGGCCCATGATATGAAGCCCATTTTACCAGATATTATGATATCTCAGAAATCTCATCATCAAGCTAATGATTGCCGAAAACTTAAACCAGATTTAATCAGACCGATCGTCAAATACAATCGTTCCGGACAACAGCTTTGCCGGGAAGGCCTCAGTCGGACAGGATGTTATTTGTAACAGATCTCTGCTTTCATCACAGTTCTAGGACTTCAGAGAGTATCATCAGAGCTGCATATTTCTTAGAGCCCCGGCTTAATGACTCGTGGCATCTTTTGTTCTCTTTATTTGTACACTTTTTCAATGTCAACAAAAACCCCATTCACTTCCCTTCTTGAATTTCAGGAGACCTTGTTCCAAGATGAAGAGGATGTGGTAGTGGAGACGGATTTGAGAGAGGCTATCACTGATCTTTCTTGGGTAAAGGAGGAAGCGGCTACCCTTCCCAACTTTTATCTCGATTAGACAGTTTTTGATCAAGGGGAAGGTATTGAGCTTTTACCCATTCATGATCTCGGTAAATCTGACTACAAGATTGACATTCTCCAATTACCCGAGCTGTCGGAACCTATTGCGCCCCACAAGCTTCATGATGTTGAGGAGCATGGGTCTTTCACTGTTGATTCTCCTAGTCTCCTTGACACTGATCCATTGCTTGAAACTCCTCTCCCTTTGATCCCTTCTCACCTCACTAGTGTTCATGAAATATCTAAAATTGAGGTAGAAAAAGATATTTTGCTTGATAATAAGCTCTGCATTCATATTTTCAACACTTATAAAGACCTTAAGTTTGCAGAGGAATATTTTATAAGTAAAGGTATGATAATTCCTCTGCCATTCTCTGACCGAGGGGGTCCGTCCCGATTGCTAGACCCACCTTGGCATGTTTCTAGCCCAACTTTGTCGAGGCATAATCTTTTTCTCCAATGGTACAAGGGATGGAATTTGAAGGAGAACAAGATCACTTGGTGGCTCATTCTGAATGCCACCCGTTGGTTAGTGAGCTACATTGCGTATAGCTAAAGACGTTAAACTTAGCACTTCTTGGGAGGCAACCCATAGTTTTTGTGATTTCCGTGTACTAATAAATGGCTTCCTGGGAGGCAAGCCAAGTTTATATTGTGGTTTTATTTTTATTTTACAGGTGTGAATAAAGGATAAGTTGGTGGGAGAGAGACGATTGCTTGCTTGATGCCTAGCCTTTAAAAGCAATGTACCACCCTTTACTCAAGCACCGATGCCCGTCAAAGTTCACCTCTTTCAGGTTGTACCGTTCCTTCACAAATTTCATGTCTACATTGCTCTATTATTCCATATTGTTCATGCCATTGAGGACAATGTCATTTAAGTTGGGGGGACGAAGATAATGTTACACATGTTGCATTCATATATACAAACTCATTTTTCCAAAATGAAAAAAAAACTCATTTTGAGTTTCATGATTCATGCTTCCATTGAAAGTAATTCTAGAACAGAAATGACGGGTAAAGGATGATGGAAAATTTATTTAATCTAGCTATGGAAAACTGATATAAGAATCTCTTAAAGTTCATATGCACTTTAGAAAAAATGAAACAAAAGCACTTTGCACGCTAATGAAACATACGGGATAAGCCTTTTGCTATTTTGGGTATGAAACATACGGGATAAGCCTTTTGCTATTTTGGGTATGTTGCTTGATATTCTGCACTTTATAAAAAAGAGTTTTTTTATAAGCTTTCTGCCAAGTTATCTATCAAAATTAGTGCAAAAGCACAATTGAAAAAAAAATGAGAAAAGGTACCATGAAAAATATCCCGAATCTTAGTAACCGGGACTACTTCACCCAAGACGTGTTGAGGTTCGTGTCAAAAGGAAAATGGAACCTTGATCTGCGAAACCGGGCCTGTTTCGAGGTTCACATTAAACAGTGAAGGGTAGTGCAGCATCATGTGTGTAGAAAAATAAAAAGATCCCTAAGGGACGAAACAATAAGGCAGACAAAAAGCTAATATGCTTAATGCTCTGATTAAGAGGTACAGGGTTGAAAGACACTTATTTGAAATAGCAACTGGGGATACAATTGTCTACGCTGCGGATTTAGTATTTACACATGCACTAGTGCTATTGAATTTTAAGTTGAATTCTTGATCATGTACCTTAATTTTCAAATCTAAGGCTAGTTTGTGTTAATATTTCTGGATTCCTAATCTTTGATTATCTCGGTGAAGGAAAAGTTGAATATGAAGGTATGAACTTTGCAAACTCTTGTTAGTCCTAAATTTTATTTTTTTTGTACTGCTAAGGGACTAGCAATGAGTAAGTTGGGGGGTGTGATAAGTGTGCCTTTTTAGGAGTTAATTTATGATATATGCATTTTTTATTAGCCTTAATATGAATAAATGTACACTTATCACAAGTAATTCTAATCTAGATCAAAATATTTAGTTTGATAGAATTAAGTAATTTTAATAAATAAATTTATTTATTTTGTAGGCACAAAAAGGATGAGGGCAATAACTCCAAGAGTTTGCACAATAATGGGCCAACGTCCATTGCAAAAAGAAAAAAATGGGCCAAAGGCCCATGGACTTGTTAAAAAGAAAAAAAAAGAAGAAGTAAAGTAGCTAGTTATTCAATATATAGAATATATGCATGTGTAATACATACATACATATATATATATATACATATATATATATATATATATTAATGCATGCATGCATGTAGGACGTGGGAGGTTGGCTTCAAGAGGCCAGCAGCTTCGGTTGCGCGACGTGGCCAAGTGGCCAGCGTCCAACGCGGCAGCAGCGGGCGCTGAAGGGGTTGGGTGGCCGATGCAGGCTCTCCTCATGCGGGCGCGATAGAGGAGGCCAACGTGGCGCTATCGGCGGAAGCGGCCAGGACGTGGTGGTTCACGCACGGCTTCGGGCAGTCTTCGCGCACCAGGTGGCGTCGTTCAAACGCGGGTGCAGCTGGCATGGCAGCCGATGGCGGGCGGATGGCCAACCAATGCGGGCACTGCGGCGTCAAACGCAGGTGTCGACTGCATGCATGCCAGCCGACAGAGGAAGAGAGAGAAAGAGAGAGAAAGAAGGAATAAGAAATGAGGAAAAAGGAGAAAAATTCATTTAAAAATAAAAATATGTGCAACACATGGTGGCACACATTCCCAAGTCAAAAAAATGCAGTAGGAGTGTTCACATGGAGGAATGGGGTTAATATTGGCCCTATAAAATGGGGTCCAATTGTGATGTGAGAGAGAGGTTTTTTTTTTACCTTTGCAGAGTTACGTAGGAGAGGTTTTGGAGAGTTTTGATCTGTGGGTTTCGGGGTTGTTATTAGTGTGTTCTTATTAATATTTTTGAAATCTTAGCTATCTTACCCTTTCATAACTCCTTTAGATGCATTTGTGTTCTTCATTTCGATTTGTTTTCTTCTGTAAACTTGTTCATCTTTACGTGTTGTTCATTTTTTCTTTCTACCACTTCCTCTAATTCCTCTACATTTTCAAGTTATTGCACATTTTTCTAAGTTCTATCCTGGCATTTTACTGTTCATCCGAAGTTCTAAACTTTCTTCTTCCTCCATGTTGAAGCCCTTCCACTATTCTTTTTTCTCTGCGCTCTTCATGAACGTTCTTCCTCTCTTGTAGATCTAGATTTTATTCTTCTACCACTTCCTCTAATTCCTTCCCGTTGTTAAGTTATTTTTGATTTTCCTCAATTTAGTTTTTTAAACAGTTACTGTTCATCTGTGCAAACCACTTTTCTTCTCCCCCAGTTTTCACCACCTTCTAGACTTTTTCTCTCTTTGCATTCTTCACAAAACTTCTTCTTCTTCCTCCGATCTTTAACTTTCGTTTCTTCCACTTCTTCTAATTCTTCTCAACTTTACAGTTATTTCTCTTCTTAACACTCTCTATTTTCAGTTTAATTTTCCCTGTGTTTTTTTTTCATCTCTCTCTCTCTCTTCATATTCTTCACACATCCCTATGGCGGAGTTGCTTCTCTCGGTCATCTCACGGCGGCGTTCTACACCAAAGCGGGGCGATGATCAAAGGCTCGGCACGGCATGGACGGCGTCACTCTTCCGATTCCTCGGCTTATTTCTTCCCTTGTTCTTTTAATTTCAAGTTGTACCTTCGATTTTCATAGTTGTAATTTTCATTTTCATAGAAATAAAAATTCATTTTGGAAAAACTATGTTCTTTTCTCTCTCTTTCTAAATTCTCTTCTTTAACCCTCTCATATTCTTTAGATAGTTCATTTTCATGCAATTTTCCTTTTGAATTAGTTTAATCTCACTCAAAATTCGGAGCTTTCAAATATAAGAATTTTTCATCTCATGCTTAATTGAAAATATTTTATCCTCGTGGGATCGACCCGTTATTCACCACTTTACTCATATTTTCAAATCTATTTGAGTGAGTGAGTGCGGTTATATAAATTTTGAAATTATGTGTGGCACGACATTTTTAAACGACAAGTGCTGAGCGCATCACACACACACGCACACACACAATTTTTAAGCCATGAGTTTGTCTATTCTCAATACACTAACATGCTAGAAATGAAAAAAGGAAGACAATAATCAATAGGATGATTAAGAGTCATAGAAGAAGCTCCCCCTTCATTCGTGTGACTTCTCCGTAGTAGGAAGGTTCATCCTTGAGCGGCTAGCATAGTCCTCGCATCCTTCCCTTGATGTAGTTCACCATTTGAGCCTTCTGAGGAAGAGGAAGCAAGCATCTAATAAGGAAGCCCATAGAACACAAGGGCCACCACCAATGTCTTGCCCCTTTAGGGTTATAAGCATGAGACACATGTTGTATTTATACCATAAAGTGCAGCAAAGTAACACTCAAGCATTGGGCAAAGAAAGGAAATTGAATCCCTGATCCAAGGGACTTTTCCGAAAGTGTCATGGGCTAAACGGTTCACCATTTTTTGAGAGGTGGTCTGCCGTCCCGATCTCTAATTCCATTACCTTGATTTAGAAAATGTGGTCGACCACTACATGAGAGGGCGGTCCACCGCTACAAGCTCAGAGCACTTACCCCTACCCTTTGAAAGATGGTCTGCCTCATCCGAGGGGGCAGTCCACCGCCCCAAAAAGAGAAACCTTCCCATCATCAACCTGCTTGAGTGTATTCCAGTTTCGGCATTTTAGTTCTTGGGTTTTGTTAAATTTTATTGGATTGGGGTATCCAACTCAAAACCTTAAGGTGTTGAGTAAAGAGGGTACCACAATTATAATCACATTATATTTTTAGCTCGTTTCCAATATGGGACTATTATGTAACACGCCCCCTCACGTGCAAGCCGATTTTTAGGCTCTGTCACGTGGACCATGACAATCACGAGGTGCGCGGCCTAGATCATAACCATGGGCTCTGATATCATGTTAAATTTAATTGGATTGGGCCATCCAACTCAAAACCTTAAGGTATGGTTTTATGTGGATAATCACATTATATTTTTAGCATGTTTCCAATACTGGACTATTCTCTAACATGCCCTCTCACGTGCAGGCTGATTTTTAGGCTCTGTCACGTGGACCATGACAAACACGGGGTGCGTAGCCCAGATCATAACCATGGGCTCTGATACCATGTTAAAATCCACAAAACCGCAATTTTGTGGATTTCAACATGGTATCAGAGCAAGGTCTTGGGCCCAACCTCATATATTTCTATCTTATCTAGCCACCTCCACCCAATTAATCTCCACGGCCCATCTTGGCCATGAGGGGGAGTGTTAGAATTTGGACATAGTCCTCTGGGTAATAGTCCCATATTGGTTAAATGATTTGTGGTTCATGTGCTTATGACCCGCCCGTCCCCTTACCTAAGCCTTCTCCTACCCCAGCTCCATCAACCCAATCCTCTGTTCAGGCTAGTGCCTCCACTTCCTCCATTACCACCACTTTCACTCCTAACGCCGCCTGGCGCGTTGTGTCGATACGACAACGATGGGTGCAGTGACCCTTCTCTTTGCCCTATCCGTCACCGTCACAATCTCTATTACCCCCATTGCTTGCATCACCACCATCATCACCGCCACCTTCGCCGCCTCCTTTTCAGAAATCACCTATCCCATCATCATATAGCTTTTCACCGTCTCCATCTATGCCATCTTCATTTTCTCCGCCTAAGTCTTCATCATCATCCTCGCCTTCTCCGCCGTTACTCTCTTCGCCCGAGCCTGAGCAGGTTACATCTCCACCTTCGCCTTTACCCCCTCCTACACTTCCACCTTCGCCTTTGTCTCCACCCGAGCTGATCATTGCTACATCAGCTTTGTCGTCATTCGAGGTCACCATCCCCATTGAAACCTCCACACCTTCTGGTTCTTAAAAGCTTGGGTCAAGGGGTCTAGGCTTGTATGCCCTCAAGCTATTTGTCAGCGGGTATCTGGTGAAGAGGATATGTTCCTCTTGTCAACCAAGCTGTAGTGGTCAGCATTATCGAGGGGATTGTTCCTCGGTTTAGCAAAGTTGTAAGGCTCAGCAGGGATCCTCACTGATCTAGTGAGGGGTGGACGTAGGTCTCCACAGAGAGACCGAACCACCATAAAAATATGTGTTCTCTTGTGGTTTGCTGTCTCTTGCTATATCTGTGTGTCGCTAGATGATTGATTAGGTTCGATCTCCACACCGTCTGTTTATTGAATTTTGAAATAGTATTATGGTTCTTAAAAGTTGATTGTGATTTTTCGCAAAAGATTTCAAAGGGTCAACCTATTCACCCCCTCCCCCTCTAGTTTGACCACCCACTTAATCCAACACGTGGTATCAGAGCTTGGCTCTCTTGTCAAGGGTCTCACAACCCAGAGAGATTTAGTGGAATGGAAAACAAGTGGCTCATGCCTGAAGGGTATGCAGTGAATAGGCCACCCTTCATTGATGGCACTAACTATGCTTACTGGAAAAATCGGATGCAGGTATTTCTGAGAGCTCAGGACCATGAGATTTGGAGAGTCGTGAGCAAGGGACCCTATCAGTTAGAAGGGGATGAAGAACTGTGGGTGAAAGAGCAGATTCGGAAGTCCAACGTCAATTGGCAAGCTATGAACATTATGCAATGCTCATTGCATCCTAAGGAGTTTTCACGAGTGTCCTCATGTGCCAGTGCCAAGGAAATGTGGGACAGACTTCAAGTCATCTATGAAGGTAGTCAGAGGTAAGAGAGACAAAAGCTAATATGTTAATTTTTGAATATGAAGCTTTTAGAATGAAGCCAGAGGAAAATATATCTGAAATGTATGCTAGACTAACCCTATTAGTGAATGGTCTTAAAGGTCTGGGAAAGGTTTACACTGATTATGAACTGGTCAGGAAAATTCTTAGATCCCTAACTCCAATTTGGCACACCAAGTCCACTGTTGTTGAGGAATCTAGGAACCTTCCTACCACTACCCCTGATGAGCTTATTGGATCACTGATGGCTTATGAGCTGAATTTCAAAAGAACTGATGAGGATGTGAAAAAGAAGAAGCCACTTGCTTTGAAGGCTGGTCCTAGCAGCAAGGAGAGTTCAGATGACAGTCAGTCATCTACTTCAGATGATGACTCAGGTGAGATAGCAATGCTCACCAGGAAATTCAGGAAGTTTCTAAGGAAGGAAGGTAAATTTAGAAACAACAGAAGACCAGAGGTAAGAAAGAGTTCAAAATTCAAATCAGAAAACTCTAGGAAATCTGACAAGGTTGTCTGTTACAAATGCAGGAAACAAGGTCATATTAAATCTGAATGTCCAGAGAATGTGAAGAAAGTCCAACCAAAATGGAAGAACAAGAAGCCAAAAGCTATGATGAGTACTTGGAGTGATGAGGAGAAAGATGAAGATGAAGAAGAGAGTACCTCTGAAGAAGAAAGTGATGTTAAGCTGTGCTTTATGGCTAAGGGAGATGATCAGGATGAGGTAACCTCCTCTTTTGAAAACTTTTCTTGCAGTGATTGGGAAGAAGCATTTAATGAATTGCTAGATAAATATGATTATATGAGGAAAGAAAATAAATCATTGAAGAAGAAGAAAAATTTGACTAGTCAAGATAATTCCTTGAATGAGACAATCATGTGCTTAGAAGCTGAAATTACTCATCTAAGAGAGTCTCTTGCTGAAAGTGATCTGTATAAAGATCAATTAATAGAGATGAAAAGAGAAAATGAATTTTTACTGAAAGTACATGATGACCTGAAACTCAAAATGCAAAAATTGGAGAGTGATGTAAAAATTGCTGAAGAAAAATATGAAGCCATTCAAGGAGTAATCTAGAACTCCAAGAAAACTTGAAGAGACTGGAAGTTGAAAACTCAAATAAACAAGTCTCCCTTGAGAAATTTACACAAGGCAAAAATAACCTAGAAGCTGTTATGGGAATGAAATGTAATTTTGGAAAAGAAGGACTTGGATATAATCCAACTAAAAAGAAGAATCTAAGGATAAGGCTAATAACCTTTGTTCCAGAACAGGGCACATCTGAGCAAAACCCAATGGCTGCAGTGAAGTCCCATGAGAAAAATCAAGAAGAAGTAAAACAGACATATGAAACCAAAAAGGAAAAGGGCAAAGAGAAAATGAATGTCACCTTAAATGCCAATCACCATAAGAATGTGCCTAAGCTCAGAAGTAAACCCTCAGGCCAGCCTATAAACCCTAGTTCATTAACCCAGCATCAGACTTATAGAAAATTAGGGAGTCATAGGTCTGGTACAAGACAGTTTCGTCAATGCACTGGGTACCCTGCGTCCACTCAACCCATGTCCCAGGGGTTCTACAAAAATAATGCTAGAACAAACCATTGGCCGCGTCAACGTAGTGTGCATACTGTGTCAACGCATACACCCTTCCAGGATGGGTATTCTTTCGAAAATACTAGAGTGAGTCGACGCAGCCACTACAGTGCGTCAACGCATCCTATGCACCAGAACACATATGACAGAAGGGTTAGATGGATGAGTCAACGCAGTCAGGTGAGAGGGTCTACGCAGCGAACCTTCATTCCTTCAAGAGTTCAGTATTCTTCTAGAACTTCTCATCCTAGATTCCCCAGTGCTTCTTGGAGTCACAATAATCATTGGAATGGGAACAAGAACAAAACTTCATACTTCTCTAACAACAGAACTGATTCAAAAAGGTCATTCCAAAGGGTACCTCAACCCAATCAGAAAACTCTCAAACCTTTGAACTCCACATATGAAAAACCTCCAAAACAACAAATATGGATTCCCAAAAGCATGTTGTCTTATTTGACACAATCCTATGGTGTAATGGGACCCAAGTGTATTTGGGTTCCAAAATCTCTTGTTTGATGTGAATTGTAGGAGTGCCTTGCAGCTATACACAATAGATGGTATCTTGACAGCGGCTGCTCAAGACATATGACGGGAGATAAGGCAAAATTCTGTTTCATGGTTGAGAAAGAAGGAGGGCATGTCACGTTTGGGGGCAACAATAAAGGTAAAATTATTGGAAAAGGTAAAGTTGGCAAAAATCTCTTGAACTCCATTGATGATGTGCTACTTGTTGAAGGACTGGAATACAATCTTCTTAGTATAAGCCAACTGTGTTGTGACAGGGGACACAAAGTTGTGTTTGATTCTCATGCATGCACCATTCTTGAAATGCATTCTGAAAATGTTAAGTTCATTGGAAAAAGAATAAACAACATGTACATGGTAGACTTGGATGATCCTGCTCACAACAATCTCTGTCTTGCCGTTAATAAAAGTGAGCTGGCTTGGCTATGGCATCGCAGACTAGGACATGCTAGCTATAGTGTCATGCATAAGTTAGCTAAATTCAGCATGGTAAACGGCTTGCCTGATGTCTCATTTAAACAAAATGACAAAGTTTGTGATGCATGCACTCAAGGTAAGCACACTAGGAAGTCATTTAAATCTAGAATAGAAAACCAGTCTTCTAGACCTCTTGAACTTATTCACATGGATCTGTTTGGACCCAACAGAACAGCAAGTTTAAGTGGGAATAGATATGGCTTTGTTTTGGTAGATTACTTTTCTAGGTTTACTTAGGTGTTCTTTTTATCTCATAAAAATGATGCGTTTGAAGAATTTCAGGTATTTTTCAGGAAAGTTCAGCAGGATGGTAAGTACAATATTTCATCTATCCTGTCAGATCATGGAGGAGAGTTTGAAAATTCAGAATTTGATGGCTTTTACAGGGCAAAAGGAATATCATACAAATTTTCGTCACCAAGAACTCCTGAGCAGAATGGAGTGGTGGAAAGAAGAAATAGAACTCTTATGGAGATGGCTAGAACAATGCTGATCGAAGGACAACTTCCAAGGGAATTCTGGGCTGAGGCGATAAACACCTCGTGCTACATTATAAATCGTGCATTGGTAAGACCTCTGTCCAAAAAGACTCCATATGAGTTAATGAAAGGTAAGAAGCCATCTGTTGCTCACTTCAAAGTTTTTGGGTCAAAATGCTTTGTTCAAAATAATGACAAACGGGACTTGGAAAAGTTTGAACCTAAGAGTGAACCAGCCATTTTTCTGGGATATTCTAATCACTCTAGGGCCTCTAGAGTCCTAAATGTCAAAACTCAAAATGTAAAAGAATCTCCACATATTGTCTTTGATGAAATGAATGTTAGATCTGAAAATGAACAATCATGCAGGGACAAGGATGATGGGGAGCTCCTTGAAGTAAAGGAAGAGCAAGATCTTCAGGAGAAAGAGTCAAGGCCAGGTGAGAGTCTGGCAGAATCAAGCACTCAAGGTAATGCAGATGCTAATGAAGGTAATTCTCTAACCAATGTTAGAATGTTAAGAGATCATCCTTTATCAATCATTATTGGTAATCTGCATGACCCTACAAGAACTAGATCTCACTTTAAGATGATTGAGGAAATGGATAATTTGGCTCTTGTATCTCAAATTGAACCTAAAAATGTAATTGAAGCCCTAAAAGATGAATGTTGGATAAATGCAATGCATGAAGAACTAAATCAATTCAAGAGAAACAAAGTGTGGCACCTTGTACCTAGACCCAATGAACATTCTGTAATTGGAACTAAGTGGGTCTTCAGAAATAAACAAAATAAAAATGGAATTGTGATAAGAAATAAAGTAAGACTGGTAGCACAAGGATATAACCAAGAATTCGACATTGATTTTGAAGAATCCTTTGCTCCAATAGCTAGATTAGAAGTCATTAGATTATTACTTGCATATGCTTGCTGTCATGGAATAAAACTACAACAAATGGATGTAAAAAGTGCATTTCTTAATGGTCTAATAAAAGAAGAGGTGTATGTTGAACAACCCCCTGGTTTTGAGGGCATAGATAGTCCTAACCATGTTTAAAGATTAGACAAAGCTCTCTATGGGCTTAAACAAACACCTCGAGCATGGTACGACCGACTCAGCTCATACCTCACTGAAAAAGGATATTCAAGAGGTAAAGTGGACCAAACTTTATTCACCAAGGTAACAAACAATGACATTGATTTGGTTCAAATTTATGTTGATGATATAGTCTTTGGATCCACTAAACCAAGCATGTGTGAGGAATTTGCACAATTGATTTCTACAGAATGTGAAATGTGTCTAATGGGTGAGCTGTAATTTTTTCTAGGACTTCAAATCACCCAAAGTAAAGAAGGATGCTTTATCAACCAGGCAAAGTATATCTCTGAACTATTGAATAAATATCAAATGGAGACTCTTAAAGCAATCAACACTCCCATGAGCACCAACACAACTCTAGATGCAGATCTGAAAGGTAAATCAGTGGATGCCAAGACCTATCGAGGTATGATCGGATCACTCCTCTATCTTACTGCATCTAGGCCAGATATCCAATTTTGTGTATGCATGTGTGCTCGGTTTCAATCTGATCCTTGAGAATCCCACTTGAGCTTTGTTAAGCGTATCTTTCGATACCTTACCGGAACTCGAGATTTAGGGATTTGGTATCCTGCATCTTGCACTCTTGATTTAGTATCTTATTCTGATGCAGACTATGCTGGTTACAAACTTGACAGGAAAAGTACAAGTGGCTATTGCCAATTTTTGGGAGGGTGTTTGGTTTCTTGGGCATCCAAGAAACAACACTCAGTGGCATTATCCACTGCAGAGGCAGAATATGTCGCTGCAGGGAGTTGTGGCACTCAAGTGTTGTGGATCAAACACCAACTCCAAGATTATCAAATTGATCTTGGGTGTGTACCAATATTGTCTGATAACACAAGTGCCATTAACTTGGCAAAAAATCCAATTCAGCACTCTAGAACCAAACATATAGAAATTAGGCATCACTTCTTGCGAGATGAAGTTAATAAAGGAAGCTTTAAATTGATTTTTGTAGACTCAGAACATCAAATTGCTGACATTTTTACCAAGCCTCTATGTAATGAAAGATTTACTTGTCTTAGGAGAGAGCTTGGACTATGTAATTTTCATCCTGTTGCCTAACTTGATAGCTCAGTTTATTCTTTGGAATTTGATTGGTTAATTTTACTTAGCAATAAATTGATTACATGCCTTGCTTGAGTTGAAAGTGCTTGGTTTCTAAATAAGTCACAAATCTAGGGGGAGCTCAGTTTTTGGTCATACTCTCTGTCTTGAAAAACAGATGATGAATAAAAAGCCCATCATGTCAATCACTGCATTTTCATCAAAACTTTTTGTCATGCATGATCTGAGGGGGAGCTTGTACTAGATTTTTCTTACTGAGGAGAACAGGTTACCACCTTGAGATTAATATTTTGTGAACCTGAAGTGTGGCTCACTCAGTTGATTGAACTGGCTTTTTGGTGAAGAAGTCAGAGTTAACGCAGTGATGAGGCTGGGTCAACGCACTGATAGAACTAATTTGGAAACAGTGCTGGCAGTTCAGCTGATTGGTGGAGTGAGTTAACGCTGTGATGTGGTTGAGAAGACGCACCGACAGAGACTTGGTGTAAACCGTTCTGGAGTCAGCTTGCTCACATGAGAGGGGTTAACTCAGTACTGGCGTTGAGTCAACGTAATCTAGAAATTCTGCCTACTGTGGACATTTTTGGTGAGAAGAAGCTGTCACAATGTCTGCTGTGCTTCAAAGTCTGCTGCTATGATAATGTGTTCTGAAATGGCACTTCCAGTACCTTAGATTGTCTGAAGCCTAGAGCCTTGTCAACTTCTCATCAATTCGTTTCTTCCTCACATACTTCATCCATTCATCTTTTTAGATAGTTGTTAAAGAACTCATCAATCTTCAAGTATGAGGTAAGGTTCATGAGCTCTGGATTTGAATTGATGCCATTGATTCAGGGGGAGTGAAAATGATTATTCATTTACGAAAGGTTTTGGTCTTCACCGACCGACTCTATATAAATTTAATGGCAGGAGACTTATAAATCTTATGATCTATGAAGGTTACAAATCCTTGAACTTAAAAGTGCTTTGCATATGTAATAGCTAGAACTATTTAATAAAAATGTGAACTCTTTCACTCTAGAACCATGATGATCAAAAGTAAAGAGACCACTTTGTGCAAAATGAATTTAATCTCTGTATTGACCTTAAACTCAGAATAGGTTTATTAAGAGCTGAAGGAATAAACTCTCTCTCTATATATATACATATATGAAATAAATTGTAGAGCAATGCCTAGTTCTCACTGAGAAACTGTCTCTATGCACCAAGGAAGTGCTAAGGAGCATGTCATGATGTGAGTTCCTATCTCTGTTCCCAAAGAAAAATAATTCATTGCAGAGCAATGGTAAACTTTCACTGAGAAACTACCTTCATGCACCAATGAAGTGATGAGAGGCATGTCATGATGTGAATTGCCAACTCTGTTTCATTGGAGCAGAATAGTTAGCTATGCTGAATAACGGGGACTCTGGTGTCTGATAAACATGTGTACCTGTGTCAATATGCTAGTTACACTTGACTGCTAATGAAAATTAAAAATAAAAATTAAAAAAATGTGAATAAATAGATATATATATGTGTGTGGTTGTTCTTAAGCTCACATAAAATCCTACCGAGTTCATCTTCAATACTCGTTAAATTCACTTCTATAAGGGTCTCTTGAAATTGAACAATCTAGGGGATAGTTTTGAGAAAGTTCCTGGTGTGCAAACTGTTCTATCTTTATTCCATACACATACTCTTCTCGTTCATGGGCTTAACTCAAACTCATAAGTTTATCTTTCTCCACATCATTAAATGAATTAGGGTCTATTATCATATCTCTCATAAGGGAACTTCAATTTTATCAATTACAAATGCAATACTCATCTTTCATGTTTCAGTGTCTTTTGAATGCCTCAATACTGTGGCTCTTAAATCGATATTACCTTCATATTCCTTTTGGTGGCGTCGCCTCAGGCCTCCACTGTGTCAACGCAGTAGCGTGGTCGCTCCATCAACCCAGTCATGTTCATCTCTTTGAACCGGCTCTGTCTCTTTGAAACCAAGGGGTCATCTCTTTAAAACCCCTCAGCGTAATCGTATCTGTCTCCTCGCCTCTTTCAAAAGCCATCTTCACTTCTCTCATCTCTTTCTTCCCGCGGCACTTCTCTTCCCTATCGCCGGGTGATTCACCTCGCTACCATGGCTCCTCCGGCAAAAGAGAAAAAGGACAAGAAGAAGAAGAAGGGTCTAAATAGAAGAGCTCCAATCCAAGCTGAGGGCAAGATTGTGCCTCGTACAAAATTTCAACCTGCTCAAGAGGAGTCACCGTCTCAGTCAGCTCCACGGAAACGTAAAGGGAAAGAAAAGAGCTCGTCGGCAAAGACAAGGGCAGCGAAGCAGAAGCAGACTCACGATGTTCCCGTGGCAGATCCTCCAGAGGAGATACCGTCTCCTTTAGCTCCAAGGAAACGGAAAGGAAAAGAGATAGAGCTATCTCTTCGGAAACACCGTCTCCATCCGAGCCCGCCGACCAAAAAGAGAAAGCTATCTAAATCAAGGGCAGAGGAGCAGTCTACATCTTTAGCTGCTCATAAAGGGAAGCAAGGTGTAGCCAGTTCACATGCAAGGTCTTTTGATCCCTCTCTCACCTTCAATATAGAAGAACCTCTGAAAGTCCTTATTCCACTGTATATTGTTGCTACCGATGTTGAGATGCTTGAGGTTTTTCCGTAATTATTTCCCACTTTGGATTTTCAGGGTTGGTGGTCTTTTGTCACGAATCATAAGATATATTATCCCACCCTCGTTCGGGAATTTTACCAAAATTTGAAATATGAGCCTCAAATCCCCAAAGTTTCTTCAACAGTCAGAAATGTCCGTTTTGAGTTAACAAATAAACTGTTTGCCAGATCATGGAGAATTCCAATGGATGGGGTTCAGTTACACAGTTTTCAGTTTGATGAACATGAAGCTTATGCTCTTCTGACTGAACAACCTAGTGATCCTACAGATGTCAAGCAGACATACCTATCTAGTTTGAAAGCCAATAGGTTCCCTTCTTTCAACAGACTGCTACATCATATCTGCACATCCATCATTACACCCCAGAGCAGTGGTAGGGAACGAGTTACTGAGGTGCAAAGATTTTTGCTATACTATATGCTGAAATAGATCAAGATTTCATTGACTGATGTTATCATTCAGACCATGGGTACATGTCTGAAATAGTCTTGGACACTTCCATATGCTGCCCCATTGACTGTAATTTTTAGAAAAGTTGGAGTGAACTTTGGAAATGAAAAGAAACTAAACATTCCCAGAGGGAATAGATACTCCTTATCATACATTCAGAAGTTCATGGGATTTAAAATTGTGAATGGACAGCCAGTCAGAGTACTGCCAAGTCAGAAGTATGCCTCTGCCTCTGGGAACCCTGTTGTAGAATTGAGAGAAACAGCACAAGAAAACCTAGAGGCCAGTCCAGCCAGAGTAGACATACAAGAGGTTAGTCCTTCCAGAATAGACCAACAAGAAGCCAGTCCTGTCCAAGCTGATATTGTCACAAATACTGCTCCAAATTTCTCAGCTCTCACTAGAGATATTATGATCATACATGGTCCCTTTTAGGAACCCTCTCCTTGAAGGGAACATGAATCTACCTACTTTCCTGAGGAAGAAATGCCAGATATTTTTCATCATGATGCTGGCATGCATGATCAGACTTCTGGCATCAATCCCACCTTGATTCAATTTCTGGAAATGAAATTCAAGAACATTGATTCTTCCATAATGCACCTGAGCTCAACTATGGAAATGAGGATTTCCCATCTTGAGCAGAAATCAGACAGCAAATGGGAACAGTTCAAGCAAGACAAATTCAAGTCAGACAAAAAGCTTCATAACTTCATGGAATCCCTCCTTCAGGTTTGTCAGAAAGCTGGATCGGTAATGCATAATTTGAAAAGCTTGCATCAACAATTTTTGAACAGGCTAAAGGCTGTACAGACATATAACGATGAAGTCAAGGAAAACCAGTCCAAGCTGAATTTGAAATTTTCCACCCTGATTGACAAGAACAATGAGTTCAGTGAAAAGGTTCAGCCTTTATTTGAAAAGATTACATCTTTTGGTACAATCCTTGCTAAACTGTTTGAACGAACCACTAGAGTGGGTGATGAGGTAATGGATGTTTTGCACATTCTAAAAAAAAATTTCCCACCCACACTTGAAGATCGGCGTGATGTGTACTGCCCTCCACCAACAGAAGCCTCCTCTTCTGCACCTGAATGGGGATCTCAGCAGAAAGCTCAAGTGGACTATCTATTTGATATTTTACACCGTTGGTTTGATAGTATCACTTCCAAAGTACAGGATTATCATAAGTCTATCCTGCAAAGAAATCAACAATTTTTCGACAGACTAGACAGTTTAGCATCTTCTATGACTCAGCTTCAGCAACAACTAGACAATGTGTCTACAACCATCCTTCAGTCACACTCTTCCTCACCTGCTCCCCTTCCTGATGATGTCAAAGGGGGAGAGACATGAACTCAAGTTGGAGCCGGGAATTGCATTGCATCTGCATCAAATATGATTGAGTGAAATTTTCCTTCGTTTACATATTTTGTGAAATGCTCGAAAGAAATTGTCTGTGAGATTGCCCAACTTTTTGTTAGAAAAGTTCTTTTGTTCCTCTTATTGATGTTAAACCTTGGACTTAAATGAAATGAACTGGTGTTCTGGTCTCTGAAGTGAATTACTTGTTTGATCTGAACAATGCATTTTTATGTAGATGCAATGGTATACACCTCATAGTTGCCATAATCAAAAAGGGGGAGATTGTTGTGCCCCTGGTTTTGATGATGACAACCATGAGATGTGTGTGTGTTGAGTTCAACAGAACTGATGAATTTACCCTTGATTCATTAACGCATGTATATACTTTATTCTTGAATGCAAGGAAGAAACAGGGTCTACGCAGGATGCTCACGGCGTCCACGCAATGATTTGAATAAAAGAATAGCACCAACGCAGGATGCTAATTGCGTCTACGCATTAGTACAAGAGGCAGAAGTATCAAATCACTAGCATAGCTCAGTGCGTCAACGCCACAGTTCAGCAGCGTCGACGCAGCAGTTCAAGTGGCAGAATCATTGTTCACTGGAAATACCCCGATGCGTCAACGCTACAGCATGATAGCGTCAACGTAGCAGTTCATTTTGAGATAAAGATCGCTTTGGGTCAGTTCAGTGGGTCGACGCAGTGACCCCATGCGTCAACGCATCCAGCTTTATACTGAAAGTCGTGTGGGGCATTTCAAGGCTGCGTCAACATCATGGTCTCAATGAGTTGACACCATCTGAATTTCATCAAGAGATGATTGGGTGGACCCCAGTCGTAAGTGGCGTTAGATGCCACGTCATCTAAAAGAGCATGCGCTCTCTTTCCCTCGCGATTTGAGACGCCTCAAGGACAACAATCATTGGGCTAACCAGAAAATCTGGTTGGGACCCACAAAAAGGAATATTCACGTGAATAGGTAGAGCGCGGGAAAATAGAACAAGCAGAAGGAGTAGCAATCGAACAAAAAGAACATGAGAGTTCTGCAGAAGAAGTAGAAGAAGGTCTACATCATCGGCTTGCTGAGTACGTGTTGTTGCATCCACTGAAGATCAGAGGAAGCCCAGTGGCAGTTGACCATTGCAAGATTATCTACCATCCAGAAAGAGAAGGCCAGCCGATCGACGAAGCCATTCCTCTCCGATCTCTACGTTCGAGATTTGTGAATCAGCACCATCATATATCTGAGGCTCCTTCCATTTTCAAGTGATTTCGTTTATTGTTTTTTCATTTCAATTTGAAATTTACTACTGTATTTCTCCCTTGTACTAGTTGAGTAGAGGGAGGGGATTTGATCTAGCAGAGTGTGCTTGGTGTTGTGTCCCTGTGATTTTGATGATAGCAAACACTATAAGTCATCATTTGTTTGAATCTGCATATAAATCTGTTTGTGTTGCATTGTGTTGCATATGCATGTTTCATTGAACATCTTATCTGAATGACATAACCAACGAACAGGCTGAGGCTGTGTGGTGTGTGCATTGGTGCATTTCATAGTTGTTGATGCATTTCATAATTGCATTTCATCTGGATTGTTTGATGTTAGTCTGCTCAATGGGTGATGCTGCTATACCATTTCAGCATTGTCTGGACAGTAGTGGGTCGACCCCCCTTTCCTGATGGGTCGACCCCCCAGATCGGCAAGTCTATACAATGCCATTTTATTCATGCATCATATCTCCATGTCAACACACTGCATTTAGGCAAAGTCTGCACATTGGTAGAGTCAGTACATCACCTTCAAAGCCTTCCAAGTCTGTACATCCTTATGTTGAAACCTCAAGTCTGTACAGCGAGCAGCGTCCTTGTGTTTCAAGCCATTCGCCAAGTCTATACAATGGCTTCGGCACTCAAAGTCTATACACTGCTGGATGATCAAGTCTGCACATTGGCGGCTTTCCCTACGTTCTGGCCAAGTCTATACATTCATACCTTTCCCTACGTTCTGGCCAAAGTCTACACATCGTCGTGTTCAAGCCTTTCAAGTCCATACATTGGTCGGTGGCAAGTCTATACACTGGTCGAGCATTTAAGTCTGAACATTCACAAAGTCTACATATCGGCCCTGTAGCATTGTCTAGCCAAAGTCTATACATCGGCACTGTAGCTTGCATAGCTCAAGTCTGTACATTGGGCTTCCATGTGAAGTCTATACGTTGTTCACTCAGCCTCTTCAAGTCTATACATTTGTCGGTGGCGAGTCTGTACAGAGCACTGTTTCAGGCACTCAAGTCTATACAGAGTCTTCATCTTCTTAAGTCTATACATTTGTTTGGGAAGTCTATACATTCATTCATCTGAAGCTTCATCAAGTCTGTACAACGCTGCCTTGTCAAAGCCTGTACATCGCAGCTATGTTGAAGTCTGTACAGCCAGTCTCTTGCCAAAGTCTATACATCGTGAATCTTCAAGTCTGTACAGACTTTGCTTGTTCAAGTCTGTACACGGTTCAGTTGCTTTGGCATGTCAACCCATCTTGAAGTCTATACATCCGATTGCCTTTGCATTGCTCAAGTCTGTACAGCCCTTTCCCTCTTCAAGTCTACACATTGTGCTTTGTAGCTCACCAAGTCTATACATTTCTCAGAGCACACATGTTCAGCCTGAAGTCTGTACAGCCTTGGCAAATGCTCCTAAGTCTATACATCACAATGTCTATACATCACTGTGTCAAGCCTCCCAAGTCTGTACAACCACTGTCTCACTTGGACTTGAAGTCTATACAGTGGTCCGTCTCTGTAAGCGTCTCAAGCTGCAAGTCTGTACAGAGTCTGGCAGTCTATAGTGCATCGTTCTCTTCAAGTATGCACAGCCTTGGCGTATGCATCCTAAAGTCTAAATATTGTGGGGCTTCGAATCTTCAAGTCCATACATCCATGCATCATGGGTCGACCCCTTTCTTTGATGCGTCGACCCTCCAGACTACCAAGTCTATACATCAGCCTTTGCATTGCAAGTCTATACAGCGTGCATTGTTCAAAACAAGTCTGCACAGTCATTGTCTGTTGGCATCACGAAGTCTATGCATTGCTTGTGCATCATAGTCTGTACAGTGTCTCAAGTTGGCTAAGTCTATACACTCTCTCACATTGTACACACTTGCTTCATTGCTGTTTCTAAGTCTATACATCGGTTGGGTCGTTAAGTCCATACAATGCATATGTTCAGCAAAGTCCATACATTGCATAATGTTCATCAATGTCTACACATTGCATTGTCTTCAACCAAGTCTATACATTCTGTTCCTTTGATCAGCAAGTCTATACACACTTCAGCATATGTGCATCTCCTTCAAAGACGAAGTGTATACATCTTTCCAAGCATTCAAGTCTACACACTCGTTGTTAAGCCTTTGCATCGCAGTCTATACAGCATGTGTTTGTATGAAGTCTATACAGCCTGTGGCTTGTACATCATCTGAACGTTCTTCAGCACAATATATACTCTTCAGAAGTTAAAGTCTGAACATCCTTCTGTGAAGACTGTACACACTTCAGCACATGTGCATATCCTTCACACGAAGTCTGTACACTCAGTTAACCTTCAAGCATATACACTCGATTGTTAGGCCTTCAACCCTATACACTCGATTGTTAGCCTTAAGTCTATATACTCGATTGTTAAGTGTTCAAGTCTATACACTCTATCCTTCACACGAAGTCTATACACTCATTTGTTAACCTTCAAGTCTATACACTCAAGCTGCATCTTGCCTGTACACACTTTGTTAACAGCCTGAACAAAGTATATACATCCAACTGATATCTTGTTATGTCTGTGTGACAGGTACTGTTCGTAAAGCCTATAAATTGCACGTGATCCGAGGTTGGCACCTGGCACGTGATCCGAGGATAACGCCCTAATTGCTATAGCTATAAATACACAGCTGCCTCCATCTGGAGAAGGCTGATAAGATAAGGATAAGAGATCAGATAAGAAAGAGGAAGAGAGTTATCAAGATAGAAGATAGAGCTGCAGAAAGGCAGTGAGCAGAAGAAGAAGAAAGAAGAAAGAAGAGACAGAGAGAGCCTGCGAAAGAGAAGAAAAAGAAGAGTGAGAAGAAGAGAGAGCTAGAGCAAAGGAAGCCTCAACTAAAAATTAGTTCCTGCTGGATCGTGGATCAAATCTAGGCTAGCCAGCTCCTGCGAGAGCTTTTGTGCATTTTATTCTTCCAGCTTTCTGTTGCTGCATTTTTGTTTTTCTTTTTAACCATTCACCAGTTGTTCTTCCGATTCTCTTGTGTGAGGTCGGGTTCCCTCCGGTTGGGAGGAAGAGAGGTCCGAGACCTCTAGTTTGCAGGTGACTTGGTGTCACCTATGCTTTTCTCTGGGTTTCAGAGGAAGAGAGACTTAGGTCTCTAGGTTCCCCTCCGGTTTGGAGGAAGGGAGGATTGGTCCTCCGGTTCTGGTCTTGTGGGTTGCAAGACTAGGTCTTCCCTCCTGGTCTGGAGGAAGAGAGACTTGCGTCTCTGGTTTCCAAGTGGCTGGGAGTCACTTGGGGTGTCCCTCCGGTTGGGAGGAAGAGGGGAGGATGTTCCCCTGGTCAAGCTGTGTGGCAGCAATTTGTTGCATACTGAGTCTGCAGTTTCTAGCCTAGCTAGTGGAAGCCTCACTCCGGTTTGGAGTGAGGGGTGGACGTAGGTCTTTGGACCGAACCACCTAAAAAATCTTGGTGTCCTCTTGTGGTTTATTTTTCCTTATATGTTATTTTCTCTGCTGCGATCTTTAGATGTTTGCTTAAGAGCGTGTGAGAGCTAATAGATTTGTGTTGTCTTGCTGAGTTGCTTCTAAGTATTTTCAGCACATTTCATCAACTGCTTTTAATTCCGCATACTTGAGCATTAGTGTTTTAATTGGGCGATATTTAGAGCAGGATACATTCACCCCCCCTCTGTATCCAGGCCTTGCTTCCTATCAATTGGTATCAGAGCGTAGGTCTCTGACTGAACAGATCCAACGATCTACAGAGGATCCTGTTGCCTTTGGTGCATTTCTGAATTTTCTCTCTGTTGCATTAATCTGCTTGCCGATTTAATCAATGGGTTCCCCACCGGTTTTCAATGACTCTAATTTTAACTCATGGGTTAGCAGTCTACATAACTATGTGAATTTAATGGATCCGGATATGTGGAAGTTAATTTCACATGGTTCTCATAGACTGCCACAGGAAGAGTCCAAATGGACTAAAAGTGACAGATCAAGAAATGGAGAGAATCAGAAAGTTTTGAAAGTAATGAAAGAAGCTACTGACAAGGCTCTACATTCTTGTTTTTATGACTGTAGGTCCGCTAAGGACATTCTGGATCAGTTGAAGCTAGCTCAGAGGATGAATGAGGATAGCTGCCTGATGGCTGATAAGAGCGACCATAGCACTGATCAAGATGAATTTGAAGATGCTGAAGAGATAATCAATCCTTTCGATAGTTACACTTTAGATGACTGGGAAGATGCCTATGCTAAGCTGTTACACTCCCATGAAAAATTGAGGAAGAAGAATAAAAGTCTGATAAAGAAGTTAACAAGTCTAGGGGATCCTATTTTTGGAACTGAAAATCTTGAAAATCCTAAAATTCTGAAAACTGAAAATGAAATACTCAGAAGACAATTGTCGAAACTAGATGGAATCCAATCAGAACTTGATCATGTTAAATCTGAAAACACTAAACTCAGAAAACAATGTCAGGAATCTGAACAAAAACTAATCAGTCTTGAGAATGAAGACAGATTAATCAATGAAGAGTTCAAGGCTGTTAGTGTTGCGAACTTAAAGTTTCAGGAAAACTTTGAAAACTATAAATCAGAATATCCAAGTTTCCTAACTGATGTTTTGTTTGATGATGATAAACTTGAGCAGGAGAACACTAGTCTAAAGGAGGAAATTGAGAAACTAAAACAGTTGAACTCCACCATGTCAAAGAGATTGCTGACATTTGAAAAAGGAAAATCTGTTGATGAAAATCAAAATGAGCTCAAACTGAAATCAGAAATTGATACCCTTAAAACTTTGAATGATGTGATGCATCAACAAATTCTGGTCTGTGAAGAAGATATAGTCAACTATGAACATCATGTCTCTTCTCTTCAACATGAAATAAATGATCTGAACAATTCTTTGTCAAAATTCGTAAGTGGGCAGAAAAACCTAGACAAGCTACTAGGTGTAAAAATCAACACGAGGAAGGAAGGGCTGGGCTACAATAATGCTAACAAGAAAGAATTTCAGAGCAAGTTGATGACATCTTTTGTAAAAGCTTCAAATATAGCCACCACTTCAAAAGATAAACGGCCCATTGTTCAGAAAATCAAAAAATAGAACAAAAATCAGAAAAAGATTGGAAAACAGAAAATAAATAAAAAGGGTTCACTAGGGCATGTTGATCACAGTTCTCACACACATTCACATGCATCTAAAAAGATAATGTCATGCCATTATTGTCATAAATTTGGTCATCTGATGCATGAATGTAAATTGATGGAGAAGGATGATATGACTGCTAGGAAACTTCATGATAGAAATCCTTCAATTCAGAAAAAGAAAATTGAATGTTTCCACTGTGGTAAATTAGGACACACAATTGCACAGTGCTGGTTTGCAAGTGATAAGGAAAAATCACATTCATATCATGCTAAATTTCATGCAAACAGTCATGCTGTTAACAAGAACAAATTTGATTCAATAAACCAGCATATGACATGCTTCAGTTGTGGAAAATTAGGTCATAAGAGATCCGAATGCCGGCTGAGGGCTGGTGGAAGAAATTCTAACTCATGTCTTCACTGTGGCAAGATGGGCCACACTGCAGCCCAATGTTGGCATGCTCAGGGAAGGAAGTTTAACTATAAATCTGGTAAATTCCCTATCAATAGAAACATTTCTAGTAGAAATGGATTTGTGTTTGAAAGAAAAACACTTGCATATTTTGAATGTGGGAAGCCAGGCCATAGAGCTGCTGACTGTTGGCTGGCTTACTTTGGTAAACAGAATCTTAATTCTGTAAATAGAAATTTTCATGCATATGCACATAGAATTCATGCTAATAAGAATGTGCATAAATCAAATCTGAAATCTGCTCCATCTTGCTATTATTGTGGTACATTAGGTCATTCAATGAATAATTGCTGTTTGATGAGATCTGATGACCTACATGCTAAAAAGTTGTTTAGAACACCTGCCCAAGGTGTCACTATTAACCATGCAGGACCCAAGACTGTTTGGGTACCTGCCATGCAACATAGTGTGCTAACTTGCAGGTGTGCCTTGGAAGCTGAAGAATAAAAAAAAGGGGGGGGGGAATAAACCAAGGCACCCAAGTTGATAAATCCCCATTCAGGTAAATTCCTCACATCTGTTCAAATGAAATTTATGATTGAGTTGATAAGTCATAGTTTCATGCATACATACTTTTTATTTGGTTTGACTCTTGCATTGAGCTTTGTGGGCTTTCTTGTTTGTACTTTGAGCTGAGTGCATATATGAGTATTGCATAATCATGCACTTGACATACAATCATTGAAAATCTGATGCATATAGGACTATTGGTATTGCATTGTCATGCATGACCACTGTGGTATATCAAATGGTAAGCTACTAAAGGGCAGAGGAAATATGTCTGGAGGTTCTTACTTTGTGTGAGATGGTCTTTTAGACCAAGTTCTCCGCCAAGTACCAAGGGTCAAATTTGCATATCAGAGAATGTCTACAGCTTCATGTGAATATTTTGCTTCATGCCCGTGCATACATGTAGTTAATTGCATTGCATTTCATTACATTGAAAATGAAAAAAAAAAGATAGATTGAATGCATACATTTAGGGGGAGCATTATTCATACTCTTGAAATCACACAACTATTTTTAGATTTACTGAATAGCATGTTAAATCTATTGTTGCATAGTCATTCATCATCTGCATTGTCTTCATGACATATAAGATGATTCATTGTCTTTAGTTAGAGGGAGTCATAGCATAGCATATCACTTATTTTTGAAAAATCAAAAAAAAGGGGAAGGTAGTGTCTCACTGCATATAGATAGGGGGAGCATGCTTAATCCGTTCAGTAGTGTCTTTGTCTGAACTCTTCCTGTCCATCTATTTGACTCATCTAGTCAATTCTATAGTGTCAGTGATTCCATCATCAAAGTGGTATCAAATGATCTTTCTTGACTGCTTCTGAAGTTGTTCATACTCTGAATTTATACCTTTTTAGAATCTGTCTGCCTCTCTTAAATCTGCTGAAGGAGAGCTTCACCTCTATTCAGTCAACTTTGAACTTCTTTGCTCAAGAGCAGCTCCTTTGCTACAAATCCTCAGAATCCATGCGGTCTGTTGAATATTCTCACTTGAAATACTGAGCTGAGATATGAAGTAAACCTTCAGCCTGAATACTACTTCATAAATGTTAAAACATCTTTAATGAGGAACCTTCCTGATGTGACACACCCTCAGACCTAATGCAAGCAAGCACAATCGCATTCAAAACGGGCCAAGTTGGACCACCGCTCTATCGTCACTCACCCAAGCCCGGGGTGACTTGGCAATGCCAAGGTGAGGATGTGGGGTTGGGCCCTTACTGGTAGAGGGCCAGCAAGGCCAAGACTTGATTCCCAATGGGTGGGGATGCCCAAATCAAGGGGGCCGACAAAGTACCAAAGACACCGGTTGCAATAATCCCACGGTGATCACTCAAGTTTATGGGGCTTGAGGATCGGGCTCTCACTCGCATAACCAGCGGAATTAGAACTAATATTGAAAGACAAGCACTAAGTGGAGTGAAGGTTTGAGCACTTACTCGACCGGTTTGAAGAAACCGGTCCCGGTCGGAGACGAGGGCGAGCGGGGAGGCGAGTGGATCCCCACACGTCGCGGCGGTGTCGCTTGACCTGCCCAAACAAAGTACACCACTACACCTCTCGCAGGAGGGGGATCTTGGGGTGGGGGTTAATGAAATTACAAATAATACTACCTCCACGCAGGGAGGGACCTTCAGCCGTTCAAGCGGGGTGGGAAAACTATAGCAAAGAACGAGGAATAAGGGTGGACGCCGAATCTGCTCGCTGTCTGCGAGCCCGGATAGACGGTCGGTGATGCTGCTGTAGATCTTGATCAGGAATTCTGTTGATGACGAGACCAGAGGGAAAACCTTCATAGCTGGAAGGGGATTGCCTCAGAATTTTTTTAATTTTTTCTGGAGTCGCTACTGGCCGGGATGGAAGTTTGAACAGAGCCTCAGGTTCCTGTGCCGGCAGTTGCAGACTTCTAACAGCAGGATGCAGAAGGTACCCCGGCTGCTCCCGGTGTCAGAATGAAGCGCCGTCAGATTCGTTGGAATCGTAAACAAGTCCTCTTCGCATCAAAACTGACAGGGAAGCCAACCGTGTCGGGGGAGGTCTGAGGACGCTGAACACTGCTGACTGGTCGAGGAAGACTGTGTGTAGCAGAGCGACGCAGCAGAGGGAGAAAAAAGATAACTCCGGCCACAGGATGCCGAACGGAACTCTGCTTTCTGATTCGGAAGGTAGACAGGGAGAAGTAGAACTTTGACGAAGAACTCGTGGGCTGAATCCTCCAGGGTTCGTCGGGGCAGAGCTTCTATTCCGGATCAGGTCCTTTGTTGGGGCAGCTTCGCGCAGTCGGGGTAGATTGGACCTACCGGGGCGCACCGAACTCGGATGAGAGTGAGACCACTTTTTTTGCGAAGAAGACCTGGAGAAGCTTCCAACGATGGATCTTGGGTCTTCATACTCGCAGGGATGAAGTCGTGGTGGCCGCTGCAAGCTACTGGTTCGTCTGCCACCTTTGGACAGCAAGCTGCAACTTCGAGATAGCTCCCCTTGAACAAGAAAGAAGAAAGGGAAGGGGGTCTAGGTTGAAAGGGAGGTGGATGAAGGGTGGAGGGAGATTGAGGGGATATGTGGAGGTGTTTAAGGGCAGAGGGGAGGAGGAGGAACAAAGGGGAAAGGTGCAGGTTCGGCTAGAGGAAGGGGGAATGGAGGGTGGATGAGGTAGAGAGGTGGGGTGGAATGAAGGGGAAGGGAGGGGCGAACCTTGCCTAATGAAAGTGGGGAGGGGCGGCCAAGCCAAGTTGAGGGAAGGTTTGATTCAAATTCAAATATGCTTGGGAAGTGGGGTGAATGTGTGGGGAAATGGGGGATTGTGTTGGAAGGGGGAAGATTGTGTTGGAATGGGAAAGATTCCACCTAGGGACAAGGGGGAAGAGTAATGGGGCTATGGGGAAGTGGAGTGGCCTTAATGGGGGTGGTTGGGGGTTGGAGGTGGTTGGGAGGAGGGACGAGAGAGGAATGGGGTGAACCCCTTAGTGGGAGGAGAGAGAAAGAGGGATAGAGAGAGATTAGGGTGGGGAATCACTCCCCTAGGGCTTCTCACCCAACTATAGGATTCACTCCTCTAAACTAGATTTGATCACTCAACTGGAAATCTTTGTATTGAATCATTCATTCATTAAGTTCGAAATGAAGGAAATGAGGCCCTATATATAGGAAACCCACATTTTACAATAAGACCCTGACAAAAGACTCAATGACAAATAACCGAAGGGGTAGGGGGGCTTATTGGGCCAAGCCTGCAGAATTGGGCCCAATTAGCACATTACACATTCTAATGACACTCAAACATAGGAAAATAAATGCATGACCTAGGGACATGACTCAAATAAAATGCAAATTACATCAAATGACTCAAGTACATAGCACAAAAAGGATAAGTGGGCCTTTATAGAGAGAGGCCCGAACTCAAATAGTGTCGGAGTGTGAAGAAGACCCTAGCCAAAGGGAATTGTGGATGATGCCTCCATCACTTCCATTATACATGCTTAAGAACATTTGTTAACTGGAATTGGGTTAAGTCTTATGTACTCTTGTTTGGTCACAAGGAACTTGAAAATATCTGTTTCAACCTCTTAATAAACTTTAACCGTCTGCTTCATGTAAATTCATGTAAGACTTTCTGAAATCTGAAAAGTTGATATCCATGTCTACGCTGACTGAGATATATAGTGTATGTGGTTGTTCCTAAACATCTAATTTGTTCTGAATCTATTTTGAGTAAAAGTATAGACAAAGCAATGACTGTGGTTACTGAGAAACCTGTCCAAAGGATTGTGTCATGAAGTACCATGGTTAACTCTGCTTAATGAGATGATTGGAAATAATTGTGAAAATATGGCAGAGCAATGGCATAGTTGTATTGAGTAACTGGGGATTCTGGCCTCCGATCAAGGTGTATCCTCATGCCAAAGATACTTTTAATACTACCTCTGTTCTCTAAAATGAAAGAAGCAATACGGTTGTCACACTGAGTAACTGGGGATTCTGGCCTCTGATCAAGGTGTCTCCCCACGTCAAAAGGTGCTGATAAACTAAAATTATTCATTTAAATTTTTTTTGAATATGTGTAAATCAATTTCAGAAAGAACAATTAAAATTCAGGAGCATTCACCTATGTCTCTCTTAAAGCTGTCATGGAAAGTAAACTAAGTAAGATGGAAGTTGGTTGAACTAGAATCTTATATGAGCTTGTAAATTTTTTATTAAGAGTTGGTTCAGATATGAGTGCAATTTCTCTTTGAAAAATTTAGGTTTACATCATTCTTAAACCACATCTGACAATCAAGGTTTCATAAGCTTCTATAATGGAGGAATCTAGAACTTAAAATTATGCTTTATGAAGTTGGTATCTTGCTGAAAAGTTCAATATCTCAATTGTAACTAATTGTTGAATCTGCTCATCCTATGGCTCTTTATCACTGTGTTCTGATTCAGACTGGTTGTCATATATGAGAGGCACTTCTCTCAGTTTAACCTGTGTACTTGCAGTCTTTGGATAACCAGAGTTCATCCTTGCAGTGTGCTAATGAAAACTTGTCTTCCTCACTTATTTACTGTGATTACAGTTTGTGGTAATTCTTGGATACCCATGTGTTTTGCTGATAGATGCTCTTCACCTCTTTCACTCCATCTAATCAGGGGGAGTTTCTATGTCATGCTGAGTGTTTTTCATAAAGAGGGAGATCTAGTTAGCAGTTTTGAGTGTCCCTGTGCTTTTGTTGATATTCTCCCAACATCTCATTTGGTTTCATCCATCAAATCGTTTCTGATAAGGGGAAGCTTAGTCAAAGGGGGAGTTCTTAATTCACTCATATTATTTAGTATTATTCTTCCTTCTTCAATTCATGTCTTTTTGCTGAAGTCAAAGGGGGAGAAATAATTTGATCAAGTCAATATGACACATAGTGTTGCCATCATCAAAAAGGGGGAGATTGTTGTGTCCATGTGATTTTGATGATAGAAAACACTATAAGTCATCATTTGTTTGAATCTGCATATAAATTTGTTTGTGTTGCATTGTGTTGCATATGCATGTTTCATTGAACATCTTATCTGAATGACATAACCAACGAACAGGCTAAGGCTGTGTGGTGTGTGCATTGGTGCATTTCATAGTTGTTGATGCATTTCATAATTGCATTTCATCTGGATTGTTTGATGTTAGTCTGCTCAATGGGTGATGCTGCTATACCCTTTCAGCATTGTCTGGACAGTAGTGGGTCGACCCCCCTTTCCTGATGGGTCGACCCCCCAGATCGGCAAGTCTATACAACGCCATTTTGTTCATGCATCATATCTCCATGTCTACACACTGCATTTAGGCAAAGTCTGCACATTGGTAGAGTCAGTACATCGCCTTCAAAGCCTTCCAAGTCTGTACATCCTTATGTTGAAACCTCAAGTCTGTACAGCGAGCAGCGTCCTTGTGTTTCAAGCCATTCGCCAAGTCTATACAATGGCTTCGGCACTCAAAGTCTATACACTGCTGGATGATCAAGTCTGCACATTGGCGGCTTTCCCTACGTTCTGGCCAAGTCTATACATTCATACCTTTCCCTACGTTCTGGCCAAAGTCTACACATCGTCGTGTTCAAGCCTTTCAAGTCCATACATTGGTCGGTGGCAAGTCTATACACTGGTCGAGCATTTAAGTCTGAACATTCACAAAGTCTACACATCGGCCCTGTAGCATTGTCTAGCCAAAGTCTATACATCGGCACTGTAGCTTGCATAGCTCAAGTCTGTACATTGGGCTTCCACGTGAAGTCTATACGTTGTTCACTCAGCCTCTTCAAGTCTATACATTGGTCGGTGGCGAGTCTGTACAGAGCACTGTTTCAGGCACTCAAGTCTATACAGAGTCTTCATCTTCTGAAGTCTATACATTCGTTTGGGAAGTCTATACATTCATTCATCTGAAGCTTCATCAAGTATGTACAACGCTGCCTTGTCAAAGCCTGTACATCGCAGCTGTGTTGAAGTCTGTACAGCCAGTCTCTTGCCAAAGTCTATACATCATGAATCTTCAAGTTTGTACAGACTTTGCTTGTTCAAGTCTGTACATGGTTCAGTTGCTTTGGCATGTCTACCCATCTTGAAGTCTATACATCTGATTGCCTTTGCATTGCTCAAGTCTGTACAGCCCTTTCCCTTTTCAAGTCTACACATTGTGCTTTGTAGCTCACCAAGTCTATACATTGCTCAAAGCACACATGTTCAGCCTGAAGTCTGTACAGCCTTGGCAAATGCTCCAAAGTCTATACATCACAATGTCTGTACATCACTGTGTCAAGCCTCCCAAGTCTGTACAACCACTGTCTCACTTGGACTTGAAGTCTATACGGTGGTTCGTCTCTGTAAGCGTCTCAAGCTGCAAGTCTGTACAGAGTCTGGCAGTCTACAGTGCATCGTTCTCTTCAAGTATGCACAGCCTTGGCGTATGCATCCTAAAGTCTAAACATTGTGGGGCTTCGAATCTTCAAGTCCATACATCCATGCATCATGGGTCGACCCCTTTCTTTGATGCGTCGACCCTCCAGACTACCAAGTCTATACATCAGCCTTTGCATTCCAAGTCTATACAGCGTGCATTGTTCAAAACAAGTCTACACAGTCATTGTCTGTTGGCATCACGAAGTCTATGCATTGCTTGTGCATCATAGTCTGTACAGTGTCTCAAGTTGGCTAAGTCTATACACTCTCTCACATTGTACACACTTGCTTCATTGCTATTTCTAAGTCTATACATCGGTTGGGTCGTTAAGTCCATACAATGCATATGTTCAACAAAGTCCATACATTGCATAATGTTCATCAATGTCTATACATTGCATTGTCTTCAACCAAGTCTATACATTCTGTTCCTTTGATCAGCAAGTCTATACACACTTCAGCATATGTGCATCTCCTTCAAAGACGAAGTGTATACATCCTTCCAAGCATTCAAGTCTACACACTCGTTGTTAAGCCTTTGCATCGAAGTCTATACAGCATGTGTTTGTATGAAGTCTATACAGCCTGTGGCTTGTACATCATCTGAACGTTCTTCATCACAATATATACTCTTCAGAAGTTAAAGTCTGAACATCCTTCTGTGAAGACTGTACACACTTCAGCACATGTGCATATCCTTCACACGAAGTCTGTACACTCAGTTAACCTTCAAGCATATACACTCGATTGTTAGGCCTTCAACCCTATACACTCGATTGTTAGCCTTAAGTCTATACACTCGATTGTTAAGTGTTCAAGTCTATACACTCTATCCTTCACACGAAGCCTGTACACTAGTTTGTTAACCTTCAAGTCTATACACTCAAGCTGCATCTTGCCTGTACACACTTTGTTAACAGCTTGAACCAAGTATATACATCCAACTGATATCTTGTTATGTTTGTGTGACAGGTACTGTTCGTAAAGCCTATGAAGTGCACGTGATCCGAGGTTGGTACGTGGCACGTGATCCGAGGATAACGCCCTAATTGCGGCAGCTATAAATACACAGCCGCCTCCATCTGGAGAAGGCTGATAAGATAAGGATAAGAGATCAGATAAGAAAGAGGAAGAGAGTGATCGAGATATAAGATAGAGCTGCAGAAAGGCAGTGAGCAGAAGAAGAAGAAAGAAGAAAGAAGAAGGAAGAGACAGAGAGAGAGCCTGCGAAAGAGAAGAAAAAGAAGAGTGAGAAGAAGAGAGAGCTAGAGCAAAGGAAGCCTCAACTGAAAATCAGTTCCTGCTGGACCGTGGATCAAATCCAGGCCAGCCAGCTCCTGCGAGAGCTTTTGTGCATTTTATTCTTCCAGCTTTCTGTTGCTGCATTTTTATTTTTCTTTTTAACCATTCACCAGTTGTTCTTCCGATTCTCTTGTGTGAGGTCGGGTTCCCTTTGGTTGGGATGAAAAGAGGTCCGAGACCTCTAGTTTGTAGGTGACTTGGTGTCACCTGTGCTTCCCTCTGGGTTTCAGAGGAAGAGAGACTTAGGTCTCTAGGTTTTCCTCCGGTTTGGAGGAAGGGAGGATTGGTCCTCCGGTTCTGGTCTTGTGGGTTGCAAGACTAGGTCTTTCCTCCTAGTCTGGAGGAAGAGAGACTTGCGTCTCTAGTTTCCAAGTGGCTGGGAGTCACTTGGGGTGTCCCTCCGGTTGGGAGGAAGAGGGGAGGATGTTCCCCTGGTCAAGCTGTGTGGCAGCAATTTGTTGCAGACTGAGTCTGCAGTTTCTAGCCTAGCTAGTGGAAGCCTCACTCCGGTTTGGAGTGAGGGGTGGATGTAGGTCTTTGGACAGAACCACCTAAAAAATCTTGGTGTCCTCTTGTGGTTTGTTTTTCCTTATATGTTATTTTCTCTGCTGCGATCTTTAGATGTTTGCTTAGGAGCGTGTGAGAGCTAATAGATTTGTGTTGTCTTGCTGAGTTGCTTCTAAGTATTTTCAGCACATTTCATCAACTACTTTTAATTCCGCATACTTGAGCATTAGTGTTTTAATTGGGCGATATTTAGAGCAGGATACATTCACCCCCCCTCTGTATCCAGGCCTTGCTTCCTATCACTTGGATCAAGGGGTCTGGGCTTGTATGCCCTCAAGCTGTTTGTCAGCGGGTATCTGGTGAAGAGGATATGTTCCTCTTCTCAACCAAGCTGTAGTGGTCAGCATTGTCGAGGGGATTGTTCCTCGGTTTAGCAAAGCTGTAAGGCTCAGCTGAGATCCTCACTGATCTAGTGAGGGGTGGACGTAGGTCTCCACATGGAGACCGAACCACCATAAAAATCTGTGTTCTCTTATGGTTTACTGTCTCTTGCTATATCTGTGTGTCGCTAGATGATTGATTAGGTTCGATCTCCACACTGTCTATTTACTTAATTCTGAAATAGTATTCTGGTTCTTAAAAGTTGATTGTGATTTTTCACAAAAGATTTCAAAGGGTAAACCTATTCACCCCCTCCCCCTCTAGTTTGACCATCCACTTAATCCAATAGGTTAGTGTTTTCGCGGTCATGTGATAGACCATTTTCCTTTGCTTGCGGCCCATTGGAGGACCGCTAAGCTCTCTCAGGCGGTCCCTTTGGAGACCGCTAGGCTGGGTGTGTATATCAGTTTGGCTAAGCTGTTGTATGATAGACCGCTAAGCTAGCTGTGGCGGTCTGTGAGACGACCGCTAAGCTTCGTTTGAATATTGGTCAACGATTTTAAGTCGGTTCGGGCTAGCGGTCTAGCTCCGACCGCTTAGTGTTCTTGGTGGCCCTTTGAGTGACTGCCAAGCTCTGTTTGACTGGTTAAGTCGGTTCGGGGGTTGACTGGGTTAAGCGGCCATGTCTATGACTACTACAGTCCCTTGCGGCCCTCATATAGATCACATGCCCTTATGCTTTTGTAGTTTTGTTCGTTTGAGTCTCTGGGTGTAGTGGCCATTTCCTTGACTGCCACGCTCAGTGAGACGGTCCATGTATAGACCATTTTTGGCATGATGCGGCCATGGTATTGACCGTTAGTGTCTGTGTTCTATGTGTGACGGTAACGGCCCTTCGGCTGACCGCTTGGTTTGCCTAGCGGTCAGGCATGTGACCGTTTTCTTCCCAGAGTGCTGATTAGTGTTGTTTTTCTATTGTTTTAGCCTCCATTTGTCTTGGCTTTACCTTATGGTTTGCCCGTTATACCGTGGATGTCTTGGACGCCCTATGAGGGTTGTGACCATGTTGTCGGATGGCCAGGAGTGCCATTATATCGAGTAGTGTTCCATACTACTTGATTGGTTTCTGGTCAACCCGGTGTAATCCAGTGGTTGACATATAACCTCGTGAATGTCTTGGTAGTCTTGTATGGATTGAGACATGGTTTTGGATGCCTTGAGGTACTATCTTACCTCGGTTTACGTGTCCTTGTCCTTTGAGAGTCTTGATGATCCCTCACGTCTCCGTGATTCACGTTATACAGATGCGTGGATCCAACTATCTTGTGACATTTCCATTATAAGTGTTTTATCGTGATTTGGCTTAGGAACATGGCTGATTGGCGGCATGTTACCGCTTTTGTGCGATGATCTTGACCCCGAGCCTTGTGACTCAAGGATCGTTGTCAGCAGGTCTAGTTGTTTGTCCTGAGTCGGGTGGCAGTCTGATGTGCTACTGTGCGCTTGTGATTGGTACTTCGTAGTACGTGTGCCAGTGCATGCTTAGCCTGTCCGTACTTCAGTACTGATATTTTAGAGTCTCTGTGTCAAGTGAGCCTCCGCTAGTCGTAGCCTGATGACACTTTCCTGTGTGTCGGCCCACCTTGGAGTGGTGGTGAGGTAGTTCCTGATATACGATTTTTAGGCTAGTTTTCGTGGGCCCCTTTGCTTTGCAGTAGCGTCCTACTGGGCGGAAAAACTAGCTAGAGGCCTAGCTCAAGGCATTGAGCTTGTGTGTGCACACGTGGTCAGAGGTGTTTGGATGATCACCGACGAGCGTGACCCTGACTAGTCACTCGTTACTATTGTTACTTGTACTTGGTTCTGTGAGTGTCTCAGTTACCGCCGTCCCAGGCGAGTGAGAGATACTTGTGGCACAGTGTAAGACGTCAGTGGACGCATCTCGCGGTTCTTCTAGTGAGGAGGTGCTTCTGTCACTTGACGCATGACTCTTCTGGCTTGTGTTTTCGTGACCGGTTTCTGAGTAGCCTGTGTGTGGCTTCACTCAAGGTTTAGTCTTGTGGAGCGTACACGATGGTGAGTTCGCGTATGTTTGTACCTTTGACTGTGTAGGTCTTTTATACGGCTTCTGCCTATTTTTGTAGGTTTTCACTTTGGAGCTAATGCTTTGTCGATGGATCAGTAACGCCCGACTTTGTAAGATCGAGGTTCGCCTTTCTATTGCTGTTTGGAGTAGCTTAGAGAGCCAAGGTTCGTTCGACAGCCGTGTTTCTGTTCGGTACGGCTTTACTCTTTCTTTTAGCTGTTCTTACTCCTACTTTTATAGCTTTACTGTTGTAGTTTAGCACTGCTGTTACTTTTGCTCCTGCTTTACTGTTCAGCGTTGTTGTCTAGTGTGTTACTGCGTTGTTTCCAGTGGGGATCTACGTGACCCCTACTGAGCTAGTGACACGTGGCTCACCCCTGCTTTTCAGGTGTGGTTGTTCTTCTTCCTCATGGTTCGTGGTGTAGTACGTTAGTTCGGAGTTACCAGCGTTGCCTGTATCGGGCTTCCCTCGACTTGAGAGTACGTTTCCCTTTCTATTGGACAGTACTTGCCTTTATTTGGACTGGACTCTGTAATTTAAATTGTTAATTAAAAAAGTAATTTTATTTCTGCTACTTTAGCAATCCTGATCATTGAAATATTAATTGCTTACTGCTTTATCTGAGAACTTCAATGTACTCTACACACTCCTTTTATCCCTTTAGAGCTTTACGGCTCTTGGGAGGCCTCGCAGGTTCAAAGTGGTATCGGGTTTACCCGATATCCGGAGTCTGGGTCATCACAATTGTTATCAGAGCTGTGTTGTGTGAAAGTACATGGGAATTCGAGATATTACAGTATTCAGAGTCCGTAAAGTCCAGTACAGTCGGCAGCTGGCATCGGTTTTACGATTATTTATCGTTTTGCTTTCACATGTTGTCTTGTGCGTGCTGTGTTGGCACTGTGCGAGATGGTTTTGCTCTCGTCAGGATGTGACGGAGTGTTCTTCTTTTTGTCATGGTGTTTTATCTCGATTATGCTATACTTGGCAGAGTTTGTCGGTGGGCGTGAATCTGGGGTGCGCTGTTAGAGATTTTTCCATGACTTTTTCAGGTGGCTGGTGACTTTATAGTTGGTGTGATGATGGTACACATTTTTATGTTGTTTTGGTCATCCCAGCTCGACTTTGTTTAGCCCCTAAGGTGTTAAGCTTGTGTTGAGGTGGTCGATTAGATGCCTTGATTGAGAGAATGCTCGGGCGAACCTAGGATTTTCCTTCCTGGTGAGCTACTGTTGGTCGAGCTTGATTCTTCTCATCTTGTCAGGTGGTGTCTTTTCGAGGTAAGCCTCAGATGTGCTGTCTCGATGAAGCCTTTGTCATGTGTCTGCTTAAGTGTGGACAGTGTTAGTTCTGAGCCTGATTTGCTCTTGTTCGACGGTTGCTTGGCTTTGGACCCATATTTTGTGTGTTGGGGGACATTGTGCACCGTGTTCGTCTTGCGGTGTCTGGCGACTGTTGTGCTATGACGGTTCGGTAATTGTCTCAAGACATGAGGATAAGCTGAGACAGGTGTTCTTTATGCTTTGTGTTGAAGTTGGTGCTCTTCCTGGTTTGCACTTTGGTAACTTGTGATCGGCTGTTAGAAGGATCGGTACTTGTGGCGTGTTATATTGCAGTTCCGTGAATTGCGATGGCGCCGAGTGTGTGCTGAGATGCAGATGTCGAGTTATTTGTGATGCCTGTGTGTGTTGTCTGAGTGCGCAGCGGAAGCATGTGGGCTGATAACCCACAGGTCGAGGATCGTTGGTTGGAAGATTCTGGCCGGTCGAGAGAATTGTTTCCTCGATGTGACTTCGTCTTGGCTATGTGTGCCTTGATGTTGTGAATTGTTGTGCCATTGTTCGGAGAAATCTTGGTTCTTGACACTGGCATTTGTGAGAGTTGGGGAATATGTCGGCATATTTGCTGGTTGAGTACCCTTCGCTTTTCTGTAACTTTTTCTTGGATGTTGTGTTCTCGGAACGTGATCGTGGTCCCCGAGATGCGTTCTCTGAGATTATTCTTGTTGTTGTGGGTCCTTGTTGGTAAGCTGCTCGCAGCGTGGCTTGTATATCTTAGCCGTGTGTTTAGCTGTAATTGTGCCTTGATGTGACCCAACTTGCAGTTGTGTCCCGTAGTTTTGTGTTGAGTACGGAGCCGAGATTGTGTAGGTGTTATTGTTGTTGTCGGTTTGTGGTTGTGTTCAGCTTGGGAGGAGTTACCTGTGAATCTGATTTGGCATTGTGTGGACCGTGATCTTGTCGATTAGTTGTGTTGTACTCTTCTATCGTGGTAGAGTTGGCATGCGACTCGAATCAGATGTAATGTCTAGGTGAGGACTGACTTGATTGTGTTCGTGGTCCAGTGCTGTCGTTTGCGTTCTGTGTGCTAGTTTTATTGTTGCTTATGGCACGGAAGCCGATGATGTGTTAGAGCAGTCAGCTGAGAGGACTGTGTTTCTTTGTTTAAGCTGATGCTTGTTGTGTCTACCGAGTGTGATCTGTGTTTTTTGATATTTGCGTTATCGTGTTATCATGTTTTGTGTCTGGAGGTTTGGCTGATGCTTGGAGAGCGTGGCGAGTGCTAGGTTTGTTCTTCCCTGCTTCTTCTTGTTGACTCCTTTCATTTTAGTGATGAAATTTCTTAAGGAGAGGAGGCTGTAATACCCTGAGTCTTTCAGATCTTTATCGGAGAGCTTTCGGATCGCTTTTGTGGGTCTTGAGTTGTGTTTTACGATCCACGCGGGTTTTTCTCATGTATAAGTTATGAAACCCAGTGGAGAGTTTATTATTGAGTTCACCGACTCGAGGACGCTACAGTTTTGTTGTATTCTTTCCAAGGATCTTTTACACAATTTATTCATATTTTTCTAAATTAGTGCATTTTTGGGCTACAAATCAGATTTTTTGAAAATTAGGAAATTCATAATTTCCTATTTCTTTTTAACCCTCTCTCTCTCCTTCCTCTCTCCTCACTGCCGTCACTTCTGTCCCTCTCATTCTCTCTCCTCTCTTCTCCTCTCTCCGTGGGGCGCGTGACCGTGGTGAGGTGGGTGAGGCAGGGACGTCGTGGAGGTGTCGTGGAGCGTGCTGGTGTGAAGGATGGAGCGTGGCATTGGCGCGATCCCTTGAAGGATTCAAAGCTGATGTGTTCGGGTTCGTGCGATGGTTTCGGCGTGGTTTAGTCGTTTCGGCGCGCTAGAACTTCGGTGGAGGTAGGGAGATGGATGCCCTACTTCTCTTATGTGTTCCCTTGCGATTTGGAGCCGAACGGTGCGTATATGAGCAGGGTTTTGCTTCGTTTTGGTAAAGGCATGCTTTGGGGGGTGCGAGATGAGTTTGCCTTTCCAGATGATGATTTTCATCTTAGTTAGCTTCATTTGAACCCCTGGCATGTTGGGAATTCATTCGCGCCAGTTTTACTGCATTTGGTCGAGAATCGGAGTCGATATGAGCTCGACTACCACCGTGACTCATTTTGGGTCGATTCATGGGAATCGCCCGTTTCTTACGTTTTTAGGCTTGGTTTGATCTCTTCCGGCTTATGGAAGGCGTATATCGTGTTTAGGATTGTTTCCCCATCGTTTTAGGATGAACGAGGCGTGGAAAGGCTGAGTTTGGCCATTCCCCTGGTTTTCTCGCCGTAACGCCTTGGCGGTCCTTTCAGAGACCGCAAGGGGTCATCTGGCGGTCCATTGGAGATCGCTAGGCTCTGTGGTTTGTCAGTTTTATGTTATGTTGGTTAGGGTCTTCGCGGTCATGCGATAGACCGTTTTCCTTTGCTTGCGGCCCATTGGAGGACCGCTAAGCTCTGTCAAGCGGTCCCTTTGGAGATGGCTAGGCTGGGTGTGTATATCGGTTTGGCTATGCGGTTGTACGATAGACCGCTAAGCTAGCTGTGGCGGTCTGTGAGACGACCGCTAAGCTTCGTTTGAATATTGGTCAACGGTTCTAAGTCGGTTCAGGCTAGCGGTCTAGCTCCGACCGCTTAGTGTTCTTGGTGGCCCTTTGAGTTACCGCCAAGCTCTGTTTGACTGGTTAAGTCGGTTCAGGGGTTGACTGGGTCAAGCGGCCATGTCTGTGACTGCTACAGTCCCTTGCGGCGCTCATATAGACCGCATGCCCTTATACTTTTGTAGTTTTGTTCGTTTGAGTCTCTGGGTGTAGCGACCATGTCCTTGACCGCCACGCTCAGTGAGACGGTCCATGTATAGACCATTTTTGGCATGATGCGGCCATGGTATTGACCGCTAGTGTCTGTGTTCTATGTGTGAGGGTAGCGGCCCATTGACTGACCGCTTGGTTTGCCTAGCGGTCAGGCATGTGACCGTCTTCTTCCCAAAGTGTTGATTAGTGTTGTTTTTCTATTGTTTTGGCCTCCATTTGTCTTGGCTTGACCATATGGTTTGCCCGTTATCCCGTGGATGTCTTGGACGTCCTATGAGGGCTGTGACAATGTTGTGGGATGGCCAGGAGTGCCATTATATTGAGTTGTGTTCCGTACTGCTTTATTGGTTTCTGGTCAACCTGGAGTGATCCAGTGGTTGACATGTAACCTCGTGAATGCCTCGGTAGTCCTGTATGGATCGAGACATGGTTTTGGACGTCTTGAGGTACTGTCTTACCTCGGTTTGCATGTCCATGTGCTTTGAGAGTCTTGGTGATCCCTCATGTCTCCGTGATTCACGTTATACGGATGTGTGGATCCGGCTGTCTTGTGCCGTTTCCTTTATAAGTGTTTTATCGTGATTTGGCTTAGTAACTTGGCTGATTGGCGGCATGTTACCGCTTTTGTGCGACGATCTTGACCTCGAGTCTTGTGACTCAAGGATCGTTGTCAGTAGGTCTAGTTGTTTATCCTGAGTCAGCTGGCAGTCTGACATGCTACCTTATGCTTGTGATTGGTACTTCGTAGTATGTGCGACAGTGCATGCTTAGCCTGTTTGTACTTCAGTACTGATATTTTGGAGTCTCTGTGTCTGGTGAGCCTCCGCTAGTCGTAGCCTGATGACACTTTCCTATGTGTCGGCCGACCTGGGAGTGGTGGCGAGGTAGTTCCCGATATACGGTTTTTAGGCTAGTTTCCGTGGGCCCCTTTGCTTTACAGTAGCGTCCTACTGGGCGGGAAAACTAGCTAGAGGCCTGGCTCAAGGCATTGAGCTTGTGTGTGCACACATGGTCAGAGGCGTTTGGATGATCACCGATGGGCGTGACCCTAACTAGTCACTCGTTACTGTTGTTACTTGTACTTGGTTCTGTGAGTGTCTCAGTTACCACCGTCCCAGGCGAGTGAGAGATACTTGTGGCGCAGTGTAAGACGTCATTGGATGCATCTGGCTGTTATTCTAGTGAGGAGGTGCTTCTATCACTTGAAGCATGACTCTTCTAGCTTGTGTTTTCGTGACCGAATTCCGAGTAGCCTGTGCGTGGCTTCACTCGAGGTCTAGCCTTGTGGAGCGTACACGACGGTGAGTTCGCAAATGTTCGTGCCTTTGACTGTGTAGGTCTTTTCTAGGGCTTTTGACTGTTTCTATAGGTTTTTGCTTTAGAGATAATGCTTTGTCGATGGATCAGTAACGCCCGGCTTTGTGAGATTGGGGTTCACCTTTCTGTTGTTGTTTGGAGTAGCTTAGAGAGCCGAGGTTTGCTTTGCAACCGTGTTTCTATTCGGTACGGCTTTATTCTTTCTTTTAGTTGTTCTTACTCCTACTTTTACAGCTTTACTGTTGTAGTTTGGCACTGTTGTTACTTCTGCTCCTGCTTTACTATTCAGCGTTGTTGTCTTGTGTGTTACTACGTTGTTTCCAGTGGGGTTCTGCGTGACCCCTACTGAGCCAATGACACGAGGCTCACCACTACTTTTCAAGTGTGGTCGTTCTTCTTCCTCGTGGTTCGTGGCGGGGTGCATCAGTTCGTAGATGCTAGCGTTGCCTGCGTCGGGTTTCCCCCGACTTGAGAGTACATTTCCCTTTTTCTTGGACTGTACTTATCTTTGTTTGGACTAGGCTCTGTAATTTAAATTTTTAATTGAAAAATTAATTTTATTTCTGCTACTTTAGCAATCCTGATCATTGAAATATTAATTGCTTACTGCTTTATCTCGGAACTTCAATGTACTCCACACACTCCTTTCATCCCTTTGGAGCTTTACCGCTCATGGGAGGCCTCGCAGGTTCCAAGTGGTATCGGGTTTACCCGGTATCCGGAGTCCGTGTCGTCACTGTTGTGCCCCTTGTGCTTTATTGATGATGTGCTGTTTTAATGATAGCAACATGAATGAGTCACCACATTGAATGATAGCAACATGATTGTTTATAACTGATATACTCTGTGGATAATGCATATGACTGTGACTGGTATATTTTCTGGAGAATGCTGTGTTCTGTCTGCACAAGTCTATACACTGCAGGGTAAAGCCCAAAGTCTAGACATTGCTGCATTGCTTGCATTTCAGAGTCTATACATCGTTCATGCATGCACATGTTCGTGGACAAAGTCTGTACATTGCATCTTGTGCTGCATGTACTACACTAAGTCTATACATTGTCTATAGTATTTAGAAGTCTGTACATTGACCGTCTCAATGAGCGTCTCATGCAAGTCCATACACTACTGTTCATGCATCATTCGTCTAAGTCCATACATTGTACTGTAACATGCATTTGTCGAAGGCATCGCAAGTCTAGACAGTGGATCATCTTTCCCTGCGTCTCAATTGGACTAGTCTGCAACGGCTAAGTTTGCACATTGGACCGTCTTCATTAGCGTCTTTGCCAAGTCCATACATTGGTCGGTGGCAAGTCTGTACACTAGTCGAGCTTTCAAGTATATACATTGGCATATGCATTCACAGTAAAGTCTAGACAGTGGACCGTCTTATTCAGCGTCTCATATGCACAATTGAGTCAAAGTCTGCACAGCATAAGTCTATACACTAGTGCGTCTCATTTAGCGTCTCACATGCATATTTGAGTCAAAGTCTGTACAGCGGCATGCATTGCTCTTCAAGTCCACACACTGCACTGTAGCATGCATCTCATGCAAGTCTGTACATCGCATTTGACGTTGAGCATCAAAGTCTATACATTGGTAGCACTGGGCAAGTCTATACATTCCCAGTCTTTACCTTCGTTCAGAACCCCAAGTCCATACATTGGTTCAATCTTCCAAGTCTGTACAGTGGGTCAAGCTGCCAAGTCTATACAATCGTTTCTAAGGCAAAGTCTGTACATTGCCTTTGGACCTCAGAGTCTATACAGAGTCTGCATCCTCTGAAGTCTGTACATTCGTTTGAGACCATGTCTATACATTCATTGCCTTTGAGCTCCAAAGTCTATACATCGGTCTTGCTCAAGTCTGTACATCGCATCATATTGTTCATGCAGTGTCTTGGTGAAGTCTATACATTCCTTCACTGTAGCTGGCACGAGGTGAAGTCTGTACAATGGTCTTAACTTTCCAAGTCTGTACATTGGCCTCCATGCCTCAAGTCTTTACATCGGATTGGTTGGCCAAGTCTATACAGCCATTGTCTTCATATAGGAAGTCTGTACATCTTACTGCACTATAGCTTTCACAGAACCAAGTCTATACATCGTGAAAGTCTATACACTCCTCTTGGCCTTAGCAACTATTTTGAAGTCCATACATTGGTCTTCAGTTCAAGTCTGTACAATGGACTAATAGACAAAGTCTACACATTGGAAGTCCATACATTCAGTTGTCTTGATCTGATCAAGGTTGTACAGAGCTTCTTTTGGCAAGTCTGCACATTGTGAATGTCTATACACCCGATTGCCTTTGCATTGATCATGTCTGTACAGCCCTTTTGTTGTCTAGTCTATACACTCAACTTCTTCACTTCAGGAAGTCTGTACATCTGTTAGGCTTGCTCATGCATTGTGCTTCTTTAGTCTGCCTCAGCCAAGTCCATACATTGTTTGCTTAGCAGACTGTGAAGTCTATACATCGGTTGTTCAGCAGCAGACTGCTCAAGTCCATACATTGGTTGCATCATATGCATTGAAGTCTGCACATTGCTGAATGCTCTTCAAGTGTGCACATTCGTTCTAAGGCATAGTCTATACATTGCATTGCATTCCATTGCATTCATTAGTTGTGAAGTCTGTAGATCGAGTCAAAGTCTGCATATTGCATTCTCTTCAGCAAGTATGTACAGCGAGTGCCTTCTCATCTGAAGTCTGAACATTGCATTTGCATTCACAATGTCTTCACACCTGAAGTCTATACAATGCACTACCTTCGCAAAGACTGCACATTGTGCATATTAGTCTTAAAGTCCATACATTGTTCATGAAGACTGAACAACGAGCAAGTGTGTACATCGGACTAGTCTGCTAGCTAAGTCTGTACACTGCTGCACGTTGTGTTCTTCAATGTCTGAACATTGCTTCAGCGTTTGGCTTCAGCCAAGTCAATACATCGACTGGCAGTCTTCAGCTACGTGTATACATTACTTCACAACGTGAAGTCTATACAATGCCATAGCTCTGCTTATGTGAAGTATATACATTGCTTTACACTTCAGCAACTCTATACACTGCTTCAGATCTGATTCATAATGTCTATAAATCGGTTCTCAATGTACACACTTATTCAATTGCTACTTATAAAGTCTATACAATGCATTTCATCTTCAAAGTGTGTACAGAGTTTACACTTGAACTGATACGTTTATTTCGACTGACTGACAGGGATTTGGTACTGGGATTGCTGACATGGCTCGTGATCCAAGGAAGGACGAGGTTCCCTGATCGTGACACGTGGAAGCATTGTGCTGAAATGCTGCCACGTGGACTAAGGTTTCTTGGCGGGAGATGTGGAGAGCACACGACCGCCCTAATCTACTGATGCTATATAAGGGAGTCTCCTTTGTCTGAAGGAGACTGATCGTGATCGACTGAAGCAGAGGCAGAGTGAGAGCTTCCACGATCCAGACAGAAAGAAGAACAAAAGAAAAGAGCAGAGTGTGAAGAGAAGAGAGAAAAGAGAGACAGAGAGCTATCGAGAGAAGAAGAAGATAAAGAAGTAGAGGAGAGATAGTGAGATCGAGAGAGATCTGCATTCACTGGACCGTGGATCAAATCCAGGCCAGCCAGCTCTTAAGAGCCACATTTGTGCTTTCATTATTTATAGCTTTCAGTTGCTATTGCTACTTGTTTTCGTTTTCCATTTTATCCTTTCTTCAAGCTGTTAGTCAGCGTTTGTAGAGGTGCTACCTCTGGACGGGTAAGCTGTAATCCCCAGCGGTTGCAGTGGTGGATTCCACTGGACAGCAAGCTGTGTTGCTCAGCGGGCGAGGAGGATTCCTCGGACTGCAAGCTGTGTTGCCCAGCGGTTATATGGCAAGCTGTGATGCCCAGCTGTTCAAGCTGTGAGTTAGCGGAATCCACACTCGGTTTGAGTGTGGGGTGGATGTAGGTCAGCTGGACCGAACCACCTAAAAATCATTGTGTAGTGGTTTGATTTTGTCTATCTGATTGGCGCTAGATGAATGCTTAGGTGCGCTTTGGTTTGATGTTCTATAAGTGTTCATTTGTCTGCTACGCATACTATATGTTTGACAGTGGTATTGAGTGTATGTTTGATTTGTCTAATTGCTGCCCACATTAGATGTTTGCTTAGGAGCACTCTTCATATTTGTCTACAAGTTCAGTAGATGACTGGAGTAGTTTTCCTATAGTTAGTCTTAGTGTTTTTATTTCGCAGTTCTGAGCACTAGAATTCTAATTGGGCGAAAGTTTTTTAAAGGGTATATTCATTCACCCCCCTCTGAATACTTGCACCGAACCCAACACTTGGTATCAGAGCGGGTCTCTGATCTATCAGATCTAACAATCTGCAGAGGATCCTGCTAGTGTTTGGTGCATTTCAGAGTGTGCTTTCTGTGCTCGTTGTTTAGTTTCACTGAGTTAGTGCTTTGCCGTGCTTATCTGGTTGTGGTGTTTTCTTGTCGATTGCTTTGTGCTTTGAGTCTGCTTGTTATCTGCTTTGATGGTTAATCCTCTGATATTCAGAGGTGATGACCTTGGCCCATGGCTGGAAAAGTTGCATCGGTATGTAAGCACAACCGATCCTGACTTGTGGAAGGTAATAACTCACGGTCCATATAAACTGTCGAAGGATAAATCCAAATGGACCAAGAAGGATAAGTTGAAAGACTCTGTCAATAATAGAGCTGTAGTTTTATTAAAAGAATCAATTGACAGATCTCTAATTGAATGCATTTCCTCTTGCAGGTCTGGCAAAGGCATTTTGGAAAAACTAAAGCTAATCAGGAATCACAGCAAATGCTTGATGCCTGATCGGAGAAATGCTAATGATGAAACTTCATCCGAGGTAAGCTCTGAATCTAGAGAACTTTCAATTGATGACCTATGGAATATAAATGAGGAACTTAATAATAGATGTGAACAATTGAAATCTGAGAATAAGAAGTTGAAAAAGAAATGTGATCAGATAACTTTGAAAGTTCCTTGTAAAAATTGTCTAGATCTGAAACAATCTTATGATGCATGTATGTTAGATGTTCAGAATTTTCAAGAACAAAATGGTTCTCTAAAACTTGAAAATCAAACATGTCTGGACAAGATATCAGAACTTGAGAATCAGCTGAATGAGAAGAAAAATGAACATATAAAAGACATGCAAGAACTGACTCAAGTTAATTCTGAAATGGATAAACTGAAACTTGAGAATGAAGGATTTCAAAAGAAAATTGAAAATCTCATGGGTAGAATAAATGAAATTAATGGGGAGGCTTCACATTCTTCTTCTGCTGAATTAACCTGCCATATGTGCTCAGCTCTAAGAGAACGTAATGAAGATATTTATAGTGAGAATGAATGGCTGAACAAACAAATAGTCTCACTTAAAGAGGATCACAAAAACTTGGTTGCTGAGAAAATTAAAGTGGAAGAAAGAGAAGAGGAACTAATTGAGAAACTGGAATTGATATCCACTAATGAAAAATGTGATGCTGAAGTTAAGAAGCTGACTAAAGAAAATATTGAATTAAAAGCTGAAATTGAAAAATTGAAATGGTTAAATACTGGCTTGTCTGAAAAACTTCTCACCACAGAAAAGGGAAAAGCTGTTTGTAATGAAAAATCTGAAAAGTTAAGCAACTTGGAACAAGAAATTGAGAAGTATAAAACTGCAAATAAAGTCTTAAGTGAATGTGTCAATTGCAGTGAACAGGAGATAGCCAGTTATGAGCTTCACATAACATCTTTGGAAAACAAGATTCAGGATCTAGAAAAATTAGCATCCAATTCTGCTAAGAATGAAAGAAAAGTAAAAACTGTTGTGAAAATGAAGGATGACAATCCAAGAAAGGGGACAAGCTGTAGTCCTGATGTTAAGGAAACTACCAGAAACCAGCTATATACTACCTTTGTGCATAGTTCTAATGTAGCTGGTACCTCAAGGCAATCCTCAAAATAAAATGAAAATCAGAAGTCACCTTCAAAACCTGTCTTTCAGTTCAAAGCTCAAAAAATTGAAAAGCAAACAAAACCTGTTGAGAATAATCAGAAATTGAAAAGAAAAAGTCAAACAAAGAAGGTAAAGAATAATTCTGGTTATACTCCGAAATTTATTAGCTCTGCTGAATCTGATGCTTCTTGTACTCATTCGCATGCATCTAAGAAATCATATGATAGAAACCATGCTCCTAGGAAATCTGATGCCTCTTGCTACTATTGTGGTAGGCATGGTCATTATATGGATGACTGCAGTGTGATGAAAAGTGATGATATGATGCATGATAATTTTTTCTCAAATAATCATCACCACCCCAAAAGAAATATGTCTGCTTCAAACCAACACATCATTTGTTATAATTGTAACAAACGTGGTCGTAAAGCTGTTGAGTGTTGGTTTAGGCCTTCATGGGATTTTAATGGCTCAAGAGGTAAGCACCCAAGGTGCTTCGAATGTGGGAGGCATGGCCACAAAGTCAAAGACTACTGGCATGCTCATGGAAGTAGAATTAATTCTAAATCTATAAAATTTCCTGCTCCCAATGCTGTTGATAAGAAGAAAATTGAATTCATGAAAAAGAATTGTTACTGCTTTGAATGTGGTAAGCTAGGCCACAAAGCTGCCAACTGTAGGCTGGCTGAGTATGAAAAGAAAAATTTGCATGTCAATAAAAGAAATACTCATGCTCATACACATAATTTTCATACTCATGTGCATGCACATGGGCATCATGTTTCTGCTAACATGAAGAATAAAAACAAAAAGTCTGTGACTTCATGTTATTATTGTGAAAATTTTGGACACTCTATGTCTGATTGTTTTCTAATGGAATTTGATGATGATGCTGCAAAAAGAATATTTAGAACACCTGTCAGGGTAAATGCAGGACCCAAAGCTGCTTGGGTCCCTGCAGGATCAAAATGATCATAGTGTTACAGGTGTGCATTGGGTCAAAGAATAAACAGGGGTTAACAGACCAAGGCACTCAAATGGAAACCCCAGGATCCTACCTTTCAGGTCAGTTCTGAAGTTTGTTTAAATCTCATAATCTGAAATTGCTGATTTGTCTGTTTTAATTTCAGTATCTGAAATTGTTATTTTGCTTGGTTGATTTTTGATGCTCTTCTCATGCTGTTGTTTGCACTAAATAAATGAGATTGCTTTGCACTGCATATGTCATTTGCATGACCATCATGGTATATTAAATGGAACAGTGCTGAAGGGCATATGGAGTATGTCTGGATGCTACTGCCATGTGTGAGGTGGTCCTTGGACCGAGTCCTCCGCCTAGTACCATGGGTCTAGTTTTCATATAGAGCAGTGTATTGCATATCATAAATTTGAAGAAAATTAAATTCGAAAAGAAATGATTCATTGCACATCATGCATTTTGTCAGGGGGAGCTTGTTTGCTATTGATTGATCATCATGCTCTCCTTGTTAGAATTGTTGCATACTGCATATATAGGATAGTGCATATCATAAAATTTTGAAAAATCTAAAAAGAAATTCATTGCACTTAGACAGGGGGAGCATTCCTATTTCATATCTTATTCACCTCATGAACTCCCTTTGTTTAAGTAACCTGATTCATTCTCTTGACTATGCACTATTCAACTGAATTCTCTACTGGTATCTCTAAAATAGCTGATCAGTCTGTATTCCAGACTCAGCTATTGTCTGATGATAAAATCTCTTCTGATGCTCTTCTCTATTGCTGATTTACTCTTGCACCAGCCTATACTCACCTTTCACATTCTTCTCAGCTGGTGTGACTGAATTGGCTCTACTATTGATTTATTGGTCAGCTAAACTTATTTTTCTGATCTGAGGAACTTAAGCTGCATGTCATGCAATTCAGTCTGAGAACATTGTAGAAATTTCTATCATATAGGTTTAAGAATTATCACTGAATCAGACTGATATAAGATTAATGTATTCTCAGATTTGTAGTTAAATGAATTGAAAATATCTGAATGATAAGGTGTAATAAACTTTAACCACATGTGTCATGTAAATCTTAGACTCTCTCATCAGATATCTGAAAATTTGAATTCAGGACTTCTTTGGTTAAGATGCATATAGTGTGTATTGTTGTTAAACATTAATTTGAAAAATGTTGACTAAATGAAAAAATTGTGAATTCAGAGCAATGACTCGGTCACTGAGAAACTGAGTTCTTTATCAATGAAATAAAGTAACTCATGTCATGACGTGCCATAGTTATCTCTGATAAAAATTTAGTGAAACAAAACCTGACATAGCAATAACTTATTTGTGTTGAGTAGCTGGGGAGTCTGGCCTCTGATAAAGGTGTCTTCTCATGTAAAAAGACACTCATATTGCTAACTCTGCTCTCAAAGTGAGAGGCAATGACAGTTATCAGACTGAGTAACTGGGTCACTTCAACTAAGACTTGTTGTGCCTCATGTAAAAAGGTGTTGATCAACTTAAATTACTCAGGAAAAATATAATGTGCTTCAAATAAAATTATCTTGAAAAATCTGTCAACTCATGTTCTTGAAAAAGTGTTTAATTTCAGTACTAACCTGTGTATTTTTCAAAGGTGCAATTGAGATCATATGTGTAAGATAAAACATGATTGTTTTTGAGTGTTTTCTGACTATTTGGTTCACTTTTATTAAAACTTGGATTCAGATATGAGTATTGAGTTTAATTTGGCAAATTTGGTATACATCAAAATTAAATCAGATTGGTTAAGCTGTAAATTCATAACCCCTTATGATAGAAGAGTCTAATCTTCTTAAGACTTATTATTGTGATGGATGCTTTAAAATCTCTCATGATCAGATTCTTTTCAGTCAGCCTGATTAACATCTTGCTATTGATTGATTCCTTGAGATGTATTGTGCTTTGACTTTTTCTCAACCCACCACTTGGCTACACTATCAGTTGATTGACTCCTGAGATGTACTATTCTCCACACTGTTGGAATCTTCCATCTTGTTCTGCAACAAATTCTGATTCTGTGGTCTTTTCACCAAAATTCAGATTCTTTGTAATGGCAGATTTCAGATTGATTTATTAGATAACCTGAGTCCATTCATGTGCTTCAGGGGGTGTTATGGTTTATCTACAGTTAAGGGGAGAGTAGTCAATCATGCATGTTGATAGGGGGAGAGCTGTTTCAATTGTCATAAGAGAGAACTTCATTTTAATGAACCATGACTCATTCTCTGAATTTATTGATACAAGAAATATGAAGTGATCTAGAAGGGGAGGGGATGAATAGATCACTATTTTCGACTGATTAAAAAATTACTGAAGAATGATTCACTTAAAACATGCAATCTCGGAGTTGAACCCACAAACACGCAGTGCGGACAATAGCTCGAGTGGATAGAAGGCACACCACACAATCATCACAGACAATCACACGAGTACTCAGAGGTTTTTAAGGTGGTTCGGTCAGACCTCCAGTCTGCCTACGTCCACCCCTCACTTCAAATCGAAGTGAGGCTTCCACTAGCACCTGCTAGCAAAGCAGACTCAGTCTGCAACAATGGCTGATTCACAGCTTCACAGGGGAACACCCTCCCCTCTTCCTCCACACCCGGAGGGAAACCTAAGGACGCCAAGTCCCTAGAAACAGGAAACAATTTCCTCTTCCTCCAACCGGAGGGAACACTAGTGATCTGCAGTCACTAGAACCAGAGACCAAGGTCTCTCTTCCTCTGAAGCCTAGAGGGAACACCTCTTCTACGAGAGGGAACAATACTGCAACCTCTGTTGCAAGTGAACCAGAGAGAACACGTCTCTCTCTTCCCCTGAACACCAGGAGGAAACACAGAGAACTCTCAATCAAGAAAGAAAAATAGATAAAAACGAAAACAAGAAAGAAGGAATCCAAAACTCAGAAACTGGAAACAATGTAGCTCAAACTGAGCAGCAGACTTCGGATTTGATCCGTAAGTCAATACCCATCTTCTGATCACTCTTCTGCTCTCTCTTCTCTCTCAACTGGAACACTCTAGTTTCTCAGGGAGGCTCTTTCTCTTCTGCTCTCACTCAAATTTCTTCACTATAACCTCGGAGCTCACCCTTTCGTAGATGATGAGGCAGTACATTTATAAGCGATCAGGAGGGGCATGTAAGGCGTGTGCTTCCCGCGCTCGATCCAGAACCTTCTTGCCACGTGCCCTTATAGCATTGGTTCCTTTAGTATCGGATCACATGCAGCCCAGACACCGGTGAATGTTCTTCCTCGGACCACCTTCTTCTTTTTGTTTTTTCTTTTTCTCCTGCAAAGAAATTAAGAACATTAAAACTCAGGGCTACAAAAACTAAAACTGCATGAGGTATGTGGTAGGAATACGAAATGCACTATTTTGAGAACGACACGAGATACACAAGATTACCACAGTACGTTATAAAGAGAGAATGACATGAGGTCAGAAGAAAACAACACAAGGTAAAAAGAGAACGACACGAGATACTCACTAATAAAGCTAACACTACAAAGGAAACGACACGAAGTCAGATGAGAACAGCACGAGGTGAGAAGGAAAATAACACGGAATAAAAATGGTAGTAAGACACGCGATCAGAGGAAACCTGGACGAGGATAGAAAGAAGCAACACGAAGACATAAAAATAATCATTAAGACACAAACACAGAAGATAACACGAAGACATAAAACACGACTCGAATACAAGATTGCTCGAACTAATGAACAACTCGAAGTCGAGGATGACACGAAACGACACGGACTCAAACCAACTCGAAGATGAACACAGAAACTGACACGAAGTGTGGTCACAAAGCAAGAAAGACACTTGCAACGTACAGCCTTCATATGATGTGAGGCGATGTGAAGACTTTGCGTTCAACTAGATGTATAGACTTGGAACGGCTTCAAGGCAACGCAATCGAATGTATGGACTTTCACAAGGTATAGACTTGCCAAAGAACTGGATGATGTACAAACTTGAACAAGGCAAAGTCTGTACAGACTTGAGGGTTCACAACGTATATACTTTGGCAAGATAATGGCTGTATATACTTGAAGTGAAGACCAATGTATAGACTTCAAAGTTCAGCGGCCAAAGAATAGACTTGGAAACTTAAACCAGTGTATGGACTTAGCTTCGAACATGCTACAGTGCATTTGTATGGACTTTGAAGACTGATGCATGACGCTAAGACAATGTGTAGACTTTGGCTTGGAACGAAGATAAAGATGAGGCTGTATAGACTTGGCCAGAACATAAGACTCGAAGACATAGGGGTGACACAGATGGAGTGACACGAGGTGGCACAGAAAGCAGCACGAGGTACTGCAGTGTACAACACGCGATGGAACAAATAACGACACGAAAACAACCAACAAACATAGTTGGAACAACACGACGTACAAAAGGACAACACGAAGTGTGGAGGGATCAGTACGGACATGCAAGGTATTATCTCATGGCAGTTTTCCTGTTAATCATGGAAATTTCAAATGCATAACATTACTCAAGATATCTGATTAAGGAAGACAATATTTAACATAGTGATGCTCATCATCAAAACACTAGGGAAGTCACAAAAATCTAACAATCTCCCCCTTTTTGATGATGGCAACACTATATTAAATAACATAGATGAAGTGCAATGAGATTAAGTGAAGATAAGCTGTGAGGATAAACAAAGCAGACACACAACACACTCACCTCCTCTGACGACTCCCAAGAGCTCCCCCTGATCACAACATCTACTTTCCTCTGACTAGATAACTCAGGGCACTTATCTTTCACTTATCTTTCGCTCCCCCTCAGCACTTATCTTTCGCTCCCCCTCAGCTCCCCCTCAGCAGCAAGACACTCTCCCCCTTTGACATCATCAAAACTAGGGGCAGGTCTGAAGATATCACGAAAAGAAACTTGCTGACAGTGGAGAGAAAACAATAGAGAGTATGGCTGATAAAGGAGAGTTATTGAGATGTTTAAGCAATTAAGAAAGCCATTAATTTTATGTGAGGATTTTGAGGATCAGTTAGTCAGACTGTGTGCAAAATGGTGAATGAAGATCTGCTCCATACACAGAACCAGTTTCTAAGCAAGTAAGGTACAAGATACCAGTATGGTCAGAGTAAGTCTTTACTCAGAGACTATAAAGCAAGGAAGTCAGGAAAAACAAAGACCTGTGGTATTGAAAACAAACAAACCAAGACCTAAATGCCAAGTGAACAGAATCTGGATACCAAGAGGGAGAAATTTTTTTAAAGATGGTCAAGATCAAAGATAAATCTGTCAAGTACACCTTTGACATTAGGGAGACACCTTGTTTAGAGGCAGGAATCCCCAGTTACTTGGTGGCAAGACCACATTACCCCTTCTGACAAGAGGACAGAGATAGTATTCTAACTGGTGTTGGCATTAAGGTGACACCTTTACCAGAGGCCAGACACCCCAGTTACTAACCAGATATGTACCATTGCTCTGTATGATCAAGACAGCTAATTAAGCCTGATTTATACTGCCATCTCATGACATGGGATACTTTCACTTCATTGATGAAAGTCCCAGTTTCTCAATGAACAGTTAACAAGGTTGTTAAAACTTCTTTCATGAATTTTTCATTAAACTGCACTTGAAACCTTGTAAATTAGTCTTGATTCAGTTTGAGAACAATACACCAGCTCCAAAGTTTTTCAGACAAAAGCACTATATACCTCATTTCGGACTTAACTAGACTAAGTAGGTATGCTGTACTGGCTAGATCAGAAGTCAGTTACAGTGTAGGAAGATAGTCTTGAATTCAGATTTTGATCTCAGTGGGACTAACAGCTGAAATTCCAACAAGAAATTAGATGAACAGTCTTAACGGATAAAACATTCAAAAATTTCTTTTATCCACCTACTCAAACTGATTCTCTTATAAGGTCAGCAAAAGTCCGTTCAAAGTATGTTCAGATTTGGCCAAAAGAGCATGACACCAATTATTAATCTAGCTCCCCCTGAGACCTTGACACCAACTCAGACTTAACCAAGACATACCTCAAAACAACCCAAGGAAAAACAAAGTGATATCAATCAATACGAGTGAATCAGCAAACACTCATAATGAGGTTATTTTTAGCAACAGACAATGAGTATAGGTAAGCACAAGAGCACATGACAGATTATTCAGAGATCAATTATTCAATTATGAAATTCTGTAAATACCTAATTCTCTGCGCAATGTGCTAAATTTTTCAGTATCTAGTGGCTTAGTGAAAATATCTGCAATTTGTAAGTTAGTGCCAACATGGATCAACTCAAAGGTCTTCCTAGCTACTTCATCTCGAATAAAATGATGCCTGATTTCGATGTGTTTAGTTCGAGAATGAAGTACAGGATTCTTTGCAATGTTTATTGCACTAGTATTATCACAAAAGATGGAAGTGCAACCTAGCTCAACTGAGTAATCCAGAAGCTGGTGTTTTATCCATATAACCTGTGTGCCACAGCTCCCTGCTGCCACATACTCAGCTTCAGCGATAGAAAGAGCCACAGAATGTTGCTTCTTGGATCCCCAAGAGACTAGGCATCCTCCTAAAAATTCGCAGTGACCACTAGTACTTTTCCTGTCCAATTTACATCCTGCATAATCTACATCTGTATATGCAATGAGATCTAAACTACATGATGCAGGATACCAAAGACCTAAATCATGGGTAGTAGATAAGTATCTAAAGATTCTTTTTACAGCTGCCAAATGTAATTCAGTAGGCCTAGACTGGTATCTGGCACACATCCCTACACTAAATTGAATGTCAGGCCTGGATGCTGTTAAGTAGAGGAGTGAACCGATCATACCTCTATATAATTTAGCATCCACCTCTTTACCTTTTTCGTCTGAATCCAGTGAGGAGTTGGTGCCCATGGGTGTTGAGATGGTCTTGAGGTTGGTCATCCCAAACCTCTTTAGCATCTCCAGGGTATACTTGGTTTGATTTATGAAACAACCATCCTCCATCTGTTTGACCTGCAGCCCAAGAAAATACTTTAGTTCGCCAACTAAACTCATTTCAAATTCATGAGACATAGATTCAGAAAATTCTTTACACAATTTTGAATTGTTAGATCCGAAGATGCAATCATCAACATATACCTGGACCACTATTAAATCCTTTCCGAGATTTTTGGTGAAGAGGGTTTGGTCAACCTTACCTCGAGTGTAGCCCTTGCTCAAGAGGAATTCAGAAAGTCTCTCATACCAGCCTCGGGGAGCCTGCTTCAATCCATAGAGGGCTTTATTCAACCTAAAAACCATGTTTGGCTGAACAGAGAAATTAAAACCTGGAGGTTATTCAACATATACCTCTTCCTTCAATACCCCATTTAAGAATGCGCTTTTGACATCCATCTGCTGCAGTCGAATGTTCCTAGAGCATGCAAATGCAAGCAGAATTCGTATAGCTTCCATCCTAGCCACTGGGGCATAGGATTCATCAAAATCCACACCAAATTCCTGACTGTAACCTTGAGCTACAAGTCTTGCTTTGTTTCTAGAAATAGCTCCATTCTCATCAACTTTATTCTTGAAAATCCATTTAGTGCCAATGACATGAGTGTTATCAGGTCTGGGAACTAGTTCCCATACAATATTTTTCTCAAATTGATTTAATTCCTCACACATGGCGGATACCCAAGAATCATGTCTTAAGGCTTCTTCCACAGATTTGGGTTCCACCTGAGATACCAATGCAGCTAAGTCTTGTTCTTGGACAATTCTAAAATGAGACCTTGTCCTAGGAGGATCATGCACATTGCCTATGACATTTTCACTAGGGTGGTCTTTGTGAAATATTATCTCACCTGAGGGTTCACCTACCTCAGTTGGTCCTTCTTGCTGTGAGTTTTCTGGTTGAGCAGCTGACTGCATCTCTTCTTCTTCAATTCTTTCCAAGAAATCTCCCTCATTAGATGGCTCCATGTCATCACTCATCACTTTGTTAGAGAAATCATTTTCATCAAACACTACATGCGGTGTTTCTTCAATAGTTTGATCATCTTTATTGAAAACTCTGTAGGCCCTTGAGGTTTCTGAATATCCGAGAAAAATTCCAGGAGAGCTTATAGCTTCAAATTTGTCCAAACCATTCTTACCATTATTGTGAATAAAACATTTGGAGCCAAAAACTTTAAAGTAAGAAATGTTTGGCTGCTTACCCTTGAGAAGTTCATAAGGAGTTTTCCTATGAGTAGGTCTTACCAAGGCTCGGTTTAGAATGTAGCATGCAGTATTCGCAGCTTCAGCCCAAAATCTCCTTGGAAGTCCACTCTCAATCAGCATAGTCCTGGCCATTTCAATGATTGACCTGTTTCTTCTCTCAACAATTCCGTTCTGCTCCGGTGTCCTTGAAGAAGAGAATTTGCGAGTCACTCCCTCTCTTGAGTAAAATTCAGAAAATGAAGAGTTCTCAAACTCTCCTCCATGGTCAGACTGAATTGTAATGATGTTATGTTCACCTTGCAATTTGATTTTATTGAAAAGTTCTTCAAAGTGAACAAAGGCATCATTTTTATTTGCTAAACAAAACAACCAAGAAAATCTAGTGAAGTCATCAACTATGACTAATCCATATCTCTTACCTGACAAACTTTGTATGCGAGTAGGACCAAAGAGATCCATGTGCAAGTGCTGCAGCGGTTTAGATGAAAGACTCTCAGTTCTCAACTTAAAAACTGCACGAGTCTGTTTACCTTGTGCACAAGCATCACATAGCTTGGACCCTAACTGAAATCTTATTCGGGGCAAACCTCTAACTAGGTTATGCTTAGATAGTTTATTCATTGTAGACAAACTAGCATGGCCTAGACGCCCATGCCAGTCAAAAGCAACCTGTTCAGAATTAGCAGACATACACAAGTGAGTTTCAGGATTATCATCCAGGTCTACGATGTATACATTATTTACTCTATGACCTTTGAACATGACGTTATCAGAATTCAGCTCAAAAACAGTGCAGGAATTATGGTCAAAGAGTACCTTGTGTCCTTTGTCGCAGAGTTGACTTATACTTATCAAGTTGTGCTGAAGTCCTTCTATAAGATACACATCTTCAATGGAGTTAGTAGAGGACTTACCAACAGTACCACTTCCAATTATTCTTCCTCTGTTATTTCCACCGAATTTGACCAGGCCCCCAAACTTCATTTTCAGTTTGCTAAATTTGGACCGGTCTCCTGTCATGTGCCTGCTACAGCCGCTGTCAAGATACCACTTGTTATGCTCGGCTGCCAGGCTAACCTGCGAAAGTTCAGACAAAGTAATGTGGGACCCAATTCAAATTGGGTCCAAAGATAGTTTTCAATTTATCCAAATCACACTTAGGAACCCACATTTGTTTTACTGTTCTTTTCAGAGATTTCATGTAGATTGATTCTTCCTTCTTGGCATTTCTCAGTGGGTGTTGAATGAGCCAATTCCTATTAAAATTATGTTGTTTCCGAGCAGAGAAATTGTTGTTTGGCCTCTTAGAGGAAACACGTGTGTGCTGAGCATAATTCATGTAACCATTTTTATTCAAATGAAAATTGTGCTGAAGGTGATGCATGTTCGCATGTTTTCCTTGATAACTATCATGCTGAATTTTCTTAACAAAACTGTTCACCTTTCTAGTGACATCAATAGGAATGGTCGTGTGAAAACCCTTGTTCCACAACTATTGCACAGGAACAGTTCTAGTCTCAGGATTTCCTGACTTAGTCTGCTGACCAGTGGATTGAATAGATTTGCTGGTTGAAACCTTCAATGTAGTGACAGATTTGGAGCTGGATGGGGTTTCCAGTTTTTCTTTGCCCTTGGCGGGGCAGAACGTGACAGTTTTGAATTCAAAGGGTTTTTTACTTGTGGGATTGTATCCTAATCCCTCCCTATTGAAGTTTACCCTCGACCCCAGAAGGGCATCCAGATTGTTTCTCCCCTCTGTAAATTTTTCTAGCATTTTTCCTTTGTCCTCAATCTCCTTCTGAAGTTCATTACATTGGTCCTGGAGTTCCTGATTAACTTTTCTAACCGCCTCATATTTTTCTGCAATCAGTCTAAACTCCTTTTTACTCTCTTCAGTTTTACTCTTCAGCTCATTCATCCTAGCTAGATTTTCCTCTCTTTCCATTCTAAACTTCTCGATCTCACTTCTAGCCTGATCTAGCTCAATGGCCATCTCCTTGGTTTTCATGTTGTCCGTAACAGCAATAGAGTGTTCCTCAGAAACTGAGTGAAACTTTCGTTTAAGCATTTTGTGCTCCTTGGTTAGAAAATTATATTTAGCTAACAGGTCGCCATAGGCGTCCTCCCAATTATCCAAAGTAAAATTCTCAAATAAGTTCGTTACCTCTTCCTCATGGTTGGCCATGAGGCAAGTCTTGTCTTCACCTTCACTGGACGAGGTGGCTTCTGGATCCTCCTCCTCGTCGCTCCATGTGCACAGCATGGCTTCCTTCTTCTTGTACACCATCTTCTTCTGGTATCCGGGAGCCTTAGCTTGCAGCTCTGGACATTCACTTTTCATGTGACCAGGTTTCTGACAATGGTAACATGTAACTTTTTTAACAAATCGGTTCTTCTCAAGTTCTCGTTCAGGAGACTTCCTTGTAGCATTAAATCTCTTTCTCCTGTAGAATTTCCCTTTAGTTCTCAAGAACTTTCTGAATTGCCTGGTGAGCATGGCCTGCTCGCCCTTGTCTAGGTCTGAGAATCCGTCAGAGTCTTCGCTGCTACCACCACTGTTGTTGCTGATGCTGCTCTTCTTAGTATGTCGTGAGCCTTTCAGAGTAACATTCTTTCCCTTTCTGTCATGTCCATCATTCCCTTGTCTGAAGTTCATTTCGTGGGTCATGAGAGACCCAATCAGCTGGGTTACAGACATGGTGGATAAATCTCTAGATTCCTCTATGACGGTCACCTTAGTATCCCAGATGGGAGTTAGGGACCTAAGGATCTTCCTGACAATGTCTTCTTGCTGAATCTCCTTTCCAAATCCTCTCAGACTATTGATGATCACAGACAATCTAGCATACATTTCTGTGATCGACTCCTCTGGCTTCATCTTAAACAACTCATACTGAGTTGTAAGCATATTGATCTTGGTAGCTTTCACTTGAGATGTGCCCTCATAAATTAACTGCAATTCATCCCACATTTTCTTTGCAGTCTTGCACGCTGAAATCCTCAAGTACTCTTCCGGGTGAATGGCGCACTGTATGATGCTAAGAGCTGTCCAATTCAGTGCGGAGAGTTTAACATATTCCTCTATCCATATGTCTTCGTTCGGTGGAAGTTGGTACTGACCATCTGTAATTACTCTCCAGAGCTTGTGGCTTTGAGCCCTGATGAAGACTTCCATCCTATTCTTCTAAAAGAAATAGTTATTACCATCGAAGAAATGGGGACGGGTGATTGACTGCCCTTCAGCAATGTAGCTGCGAGGACCAGCAGATCAGTTTCCCTGGCCGTTGGACCACATATTGGGAAATACCCACTCTGATACCAAGTGATACAAGAAATATGAAGTGATCTAGAAGGGGAGGGGATGAATAGATCACTGTTTTCGACCGATTAAAAAATTACTAAAGAATGATTCACTTAAAACAAGCAATCTCGGAGTTGAACCCACCAACACGTAGTGCGGACAATAGCTCGAGTGGATAGAAGGCACACCACACAATCACCACAGATAATCACACGAGTACTCAGAGGTTTTTAAGGTGGTTCGGTTAGACCTCCAGTCTGCCTACGTCCACCCCTCACTTCAAATCAAAGTGAGGCTTCCACTAGCACCTGCTAGCAAAGCAGACTCAGTCTGGAACAATGGCTGATTCACAGCTTCACAGGGGAACACCCTCCCCTCTTCCTCCACACCCGGAGGGAACCCTAAGGACGCCAAGTCCCTAGAAACAGGAAACAATTTCCTCTTCCTCCAACCGGAGGGAACACTAGTGATCTGCAGTCACTAGAACCAGAGACCAAGGTCTCTCTTCCTCTGAAGCCTAGAGGGAACACCTCTTCTACGAGAGGGAACAATACTGCAACCTCTGTTGCAAGTGAACCAGAGAGAACACGTCTCTCTCTTCCCCTGAACACCAGGAGGAAACACATAGAACTCTCAATCAAGAAAGAAAATAGATAAAAATGAAAACAAGAAAGAAGGAATCCAAAACTCAGAAACTGGAAACAATGTAGCTCAAACTGAGCAGCAGACTTCGGATTTGATCCGTAAGTCAATACCCATCTTCTGATCACTCTTCTGCTCTCTCTTCTCTCTCAACTGGAACACTCTAGTTTCTCAGGGAGGCTCTTTCTCTTCTGCTCTCACTCAAATTTCTTCACTATAACCTCGGAGCTCACCCTTTCGTAGATGATGAGGCAGTACATTTATAAGCGATCAGGAGGGGCATGTAAGGCGTGTGCTTCCCGCGCTCGATCCAGAACCTTCTTGCCACGTGCCCTTATAGCATTGGTTCCTTTAGTATCGGATCACGTGCAGCCCAGACACCGGTGAATGTTCTTCCTCGGACCACCTTCTTCTTTTTGTTTTTTCTTTTTCTCATGCAAAGAAATTAAGAACATTAAAACTCAGGGCTACAAAAACTAAAACTGTATGAGGTATGTGGTAGGAATACGAAATGCACTATTTTGAGAACGACACGAGATACACAAGATTACCACAGTACGTTATAAAGAGAGAATGACATGAGGTCAGAAGAAAACAGCACGAGGTAAAAAGAGAACGACACGAGATACTCACTAATAAAGCTAACACTACAAAGGAAACGACACGAAGTCAGATGAGAACAGCACGAGGTGAGAAGGAAAATAACACGGAATAAAAACGGTAGTAAGACACGCGATCAGAGGAAACCTGGACGAGGATAGAAAGAAGCAACACGAAGACATAAAAACAATCATTAAGACACAAACACAGAAGATAACACGAAGACATAAAACACGACTCGAATACAAGATTGCTCGAACTAACGAACGACTCGAAGTCGAGGACGACACGAAACGACACGGACTGAAACCAACTGAAAGACGAACACAGAAACTGACACGAAGTGTGGTCACAAAGCAAGAAAGACACTTGCAACGTACAGCCTTCATATGATGTGAGGCGATGTGAAGACTTTGCATTCAACTGGATGTATAGACTTGGAACGGCTTCAAGGCAACGCAATCGAATGTATGGACTTTCACAAGGTATAGACTTGCCAAAGAACTGGATGATGTACAGACTTTAACAAGGCAAAGTCTGTACAGACTTGAGGGTTCACAACGTATATACTTTCGCAAGACAATGGCTGTACATACTTGAAGTGAAGACCAATGTATAGACTTCAAAGTTCAGCGGCCAAAGAATAGACTTGGAAACTTAAACCAGTGTATGGACTTAGCTTCGAACATGCTACAGTGCATTTGTATGGACTTTGAAGACTGATGAATGACGCTAAGACAATGTGTAGACTTTGGCTTGGAACGAAGATAAAGATGAGGCTGTATAGACTTGGCCAGAACATAAGACTCGAAGACATAGGGGTGACACAGATGGAGCGACACGAGGTGGCACAGAAAGTAGCACGAGGTACTATAGTGTACAGCACGCGATGGAACAAATAACGACACGAAAACAACCAACAAACATAGTTGGAACAACACGACGTACAAAAGGACAACACGAAGTGTGGAGGGATCAGTACGGACATGCAAGGTATTATCTCATGGCAGTTTTCCTGTTAATCATGGAAATTTCAAATGCATAACATTACTCAAGATATTTGATTAAAGAAGATAATATTTAACATAGTGATGCTCATCATCAAAACACTAGGGAAGTCACAAAAATCCAACATTTATGTGCTGTGTTTGTATGCTGAATTTGTCTCTCAAACCATTTCCTTCTTTTTGATTATGTCAAAGGGGGAGAATAGTTTGACGAGTCAGTGGGACTCATCATATGTTGCCATCATCAAAAAGGGGGAGATTGTTGTGCCCCTTGTGCTTTATTGATGATGTGGTGTTTTAATGATAGCAACATGAATGAGTCACCACATTGAATGATAGCAACATGATTGTTTATAACTGATATACTCTGTGGATAATGCATATGACTGTGACTAGTATATTATCTGGAGAATGCTGTGTTCTGTCTGCACAAGTCTATACACTGCAGGGTAAAGCCCAAAGTCTAGACATTACTGCATTGCTTGCATTTCAGAGTCTATACATCGTTCATGCATGCACATGTTCGTGGACAAAGTCTGTACATTACATCTTGTGCTGCATGTACTACACTAACTATAGTATTTAGAAGTCTGTACATTGACCGTCTCAATGAGCATCTCATGCAAGTCCATACACTACTGTTCATGCATCATTCGTCTAAGTCCATACATTGTACTGTAGCATGCATTTGTCGAAGGCATCGCAAGTCTAGACAGTGCACCGTCTTTCCCTACGTCTCAATTGGACTAGTCTGCAATGGCTAAGTCCGCACATTGGACCGTCTTCATTAGCGTCTTTGCCAAGTCCATACATTGGTCGGTGGCAAGTCTGTACACTGGTCGAGCTTTCAAGTATATACATTGGCATATGCATTCACAGTAAAGTCTAGACAGTGGACCGTCTTATTCAGCGTCTCATATGCACAATTGAGTCAAAGTCTGCACAGCATAAGTCTATACACTGGTGCGTCTCATTTAGCGTCTCACATGCATATTTGAGTCAAAGTCTATACAGCGGCATGCATTGCTCTTCAAGTCCACACACTGCACTGTAGCATGCATCTCATGCAAGTCTGTACATCGCATTTGACGTTGAGCATCAAAGTCTATACATTGGCAGCACTGGGCAAGTCTATACATTCCCAGTCTTTACCTTCGTTCAGAACCCCAAGTCCATACATTGGTTCAATCTTCCAAGTCTGTACAGTGGGTCAAGCTGCCAAGTCTATACAATCATTTCTAAGGCAAAGTCTGTACATTGCCTTTGGACCTCAGAGTATATACAGAGTCTGCATCCTCTGAAGTCTGTACATTCGTTTGAGACCATGTCTATACATTCATTGCCTTTGAGCTCCAAAGTCTATACATCGGTCTTGCTCAAGTCTGTACATCGCATCATATTGTTCATGCAGTGTCTTGGTGAAGTCTATACATTCCTTCACTATAGCTGGCACGAGGTGAAGTCTGTACAATGGTCTTAACTTTCCAAGTCTGTACATTGGCCTCCATGCCTCAAGTCTTTACATCGGATTGGTTGGCCAAGTCTGTACAGCCATTGTCTTCATATAGGAAGTCTGTACATCTTACTGCACTGTAGCTTTCACAGAACCAAGTCTATACATCGTGAAAGTCTATACACTCCTCTTGGCCTTAGCAATTGTTTTGAAGTCCATACATTGGTCTTCAGTTCAAGTCTGTACAATGGACTAATAGACAAAGTCTACACATTGGAAGTCCATACATTCAGTTGTCTTGATCTGATTAAGGTTGTACAGAGCTTCTTTTGGCAAGTCTGCACATTGTGAATGTCTATACACCCGATTGCTTTTGCATTGATCAAGTCTGTACAACCCTTTTGTTGTCTAGTCTATACACTCAACTTCTTCACTTCAGGAAGTCTGTACATCTGTTAGGCTTGCTCATGCATTGTGCTTCTTTAGTCTGCCTCGGCCAAGTCCATACATTGTTTGCTTAGCAGACTGTGAAGTCTATACATCGGTTGTTCAGCAGCAGACTGCTCAAGTCCATACATTGGCTGCATCATATGCAATGAAGTCTGCACATTGCTGAATGCTCTTCAAGTGTGCACATTCATTCTAAGGCATAGCCTATACATTGCATTGCATTGCATTGCATTCATCAGTTGTGAAGTCTGTACATCGAGTCAAAGTCTGCACATTGCATTCTCTTCAGCAAGTATGTACAGCGAGTGCCTTCTCATCTGAAGTCTAAACATTACATTTGCATTCACAATGTCTTCACACCTGAAGTCTATACAATGCAATACCTTCGCAAAGACTGCACATTGTGCATATTAGTCTTGAAGTCCATACATTGTTCATGAAGACTGAATAACGAGCAAGTGTGTACATCGGACTAGTCTACTGGCTAAGTCTGTACACTGCTGCACGTTGTGTTTATCAATGTCTGAACATTGCTTCAGCGTTTGGCTTCAGCCAAGTCAATACATCGACTGGCAGTCTTCAGCCAAGTCTATACAATGCATTTCATCTTCAAAGTGTGTACAGAGTTTACACTTGAACTGATACGTTTATTTCGACTGGCTGACAGGGATTTGGTACTGGGATTGCTGACATGGCTCGTGATCCAAGGAAGGATGAGGTTCCCTGATCGTGACACGTGGAAGCACTGTGCTGAAATGCTGCCACGTGGACTGAGGTTTCTTGGCGGGAGATGTGGAGAGCACACGACCGCCCTAATCTACTGATGCTATATAAGGGAGTCTCCTTTGTCTGAAGGAGACTGATCGTGATAGACTGAAGCAGAGGCAGAGTGAGAGCTTCCACGATCCAGACAGAAAGAAGAACAAAAGAAAAGAGCAGAGTGTGAAGAGAAGAGAGAAAAGAGAGACAGAGAGCTATCGAGAGAAGAAGAAGAGAAAGAAGTAGAGGAGAGATAGTGAGATCGAGAGAGATCTGCATTCACTGGACCGTGGATCAAATCCAAGCCAGCCAGCTCTTAGGAGCCACATTTGTGCTTTCATTATTTACAGCTTTCAGTTGCTGTTGCTACTTGTTTTCATTTTCCATTTTATCCTTTCTTCAAGCTGTTAGTCAGCGTTTGCAGAGGTGCTGTCTCTGGACGGGTAAGCTGTAATCCCCAGCGGTTGCAGTGGTGGATTCCACTAGACAGCAAGCTGTGTTGCTCAGCGGGCGAGGAGGATTCCTCGAACGGCAAGCTGTGTTGCCCAGCGGTTGTATGGCAAGCTGTGATGCCCAGCTGTTCAAGCTGTGAGTCAGCGGAATCCACACTCGGTTTGAGTGTGGGGTGGATGTAGGTCTGCTGGACCGAACCACCTAAAATCATTGTGTAGTGGTTTGATTTCTTCTATCTGATTGGCGCTAGATGAATGCTTAGGTGCACTTTGGTTTGATGTACTATAAGTGTTCATTTGTCTGCTGCGCATACTATATGTTTGACAGTGGTATTGAGTGTATGTTTGATTTGTCTAATTGCTGCCCACATTAGATGTTTGCTTAGGAGCACTCTTCATATTTGTCTACAAGTTCAGTAGATGACTGGAGTAGTTTTCCTATAGTTAGTCTTAGTGTTTTTATTTCGCAGTTCTGAGCACTAGAATTCTAATTGGGCGAAAGTTTTTTAAAGGGTATATTCATTCACCCCTCTCTGAATACTTGCACCGAACCCAACAGTCACAGTGTTGCCCAGTTCAACCTGCTCGTATCCAAGCCCTACCCCTCATACATCTTATGTTCACCCTCTGGGAGTCAAAAGTGCGATGCAAGCCACCTATGTTGATGTGTCCTCGATTAGAACCTTGGAGAGAAATTCTAGGCCTTATTATTGACAATTAAACAAGGGTGTTCGGACGTTATGCAGTTGTAAATCAACACTGACCGCGGTCAGTGGGGAAAGGTCCAGCACTTGAACCCTCATCGTCTGATACGATGTGCACCCCATGAAATGGACACTGCATTGGCCATTCGTGTAGCCCCATATGTGCACCTTTGCCTCCTCAGAGAGAGTCCATTCCATGATCAGAGGAACCCCCCCCAAACCCAAATCAAAATATAAAACTTCTCACAAAGTCGCTCGGGTCCATTGAAAAGGGGATGTCAACCTCGTCTTAAAACAGACTGGCATGCCCGGTGGGACCTTTCTCGCCTTTCTTCTTCTTGTCAACAGAAGGTCTTAAACTTCCCCGAGGTTCTCATTACCCCTCATCCTCTTACGGGACGAGAAAGGAGAAGAGGACACCAGCTTCCTACTTTTTGTTGTTTCAAGTGCAACTCTTGCTTCGCAACCAGGACGATGGCTGCTGTGAACAATGGCTTGCAATTCATCGTGAACCACGCAAGGTTTGACTACCTGGCGACTCCTATTGTTTTTGGCGACTTCCCTCCAGTCGTCGGCTCCCCCTTCTTCTTAGGGGTAGTGCCAGTTGCCGGGGGCAACGCAGTCGTCGTGCTCCTATTGGTCGGGTGTCCTCGGCCGAGAAGACATCTACTGAGGGTGCCAAGCCCTCCACTCTTGCTACCAGCCGGGTCCGTCCGGTTCAGAAGACAGTGTCTGGGGATGTCAGGCCCTCAATTTCTATAGCTGGCTGAGTCAGATTGGCCACAATGAAGACAAGTGCTCAGGGTGTCAGGCCCTCTGCTCCTGCCACCAGCCAGGTCCGCCGGGTCCAAAACACTACATCTGGGGGGTGTCAGGCCCTCAACTTCCACCGTCGGCCGAGTCGGGTCAGCCACAAGGAAGTCTGCATCCAAGGGTGTCAGGCCCTCTATTTCTGCAACAAGCCGAGCCAAGTCGGCCAATTACAACACTGCATCTAGGGGTGTTAGGCCCTCAACTTCCGCCATCGATCAAGTCAGGTTGGCCACGAGGAAGTCTGCATCCGGGAGTGTCAGGCCCTCTATTTCTGCAACAGGCCAAGCCAGGTCGGCCAATTTTAACACTACATCTGGGGGTTCCAGGCCCTCGACGTCAACTATAGGCTGAGTCAGGTCGGCCATCAAGAAGCCCATAGCGGGTGGTGTCTGGCCTTTAGCTCTCCTAGTTGGTCGGATATTCTTGGTCAACCAAATTATTGCCGATGTCGCTCCTCCCCAAAGGGGACAGCGCCACCGTCGCCGCAATGGAAGCCGTTCCGAGACGGCCGCCCCTGCTCAACGGGGGCAATGCCATGTGCGCAACAAAGCACGCTCGGCAGTTGCCATCTCACGCTCTGGAAAGACCATACTTGTTGGAGACTTTCGCATCTGGCTCGATGGAGGCGAGCCGATCGTGCCCCGGGATCAATAGGTCCCCACCATTCCTATCCCCAATCGATTCGAGCTCCTCCGGAAGGTCCGGGAAGGAGGGGCAAAGGTGAAGAACTTTGCCGCGCTTCGGCCCAAGGCGGCAATCTCCAGGGTCAGATCTGGGAGTAACTCAAATGAGGAGTGACAACTCCGGATGAAATAGATTTGGGTCACCAAGGAGGAGGCCCGAGTCATCAAACAGGCCCCATCCCTACACCTCAAGTGCGGGGCATTCCCTTCATACCTAAATCTTCAGAGAATGCAAGCCTTGATTCGGGAGCTCGAAGACCAAGAGGCATCCCTTTCATAATTCATTCTTCCGATGAGGAAGTCTGGCTCGCTTGTCCAAGACGGAGCGGGCGTGCAAGATGAAGGGGAGCGTCCTTTCAAGCGGGAGAAACCACATGGAGCCCCGAAGACTCTGGAGGAAATCATTCACCCATTCGACAACACCCGCGCTAGGGCGGACCACAAAATCATTCAACACATGAAGCGGTTCCCGACTAATGTCACCATATGGGAGGCTATTGCTTGGAGCAAGGACTTGAGAGAGGCTCTCGTAAAAGTCCTCCAGGACCCCGAGGCCTACGAGGCCCATGTAGCGGAACTGCAGACCCAAGCATATGAAGCTCTTGCGGCCAATATTATTTTCTCCGACAAGGATTTGTTGCTGGCCTCTCCTTGCCATAATCGCCCCTTATACATGAAAGGGATGATCAATGGCGATGAGGTGAACCGAATCTTGGTCGATCCAGGGGCGGCGGTGAACATTATGCCCCTGAAGACTTTTAACTCTCTCTACTTGGCGCCTTATCTTCAAAAAGTCAATGCCGTCAAAATCTCGGGGTTCAACCAAGACTCTGAAGAAGCTCTTGGTCGGGTCGAGGTGAAACTTGTCATGGGTGACTTTGCCACCAAAGTGACATTTTATATTATCAACGCCAACAGGTCTTATATGGTGTTGTTGGGAAGACCCTGGTTGCATGAAAATTGGGTCGTTCCTTTGACTCTGCAGCAGTGCCGAAAGCATGCTAAAGGAGCAGAGTAGCATACCATTTTTGTGGACCAAGCTCCTTTCCACCCTAATGAATGTCACTTGGCAGACGCTTCCTTGTATTTCGGGGAGCCCACCATAACAATCCCCGACAGAGTCAAAGACAAGGGGAAACAAAAGGTTGAGGCCGAGCCCGAAGAAGGCCAGCTCTTCACAGTCAACAGTGAGTTGTTAAAGCTTCACCAACTGAGTCTCAAGTCTGGTTCAAAACAAACTAAACCATAGAGGCACAATGTGGACTTCCAAGCCAATCTCATCAGTAGAACCATCGACCAGAGTGTCCCCTTGCCTCTGAAGTGCATTCAGCTTCCCTTTCTAAGAGAGGAATATAGCGTGGAGGAATTGAAGACTTTTATAGTCTCTTATAGGCGCAAGGGTCGAACCAAGGATGGCAAACAAGCTCAGCTAATTGTCTTCTACAAAGGAGATTTAGTCCCACCAGTTCCTCTTGAGGACAATGTTGGGTGGGACACCCCTGCTGATGAAGCGCAAGAGCCAGTTCAAGAAATGGATTATACGCCAGACAGGCATAAGCGCATGTGTGTGAAGCAGGGAATTCCTCAGATCCAGAACCCTGCGCAGAGGGCATATTTTTCCCACCTCTAGAATTCCCCGCAGGTTAGGGGGCAATCGCCTTTCTTCCGCAAAGACACTCGGGGGTTGGGTTATGATCAGGAGCTAGACTTCCAAGTTCATTATGCAGTCAACACAATAGGGCTCCTACCTCCCCCTTGCGAGGAGGCCCGAAAGGAGCCCATAGCTGACTAGCTCCATCACGAGGCAGAGCATGCCCTGGCATCTCCTCTGTCGACGCCCGCTGAAGGGCGACAGGCAAATCTTGTGGAGTACGAGGTTTACAAGACCAGTATTGATGAAGATGAAGACTTCGTCGACCTCTGGCCGGCTCCCCCACAACTAGAAGACGGTTGTAGCAACCCTAGTAACATGAAGGATAGAAATCCTAAATGAATTGAAAACTAAACCAATGTTCAAAGCCCAACCCATATACAAACATACACCTAATGGGCCTTAAACTTAAACTCAAATAGGCCGAAGTAAATAACACCTCCTGTCAGGTCGTCATTTAATTGAAGACTGAATAAGCAGGCGCTAATTAAATAATTGACACCCCATTAACGGGCCTTATTTAATGAATTGAAGACCGTGTACAGAGGCATCATTTTAAAATAACGCCCCAATCTCAGGCGTCATTTTCAAACAAGACATGTTGGTGTTTGGTTCGAATAGGGATGTTATCTGGGTAAGTTCTGATTAGGGAAAGGATCAATACGTGGATATCTCAGTTTAAACAGGAATCTACATAGGAAGTTTTAGTTCTAATCAAACTCCTAGAACCTATTAGGATTCCTTCTCCTATAAATACCAGCCCTTCTGTCGAGCCAACCTGCTGGCTCTTTTCTTCAACAACTTGCTGCTGCTCCATGCGTGAAGAACTCAAGAAAGTTCTTCATCTTCCTCTTTCTCTTGCTACATTGAAGGGCGACCGGCGTTACCCTCTGCTTCCCCTTCATCCTCTGGCTGAGGAAGGATCTTCATCGCTGCTGGTTCTTCCTTTAAAAAGGGAGGAATCAAGAGCTGCTGCTCTTGTTATTGTTATCATCCAAGCTTCATCTTCTTCCTGCGGATTGCCTACACTGCGAAGGGGTTGCGGCTGCTGCGTTGTTGCACTTCATATCATCATCATGTAGCTTCTTCAGAAGGAGTGCTGCTAGTACAATTGCTAAAGGGCTGCTGTTGGCTACCTAGTTACTCTTATAGAAACAGAGTATCGTGCGTGGTTATTCCTCCGTCTTCTTTGTCATCTGTCAACCGAATCATTACCAAGGTAGGTTTTCTCAAGCATTAAGCCAAATTTAATAATTTTAGGCTTGTATACATGCATATAGGTCTGTAAGGGATTACGAAGATCACTCTGGATTGAGGTTTTTGTTGTTTATTACATGAATTGAAATAGCGACCCAAGTGAGGGCGCTATTTGATTTAACGATAGTGTAAATAGTCGTCAATTATCTAGTTAATTAATAGTTATGCATGCTCAAAATTTTAATAACTATGAACCATTACATGCAAACTAATGCATTGACAAACTGAAAATTCCTGTTATTTTTCTCTACCTATACATGTCTTTAGTTTCTGATCCGACATACTCCAAAATCCATGTGTCTACGATTGTACCGGCTCGGTGCAAATCATAGGATGAAGAAATAACGACTGTTATTAGGTCGTCAATTGAATGAACGGCCTTATACACGGGTGCCAATTTAGTGATAAATTGTGAAATTCTGAAATGTTATAATTCCCTGGATAACGGAATTCACGACATACACCCTGTCATCATTTTTACATTTGACGCCCCTGACTAGGGCGTTGTTTAATAAATTGAAGACTTAAGCCAAGTCGTCATTTACATGATATCTGAAATTGATGGTGTTTATTGAAATTCAATATTTATGGAATCTAGATGTAACGACTGAGTAAGCAGTCGTCATTTACTGAACTGACGATCCTGACAAGGGCGCCAATTCAGAAAATGAAGACTTAAGCTCAAGCGTCAATTTACTGATCTCCTGATTTCCTGATTTTTGCGGTTTTCTATAACCCTTGACCATTGGTTGTGTATACTGGCAATATATTCCATTCTGTGATTATAGTCCCACGTTTTGCGATATTTTATCGATTACCCCCTATTTCTCGATGATAGATGAACTCTCCGCGGGACACTCCGTTCCTCCGGACTAGTGAATTTATCATAGAGACCTCTGTAAGACTCCGCTAGCCTTGGATTCCCTCAAGGCAGCTGAGCAGGTTGTACCATTAAAACCCATGACACTACTTGATAGCCATGTCACTCTAAGAAACATGGTATACCGGCCCTCGTGACATGCTATGTGGATGTCATGAGAATATTCTTGAATTAATGGAATGAGAAGCCATACCATTAATATTCTTTAAGAATTATGTGCCATACTTGTGGACACTAATTCTATCTACCTTATCATGTACAAGAATGAGCAACCATCACTGTATGAGCGCTTATTCTTATTATCTTGGCACCCAAGTTAGGGAGTCGATTCAACCTAGTTTTATTGTTAATCGTGATTATACTGTTATTATCGTCCTTACACAACATGTTCAATCCTTGCAATTCTATTCCATGAGATCTACCTTAAAGTTCCTACAAGCTTATTCCTTTGAAATTCCATATTGGCTATAACTATAGTGGATGTCGAAAATACATGATCAATGCCTGCGCATGTAGGGCCCGATCTGGTCCTGGGAGGAGCCCCGAAAGTACTTGTGCCTATGGGAGTTGCAAAGATCACGGTGTGGCATTGCACCGAAGTGCATGACTAGCTTGATAGACATTCCACAAATCTTGTACTTGGCATGACATGACTTGCGTGACCCGGAAAGGGTATTTAATTACTTGCTTGAAACGTGATAGCCAATTCTTGACATGACTTGAACACTCGACATGATAAATACACACGCGTGACTATCTTGCTATATTGACATGAGTTCTTGAAAGACTTGCTAGTTCAATCAACTATCTAATATACATTCTCCATATTCTTGCTATATATTCTCTATTATCGTTTTACACAAACATGCATAGCTTATTGCATTTCATGTAACATGTAATTTACTTAAAGCAAGCTAGTTCTTGAGATATAATCCCTACTGAGCATTCGCTCACATAGTGTTTTCCCTTATTTTTCAGGTAAGTATGAGGACGAGACTCAATCGGATGCGGAAAGTCAAGAGTGATCAGATTAGAGCTACTCCATCTATCCAACCGTCAACTAGTCTTATATTTTCTATTTTCTTGAGTCTTCCATTGTATTTTATTTTATTGAGTCCTAGTATTTTCATTAAGAGGTTGTAATAGAAATGTTTGAAGGTTATAATTGAATAAAGGATTGGGTCATCTTTACTTTTGCGCGCTCTGTCTTTGTGTCGGATACACTAACGCTCTGATTGACATGATCGATATAAACTCGTCACACACTCCAGGTTCCTTCCACGCTCGGGGTGTGACAACGGTGGTCAGGCAACCCTTGATGAGCTGATTGAGATTAATCTCGACAGCAGGGATGACTACCGACCCACTTTTGTAAGTGCCCTCCTCAGCGGGGAAGAAAGGCAGGCATATAGTCAACTCTTGGAAGAATTCAGAGATTGCTTCGCCTGGACATATAAAGAGATGTCGGGGCTTGATCCCTCTGTGGCAGAACATGAACTGGATATACTTCCAACAGCTAAGCCAGCCAAGCAAGTCCAATGGTGTATGCGCCATGAGCTGGAAATCAAAGTCAACACTGAAGTCGACAAAATGTTAGATGTGGACATTATAGAGCCATGTATGTATCCTGTGTGGCTCGCCAACATAGTCCCGGTCAAGAAGAAGAACGGCCAAGTCTGGGTCTGCATTGACTTCCAGGATTTGAACAAAGCATGCCCGAAGGATGACTTCCTTGTCCCCATCATCGAGACAATGGTGGATGTAACTACTAGTCACGAAGTCTTATCTTTTATGAACGGATCGTCAAGTTATAACCAGATCTGCATGTCCATTAAAGATAAAGATCATACGGCCTTCAGGTCCCCTAAGGGGATCTTCAATTATACGAGGATGCCATTTGGCCTGAAGAGTGCTGACGCCACCTATCAAAGGGCAATGACCAAGATCTTCGACGAGATGCTGCATGACATTGTCGAGTGCTACGTCGATGACTTGGTCGTCAAGTCTAAAAGGCGGGACAGCCACCTAACTAATCTACGTCGGGTCTTTGAGAGACTGCGGCAGTACCAGCTCAAGATGAACCCGATGAAGTGTGCCTTTGGCGTCTCCAGCGGCAAGTTCTTGGGCTTCATCATCAGGTATCGAGAGATAGAGACATATCCTGACAAGATCGAGGCCATCTGGGAGCTACTCCCGCCTAGAAATATAATAGAGCTCAGATCGCTCCAAGGGAGGCTCGCCTATATTAGGCGGTTCATCTCCAAGCTCTCCTGAAGGTGCATGCCTTTTGGCAAACTGATGAAGAAAGGGGCACCCTTCATATAGGATGAAGACTGTCAGAAGGCTCTCGAGTAGATCAAGGAGTATCTCCTGGCTCCACCGGTCCTTGGGGCGCCTATCAAAGAAAAGGCCCTCATTCTTTATATTGCTGCCATGGCTTCCCTCGGAGCGCTCCTGGCCCAGATCAACAAAGAAGGCAAGGAGCAGCCTCTTTACTATCTCAGCCAGAAGTTGGTCGGCCCCGAGCATCGCTACTCGCCCATGGAGAAGATGTGTCTGGCCTTGGTGTTCGCTGTTAAAAAGTTGAGACACTATCTATTGGCGCATCGAGTGGAGCTCATTTCAAAGTGGGACCCGCTCAAATTTCTCCTTAGCCAACCTATCCTCTCTGGAAGGCTGGGAAAACGGGCACTCATCCTCATGGAATTTGACATCACCTTTGTCCCGCGTAAGGCAATTAAGGGACAAGGGATGGCTGAGTTTCTCGCCGCACACCCAGTGCTAGAGGACTCCCCTCTCAATATCGAGCTGCCAGATGAAGAAAGGTTGTTGTAGCCACTCGGCGAGGAAGGGTGCACTACAATTGCTCCATCCCAAACCAAACATGATGTGCTATCCCTCAATTCTCCTTCATGGGAATTATATTTTAACGGGGCGTCCGAAACCATTAAAAGACCCGGCGGCCTCACGGACTTTATGTCAGGCGCAGGCAAAGTCTCCGTGTCTCCTCAGGGAGGCATACTTCACAACTCCTGTGCCCTCATGAAGTCATTGACCAACAATGAGGTAGAATATGAGGCACTGATCATCGAGCTTCAGCTCACGCTGGAGATGGAGATTAGATGTATCAAGGTAAATGGGGATTCCCAACTCGTCATCCATCAAGTTCTGGGCGACTATGACGTACGGAAAAAGGAGTTGATCCCCTACCATGAATCCATCATCAGGCTCAAAGAGAGATTCTATCTATTTGAGATAGATCATGTGCCAAGAAGCAGTAACTCCCAGGCAGACGCCTAGGTGAAACTGGCAGCTGCCTTGAAGATCCCGCCAGAGGGGAGCTGAATATAACCGTCAGGCATAGGAGGCTAATGCCTAGCGTGCTCGATGAAGAATCTGGCCTCACTGTGTACGAGGTCAATAATGTTCAAGAGGAGAATGCTCCCAAAGTAGAGGATTGGCATGAGCCAATTATACGAGTCAAGAATGGGTGGCTTCCCCCTGAACGAGCCCAAAGGGTGCAACTGCTACGCAGGGCTACATCATATCAACTAGTTGATGGCGTTCTTTTTAGGCTTGTTCAGGAAGGGGACTATCCGGCCCTCTTGCGGTGCCTCTCGCCGAAAGAAGCTAAAACCGTTATGCAGGAGGTTCACTCTGGCTTATGCGGGGCCCATCAAGCTGGAGCTAATATGAAAACAAATATCAAGCTCAAGGGATTCTATTGGCCCACCATGTACCAAGAATTGCAGCCATTATGCTCGCACATGTCACTAGTGCCAAGCATTTGGTCCGGTCCCTCGAAGGCCTCCTAACCCCCTGCACTCGACGACGCCAACTTGGCCATTTGTGGAGTGGGGTATGGATATAGTAGGACCGTTCCCTCCCGCATCCCAGGGGCATAAATTCATTTTGGCCACTACGGATTATTTTTCTCGATGGCCGGAAGCTATCCCTCTATGGGAAGTCACTGGCGAAGCAGTCGCCCGCTTCGTCAGACATCATATTATATACAGATTCGGCACCCCTAGTCGGATCATTTCTGATAACGGCACACCCTTCAGGAACAAAACAGTGTATGCATTGGCTTCCAAATTTCATATTGATTGGAGGACGTCTCTGGTTTATAACCCTTAGGCCAACGGATTGGCTGAGGCGTTCAACAAGACACTCTGTAGACTACTGGCCAAAATAATAAATGGCCGCAAACGAGATTGGGGAGAGAAGGTCCACGAAGCTCTTTGGGCCTATCGTACCATTTAAAGAACCCCTACGGGGTGCTCCCCATTCTCTTTGGTTTACGGGGCTGAAGCAGTTGTCCTTGTAGAAATTGAAGTGGCATCGTACCGGGCGGCAGTTCATGTTGGGCTACCGGGCCAAGATCAATCTGAGATTGAAAGGAGGCTTGAGGAATTATCTTGTCTGGAGGGTAAGAGACTCCAGGCCTAAAAATATGTACAAGTCAATCAAGCCTGTATGACGAGTGCCTACGATAAGCTAGTCAAGCACAGGGCGTTCAAGAAGGGTGACTTGGTCATGCTCAAGGAAAGAGAGGTCCTGGCGGGAAGATCCAGCGGCAAACTCCAGCCCAATTGGCGTCGACCTTACGTCATCTAGAAGGTCTATGAAGGAGGAGCCTATACGATCGTTGACCACAAGGGAAACAACCCTTTCCCTCCCCTCAACGGCAAACACATGAAGCTCTACCATGTGCCACCTGTAAGAGTTTCTGTAGTAGTCCTCACAAGACATTACCTCTCCCAAGTGAAGGTTCAAAAAAAATGGGGTTAAAAATATTGATACCCCGGCGGACTTAGTTGACCTTTAAGGGTCGGCTAAGGGCAAAATGGCCATAGACCCGACCGAGATAAAAACCTGAAAGGGCACCTCGGGCAAAAATGGGCAACCCCTCGGTGTGAAAACCGACAAGGGCACACAGAAAAAAGCTAAAGGGGGCCAGCCTCGACGAAAACCCGAAAGGGCGGTGAGGCTGGTAATGTCAAAAAAAAACCTCCTTTTTCCATGTGTTCATTGGGTGTCTTTGAGTTAGTGGCCTCACCCTATGAGGGCAGATTGTAATATTCAGTCCTACCCGGGCGTTACGACAGACGTACCGATATTGTCATTCACCGTCCCACTGGGGTCACTAGCTTTTGGAACCTAATGAGCTTACTAGTACGCCCCATTTGGGCTCCCAAATCCAGCTCCTCTCACTTGTTCTCTTTAAAGCTGATTTATACATCCTTTGGCATGACAGCTTCACTCATATTTTTCGAGTCAAATCCACTCACTTTTGTCCCACTGGGATTGGCCTCAGTACGCCCTCTTGATCCGCCGACCCACTCTGCCTCTCCACACATTCTATATTCTAGGGATTGGTCTCAGTATGCTCCCTCGGGCTGCCAACCCACTTTGCCTTACGACACATTATATCTTCCAAGGATTGGTCTTGGCATGCTCCCTCGGGCTGCCAACCCATCACGCCTTTCGGCACATTCTCTCTTCTAGGGATTGGCCTTAGTATGCCGTCTCGGGCTACTAACCCACCTCGCCTTTCGACTCATTTTACCTTCTAGGGATTGGCCTTAGTATGCCCTCTCGGGCTGCTAATCCACATCGCCTTTTGGCACATTTTACCTTCTAGGGATTGACCTCAGTATGCCCTCTCAGGCTGCCAACCCACCTCACCTTTCAGCTCATTTTACCTTCTAGGGATTGGCCTCAGTATGCCCTCTCGGGCTATTAATTCACCTCGCCTTTCGGCTCATTTTACCTTCTAGGGATTGGCCTCAGTATGCCCTCTCGGGCTGCTAATCCACCGCGCCTTTCAGCTCATTTTATGATGGGGGCATCCCTTGCCCCTCCACATTTTCAAGGCTCGGATTGTTCATCGGCATGCATCATTATGTTTGTCATATTTTTCTGAGTCTAGTCATGTAATTTTTATATTTTATTTGAATCATAAACTATGTAATTTTCCCTTTATTTGAGTCCGATACCTAGGTTAGTGAGTCATTTACCTAAGTTCTCTGTCATATGGTTGATTAGGTTTGCGATTGGGCCCAATTCAATGGGCTAGGCCCAGGGGCGCCCCTCCCTAGTCTATCAGGTCATTGTGTCAATTGTCCAAGGTTAGTATGGTCATATGAAAAGTCTATAAATAGCCCCCTCCCCTCTCTCATTTGTAACCTTTGATGATCAATATAATAGATAATTCCTTTGTGGAGTTTTCTTCTCTCTCTCTTGATATTTCTCCCTCTCTCTCTCTCTCAAAGGGGCTGCGCCCCCCCCCTCTCTCTCTCCACTATCCCACCTACTTTCTAACTCCCCTCCCCACATTCAAGAGCCTCCCCAACTACCTACAACCCCTCTTAACTCTATCCCAACCCTAAGGTAGCCTCCACCTATCCCCACTCCACCCTCCAACCACCAACCACCCACTCCCCTTCCCCAAGCACCTCTGTCATCTCCCGAGAGAGAACTCCCCACTCCCCAAGCACCCCCTCCCTTCCCCAACACAACCCTTCCCATCCCCAAGACCCACATTAAGAACCCCCATTAAGTCACATTCCAACCTTGAGAGAGATATCTCCTTCCCTCTCTCCTTCCCAACCCAAATTCACAGCTCCCCCTTCCTCCACCTACTAGACCACCTTCCAGCCCCCATTCTGCCCCTCCCACACCTTAGATCGCCCCCTACCAGACCCCCTCACAGCCAGGGGTCGCCCCCACACCCATCCACCCCATTTCCCATCCCATCTACCCTATTTCCCATCACCTATCACCACCTATTCATTCCAGTTCGCAGGCAGCAGTCAAGGGTCGAGTTGCAGAGGCTGCGACGTCTTCACTATACATCTTCAGGTGGTGTACATTATACTCCTGGAAAGCTTGGCGAGGCTACTTCGTAGGCGAGGTGATCTCGTCATTGTTCGACTTCGGAGCTGCTCGGAGGAGTCATCTTCATCAAACTGCGCATTTCCTCCTAGGCAGACAGCCAGCAGTGACTTTCAGAGGCGCCCACGACCAGTACCATGGGCTTCTTGAGGCGCCATTTGGCTGAGGGCTTCTCCTACAAGTCCCCTGCCATCTCGAAGAAGCAGAACACTTTTTGGAGCTCAGAGTCAAGAATTCCAATTTTTCTCCCCGAGGTGCGCAAGGTTAGCTCCCCAGAACTTGGTCCGACCTACTTCCACTGATCCAGTCATCACGGTCAGCTCCGACCTCCAACGACGGTCCCATTGATCTCAGATCGAAGAGGACTCGTCCACAATTGCAGCAGTTTTGGTCCCGCATTATTTGGACCACGGGAGTGTTCGTGGCACCCTCGCCTTCCCGCAGCAGTACTCTGGGAACAACTAGAACCAGAGTAGATCAGTCTTGTTCCAAACCCTGCCCCAACCAGCGACGTCATTAGGAAATTCTCCAAAAAATCAGACATCCTCCTGGGTCAACTCAAAAAGTTTCGGCACTGGTCTCAACCTCTTCTGAGCTCGGCAGAGCCCGTGGCGGCATCGTCATCGACTACCTGTCAAGCTGTTCCTGAAGCTGGCAGAATCGGCGGAGCTCGGCAATTCGGTTTCTAACTTAGCTCCCCCACCCCACCTGGCCGGCTTACAGCCCCTCCCTACATGGAGGTAGTGTTTGGTTGTAATTGACTTTGCCACCCCTAGTCCAACCCCTCTGCGAGGGAGTAGTGCAAGTACTAGTAGGTCATCGGCCGAAGCGTCATCGGCTCGGCGTGCGGGTAGCCCACGCTTCCCCGCTCGCCCTCATCTTCAGTCGAGGTTGGCATTTTCACGCCGACCAGGTGAGCTACTGAACACTTCTCTTTGCTAGTTTCCTTTGCTTAATTAGTATTGCATCTTAGTGCCGTCGGTGGTGAGAGAGTGCCTGGTCCGAAATTGTCATCGAATTGAGCGACCACCGCGAAGCGAGTTGTGAGAGAGACCCTACAACCCACGCCCTTGGCGTGCTGGCCGCCCGTGAAATTGGGCATCCCGGGACCTTAGGGGTTCAGCCTCAAGCTAGCCAAATCCTCCGGAGTGTCAAGGTCCCGCGCCGGACCCTCTCCATCATCACCGGGTTGCCCACGGACACATTTGTGCGTTACACGGGTGAGTCCGCTAGAGTGGGTTCTCCGCTCAAGGTTGATTGCTTGTAAGTCTAGGTCTAAGGTGCATTGGCCTAGTGGCTATCACCCCCAAGGTGGTGTCACATCAAGTGGTATCAGAGCAAGTTCTCAACTTATCTCTACAAGTTGGTCCTAGGGTGCGCACATGCATTTAGAGTCTCCCAGTGCATCGCTCTTGTCCACTAGCATGGCCGTCTCATACCGACCTTACCCATCGGCCCTCTCCATGAGTCCAAACCCCCAAGAGAAACCCAGCACCAACATACATGGCCTCCACAGTTGTGTCAACCACCTAATGGGAGCCTTGACCTTTGCCAATGAGCGGCTTGATAGCCTATCGGGTCGACTCGACCAACTAGGAGACAATAGGCCCGCCCCAAGGGTGGACGATAGAAGGACATCTTCCCCACCTCCCACCTTTGATGTAACTCATCCTAATGACTATTTAGATTGGGAGGCTTCAATGGACAATTACTTCGAGTGGACTCCCATGTCCGAAGATAGGAAGGTTCGATTTGCCAAAATGCAACTAACCAAAAGGGCTCAAACCCATTGGTTGAAAATTGAAGGATTAAGGATAATTAGAAGGGAAGCTCCCCTCACCACATGGGGGGACATGAAGGATCAACTTAGGGCTTGATATGTTTCCCCCTCCTACTCGGGTCACCATAGCCCAATGAGCACTTCAACTCCGCCATCCCCACTCGTCCAACCCAAGACCCCAATCACCTAATCCCCACCGCCTCCCACCTCTCCTACCCCGGCCACTACATCTACACCCTACCTCCAAGTCCTCAGCACAACCATAGCTCCACAAGCCCAAGTGGACTCCGTGTCCACCCCTCCACCGAGACCCATGACAGCCACCACCCCCAAACCCAAAATCCCTCACCAAACTCATACCCCACAAGCCCCCTTGGGCCCCACCACTACCCCTCCATCGCCCCCCATAAGAGACACACCTCCCAAAACAAATCAACCCAAACCTCCTCACCCAACCCACCTTCCACTTCTAACCCCAATCCTACCCCAACCTAGGCCTTCACTACTTCCACTCGCAACCCCAACCCAAGTCTGACCTCGCTCACCAACCCGGATGCGCCATGCGCCGGCTATCACCAAACCACCCATCATAGACCTTCCTACCCCGTTGTCCTTGGAGGTTGTGGTCCACACACCCACCCAAGCGGATAAGGATACCAATCCGGATCCACCTCCCGCCATAGAGGGAACCCAAGAGCCTCAAACTCCTCCCACCTCTCATAGTCCTGACCTTCAAGACCCAACCACCACCACTCATGGCACCATCACCGTGAATGAGTCCATACTCCAATGGCTCATGCAAGGCCCCACCATCCCTAGTTCACCCCCACACCTCTCACCCATGGGACATCAATCCCAAATTGTGGCCCTCCCCTCCTTTCACACCACAATCCAATCCTACTATGAGGTAAGGGTTGGGATGACCTCGTCAAAGGCCTACAGTGGGAACTTGATCTGACGTGTTTGTTGACTCTAGGGGCAGACCGACCCAAGAGTCTTGACCTCATCCACCCATACATCGGGTCTATCACCTCGATTTGCACCATTGGTTGCTACATTAGTGACCTCCTTCTCCCCATGGAGGAGGAACCCATCCCGGTCCATTCCTCACCCATCGAGATCCCAAGGACATTGGCCAACCCACCCACTCACTACACCGGCCCAATCATCCCAATAGATGAGGATGACCCACCTTGTGAAGACCTTGAGGACATAGAGCACTTCTCCCTAGGGAACCCATTACACGACCCCTTGGACCCCTTCCTTTGGGAGCTCGGGTACCCATGTGACCCACCCGCATCACCCACCACCAACCCTTTCCTACCCCCACCCACCATGTTGGACCAAGCCCATCTCATCCATGACCCAGGTTACACCATAGGAACCATGACCTTAGGCAACACCCGCCTACAGATCGAGGAAGTGCCCCACCTCATATCCACCTTCCCAGATCCCTTCGACCATTTCACATGTAAGTTCAAAGGTCATCCCACACCTATGCACATGGAAGTCATCTTTGTGATAAGCATGCATGTGTCTAGGCTTACCACACCACTTGGCATGAACACTATGTTGGGTCCATTTAGTCACATCACCCACATGTCAATTAGGAAACATGAGTGGTCCACATTCAGATGTAATAGTCCTCATTCATTCATCATGGGTCGTAGACATGATAGGAGCATTCATGGATGTCCTGGTCCCCCGGCATTTGTCACTCCCATGCATGATTGGATCACATATGGATGCCCAGGCCCTCCTAAGTCCACCAAAGTCTACATGGCAGCATTGCATGATAGGTCCACATATGGATGCCCCGATCCTCCCAATTCTATCAAAGTCTCCTTGGCGTCAAAGCATGACCAGTCTAAATATGGTTGTCCTGGCCCCCCCTTGCATATCATACATTCCCCACTCACACCGCATCGTAGTACATGGCATGAGTATTTAAGCAAGCAACAAGCAACGAGCGGTGAGAACCACAAGAAGCGGGCAAAAGCTCGCGACCGCCACTAGGAATTCCAAGTTGGCAACTGGGTGATGATGACTTTGAAGTGGCATTACCCTAGGGTCACCTCCAATTTGAGGGCACGAGGACTTGGACCTTGCCATGTTCCGAGTGGCTTTGGCAACCCGGCTTACGGGTTAGACTTACTAATCGGTTTTGGGATTCACACCATTTTCTACGTGGCGGATCCCGCACCCTCTATGGGCACCGCGGTGGATCCTAGTGAGTACCTCGAGCCTCTACCTACCTTTGAGAGTGAGACCTTCGGAGAGCCTCCACAAATCAGCTTGAGAGCCCGACGTAAGCACAGGGAGGCAATACTAGGCAAGCAGAGTACCATCCCCTGCAAGAGGGTGTGCCCGAGCTACCATGAGAGGCTGGAAATCCGTTCCCCGACTAGGGACGTGGCGTTGAGTTTGGAGATCATGGCTCACTTGGAGCTGCATTTGGTGTACTACTTCCCCGGTGGACCCATACTCGACGGGATCTAGTTTTCCCCATCCCGGGGGTATGATGGGGGCATCCCTTGCCCCTCCACATTTTCAAGTCTCGGATTGTTCGTCGGCATGCGTCATTGTGTTTGTCATATTTTTCTGAGTCTAGTCATATAATTTTTATATTTTATTTGAGTCATAAAATACGTAATTTTCCCTTTATTTGAGTCTGGTACCTAGGTTAGTGAGTCATTTACCTAAGTTCTCTGTCATATGGTTGATTAGGTTTGCTATTAGGCCCGATTCAATGGGCTAGGCCCAGGGGCGCCCCTCCCTGGTCTGTCTGGTCATTGTGTCCATTGTCCAAGGTTAGTATGGTCATATGAAAAGTCTGGACTCTATAAATAGCTTCCTCCCCTCTATCATTTGTAACCTTTGATGATCAATATAATAGATAATTCCTTTGTGGGGTTTTCTTCGCTCTCTCTTGATATTTCTACCTCTCTCTCTCTCTCTCAAAGGGGCTGCGCCCCCCCTCTCTCTCTCCCCTCTCCCACCTACTTTCTAACTCCCCACCCCTCATTCAAGAGTCTCCCTAACTACCTACAACCCCTCTTAACTCTATCCAACCCCAAGGTAGCCTCCACCTATCCGCACTCCATCCTCCAACCACCAACCACCCACTCCCATTCCCCAAGCACCTCTCTCATCTCCCAGGGGAGAATTCCCCACTCCCCAAGCACCCCTTCCCTTCCCCAACACAACCCTTCCAATCCCCAAGACCCCCATTAACAACCCCCATTAAGTCACATTCCAACATTGAGAGAGATATCTCCTTCCCTCTCTCCTTCCCAACCCAAATTCGTAGCTCCCCCTTTCTCCACCTACTAGACCACCTTCCAGCCCCCATTCTGCCCCTCATAACTAGGGGTCACCCCCACACCCATCCACCCCATTCCCATCCCATCTACCCCATTTCCCATCACCTATCACCACCCTGTTCATCCTAGTTTGCAGGCAACAGTCAAGGGTTGAGTTGCAGAGGCTGCCACATCTTCACCGCACATCTTCAGGTGGTGTACCTTATACTGCTGGAAAGCTTGGCGAGGCTGCTTCGTAGCCGAGGTGATCTCATCTTCGTTCGACTTCGAAGCTGCTCGAAGGAGTCATCTTCATCAGACTGTGCATTTCCTCCCAAGCAGACAGCCAGTAGCGACTTTTAGAGGCTCCCACGACTAGTTCCCTGGGTTTCTTGAGGCGCCATTTGGCTGAGGGCTTCTCCTACAAGTCCCCTGCCATCTCCAAGAAGTAGAACAATTTTTGGAGCTCAGAGTCAAGAATTCCAGTTTTTCTCCTTGAGGTGCGCAAGGTCAGCTCCCCAAAACTTGGTCTGACCACCTTCCACTGATCCAGTCATCGCGGTCAGATCTGACCTCCAATGACGGTCTTGTTGGCCTCGGCTCGAAGAGGACTCGTCCACAATTGCAGCGGTTCTGGACCCGCATTATTTAAACCCTGGGAGTGATCGTGGCACCCTCGCCTTCCCGCAGCAGTAGTCTGGGAACAACCAGAACCAGAGTAGATTAGTCGTGTTCCAGACCCTGCCCCAGCCAGCGACATCATCAAGAAATTCTCCAAAAATTTAGACATCCTCCTGGGTCAACTCAAAAGGTTTCGGCACAGGTCTTGACCTCTTCTGAGCTTGGCAGAGCCCGTGGCGACACCGTCATCGACTGCCTATCAAGTTGTTCCTGAAGTTGGCAGAACCGGCGGAGCTCGGTAATTCGGTTTCTAACTTAGCTCCCCCACCCCGCCGGGCCGGCTTACAGCCCCTCTCTGCGTGGAGATAGTGTTTGGCTGTAATTGGACTTCCCCACCCCTAGTCCAACCCCTCTACAAGGGAGTAGTGCATGTACTAGCAGGTCATCAGTCGAAGCGTCATCGGCTAAGCGTGCGGGTAGCCCACGCTTCCCCGCTCGCCCTCGTTTTCGATCGGGGTTGGCGTCTTCACACCGACCAGGTGAGCTACTGAACACTTCTCTTTGCTGGTTTCCTTTGCTAATTAGTATTGCATCTTAGTGCCGTCGGCGGTGAGAGAGTGCCCGGTCCCAAATTGTCATCAAATTGAGCGATCGCCGCGGAGCGAGTTGTGAGAGAGACCTTACAACCCACGCCCTTGGCGTGCTGGCCGCTCGTGAAATTGGGCATCCCAGGCCCTTAGGGGATTAGCCTCAAGCTAGCCAAATCCCCCGGAGCGTCAAGGTCCCACCCCGGACCCTCTCCATCATCACCGGGTTGCCCACGGGCACATTTGTTCGTTACACGGGTGAGTCCGCTAGAGTGGGTTTGCCGCTCAAGGTTGATTGCTTGTAAGTCTAGGTCCAAGGTGCATTGGCCTAGTGGCTATCACCCTCAAGGTGGTGTCACATCATTTTACTTTCTAGACATTGGCCTCAGCATGTCCTCTCGGGCTACCAACCCACCTCGCCTTTCGGCTCATTTTACTTTCTCGGATTGGCCTAAGTATGCCCTCTCGGGCTGCCAACCCACCTCGCCTTTCGGGTCATCCTACATTCTAGGGATTGGCCTCACTATGCCATCTCGGGCTGCCAACCCACCTCACCTTTCGTCTTATTCTACCTTCTAGGGATTGGCTCAGTATGCCCTCTCAGACTGCCAACCCACCTTGCCTTTCGGCTCGTTTTACCTTCTAGGGATTGGTCTTAGTATGCCCTCTTGGGCTGCCAACTCACCACGCCTTTCAGCTCATTTTACCTTCCAGGGATTAGCCTTAGTATGCCCTCTCGGGCTACCAACCCATCATGTCTTTGGGCTCATTTTACCCCCTAGGGATTGGCCTCAGTGTGCCCTCTCGGGCTGTCAACCCATCGTGCCTTTCGACTTGTATCACTTCCGGGTCCGGCTTATGCATGCTGTTTCGGGCTGCCGACCCACCTCACCTTTTGGCTGTTAGGTTTGACTCACGTGTCCTTCCACGGCCATCAAATCCATTTCCTTTGTCCCCCACGGGCTTGGCCTATGTATGCCCCTTTCAGGCTACCAACTCTATTTACCTATTGGCCTCTAGATTGTATTCATATGTCCCACCGGGGCTGTCGAATCCATCCTTTCATCCTTTTTGGGTCTGGCCTACATACGCCCCATCTGGGCTGCAAATCCACCTCACCTATCAGCCTCCAGGTTTAACTTGCATGTCCCTATCGGATTGTTAAACCTACTTGTTTGTCGTTCCTACCAGGCTTGGCCTATGCATACCCTCCTCAAGTTGCCAGCCCATTCGACCGATGATTTGACTAATCACGTCCCACTAGGGCTGTCAAGTCCACCTACTTGTCCCATTGGTGCGGCACGCATGCCCCTCCGGGAATGCCACACCCTCTCTGCCTTTTGGCATCATAGGTACAAAAAAAAATGGGGTTAACAATACTGATACCCCAGCGGACTTGGTTGTTTCCATTAGGGGAGCAATCAAGGGCAAAAAGGCTTTAACCCCGCTAAGGTGAAAACCCGTGAGGCTATTTTAGGCAAAAATGGGTACCCCTCAGTGTGATAACTCGAAAGGGAGCACTGGAAAAAGCTAAAGGGGGCCAGTCCTGGCGAAAACCCGAAAGGGCAGTAGGGCTAGTAAAGTGAAAAAAAAAGTACACATGCAAGATAATGGTAGCTAAGTCAACGGGCTATGTTCTCTATTTCTTAACATCAAGCAAAAGAACCCTGAGACAAGCCCTCAGGGAAGCTGTACAACGCTGAGCTCGACAAATAGCCCCATGGAAAAAAACCATCAGGCAAAATCAAAGGCTAGGCTCGTCTGTCAAGTCAGCAAGGCGAGCCTCCCGCTGAAGAATCTCATCCTGGAGCCCCTCAAGCCTACGGCAGTGAATCTACATTGGCAAGCACAAGACTGCACTCCTCCTCGGTCTCTCGGACCTCTCGTAAAAGCTCCTCTACTCTACGGGAGGTCGCCTGCTCGCGCCCATGAGTGTCCTCAACCTGGGCACCCACCTCAGCCTAGGACGCCCGAAGTCTTCAAAGCTGCTGCTCCTCCTGTTGAATCATCAGTTGAGTCCTCCACCTCCGCTCTTGAATAGTGTAAAGGCAGGTGAACTCCTCCCGTAAAGACCCAAGCTCAGTCATCCAGGCGTCTCAAGGGAGACCAAATGCACGCATCTGACAATGCTACACCAAGTTGAGGACCGTTCGGCTACTCTATCCCAAGGGTCGGGAAACTCCAAGGCAACTATGAAGCCTCACCGACTGAAGTTAAAACAAAGGAAGGAGACATAATCCAATAAGTGCCCTTTCCAAACAAAGTGAAATGTACAGAATTTTGTTATACAAGCTACGACGCCCTTTCCTAGGGTGGTGTTGGCTCAAGTTTTTTCTAGATGGTATCTGCCTTAGCTCGTGTACGTCCGATATCAACTCGGACCAACACCCTAAGGGCTGGTCTACATCAGCTCTAGCTGTCAAAAGCCAACAGTTAGCCAGCTTCAACCCTCGGTTATACACCTCAGCAGTTAGCCGACATATCTTTGGTGACACCTCAATGGTTAGCCAGCCTTAACTTGCGACTACACGCCTCAGTGGTCAGCCGACACATCCTCAATGATATCTCAGCGGCTAGCCAACACGACGATGTTTGGCCATCGCACCCCCAAGGGTCAGCCAATGCCAGTCTCAGCTATTACAACCCAACAGTCAATTGACAACGACACAGACTGATGGGCCTCCTCAAGGCAAGTCTACAACAACCTTGGGCCAACAAGCCTTGCCGAGGCAGGGCTACAATAATTTTGGGCCAACAAGTCTTGCCAAGGCAGGTCTACATCAACTACAGGCCTACAAGCCTCTCCGAGGCAGGCCTGCATCAACTTCGGAGTAATGTGCCCTAAGGGTTGGTCTACATCAACTCTGGCTATCACAAGCCAACGATTAGCCAGCTTCAACATTCGGCTACACACCTCAGTAGTTAGCCGACACATCTTTAGTGACACCTCAACGGTCAACTAACACAACGACTTTTCACCAACGCACCCCCAAGGGTCAGCCAATGTCAGTCTCCTGCTATCACAACTCGACAGTCGATCAACGACGACTCAGATGGATGTGTCTCTCCGAGACAGGCCTACATTAACTCCGAGCCAAGAAGCCTCACCGAGGCAAGTTCGCAGTAACTCTAGGCCAACGAGCCTTGCTTGAGGTTGGTCTACAACAATTTTGAGCCAACAAGTCTCGCCGAGGCAAGTCTACAACAATTTTGGGCCAACAAGCCTCGCCAAGGTAGGTCTACATCAACTACAAGCCAACGAGCCTCTCCGAGGCAGGTCTGCATCAACTTTGGACCAACACGCCCTAAGGGCCGGTCCGCATCAACTTTAGCTAGTGCACCCCGAATGATGTAGCCCGTCAATGGGCACAGCACAATGGAACGCACATTAAAGTGCACGGGCCATCCTCCCCTGCCTCCTGCCGTCACGGATGTCCCGTGGGGGGCACTTGTTGCTACCAAAAAAATCCCTGGAATAATTGTGATGAAATGCAGAAAAAAAAAACCTTTTACGGGTTTATAAGGGGGGCCCAGACCACCCGTGGCAGTGGAGGCACCCGCCCGTGGACGGCCACCCCCGAGCAGTTCCCCCCTCAGCCGTGTGGGGTAGGGGTAACCCACCCGAGGCCGGCCACCCTCGGGCAAGACCCCCCGTGGCAGGGGGAACCCGCCTGGGGCCGGCCACCCCCGGGCAACTGATGCGGGACGGACCACGGACACGACTCGAATTAGGAATGCGATCCTTGGACTCTAGACGAGCTCGCAATTGTCCCTTAGCGAGGGAAGCGTCGGACGTGCGCGGTTGAGAAACCGGCAGTGAGCTAGGGTGGTCGGCTCTCTCTTATGCTCGAATCGGGTCACGGGACGGTCACACTCTCTCTCGCAGTAGCGGTGATATGAAAAATATAGCGAGCTAGATCCTAAAACATGCTCTCTAGCAGCGGCATAAACAAGTATATATGAGTAAAGGAAATGCCGAGTCAGGGAGCGAATACTATACCTCCACGCTCCCGGCGTGGGGAAGACGGACTCGGCCGAAACTCGTACTGCCGGGATAATTAGTACACAAATATTACAGTAATGAATTTACGGCCCACTCCACGCAGGGAGGTAAAGGGCGACACAATGGGGCCCGGGAGGACCGATTTCGGGTTGACCGACGGCTTCTCGCGTAGCTTCGGCAGCACCCGAACTCGTGACTGTGGGACCCGCGTGCTGGCCGGAGGGGCCGTGTGAGACCCGGTGGCACCGCTGTAGTGGGGACACTTGGGGAAGCTCTCCCCGGGATGGCGGCACTCTGATTCGCCGGCCGGAGGCCGGACGGCTCCGATCGGCACCGGTCGGAATAACCGGCCACGGATCTGTCGGTTCTATTTTTCAGCGCGTGACCCGACGAGATCGCTCTCTGCGACCAACCCCGATGTCGGATAGACGATCAGGAGGTACCGATGGAAAGCTCTCACGAAATCCTTCAAGGTAGGAATAGAGAGAGTAGCTGGATCTTCACGGATCAGGGCCTTAACTAATTTTGAAACTGCTGTTGTACAGTACCCGAATTCTCAGATCAGCAGAGAACTTTCCTGTGGATCGCCTTTGACCGCGAGGTAGACGTCCGAATCTGAAGTTGGGTCCTTAAGCAAAGTTGTAGATCTTCAAAATAGGAAACCAGGAGTATTTTCATATCTGGAAAATATGGGGATTTGGAGTTTCTAGAGTGTTTACACTGGACTGGGGTCGGATCTGGACTGATGTAGACAGAACTATATATGAGTTGGAAAAGGAATTTCTAAAAATATGAGATGAACTTTCAAAATTCCAAGAAACTTTGGAGAGGTAGAGGAAGGTGGACAAAACTTCCAGTAAAATTGGGGGCTCCAAGAAAAATCAAAACGTGGTCGGGAAATGGAAAACTCAGAGAAACTATCACTGTAGATAGAGATTTGGCAGAACTGGAATGACAGTTTGAATGAAAATTGAAAAATAACAAATGAAGGAAATATGACTTGAAATTTTTTGTGAAGATAAGGGTTCGAGAGGTGAACCACTCCTGAAAATTTCAACTCCAGAGGAGGAGGGAGGTGGGAGCAGAAATTCATGGAAGTTACCTCTGTCCCGGATGGATAGAACACCGAAGACGGCTTCGCGGCGGCGCGATGGCGGCACAAACGGCGGCGGCGGCGGCACTGATGATCACCGGAGATAGAGGGGAGAAGATTGAAGATAGAACCACTCTAGAATTGGGGTTGGGGATGGAAGAACTCCAGGAGAGAGAGGAGGGGGGCGCAAATCACCAAGCTACAAATGCCTTTTTTCTTCTCATTAATTGTAACAAATAGAAAATACAACCTTTTATATCCTATGAATCTAATCTAATCTACACCCTTGGATCTAGGGATGGGGAATGGATGGCCTAGATTGGATGTGAATCACACATAAAAAATAAAATATTACAAGTGGAAGGGGGCGCCCCCTTGACCAAGGGGTAGGTTGGTGGCCAACCTTTGAAATTTTGACCCATTTGTCTCCCATGTGGTCAATTGGCATTCAACCCTTCTAGATGGCCACCTAGGATGGTTGACCAGCCCCCACATAGGTGACATGGATCAATGGGAAAGGGCTGAGGGCCCCATAGCTGGACCTACTACACAATTGCACAAAAACCCACACAATCCAAGGGAATGACGCATTGGCTTACAAAGCCATACATTTGCGTACATACTTTCCCAAAGATATGAACACAAACTAAAAGGACATAAATGCAAAAGAAAATATACATGCTCGGCGTCGATTTCCATCAGCAGCGCCCCCCCCCCCCCCCCCCCGCGGTAGCGGGAACCTGCCCGGGGCCGGCCACCCCCGGCTAGGCCCCCCCACGGCGAACGGGGCAAGAGGGACCCGCCTAGGGCCGGCCACCTCTGGTAAGCCCCCCCCCCCCCCCCCCGACGGGGCAGGGCAGACCTGCACGAGGTCGGCCCGCCCCGGGCAGGCCTATCCGGGGTGGCCCCTCCCTGGACGGACCCGCCCACGACCCCCCAACCCCGGGCAGGTCCGCGCTGACCTGCCTAGGGCGGGGCAGTCTCGGACCGGTCCCGGGGGTTCCTTCTGCACATTTCAAAAAAAAAGAGAGGGAGAAATGGACCCACTCGGGTTCAGCCCACCCCGGGCCGGTCCCTCACCTTCTATAAATACCCCTTACGGGGCTCACTTGAGGAGGACTTTTGGACTTGGATTTTCTCTACGGAAAAGAAAAGAAGAAGACTTGTGTTCTTTGTTTTGGCCCACTTGGGGTATGTAACACCCCGGGTTTGTATCTATGCCCCTACATGGGCTTTGTTGTTGTGCCCCTATGCGGGTCTTGTATTTGTGCCCCTATGTGGGTCTTGTATTTATGCCCCTGCGTGGACTTCATCTTTGTGCCCCTACGTGGGTCTTGTATTTATGCCCCTACGTAGTTGTGCCCCTACGTGGGCCTTGTACTTGTGCCCCTACGTGGGCTTTGTCATTATGCCCCTGTGCGGGCGTGGTTGTTACGCCCCTACGCGTGATTTACATTTAAGCCCCCATGTGGGCCTTGTAATCATGTTCCCGCCTAAGAGCGGTGATACCGTGTACAGTTGGCAACTCATCAACAACTTTTGTAATGAAGTTTATGAAAGTTTGCAAGGGTGTGTGATGCTGCCCCCAGCGCGTGCCAGTTGAGGAAAATTGTGAATAAACCCCTCCTATAAGGAAAATTACATATATGTCCTTCCTTCGAAAGCTAAGGGTGTGCATCGTCTTTAAAGACCTCACGACCTCTCCATACTCAAGAAATGCCTACAAATGGTCCCACGACCCCAGTGTCTTTCACGAACCACTCCATATAGGGTAACGTCCAAATTACGAAAATGCCCTTCCAGCCTTGGGATGCCTTGATAATTCCCAATGGCTCTTGAAAACAACCCTTGAGCCTTCCAGAGTCAATCCTTGCTTGGCGGCCACCCCAGATTGTGATAAAACTTCCAGCAAGGTAAAATTACCATAGTGCCACTGGACATGGCAAATTACCAAAATGCCCCTAATTATCTAGGCAGTCAATGGGGCACCCTGGTGCACTCCTAGGCTCCTTTAGCTCACTCTTATCCCCAGATATAGTAGGGTGTTGCCCAGTTCAACCTGGTCTTAGCCAAGCCCTACCCCTCATACATTTTATGTTCACCCACTGGGAGTCAAAAGTGCGATGCAAGCCACCTATGCTGATGTGTCCTCGATTAGAACCTTGGAGAGAAATTCTAGGCCTTATTGTTGACATTTAAACATGGGTGTTTGGACGTTATGTCGATGTAAATCAACACTGACTGTGGTCAGTGGGGAAAGGTCCCGCACTCGGACCCTCATCGTCTGATACGATGCGCACCCCATGAAATGGACACTACAATGGCCATTCGTGTAGCCCCATATGTGCACCCTTACCTCCTCAGAGAGAGTCCATTCCATGATCAGAGGAACCCCCCCCCCCTAACCTAAAACAAAATATAAGACTTCTCGCAAAGTCACCCGGGTCCATTGAAAAGGGGATGTCAACCTCGTCTTAAAACTGTGACAAAACTCCATGGTTTCATGATATTCATCATGCTAAGGAGTCACCTGTTCAAGAATGTCCGTATATTGTTAGCACCGGGTGTCTAGGGGTAACTGCCCCGATGAGGCTGCATATTCATAATCGGGCCAGGCCGTCTGCTAGGTGGGCCCATTATTTGGGAAGATATTTCAAGCCAAGAAGCCCAAGGCACCGAATCTGTACTAGGTAGGTCCATGTTCGAGAAATTTTTGCTAAAACGAGGCGGCGGCGCAAGTATAAAGGCCGCAGGTTGTGCACACAGGGGATCACTTCTCCTTCCCTTTCTTTTCATTCATCATTCCTTTTACTCGACTCCCACCCTTGGGTGGTGTACCTTCCTTCTCCCAATCCTGTCTCTGCGATTTTCCCCTCTCTTCCCGGGTCCATGAACCCCCATTCCTCTCCTTTTTATCCGGAGCCTCCAGATCTTCTTTTCCTCAATTCTAGGCCTCGGCGTAGGCCCTCCTTTCATCCCTATTTCAGGGCACTTTCTGATTCTTCTTCTCATCCGGAGCCTTTGGATCATCTCCTCCATAGCTCTAGTCCTCAATCTTCACCTAATTCTGCTCCTCCGAAATTTTCGGGTTCTATTCTTGATCCTTCTCCGACCTTGTCGAATGACCATTATTCTTATTCTCCTGCCCTGCCTGATTCTACCAATTTTTCTTCTCTGACTCTGTCGGATGATCACTCTTCTTCTTCCTCATTTTTGGAGCAATCTAATCATTGTCTCTCTATTCTTTTTTTATCACCCTTTCGGGGTCGTCACCCTTTTTCATGTTATTTTCAAGGCTTTAGTCTGCCTTGATCTAAGCTAATCTATATTTATTCTATATCTGGTTCCTTGTTATCAGGGTCTTTGTGCCCTAGCGAGGGAGTTATAGCCCTCACCTCTCTTCCTTTTATCCTTCTTCGCCCAGTTTGGTGTCTGCCGCTCCTCCGTGTAGAGGAATCTCTACACCTTGTTAGCCTTTCATCTCTGTCCTATCAAGCAAGGAATGTGAAGCTCGCTGATCAAGATTGCTTCAGGATGCTTCCTTCACTCTTTGGATTTGTAAGGTATCTTTATTTTACGTAAGAATATGCTCTCATTTCCATTATTTGCTTTCATGCGCATCGTTTTAATGCTAGTTCCTTAGCTTGATTGAGTGGTTTAGAAGTCCTAGTTAAGTCAAAATGAGTTCGCGTCTGTAGCATCCTTAGGTTGGTGTTAGCTCTGTACTGGGTGCCTAATTCTTTCCCCGATCGTTGAGGGTGACCTTTGAGCATGGTTCTTTCATACACTTCATGGTGAGCTATTGCCGATTTTCTCTCTTGTGCAACACCATTGCTGCTTTGGCCATATCCATGGGTATGCACAAAAGTCTTTTCTCTTCTCTGCTCGGCCAAGTACAGGGGCAAGAGATTGATGGATAAGATGCCCAACCTAGGCGCTCCCTAATACGAGAGAGGTCTCAAATAGGGGCAGTCTTGACCCTCAAATGAGCTTTCATGCTAAATCTAGCCAATAAGGGCTATAAATAAAAGAAAATTCATGTCAAAATTATGAAATCAAAGGCATGGCAAGGCTGGATGTACAGTTTCCCCCGAGACGTCATGAGCCCGGTCGCATGCGTGCCTAATAAATATGGGTCTCAAAATCAAAGACACAAAGCCCCGGTACAACAGGCTATATCTTTGAGGGGTAGTACCCTGGAAGGAATTCAAATCTTGATATCTCCCATCCTGTATAAAGCTTATCTTTATTTTTCTTCTGTTTCTCCCTCTTAGGCTGGGTTGTATCCTGGGTATGGCCTTTGTCACGCCCAGAGTGCGGAAGGAACCTGGTACGCATGACGAGTTTATATCGATCATGTCAATCAGAGCATAAGGAAATTCGACACATAAGACAGAGTGCACCAAGCAAGATAATACCAAATCTAATTTATTTCTTATTACCATCAAATAACTCCATTACATAATCCTTCAAAGGAAAAGAGTACTAAATGACATTCTAGACTCAATAAAAAGGAAAATTACAATAATGACTCAAGAAAATAGAAAAAGGGCACAACTAGATAACAGCTTTAATAATCGAGACGGTTTTACTCTCTTCACTCGTGTCCATCCCCATACGAATGATCTTCGTCATCAGAATTACTTGAAAAATAGGGAAAAAAACTAGGGTGAGTGAATGCTCAGTGGGAATTATATCTCAAGAACAAGTTTGCTTTAAGTAAATAACATGTTACATGATCAATGCACAATAATTATGCATGGATAATGTCGAGAGTGGAATAACAAGAAGTAATAAAGATGGACTAGCAATATTTCAAGATACTCATGTAAAGCTATCAAGAATTTCAAGCATGTAATAACAAGTCATGTCATAAGAATTGGCTATTACAATTTCAAACAAGTAAATACCCATTCTGGGCCACGCAAGTCACGTCATGTCATGTCAAGTCAAGTATGAGTTCGTGGAATGTCATAATCTATAAAGTGATGCACTTCGGTGTAATGCCACACCGTGATCAATATAGCTCTCATGGGCACAAGTACTTTCGGGTGCTCCTCCAAGGACTAGTTCTGGCCCTATTAACGCCAACATTGACTCATGTAATTATTTTGACATCCACTATAGTTTTATAGCCAATAGAGTTCCAAAAAAATAAGCCATTGTAGGAATATAAGGTAGATTGACGGAATAATGACTTCAATAATAGAACTTTGGACAAGTATGACATAGCGACAAATCACGCATGAAAACCAAGACATGCATGAAACTGGGAAATTGGCATCCACTCAGACAGCCACCAATTACAGAAATGGCGCCCATAGCATGGTCGAACATTCTGTGAACAGTAACAAGCACGATGAAAATAGCATCCACTTAAACGGTCGCTCATTTCAATTGGCGTCCACTGTCTGGTCGCAAATTCCAGACAGAGACAAACTCTCACAGAACACTATAAACAACGCTCTATAATGGCTAGGGCGTCATGTTTCTTCAGAGTGACATGATAAACAGAGGTTCCAAGGTTTTTAGGATACAACCAGCCCGGCTACCTTGAAGGCTAGCGGAGTCTTACAGAGGTCTCAATGAAGAAAGTACCTGTCCGAAAGAAGGAATATCCCGCGGAGGGTCCAATCATCACCAAAAGTTGAGTGCAAGCGTCAAAACATCGTGAAACAGGGACTCTATCTTTGGATGTGAGATAAGAGTGCCAATAGACCCACGGTGTAGGTCAAAACCCGAAAAAAATTGAGAAATACGAAATAGTGACCACTCAGAAGGGCGCTATATAAATATGCGACTGTTCACAACGTCGCCAAATCAATATTTTATAGAAATTTTATAATTTTCACAAGAATGGGTGACCTCCCAAGAAGGCGCCATATCTTTAAATAGCGTCCAAGCGATGGTCGTTAGTTCATATTTTTCTGCATCATTTTTCTTTTCAAATAAATAAACAAGAATCAGCGTCTCTGTACAGAGGCGCTATATCAAGAATAGGCGGCTATTCAAATAGTCACTCATTCTTTACTATGTACAGGTTATAAAGCATCAGGCAGGTACGTTTTTACACACATGCTACTGTTCATTTAAGCGAAATACGATTCATTTAGGGATGAACAATGCTACTTTGACGTTTATGGGGATTTTCCGGAAACTGATGACATGAACAAGTAGAGAAAAATTTGGGGAATCCAGACATATGCATAACATGTTTTTCAGATATATGGTCCCATAGTTATTTAATTTTAAACATGGGTTATTTATTAATTGCACTAAAAGAAATAGCGTCAGTGTGATGGTCGCTCATTAATCAACGGCCAGAAGACTACCGCCAATTCAAGAATTAGCGACCTTCTGCACGGTCGTTCATTAATAAGTAGTCACTACATTAGTCGCTATTTTCATATGAAATAGCAAGTAACCGATCTACGTAAAGAACTTAAAGCAGAGATCATGGGAACGATATATTAAGTAGGAATCATGGCTTATATGCATGCAACACCTATTACTATGATCATATGCTATAGTTCTTGAGAAAACCTACCACGTTGGGTGTTAACACGAAGACGAATGGAGAGGAACGGGGAAGAAGAATGCAACTGCAACAGCTCCAAGTGCAGCTGTGGCAAGAAGAAGAAGATACGAGAGGTAGAGGAAACAATGATCTCTTCTTCACGCACGGGAAGTAGAGGAAGAAGACGTCCACCGCAGCAATAGGAAGAAGAGGAAACAGAGGCAGCAAGACAACGATCAGTAGCAGCAACAACAGCTTCTGTTGATCGATCATGGGTTTTATTTATAGAACTTAGACTCCAGCTTCCTAATGCGATTTAAACTCCCACGTAAGAATCCTAATAGGTTCAAACCTTCCCGTGGTAGTCCCCTTATTGCTATATTTACAGTCGTTTTCCTGGTTAGACTCAAAACCCTAGCTTACCCATGCATCGTTCGAATGTGATGAACCTTCGTGTAACCCAGAAAACCCTATATATGTAGATATTTATATACATATCCCTAAACCCTACCGTAAGGCCCATTTGGTTAAGCCCACTCATAAAATGTAGGGGTTGGGCCATACTCTTATGTGGTTTGGGGTTATTTGACTAAGGCTTTTTAAATGGCTTTTTGCTATTGGGTTGGGTTTAAACAAAAGTGTTCTATATATATATATATATATATATCTTTACCTAGCCCATAAGACCCATTAGGCCCTTCAAAGGGTTTAAGTTATTGGCTAAGGCCCTTGTTTATACAAGATTTTTGTAAAAAGGCTTGGGCTTTTGTTTCATTGGGTTTTATTCTTTTAATTTATTTCCAGGCTTTTAAACACTATACATAAATATATGTATATCTTATTCTGGGTGCTACACCCTCCCCCACTTAAAAGAATTTGATCCCCAAATTCAATTGCATGTAGATATGGAGGGTGCAGAGTACTTATGATTCTGGAATAAGTCAGGGAATCTTCACTTCATAGATTCTTCTACCTCCCATGTGGCTTCTTGCTCTAAGCACTTGCTCCATTGCACCTTTACCATATGAATAGTCTTATTCCTTAGCACACGAACCTCGCGATCAAGGATCCTCAGTGGCTTTTGTTCAAAGGTGAGGTCCTTTTGTATCACTAGGTTGTCATGATCTATGATGTGGAATGGATCATGAACATACTTCTTAAGCATCAAGATGTGAAACAGATTGTGAACTTCGGATAGTTGCGGTGGCAAGGCGATCCGGTAGGCTACCTCGCCAACTCTTTCTAGCACTTCGAACGGACCAATATATCTTGGTGTAAGCTTGCCCTTAACACCGAACCTTTGGATACCTCATCCTGGGGAAACTTTGAGAAAGACGTGGTCTCCGACTTGGAACTCCAGGTCTCTTCTTCTAGTATCGGCATAAGTCTTTTGTCTCGACTGAGCCATCTTGAGTCTTTCTCTAATAAGTTGCACTTTCTCTGTCGTATCCCTTACCATATCCGGACCTAGAAGTTGCTTTTCCCCAACTTTGTCCCAACATATTGGTGAGCGATAACTCCTTCCGTATAATGCTTCGAGGGGTGCCATTTGAATGCTCGCGTAACTGTTATTATTAGCAATTTCGACCAGGGGTAAGTGATCATGCCAGTTTCCACTAGAATCAATAACACGGGCTCGTAGCATGTCTTCCATGACTTGATTTTTGCTGTCAGTCTGACCATCCATTTGAGGATAAAAGGCAATACTGAAGTTGAGTCTCGTTCCCAAGGAGTGTTGCAGACCCTTCCAAAAGTGAGAAGTGAAACTCGGGTCTCGATCAGACACGATCGAAACAGGAACTCCATGCAATCTCACCACCTCTTTGTTGTATAAAGTAGCTAGGACATCACTCGAGCATCGGCTCTTTATAGGCAAGAAGTGTGCCGACTTGGTCAATCGATCTATAATAACCCACATTCCATCATGTTCGCCCTTAGACTTAGGCAAACCCATGATTAAATCCATTCCAATATCCTCCTACTTCCACTTGGGAATGTCTAGAGGATGTAACTTACCAGTGGGATTTTGGTGTTCCACTTTTACTTATTGGCATATGAGATAGAAAGACACAAAGTCTGTTATCTCCCTTTTCATATTAGGCCACCAAAAAGTCCGTTTCAAGTCTTGGTACATCTTGGTAGCTCCAGGATGAATTGTGCCCCTTGATCGATGGGATTTTTCTAAGATCTTTTTTTCATCTCGGGACAGTCGGGTACACATGCCCTTTCTCGAAACAATAATCTTTCATATGATGCTAGCTTGAACTCAGGTTGCTCTTCTAGGTTGCCCTTTATTTCTACTAACACCGGGTCGTTGTCTTGAAGTTTCTTGATCTCAGAGAGTAAATCCGGTTGTATCCTCATGTGTGATAGATTAATACACCCTTTCTCCTTGTCCATGCTAATATATAGTTTGGAGAATTGCTCTAACATCTTCCATTCTTGTATCATATAGTTGGCTTGTAATGCTCTCGGCTTTCAACTAAGGGCATCAGCTACGGGATTACCCTTTCTAGGATGGTATTGTATAGTGAAGTCGAAGTCCTTGAGGTATTCCATCCAACGCCTTTGTCTCATATTTAATTCCTTTTGTGAGAATAAATATTTGAGGCTCTTGTGATCAGAGTACACGGTGAATTGCTCTCTGTAGAGATAGTGCCTCCATATCTTTAAAGCAAACACTACCGCGTCCAACTCTAAGTCGTGCACTGGATAGTTCTCCTCATGCTTCTTTAGTTATCGGGAAGAGTAAGCAAGGACTCTCCCTTGTTGCATCAACACACATCCGAGGCCAATGCCAGATGCATCGGTATACACTTCGAACTTCTCTACTTCAGCTGGTAATGCTGTAGCAACCCTGGAAAAATAAAGATTTTTGAAAATGGATCAAATTAAAATGAAAGATAAATAAATAGAGGATGAAAGCCTAAACGCATAAGAATAAGACAGAATGGAAATAACGTCTTTGGTCAAGGCGCTACTTCATTAAGAAACACCTCTAGATAAGACGCTAATTAAAAAGGGACACCCAAACAACAAGGCATCAATTATCAAACGGCCAAAAAGGGTAGTAAATGTAACGCCCTCCACCTGGGCGCATTTTATACAAGAAATGACGCTGGACAAGGCGTCAATTTAAATTAACGCCCTCACTTAGGACGTTAATTCAGTTCGAATTCCGTTCGAACCCAGCCCTCATCCAGGGTAAGTTTCTGGATAACTACGTCGAAGGTGGAATATAGTAAGAACTCTATCTTGGAAATATAACTCCCAATAGAACTCTAACCCTATGAGGATTCCCAAAATCCTATAAGTAACCCTCTCTGTCGAACCCTAACGAGCTGTTGGCCGAAGGAAGCTCTGCCGCTGCTGTGCGTGAAGAACAGGTAATGTTCTTCCTCTTTATTTTTGGTTGTGTGTGTTGAAAGAACGTTGATGTTCTTTTCCGTCCTCATCTTCCTATACAGGTTGTCTGTGTTGAGAAGACGATCACCCCTTTTGACTGAAGATCGAGTATTCTTCGTCCATCTCCTGCAAGTTATCTCTGTTACGAACAGAGCATCGTTTTCTTCTCCAAACCTTCATCCGTTCATCAATTAAATCTTCATAAGGTAGGTTTTCTCAAGATCGTAGCCCAAACTAGCTTAAGATCTTAATAATATCATCGGTCGTGCATGCATATAGTTTTATGGTAGTTTCAGATGTTTTCTATGTAATTTCAAAAAGAAACGCCCTTGACAAGGGCGCTAATTTAAAGAAGCGACCCACACTAGGGCGCTAACTATTGTTTTGACGCCCTGCCCAGAAGTCGTCAATTACATGTAATTAATAAATACCCATGTTTAAAATTTAATATCTATGTAACCATGAATCTAATATATTGCATGAGTATACCTGTGAAATCCTGCTATTTTTCTTGTCATGATCATGTACCCTTTTTCCTGAAATTTTATTATCTGAAATTTGGAAAATTGTTGAATTAACGACCTGTACAAGGTCGTCTCCAACTGAACTGACGCCCCAGACCAGGGCGCTAATTGAAAAGTAACGCCCCTGTCTAGGGTGCGTTTTTGTTAATATTCCATAATTATCTAAATTTTGCAAAAATAGAAATACAGAAAGGACGACCGATTTATAAGTCGTCAAATTGTAAATAAACGCCCCTGAGAAAGGCGTTAATTTTATAAGTAACGACTTATATTAAGTCGCTATTTTCCTGTGATACTATTTTACACTGTTACTGTTAACCGAGGGTTTCATATATATATATATATATATATATATATATATATATATCGGCACTATATTCCAGTCCGTGAATATAGTCCCATGTTTCATGATGTTTTATCGTTTACCCACTAATTCTCGGTGACATGCAAGCTCTCCATTGGACATTCCGTTCCTTTGGACTAGCAAGTTAGTCATAGAGACCTCTGTAAGACTCCTCAAGCCTTGGATTCCCTCAAGACCGACTGAGCTGGTTGTACCATAAAAATCCATTACACTATTTTGCCATGTCACTCTAAAGAAACATGGTATACCAGCCCTCATGTTATGCAAAGTGTGTATCATGAGAATTCTCTTAATGGGATGAGGTTATCATGCCATTTGATGCTGTTCTTGTAAACCCCAATTCTATATTCAACATGATGTTCTTGTGGACCTCAATTCTATATTAAGAATGAGGACGTCTTGCCATTGATGTGCTGTTCATGTGGATCTCAATTCTATATCAAGAGTGCCCATACTTGCTTGTCATGGTACCCAAGTTAGGGAACCAATTCCACCTAGTTTTATCGATAAGCGTGATTATACCGTTATTATCGCCATTCTATGTCAAGTGTCATATTTTTAGACTCTACTCTATCCAAGTTATCCTACATGTCTACAAGTTTTATTCTTGAAATTTCATATTGGCTATACACAAAAGTGGATGTTAAAATACATGATTAATGCCTGTGTATATAGGGCCCGATCTGGTCCTGGGAGGAGCACCCGAAAGTACTTGTGCCCATGGGAGTTGATTGATCACGGTATTAGCATTATACCGAAGTGCATGACTAGTTTGATTGAACATTCCACAAATCTTGTACTTGTACTTGACTTGATATTACATGACTTGCGTGGCCCGAAAAAGGGTAATTTCATACTTGCGTGCTTGAAACGTGATCGCCAAATTCCCACATGACATGATGAATACACTTGCTTGAGTATCTTGATATCTTTTGATATAAGTTCTTGAAAGTTCATGACTAGTTCTTCTTGCTATCTTTTTGTTATACTCTCTCTCTATCTTGTCATTTTGCGAGCATGCATAGCTATAGTGCATTCATGAAAGATGTAATTACTTAAACCCATTGCTAGTTCTTGAGATATAATTTCCTACTAAGCGTTCGCTCACTTAGTGTTTCCCTACTTTTCAGGTAAGTTCGACGATGAGGGAACTCAAACGGATGCGGAAAATCAAGAGTGAAAGAGATAGAGCTTCTCCCGTGTTATCTAGTCTTTTTCATATTTTCTTGAGTCAACCTTATATTTTTCCTTTATTTTAGTTAGTACTTCAAAGGTTTGTAATAGACATATTCTTATGAAGGAATAAAGGATTGGGTTATCTTTATATTTGCGCACTCTGTCTTTGTGTCGAATACACAACTACTCTGATTGACATGATTGATATAAACTCGTCGTGCATCTCCGGGTATCTTCCGCACTCGGGGCGTGACAGTTTTTATGGTATCAGAGCCTAGGGTATTCAATTCCTAGGAAACCCAAGTCCAAGGATATGTTTAACCTTTAACCGGTGAGATTGGGTAGAACCAAGGGTTAAAGTTAACATAAAAATGCTAGCTTCTAAATGAAATCACGTATTAATCTAGTTATTGTAATTGTAGGACGATGGCTGCCGAACGTGCTCAGTGGCGCAACATGCAGCGTACAGTCCAAGGCATGACCCAGGTGCTGCAACAAGTAGCACAGGGAGGTGCACAACGAGCCGAAAGTCTCCACCAAGTCTTCAAGAACATGAACCCTCCCAAATTCATGGGTTCTACTGATCCGAATGACGCAGAGCACTGGATCAGGGAGACGGAGCGTATATTCTGTGTTATGCAGTGCACGGATCAAGATAAAGTCTTATTAGCTACTTTCCAACTAGAAAGGGATGCCCGATGCTGGTGGGAGTCAGTCGAAGCTACTATAAATCAAGACCAAGTTACTTGGGAAGAATTTGTTGAACATTTTAACAATAAATATTTTTCAGACCGAGTCCAAGAAAAGAAAGCTACCGAATTTGCCGCACTCAAGCAACGGTCATTATCGGTGGCGGAGTATGAGGCACAATTCTCTAGATTGTCTCGGTATGCTAAGCACTTAGTTAGCACCGAAAAGATGAAAGCTAGGAGGTTCCTTAATGGGCTCAGGCCCCAATATATTACCCAACTGGCGCCGATGGATATTCAAGTCTATTCGGAGATAGTACGTCGAGCTCAACTATTAGAAGACGCCACGGAACTATCTGATAGAATCCGTGAGAAGGACAAGAAAGAACAAGTTACAAGTTCGGGTTCATTTAAACCCAACTTCAAGAAGAGGCCTAGCAATGGAGGTACTTCCTCACAAGATCAGAAGTTTAAGAAGACCAAGCTCTTCTCCATCACCACTACCCCATCAAATATAGTGTGCAAGCATTGTGACAAGGCTGGTCATAAGGCCGAAGAATGCTGGAGGAAACTAGGAGCATGTCTCCGCTGTGGGAGTCGCGATCATCGAATTCCCGATTGCCCATTACTTAATGATCAAGCCGGGGACGGGAAGCGCCCAGTAACCAAGAATGCTCATCTTCACGCAATTAAGGAGACCGAACAAGAAGAAGAAGGCGGACTAGTAGAAGGTACATTGAAAGTTTGTTCCAAGTCTGCACATGTCTTATTTGATACTGGTGCTTCACATTCAATTGTTTCCAAGAAGTTCACTGATCTGTTACCCCTAGAACCAGAATGGATAAAATTAGTCTTGTCTACTCCTCTCGGAAATGAAACCGATATTACTCACCATTAACAAAACTGTGAAGTATTGGTTCAGGGTAGGAATCTCCCTATTGATCTTATATGTTTAGATCTAAATGAGTATGATGTCATACTAGGAGCGGATTGGTTATCCAAATACCAGGCGACAGTCGATTGCCGCAATAGCAAGGTTACTTTCAAGGACTTTCCAGAACTAGTCTATTCTAGCCCTAAGAGTCGGAGCAAGTCACCTCTTATTTCGGCTCTCCGAGCTAGCAAGCTCATCAGGAAAGGATGTGTATCTTTCCTTGCATTTGTCACGATTAAGGAGGCTAAGGAAACTAAGATAGAAGATATCCCGGTGGTACAAGAATTTTCAGACGTATTTCCGGAATATTTGCCTGGATTACCCCCACAAAGAGAAGTGGCCTTCACCATCGATTTAGTTCCTGGTGCGGGTCCAGTTTCTAAGGCACCGTATAGAATGTCACCTGCTGAACTCAAGGAGTTAAAGGAGCAATTGATGGAACTCATTAAGAAAGGATTCATAAGACCAAGTACTTCCCCATGGGGAGCGCCTGTATTATTTGTAAAGAAGAAAGATGGATCCATGAGGTTATGCATCGACTATCGACAGTTGAATCATCTCACTATTAAGAACAAGTATCCACTGCCGAGAATCGATGAGTTGTTTGATCAAATTTCAGGATCCAAGTACTTTTCCAAGATTGATCTTAGGTCGGGATATCATCAGTTAAGAATCAAGGATGAGGACATTCATAAGACTGCATTCAGAAGCAGGTACGGCAATTATGAATTTGTTGTTATGCCTTTCGGACTAACGAATGCCCCTGCTGCCTTTATGCAGTTAATGAATAGTATATTCAGGCCTTATTTGGATCAATTCGTGGTGGTCTTTATTGATGATATATTGATTTATTCCGAGACCAAGGAAGAGCATGAGGAGCATTTAAGGATTGCATTACAAATATTGAGGGCAAACCAATTATATGCAAAACTCAGCAAGTGTGAATTCTGGCTTGAGAAAGTGACTTTTCTCGGACATGTTATATCAAAGGATGGCTTATCAGTAGATCCATCAAAAGTTGAAGCTGTAAGAAATTGGGAAAGACCGACCAATGCTAGCGAGACCCGAAGTTTCTTAGGTCTTGTCGGCTATTACAGGCGATTCATCAAAGATTTCTCTAAGATCGCCGTACCACTTACGAGGTTGACTCGCAAGGAGATCCGTTACGAATGGAGCGAGGAATGTGAAAGAAGCTTCCAAACTCTCAAGGATCATCTTACTACAGCTCCTGTCTTAGCTTTACCAATGGAAGGAGAGAAATTCGAGGTATACACTGATGCTTCTGGCATTGGCCTCGGATGTGTTCTAATGCAACAAGGAAAGGTTATAGCTTACTCTTCTCGTCAATTAAAGAAGCATGAAGAGAACTACCCCGTCCATGACTTAGAATTGGCCGCGGTGGTATTTGCACTAAAGATCTGGAGGCATTATCTATATGGAGTATAGTTTACTGTATACTCCGATCATAAGAGTCTCAAGTATCTTTTCTCTCAAAAGGAACTAAATATGAGGCAAAGACGTTGGCTAGAATATCTCAAGGACTTCGACTTCAATATACAATATCATCCTGGAAAGGGTAACCATGTAGCAGATGCCCTTAGTCGAAAGCCGAGAGCACTGTTAGCCAATTGTATGATTCAAGAATGAAAATTGCTGGAGCAATTCTCTGAACTCAATATAAGCATGGACACGAACTTCAAATGTGTCACATTGTCTCATATAAGCATTCATGCAGACCTATTAACTGAAATACAAGCACTTCAGGATGATGACCCAATATTAGTGGAAATCAAGGGCAAACTAGAAGGACAGTCTGATTTCCAATTAGCATCAGATAGAAGGTTGTTATTCCAAAATAGAACTTGTATACCGGATTGTCCCGAGTTAAAGAAGAAGATCTTAGATGAAGCTCATAGATCAAGGTACACGATTCATCCTGGATCTACCAAAATGTACCAAGATGTGAAAAAAAAAATTTGGTGGCCCAACATGAAAAGGGAAATAGCAGACTATGTATCGCGCTGTCTCACTTGCCAAGAGGTCAAGGCGGAACACCAAAAGCCTGCTGGAAAACTACATCCTCTAGATATCCCTAAATGGAAGTGGGAGGATATTAGTATGGATTTCATCATGAGTTTATCTAAATCAAAAGGAGGACATGATGGAATATGGGTTATTATTGACCGATTGACTAAATCGGCGCATTTCTTGCCAATAAAGAGCCGATGGTCAGTTGATGTTTTGGCTGCGTTATACATCAAGGACATAGTCAGATTACACGGTATTCCTATCTCAATCGTGTCTAATAGAGATCCCCGTTTTACTTCTCATTTTTGGAAGGGACTACAACATTCGTTGGGAACAAGGCTTAACTTTAGTACAGCTTTTCATCCTCAAACGGATGGTCAGACCGAGAGAACTAATCAGGTCATTGAAGATATGCTTAGGGCATGCATTATTGATTTTGGTGGAAGCTGGCATGATCACTTGCCGTTGGTGGAATTTGCATACAATAACAGCTACCAGGCAAGTATACAAATGGCACCTTTTGAAGCCTTATACGGAAGGAGTTGCCGATCACCTTTATGCTGGACGAAGTTGGAGAAAAATAACTATTAGGACCAGACATGGTAAGGGATACCACTAAGAAGATACAATTAATTAGAGAAAGACTGCAAGTTGCTCAGTCTAGGCAAAAGGCTTATGCTGATACAAGAAGGAGAGATCTTGAATTCCAAATTGGAGATCATGTATTTCTCAAGATATCGCCTGGACGTGGCATACGGAGATTTGGTGTTAAGGGCAAGCTTACACCAAGATTCATTGGACCTTTTGAGATACTAGAAAGAGTTGGCGAGGTTGCTTATCGCATCGCATTGTCTCCTCAATTGTCCGATGTTCATAATGTGTTCCACATATCTATGTTGAAGAAGTATGTACACGATCCATCACATATTATTGAACATGGAGACTTAGTCATCCAGAAGGATCTCACATATGAACAGAAGCCCATAAAGATACTAGATCGTGAAGTACGTACTCTAAGGAATAAGGTTATTCCCATGCTAAAAGTATAATAGAATAAGAGTTCCAATCATGAAGCCACATGGGAGACCGAGGAATTCATGAGGAAGCAATTTCCAGAATTATTTTAAGGTATATACTCTACACTTTCCACATATATATATACTAAGAATTTGGGGAACAAATTCTTTTAAGTGGGGGAGGGTGTAACAACCCTGGAAAAATAAAGATTTTTGAAAATGGATCAAATTAAAATAAAAGATAAATAAATAGAGGATGAAAGCCTAAACGCATAAGAATAAGACAGAATGGAAATAACGCCTTTGGTCAAGGGGCTACTTCATTAAGAAACCTCTAGATAAGGCGCTAATTAAAAAGGGACGCCCAAACAACAAGGCGTCAATTATCAAACGGCCAAAAAGGGAAGTAAATGTAACGCCCTCCACCTGGGCGCGTTTTATACAAGAAATGACGCTGGACAAGGCGTCAATTTAAATTAACGCCCTCACTTAGGACGTTAATTCAGTGCGAGTTCCGTTCGAACCCAGCCCTCATCCAGGGTAAGTTTCTGGATAACTACGTCGAAGGTGGAATATAGTAAGAACTCTATCATGGAAATATAACTCCCAATAGAACTCTAACCCTATGAGGATTCCCAAAATCCTATAAGTAACCCTCTTTGTCGAACCCTAACGAGCTGTTGGCCGAAGGAAGCTCCGCCGCTGATGCGCGTGAAGAACAGGTAATGTTCTTCCTCTTTATTTTTGGTTGTGTGTGTTGAAAGAACGTTGATGTTCTTTTCCGTCCTCATCTTCCTATACAGGTTGTCTGTGTTGAGAAGACGATCACCCCTTTTGACTGAAGATCGAGTATTCTTCGTCCATCTCCTGCAAGTTATCTTGTTACGAACAGAGCATCGTTTTCTTCTCCAAACCTTCATCCGTTCATCAGTTAAATCTTCATAAGGTAGGTTTTCTCAAGATCGTAGCCCAAACTAGCTTAAGATCTTAATAATATCATCGGTCGTGCATGCATATAGTTTTATGGTGGTTTCAGATGTTTTCTATGTAATTTCAAAAAGAAACGCCCTTGACAAGGGCGCTAATTTAAAGAAGCGACCCACACTAGGGCGCTAATTATTGTTTTGACGCCCTGCCCAGAAGTCGTCAATTACATGTAATTAATAAATACCCATGTTTAAAATTTAATATCTATGTAACCATGAATCTAATATATTGCATGAGTATACCTGTGAAATCCTGCTATTTTTCCTATCATGATCATGTACCCTTTTTCCTGAAATTTTATTATCTGAAATTTGGAAAATTGTTGAATTAACGACCTGCACAAAGTCGTCTCCTACTGAAATGACGCCCCAGACCAGGGCGCTAATTGAAAAGTAACGCCCCTGTCCAGGGCGCATTTTTGTTAATATTCCATAATTATCTAAATTTTGCAAAAATATGAAATACAGAATGGACGACTGATTTATAAGTCGTCAAATTGTAAATAAACGCCCCTGAGAAAGGCGTTAATTTTATAAGTAATGACTTATATTAAGTTGCTATTTTCCTGTGATACTATTTTACATTGTTACTGTTAACCGAGGGTTTCATATATATATATATATATATATATATATATATATCGGCACTATATTCCAGTCCGTGAATATAGTCCCATGTGTCATGATGTTTTATTGTTTACCCACTAATTCTCGGTGACATATAAGCTCTCCATTGGACATTCCGTTCCTTTGGACTAGCAAGTTAGTCATAGAGACCTCCGTAAGACTCCTCGAGCCTTGGATTCCCTCAAGGCCGACTGAGCTGGTTGTACCATAAAAACCCATTACACTATTTTGCCATGTCACTCTAAAGAGACATGGTATACCAGTCCTCATGTTATGCAAAGTGTGTATCATGAGAATTCTCTTAATGGGATGAGGTTATCATGCCATTTGATGCTGTTCTTGTAAACCCCAATTCTATATTCAACATGATGTTCTTGTGGACCTCAATTCTATATTAAGAATGAGGACGTCTTGCCATTGATGTGCTGTTCATGTGGACCTCAATTCTATATCAAGAGTGCCCATACTTGCTTGTCAAGGTACCCAAGTTAGGGAACCAATTCCACCTAGTTTTATCGATAAGCGTGATTATACCGTTATTATCGCCATTCTATGTCAAGTGTCATATTTTTGGACTCTACTCTATCCAAGTTATCCTACATGTCTACAAGCTTTATTCTTGAAATTCCATATTGGCTATACACAAAAGTGGATGTTAAAATACATGATTAATGCCTGTGTATATAGGGCCCGATCTGGTCCTAGGAGGAGCACCCGAAAGTACTTGTGCCCATGGGAGTTGATTGATCACGGTATTGGCATTATACCGAAGTGCATGACTAGATTGATTGAACATTCCACAAATCTTGTACTTGTACTTGACTTGATATTACATGACTTGCGTGGCCCGAAAAAGGGTAATTTCATACTTGCGTGCTTGAAACGTGATCGCTAAATTCCCACATGACATGATGAATACACTTGCTTGAATATCTTGATATCTTTTGATATAAGTTCTTGAAAGTTCATGACTAGTTCTTCTTGCTATCTTTTTGTTCTACTCTCTCTCTATCTTGTCGTTTTGCGAGCATGCATAGCTATAGTGCATTCATGAAAGATGTAATTACTTAAACCCATTGCTAGTTCTTGAGATATAATTTCCTACTGAGCGTTCGCTCACTTAGTGTTTCCCGACTTTTCAGGTAAGTCCGACAATGAAGGAACTCAAACGGATGGGGAAAATCAAGAGTGAAAGAGATAGAGCTTCTCCTGTGTTATCTAGTCTTTTTTATATTTTCTTGAGTCAACCTTGTATTTTTCCTTTATTTTAGTTAGTACTTCAAAGGTTTGTAATAGACATATTCTTATGAAGGAATAAAGGATTGGGTTATCTTTATATTTGCGCACTCTGTCTTTGTGTCGAATACACAACTACTCTGATTGACATGATTGATATAAACTCGTCGCGCATCTCCGGGTATCTTCCGCGCTCGGGGCGTCACAAATGCTAAGACTGGGACAATCATCAAATGATCCTTCAAGGCTTGAAAGCTTCTCTCACAATTTTCATTCCACTCATAAGGAATCTCCTTGCAGGTCAGCCTAGTAAGAGAAATAGCAATCTTGGAGAAGTCCTTTATAAATCACCGGTAAAAACCAGCTAGACCCATGAAACTACAGATCTCAGTTGCATTTGTTGGCCTTTCCCAATTCTTCACAGCCTCAACTTTTGATGGATCCACAGAAATTCCGCCATTCTTCGAAATTACATGCCCTAAGAAAGTTACCTCCTCGAGCCAGAAATCACATTTACTAAGCTTGGCATAAAGTTGTTCTTCCTTAATATTTGCAATGTAGTTCTCAAATGTTCTTCAAGATCTTCCTTGGTCTTTGAATAAATCAATGTATCATCAATAAAGACCACAACAAATTGATCTAGATGAGACCTGAATATGCTATTCATTAACTACGTAAAGGCTACAGGGGTATTTGTTAGTCCAAAAGTCATAACCGTAATTTCATAATGCCCATACCTGCTCTGAAACACCATTTTGTGAATATCCTCATCCTTGATCCTTAATTGGTGATATCCTGACCTGAGATCAATCTTTGAGAAATATTTAGCTCCAGATATTTGATCAAATAATTCATCAATCCTCGACAGTGGATACTTGTTCTTGATAGTAAGGTGGTTCAGCTGCCGATAATCGATGCAGAGTCTCATTGATCCATCCTTGTTCTTGACAAATAGTACAGGTGCTCCCCATGGGAAAGTACTCGGCCTAATGAATCCTTTCTTCAAGAGCGCCATCAACTGTTCCTTCAATTCTTTTAGCTCGGTGGGGGACATTCTATAAGTTGCCTTAGAGACAGGGCCAGCACCAGGGACAAGTTCAATGGTGAAAGCCACTTCTCTTTACGGGGGTAAACTGGGTAAATCTTCCGGAAACACATCAGGAAACTCCCTGACTACGCGGATGTCTTTTAGATTGGACTCCTTAACTTCCGTGGCAGTGATAAATGCTATGAAAGCCACACACCCCTTTCTTAAGAGCTTACTAGCTCAGAGAGCCGAGATAAGAGGTGACTTGTTTCGACTCCGAGGACTAATGTAGACCAATTTTGGGAAATCCTTGAAAGTTACCATGCCCTTTTAGCAATCTATAGTTGCCCTATGTGTAGATAGCCAATCGGCACCTAATATGACCGCATACTCTTTCATGTGTAGGCATATCAAATCGGCAGGTAGATTTTGCCCTTTAACCCTAACTTCACTATTGTGAAACATCGTAAAACAGGGACTCTATCTTCAGATGTGAGATAGGAGCGCCAATAGACCCGCGGTGTGGGTCACAGCCCGATAAAAACTGGGAAACAGGAAATAGCAACCACTCAGAAGGGCACTATATAAATATGCGACTATTCACGACGTCGCCAAATCAATATTTTACAGAAATTTTATAATTTTCACAAGAATAGGCGACCTCCCAAGAAGGTACCATATCTTTAAATAGCGTCCAAGAGATGGTCGTTAGTTCATATTTTTCTACATTATTTTCCTTTTCAAATAAATAAACAAGAATCAACGACTCTGTATAGAGGCGATATATCAAGAATAGGTGGTTATTCAAACAGTCGCTCATTCTTTACTGTGTACTGGTTATAAAGCATCAGGCAGGTACGTTTTTACACACATGCTACTGTTCATTTAAACGAAATACGATTCATTTAGGCATGAACAGTGCTACTTTGACGTTTATGGGGATTTTTAGGAAACTGATGACATGAACAAGTAGAGAAAAATCTGGGGAATCCAGAAATATGCATAACATGTTTTTCAGACACATGGTTCCATATTTATTTAATTTTAAACATGGGTTATTTATTAATTACACTAAAAGAAATAGCATCAGTGTGATGGTCGCTCATGTTGAATTCTATGTTTTGATGATGTCAATATAATATGTTCTTCTTAGTAATAACATCAGCCTTATTATTGCAGGAAATTTGAGTCAGAGAAAACTCAGCTTGAACCAAGAAAGGAACCTTCAGAAGTATGGATAAGAGATTGAAGTGTCGAAGTTGTATGTTCACTGCCTCGATGCAGTCACATTCACAGAAGCAAATTTAAAGAGATGCATCGACGCAACAAGGAGATGCCTCGGTGCAATCATAATCACAAAAGTGAGTTTAAGAGAGCTGCATCGACGGATCAAAGAGATGCCTCGACACATCAAGATATGGAACTCAACCAAATCAAGATCACATCGTTGTGAGGGAATCATGCCTCGACACTTTCAGAATATGTTCTCCAATATACAACTCGATGCACCTATCAGATGCATCGATGCACCAGGATTTTGCATGAAGATTCAAGACAATGCTAAAGACTCCTGCCTCGACACATCAAAATGTTCAACTACAACATTGTATATGAGGTCGACGCAATAGAGTGATGCACCGATGCATCAAGTCAAGGTGTGGACCTTCAAAGGCAACTACGTCAGAGCACCAAGTGCTGCATCGATACACCAAGAACCAATCACCTAAAGCAAAAGCCTCCTTAGCTGCACCACCTCGATGCATCAAGTGGATGCATCGATCTCGTGAAGCAATTTCTGATGCTGTGTACTTCGGTCGACCGAAAAAGGTAGAACGGTGAACCGATTCCATCAAGGTTCGTTTGAAATGCAATGGAACTCAAGAGGATTAAAGCATAATTTTGGCATCACATACCAGAACTCATGGAAGGATAAAAAGCATCAAAATATTCCCTCTGACCTGGACAAATGAGGTACTCTCGCGAATCAGGTGACAGCTCTTATGGAATTTCTTGGCGGGAAAATTTGTCACACGTGGATAATTTCTGAAGAGGTCAGATAATCATCAGAATAATTCTTTTCCACGTGGACCAATGGATCTCTGGCTGATGATCAAAATTTTGAAGAAGAAGACGATACTCTATCCTTTATATGCATGAGCTCTTTCATTCAAGCGGAGCTGCTGAAGCCGCTGCCATTGCTGCGATTTCCAAAATCAGAGAGAGCTTCTTAAAGAAGAAAAGGAAAGAGAGAATAATCGTGAGAATAAGAGAAAACTGAGTGTAGCCAGCCCATCCGATCTGGAGATCGCTTCAATTCGAAGCTACATCATCCTTGTTTCTTTCGATCGGATTTCTTAATCTTTGCTTCTTCTATTTACTTGTTCTTCATTTCAAAGTTGTTTTTGCTCCCTCTGAGTAATATCAAAGGAAGGGAGAGTGTCTCCGAAGTCCCCTCTATAAGTTCAGAGGAAGAGAGGTCTCCGACCTCTAGTTGTGTGAATTGTAGGGAGCAATTCACCAGGTTCCCTCTAAGGTGGAAGAGGAAGGGAGGTTGATCCTCCGGGTTCCTTCTAGTGCTCTAGAAGAAGGGAGGAAATTGTTCCTCGGGGAAAAGCTGTGGTACAGCCATTGTTGCAGACTAAGTCTGCTTGTTGAATTGCTTCTTGCATGGAATCCTTGCTCTGGGGAGTGAGGGGTGGATGTAGATTATGGGTAGCAATCGAACCTCCTAAAAAGCTCCTCTGTCCTTCATGGGGTTTGTTTTGGTTTGGCATTGAGCTCTTGCTACTTCGACTAATCGATATACCAAAAGGCACAGCTGGAAGGATAGGTCAAGCCTATCTGAAATGTTGCCCCTTGCGTGAGGAGATCTTTGATCAAACCTCAACCTAGTATTGATGATAGTCGCTCCTAGCATGCTTGATTGCTGAGTGAGTTGCTTTTGTTGTCGAGTTTCTTGCTTCCACACGCAAAGTTCATTGCATTCCTTCTGCACTCTAGTTAGCTGTTCATTTTCTTGATTCGGTGTTAGCATCAGATTTGGCCTTATTGTTGGCGCATCTGTTCTTATTGTTGTTAAGGCTTTACTTGCTCGTTTTGGGGGGCAGATATATTCATCCCCCCTTCTATATCTAGCATTCAAGCGTATCAATTGGTATCAGAGCGGGTTTCCCAAAATGTGGTCCAACGACCAGGGAAGACCTGGGACTAGCAATGCTTGCAGCTTCATAGCTGAAGGGCATTCTATAAACAGACCCCCATTCTTCGATGGCACTAATTACTTATATTGGAAGAAAATGATGGAAGTATTCCTGCAAGCGCAGAGTCACGAGCTGTGGAGTTTGAACTCCCTGAATATTAAAGTACTTGGATCAGGGAGCAGATCCGGGTGTCAACTGTCAACTGGACGACGATGAACATTATGCAGTGTGATGTGCACCCAAAGGAGTACTCCAGGATTCTATGTGTAAAACAGCCAAGAAGATGTGGGACGAACTTCAGCTGATATATGAAGGAATGCCACAAGTGCGAGCCACTAAGGTAAACATGCTAACCTCTGATTATGAGTTATTTAAAGTGAAGCACGATGAAACTATATCAGAGATGTATTCTAGGCTCTTACAAGTCACCAAAAGTCTGAAGGCTCTGGGTAAACAAATTCAAGAGAGTGATCTAATTAGGAAGATCCTAAGGTCCCTAACCCCGACATGGCATACAAAAGCCACTATATTAGAAGAATCTAGGGACCTGTCCACCATGACTATCATAGAGCTGATAGGATCCCTGATGGCTTATGAGATCAACCTTAAGAGGAATACAGAAGAGAACAAAAAGGGGGAAACCATAGCTCTCAAGGTATCTAGAAGCAGTGGTGAGAGTAGTGAGTAGCATGAAAATTGTTCAGACCCCGACAATGATCAACAAGCTATGCTGACCGGGCAATTTCAGAAATTCTTGAGAACCAGAGGTAAAACCTTCAGGAGAAGAAGGTCTCAGCAACCTGGTAAGAATTCCAATTTCAAATCTGATAAGAATAAAAACTATGATAAAATAATATTTTTCATTGCAAGAAGCCAGGTCATATGAAAGGAGACTGCCCCGAACTTATGAGAAAGAATGTAAAAGTGCATAAAAAGAAGTCGCAAGCCATGGTTTGCACATGGAGTGATGAAGAAGAAGGCATTGAAGATGGATCCTTAGAGGAAGAAGATCAAGGGTTGTGTCTCATGGCCGACATCGATAATGAGGTAAGCAATCCTTTTGAGAAGTATTCAATTGATGAGTGGGAGGATGCTTACGCTAACATGTTAGATAATTTTAACTATCAAACCAAAGATTACAAGCTTGTGAAGAGAAAACTGAACAATGTTATTAATGATAAAGCTTATGTGGAAAAAGAGATTGAAAGTTTTAAGAAGTAGATTGAGGAACTAAATTCAATAAGAACTAAGAATGAAAACTTGAAAATAGAAAAAGAGGAAACCAAAAAACATCTGGATGAATTCAAAATAAGATTTCAGGTAATTCAGAAGGAAAATGAGTTAACAAATGAAAAATATGAGGCTGTTAAGAATACCAACTCTGAAATTTTGAAACAATGTGAAAAACTTCAAAAAGACCCAAATGACAAATAGTAGATGTTGGAGAAATTTGTTCAGGAGAAGACCAACATAGATAGCATGCTAGGTGTGAAAATAAACTTCAACAAAGAAGGTCTAGGCTATGACCCAACAAACAAAAAGCCTTTTAAGTTCAAAACTATGACATTCTACGCAGGCAAAGGAAAAGATAAACTAGACACCCCATCTAGTTCAAATAGTAATCAAAATGTCCAGCAACCAAAATTGATGAAATTTGTAAAAGCTAGTTCAACAAACTCCACAGGACAACCAATCAAAACTCGGAGAAATTCAACTAGTAAAACAACTTTGCATCGACCTAGTCCATTTCTTGCGTCGAGACACTCTGTCTCAGACAGAGCCAACGCTGGTATTCAAGTTGAGATGCCTCGACGCAACTCACCTTTCAGGTCGAGGCAGGTCACCCAAAATAGAAAACCAAAAACAAACAGAAACATGAATCAAAACAGAACACACTGGGCAAATTCTGTTTATTCTCAAGAATTTTTTAATAACCATGGTTTTCCAAGACAAAATGGCCTCATGAGATATCCCAGAAATAGTTATCAAGGAAATAGGAATAAATTTTTCTCTAATAAAGTGCAAAGGAAACATAAATTCATGAATGCTTCCACCAAAACTGTCAATGCAAAACACATGAAACAAAATCATAAAAAATGTCGTAAACAGTTTTGGATTCCAAAAAACCTGCTGAAGGATTTGAATGATGCCTTTGGACCCGACTTTCCTTGGGTTCCAAAATTTTTTGTTTGATTTGTTTTCAGGTTAGTCTGGCAGCCCTACACAACAGGTGTGTTGAGCCCCGGAGGGTGGCAATCAAGAGGGGAGGGGTGAATTGATGGCCAATTAAAATAAACTACCTACGTGAATTCTATACTAATTATGCACATAAGCTCTAGCCTTACACGAACAGGATCACACTCGTGAATGCGTGTGAAGTGGGTGTGATTGATAGAGAAAATGGTGAATGCTCACCTCACCGCGAAGCCCACTCAACAAGTAAACGGAATAGCAAACCACAATTGACACACGGAATTTTTAGGTGGTCCGGGTACACTGTCGTGTCCCCTACGTCCACCCCTCACACTGAGGATTAAGGCTTCACTATGTAGTGAATCACACACACACGCTGTGTAGAACAGGAAGCACACACATACACACACACACACACACACACACACACACACACACACACACACACACACACACACACACACACACACACACACACACACACACATTCGTGTTACCAAACACGAACACCACACACAAATATCTGAAATAATGATTACAAACGTATGCTCAATTTTAAGCTAAATGATTCAGAATGGAAAGAGTGAAGAAGGATTGATTTATCCTAGTTGGAGCTCCCCCTTTCTCTTCTGCGAATTTTATCAAACACTTGTGCAGCACGATGATCGTTCTTGACGATCTTGGCTCGGATGTGGCTGAATCTTGATTTCGCTCACAGCCAGCAGCAGAGGCTTGATTGGAACTTTGATTCCTCTTTATTCCCTTCACATTCATGCACACACCAAGGTGGAACAAGGGCTGGAGGTGGCTGCTGCGACCTGCACACACAAATGTTAGGAAGAAACCCAAAATCAGGACATACGAATTTCTCTTAGGGTTTTCATCCTCTACAAGTTGTTATATAGGCCAAGGGTGGTCAAGGGACAGCCATGGGACAAGATCCACTTGTTATGGAGTGGATTAAGGACAGCCACACAAGTGTGGTTGGACCATTTGGTCTAATGCCAAGAGTCCACAATCACGGCTCCGCCGAGACCAGAAAGGGTTGACCCTTGGGGTCGACCCTCGTGAGGGGCCAGATGGGCTAGACAGCATGGGTCGACCCTTGGGGTCGACCCTTCCAAGAACCCGTGCGGGTTTAATAATTCTGGTAATAGGGGTTTTCAGGGGTCGACCCTTAGGGTCGACCCTCAAGTGAATGGGTCGACCCTTGGGTCGACCCTTGCAGGTCTGGTGAAGGAGCCCGCCGGGTTCTAAAAAATAATCACCAGGGGTCGACCCTTGGGGTCGACCCTTGCGGCTGGGGGTCGACCCAATGGGTCGACCCTTTCAGCTGGAGATAAAAGACCCACGTTAACATAACTAGGGGACCTAGGGGTCGACCCATGTTCCAGAACATCCAAAAGATTGATTGAAAGACCCACTAAGTCCAAGAACAAGTCTAGGGGTTTCAAAATGGTTTCTAAAGCATGAGAGAGAATGAAACTCAAACCATTTAAACTTAGATAAGTTCTAAACCAATTTAATCCTTGAGATGAAAATAAAGAACTTCAAACCACACATTCAAAAGTCAATATGTTGAAGTCGATCTCACCAACCGTCCTCGAGTTCCTTAAGCACGTTCCTTGCCCTGTACCGACATACATTCGGAATTAGATTTAGCATTGTAATTTTATGTTCAAAAAGCCTTACCTGACGAAGTTACTATTGTACCTCCAAAAGCTCCAAGTCTACATCAAGGATGTGCATTTCCAAAGCTTTTCATGTTGGAACAACTCAATTTCAATTCACACATAAAAATAGTGTTTGGTCATCATCAAAATCTATTTAGTAATACCCACAAGGAGGGGGTTCAACAATCTCCCCCTTTTTGATGATGACAAAATACTACATCCCTTACATACACATAAGACTTCAAAAAGATTTAGCATTTTCATTAAGTTCCACCTTAAACCTTCATATTCAGAGTAAAACACAAGAAGCATTGTAATAGTGAAATACAAGACCAGCCAATGATGTGAGATTGAAGAACATAAACACGTTCCAAAGTACTTTGCCAACAACATAGGTTAAATGTAAACAAGGTCTGAGTTCAAGGGCGAATTACATGATGCAATGCATGAGATGCAACTGAACACAACTGAAATGCAAACGGAAATGCAACAAGACTGAAATGCAACATTGCTAATGAACAGAAAGATCAAAAATATGATGAAATCACACAGGCATGCAAGCACACAACACACACATAGAATATAAGTAGCCGATAGCCGATTGCCTGGCCACACATATAGTACAAGATTTCTCCCCCTTTGGCATCATCAAAAAGGAGGGGGTGACAAGGGATAGGAAGTGTGCCATGCTGCAAGAGCATAGCCGTCTAATCGTCATCCGGAGTCGGTGAGCTGGGCGGACGCCTAATATACTCCAAGACTTCTTCAAGCAAGTGGGATTGAGTAGCCAAAGTATCAGTAACATACTGAGAGTGCTCTTGATGAGATAGCTTCAGATCAGCGAGAGCATGTTGCATAGCCTCCATAGTCTCCCCATAATTGTCTAAACGATCATCAATAGTATCCAAACGGTCCATGAGCAGTTGAACTGCCTCGAAAGGCATGTCCTCAACAGGAATATGTGGCTATGGCACACCGGCCTGTGCATCATCGTCATCCTCCTCCTCAGACCTGATTTCATATGCAGTACTTTTCAATGTCCGGACCAAGTCACCATCTCGCAGTTCATAGCCCATATTATGACAAATAGAATGAACAGTAAATATATCAGCCTCTCAATGGTTTGAGAAGATTCTTTTGAGAGGTTGATGTCCAGGTGTGCAAATATAGCAGAAAGTGCGGCGGCATATGGAAGAGTTCTATTCTTGTGCTTCATACTGTTACACATATGACCTAAAAACATAGCAGGAAAATTAACTGGAATACCACCCAAGAGACAGTAAAATAAGAACATATGGATCTCTGTCACTTTGTCATGGCCTCCTCCTCTTGGGAGCAGGATAGTAGTGATCATCCTGTGTAATATATGCTACAGGGGAGGAAAATGATTGGCGTTTAACCCAGCAAGAGAATGTTCACCTTTTTCTTCAGATGTCATCATTTGATAAACAATTTCTTCAGGAACCACAATATCCCCAAATGTAAAGCCTTCATGAGGGAGATTAAATGCCACTCCTAAAAATTCTGTGGAGAGTATAACCCGTTGGCCATTAACCACAGTAATCGGATGTTCCCCGGACATGGTGAAGTTGCTATAAAATTGATGCACCAAATTCGGATAAATGCGTCGATGTTCAGACATGAAGAAGTCCAAATTTGGCTGACTGCAAAGAACATCCACTAAACTCGGAAGATGGCGGTTAAGATTGAAAAATGATACCGCTCGAGGTCGGAGTACCTTTCTGTCCAAGACCTTGCTCGAAGGCGCAGATTCTCTGTCATATGCGGCCGCCCTACCACGACGTGCCATGGCCGCACTAGACTCCCCTCTGTAGCGAGAAGAACGCCTCTTTGGGGCCATCTAAACATAGACCGAAGGAACCGATTGATGAGGGTGTAGATCTAGATGGTTCAACGAGAGAGGAATGCTATCCACAAAGATTTATGATCCTCCACACATCAAGAACATACCTCAGTGGGAGTGAAGCTCAAGGAAGACACGTTGGAAGCGCTCGGAAGGATTTGTGCGCGGGACGCCACCGAGAGGGCCACGGCTAGGGCTTGAGCATGTGGGTGCCAAGAGGGGATTTGAGGGCATGAAAGGAGTGGTGGCTAGGGCTAGAAGGGGGCTTTGGGGGTTTTAGGAGATGGGAAGGGGGAAACATACGGTTTCCACCCCATTTAGGGCGGTTCGGATGCGGTGGATGCCGCCCGACCGTAACGGGTCGACCCAATGGGTCGACCCCTTTCACCCCGGCCCCAGACAGGATCTGCTATCGCGAGGGTCGACCCTTGGGGTTGTCCCTTCTGCGTGGGTCGACCCTTGGGGTCGACCCTTACACTATTTTTCACAAAAAAAATTTGAAGGGAAAGGGAAGAGAAAAAAATTGATGTGGCTCGAATCCCCAATGATAATATCATGTTGGAATCAAGGAATCGGATTTGTTTTATGGGTGAATGCATTGGGGAACTTGTTTCAAAAAAGTCTAGGATCATAGTAGACGTTCATATTCTAACGTCTCCAAATTTCAGATTTCGAGGGAGTATGCTCTCTTGCTGGCATTAAAGGAACTCAAGGAAATATCGGCCATAGAAATTACAAAAACATGGTTGTATTCTATAAATAAAAGACATGCAAGACATGCAATTAAGATTTTTCATACATTTTTTGTTTGTTTTTCAAGCAATAATAATGCACATGCATGACAAGGGGAAATTCAACTATGCACCATACTAATGCAAATGCATGCGATGCTGACGTATATACATAGATATGCAACTGATCAAGACTCAGACACGTCTATCCGACAAACCCCTAATTCTCTCCTAAATGTTGTGAATTTATCTTCACTTAGAGGTTTGGTGAAAATGTCGGCAATTTGTTGGTCTGTTTCAATGAACCTAATTTCTACATCACTCTTGCTCACATGATCCCTGAGAAAATGATGCCTAATCTCAATATGCTTTGTGCGAGAGTGATGGACTGGGTTCTTTGACAAGTTTATGGCTGAAGTGTTGTCACACAAGATGGAAGTGTTTTTGAAAGAAATGCCATAATCAATCATCTGTTGTTGGATCCATAGCACCTGGGCAACGTAACTCCCGACAGCCACATATTCGGCTTCGGCGGTTGATAGAGCCACTGAGTTTTGTTTCGTGGAGGCCCATGAGACCACGCATCCTCCAAGAAATTGGCAATACCCGCTAGTGCTTTTCCGATCCACTTTACAACCCACATAATCGGCATCGGAATAAGCAATTAAATCAAAGCTCGAATTACGCGGAAACCATAATCCTAAATTACTTGAACCAGCAATATATCTGAAAATTCGTTTAACAACCGACATGTGTGATTCTTTTGGATTGGACTGAAATCGTGCACACAAACACACAACAAATTGAATGTCGGGCCTGCTGGCAGTTAAATACAACAGGGAACAGATCATGCTTCTGAAGAGTTTTTGATCTACGGATTTACCTGATTCATCTTGATCAATTTTATTTTAGGTGGACATTGAGTTGGTTGTGGTTTGGTAGAGGTCAAGTTGAACTTTTTCAGCAACTCCATTGCATACTTCTTTTGATGTATGAACAGCCCATCTACCGTTTGATTTACCTGCAATCCCAAGAAAAATGTTATCTCTCCCATAAGACTCATTTCAAACTCACTTTGCATTAATTTTGCAAAGTCTTTGCTGAGAGTATCATTAGTGGGGTCAAAAATAATATCATCAACATAAACTTGAACAATTAAGATTTCCTTATCATTCAATTTTGTAAAGAGGGTTTGATCAACATTACCTCGTTTGAATTCATTTTGAATGAGAAAATCACTTAACTGTTCATACCATGCACGGGGTGCTTGTTTCAGACCGTAAAGTGCCTTGTCAGCTTGTACACATGGTCTGTATGCTTTGTGTCTTCAAACCCCGGTGGTTGCTCCACATACACGTCCTCCTGGATATAGTCATTCAAAAATGCACTCTTAACATCCATTTGAAATAATTTGATATTGTGACAACATGCAAATGCTAAGAGAACCCTCACTGCCTCATGTCTTGCTACTGGAGCAAAAGACTCATCAAAGTCAATTCCTAACTCTTGGCTATAGCCTTTGGCTACTATCATGGCCTTGTTCCTAGTTACCACTCCTTGATCGTTTGTTTTGTTTCGAAAAATCCATTTCGTTCCGATCACGGAGTGATTCTTAGGGCATGGAACAAGGAACCATACTTTGTTCCTTTGGAACTAGTGTAGTTCCTCTTGCATGGCCATGATCCATGACTCATAATTCAAGGCTTCTTCTATGGAGTGAGGTTCAAATTGAGAAAGCAAGGCTATGTAATCCTGATTTTCAACTTCCCTGAAAGAGGCTCGTGTCTGTATTCCTTCTTCTACATTGCCCATCACATTATCCGGCGGATGGTCCTTTGGAAAGGTCCATTGCATTGGTAGCTGCTATTCAACTTGAATTTCCTGATTAGCATCATCTTCTTGTGGTTCTTCTTCTTCTTGTTTCTCAGTTTTTCTTTCTTTCTTCCCGATATCCCTAACATCCAACTCATCATCCTGCAAGACAGATGTTTCATTAGTTCTATTTTGAGATGATTCATCAATAATGACATGGGGGCTTTCCTCAACTACAAGAGTTCTCAAGTTGTACACTCGATATGCTCTTGAGCTAAGTGAGTACCCAAGAAGTATACCTTTGTCACTTCTGGGATCAAATTTTGCCAGGTCTATCTTACCATTGTTATGAATGTAACAGGTTGAGCCAAATGGTCTAAGATATGAAATGTTTGGCTTCTTACCTCGGTACAACTCATAGGGGGTTTTCTTCAACAATGGTCTTACCATGGCACGGTTGATTATGTAGCAGGCTGTGTTCACTGCTTCAGCCCAAAAGTACCTCGGCAGATTATTCTCATTTAGCATGGTTCTTGCCATTTCGATCAGTGTTCTATTCTTCCTTTCAACAACGCCATTTTGTTCGGGGGTTCTTGGTGTGGAGAAGTCATGAGTGTAGCCTTGAGTCCTGCCAAAATTGCTGAACTCATGGTTATCAAATTCCCTGCCGTGATCACTCCGCACGGTTTTGATGTAAAGCCCCTTTTCATTTTGAATCACCCTGCAAAATGCTTCAAATTCCATCAGGACATCATTTTTATGAGAAAGGAAGTAAACCCAACAGAATCTTGAGTAATCATCCATAATTACAAAACCATATAATTTACCACCCAAGCTGTGTGTTCTGCTTGGTCCAAAGAGATCAATGTGGATGATTTCAAGGGGTCTCGATGTGGTCACATCATTCTTGCTCTTGAATGATGTCCTTGTTTATTTCCCCATGCTACACGCCCCACACACTCCATCATCGACGGCCTTCAACTTGGGCAGTCCGATTACCAAATCATTTTTAGATAATTTCAGCAAAACATTGAAACTAGCATGCCCAAGCCGGCGATGCCAGAGCCAAGCATCATCATTGTTCCTTGCAACTAAACATAAATTCTTATGAGAGGCATCATTCAAGTCTATCATATAAACATTGTTATACCTGAAACCAATGAACTTTATCTCATGAGTATTTCTATTCAAAACAATACAATGGTTAGAATCAAAAATCACAGTGCATCCTTTATCACAAAGTTGGCTTATGCTTAAGAGATTATGATGCAAACCTTTCACAAGCAATACATTTTCAATGGTATAATTTTGGTTCTTACCTATCTTACATTCTCCGATGATTTTACCTTTGTCCTTACCACCGAATGCTACCGTCCCACCATCCTTTTCATGCAGGTCCACAAACCATTCCTTGTTTCCCGTCATATGCCGAGAGCAACCACTGTCCAAATACCATTTGTTCCTTTGAGCTCTCGAGTAGACCTGCAATTCAACCAAAGTGCTTATGGAGATTTTGGTACCCAAGCAAGCTTGGGTCCATGACGGTTAGAGGCATGATGCATATATGATCTATTTCTGAATCTAGCAGAATTTTCTTCATCATATTTCAGAATTCTACAATCATACATGTCATGACCCATTTTTTCACAATAGAAACAAGTGATGGCTCCATCTCTTTTTCTCCTTCTACCAACATTTGAAAAGGAATTATGCATGTGTTTCTTTGGTTTGGAGGATGCTGAACTTATGGGGGCCCAATGGGTTGTTTGAACTTTTGATTTTTCAAGGATGGCAAGAGCATCCTTTAGCTCTTTTATTTGAGCCATTTGACATTGGCTTTGTTTTTCAGCCTTTACTTTGGCTTCATTGCAAGTAATGGTTTCAAGCTTTTCTTGTTTCATATCATTTTTCAATTCTTCATGCATTTTCAGAAATGTGGATTGTTCTTCTCTCATGCATGAAATCTCTTCTTCAAACAGTTCAATTTTGGATGCAAGAATTTCATTTTCATGCTTCATGTTTTCATTTTCTGATTTTAAAGCATGGCACTCTTCACATGATTTTTTAGTATGCACAAAATGATCAATTTTCTTTTTCAAATTTCTATTTTTAATTTTGAATCTTTTACATTTTTCATATAAAGATTCATATGCAATTTGCCATTGTTCACAAGTAAGAATTTCAGTTTCAGAATCTACCTCATTTCCTTCGTCGTCATTGGCCATGAGACATAGATTCTAGACTAGCTCATCTAGTCCATCTTCATTTCCAGATTCCTCCTGATCTTCATCGCTCCATGTAGCCATCATGGCCTTGGGCTTCCTGAACTTGCCTTTCTTCACCTTCTTGATGAGATCGGGGTACTTACCCCGCATATGACCGGGTTTCTTGCATTCATAGCAAATCACTTCTTCTTTCTTGCTACTTTCTCCTCTGTTTGGTCCTTGCCTTCTTGGTCCCTTCATGAACTGACCACCAAAGTTTCTGGTTCTTTTGATGAACCTTCTTTCTCTTCGTGTGATCATGGCAACCAGTTCCTCATCTTCAGTGTTGCCAATGGAATCATTGTCACTGCCCTCTGAATCTTGTGGATTCACCCTTAGGGCCAATGGTGTGACAATTTTCTTTTTCTTGTGTTCCTCCTCGCTCCTTTTGATGTTTATTTCATATGTCATCAGCGAGCCGATCAACTCATCCAGAGTTAGAGTGCTGAGATCCTTGGGGTCTTCAATTACAGTGGCTTTTGTATGCCACTATGGAGAGAGGGATCTTAGAACTTTTCTGACAAGCTCCTTGTTGGAATACTCCTTGCCAAGTCCCTTTAGTCTATTTGTAATTTCTGTCAATCTAGCAAACATGTCAGAAATGGACTCATCTTGCTTCATTGTGAACAGCTCGTAGTCCCGGACTAAAAGATTGGCTTTGGTTTCCATTACTTCCGACGTTCCTTAATAGATAAGCCGTAGCTTGTTCCACATGTCCTGTGCAGGGGAACACGTAGAAATACGTGAGTATTCATTAGGATGAACAGCACATTGAATTATATTCATAGCTTTAAAATTCGCTGAACACTTCCTAATATCTTCTTCATCCCACTCATTCTCATTTTCAAATAATACATATGGACCCCTACTTATGACACGCCAAACATCGTAGTCCTGGGCACGTAGGAAAACATACATTCTGTTTTTCCAGTAGGGGTAGTTTGATCCATCAAAGAACGGAGGTCTATGAATAGAATGCCCTTCGGGCATCATCCCCTTGTTTGCCATTTAATGGGATCTAGCTCTGACGACTGTGTGGTCAAGATTAACCAGAGACCAAGGCTCTGATACCAATTGTTGAGTCCCGGAGGGTGGCAATCAAGAGGGGAGGCGTGAATTGATGGCCAATTAAAAGAAACTACCTACATGAATTCTATACTAATTATGCACACAACCTCTAGCCTTACACGAACAGGATCACAATCGTGAATGCGTGTGAAGTGGGTGTGATTGATAGAGAAAATGGTGAATGCTCACCTCACCGCGAAGCCCACTCGACAAGTAAACGGAATAGCAAACCACAATTGACACACGGAATTTTTAGGTGGTTCGGGTACACTGCCGTGTCCCCAACGTCCACCCCTCACACGGAGGATTAAGGCTTCACTATGTAGTGAATCACACACACACGCTGTGTATAACAGTAAGCACACACACACACACACACACACACACACATGTTCGTGTTACCAAACACGAACACCACACACAAATATCTGAAATAATGATTACAAACGTATGCTCAAGTTTAAGCTAAATGATTTAGAATGGAAAGAGTGAAGAAGGATTGATTTATCCTGGTTGGAGCTCCCCCTTTCTCTTCTGCGAATTTTATCAAACACTTGTGCAGCACGATGACCGTTCTTGACGATCTTGGCTCGGATGTGGCTGAATCTCGATTTCGCTCGCAGCCAGCAGCAGAGGCTTGATTGAAACTTTGATTCCTCCTTCCCTTTACATTCACGCATACACCAAGGTGGAACAAGGGCTGGAGGTGGCTGCTGTGACCTGCACACACAAATGTTAGGAAGAAACCCAAAATCAGGACATACGAATTTCTCTTAGGGTTTTCATCCTCTACAAGTTGTTATATAGGCCAAGGGTGGTCAAGGGACAGCCATGGGACAAGATCCACTTGTTATGGAGTGGATTAAGGACAGCCACACAAGTGTGGTTGGACCATTTGGTCGAAATGCCAAGAGTCCACAATCACGGCGCCGCCCAGACCAGAAAGGGTTGACCCTTGAGGTCGACCCTCGTGAGGGGCCAGATGGGCCAGACAGCATGGGTCGACCCTTGGGGTCGACCCTTCCAAGAACCCATGTGGGTTTAATAATTCTGGCAACATGGGTTTTCAGGGGTCGACCCTTGGGGTCGACCCTCGAGTGAATGGGTCGACCCTTGGGGTTGACCCTTGAGTGAATGGGTCGACCCTTGGGGTCGACCCTTGCAGGTCTGGTGAAGGAGCCCGTCGGGTTCTAAAAAATAATCACCAGGGGTCGACCCTTGCGGCTGGGGGTAGACCCTTTCAGCTGGAGATAAAAGACCCACGTTAACAGAACCAGGGGACCTAGGGGTCGACCCAATGTGTCGACCCTTGTTCCAGAACATCCAAAAGATTGATTGAAAGACCCACTAAGTCCCAGAACAAGTCTAGGGGTTTCAAGATGGTTTTTAAAGCATGAGAGGGAATGAAACTCAAACCATTTAAACTTAGATAAGTTCTAAACCAATTTAATCCTTGAGATCAAAATAAAGAACTTCAAACCACACATTCAAAAGTCAATATGTTGAAGTCGATCTCACCAACCGTCCTCGAGTTCCTTAAGCACGTTCCTTGCCCTGTAAAGACATACATTCGGAATTAGATTTAGCATTGTAATTTTACGTTCAAAAAGCCTTACCAGACGACATTACTCTTGTACCTCCAAAAGCTCCAAGTCTACATCAAGGATGTGCATTTCCAAAGCTTTTCATGTTGGAACAACTCAATTTCAATTCACACATAAAAATAGTGTTTGGTCATCATCAAAATCTATTTAGTAATACCCACAAGGAGGGGGTTCAACAAGGTGGTACTTAGATAGTGGCTGTTCCAAACATATGACTAAAGACCGAACCAAATTCAGTGAGCTGGAATTGAAGGTAGGAGGACTGGTCAAGTTTGGAGAGAAGAATAAAGGTAGAATAATTAGTTCAGGAACCATTGGTAAGTCTCCCTCAAACATTGTTGAAAAAGTGTCACTTGTTGAAGGTCTCGAGCATAATCTGTTAGGTATTAGTCAATTGTGTGACAAGGGTCACAATGTTATTTTTGATAATCATGCATGCAAGATTTTTTAAATGAACTCTAACAGAATTAAATTTGTAGGGCATCGAGTAAATAATGTCTACATCGTAGACTTGAATGAAAATTTAGAATCTAATTTGTGTTTGTCTGCCAACCTAGATAATAATGCCTTTAACTCACACAGGAGATTAGGACACGCAAGCTTCTGCACCTTAAATAAATTGGTTAAGCATGATCTAGTTAGAGGGTTACCCAAAATCAAATTCAAAGAAAATTCAAAAATATGTGATGCTTGTGCATTGGGCAAACAAACTAGAAAATCCTTTAAACTTAGAACCGAGCCTCTGTCCTCCAGGCCACTGGAACGTTTGCACATGAACCTATTTGGTCCCTCTAGAACTCAAAGTTTCAATGGTAACGCTTTGGATATGTGATTGATGACGATCATACTAGATTTGCATGGATATTTTTCTTGGCTCATAAAAATGATGCTTTTCTAAAATTCAAACAGTTCTTTATCAAAATAAATCAAGAAGGCAAGCACAAGATTTGCACGATCCAATCTGATCATGGAGGGGAATTTAAAAATACAATGTTTTCAGATTTTTATGATAGTGAAGGACTGACTCATAAATTCTCTTCTCCCAAGACCCTAGAGCAAAATGGAATAGTGGAGAGAAGGAACTGAACGATTATGGAAATGGCAAGAACAATGCTCATTGAAAGCTAATTACCATGAAGATTTTGGGCAGAAGCTACAAATATTGCGTGCTATACAATCAACAGAGCCATGGTAAGACCCATTCATAAGAAAACTCCATATGAGCTTCTAAAAGGTAAAAAACTAAACATGGCTTACTTCAGAATTTTTTGTTCTAAGTGCTTCATTCATGACAATGACAAGAGGGATCTAGACAAATTTGAAGCCAAGAGTAGTCCAGGGATCATCATAGGATATTCTGAAGTATCTAGGGCATACCGAGTCTTCCACATTCCTGACAAAACAATAGAGGAGTCTCCTCATGTTGTATTTGATGAAACAATCAACCCTATTAACTGGATGATGATGACAGAAAATCAAGACATGATGGAGAGTTTTTGGAAGACAAACTAGATGAAGAATCAAATTAAGGAACCTGAACCTACTGTACAAGATGACCCAGTTCAGGGTGAGTCAACTGAGCAAGGTAAGTCCGCAACAAATATCAGATTTCTGAAAGATCACCCTACACACAACATCATAGGAAATTTACATGATCCCCCTTGAACTAGGTCCCATCATCAGGTTGTTAATAATGAAGATCTTATAGCACTTGTGCCCCAAATTGAACCCAAAACCATTGAAGAGGCCTTAAAAGATGAATCTTGGATAAATGCCATGAATGAAGAATTCTGTCAATTTGAAAGAAATAATGTCTGGAATCTTGTTCCTAGACATGAAAATGTGTTTGTTATAGGAACTAAGTGGGTCTTTAGAAATAAGAAAAATGAAGATGGAATAATTTCTAGAAATAAAGACAGGCTGGTGGCCAAAGGCTACTCTCAAGAATTTGGGGTGGATTTTGATGAATCCTATGCACCAATTGCTAGGATGGAAGCAATCATAATACGGTTAGCATTTGCATGCTCATATAACATTAAGCTTCATCAAATGGACGTAAAAAGTGCATTCTTAAATGGCATAATTAAAGAAGATGTTTATGTTGAGCAGCCCCCTGGTTTCGAATTGGCTGTGCTATCTAACCATGTTTTTAGGTTAAACAAAGCATTGTATGGACTGAAACAGGCTCCACGGGCCTGATATGATAGGCTAACTGAATTTTTGATCAGTAAGGGCTACAGCCGAGGTAAGGTAGATCAAACTCTTTTTACAAAAAATTTGAATCATCACCTAATAATAGTTCAGGTATACGTGGATGACATAATTGTTGGCTCAACAAGCACTAAACTTTGTGATGAATTCGCAGATCTAATGTCAAATGAGTTAGAAATGAGCTTGGTTAGAGAACTAAAATACTTTCTTAGATTACAGGTTCAACAGATGAAGGATGGTACTTCATAAATCAAACCAAATACACGATGGAAATTCTGAAGCGATTTGGAATGGACAAATTGAAGCACATAACCACTCCAATGGGTACAAATACCTCCTTAGATGCTGATTTGTCAGGTAAAGAAGTAGATGTAAAATTATACCAAGGCATGATTGGCTCCCTACTATACTTAACTGCCTCAAGACCTGACATTCAATTTAGTGTGTGCATGTGCGCCAGATTTCAGTCTAGACCTACTGAATTACATCTTGCTGCTGTTAAAAGAATTTTTAGATATGTCTCAGGCAGACACAATTTAGGTCTTTGGTTTCCTGCTGCACACACATTAGATTTAATTTCATACACGGATGCAGACTATGCTGGCTGCAAGTTAGATAGGAAAAGCACTAGTGGCTTTTGCCAATTCCTAGGTGGGTGCTTAGTTTCTAGAGCCTCCAAGAAGCAGCATTCAGTGGCCCTCTCCACTGTAGAGGTTGAATACGTAGCAACAGGGAGTTATGGTACAAAGGTAATCTTGATAAAGCACCAGCTCAAGGACTACAATGTAGACCTTGGCTGCACACCCATATAGTGTGACAATACTAGTGCTATAAACCTGTCTAAGAATCCTATACTTCATTCACACACTAAGCATATAGAGATTAGGCACCACTTTATAAGAGATCAAGTTTCTAAGGGGAACTTTGAATTAATCCATGTAGGCACAACATAGCAAATTGCAGATATTTTTACTAAGCCCTTCGATAATGAAAAGTTTTCTACCTTTAGTAGAGAATTAGGTATCTTCAGACCCCTATGATATCTGAATTCCATCAATTTTCCTTTGGGCTATAATATGCCCTGATGCACTTGAGCCGCCGCCTCGACTTGTCAGTTTAAACCTCTCCTTTTTGCACTATGTGAATAGTCTCTACGTCGATGCCCCTGTTACTAGGTAGATGATGTATTGCATCTTTATGTTCTTTATCATTTTTTCTCTCTTGTTCAATTATTCTTGGTATACAAAATGGCGTTAGGAGAAGGGCAGATAATGTCTGTCTAGAAACCTGCACTATGCGTGAGGTGGTCATTGACCTAAGTTCTCCGCCAAGTACCAAGGCAATTGATTCATGGAGTCAAGGGGAGATTCCTTCTTTTGCATTGTCAAATTCCTTTGGTGCACTGAGTCATATTGTGAGGGGGCGATGTCTATTTTCTAGAGTCAGTCAGTCTACTGTGTTCATTTAGATACTTGTACAGTTTTTCCACAGAATCCTGAAACTCTGAATCCTCTTAAAACTTGTTAAGTCTGTAAACTGAATGATTAGCCAAGAAGTTTCAGTTTTATGATCTTCTAAAGAATAAATTGAATGACTCTGAAGAATATCTTCTTACAAGAACAATGAGTAAAGATCAGTATTGAAATATAATGCCTTGAATTCTTTCCAAAAGCTTGAACATTGAACTTAAAGATACCAATCAAGTAGAAAATCCGTACATGAGAGTATTGTCTACAAACATTTTACTATTCTATAATCAAAGGGGTAAAATCAATTCAGAGCAATGATTTAGATCACTAAGAAACCAACTCTTTCACCTTGAAGTGGAAGTAAAGTTGTGTCATGTAGTGCCAGATTAACTCTGGTTAGAAAGGCAGTGCCCATGAAATCATGGCAGAGCAATAGCACAGAAAGTTGAGTAACTAGGTCACTTCACCTAAGACGTGTTGTGCCTCATGTCAAAAGACTTCTCCATTGCTAACTCTGTTCTCCAAAGAGAGGCATTTAGGTTACCACACTAAGTAACTGGGGATTCCTGCATTTAACCAATGTGTTTCCTCGTGAAGAAAGGTGTTGGTCAAACCTTATTGCTCATTGAAAAAAGGAACTCACTCATAAAAACATGTTGAATATATTCAAAACCCCATTTTGCTAATGTTCGGTATGTTTGTTTGTCCTCAATACTGTTGGAAAATTTCTTACTTGAGAAATCTCTGAAAGTTTAGCTAGTATAGCTTTTAGACAGCTTATTCTAAGCATTTATATGACAATTTGCTCACCCTCATTACTCTTGTGTGAAGATAATTTTCAAATCCATCATTCAATGTCTCACGAAATCATCAGTCTAAAACATCTAAGCAAATTCTCTTCTCTTAGCTCAGTTACACTCTTAAGAGATAAGTCTGACACTTCTCAATCTGTGAACTTACTATATCTGGGATCTCTTGATCTGTCAGTCTGTCATCACCATACCCACCTTCATTTTTGATGATGTCAAAGGGGGAGAGTGGCTTAAGGGATAGAGTTGGTAACAGATACCAAAGTGGTTTAAGGGGGAGAGTGGTCTTCAGAATAAAGAGGTGAGTGAGTGGCCTTCGCAATAGAGAGGTGAGTGAAGATGAAAGGGGGAGTGAGTGCAGATGAAAGAGGAGAACTTTCCAACTCTATCTACCCTAATTTCATAAATCTTCTTCTTATTTCTGAAGGAAGTGAATCTTTCCATGATCATATAATGACTTAATATCTCATGTTGTTAGATTTATTGCCATCATCAAAAAAGGGGGAGTATGTTGAATTCTATGTTTTGATGATGTCAATATAATATATTTTTCTTAGTAATAACATCAGCCTTCTTATTGCAGGAAATTTGAGTCAGAGAAAACTCACCTTGAACCAAGAAAGGAACCTTCAGAACTATGGATGAGAGATTGAAGTGTCGAAGCTGTATGTTCACTGTCTCGATGTAGTCACATTCACAGAAGCAAATTTAGAGAGATGCATCGACACAACAAGGAGATGCCTCGATGCAGTCACATTCACAGAAGCAAATTTAGAGAGATGCATCGACGCAACAAGGAGATGCATCGGTGTAGTCACAATCACAAAATTAAGTTTAAGAGAGCTACATCGATGGATCAAAGAGATGCCTCGACACATCAAGAAGCTGAACTCAACCAAATCAAGATCACATCATTGTGAGGGAATCATACCCCGACACTTTCAGAATATGTTGTCTGATATACAGGTCGATGCACCTATCAGATGCATCGAGGCACCAGGATTTTGCATGAAGATTTAGGACAATGCTTAAGACTCTTGCCTCGACACATCAAAATATTCGACTACCACATTGTATATGAGGTCGATGCAACAGAGTGATGCACCGACGCATCAAGTCAAGGTGTGGAACTTCAAAGGCAACTACGTCGGAGCACCAAGTACAGCATCGATACACCAAGAACCAATCACCTGAAGCAAAAGCCTCCTTAGCTGCACCACCTCGATGCATCAAGTGGATGCATCGATCTCGTGAAGCAATTTCTGATGCTGGGTACTTCGGTCGACCGAAAAAAGTAGAACGATCAACCGATTCCGTCAAGGTTCGTTGGAAATGTAATGGAACTCAAGAGGATTAAAGCACAATTTTGGGATCACGTGCCAGAACTCACGGAAGGATAAAAAGCAGCAGAATATTCCCTCTGACCTGGACCAATGAGGTACTGAAGCGAATCAGGTGACAGCTCTTATGGAATTTCTTGGAGGGAAAAATTTGTCACACGTGGATAATTTCTGAAGAGGTCAGATAATCATCAAAATAATTCTTTTCCACGTGGACCAATGGATCTTTTGCTGATGACCGGAATTTCGAAGAAGAAGACGACACTCTATCCTATATATACATGAGCTCTTTCATTCAAGCGGAGCTGCTGAAGCCGCTGCCATTGCTGCTGTCATGCCCCGAGCTTTTAATACAGCGAAAGAAATCTCAGGAATGTGGACAGTCAGTGGTGAGGACACCCGAGCTATTGATCGATATTACAGAACACGTAGTACGACTCGAGCTATGCAGGCATCACTGTGGCTTGGAGACGGCTTGGAGTTTCATCGTTATTTTTATTTTGGATTCCTTTTTGTAGGCCATTTGTAGGCCATTTGGTTAATGGGTCATTAAGAGTCTAGGTTGGGAGAATTGGGTCATTTTGAGTGCATTAGGCCCAAGCCTTCCTTCTCTTGGTATTGGGCTAGGGGCACCCAAGGCCCATCTAGGATTCCAAGGAGGGAAAATGGACCCCTTAGATTTCAAATCTCAAATGGGTTCAAATTCAAACTCCAAGGAGGGAAAATGGAGCCCATAGATTTCAAATCTCAAATGGGTTCAATTTCAAACTCCAAGGAGGGAAAATGGAGCCCATAATTTCAAATTTCAAATGGGTTCAAATTCAAACTCCAAGGAGGAAGATGGAAGCCAAACTTTATATATTGTCATGTATTCCCCCCTTGAGGGATTTTAATGAATGAATGAATGAAAAGAAGAATCCTTTTTTTTGTGAGAAGCAAGAGAAGGCTGCCCCATCTCCCTCCTCCTCTTTCTCTAGGGTGTGATGCCCTAGCCCCTCCCCTCACTTTCCCTGCTCCTCCAACTGCTGGGAGGCGACCTCCCAATCTTCTCCTCAAGCCCAGAGTCCATGGATCAAGGTCCTGCTGCAAGCACGGAGAAGAAAGCCTTGCTGTGCTGCGCCCCTTCCCTGGATGTCTGCTTACAGGATTTAGCCCGAAAGATCAGGTTGGCACCCTCCTTTCCCGTCCTCATATCCCATTGACCTCTTCATAGCTTTTCTTCCTCCTCCTGTCCCCCATATCCCCTGAAATTCCCACGCCCTAACTCGTTCTGTGCACAAAGTTCCCTTCATAGATCTCAAGCCCTACGCAGACTACACCTGGGTGTCTGCCTACGGGACAAAGCCACAAAGGCTGAATTGTTACGCCCCCTTCCCGTCCTCTGATCACCTCCATGTCCTCTAGACATTTCTTCACCTATATGTCCCCCATATCCAGTTAACATTTCGTGCCCTAACTCGACCTGTAGCAGAAACTCTTTTCATAGCTCTTTTCCCTGCGCAGACTACCCCTGTGGAGGCCTGCAGCGATAGAGCCGAATCTTTTCCAAAGGGACGTCCATAAAAATGACTCCAAATGCTTTGAAATTTTGAGCATTACTTATTCACACCCTGAACCCTCCCACCTAATTTTTATACATTTTTATGAGCCCCTTTTTCTGGCTTACCTCGCCCATACTTCCTACTCTCAGTTCTGACTGCACTGGACTGCAGAACTGAGCTGGATTGTTTCCACCTCCCACGCCCAGAATCTCTACTGTATGCCACCCTGCCACTGCTACTCAATCATCCCACGACCATCACCTATCCACTAGAGAAAACCCCACCCCATTTGCCTCCAAGAAGCCCCGGTTCCAGCCCTATCTTCCACCCCCTGTCCTGCTGCCAGCAGACAGACCAGATCGCGCAGGGTATGCTACAATATTCGCAACGACTTCCTCGGTGCTCAGTTACAGCCGATACTCCACGGGCGCCTCTGGGATGTCCCCACCAGCGTCTACATCGAGTTTCATGAACAACGGACAAGCATAAGGTTGCGTTCTAGCCCTCTACTTCCTACTGTTTGCCTGTACTAGTGCAGCCTGGGCAGCAATCTGCCCACCGCTCGAGATCACGCAGGAGGTCCACAGCAGCGCCATCGGCCTCCACCCTCCTCTAGAGTGGCCATCCTCTATTGCTGCCGCCTCTAGGGATCATTGCCCCATCCTTAGCACCCGGGACCCGCCTTCCTTGCTGCTGCATCCAGACTTGTCTGTGAGCGTAGTTCAGTCCGCTCGAGTCGCAGTAGTACGCGGACAACGAGCTTCACCGACCCGAGGCCCGTCAACCCACGTCACACACTCCCAGACTTCCATTGTAGCCTTTTACCTCCCTGCGAGGAGTGGGTGTGTTTGAATTGTACTTATTCAAGATTTTGGACCGGGTGACTGTGTGATTTGGCCGGGAGTCTTCCCCACGCCCCGAGCGTGGAGGTACGCATTCACTTTCTCCTTGAGTTAGCTTGCTTAGATAGTATTGTCACGTCCCGAGCGTGGAAGATACTCGGATGCGTGACGCGTCTATATAGATCGTGTCATTAGAGCGATAAAATTTTTGATATACATAATTACGGAGTGCGCAAAAGACTAATAAAATCTAATAATTCCTAATAATCCAAGTGATGTTTATTTCATTAACCAAAGGAATTAAAGATAGTCTATGACAATTCTGAATTTAAAAGACAACACTAGGCTAAGTGCCGTAACATGGTTCGAACAAATAAACTGACATACTGGAATACAAAGTAGGACTCAAATAAAATTCAAGGACGCGACTAGCTAATGATAGGTGACTGGCATTCTAGCACTCTTTACTCGGTGTCAACCCCATTCTTGTCATTATCCAAATCACCTGAAATTCTTAGGAAGCAACTGGATGAGCGAATCGCTCAGTATGAATTACATCTCAAATATGAGCAATCTTTACGTGATTTACAAGTTGCATGTATTATTAGTATGGCTATGCATGATGTACGTATTAGAAAAATCAGGTATACAGGTAATTTAGGCATGATAAACAGTAAGAGATCAAGAACTGTATAAAGAGAGTATATCCAGATTTCAAGTATTCGACAAGCAGTATTTCAAGAATTTACAGATGTAAATGCCACTTCGGGCAAGCAGGGATTCGTGTACAAGTTTGAACGCAGGTATGAGAAGGAACTCATGTACAAGTATATCAAGTAAAAATTTAATTCAAGCAAGTATTATCAAGTACGTATCAGTAGAATTGGCTATTATCAAGCAAGTATTTGCCCTTTCTCGGGCCACAAGTCAAGTATTGCCCGTTTCGGGCCACGCAAGTCAAGTAAGTAAGAAGAGAGAGAGTAGGGGTGGAGTGTCTCAAGTCAAGCAAGTACTCCGGTGCAATGCTCAACACCGTGGTTAATAAACTCCCATGGGCACAAGTACCTTCGGGTGCTCCACCCAGGACCAAACCGGGCCCTATATGCACAGCATTTTATGTATTACCATTGACATCCACTCTCATTTATAGCCAATATAGAATTTTAAGAATTTAGAAACATAGTATTTCAGACGAGATTAACTAGTCATTTGGTTATGGAGTATTCTAGAGGTGGGCCCTATAGGCTCAAGAGGTGGCTCCCGTCGTGTAGCACTTTGCGCCGTACGGCCTCAAGAGGTGGCTTTCATAATGTAGCACTTTGCCCTGCATGACACTTAGCTCCTACACTCCCAAATAATAGTTTAAGAGATTCAAGGTTTGCCCATGTAGGGTATACACAAGTAGATTTTTTTTTCATGGAACGGAATTTAAAGAACTCATCATACACAGGAGTATGGATTAGGGTTGTGTTTGCATAATTTTTGAGACATATCAAGATCAGAAGTTGTAATTACTGAGTTGGCATCTGAGGGTTTGCTAATCCTTCAAAATTTTAATTTTTTAAAAGTTTATATATATATATATATATATCAAATTGGCGCCCCTTTACCCAGTCTTCAATTAATTGAAGACTTGAGGGCCACCTTCAATTTTGAAATTGAAGACTTAAGGGCCGTCTTCAATTTTGAAATTGAAGACTTAAGGGCTGTCTTCAATTCTGAAATTGAAGACTTAAGGGCCATCTTCAATTCAGAAATTGAAGACTTGTGGGCCGTCATCAATTCTGAAATTGAAGACTTAAGGGTCGTCTTCAATTTAGTGATTTTCACCTGGCAGATACGTTTTGTGACTCAATTCACTGTTCATTTCGAAAAAGTTTCTCAAAATTCGAAAGTAAGGATACGAATACTTAGTATAATTCCTCGGGAGTCCAGAAACATCTTCAGATATAATTACTGAGTTTTGGTTTCACAGATATGAATTTTGTAATGTTATAACTTTAATTCCTCAAGAAACGGAATTGACGCCCCTGTGAGCAGTCTTCAATTAATTGAAGACTTGAGGGCCATCTTAATTCTGAAATTGAAGACTTAAGGGCCGTCTTCAATTCAGTAATTGAATACTTGAGGGCCGTCTTCAATTCTGAAATTGAAGACTTAAGGACCGTCTTCAATTCTGAAATTGAAGACTTAAGGGTCATCTTTAATTCATTAATTGAAGACTTAAGGGCCGTCTTCAATTTAGTGATTTTCACCTAGCAGATACGTTTTGTGACTCAAATCACTGTTCATTTCGAAAAAATTTCTCCGAATCAGAATCCGAAGACATGGTCAGATGGAGAAAAATCTAAGGGTCACAGAAGTATATTATGTCAAAATTTTCAAGGTCCGATTTATTAGTTATAGATTTTTGAATGCGATGATTTACTGATTTCTGAAAATTCCAGAAAACGGAATTGACGACATGGTGCATGTCTTCAATTAATTAACGCCCTCTCGGGCAGTCTTCAATTCTGAAATTGGCACCCTGGTCAGGGGCGCCAAGTACAGAGAGGTGTCACTATTCATCAGTGTGAAAAAAACTCTGAATCAGGAAGTAATGGCATAAATATGTTGAGAAAAATGTCAGGATTCCAGAAACATGTTTATGCAAAAATTTTGTACTTTAGTTCGATAGTTATGGATTTTTGAATGTGTTGAATTATCAATTACTCAAAATTCTAAAAATCGAATTGACGACATGGTGCATGTCTTCATTTAATTGAGAACTTCGACGAAGTCTTCAATTTGCTAATTGGCGCCCTGGTCAGGGGCGCCAATTTCAATTGTGTAGGGTGTTAAGCCGTTAACAGAGGATTTAAAATAGGATTATTAAGACTGAAAACTAATGTGATAAAAATACCTTAAAAAGCTCATGAAATCATGCTAATAAACTACGTTCAAACTCATAAAAAAATCATGATAATAGTATGTAACAAGCTATTAACAGATATATAACATGGTATTATTCTTGGTCATGGTAAAGCATATTATATGTATATATATATAGCATGGTTGACTAGTTGATCGAACTCTAAACATGCATCAATTAACCTATTTAACTACTAGTTAGGCAAGAATTTGAGAACACCTACCTCTGTGAAGTGACAGGAGAGGAAGAAGCAGCCCTTCCCTGCCTCTGCAACTCTTCAGAGTTTGTTCCCGTATCTAACCTTCGAACTAACCAAATAGGGAGAAAATAGATTGTATTTTATAACCTTAGGGCCGATAGGATGGGAGACAAGATCCAAAATTATAGGGTATTTAGTGGGTTGACAGCCTGCACAGGCTGGAGGGATAGAATGATCGGGATAGTTGTCGAAAAGGAAACGATGCCCTAGAGAGGGTCGTATATTTCATAAGTTAGGATTTCCATATTAAACATCCAATATTTTTATCTTTAAAAATTGATGGAATTTGTTTGTGAAATTTCAAGGGTGAGACCCTTACATTTTTCTCTATTTTTACATAAAATGTTTTTAAAAAATTCTTTTTAAATAAAAAGTGTCACTTTTCACGTTTAGGAAATAACGACTTAACATATGTCGTTATTTTGAACGGAGATTTTTGTATTCACTTTACACTAACCAAAATTATCTATATATCATTTCTCACTTTCTAAATTATGTTTATCCTTTAACACTTCATCTATATACCCTTATTTCTTCAAAATAATGATATAATGTAAAAGTTGAAATATGAAATTTTCTAAATTATGAAAATATGAATTGGCATCTTGTAAAAGTGATGTTTATCCTTTAAAATACTATCTATATAACCTATTTCCTATTTCTTTGGAATAGTGTAATATTAATTTCCTAAGTGATTGAAAATATAATTTGACATTTCCTAAAATATAATTTTGCATCTTCTAAAGCATCTATTGGTAATTAAATGTTTTAAATGGTTAAATCAATAGAATTAGAATATGAGTTCAATAATTAAATATATATATATATATACTTTTTTGTATATTTCTATTTTAAAATTCTCGGGTGTTACACCCTCCCCTACTTAAAAGAATTTGGTCTCCAAATTCAACTGTATAAGGATATTGTGGAAAGTATAAAATACTTACAGTTTAGAATAATTTTGGGTATCTTCTTCTTGTAGCTTCTTGATTTCATGTAGCAAATCTGGATGTAGGCTCATATGAGATAGAATAATACACATGTTCTTCTCATCTATGCTGATATCAAGCTCAGAGAATTTCTCCAGTAGCTTCCATTCTTGTATCATGCAGTTGGCCATTATTGTTCTCGGCTTTCGACTAAGGGCATCAGCTACGGAATTACCCTTACCAGGATGGTACTGTAGAGTGAAGTCAAAATCTTTGAGATACTCGAGCCAACGCCTTTACCGCATGTTCAGCTCCTTTTGGGAGAATAAGTACTTGAGACTTTTATGATCGGAGTACACAGTGAATTGTTCTTTGTAGAGATAGTGCCTCCAGATCTTCAAAGCGAATACTACCGCGGCCAATTCTAAGTCATGAACCGGGTAGTTCTCTTCATGTTTCTTCAATTGTCGGGAAAAATATGCAATGACTCTTCCATTCTGCATCAATACACATCCGAGGCCAATACCCGAGGCATCGGTATATACCTCGTATTTTTCTCCTTCAATTGGTAATGATAAGACTGGAGCAGTGGTCAAGAGATCCTTCAAAGCTTGGAAACTCTTTTCACAGTCTTCATCCCACTTATGAGGCACTTCCTTGCGGGTTAACCAGGTCAGAGGAACGGCAATCTTGGAGAAGTCCTTGATAAAACGTCGGTAGTAGCCAGCTAGTCCCAAGAAGCTTCAAATTTCCGTTGCATTTGTGGGTCGTTCCCAGTTCTTCACGGCTTCGACCTTTGATGGGTCAACAGCAATTCCATTTTTCGAAATAATATGGCCTAAGAAGGATACTTCCTCGAGCCAGAATTCGTACTTGTTGAATTTGGCATATAGCTTATTTTCCCTTAATATCTGCAGTGCCTTCTTGAGATGTACTTCATGATCATCTTCGGTCTTGGAATAGATCAGAATATCATCAAAAAAGACCACAATGAATTGGTCTAAATAGGGCCTGAATATGCTGTTCATTAACTGCATAAAAGCTGCGGGGGCATTTGTTAGTCCGAAAGGCATAACAGTAAATTCGTAATGCCCATACCTGCTTCGGAATGCAGTTTTATGAATGTCTTCTTCTTTGATCTTCAATTGGTGGTAACCAGAACGAAGATCAATCTTGAAGAAATATGAAGCTCTTGATAACTGATCGAACAGCTCGTCAATCCTCGGCAGCGGGTATTTGTTCTTGATTGTAAGGTTATTTAGCTACCAATAATCGATGCATAGTCTCATCGATCCATCCTTCTTTTTGACGAACAGCACGGGTGCTCCCCAAGGGGAAGTACTCGGCCTGATGAAACCCTTTTTCAATAACTCCATTAGTTGTTCCTTTAGTTCCTTCAGCTCAGCAGGGGACATTCTGTATGGTGCCCTAGAAATAGGACCAGCACCAGGGACAAGGTTGATTGTGAACGGCACCTCCCTTTTCGGGGGTAAGCCGGTTAAATCTTCTGGAAAAACATCGGGAAAATCCTGAATTACACGGATGTCTTCAAGTTTAACCTTCTCGACGTCTGTGGCAGTCACGAATGCAATGAAAGCCATGCATCCCTTATCCATAAGCCTTCTAGCTCGGAGTGCTGATATAAGAAGTGATTTACTCAGAGGGCTATTGTAAACTAGCTCTGGGAAATCAACAAAAGTTACCTTGCCATGCCGGCAATCTACAGTTGCTTGGTATGTGGATAGCCAATAGGCACCTAGTATGACGTCATAACCCTTCATATCTAGGCATATCAGGTCAGCAGGTAAATTACTTCCCTTAATCATCACTTCACAGTTTGGATAGTGATAAGTGATATCAGACTCATTCCCAAGAGGTGTAGATATGACCAAATCTAACAGTTCATGTTTCTTAGAAAATGAAGCAGCAAAGTTCTTGGAAATGAATGAATGAGTTGCTCCGGTATCAAATAAAACTTGAGCAGTTTTTGAACAAATAGTGAGAGTACCTTCCACAATTCCGCCTTCAGTGGGTTCCGTCTCTCGGAGAGCTTGCAGACGGCCTTGTTTCTTTATCGGACGCTTCTCATCTTTGATGTCCTGCTCCTTCATCAGTGGGCAGTCTGGGATCCGATGCTCTCGGCTCTCGCATCGAAGACAAGCTCCTAACTTCCTCCAGCATTCCTCGGTCTTATGGCCAGCGTTATCACAATACTTGCAAATTTCCTTTGATGGTGTGGTGGTGGAGAATGGCCTATCATTCTTCTGAAATTTCTTTGCCTTGGAGGGCTCCCCTCCCATGAAGAACCGCTTTTTGTTGAAGGATTGTTTGAATTTTCCCGGGCTTGTGACGGGTTCCTTCTTGTCTCTTCCTCAGATTTTCTCGGATAATTCAGTGGCGTCTTCCAGCAATTGGGCACACCGAACTATCTCCGAATAGACTTGGATGTCCATCGGGGCAAGTTGTATGATATAATGGGGTCGAAGCCCATTGAGGAATCTTCTCGCCTTCATCTTTTCCGTACACACCAAGTGGGGTGCATACCTAGATAATGTAGAAAATTGGGCCTCATACTCGGCCACTTTCAAGCCCCGTTGTTTTAAAACGGTGAATTCCGCGGCCTTCTTCTCCTGGATATGGTCGGAGAAGTACTTTGAAATGCTCCGTGAATTCATCCCATGTGACATGGTATTCTGGCAGTGTTGCTTCTATGGATTCCCACCAGCATCGAGCGTGCCGCTCTAGTTGGAATACGGCCAATAAAACCTTCTCTTCATCCGCGCATTGCATCACACAGAAGATTCATACCATCTCCTTCAGCCAATTCTCGGCATCCTCGGGGTCGGACGAACCCGTGAACCTCGGTGGGTTCATGTTACGGAAACTTCAGTGGAGATCTCCCACTCCACGATTTGCTCCGCCTTGGGCCACTTGCTGTAGTGCCTGTCTAAGGCCTTGCACGGTGCGTTGCATCTCGCGCCATTGTGCTCTTTCCGCAGCCATGATCCTACAAAAGAGTTAAGTATGATAAAGATCGGGTTTACTTGTAAGGTCAAAAGTCATTATAGAACTTAACCCATAGCTCTATCCATCTCACCAGGTAATGTATATCTATCCTTGGACTCAAGTTTTTACTTAGATTTCAATTTCTAACCTTTTATTTCTTCTAGTTCCCTAGGTTTGAAAAACCTAGGCGCTGATACCACGAAGACTGTCACGTCCCGAGCGCGGAAGATACTCGGATGCGTGACGCGTCTATATAGATCGTGTCATTTGAGCGATAAAAATTTTTATATACATAATTACGGAGTGCGTAAAAGACTAATAAAATCTAATGATTCCCAATAATCCAAGTGATGTTTATTTCATTAACCAAAGGAATTAAAGATAGTCTATGACAATTCTTAATTTAAAAGACAACACTAGGCTAAGTGCCTTAACATGGTTTGAACAAATAAACTGACATACTGGAATACAAAGTAGGACTCAAATAAAATTCAAGGACGTGACTAGCTAATGATAGGTGACTGGCGTTCTAGCACTCTTCACTCGGTCTCAACCCCATTCTTGTCGCTATCCGAATCATCTGAAAATTTTAGGAAGCAACTGGATGAGCGAATCGCTCAGTAGGAATTACATCTCAAATACGAGCAATCTTTACGTGATTTACAAGTTGCATGTATTATCAGTATGGCTATGCATGATGTATGTATAAGAAAAATCAGGTATACAAGTAATTTAGGCATGATAAACAGTAAGAGATCAAGAATTGTATAAAGAGAGTATATCCAGATTTCAAGTATTCAACAAGTAGTATTTCAAGAATTTACAGATGTAAATGTCACTTTGGGCAAGGAGGGATTCGTGTACAAGGATGAACGTAGGTATGAGACGGAAATCATGTACAAGTATATCAAGTAAAAATTCAATTCAAGCAAGTATTGTCAAGTACGTATCCGTAGAATTGGCTATTATTAACGAAGTATTTGCCCTTTCTCGGGCCACAAGTCAAGTATTACTCGTTTCGGGCCACGCAAGTCAAGTAAGTAAGAAGAGAGAGAGAGTAGGGGTGGAGTGTCTCAAGTCAAGCAAGTACTCCGGTTCAATGCTAAACACCGTGGTCAATAAACTCCCATGGGCACAAGTACCTTCGGGTGTTCCTCCCAGGACTAGACCGGGCCCTATATGCACAGCATTTCATGTATTACCTTTGACATCCACTCACATTTATAGCCAATATGGAATTTCAAGAATTTAGAAACGTAGTATTTCAGACGAGATTAACTAGTCATTTGCTTATGGAGGATTCTAGAGGTGGCCCCTACAGGCTCAAGAGGTGGCTCCCGTCATGTAGCACTTTGCGCGGTACGGCCTCAAGAGGTGGCTCCCACAATGTAGCACTTTGCCCTACACGGCACTTAGCTCCTACACTCCCAAATGATAGTTTAAGAGATTCAAGGTTTGACCATGTAGGGTATACACAAGTAGATTTTTTTTTTCATGGAACGTAATTTCAAGAACTAATCATACGCAAGAGTATGGATTAGGGTTGTGTTTGCACAATTTTCGAGATAGATCAAGATCAGAAGTTGTAATTACTGAGTTGGCATCTGAGGGTTTGCTAATCCTTCAAATTTTAATTTTTTAAAAATTTATATATATATATATATATATCAAATTGGCACCCCTTTACCCAGTCTTCAATTAATTGAAGACTTGAGGGCCGTTTTCAATTTTGAAATTGAAGACTTAAGGGCCATCTTCAATTTTAAAATTGAAGACTTAAGGGCCATCTTCAATTCTGTAATTGAAGACTTGAGGGCCGTCTTCAATTCTAAAATTGAAGACTTAAGGGCCATCTTCAATTCTGAATTAAAGACTTAAGGGTCGTCTTCAATTCAGTGATTTTCACCTGGCATATACGTTTTGTGACTCAATTCACTGTTCATTTCGAAAAAGTTTCTCGAAATTCGAAAGTAAGGATATGAATACATAGTGTAATTCCTCGGGAGTCCGGAAACATATTCAGATATAATTACTGAGTTTTGGTTTCACAGATATGAATTTTCTAATGTTATAACTTTAATTCCTCAAGAAACGGAATTGACTCCCCTGTGAGCAGTCTTCAATTAATTGAAGACTTGAGGGCCGTCTTCAATTCTGAAATTGAAGACTTATGGGCCATCTTCAATTCAGTAATTGAAGACTTTAGGGCCGTCTTCAATTCTGAAATTGAAAGACCTAAGGGCCGTCTTCAATTCAGTGATTTTCACCAAGCAGATACGTTTTGTGACTCAAATCACTGTTTATTTCGAAAAAGTTTCTCCGAATCAGAATCCGAAGACATAGTCAGATGGAGAAAAAATTCAGGGTCACAGAAGTATATTCTGTCAAAATTTTCAATGTCCGGTTTATTAGTTATAGATTTTTGAATGCGTTGATTTACTGATTTCTTAAAATTCCAGAAAACAGAATTGACGACATGGTGCATGTCTTCAATTAATTGACGCCCTCTCGGGCAGTCTTCAATTCTGAAATTGGCGCCCTGGTCAGGGGCGCCAATTACAGAGAGGTGTCACTATTCATCAATGTGAAAAAACTCCGAATCAGGAAGTAATGGCATGAATATGTTGAGAAAAATGTCAGGATTCCAGAAACATGTTTATGCAAAAATTTTGTGCTTTAGTTCGATAGTTATGGATTTTTGAATGTGGTAAATTATCAATTACTCAAAATTGACGACATGGTGCATGTCTTCATTTAATTGAAGACTTCAACGAAGTCTTCAATTTGCTAATTGGCACCCTGGTCAGGGGCACCAATTTCAAATGTGCTGGGTGTTAAGACGTTAACAGAGGATTTAAAATAGGATTATTAAGACTGAAAACTAATGTGATAAAAATACGACCAAAAGCTCATGAAATCATGCTAATAAACTAAGTTCAAACTCATAAAAAAATCATGATAACAGTATGTAACAAGCTATTAACATATATATAACATGGTATTATTCTTGGTCATGGTAAAGCAGACTATATGTATATATATATAGCATGGTTGACTAGTTGATCGAACTCTAAACATGCATCAATTAACCTATTTAACTACTAGTTAGGCAAGAATTTGAGAACACCTACCTATGTGAAGTGACAGGAGTTGACAGGAGAGGAAGAAGCAGCCCTTCCCTTCCTCTGCAACTCTTAAGAGTTTGTTCCCGTATCTAGCCTTCGAACTAACCAAATAGGGAGAAAATAGATTATATTTTATAACCTTAGGGCCGACAGGATGGGAGACAAGATCCAGAATTATAGTGTATTTAGTGGGTTGACAACCTACACAGGCTGGAGGGATAGAATGATCGGGATAGTTGTCGGAAAGGAAACGACGCCCCAGAGAGGGTCGTGTATTTCATAAGTTAATATTTCCATATTAAACTTCAAAGATTTTTACTTTTAAAAATTGATGGAATTTGTTTATAAAATTTCAGGAGTGAGACCCTTACATTTTTCTCTATTTTTACATAAAATATTTTTTTTAATTTTTTTTAAATAAAAAGTGACACTATTCACGTCACTATTCACGTTTATGAAATAACGACTTAACATATGTCGTTATTTTGAACGGAGATTTTTGTATTCACTCTACACTAACCAAAATTATCTATATACCCTTTCTCACTTTCTAAATTATGTTTATCCTTTAACACTTCATCTATATATCCTTATTTCTTCAAAATAATGATATAATGTAAAAGTTGAAATATGAAATTTTCTAAATTATGAAAATATGAATTGGCATCTTGTAAAAGTGATGTTTATCCTTTAAAACACTATCTATATAACCTATTTCTTATTTCTTTGGAATAGTGTAATATTAATTTGTTAAGTGGTTGAAAATATAAATTGGCATTTCCTAAAATATAATTTGACATCTTCTAAAGCATCTATTGGTAATTAAATGTTTTAAATGGTTAAATCAATAGAATTAGAATATGAGTTCAATAATTAAATATATATATATATAATTTTTTTGTATATTTCTATTTTAAAATTCTCGGGTGTTACAAGTATATTCTCTTGATGCCGCTGCTAGTGATAATGTAGGTTCCTAGCTCACATATTTATTTAAATCATTGTTGCGGTGAGAGAGTGTGACTGTCCCGTGACTCGTCCGAGTCACGAGTATGGATTGGCCTACCCTAGACTCACCGGTTTCTCAACTGTGCGGATCGGCATGCTTCCCTCTTTGGGGCGCTTGCGAGCTTATGTTTGCTTGTTTCATTGGCATAGTTCCCACTTGAGAATCGTAGGTGTCGAGTCGAAGCTATTGGACCTATCGTCGTTGTTGGTTATAGTTGTTGTTTAGTCCCGAAATCACGTAGAGTCTTAGCTTGCATAGCGTTCCGCATCAATTTTGGTGTTAGAGACTTGGGAACCAATTTGTTCTATCAAATTGGGGTCCTAGGTAGTTTGAGTCATTAGGTTTGTCTAAGTTACATTTGAGTCATTAGGTTTGTTTTAGGTGCACTTGAGTCCATATTCTACCCTTTGCATTACAATTTTAGGTTCGTGTCTAGTTAGAGTTTTTAGCCCCTCCCTTGTACTTTAGAGTCTTGCATGCCCACTCGACGTGGTACCGATTACCAACACCCGGTCCCGATGGCTGACCCTAGGAATCCTGCCCCTAGTGACTTTTCCCTTCAGGAGATGATGCAGGCTCTCATGAACCAGATCGATCAGTCCGATAAGAGCTTTAGAGATCATGCTGCATTCATGGAGGGCCGGATGAAGGCCATGGAGGACCGGATGGAGGCTTTCGACCGGACCATTCAAGGTCTGGTTGGAAGGCACAACCAGGGTAGAGCTCCGCGTGAGGATGTCCTCGGGCAGGCCGAAGGCCCACTTGACCCTGCTCCTTGGCCCGCACACCCTAGGGCCGACGATCGGAGGCCACGTGTTCAGGACTTTAAGGATTTCGGGTCCGATAATGAGTTTGAGGGGTATGGCCGTGCCCGACGTGGCAACCGGCTCAATAGGGACGACAAGGATAATCGTCTCCTTAGGTCCGTGCGTGCGGATCCTCCCACCTTTGATGGGTCCTTAGACCCTAAGGTTTATATTGATTGGGAGGCGAGTATGAACCGCTACTTCGAGTGGTACGAGATGACGGACCACCAGAGAGTCCGATTTGCCAAGATGAAGTTGCTTGGATAGGCACAGACTTATTGGAGGAACGTGGAGAGCCTGTTGATGCAGCGACATCAACCCCAGGTTGAGACATGGGATGACATGAAGGTAAAGCTCGGACAAAAATACCTTCCAGCCACATACAGTCAAAGGCTTATTGATAGGTGGCAGAGTCTCAGCCAAGGGGATCGGACTGTGACGGAGTACATCGCCAATTTTGATGAGTATTACTTGCGATGTGGGGTCACGGAAGAGAGTGCCATGACCATCTCTTGCTTCGTCAGGGTCTGTGGCCGCACTACTAGTATGAGTTATTTCGCCGCCATGCCACGACCCTGGAGGAGGCTTATCAGGTCGCACTCGAGTTAGAGCAGTTTGAGTCCGAGTTTGCTCCGGTCCAGCGCCCGGGACCCACATATCCTCGTGGGTCAGACCCTCGTGCTATGATTGGACCTTACCCTCGGGGACCCATGGCCCATCCACAGGAACCTGCTCGTCAGGACTTCACTACCCCTAGACCTCACCTCCCCCTCGACCCCAAGCTCCAGCCCCTGCCCCTCGTCCCCAGCAGCCCACCATTCCTGCCCGACCCCAGCTTCCACCTCCCCCGGCCCATCATGATGACAAGGGAAAGGGGCCGATGACTGATGGAGCACCTCAGGGCACTTGGTCCCGTCATGAGTGTTATAGGTGTGGAGGGGTTGGTCATTATGTTGTTAGTTGTCCTACTCAATCTTCTTTGGTCGTCGGGGATTCTTCAACCAGTGAGCTCTCACATGGGATCATATACGTCAGTTATGAGGCTGACGAGGAGCTCGTGGAGGAGTTCTTTGATGAGCTGATTGAGGGCGAGTAGCTAGATGTCCAGGGCATGCAGTGCCAGGATGATGTTCAGCTGGGTGTTGTCAGGTGTATCTTGACCCAACCGCTGGTGAGTGATGACTGGTGTCGCACCACCATTTTTCATACCTTTTGCAGGCTGGGCGGGAAAGCCTGCAAGGTGATCATAGATAGCGGGAGTTGTATTAACGTTATCTCTACGGGTACTGTGACACGCTTAGGGTTGACCCCCGTGGACCACCCCTCCCCTTATCGTGTGTCATGGGTAGATTCCACCTCTATTCCGGTCAGGCTGCGATGTCTGGTGCCATTGCAATTCCATGCCTACCAGGATGGGATCTGGTGTGATGTGTTGCCTATGGAGGTAGGCAGTATTATCCTAGGAAGGCCCTGGTTATTTGATCGGGATGCTACCCTCCATGGTCGGTCAAACACATGCACATTCGACCATAATGGCCAATGGATTACCCTTCACCCGTCCCAGCCACGGAGTCCATCCATCCGGGGTTCCACTCGGCCTAGTACCCCGACTCATGCTATTCCAGGGCCCAGTACCCCATCGCCGGCTTAGGCTACGACCTTACCTCCGGATGTCCCCGCCCCAAGCGTTCCTCCGACTAGGAGGTTGATGCTAGTCAGCTCCCGGGAGTTGGAGCGTGACTTTGTTAGAGGGGACCCTATTTTTGCCATCGTAGTCCAAGAGGTGGTTAGAGAGTCGGAGAGTGATCTCCCATCTGATGCTGCTGATGTCCTTCGGGAGTTTGTTGATGTATTTCTCGATGATTTACTCGAGGGTCTTCCACCCATGCGGGACATTCAGCATGCTATTGACCTGATTCTGGGGTCCTCATTGCCCAACTTGCCACATTATAGGATGAGCCCCGCCGATCACGTCGAGCTTCAGCGTCAGGTCGAGGAGTTGATGATGAGGGGATCTCTCTGTGAGAGCATGAGTCCATGTGTCATCCCTGCATTGCTTGCTCCTAAAAAGGATGGTACTTGGAGAATGTGTGTCGACAGCCATGCAATCAATAAGATCACGGTGAAGTATAGGTTTCCCATTCTCCGCTTAGATGACATGCTTGATATGATGGTGGGAGCCACTGTGTTTTCTAAGATCGATCTAAAGAGTGGCTATCACCAGGTGCGGATCAAGCCCGGTGATGAGTGGAAGACGGCCTTTAAGACCAAAGATGGTCTTTATGAGTGGCTGGTCATGCCCTTTGGGTTGACCAATGCTCACAGCACCTTTATGCGGCTGATTACCCATGTCCTTCGACCTTTAATTGGGGTCTTTGTGGTAGTTTATTTCGATGACATTCTCATCTATAGCCGCACCCGGGAGGCCCACTTAGACCATCTACGACTGGTCTGTCTTATCTTGCGAAGAGAGAGTCTTTATGCCAACCCTACGAAATGTGCTTTCATGACTAGTCAAGTCACTTTCTTAGGGTTTATTGTGTCTAGAGAGGGAGTCTCCGTCGACTCCGAGAAGATCAGGGCCATAGTGGAGTGGCCCGAACCTCGTACTCTTCATGATGTCCGTAGCTTTCACGGACTGGCAACCTTCTATTGCCGTTTTATTTGAGGCTTTAGTTCCATCACAGCCCCTATCACTTATTGCATCCGAAAGGGTACGTTTGAATGGACGAAGGCCGCCTCGACTGCATTTGCACTCCTCAAGGAGCGCATGACTCAGGCTCCTATTCTTAGACTTCCTGATTTCACGAAGGTGTTTCAGGTCTCTTGCGATGCTTCTGGGGTTGGTATTGGTGGTGTTCTGAGCCAGGAGACCCACTCCATTGCTTATTTTAGTGAGAAATTGAGCGATGCTAAACTGCGTTACTCCACGTATGACAAGGAGTTTTACGCGGTTGGGCAGGCCCTTCGGCATTGGAGACATTACTTGTTGCACCAAGAGTTTGTTTTATTTTCTGATCACAAGGCACTTAAGTATCTCCATGCCCAAAATAAGATCAATTCTCATCACAGTCGTTGGGTGGAGTATCTCTAGGATTATACCTTTGTGCTGAAACACAAGGCCGGTGCGGAGAATCGGGTGGCTGACGCTCTGAGTTGTCACGCTTATCTTTTGTCCACCATGAGTGTAGAGGTGGTTGGGATGGATAGAATGAAGGAGGCCTATGCGGGTTGTCCGGACTTTGGTCCGATTTATACCACCCTCCAGGCAAGACCGTCTCGAGAGCATCCTGATTACGCCTTGCAAGACGGTTACCTTTTTCGGGGGAGTCGCTTGTGTATTCCACGGACTTCAGTTCGTGACTTCCTCACTTGGGAGATGCATGCGGGAGGTCTAGCCGGCCACTTCAGTTGGAACAAGACAATCGAGGCCGTTGAGCATCGATTTTATTGGCCTAGCTTGAAACGCGATGTTACTCGCATTGTGGCCCAGTGTCGCACTTGCACTGTGGCCAAGATGACGAAGCAAGTTTCTGGCCCCTATACTCCTCTTCCTGTGCCCGAAAGGCCGTGGCAGGATATTAGTATGGCTTTTATTTTGGGGTTGCCACGGACCACCTGCAGACATGATTCCATCATTGTGGTTGTTGATAGATTTTCAAAGATGGCCCTCTTCATTCCTTGCTTTAAGACTTCAGATGCCTCTAAGGTTGCTCGTTTATTCTTCTCTAGTGTAGTTAGCCGATTCGGACTTTGATGTGACACAACCTAAGACTTAGGCAAACAAGCACATTCACAATCAAAACGGGCCAATTTGGGCCGCCGCTCTCTCGTCGCTCACCCAAGCCCGGGGTAACTTGGCAATGCCAAGGTGAGGTTGAGGGGTTGGGCCCTTGCTGGTAGAGGGCCAGCAAGGCAAATATGTGATTCCCAATGGGTGTGGATGCCCAATTCAAGGGGGCCGACAAAGTGCCAAAGGCACCGGTTGCAAATCTCCCACGGTGATCACTCAAGACAACGGGGCTTGAGGATCGGGCTCTCACTCACATAACCAGCGGAATTAAAAACTAATATTGAAAGACAAGCACTAAATGGAGTGAAGGTTTGAGCACTTACTCGACCGGTTTGAAGAAGCCGGTCCCGGTCGGAGACGAGGGCGAGCGGGGAGGCGAGTGGAACCCCACACGCCGCGTCGGGGTAGCTTGACCTGCCTAAACAAGTTACACCACTACACCTCTCACAGGAGGGGGATCTTGGGGTGGGGGTTAATGAGATTACAAACAATACTACCTCCACGCAGGGAGGGGCCTTCATCCGGCCAAGCGAGGCGTGGAAATTAGAGTAAAGAGGGATGACTAAGTGACGGCACCGAATCTGCCTGCTGTCTGCGAATAGGGACAGATAGTCGGTGTTGCTGATGTAGAACCCGTTCAGGAATTTTTCTGGTGGCGAGACCGGTGGGGAAATCTTCGTAGCTGAGAAGGGAATGCCTCAGAATTTCTTTAATTTCTTCTGGAGTCGCTGCTGGCTGGGATGGAGGTTTGAACAGAGCCTCAGATTCTCAGACACGCAGCTGCAGACTTCTAACAGTAGATTGCAGAGAATTCTCGGCATTTCCCGACCTCTGAATCAAACACCGTTAGAGTCATTGGAATTGTGGATGAGTCCTCTTCGCATAAAAACTGACGGGGAAGCCAACTGATGTCGGAGAAGACTAGGGGATGCAGAACAATGGCGACTGGTCGGTGCAAACTATGAGTAGCAGATCTGCGTAGCTGAGGGAGAAAAATGAGAACTCTGGATCACGAATGCCGAATGAAGTTCTGTTTCATGATTCTGGAAGTAGACTGGGCGATGAAGAACTTTGAAGAAGAACTCGTGGACTGATTCCTTCGGGGTTCATCGTGGCAGAGCTTCTAATCTGGCTCAGGTCCTCAGTCGAGGCAAAACTGCGCAGTTGTGGGAGAATGGACCTCCTGGACGGCTCGGAGATCGTAAGAAGAAGAAACCACTTCTGTTGCGAAGGAAACTGGTAGACGCTACCGACGATAGCTCTTGGGTCTTCAAACTCATCCGGAGGAAGTCGTGGTGGCCGCTGCAAGTTGCTAGTTCATCTGCAACCTCTGGACAGCAAACTGCACTTCGAAGTAGCTTCCAATGACCAAGAAAGAAGAAGGGGAAGGGGGTAGATGAGTGTGGGAGTGACCCCTGGTTGTAAGGGGGTCTTGGAGGGGGTGTTCTAAGGTGTGGGAGGTGGAGAATAAGGTCTGGAAGAGGGTCCAATAGATGATGGTAGTGGGGGCTGCGAATTTGGTTGGAATGGAGAGAGGGAAAGGATATTCGAAAATAGGTTTAAGGGTGGGGTTAATTTTTTGTCTTGGGAATGGGGGGGTTGTGTTGGGGAAGGGAAGGGGTGCTTGGGATAGTGAGAAGGGTGCTTGGGAAAGTGGGAGGGGTAGTTGGGGGTTGGATGGTGAAGAGAGGATTGGTGGAGGGGGTCTTGGGAAGGGGTGGAGTATTGATGAGGGTTGTGGGGAATGGGAAGGGGCTTAAATGGGGTAGGTGGGGAGTGGAGGTGGTTGGGAAGGGAGGAGAGAGAAGAAAATTCGAATTTGGGTGTTGAGGAGAGAGAAAATGGAGTGAAAAAGAGAGATTAAGAGAGGGAAGGGTGGGGAATCTCTCCCCTAGGGTTTCTCACCCAAAAAATGGAATCTCTCCACTAGATAAGAAGTGTAAACTCTCAAAATGGTAAGTATTTTCATTCATTGATTCATTAAGTTGGAATGGGGGGAATGGGGTCCTATATATAGGAAACCCACATTTCTACATAAGTCCCTGACAATTGACTCAATGACACATGACACTCAAACTTAGGGAAATGAACACAAGACCTAGGAACATGACTCAAATAAAAGGGAAAATACATCAAATGACTAAAATAAAATTACATAGGACTCAAAATTAAATGACTAGAAAATTTCGGATGCAACCGGGGCGAGGAGACGAGCTGTGAACGTGGGCATGGGAGGTGATGTCCCCATCATACTCTCGGAGTGCGGAGAACTCGACTCCGTCGAGTAAGTGTCCTTCCCTCCTCGGAGGGTGTAGAAGTGGTACTTCCCTCAAGTCTTCCGAACGAGACCGATCTATCCACTTGCCGAGATAGCGCTCGTATACCTTGCTCCTGGTGGTAGTGACATGTTCATCCAATATTCGTTCAATGTGCTCACGCTGGGCTCTCTTGGCTGGTAGACTCTCCTCACGGGTGGGTGCTCTCTCAACAGAGGGAATAGGCTTAATATCCTCACTAGGTACCACCGTGGGTCCCTTGTATGGCACTAGGTCGGCGACATTGAATGTGGGACTTACCCCATATTCTTCGGGGAGATCTAACTCATAGGTATTTGCACCAATGCGCCTCTGGACCTGGAAGGGACCAGCCCCATGTGGTCTCAATTTGGAGATGGCTCCCGGGGAGAGCCTCTCCGTCCTTACCATCACAAAGTCACCCTCATGGAATTCTTGGTGACGTCGATGAGAGTCGGCTCGCCTTTTATAAGTCACATTCTTCTTGTTAATGTGCTTGCGGATCTCTTTATGCAATGTTGTGAATGCAGACATTCTAGGGGTGATGGGTGGACCTGGGCAACCAAAAGTAGACCTATCGTGTAATGATGCAGTGTAGACTTTGGTTAGCCTAGGTGGGCCGGGGCACCCGTAGGTGGCCCTATCATGCAAATTGGTGATAAATATTGGGGGACCCGGACATCCGTAGATGCCTTTGACATGCTTAAGACCCATGATGCATGAAGGTGGACCATGACATCCGAATATGGACCACTCATACTTTCTACTTGACATGGGGGTGATATGAATGAATGGACCCAATATAGTGTTCATGCCAAGGGGTATGGTAAGCCTAGACACATGCATGCTTTTCCCAAAGGTGACTTCCATGTGTATAGGTGTGGGACAACCCTTGAACTCCCATTGGAAAGGATCGAATGGATCTAAGAAGGTGGTCATCATGGGGTGGGGCACAACTTTATTACCTAGGGATATGTGGCCCAAGGTCATGGCTCCCAAGGGGCAACCCGGGTCTAGGATGGGGTGGATTGGGTCAAACATGGTGGGTTGGGATAGGGAAAGGTGGGTGGTGGATAAGGTGGTTGGGTCCCATGGGTTCTTTGACCCCCATTGGAAGGGATCAAAGAGATCATAAAAAGGGTTATCGAAGGGGAGCGGCCCTATGTCCTCAAGATCCTCAAGTGGTGGTGGGTCATCCTCCTCTAATGAGACAATTGGGCCGAAGTTCTTTGTGAGTGGGTCGACCATGAGGGAAGGGCTTGACTTTTCACCCGATATAAGAAGCTCCAAATTGAGGAGAAGGTCGGGCTCCTCGGGTGTGGGGAGGAATAGAAGGAGGTCACTAGTGTAGCATCCAATGGTGCAAACCGAGGTGATCGACCCAACACAAAGGTGTAGGAGGTCAAGGCTCCTAGATTGGTGGGCCATGGGGGTCAACAAGCCGATCAACTCATATTGCCAAGCTAAGGCCTTGAGAAGGTCCTCTAAGGTTTCCACTTGGTAGGATGTTTGGATTATGGTGTGATAGGATGAGAAGGGTATAATGGGAAGGTTTTGCTCTATGGGAGGGAAAACATAGGACATGATGGGGTGAATTGGTCTCTCCTTTAGCCATCTAGCTAGGGGCCCATCTATGATTATAGTGCCTTTTGTGAGGGTTTGTGGTTCTTGAAGATCCAGATTATTTGAAGTGGTGACGGGTTGAGGCTCTTCCTCACCATTGGTGTGAACTCGGGCTTCCTTATGGGCGGGGAGAGGGTCGAGGCTAGCAACTATTCCTATATGAGTGGGTGTGGCCTCCTTTCTCAAGGGAATGGGAAGGTCTTTTGGAGATGGGGTGATGATGGTTGGGGCATGGTGCACCCGGGGTGGTGAGTGAGGTCAAATTTGGGTTGGGAGTGGAAGTAGTGGTGGCCTAGATTGGGGTAGGGTTGGGGTTGGAAGTGGAAGGTGGGTTGGTTCAGTTTGGGTTGATTGGGGGGGGTGTACCCTTTGTAGGGGATGATGGAGGGATAGTGGTGGGGACCAAGGGGAATTGTGGGGTGTGGGTTTGGTGAGGGATTGTGGGTTGGGTGGTGGTGGTCGTCATGGGTCTAGGTGGAGGGATGGACACGGGGTCCAGTTGGGCTTGAATGGTGAGAATAGGATGAGTGGTGGTTCTTATTGGGGAAACTAGGTCGGTTAGGGGTCTCTTCCACTTGGGATCGGCCGGTTGTAGAGGGGGGGAAGTGGGGGCCAATTGAGTTTGGATAGTAAGGTTTGCGGAAGGGGGTTTTGGTTGGAGTGTGGGGACCTTTAGGGGATTTGGTTGAGAGGTGGATGCTTGGTTTATTTGGGTCTTAAGGGAGAGGAGTTGGTTGCGAAGTGTAGTTATGATGGTTGAGAGGTTATTTATTGGTGGTGGTGGGGGTGGAGACCAAAGGTCGGTCTCAAGTTGGCCGGGTGGGGATGGAGGAGTGGTAGTGCTCCTCGGGTTAGGGGTGTTTGAGTAGGAGGGGTGGGAATGTTTGTGGATGTAGATCTTTCTAAGTTCTACCTTCATCTCTTCCCATGAGTGAATAGGTTCTTGGCTTCTAACCCTCCTTAAGCCCTCTATGTGTTCCCACTTACTCTTGGCTTGACCCCGAAGTCGTCCCTTGGCCTTTCGGACTCTCGCGCATCCATATACCCAAGTCTTTTCAAAGTACTTTTCTATGGTAGCCTCCCACCTAAGATAGTCAATAGAATGCGATCCGTCAAAGGTAATATCCCTATCTAGGATGAAGTCCATGGGTGGTGAGTAGGCTAAGTAGGTGGCCATGATGATCGGGGGAATCAATGCAAGGGTCGGATTGATGATGACTCCAATGCAAGCATGCCCTAGGACTTGACTTGATAGAGACAAGTCAATGACTTGCTCTGATACCAATTGATGTGACACAACCTAAGACTTAGGCAAACAAGCACATTCACAATCAAAACGGGCCAATTTGGGCCGCCGCTCTCTCGTCGCTCACCCAAGCCTGGGGTAACTTGGCAATGCCAAGGTGAGGTTGAGGGGTTGGGCCCTTGCTGGTAGAGGGCCAGCAAGGCTAATATGTGATTCTCAATGGGTGTGGATGCCCAATTCAAGGGGGCCGACAAAGTGCCAAAGGCACCGGTTGCAAATCTCCCACGGTGATCACTCAAGACAACGGGGCTTGAGGATCGGGCTCTCACCCACATAACCAGCGGAATTAAGAACTAATATTGAAATACAAGCACTAAATGGAGTGAAGGTTTGAGCACTTACTCGACCGGTTTGAAGAAACCGGTCCCGGTCGGAGACGAGGGCGAGCGGGGAGGCGAGTGGATCCCCACACGCCGCGTCGGGGTAGCTTGACCTGCCCAAACAAGTTACACCACTACACCTCTCGCAGGAGGGGGATCTTGGGGTGGGGGTTAATGAGATTACAAACAATACTACCTCCACGCAGGGAGGGGCCTTCATCCGGCCAAGCGAGGCGGGGAAATTAGAGTAAAGAGGGATGACTATGTGACGGCACCGAATCTGCCTGCTGTCTGCGAACAGGGACAGATAGTCAGTGTTGCTGCTGTAGAACCCGTTCAGGAATTTTACTGGAGGTGAGACCGGAGGGGAAATCTTCGTAGCTGAGAAGGGAATGTCTCAGAATTTCTTTAATTTCTTATGGAGTCGCTACTGGCTGGGATGGAGGTTTGAACAGAGCCTCAGATTCTCGGACCGGCAGCTGCAGACTTCTAACAGCAGATTGCATAGAATGCCCCGGCAGCTCCTGACCTCGGAATCAAGCGTTGTCAGAGTCGTTGAAATCATGGACGAGTCCTCTTCGCATAAAAACTGACGGGGAAGCCAACCGATGTCGGAGAAGACTAGGGGATGCAGAACAATGGCGACTGGTCGGTGCAGACTATGAGTAGCAGATCTGCGTAGTTGAGGGAGAAAAATAAGAACTCTGGATCACGAACGCCGAATGAAGTTCTGTTTCTTGATTCTAGAAGTAGACTGGGCGATGAATAACTTTGAAGAAGAACTCGTGGACTGACCCCTTCGAGGTTCGTCGTGGCAGAGCTTCTAATCTGGATCAGGTCCTCAGCCGAGGCAGTACTGTGCAGTTGTGGGAGAATGGACCTCCTGGACGGCTCGGAGATCGAAAGAAGATGAAACCACTTCTGTTGCGAAGGAGACTGGTAGACACTTCCGACGATGGCTCTTGGGTCTTCAAACTCATCCGGAGGAAGTCGTTGTGGCCGCTGCAAGTTACTGGTTCATCTGCATCCTCTGGACAGCAAACTGCACTTCGAAGTAGCTTCCAATGACCAAGAAAGAAGAAGAGGAAGGGGGTAGATGAGTGTGGGAGTGACCCCTGGTTGTAAGGGGGTCTTGGAGGGGGTGTTCTAAGGTGTGGGAGGTTGAGAATAAGGTCTGGAAGAGGGTCCAATAGGTGGTGGTAGTGGGGGCTGCGAATTTGGTTGGAATGGAGAGAGGGAAAGGATATTCGAAAATAGGTTTAAGGGTGGGGTTAATTTTTTGTCTTGGGAATGGGGGGGTTGTGTTGGGGAAGGGAAGGGGTGCTTGGGGTAGTGGGAAGGGTGCTTGGGAAAGTGGGAGGGGTAGTTGGGGGTTGGATGGTGAGGAGAGGATTGGTGGAGGGGGTCTTGGGAAGGGGTGGAGTATTGATGAGGGTTGTGGGGAATGGGAAGAGGCTTAAATGGGGTAGGTGGGGAGTGGAGGTGGTTGGGAAGGGAGGAGAGAGAAGAAAATTCGAATTTGGGTGTTGAGGAGAGAGAAAGTGGAGTGAAAAAGAGAGATTAAGAGAGGGAAGGGTGGGGAATCTCTCCCCTAGGGTTTCTCACCCAAAAAATAGAATCTCTCCACTAGATAAGAAGTGTAAACTCTCAAAATGGCAAGTTTTTTCATTCATTGATTCATTAAGTTGGAATGGGGGGAATGGGGTCCTATATATAGGAAACCCATATTTCTACAAAAGTCCCTGACAATTGACTCAATGACAAATAACCGATGGGGTAGGGGAGAGCCCTTGGGCCAAGCCCAATGAATTGGGCCCAATAGCTAACTAGACAACCTGATGACACTCAAACTTAGGGAAATGAACACAAGACCTAGGAACATGACTCAAATAAAAGGGAAAATACATCAAATGACTCAAATAAAAATTACATAGGACTCAAAATTAAATGACTAGAACATTCCGGATGCAACCGGGGCGAGGAGACGAGCTGTGAACGTGGGCATGGGAGGTGATGTCCCCATCAGACTTCCTAAGTCCATTGTGTCAGATCGAGATGTGCGGTTCACTAGCTACTTTTGGAAGACCCTTTGGCATTTGTTGGGCACTCAGCTCAAATTCTCCACCGCCTACCATCCCCAGACTGACGGGCAAATCGAGGTGGTTAATAGAAGTTTGGGGAATCTCTTGAGATGTTTGGTTAGGGAACGCGAGAGGGGCTGGGATCTGGTTTTGCCACTTTCCGAGTTTGCATGTAATGACTCAGTCAATAGGTCCACAGGAATGAGTCCTTTTGAGGTTGTCACAAGATATAGACCTAGGAAGCCAGTGGATCTAGTTCCCTTGCCCATGCATGCTAGAGTGTCGCAGTCTATAGACTCGTTTGCCGAGCATGTTAGGGGTTTGCATGATGATATTCGTCACCATATAGAGACCAGCAACGCGCGATATAAAGAGTTGGCTGACGCTCATAAACACCACCGCGAGTTCCAGGAGGGAGATTATGTCATGATCCGGGTCAGACCGGAATGGTTTCCCTCTAGAGCCGTGAAGAAACTACATGTAATATCCATGAGCTTTTGGATCCTTCTTCGTGGGTCCCAGATCTGGTTTTTCGGAGTGTCTAGCCCCGTTGTGTCCAAAATTTCATTTCGGACATCTTTTGTGTTCGGATCTGCGCGATCCGGAATTGTTTCGGAGGCCCGGGAGTGTTCCGCGGCTTTTCCACGCGTGTTTTTCGATTACCGGTGTGTGTTTCGGTAATTCCTTCGGAACCTCGCTGCGGGTGAAACGGGTCGTTCACCTGGGCACGACTGGTACCGTTGCGATCGGTGCGTTTCGAGGATTCCGAAAATGTAATTTTCTATTTTTTTGTATTTTTTGGATTTTCTATAAATACCCCCCCTATTTTCTCTCTCCCCCTCACTCTTCTTCTTGTTCCTTCTTTCCTCCCCATCGTGACCTCTCCCTCTTCCTTTCTTCCTCCCATTCGACCGCGGCGAGCTCCCTTCCGGCTGCAGACGGCGGCGGGGCGACGGCACGACGACGTGGGCGGCGGCGAGGCGATCGTGGGGACGTGCGGTGCTCGTGGGAAGCTTGAAGAACGAGGGTTTTCCAAAGTGATTCCTTGTGTTTGTGGACGTTCCGGCGGAGCATTCGCTCTATTGAGGTAGGGTGAGGTTCCCTAGCTCCCTGCCGTTCATTTCTGTGATTTATAGGCGAGGGGAGGCCGAGAGGGGCGTGATTGAGCGGGTTTGGAGTTTTCCATGATTTGGGGAGAGCTCGCCCGATCTATGGATTTGATGCATGATTTCATGTTTTGGTGGCCTAGAATCATGCTAGGGTCTTCCCCTTTGATTTCCCCCTCTCCGGTGGAGGCATGGGGGCGTGGTCGCAATTTTTGGGCGTTTCCCACCGTTTCGCCGTCGGGTGTGTGTAACGGTCCTTCCAGAGACCGTCACACAGTGTGACGTGCCTGGAAGGGTGCGTCACACGCCCTTTGTCAGCCTTTGGGGGTCAAGGGCTGTGAAGGTCCCCCAATAGACCGCCACAGCTGTGTGACGCGCCTGGGAGGGTGCGTCACAACCCCTGTTAACCAACTGGGGGTGTGACGGCCCCTGATAGACCGTTACAGGCATGCAACGCGCCTGGGGTGGGCCGTCAGAGGCATCCGACCGTTGGTTTGTGACCATTGTTTTGACCGTTGGGGGTCAAGGCATGTGACGCATCAGGTCTGGCACGTCACATCCTTGTAACGGCCCAGGGTGGGCACGTTAGGGCGCCTTTGGGCGGTTGAACCCCCAGGCAGTGTGACGCCCCCTGTGCGGGCCGTCACACCCTGTGACGCACCTGCGTGGGCGCGTCACAATCTGTAACGCGTCTGGGCACGCGCGTTACATCTTGTTTTGCTCTGAGAGTGTGACGGCTTGCGTAGGACCGTCAGGATTCCTGTGACGGTCCCGCCTAGACCGTCACGTGTCTGTGACAGTCCACGGGTGGACCGTCAGGCGCCTGGTTGCCCCGAGAGGGTTGCAACCCCGTTTCTAGTCCGACTGTGGCCACCGTGCGACGGGGCCGGTGCGTGGGGTGGTCCGCGTGCGTCGTCGGATGCGGGCGTCATTTTCCGTGACTTGAGAGTCTACTCCTTTAGTGACCCTCCACTAGTCGTAGCCTACCAGTGCGTGGTGCTGGTCGCACCAGAGAGTGGTGTACGGGCTTACCCTTAGAGGCGGTTTGTGGACCGGTTGCCGTCGGGCCCCACGTCTTGCAGCCAGAGTCCGGCTGAGGGGAAAACCGGTCAGAGGGCCAGACCAGGGACACGCGGTCTGTGTGTGCTCACGTGGTTGGGGGCGGTTGGATCCACATCGACGAGCGTGACCCCAGCTAGTCACTTGTTTGTGGTTCTTGTGCGGTGTTCGTGCCTTTGGTAGGCGCTACCACGTCAGGCAGTTCACCTACGGCGCGGTGTAAGACGTCAGGGGACGCTACCGGCTGTGCTTCTAGTAGGAGGTACTCCTGTCGAGTGCGGAGTGTCAGACTGTCAGTTTCGTGGCTTTGGCCTTCGGGTTTGCCGGGTCGACCGTTGAGTTTCGGTTGTCTCACCGTGGCACGTGTGCCGGTTTACGTGCCGTAGGACCTTTGTTTTGTAGAGTACAGTGCTTTCCTTTCCGAGGTACTCTCCTACCGCTAGCATAGTGGTTTTCCATTTTACGAGGTAGGGTTCGAGTGATCCCTACTAAGTCTTGTTCCCAGACTCATTCCATGCATGTTTTCACCGTGTTTTAGGTGAGGCACCGCCCCAGGGGAGCGCGTTTGGGGCGCAGCGTGGTACGGGTGCCCAAAGGTAGTGCCAGAGGTCAGAGCTGGGGTATGCCCCGTGTAGCTGTACTTTCTTTTCTTGTCTCTGTACTAGTTGTGGACTACTATTATTATTTTATTGTTATTTCATGGACCAGGTGAAATGTTAATTTATTTCCTGCTTAATAATATAAACTGTTTAATTTCTGCAATTACTCATGATACTTGTGTAGTTCCCACACCATCCTTCTATACCCTTTCGAGTCTTCGGGCTCGTGGGTGGCGGTGTGAGTCTCGGGTTATCGGGCCTTCCCGGTAATCGGATTCTCGGGTCGTTATAGCTGGTATCAGAGCGCGGTTGTGGGATTATTCAAGAATTATAAGTAATTGTAGTGGTCCGCCAGTCCACAGCGATGACGTACAGGTGACACTGGCATTGGGCATTGCGCGTTTTCTTGACCTTGCCGTTTTCGTGTTTTCTGCCTTTTGCTTCAGGAGCGAGCATGGCACCAAGGCGGAGCACTCGCCCTCAGCAGGGGCAGTCGGCTGGAGGTCAGGAGATTCAGCAGGGGGTCCAGAGGGACCAGGAGGAGCATAGTCGAGCGCCACCAGTGGCCACCGAGGTAGTGGATACTGCGAGGCTTCCAGGGGTCGAGGATTTCTTCCGTGGCATGTACCAGCTTATGTCTCAGCAGTTCGGCAGAGAGGCTGGTGAGGGCTCGTCAGCTAGGGGTGGGCCAAGCCGAGCAGTGAGGGACTTCTTGCAGTTCTATCCACCTTACTTCAGCGGCCAGCCAGACCCCGATATGGCTCGTGATTGGCTTGATGAGATGGAGCGGGTGTTCAGTTCTGCGAAGAGTGTTACTCAAGACAGAGTGGTGTTGGCCTACAACCAGTTGCAGGGTACGGCTCGGAAGTGGTGGTCCTCCGAGTGGAAGACATCCTTTCAGCTTCGTCCACTTGAGCAGGTCAAGTGGGATGACTTCGTCAGTGCTTTCGAGCGTACGTACTGTCCAGACTACGTTGCTATGTAGCGGATGCGTGAGTTTCTGGAGCTGGTGCAGGGTGACATGTCCGTGTTGCAGTACAGGGCCCGATTTGTCGAGCTGGGTCGGTATGCACCTCACATCATAGAGCATGAGAGGGTGAAGATCGCACAGTTCGTTCAGGGCTTGAGGCTGGAGCTGAGGCACCACCTGATCTCGAATGCTGCCACCAATTTAGAGACAGCGTCTAACGTTGCGGCTTCTTTGGAGATGGATATGCAGAGGACTAGAGGACTGATTACCCTGGGACAGTCTTTGTCAGGTCGCAGCCAGCAGTTGGCTACCCAGTAGCAGGGTTCCTTCCAGCATGCGTCGGGTGGTCTAGGAGCGCCGGCACCGGAAGCGTCAGTGACAGGATCGGTATCCTTCGGTTCGAAGGTCAAGAAGTTCTTCAAGAAGGGGTTCGATAAGAAGAAGCCCAAGGGTCAGGGGCAGGCATCATCGGGCAGTGTACAGCAGCCGGCACCTTTGCAGTGGCAGGGGTCGGTGGGTGGATCACGAGGACCGTGTCCACTATGTAGTGGGTTCTACCCAGGCAGGCAGTGCACGGTGCCGATTATCTATTTTCGGTGTGACCAGCCAGGGCACATGGCGCGTGACTGTCCTCAGAGGCAGCCGCCGCAGCAGCAGCTTCCCCAGCAGCAGCAGCAGTAGGGACAGTATCCGCAGCTACCCAGGTCAGCTAGTGTGGGAGGCAGGCAGAGAGCTCGAGGCCAGATCACGCACATGACCATGGCAGAGGCAGTGGCGTCGCAGCTCGTGAAAGGTACCGTTCAGGTTTTGGGTTACGCGGCTCGGGTTTGTTGAGTTCGATGCAGTATTCAGAGGGGGGGTGAATGAATATAGCCCTTTAAAACTTTCACCCAATTTAAAACTAGAATACTAACAAGACTTTCGCTCAATATAAAATTTCGCCCAAACTAGAACTATGATGCTAACTAGACAGATTTACCAAACCTGAAAGCTAATCAACTATTCAGTTCTACCAGTTAGCAAACACATGGAGTACCCCTATGCATTCATCTAGCGGAAGCACAAATGAACAAATCAAACCACAATGCACAAGGGGTTTTTAGGTGGTTCGGTCCTTCAGACCTACATCCACCCCACACTCAAACCGAGTGTGGCTTCCACTAGCTCACGCTAGAAACAGCAGACTCAGTCTGCAACAAACGCTGCCAAACAGCTTGACCAGGGGAACAACCTCCCCTCTTCCTCCCAACCGGAGGGAACCACTAGTGAGACCAGTCACTAGCAAACCAGAGACACAAGGTCTCTCTTCCTCCAGACCTGGAGGGAACCCCTGGACTTGAATCCACAAGCCCAGAACCGGAGACAAGTCTCCCTTCCTCCAAACCGGAGGGAATCAACAAGTAGCACCCAGCTACTTGCAACCGGAGATAGCAATCTCCCTTCTCCTGAACAAACAGGAGGAACCCACAAGTGACACCAGCCACTTGGAAACCAGAGACACACGGTCTCTCTTCCTCCACACACGGAGGGAACCACCGGACTTGCTACTCACAAGCCCAGAGCCGGAGGAACAAGCCTCCCTTCCTCCAACCCGGAGGGGAACCTAGAGACCCAAGTCTCTCTTCCTCTGAACCCCAGAGGGAAGCACAACCGGAGATAAATCTCCCTTCCTCCAACCCGGAGGGAAACAACCGATGACACCCTGTCAAAGGCAACCAGAGACGCAAGTCTCTCTTCCTCCACACGGGAGGGTACCAACCACAAGTAGCACCCAGCTACTTGCAAACCGAAGACACAAAGTCTCCCTTCTCCTGAACCCACAGGAGGAACCCCGACCTCTCTACAGAGGATCGGAAATACAGTAAATGGATAAAAACAAAAATGAAACTAGCAACAGAAGGCTGAGAAGATAAAAACAAATGCGGCTCTCGCAGGAGCTGGCTGGCCTGGATTTGATCCACGGTCCAGTAGACGAATCTTCAGGTAAGATCTTCTTTCTTCTCCACGAGCTCTCTCGCTCACTCTCTATCTTTCTTTCTCTTTCTTCTGCTCTCCTCTCACTCTCTGCTTCTTCTTCTCTTCACACTCTTCTCGAGCTCTCTACCTCTCTTCTTCTCCTTCTGCTCTTCTTCTTTCTCTTTTCTTCTTCTATCTGGATCGTGGCTCTCTGTATACGCTTTTCTTCTCGCCAACTCGATCACCTTCATCTATGGAAGAATGCTCATATATATAGCAGCAGCAGCATCAGCCACGACGTGTGACCTCCACATTTCCAGCCCTAAGAATTCGGACCACGTGGCAGTCTCTCAGCAGACTTTATTCCAGCCTCGGATCACGTGCCCTCCTTAAGCTTCACGATCAAAGCACCTGTAAAACAGGGTATCGGATAAGTCATCAGTTTAAAGAACAACTCTGTATAGACTTATCAGAAGAACAGCGTTTTTAGAAGAAACCTGGACGAGGTTAGAACGAAACAACACGAGCTAACAAATAGCAACAACACGGAGACAACACGAAGACAGAATAAGGAAACGACACGAGGTACATACGAAGACAAGATAGAAACCAATCATGAAGTATGGTTTCAACAAACGAAAGACACAAGGTCTAGGAAGAACAACACGGGGTGACAGCAGAAACCGACACGAAGTGTTTGCAAACAAAGTAAGACACAAGGTCTACGTAAAGCAACACGAAGTGTGGTTAAAGCGAGAACGGCACGAAGTGAAGTTATAAAACAACACGAGGTAAAAAGAAGAACGACACGAGATACATGGAGACAAAACAGAAACCAACACGAAGTGTGGTTTCAACACAAGAAAGACACAAGGTCTAAGAAGAACAAAAACGACACGAAGACACAGAAACAACAGTAACTGACACGAAGTAAGTACGACACCAAGACGAGGTTGACGCGAAATGAAAACAACACGAAGTGAAAACAACAGTAACCGACACGAAGTACATGAGAGGAAAAACGACACGAAGTCATGAAAACAACAGTAACCGACACAAGGTGAGGTTACTAAAGCGACAACGACACGCGGTGTGGAAAACACGACACGAAGACCTGAGACGGAGAAACGACACGAAGTGTAACAGGAACGACACGAAGTAAAAACAGTGATCGACACGGGTTGAACACAACACGAAGACGAAATACAAAGAGACGACACGAAGTGAAGTTGACACGAAGTGAAAACAACACTAAGTGAAAAACAATAATCGACACGCGGTGAAAACAACACGAAGACGAAGTACAAAGAGACGACACGAAGTGAAGTTGACACGAAGTGAAAACAACACTAAGTGAAAAACAATAATCGACACGCGGTGAAAACAACACGAAGACGTAAACACTAAAACAACACGAAGATGAAGACAAGGGAAACGACACGAAGTCTAACCTCATACAAGCTTTCCTGTCACGCATGGAAATCAACGCGAAGTGTTGTATGCTCATACAACACGAGATCTTTTCGTGTTAGTGCGGGGAAACAACACGAAAACTCAAGTACAGAAACAGCACGAAGATGATGTACAATCTGATGTACAGACATGAAGAACAGTCCAAGGTATAGACTTGCACGAGCAAGCTACAGTGCCAAAGTATAGACTTCACGCTGTACAGACTACATGACATGTGCATGATTGTACTTGACAATGTAAACACTTAGCCTATGCAGACCAATGTACAGATTTTGGCGAAGCAAAAGGCTGTATAGACTTGGAGACCCAAAGCCATTGTATAGACTTTGTCTAAGACAAGGCATGAGCTGACGTTGTATATACTTAGCCAATGCAAACCAGTCCGATGTATAGACTTTAAGGAAATGCATGCTACAGTGCAATGTCTAGACTTGCGATGTGTTCAACAAATGCACACTACAGTCCAATGTATGGACTTGGACGAATGATGCATGTGCAGTGAATAGACTTAGGGCATAAACCCCACGATGCACTGTATTGACTATGCACATAACATAAGTCTAACATACACAATATATCAGTTGTACCAGTCACAGTCATGATGCAATCATCAAGGCACAATGTCATGAAAACACTATATCATTGCTATCATCAAAATACAATATCAATCATCAAAACCACAGCAATGAATGCTTTATGCATCAGTTTAACATGTAACAAGACTGAACATCAAATATGTTAATCTAAACTGAGCAGCAAGATGACTGAACCTTTGATTAACTCACATCAACAACCAATCATCAAAGCCATCATTAAAACCATCATCAAAACCAAAACCACATGCATGGGCACAACAGGGTTTTGTTTGATTCTGGCGCGTCTCATTCGTTTATTTCGGAGGATTTCGCGCTGAGCATTAAGGAGCCGGTGACCCAGTTGCCTTGTGATTTGGCAGTGGAACTGCCTTCGGGTGATTTCATGGTCACCCCGTATTGCTTCGATCAGGTTCTGATTTGGATCGATGGGCGGAGTATGCCAGGCAGGTTGTATGCGCTGCAGCTTCGGGAATACGATGTGATTCTAGGCATGGATTGGCTCGAGACTCATGGTGCGATGGTGGATTGTGGAATAAAGAGGGTCTACTTCTAGCATCCAAGCAAGTGGACCTTCTATTTTCAAGGTATCCGTTCCACCTCTTCTCGATTCCTCATCTCCGCTATTCGAGCTCGTCGATTGCTTGATTCTGGTTGTCAGGATTTTCTCGCATCCGTGGTTGTGACTGAACGGATGGAGCCGAATGTCGAGGACATTCTGGTGGTGTGCGAGTTTCTCGACGTTTTTCTCGAGGAATTGCTTGGGTTACCTCCCCAGCGGGAAATCGATTTTGTGGTCGAGGTTGTGCCAGGTACGGGACCTTTGGCGAATGCTCCCTACCGTATGGCCCCCGCTGAGTTGAGGGAGTTGAGGGCGCAGTTGCAGGAGCTGCTGGCCAAGGGGTACGTTCGTCCTAGCTTTTCCCCTTGGGGTGCGCCCGTGTTGTTTGTGAAGAAGAAGGACGGTAGTCTGCGGCTATGCATTGACTATCGGCAGCTGAATGAAGTGACCATTACGAACAAGTATCCGTTGCCGCGGATTGATGATTTGTTCGACCAGCTTCAGTCTACGCGAGTGTTCTCGTGGATCAATTTGCGGTCCGGTTACTATCAACTGAGAATTCGCGAGTCCGATGTGGAGAAGACTGCATTCAGTACGAGGTACGTGCATTATGAGTTTTTGGTGATGTCGTTCGGGCTCACCAATGCTCCTGTAGCCTTCATGGACTTGATGCAGAGGGTGTTTCATCCGTATTTGGACCAGTTCGTGGTCATATTCGTGGATGACATCCTTGTTTATTCGCGGTCTGCCGAGGAGCACGCGTACCATTTGGGTGTAGTGCTGTAGACGTTGCGCGATCACCAGTTGTATGCGAAGCTCAGCAAGTCCGAGTTCTGGCTCTGCGAGGTGCACTTTCTGGGGCACGTGATTTCTGGTGATGGTATTTCTGTGGACCCCGCCAAGGTTGAGGCAGTAATGCAGTGGCCGAGGTCGGTGATGGAGATCCGGAGTTTCTTGGGGCTTACGGGTTATTATCGTTGGTTTATCCAGGATTTTTCTCGCATTGCGGCCCCGATGACTAGACTCACGCGGAAGGATGTGCCTTTCGTCTGGTCTGAGGAGTGTGAGCAGAGCTTCAAGGAGTTGAAGAGATTGCTCACCTCGGCTCCGGTGTTGGTTTTACCTTCTGGATCGGGAGGTTTTGTGGTGTGTACAGATGCTTCTGGGATCGGATTGGGTGCTGTGTTGATGCAGCATGGTAGAGTGGTGGCTTATGCATCTCGGCAGCTAAAGCCCCATGAGGAGAACTACCCTACCCATGACCTTGAGTTGGCAGCGGTGATCTTCGCGTTGAAGATCTAGAGACACTATTTGTACGGTGAGAAGTTTGAGGTGTTCACTGACCATCAGAGTTTGAGGTATGTGTTCATGCAGAGGGACCTTAACCTCAGGCAGAGGCGTTGGATGGAATTCATGAAAGATTATGACTTCACCTTGTCTTATCAGCCGGGCAGGATGAATGTCATCGCCGATGCCTTGAGTCGGAAAGTCGCGGTCAGTGCCTTGATGTTGAGGAAGTGGAGGCTCTGGGAAAAAGTGCCTGAAGTGTCCTTCAGGCTCAAGATTCCCTAGGAGTCAGAGTTAGCAGTGCTTGCGAGTCTGACAGTCACTCCTGCTATCCGTCGACAGGTGACAGAGGCTCAGCATGCGGACCCTGAGTTGCCCCGGATTTTGGCGATGGCTGATGTGGAGCTCGGCGAGGACGGTGCTGCGAGGTTTCGTGGCAGGCTGTATGTCCCAGCGGAGGAGCAGATTCGTTGTGCGGTGTTGCGCGACGCTCATGGGAGCAGGTACACCATACACCCGGGTGCGACAAAGATGTATCGAAACTTGCGGAGGCAGTTCTGGTGGCCTGGCATGAAGAGAGATGTTGCTGATTTTGTGGCCATGTGCCTGATCTGTCAGCAGGTGAGGGCGGAGCATCAGCGACCAGGAGGTACTCTCTAGCCCTTAGATGTTCCTGCGTGGAAGTGGGACCACGTGACCACGGATTTTGTGGTGGGGTTGCCGAGGACCCCGAGTGGGCAGGACAGTGTTTGGTTGCTGGTGGATAGGCTGACGAAGGTGACTCGGTTGTTACCGGTTAAGGTCAGCTGGAGTGTGTCCAAGTTGGCTCATTTTTATGTGGAGCGGATCGTGCCGTTGCATGGGATTCCCATTTCGATCTTGTCGGATCGGGATCTGCGCTTCACTTCTGAATTTTGGAGGAGTTTCCAGCGAGCTCGTGGCATAGAGTTGGCATTTAGCTCGGCGTATCATCCTCAGTCAGATGGTCAGTTAGAGAGGACCATCCAAACTTTGGAGGACATGCTGAGATCTTGCTGCCTGGAGTGGCAGAGGAGTTGGATTCACCACCTGCCGTTGGTGGAGTTTACCTATAACAACAGCTATCATTCGAGCATCGGCATGGCTCCTTATGAGGCATTGTATGGGCGTCCTTGCCGGACTCCACTTGATTGGTTTGAGGTTGGTGAGCGTGTTTTGACGGGACCCGAGCTGGTGCAGCAATGTGTGGATGTGGTGCACGTGGTTCGTCAGAACATGTTGGCGGCCCAGAGTCGGCAAAAGAGCTATGCTGACCGTAGGAGGTAGCCCCTCGAGTTCACCGTGGGCGATCGTGTGTTCTTGAGAGTTTCTCCGATGAAGGGGGTGATGCGTTTTGGACGGCGTGGGAAGCTGAGTCCCCGCTATGTTGGTCTGTTTCCCATTGTGGAACGCATCGGTGAGGTTGCTTATCGGTTGCGGTTACCCCCTGAGTTGGCGTCGGTGCATGACGTGTTCCACGTCTTGATGCTGTGGAAGTATATGCCCGATGACTCTCATCTGCTCGAGATTTCTGTTTGGCCCGAGGTGACTCCAGATCTCTCTCTCCCAGAGTTCCCGATCCGCGTAGAGGATAGGCGAGAGCAGCGCCTGCGGAACAAGGTCATCCCCTTGGTAAAGGTGGTGTGGCAGTGGCACTTTGGTGGTGAGGCTTCTTGGGAGCGTGAGGACGAGATGCGTCAGCAGTTCCTGTACCTGTTTGAGTGAGTCTTCCTCTTCTTTCCCCTTGGGTTGTTCTCAATTTCGAGGACGAAATTCCTTAAGGGGGGAGGGCTGTAATATCCCAAACCTTTCGGATCCTTCTTCGTGGGTCCCGGATCTGGTTTTTTGGAGTGTCTAGCTCCGTTGTGTCTGAAATTTCATTTTGGACATCTTTCGTGTTTGGATCGGCGTGATCCGGAGTTGTTTCGGAGGCCCGGGAGTGTTCCGCGGCTTTTCCACGCGTGTTTTTCGATTACCGGTGTGTATTTCAGTAATTCCTTCGGAACCTCGCTGCGGGTGAACCGGGTCGTTCACCTGGGCACGAGTTGTACCGTTGCGATCGGTACGTTCCGATGATTTTGGAAACGTAATTTTCTATTTTCTGTATTTTCCAGATTTTCTATAAATATCCCCCCTATTTTCTCTCTCCCCCTCACTCTTCTTCTTCTTCTTTTTCTTCCTTCTTTCCTCCCCACCGTGACCTCTCCCTCTCCCTCTCTTCCTCCCATTCGACCGCGGCGAGCTCCCTTCCGGCTGCAGACGGCGGCGAGGCGACAGCACGGCGACGTGGGCGGCGGCGAGGCGATCGTGGGGACGTGCAGTGCTCCTGGGAAGCTTGAAGAACGAGGGTTTTCCAAAGAGATTCTTTACGTTTGTGGACGTTCCGGCAGAGCATTCGCTCCATTGAGGTAGGGTGACGTTCCCTAGCTCCCCGCCGTTCATTTCTGGGATTTATAGGCCGAGGGGAGGCCGAGAGGGGCGTGATTGAGCGGGTTTGGGATTTTTCATGACTTGGGGAGAGCTCGCCCAATCTATGGATTTGATGCATGATTTCATATTTTGGTGGCCTAGAATCATGATAGGGGTCCCCAGGGGTCTTGCCATTTGATTTCCCCCTCTCTGGTGGAGGCATGGGGGCGTGGTAGGAGTTTTTGGGCGTTTCCTGCCGTTTCTCCATCGGGTGTGTGTAACGGTCCTTCCAGGGACCGTCACACAGTGTGACGTGCCTGGAAGGGTGCGTCAGACGCCCTTTGTCAGCCTTTGGGGGTCAGGGGCTATGACGGGCCCCCGATAGACCGCCACAGCTGTGTGACGCGCCTGGGAGGGTGTGTCACAGCCCTTGTTAACCAGCTGGGGGCTGGGGGTGTGACGGCCCCCGATAGACCGTTACAGGTGTGTAACGCGCCTGGGGTGGGCCGTCAGAGGCATCCGACCGTTGTTTTGACCGTTGGGGGTCAAGGCATGTGACGCACCAGGCCTGGCACGTCACATCCTTGTAACGGCCCGGGGAGGGCACGTCAGGGCGCCTTTGGGCGGTTGAACCCTCAGGCAGTGTGACACCCCCTGTGTGGGCCGTCACACCCTGTGACGCACTTGCGTGGGCACGTCACAGTCCGTAATGCGTCTGGGTTGGCGCGTTACATCCTGTTTTGCTCTGAGAGTGTGACGGCCTGCGTAGGACCGTCAGGATTCCTGTGACGGTCCCGCCTAGACCGTCACGTGTCTGTGACGGTCCAGGGGTGGACCGTCAGGCGCCTGGTTGGCCCAAGAGGGTTGCAACCCCGTTTCTAGTCCGACTGTGGCCACCGTGCGACGGGGCCGGTGCGTGGGGTGGTCCCCGTGCGTCGTCGGATGCGGGTGTTGTTTTCCGTGACTTGAGACTCTACTCCTTCAGTGACCCTCCACTAGTCGTAGCCTACCAGTACGTAGTGCTAGTCGCACCAGGGAGTGGTGTACGAGCTTACCCTTAGAGGCGGTTTGTGGACCGGTTGCCGTCGGGCCCCACGTCTTGCAGCCAGAGTCCGGCTGAGGGGAAAACCGATCAGAGGGCCAGACCAGGGATGCGCGGTCTGTGTGTGCACACGTGGTTGGGGGCGGTTGGATCCACGTCGACGGGCGTGACCCCAGCTAGTCACTTGTTTGAGGTTCTTGTGCGGTGTTCGTGCCTTTGGTAGGCGCTACCACGTTAGACAGTTCACCTGCGGCGCGGTGTAAGACGTCAGGGGACGCTACCGGCTGTGCTTCTAGTGGGAGGTACTCCTGTCTGGTGCGGAGTGTCAGATTGTCAGTTTCATGGCTTAAGCCTTCGGGTTTACCGGGTCGACCGTTGAGTTTCAATTGTCTCACCGTGGCACGTGTGCCGGTTTGCGTGCCGTAGGACCTTTGTTTTATGGAGTACAGGGCTTTCCTTTCCGAGGTACTCTCCTACCGCTAGCGTAGTGGTTTCCCATTTTACGAGGTAGGGTTCGAGTGATCCCTACTGAGTCTTGTTCCGAGACTCATTCCCTACGTGTTTTCACCGTGTTTCAGGTGAGGCGCCGCCCCAGGGGAGCGCGTCTGGGGCGCAGCATGGTACGGGTGCCCATAGGTAGTGCCAGAGGTCAGAGCCGGGGTATGCCCCGTGTAGCTGTACTTTCTTTTCTTGTCTCTGTACTAGTTTTGGACTACTGTTGTTATTTTATTGTTATTTCGTGGACCATGTGAAATTTTAATTTATTTCCTGCTTAATAATATAAACTGTTTAATTTCTGCAATTACTCATGATACTTGTGTAGTTCCCACACCATCCTTCTAACCCTTCCGAGTCTTCGGGCTCGTGGGTGGCGGTGCGAGTCTCGGGTTATCGGGCCTTCCCGGTAATCGGATTCTCGGGTCGTTACACTACAGGCTTATGGCACTGGCCCCTTTAGAGTTTTAAGGCGAGTTAGATCCAATGCATATGTTGTAGACTTGCCGATGACTATGGTATCAGTTTCACATTCAATGTCTCGGACGTAGTCGCATATAGGGACCCGGCAGTGATCCCTAGTGAGTTGTTCGGGCCTTCTCCACCCCTTGTGAGTGAGCCTTCCCCTGAGTGTCCACTTCCAGCCCTATCACCTCAGTAGTGTGAGCGGATAGAGTCTATACTTGATGAGCGGGTGACTACCACTAGGAGTGACGCGTATCACCGCTACTTGGTGCATTGGAGGGGATGACCCGCGTCCGATAATGCATGGATCACTCGGGCAGAGCTGGAGAGGTTAGATCCAAACTTGCTAGAGCGGTACCAGAGCGACAAAGACCCTTACTCGACATGGTCGATTTCTTCCCACCCGGGGAGAATTGGTGAGGACACACGAGCTATTGATCGACATTACAGGACACGTAGTACGGCTCAAGCTATGTAGGCATCACTGTAGCTTTGAGACGGCTTGGAGTCCCAGTTATGTTGCAAGATTTCATCGTTATTGTTATTTTGGATTCCTTTTTGTAGGCCATTTGAAGGCCATTTGGTTAATGGGTCATTAAGAGTCTAGGTTGGGGGAATTGGGTCATTTTGAGTGCATTAGGCCCAAGCTTTCCTTCTCTTTGTATTGGGCTAGGGGCACCCAAGGCCCATCTAGGATTCCAAGGAGGGGAAATGGACCCCTTAGATTTCAAATCTCAAATGGGTTCAAATTCAAACTCCAAGGAGCGAAAATGGAGCCCATAGATTTCAAATCTCAACTGGGTTCAAATTCAAACTCCAAGGAGGGAAAATGGAGCTCATAGATTTCAAATTTCAAATGGATTCAAATTCAAACTCTAAGGAGGGAAGATGGAACCTAAACTTTATATATTATCATGTATTCCCCCCTTGAGGGATTTTAATGAATGAATGAATGAAGAGAAGAATCCTATTTTTTTGTGAGAAGCAAGAGAAGGCTGCCCCATCTCCCTCCTCCTCTTTCTCTAGGGTGTGATGCCCTAGCCCCTCCCCTCACTTTCCCTGCTCCTCCAACTACTGGGAGGCGACCTCCCAATCTTCTCCTCAAGCCAGGAGTCCGTGGATCAATGTCTTGCTGCAAGCGCGGAGAAGAAAGCCTTGCTGTACTGCGCCCCTTCCCTGGATGTCTGCTTGCAGGATTTAGCCCGGAAGATCAGGTTGGCACCCTCCTTTCCCGTCCTCATACCCCATTGACCTCTTCATAGATTTTCTTCCTCCTCCTGTCACCCATATCCCCACAAAATCCCACGCCCTAACTCTTCCTGTGCACAAAGTTCCCTTCATAGATCTCAAGCCCCACGCAGACTGCACCTGGGTGTCTGCCTGCGGGACAGAGCCACAAAGGCTGAATTTTTACGCCCCCTTCCCGTCCTCTGATCACCTCCATGTCTTCTAGACATTTCTTCACCCATATGTCCTCCATATCCAGTTAACTTTTAGTGCCCTAACTCGACCTGTAGAAGAAACTCCCTTCATAGCTCTTTTCCCTGCGCAGACTACCCCTGTGAAAGCCTGTAGCAACAGAGCCGAATCCCTTCCAAAGGGACCTCCATAAAAATGTCTCCAAACGCTCTGAAATTTAGAGCATTACTTATTCACACCCTAAACCATACCACCTAATTTTTATACGTTTTTATGAGCCCCATTTCCCTGCTTACCACGCCCATACTTCCTACCCTCAGTTCTGACTGCATTGGACTGCAGAACTGAGCCGGGACAGTTTCCACCTCCCACGCCCAGAACCTCCACTTTACGCCACCCCGCCACTGCTACTTAATCATCCCACGACCATCACCTATCCACCAGAGAAAACCCTGCCCCATTTGCCTCCAGGAAGCCCCAGTTCCAGCCCTATCTTCCACCTCTTGTCCTACTTCCAGCAGACAGACCAGATCGCTCCGGGTCTGCTACGAAATTCACCACGACTTCCTCGGAGCTTAGCTACGGCCGATACTCCACGGGCGTCTCTGGGATGTCCCCAAGCATAAGGTTGCGTTCCAGCCCTCTACTTCCTGCTATTTGCCTGTACCAGCGCTGCCTGGGCAGCAATCTGCCCACTGCTCGAGATCAATCCAGAGGTCTACATCAGCGCCCTCGGCCTCCACCTTCCTCCGGAGTGGCCATCCTCTGTTGCTGCCGCCTCCAGGGATCGTTGCCTCATCCTTGGCACCCGGGACCAGCCTTCCTTGTTGCTGCATCCAGACCGGTCCGTGACCGCAGTTCAGTCCGCTCGAGTCGCAGCGGTACGCAGACAGCGAGCTTCACTGACTCGGGGCACGTCAACCCACGTCACACACTCCCGGACTTCCGTTGTAGCCTTTTACCTCCCTGCGAGGAGTGGGTGTGTTTGATCTGTACTTATTTAAGCTTTTGTATCGGGTGACTATGTGATTTGGCCGTGAGTCTTCCCCATGCCCCGAGCGTGGAGGTGCCGCTTCACTTTCTCCTTGAGTTAGCTTGCTTAGCTGGTATATTCTCTTGATGCCGCTGCTAGTGATAATATAAGTTCCAAGCTCGCATATTTATTTATATCACTGCTGTGGTGAGAGAGTGTGACTGTCATGTGACTCGTCCGAGTCACGAGTGTGGATTGGCCTACCCTAGACTCACAGGTTTCTCAACCATGCAGATCGACGCGCTTCCCTCTTTGGGGCGCTTGCGAGCTTATGGTTGCTTGTTTCGTTGGCATAGTTCCCACTTGAGAATCGTAGGTGTCGAGTCGAAGCTATTGGACCTATCATCGTTGCTGGTTATAGTTGTTGTTTAGTCCCGACATCAGGTAGAGTGTTAGCTTGCATAGCGTTCTGCATCAGTCAGCTAGTACGCCTCAAGCAAGCAATATAATCAGAGCGCAAGATAATCGCACCAGAGTAATTGCACAAGTATTTCCTCAAACTTCAACTTTATTTCATAAGAAGAATAATCACAAGTACATAAGACCGTTTCCTTTGACATCTGACATCACATGACTCAAAAAAAATAGAAAATTATAACTTGACTTGACTAGACACAAAATGACTAAGGCTTCTCTCATTTCATCGACTTTCATTCGCTCTCGGATCCATCACTTGAGTAGTCTAAATCCGACCCGCTAGAATTTTTTGAAAAATATTGAAAAAGTAGGGAACGAGCACACTTGCCCAGTAGGTATCTTCATATCAACATGAAGGCAGTATTTAAATGATTAATGTCTTAGCTCTAGATCTTAGGTAAAAATAAGAACGCGATAAATAAGCGATATAAACCAAGATAACCAAGAATATAGAATCATGAAATCACTGAGCAAGTAGACGTGAGCAAGTGTAGACCATAAGCAAGTAAGATTAATCATATATAAACAAATTTGACCTTTCATGAACAAGAATGTCCGAACAAGAATCTAGAAAGTACTTTACATAACCTTGTAAAGACTATGTACTATAAAGTCATTAACAAGCATGTAATTTCTATAACGAGCCTCGTGAATTTCACTCATTTATAAGAGAAAGTACTCCCAGTGCAATGCGACGCCAGTATCATCGTACCCCATGGTTTATAGCACATTTCTGACCATCGGCCGTGGGGGCTAGGATGGAGCCCTTGGACACAATCCGTGCCCGGTCTTGTATCTTCAAGTTATAAATCCAGCTATTTCCACGAGATATAATAATAATTTCGGCCAATAACTCAACTCCAAATAATAAGTTTCAAAACCAAATAACCAAGGTATAGAATGTACCAAACTGACAAGAGATATCAAAGAAGAATTAAAAGAATATTATACCCTGGCGACATTCCGGTAGCATAATGGTACATTCATTAAGTTTCATATCTTAATATTGACTTATTAAACATGTGTTGAGACTCTAGAAAATCCGAAGACCATCTAATAACTCAAGAAAACCAACCCAAAGGTCAAACCTCGGGTTAGATAGGTTCAGAGATAAAGCGGTCGTTTACTGGACCGTTTCATGCAGAAAGCGGTCAGAGTCTAGACCGTTTCATAATTAAAGTCGATGCATGAAAAAGAAGTGTCGACGAAGGAAAACCTTTTGGAGCTTTAGTGGTCTAGTGAATGGCCGCTTGGTATCTTTCAGCGGTCCTCCATAGGGCCGCTAAGGTCCAGAACACATCAAACACCGGTAAAGTGTTTTCTAGACAATTGGTTTTGATGGTACAACCAGCTCGGCATCCTAGTGGGAATATCAGACTCGCGGAGTCTTACGGAGGCCTTGAAACATAATCCCCTAGTCCGATAGAAGGAATATCCAGCGGAGAGGTTCATAAGTCAAAGAATGTGCACTTATAGTGCAAAGTGTATCTAATGGTCACATACCGGAGTACATGCCATGTACTTATGAAAATGACTCATAGATAAGAAGAGACCATAGTAAACAACGATCAAAACTAGACAAGTCCATGAAAATTAAATTCATTAATACAAGAGTATAAGTTTTGGTATGAAATTAGCTTAACTTAAATTAATTTCCATGTGTATGTGAAACCTGCAATCTACTAGAATCAACCACCCATATAGCCAAATTCATAGATGTAGCACTTAAAACAGGAATAAAACCTAATTATCTAGGCTTATCTTAAGACAAATAAGGCTCCTCTGCATTATGCTTCGGGTTAACATAATTACAGAATTCAGAAAAATAAAAGTGGTCAACTAAGGAGCGTTTACGGGAGTCTAGCGGTCTATCGAGGGGCCGCTTAGCTATCTCTGGCGGTCACATATAGATCAGTTCTGTCTGTATGACAGAAAACTGAAAAAGAGAAAAATAAACACTAATCTAGGGCATGTTATGCATGGAAATCAAAGAGAATCTAGTGTAAAACATAATAGAACGAGAATAGGTCAAGAATATGCATGGGTTTATGTGTAATGAACAAGAGATTTTCTTTTTAACTCAATTAGGGCTAAGATTCATGCATGGAGATTACACTAGAGGCACAATCCCAATAAAACATAAAATTCTCTATATATAGTACATGAAAATGACTAAAATCATAGGGCTTTTATTCCTAACATTAAGTTTAAGTCGTTCATGAGATAACCTACCTCTAGTCAGGGCTTTAAGCTTCGAATTGAGAGCTGGAACTTGACCCTAATTTCTGCTCGTCCTGAACCGAACCTTCAAATTCCCTCCCCTCTATCTCCTGATTCTCTTGACCTAAAGACGTGAAAATTGGAGGGTAGATAGAAGACATAAAGGGTAACAAAAAGTTCTAAATACTCTATTGCTAAATACCTCGTTTAGGGTTTTTAATTTGTAGATCAATCTTGCCCGGTCGCACAAGTTCCTAGGTTTCTTATACTGAACCAGCGATTTTGGAAGCCTCTATCCTCTTGTAAGCTCGATCGCCTAGCATCAAATTTTGAGGAGAGTTAGACCTTACTATAATGAATGAAATATTCTAAAGAACTTACCCCAAATAATACTTCCTTACCTTAGTTCCACGCGAGCCAAAAGTAAGGGTCGCACAAGTGAAACTCAGTGTCTATTTATAGGGTTAGCTAGGGTTTTGTGGATTTGAACAACCTTAGAGTCCTAATTAGGGTTCCAATTCGATCCTCAAGCATTCTAGACTCATCCAGCTAGTAGATAGCATCAATCCCAAGTGGTTAGGCTTGAAGAAAACCCAGATTTCAACGATGCTAAACCATTCGTGATCAAACTCTTGGTAGCGGTCCAGTTGGGACCGTTTCTTGCGCTTTGCGGTCGCCCGATAGACCGTTTTCAACATTGGGCGCCGAAATTTGAATTGGTTCAAACTCTTAATTATTATTATCTTCTATTTAGTGTATTTATCCTTAAGCTTCTAGAATATGGGCCAGATCTTGTGGGTTTACTAAACGGGCCTATTCCTCTTTAATTAATATAGGGCTTTAATAAAATTTAATGAACCATAATTCATTTAATAGCCCATTTAGTCTATTTAAATGCATAATAATTATATTTTAATTCTACAAAATTCTAAAAAAATTCTCGGGTGTTACACCATCCCCCACTTAAAAAGAATTTGGTCCCCAAATTCAATACATGGATTTATGGAGAGTGTACTTACAGCTGACTAGGTCAGGAAATCTCTTGCGCATAGCTTCTTCCGTCTCCCATGTTACTTCATGTGGACATAATTTGGTCCATTGGACTTTGACCATGGGAATGATTTTATTCCGAAGTTGTCGTACTTCCCGTTCAACTATCCTGATTGGCTTTTGCTCATACGTCAGATCCTTTCGAAGCTCTAGGTTGTCATGCGTTATGACATGAAAGGGATCAGAGACGTACTTTTTGAGCATTGAAACATGAAATACATCATGAACTCCAACTAATTGAGGGGGCAAAGCTATTCGATATGCTACTTCACCAACCCCTTCGAGAATTTCAAATGGACGAATGAATCTTGGAGTGAGCTTGCCTTTGATACCGAACCTTCGAATACCTCGACCTGGAGAAACCTTAAGGAATACATGGTCCCCTACTTGGAATTCCAGGTCGCGCCTTCTGTTATCAGCATAGGATTTCTGCCTGTCTTGAGCCATCTAGAGTCTCTCTCGAATCAGCTTTATCTTCTCGATGGTATCCCTGATGATGTCGGGATCGAGAAATTACCTTTCTCCTACTTCATTCCAGCATATGGGTGAACGGCAGCTTCTTCCATATAGTGCCTCAAATGGTACCATTTGTATACTAGCTTGGTAGCTATTGTTGTATGCGAATTTCACTAGAGACAAGTGGGCATGCCAACTCCCTCCAAAATCAATAGCACATGCCCTGAGCATATCTTCCACTACCTGATTTTTCCTTTTAGTTTTTCGATCAATTTGTGGATGGAATGCGGTGCTAAAGTTGAGTCGGGTCCCTAATGAATGTTGTAGACCTTTCCAGAACTGTGATGTGAACCGAGGGTCTTGGTCAGATATAATGGTGACGGGGACACCATGCAGCTTGACAATTTCCCTCATGTATAACACTGCTAATACATCTACAGACCATCGACTTTTGATTGGTAAGAAATGTGCAGATTTAGTCAATCGGCCTATAATCACCCATATGCCATCATGTCCACCTCTTGTCTTAGGTAATCCCATGATGAAATCCATCCCTATACTTTTCCATTTCCACTTGGGAATATCTAAGGGATGTAGTTTACCGGTGGACTTTAAATGTTCTGCTTTTACTTGCTGACAAGTGAGACAGTGAGATACATAGTCCGCTACTTCTCTTTTCATGTTGAGCCACCAGAAGTTTCTTTTTAAGTCTTGGTACATCTTGGTAGCTCCAGGGTGAATAGCATACCTTGATTTGTGAGCTTCCTCCATGATCAACTTCTTAGTATCTACATGATTCGGCACACAGATTCGATCCTAAACAATAGTCTTCCATCATTTGAAATAGAGAATTCTGACCTTTAATCAATATTAGCCTTGATCTCCATCAATGTGGGGTCATTTTCTTATAATTTGACTAGATCTTTAATCAATGTATGTTGTGACCTTATATTAGCAAGTATACATCCTTCCTCTTCCTTATCAACCTCCAAGTTCAAACGAGCAAAATCTTCGATAAGACATGTCGTACCTTTCCTGAGACTAGCCAGAGTTTCCATAGGTCTTCTGCAAAGAGCGTCAGCTACAGCATTTGCCTTGTCTGGATGATATTGGATAGTAAAGTCGAAGTCTTTGAGATACTCCAACCATCTGCGTTGTCTCATGTTTAGTTCCCTTTGGGTGAAAAGGTATTTCAGACTTTTGTGATATCAAAATATAGTGAATTTCTCCCCATAAAGGTAGTGTCACCAAATTTTCAAGGCGAATATAACCGCAGCTAGTTCCAGATCATGCACAGGGTAGTTCTCTTCATGACGTTTCAATGCCTTGATGAATAGCAAATCACATTTTTATTCTGCATAAGAACGCATCCCAGGCCAATGCCAGATGCATCGATATAGACTTCAAAGCCACCGCCTTCTATAGGCAGTGCTAATATAGGGGCTGAAGTAAGATGATCTTTAAGAGTTAGGAAACTTTCTTCACAATCCTTTGACCATATAAAAGGGTTCTCCTTTCTTGTCAGTCTAGTCAAAGGGACGGCAATTTTTGAAAAATCTTTAATGAATCACCTATAATAACCAGGCAGACCCATAAAACTTCTAACTTTGGACACGGTCGTCGGCCGGCTCCAATTCTTAACAGCTTCTACCTTAGAAGGATCAACAACGATACCTTTCTTTGAAATGATATGGCCAAGGAAAGAAACTTCCTTTAGCCAGAACTCGCACTTGCTAAACTTTGCGAAGAGTTGATGATGTCTTAATGTTTGCAAGGCTATTCTTAAGTGCCCTTCATGTTCCTCTTTAGTCTTGGAGTATATCAGAATATCATCAATGAAGATGACCACAAATTGGTCGAGATAAGGCCTGAAGACATTATTAGTTGCATAAATATTGTCGGGGCATTGGTTAACCCGAACGGCATTACCATGAATTCATAGTGTTCATATCTGCTCCGAAAAGTAGTCTTGTATATGTCTTCATTTTTGATCCTGAGCTGATGATAACCCAACCTGAGGTCTATCTTGGGGAAATATTCTGCTCCCGAAATTTGATCAAAGAGCTCATCGATACACGGCAACGGATACTTGTTCTTGATAGTAAGTTGATTTAGTCTCTGGTAGTGGATGCATAGCCTGAGAGATCCATCCTTCTTTTTTACAAATAAAACTGGCGCACCCCAAGGGGATGTGCTAGGTCGAATGAAGCCCTTGTCTAATAACTCCTGAAGTTGCTTCTTTAATTCTTTGAGTTCTGTAGGGGACATTCTGTAGGGAGCTATTGAAACAAGTGCTGCTCCAGGAACGAGTTCAATGGAGAAGTTTACTTCCCTTTCGGGTGGTAAACCGGGTAAATCCGATGGGAACACATTGAGAAACTCATTTACAATGGGAATATCCTTTTAGATGATCTCCTTGGACTCGGTAATGATTACGGAGGCAAGAAAAGCTTCACATCCTTGCGAAATGAGTTTGCAAGCGTGAAGAGATGAAATAATGGTAGGATGCTTCCTATATTTGATACCAAGGAAGGAGAATCTTGGAAGACCTGGTTTTCGAAAAGAGATTATCCTATTGCGGCAATTTATATAGGCGTCATGGTCTACAAGCCAATCTACACCAAAGATAGCCTCGTAGCCCTCCATATCAAGGCATACGAGATTTGCGGGAAGATTATGACCTTCTACAACTACCTCACTATCGGGATAGCAAGTTGTAAGTTTAGTTCCAGGACCTAAGGGTGTAGTAATAGCTAGGTCCGAAGGTAAAGGAACTGATGAAACTGGCAAGGTTTTTGCAAAAGTAGTAGATATAAAGGAATGAGAAGCACAAGTATCAAACAACACGAACGTAGGATGGGAATAGATTTGAATAGTACCTTCCATTAACCCATCATCCTTGGGCGCTTCTTCATCATCTAGAACAGTGTTAAGACGAGCCTGTTGCTTTCGTCCACCGTTGGAAGACTGGTCTTTCATAAGAGGGCAATCTGGAATGCGGTGCTCCCGACTGCCACATCGCAAACATGCGCCTAGGCGTTTCCAGCATTCCTCGATCGAGTGGCCGAACTTTTCACAGAACGAGCAAGCCGCCATGACTGGGTTTTCTTCATCCTTCGCCTTTTTGTTCTTGTGGTAACTGCTACCACCTCCGTTCTGAGATCTCTTCTTACTATCACGGGATTTATAAGGTTCCGTGATGCTAAATCTTTCTTTCTTCCCACGCCGATCCGTCCGTCGGCTAGACTCATCTCCCTTGCTTTTGAGTTTCTCGACCTTCTCCAAGGTCCTTTCATAAAAATGAGCTCGATGGACCATTTCTGCATAGGTCTGAATATTTTGCGAACCCAGTTGTTGAATGAAGATGGGCCTTAACCCATCCAGAAAATGATTGGCCTTCAGAAGATCAGTGCTCACTAAATGCTGAGCATAAGGTGCTAGGGGAGAAAATTGGAGCTCATACTTCGCTACGGACATCATGCCTTGCCTTAAGGAGGCAAATTCCACCGCCTTCCTCTCTTTAACATGCTCCGAGAAGTATTTAGCTCGGAATAGTGTGAGAAATCCTTCCCAAGTGTGTGGTGCATCTTGAGACGGTGCAGGAATAGATTTCCACCATGTCCGCGCGTCTTTGTTAAGTTAAAATGTGGCAAGACGAACCTTTTCTTGGTCGGCACATTGCATGACCTTGAATATATGGTTCATTTCATCGATCCAGTTCTCAGCTTCATCTGGATTGGAGGAACCATAAAATCGCGGAGGGTTTAGACTCCGAAAGTTACGGTGCAGATCACCAGCCCCTACCCTTGCGCCTGCTTGGGCCATAGTTTGCAAAGCCTTGGTTATACCTGCAATGGTTTGTTGCATTCCGTTCTAATCAACACGGTGAGCCATTGTAAGAATGAGGTACCTGAGAAGAGGAAATAAATTTGTCAACTCCTATGGAATTAGTGGGGTAAATTCTAGAGATAATTTCAAATTACTATCTCTTCCCGGGCTCTACCCAATTTCTCTAAAAGGTTGGGTATTTTTTTCCTTGTTTCATAGGCATGGGTCCTTAAACCTTGGACTTAACCTATGACAAGACAACTTTCCTAGGACTAAGTAAGTTCTAAGACCTAGGCTTTGATACCACTTTAACTGTCACGCCCTGAGCTTTTAATACAGCGAAAGGAATCTCGGGAACGTGGACAATCGGCTAGTACGCCTCAAGCGAGCAATATAATCAGAGCGCAAGACAATCACACCAGAGTAATTGCACAAGTATTTCCTCAAACTTCAACTTTATTTCATAAGAAGAATAATCACAAGTACATAAGACCGTTTCCTTTGTCATCTGACATCACATGACTCAAAAAAAATAGAAAATTACAACTTGACTTGACTAGACACAAAATGACTAAGGCTTCTCTCATTTCATCGACTTTCATTCGCTCTCGGATCCATCACGAGTATTCTGAATCTGACCAACTAGAATTTCCTGAAAAAGATTGAAAGTAGGGAATGAGCACACTTGCCTAGTAGGTATCTTCGCATCAACATGAAGGTAGTATTTAAATGATTAATATCTTAGCTTTAGATCTTAAGGTAAAAATAAGAACGCGATAAACAAGCGATATAAACCACGATACCCAAGAATATAGAATCATGAAATAATTGAGCAAATAGACGTGAGCAAGTGTAGACCATAAACAAGCAAGATCAATCATGTAGAAACAAATTTGGCCTTTCATGAATAAGAATGTACGAGCAAGAATCTAGAAAGTACTTTACACAACCTTGTAAAGGCTATGTACTAGAAAGTCATTAATAAGCATGTAATTTCCATAACGAGCCTCTTGAATTTCACTCATTTATAAGAGAAAGTACTCCCAGTGCAATGCAACGCCAGTATCATCGTACCCCATGGTTTATAGCATGTTTCCGACCATCGGCCGTGGGGGCTAGCATGGAGCCCTTGGACACAATCTGTGCCCGGTCTTACATCTTTAAGTTATAAATCCAGCTACTTCCACGAGATATCACAATAATTTCGGCCAATAACTCAATTCCAAATAATAAGTTTCATAACCAAATCACCAAGGTATACAACGTACCAAACTGACATGAGATATCAAAGAAGAATTAAAAGAATATTATACCACGGCGGCATTCCAGCAGCATAACGATACATTCATTAAGTTTCATATCTTAATATTGACTTATTAAACATGTGTTGAGACTCCAGAAAATCCGAAGACCATCTAAGAACTCAAGAAAACCAACCCCAAAGGTCAAACCTCAGGTTACGTAGGTTCAGAGATAAAGTGGTCATTTACTGGACTGTTTTATGCAGAAAGCTCTCAGAGTCTAGACCGTTTCATAATTAGAGTCGACGCATGAAAAAGAAGTGTCGATGCAGGAAAACCTTTTGGAGCTTTAGCGGTCAAGTGAATGGCCGCTTGGTATCTTTTAGCGGTCCTCCATAGGGCCGCTAAGGTCCAGAACACATCAAACACCGGTAAAGTACTTTCTAGACAATTAGTTTTGATGGTACAACTAGCTCAACGTCCTAGTGGGAATCCCAGGCTCGCGGAGTCTTACGGAGGCCTTGAAACATAATCCCCTAGTCCGATAGAAGGAATATCTGGTGGAGAGGTTCATAAGTCCAAGAATGTGTACTTATAGTGCAAAGTGTATCTAATGGTCACATACCGGAGTACATGCCATGTACTTATAAAAATGACTCATAGATAAGAAGAGACCATAGTAAACAACGATCAAAACTAGACAAGTCCATGAAAATTAAATTCATTAATACAAGAGTATAAGTTTTGGTATGAAATTAGCTTAACTTAAAATAATTTCCATACGTATGTGAAACCTGCAATCTACTAGAATCAACCACCCATATTGCCAAATTCACAGATGTAGCACCTAAAATAGGAATATAACCTAATTATCTAGGCTTATATTAAGATAAATAAGGCTCCTCTGTTAGGATCTGTGTAATGGTGCGACACGGATTTAGAGGGGGGTGAATGAATCCCTCTCTAAAAACCTAGACCAATTTAAAACTTAAACCTAAGCAAATTGATCTGGACAACCTAAACTGAAGCAGAATTCAATTCATTTAGGTGAATGTATTAAAACTGTGCCTAGCATGCATCTAGCTATGAATAATCTAAAAATCAAACCACGAAGTACACAGAGGATTTTTAGGTGGTTCAACGTCCACCCCTCCAGACCTACGTCCACCCCACACTCAAACCAGAGTGTGGATTCTTGCTGCCTAACAGCTTGTACTACTACGCTTCACAGCTTGCGTCCGCTGAGCCTCACAGCTTGCTTACAACCCGCTGAGTATCACAGCTTGCTGCCCGAGGTATCCACCTCGCCCGCTGAGCATTACAGCTTGGCTCTGCTGACTCACAGCTTGATAGAAGAGAAAGAAAATGAAAACAAAGATATAGAAGGTTCAGTAACAAAAGGCTGACAATTAATGCAAACCAGATTGCTCACGTAGGAGCAATATGTCATGGATCTGATCAATGGACACAGTAGATAACAGATCTTCAGTCTTTGCTACGGATGCTTCTCCAGATCTTTCTTCCTCTCAAACTCCTCTTGTCTTCTATTCTCTATTTGTCTGCTCTGTCTCACTCTTTTCCGCTATTGACTTTGATCAGCCTCACTCTCTCGATCCCAATCTTTTATCTCTGATCGTTTATCTCAATTTTCAATCCTGCAATTTTTGATTCTTATTTTCTCTCTTCGAGTCTTCGTCCTATTTATATGCCGCAAGTGAAGGGCGCGTGGAAACCTTATTTCCCACCCAACTTTCATCCAGATCTGATTTTGCCAAGGCCACATGACAACATCTGAGCTTGAAGGATTTTCACGTGTCACGAGCTTCACTTTCTCTCAACCTCGGATCACGTGCCCTCTTTATGGTCCACGAACACTCGTCTTGTCAACGTGTAAGACTTTTAGTCAGCATATAACAATCAGACAGATAAAGTAGCTGCACAGACTTAATAGAGCTTTAGAACAAAGATGCACAGACTTAAATTGACTATGTGCAATGGCTGCACAGACCTTTATGAACCAGATGCATAGCATGCACAAACTTCACTTAATGCACAACAGGCAAATGCACATACTTCACTTTGTGCAAACTAACACTTGCACAGACCTAGCTATATGCAAGACAAGCAAGTGCACAGGCCTCATGTAGCATAAACTAACGGATGCACCAACCTGTCGACATGTGCAACTGAAAACGTGCACTGACTTTAGTGTAGCTAAAGCGAGATGTACACCGACTCAGTTGCGTGAAATACACATATGCACTGACTTCGCTTTCACTCGCACAGGATGTGCACCGACTATCTGTGCAATCGTTACATGGGATGCATCGACTTCAGTGCTGCATGATCCTATATGCACTGACCTTATATTTCCGTAAGCAGACATATGCACAGACCTATTGAATTCACAAGATATAGAGTGCACCGACCTTATTCTCGCCAAAGGCACATAACCAGTGATATGCACCGACGTTGAATAGGCGGAATGGCCTGAGTGCCTAGACATGGATTATGCACTTAACAAAAGCTACACCGACCTGACGTGCCATGATCTATCATGCACAGACCTTATGCACTAACTACCCAATACATGCACCGACTTGCTTCAAGCAACAAAGCAGAGTTGCACTGACTTTATTAAGGCACAACAAGAAGTGCACAAACGTTGTATGCAAAATGAACCTATATGCACCGACTACAATGCTATTGACACATAGTATGCACCGACCTAAACTAAGTGTGCTACAGCGTATTGCATCGACTTGAAACATGAGCGAGCTAAGCATTGAGGAGTGCACCGACTTCAACATGTGCAAAACAAACATTGCACCAACCTTATTATATGCAAAACGAACAACTTGTGTTGAAATACACGGACATTCAATAGATTTGATTGAAGTGTCTATTCGTTTCATTCTTAGCATGATTCATAGAGTGTCTTATCAAAACCAGAGTTCCAACAATCTCTCCCTTTTTGATGATGACAATACTATGAGTCATGTATGATTAAACAAGTCAATGAATTGACTAACTAAGTTAATCAATTATGAGTATTCAAACAAGTATGAGCAAGAGTTGTTGATATCATTCACAAGAGTTTTGTCTGACATGCACATCAAGAATGCCATTTGCAGCACTATGCATGAAGTATGAACAACTACATATGCAGACTAACATTTCTGTGTACAAGAAGAAAATTCAAACTGAGTTTTGATTAAGTCTCTTTTTACATAGACAAATATATTCAGAACATTTTTACAGAATATCAGCATATCAGAATTAGCATCATCATTTTTTTCCCAAAGCATAAACTGTCATCAGAAGCATCATCATCGATCTATCATCTATGACCACTAGAAATTCTCCCCCTTTGTCATTATCAAAAAGAATCTGATAAACTCTTAGAAATTAGTGACCATAAGGACCCCTGTAGCCTCCCCAGTCCCTAGGTGGTGCAGAGCTAGAACTCCCCCTTGGATATGGAGTTCTTTCACTTGTAAAGCCTGGGGCAGCAATCCTGTCCATTACTGAAGCCTGAAGTTCTTTAATGGATTTTGACAAATCATCAAACCTGTGATGTACCATACTCTCCAATCTGTCCACTAGGGAGGAGTTGGAGTCTTACTTGGTGATAACATGTTTGAGGTTGTCTGATAGGCTGTCGACTTGTGTCTTGACTGTATCAAATTTTCGGTTGAGCTCCTGCTGACTTTCAGTGATAGTGTTCACTTTACTCTTCATCTTTGCAAATTCTATCTTGAGATCAAAAGTGTGATCAAGAACTTTAGTGAGCTTGCTGAATGATGTAGCTTGGGTATCTTGCATGCTACTCACCATTTCACCAACCCTGTTGCATACTCCCATAAGAGATTCCAAAAGTTCTCATAATGCTTCATCAGTCCTTTGTTTATCAGACATAAACTGTATCCATTGAGTTTTCACAGTGTTTTCCAGATGTTGCATCCTAGCATTCAATCTGTTAATATGAAAGTTTGTGAACAGGAATTGTGCATTCATCAAGTCATTCTAATTCATCACCATGTTTGTCAAATTTGTCAGCATTTCAGCAATGTTGGGCTCAGAGCTTGATCTAGGTGAACTGAATGAAGAAGCACTAGAATCTGGAAATTCAGTATGATATGCAGGTTGCTCTTCAGGTGATAGTGGGGGTGGTATACCAAGGCCAACCATTCCCCCCAGAAGGGGTCCATATGAAGGAGCAGGGGCAAGAGACATTCTTAGATAGACTCGATATAGAGGAGCTGGTCCCATAATATACTCCTATGTATCTTCCTCAACATCCCCTAGAGCTTCATGTGGAGCTTCTTCATCAGTCTCTTGAGCTCCTTGTGATTCTTCTTCATCCTGAACTTCTTCTTCTCTTTGTTGTTCATCCTCCTGTTCATCAACAACTAAATCAACAATTTCTTCCAAAACTTTGTCAGCTACTTCTTTCATGATCTCGGTAACCATTTCAGCCAAAAATTCTTCATCTAAGGCAATTTCTTCTTCCCTTTCAGAATCATACATTTGTTCATATGTGGAAGGATCTTCATTTTCACATGTCTCTTCTACATAAATCTCTTCCATTTCATCCTCTTTTTCAGCTTCTTCACTTTGTTGTTCTTCCTGAACATCTTCTTTCCTCTCCTCTTCCTGAAGATTTTCGGTTCTTTCCTCTTCCACACCTTGTGATTCTGCTTGTTGTTCAGCAACTTCTCTTGGCTGTTCTTCCTCTTGTTTTTTCTGATCTATTTGCTATTCCTGCTCAGGTTGCACTCCAAATCTGTTAAACAACTCATTGATATTCTGATCTAATTGATGCCGGATTTTCTCATCAGATAATCCCAGCTCATGGACTTCTTGTTTTAATTATAGGTCTTTGAGTTGTTTCTCAACAGGCTCCTCAGCTGCTTCTTTTTCAATTTCTCTTAAGATTTCTTCTTGCTGCTCAGCAATTTGTTCCTCGGCTTGTTCCACTACTAGAGGCCAATCCTCCCCCTGACTAAGTGCTTTCTTTTCAGCTTGTTCTTTCACTTTACTTGAAGTGGTAGGTTCCAATTTCATGTATTTGGATATAAAATCCATATTGTAAATATTCACTTTGGGTATATCCATTGAACTCTCATTGTCTAGAGGAATACCTACTTTCTTAAAAACAATTGTCAAGTGGGCTGCATATGGTACGTTTCTCCTTGACTCCTTGCAGGTTTTCATAATCTGAATGATTACTTCTGGTAAACAAATCTTGATATTCTTCAGCAAACAGTACAAAATAAATCTATGTGAGTCTGTTAATCTCCCTCTCCCTCCAACTTGTGGAGTTATCATGGTGGTGATAATGTGGTGCAGTAGTCTCTTGAGAGGGGAGAATTTGTTTGCATTGAACCAACCTAGTTTTGTTTGGTTCTTGTCACTAGGATTGCTAGGCTCATCAGTAATAGTGGAGTATGCATCGTGAAGATTATACCTAAATTCTTGTTCAATTTCTCCATCTTCAGATATTCCAAAAGCTCTGTGAAGGAGATGCCTGTAAAGTTCAATCCTAATGCCTTTGACATTTCTCAGCAATACTGACTTATCAAGATCATATCTCAAATTGTTGTAAAATTCTGCAACGAGTCTAGGATAATAAATTCTATGTCTGCCCAAAAATTTCTTCCATTTTTGAAATTTGAAAATCTCTACCAATTCAGGAATTTTCGAAATCATTTTACTGTCATGAAACTCCACATATCTCGAGAACACTATTTTCCCAGTTTCCAGAATACTTTCGGCTTGACTAGAAGGCTTAGCAGAAATACCTCTCTCTTCAGATTCTTTAATGACTTTCTGTTTTCCTTTTCTTTTCTTCTTTTCCGGAGCCTCTTCACTTCTTTCTGACTTGATTTCCACTGGTTGCATCATCTCCATTGCCTTTCTTTTACCTTTGACTGACTCCTTCTGAACAGATTCAGAAGTAACTCCCTTTGCATGTGCCTCTTTTGATCTCCGTGTATAGTGTTAAATCACACCAATCTTCTTGGCTTGAGGAGTCGTAGGCTGCTGCTCTTCCATGACCTTCCTCTTCCCCTTGCTCTTTGCCACCGGAGAAGACATGATGGAAGACGATGATGGAGTAGAGGACGATGTCTAACAGGAAAAAAATGGAGAATGAAGTAGAGGGAATGTGGAGAGGCGGGTAAAAGAAACGCAAAGAAGTGAGACCAGAGAGATACCCTCACGGCTGGGAGTCGTGAGTGCGGGAAGGTCTCGACTTGAATGGAGGGTATGAAAGACACATTAGGGTTGAGTAATATAAAGAAATATTGTTGTCTTTACCCGATAAACATATCGTACCCAGACTACCCCTCACTTATATATAAAATGCCTTTCTTAACCTTTTTAATGGTCTTCAACGTATCAAGCTTATATCTTATTACTTTATCCTTCAAAAATTAATCTTTTAATGCACAGTCAATGGAGATAAAACTTTCTAATCAAAGTGCTATGCTCAGTGAAAAAATCATTAATCTTACTCATTATTTTCATTAGATAAAACTGGTTTCAAACTCTGTCTTATATTGAATTTAGCCCATTTTTCAGCTTCTGAAGTAGAACCGAAGGTCAACCATAACAACTGATTTTTCTTTTCCTTTTCTTGTTGGAGCATTCTGGTATGATTGACATTTTTACTCAAGGAGACATGTTTATCAGAGACCAGAATCCCTGGTTACTCAACACAGTCTACCTTTATGCCTTCTTTTTACAAATAGAGATACTAATTGTATCATGACATGACCTCTAAATTTTATTGATCTAGATGGTTAGTTTCTCAACAATTTTGTCATTGCTCTGCCATTTTATTTGATGGCGTATTCCCTGGTCTAACTACAGATTAGTTTGAAGACATGGTTTATCAACATTATAAGATAGGCTCTTTTACCAGATTATCCTATTACTTACAATTTTCAGATTTGTGATTTTTCAGCTGAGCACTTCCAATTATTAGAATGTTTTTCAGACCATTGAAGGTGCATTCATGAATGATTTTGAACAATTAACCATAGGATATAAACTTTATAAGCAAAAGATCATTTAATTATAAAGTTCAGCAATTTCATATAAGGATTGGGGTGGTCCTAGTAACCAATAATGAGTGATTAGTAAAGATAACATGATTCAAGATATTACTCCCCCTAACTGGCAACGGTTGAGGATATGTGACCAAGTTCAGATGAACGAAAAGAAGATATGGGCAGATCACAATGAAAGAGGGTAGGAGAATAGAATGCCCGGCAACATAAGAACAAGAGTACACCTTAGGATGGGATTGCAAGCAGCCTCAGACTATATCTTTCTTGACCTTCAACTGACCAATGGCCTTCAGAAAATTCTAACACCACTCAATTTTTCTAATGAGACCAAACTCATGAATTAGCAACTCTCACTCTACAATATAATCAACAGCACAGACCAGATTCATAGTGTTCAGCTCAAGTACCCATGACTCAATATATCTGACAAATTCAGCTCAGCTCCCCCTTACTGTGTGTAGAGATCCCAACCAATCATCACTTTGATTTTCTTACAGTACATAGAAATGTATATTCTAGATGCAAATGTTTATTTCTAAATGCAAGGATATGCAATGCATCAATAATGACTAATCATGAAGGAAAACTTAGAATAACAAATCTCATGTGGAATTTGTATGTAGTAGGTAGATAGCATGAATTACTTAGGGGAATATATATATCATCAGATAACATGAAGATTCATACCAGTCTCATGCAAAATTTCCACAGAAACTTTTATTTGGACAGTCACATCATTAAAATAGAAACATTAAATCACTAACCTTGTGCGTCCCATTTTATTCAACTTCAATTTCATCTTCATTCTACAGGGGCACACACCTGCATCCAAAGAATTAGTTGAAAACCCTTGGAGCCCAAGGATTCTTGGGTCCAGTATGATTGTTCCAGCCACTTACCCAATAGCATTGAGTAACAGTGTGGCCTAATTTTCCACAATGATAACATATAGGAGATTTATGCATGACAACAGAATTGTGAGTTCTCCTAGATGCAAAGTTTTTCATGGGGACAAAATTATTTGCATTATTTTTCACCAACCAGCAATCAAATTTATTATGATCAAGTTTTCCACAATTAAAACACCTAACCTTGTGAAATTCAAATTTTCAAGCATGATTATATACATGACTGTTTTGAACATGATTTTCCTTTTTCATCAAATTACAGTCATACATGTAATGACCTCTTCTCCCACAATAGAAGCATGCATCAGAAATGTTCTTAACAGACTTCTTCATAAATTTATTTTTGACTATTTTCTTTTGATTGCATGCATCTAAATTATCTTTTCTCAACACCATACAATCATCCATCACATGCCCCATTTTCCCACAATAGTGACATGTTACTCTTTTATTGTGAACGTTCACTGTTTGGACAGATTTAACATTTGCATGCGAATGTGAATGTGTGTGTGAATCATTAGCAACATGCACATGAGAAGCAGGAATAGATTTGGACTCATTTGAGTTAGCATTCTTTTTCTATTTTTGAACCTTTTTCAGATTTTTAGTTAGATTTTCTATTTTCTTAGCAGTGAATTGAAAAACAGATGAACTAGAAGGCTTTTCCTATTCAGCACCTTTTACAAAAATAGTAGAATTCCTTTTCAAATCAGTCTTCTTATTAACAGGATTAAAACCCAAGCCTTCCTTTTGAAAATTCACATTTAACCCAAGCAATTTATTCAAATTATCTTTTCCCTTAACAAACTTTGACAGGGAATTCTTTAGGTCTTCAATTTCAGCTTGCAAAGAAACAATGTCATCATCACAGGAAATAACTTGGTTACGCAAACCATCATTCAGACTTTTCAGAGTCTCATTGTCCTGCATTATCTTCAAATTATCATTTGCTTCTTTTCTTTCAACACACATTTTCCTGTTTCCATTTCTAACCATTTCTTTGACATAACAGTGTTCAAGACCATCAACTTTTTATTTTGTTCCTTCAGCTAGCTATTTTCTTCCAAAATTCTTTCTTCATATTCATCAGCTTCCTTTTTCTTTTCCAGTCATAAGTCATTTTCTTCTTTTAAGGACTTGATTAAATTCTTTTGCATGTTATCGTCTGAATCAAGATCTTCAATCAACTACTTTAAGAAGGCACATTCTTTGCAAGAGTTTTCGGCTTCAATTAATGTGTTTCTAATATTCTCATTTTCAGATTTCAAAATATTCAACTCAACTTTTCATTTGTTCATGTCAGATTTTAAATTTTCATTTTCTGCCTTCAGACGAGTGACTTCATGAATCATTTCTTTTCTCAACTTTCTCTTTTCAGAATTGACTCTATCATATTTAATCAATAAATGCTCATTTATGGCAACTAAATCATCATAACTGATATTCCATGTCTCAGAGTTTACCTGAGAGGATGAGTCCTCGGACTGATCTCTGGCCATGAAGCACATTTCCTTATCTCTACACGATCTTTCTAATATCCTGTTGATGATTTCCATTGCGCTCCTACAGTCATTAACACATTGAAAACAATTAGAGTCTGTTGCCCTTTTGGTAAGATCTAGGGCCTTTTAATTTTCTTCAGATTTTAGTCTGTCTGAGGATCTCCATTGAGATTTGTCCTCTGAAACTTCATATGGACTGTGAGCTATGAGAACCCATAAATCAGAATTCAGATGTATCACATAGTCTCTGAAACGATCGTACCTGCCATAGAAATCCGAACCAATGTATACAAGAATTTTAGCCATAAGAACAAGACAAAACAGATCAGATCAAAAACAATGCTAACAGACAGATCCAATCAGATCGCACCGAAACCAAACCAAGGAACAGATCTGCAGGTCATTGGACCTTTTGTCCGAACACCTGCTCTGATACCAATTGTTAGGATCTGTGTAATGGTGCGACACGGATTCAGAGGGGGGTGAATGAATCCCTCTCTAAAAACCTAGACCAATTTAAAACTTAAACCTAAGCAAATTGATCTGGACAACCTAAACTGAAGCAGAATTCAATTCATTTAGGCGAATGTATTAAAACATTGCCTAGCATGCATCTAGCGATAAACAATTTGAAAATCAAACCACAAAGTACATAGAGGATTTTTAGGTGGTTCGGTTCTCCAGACCTACGTCCACCCCACACTCAAACCAGAGTGTGGATTCCTACTGCCTAACAGTATGAACTGTTGCGCATCACAGCTTGCGTCTGCTGAGCCTCACAGCTTGCTTACAACCCGCTGAGCATCACAGCTTGCTGCCCGAGGTATCCACCTCGCCCGCTGAGCATTACAGCTTGGCTCTGCTGACTCACAGCTTGATAGAAGAGAAAGAAAATGACAATAAAGATATAGAAGATTCAGCAACAAAAGGCTGATAATTAATGCAAACCAGATTGCTCACGCAGGAGTAATATGTTCTGGATCTGATCAATGAACATAGTAGATAGCAGATCTTCAGTCTCTGCTACGGATTCTTCTCCAGATCTTTCTTCCTCTCAAACTCCTCTTGTCTTCTATTCTCTATCTGTCTTCTCTCTCTCACTCTTTTTCTCTATTGACTTTGATCAGCCTCACTCTCTCGATCCCAATCTTTTATCTCTAATCGTTGATCTCAATTTTCAATCCTGTAATTTTTTATTCTTATTTTCTCTCTTCGAGTCTTCGTCCTATTTATATGCCGCAAGTGAAGGGCGCGTGGAAACCTTATTTCCCGCCCAACTTTCATCCAGATCTAATTCTGCCAAGGCCACATGGCAGCATCTGAGATTGAAGGCTTTTCACGTGTCACGAGCTTCACTTTCTCTCAACCTCGGATCACGTGCCCACTTTATGGTCCACGAACACTCGTCCTGTCAACGTGTAAGACGTTTAGTCAGCTTATAACAATCAAACAGATAAAGTAGCTGCACAGACTTAATAGAGCTTTAGAACAAAGATGCACATGCTTAAATTGACTATGTGCAATGGATGCACAGACCTTTATGAACCAGATGCGTAGCATGCACAAACTTCACTTAATGCACAACAGGCAAATGCACAGACTTCACTTTGTGCAGAATAACACTTGCACAGACCTAGCTATATGCAAGACAAGCAAGTGCACATACCTCTTGTGACATAAACTAACGGATGCACCAACCTGTCGACATGTTCAAATGAAAACGTGCACTAACCTCAGTGTAGCTAAGGCGAGATGTACACTGACTTAGTTGCGTGAAATACACATATGCACTGACTTCGCTTTCACTCGCATAGGATGTGCACCGACTATCTGTGCAATCGTTACATGGGATGCATCGACTTGAGTGCTGCACGATCCTATATGCACCGACCTTATATTTTCGTAAGCAGACATATGCACAGACCTATTGAATTCACAAGATATAGAGTGCACCGACCTTATTCTCGCCAAAGGCACATAACCAGTGATATGCACCGACGTTGAATAGGCGGAATGGCCTGAGTGCCTAGACATGGATTATGCACTTAACAAAAGCTACACCGACCTGACGTGCCATGATCTATCATGCACAGACCTTATGCACTAACTACCCAATACATGCACCGACTTGCTTCAAGCAACAAAGCAGAGTTGCACTGACTCTATTAAGGCACAACAAGAAGTGCACAAACGTTGTATGCAAAATGAACCTATATGCACCGACTACAATGCTATTGACACATAGTATGCACCGACCTAAACTAAGTGCGCTACAGCGTATAGCATCGACTTGAAACATGAGCGAGCTAAGCATTGAGGAGTGCACCGACTTCAACATGTGCAAAACAAACATTGCACCAACCTTATTATATGCAGAATGAACAACTTGTGTTGAAATACAAGGACATTCAATTGATTTGATTGAAGTGTCTGTTCATTTCATTCTTAGCATGATTCATAGAGTGTCATTATCAAAACCAGAGTTGCAACATCCTCTGCATTATGCTTATGGTTAACATAATTACAGAATTCAAAAAAATAAAAGCAGTCTACTAAGGACTATTTACGGGAGTCTAGCGGTCTATCGAGGGGCCGCTTAGCTATCTCTGGCGGTCACATATAGACCGTTTCTGTCTGTATGACAGAAAATCGAAAAAGAGCAAAATAAACACTAATCTAGGGCATGTTATGCATGGATAGAATGAGAATGGGTCTAGAATATGCATGGGTTTGTGTGTAATGAACAAGAGATTTTCTTTTTAACTCAATTAGGGCTAAGATTCATGCATGGAGATTACACTAGAGGCACAATCCCAATAAAACATAAAATTCTATATGTACAGTACATGAAAACGATTGAAATCAGAGGGCTTTTATTCCTAACATTAAGTTTAATACGTTCATCAGATAACCTACCTCTAGTCAGGGCTTTAAGCTTCGAATTGAGGGCTGGAACTTGACCCTAGTTTCTGCTCGTCCGGAACCGAACCTTCAAGTTCCCTCCCCTCTATCTCCTGATTCTCTTTACCTAAAGACGTGAAAATTAGAGGGTAGATAGAAGACATAAAGGGTAACAAAAAGTTCTAAATACTCAACTACTAAATACCTTGTTTAGGGTTTTTAATTTGCAGATCAATCTGGCCTGGTCGCACAAGTTCCTGGGTCTCTTGTACTGAACCAGTGATTTTGGATGCCTCTATCCCCTTGTAGGCTCGATCTCCTAGGATGAAATTTTGAGGAGAGTTAGACCTTACTATAATGAACGAAATATTCTATAGAACTTACCACAAATAATGCTTCCTTAGCTTAGTTCCACGCGAGCCAAAAGTAAGGGTCGCACAAGTGAAACTTGGTGTCTATTTATAGGGTTTGCTAGGGTTTTGTAGATTTGAACGACCTTAGAGTCCTAAATAGGGTTCCAATTCGATCCTCAAGCATTCTAGACTCATCCAACTAGCAGATAGCATCGATCCCTAGTGGTTAGGCTTGAAGAAAACCCAGATTTCCATGATTCTAAACCATTCGCGATTGGACTCTTGATAGGGGTCCAGTTGGGACCATTTCTTGTGCTTTGCGGTCAACCGATAGACCGTGTTCAACATTGGGCGCCAGAATTTGAATTGGTTCAAACTCTTCATTATTATTATCTTCTATTTAGTGTATTTTTCCTCAAGCTTCTAGAATATGGGCTAGATCTTGTGGGTTTACTAAATGGGCCTATTCTTCTTTAATTAGTATAGGGATTTACTAAAATTTAATTAACCACAATTCATTTAATAGCCCATTTAGTCTATTCAAATGCATAATAATTGCGTTTTAATTCTAAAAATTTTCAAAAAAATTCTCGGGTGTTATAGCTGCGATTTCCAAAATCAGTGAAAGCTTCTTAAAGAAGAAAAAAAAGAGAGAATCATCATGAGAATAAGAGAAAACTGAGAGCAGCCAGCCCATCCGATCTGGAGATCACTTCAATTCGAAGCTACATCATCCTTATTTCTTCCGATCGGATTTCTTAGTCTTTGCTTCTTCTATTTACTTGTTCTTCATTTTGAAGTTGTTTTTGCTCCCTCTGAGTAATATCAGAGGAAGGGAGAGTGTCTCCGAAGTCCCCTCTATAGGTTCATAGGAAGAGAGATCTCTGACCTCTGGTTGTGTGAATTGCAGGGAGCAAGTCACCAGGTTCCCTCTGAGGTGGAAGAGGAAGGGAAGTTGATCCTCCGGGTTCCTTCTGGTGCTCCAGAAGAAGTGAGGAAATTGTTACTCGGGGAAAAGCTATGGTATAACCATTGTTGCAGACTAAGTTAGCTTCTTGAATTGCTTCTTGTGAAGAATCCTCGCTCTAGTGAGTGAGGGGTGGATGTAGATTGCGAGTAGAAATCGAACCACCTAAAAAGCTCCTCTGTCCTTCATGTGGTTTGTTTTGTTTTGGCATTGAGCTCTTGCTGCTTCGACTAATCGTTATATCAAAAGGCACAACTGGAAGGATAGGTCAAACCTATCTAAAATGTTGTCCCTTGCGTGAGGAGATCTTTGATCAAACCTTCGACTAGTATTGATGACAGTCGCTCCTAGCATGCTTGACTGCTGAGTGAGTTGCTTTTGTTGTCGAGTTTCTTGCTTACACACGCTAAGTTCATTGCATTCCTTCTGCGCTCTAGCTTGCTGTTCATTTGCGTGATTCAGTGTTAGCATCAGAGTTGGCCTTGATATTGGCGCATATGTTCTTATTGCTGTTAAGCCTTTACTTGCTCGTTTTGGGGGGCAGATATATTCATGCCCCTCCTTCTATATCCGTCATTCTAGCTAATCAACGCATTAATCAACGGCCAGAAGATTACCGCAAATTCAAGAATTAGCGACCTTCTGCACGATCGTTCATTAATAAGCGGTCACTATGTTAGTCGCTATTTTCATATGAAATAGCAAGTAACCGATCTACGTAAAGAACTTAAAATAGAGATCATGGGAACGATATATTAAGCAGGAATCATGGCTTATATGCATGCAACACATAGTACTATGATCGTATGCTATAGTTATTGAGAAAACCTACCTCATTGGGTGTTAACACGAAGACGAACGGAGAGGAACGGGGAAGAAGAATGCAACTGCAACAGCTGCAACTGCAGCAGCTGCAGGAAGAAGAAGATACGAGAGGAAGAGGAAACAATGCTCTCTTTTTCACGCACGGGAAGTAGAGGAAGAAGACGTCCACTGCAGCAATAGGAAGAAGAGGAAGTAGAGGCCGCAAGACGACGATCAGCAGTAGCAACAACAACTTCTACCAATCGATCATGGGTTTTATTTATAGAACTTAAACTCTAGCTTCCTAATGGGATTTAAACTCCCACGTAAGAATCCTAATAAGTTCAAACCTTCCCGTGGTAGTCCCTCTATTGCTATATTCACAGTCATTTTCCTGGTTAGACTCAAAACCCTAGCTTACCCATGCAAGGTTCGAACGTGATGAAGCTTTGTGTAACCCAGCAAACCCATTATATGTAGATATTTATATACGTATCCCTAAACCCTACCGTAAGGCCCATTTGGTTAAGCCTACTCATAAAATGTATGAGTTGGGCCATACTCTTATGTGGTTTTGGGTTATTTGACTAAGGCTTTTTAAATGGCTTTTTTCTATTGGGTCGGGTTTAAACAAAAGGGTTGTTGATATATATATATATATCTTTTCCTAGCCCATATGGCCCATTTGGCCCTTCAAAGGGTTTGAGTTATTGGCTAAGGCCCTTGTTTATACAAGATTTTTTGTAAAAAGGCTTGGGCTTTTGTTTCATTGGGTTTTATTCTTTTAATTTATTTCCAATATCTTAAACATTATACATAAATATATGTATATCTTATTCGGGGTACTACAGCCTTGGTAGGGGCACCGTTCTTTAGAGGCGGTTGGTTGTGACAAGCCACCTTCAAATGCACGCCCTGCTCAAGGGAAGTTCTTAATGAGAAGGGAGGAATGACCACTCCTAGTCAGTAGTTTGAGCATGTCTTTGGGTGTTGCAGATTGCTATTATCAAAATAAAAAAATTAGATATTTCTAAAAAAAATCAGATATTTTAAAATTTTATAAAAAATCAAAAAATGTCAAAAATAAAAATATGTGTCTTTTGTTTCATCTCATGATTATTTCTCGAGCACATATATAATATGTTTGTTAAGTGTGCAGGTTGCAGGTATTCAAGCTTCCTTGCTCTTTCTCGTTTGCTTTGCCTCATATTCACATTCTTTTGATATATTCATCTCTTCAATCTTATCTCTTGATCTGCCTGAAGCTCATGTCCTTCTCAGCCTTTGCTTACTTCATTTTGCTTTATCATATCTTCATGAGATGACTTTACCTCACAATTATGAACTTTGCGGTTCGGCTTCGTCTCATCTTGTGCTTTGATTGAAGAGTGTACTTGTTGTATCTTTTGTCTCCCGTGGTTGTCATCCCACGTGTTGTCTTGACGTCTCCCGTGTTGTCGTCCCACGTGGTATTTTGCCCCGCTGTGTTCTTGTCCCACCACGTGTGTTGCCCCACCATGTCCTTGTCCCACCGCGTGTGCCATCCCATTGTGTTGTTGTCTTGTCCCACCATTCTACGCTTGTTATTTGTTCTCGTGATATTTTCCCTATGTTGTTATGTTATGTTATGTTTCGTTCATCTTCGTATTGTTATGTTTCATGCATCTTTTCTATGTTATTGTTTGTTCATTTGATAGTTATGTTATGTTTCATTCACGTTCATCTTTGTTATATTAAGATTAGTTCATCGTGCTTGTTTATTATGTTGTGGTTGTCTTATGAAAATCCATAAAAATCAAAAAAATCAAAAATCAAAAAATGCCATTTTGCTTGACAGGTAAATCAGGTATTGTTGGGTCCCGTAGTGCAGGAACACAGATCTAGAGGGGGGTGAATAGATCTTATTACTAAAAATTATGTCCAATTAAAAACACAACTAGCACATAGCGGAATATACAAGATTGAGTAATTTAATCTAAATAGGTTTACACTAGATTCACTCAATCTCACCGAGCTCACACGATTGCACAAACAGATAGGATAGAGAACACATAATCACAATAATCAAACCACAAAGACACAGGGATTTTTAAGGTGGTTCGGGACCACGACGGGCTCCCTACGTCCACCCCTCACCAAACCAGTGAGGCTTCACTACATGCTACAAAATGTAGCAACACGGGGACGAACCCCAACACACACACGTTGCTTTCGCAGCAAACCACACACACGAGGCCTTGCCTCAACCTGCTACCACAGCACCACACACACACACACTACTAGGGAACACACCCCGAACAAATTCCTTACACGGAGTCACAACTCTGTCCACACACACGTAGGACAATGCCTACACAACCATACGGGAGTAAACTCCCAACCACACACGGGGAACACACCCCAAGTTCTGCCCAACCACACACGCGGATATACTCCGCACAAAATGATGCACACACGACAACACACACACTCGGAGAACCCTTTCTCCGAACACCCACACAAAGTATTCTCACAAATGTTTATGAAAATAGATATATGATATGACCTCCAAGCAAACTCTATATATGAAAACTAGAAAGATGCATTAAGTGTCAGGCTCCCCCTTCTTCAACAAAACCTGATTCTCCTTGGCTCGTTGACGGATGATCATGATTTAGACATTATCTTCTTCCTCTCCTCTAGTCGCTCCACTTTTCCTTCGAATGCTAGCTTCAATCAAACCTTCATTCATCATAAAAGTGATTATCCTCATAAACTCCTCTCCTCTTGACCTTGTGGCTGCACTCATTCTTCTTCTTCTATTTTCTTCTTCACCTGAAAGAACACATGAGCAATAGGATTGTTGTATCATAAAATTGCAGCTCATATATATATATACATGCAAGAGAGTGAACAAAGAACATATAAACAAGTTCAAGGAGATGATGTTTATAGCCAAGATCTAGAACAAAACTAAGAGCAACTGGAGAAACAAAGGCAAATGGATTTTTCAGTGGATAGAGCTCCCCCTTTTTGTTTCATCGAATAGGCTTAAGCTTTTCTGCAGGATGAAGAACGTTCTTGAAAGAAGATTATCAATTCTTGGATGAACAAGGCTTATATCTTGATTTTCCACGCAGCTTCCCGTAGATGGTTGCATGGAGACTTGAAACCTCCTTCTTCCCTTCACATACAACCTTAGAACAACGTGGAAGAAGCCATGGAGCTGCTACCTGCGACCTGCACTCACTAGGGTTAGCAAACACACCCAAAAATCAGATCTCACCTCTCTCCTTAGGGTTTGTGACCCAAAGAGAAGTATATAAGTGTATGGGATGGTCAAGAGATAGCCCTTGGACAAGATCCACAAGTCATGGAGTGATTTGTGAAAGTTGGACTCGGATTGGAAGACTTTTGGAGCAAGAAAACGGTGGTCAACAATGGCAGCTGGAAGTTTGAACTGAAGGGGTCGACCCTTGGGGTCGACCCTCGGGCAAACAGAAGCCAAACAGAACAATTTTTGTGTTCTGTTTTACAGGGGTCGACCCTCGCGTTCCCAGAAACCAAACAGAACCAACAAATGGTTCTGGGTTACAGGGGTCGACCCCAGGGGTCGACCCTTTCAGGTAGATTACACCAAATAGGTTCTGTTTTGATTCTGTTTGAACAGAACCTGAGAGGGTCGACCCCTTCTAGTTTGGGCCTGAAAAATCACTAAAAACACCATCAAATCAATGGGAAATAATTGATTAAATATTACCATAACCCCATGGAGATCAACCATGATTTTTCATCCTAAAACATGATAAAGCAAGAGGTTAGATCAAGATCAAAATATATGGGTCATTCATTAACATATGAAGCTAGTTTTGAGACCGAGACCCAAATGACATGAAGTATGATTATGAAATCATTAGCATGAGGCATATAAGAATCCCCATGAAAGATCTATATGAAAGCACTAGAGATCCCAATTTTCCAACTCAAGATTATAAGAGTATCACCATGGATTCTAATATAAATTTGTACCATTGCATGATGAACAATTTTGGAATCAAGGCATGCAAAACAATATTGAGTCATATTCTATTTGATCAATCTCCAAGCACATCAAACCACACATCATTCCCTTGGGGGCAAGCAATGATATTTGCATCTTAATCATTACCAAAGTACACATGCATGACATGAGGCTCAAAATGACATTCATCCAAGTGTATTTTTCACAGAGGCTTTCTCATTAAATACAAAGTAATCTCACCAAGTGTAGAGACAATGTACATGTAATGTTTGTGCTAGCCTCAAAGCACGTATGAGCCTTATAGTATCACAATGCATCCACATGATGATATCCCAATAGAAATAGTTTGTACTCATCGCCACAACCATTTCAAACTTCATAGTGAGAGGATAATGAGTTCTAGCACATGAAGACATGAATAAGCATTCACGCATAAGGCCAAGCATTCACTCATTTTGTAATCATCAAAATCACATACACAACAATCTCCCCCATTTTGATGATGACAAAATATTATGATATAATACTCTCTCCCCCTTTGACATAATTAGAAATGGGGAGCCGGACGGGGAATCCCGAATGGCAAGAACCTATGGACACTGGGATCATGAAGAGAACCAATATGCATAATATGCATGAAGTAATTGCAAAACAGTTTGATACCAATTGTTGAAATATAAATGTGGACATTGGAAATGTAAATGTGGACAATATAGTCATGTAGAATGCCAGATGATAAAATGATATGACAATGCTCACAAGTTGTAGCAATTGGAAATTGTGGATGGTAGGAACAAGAATGAGCAAGCAAACAAGCACTCATACACCCATAGTAAGGTAGTGACTTATGCAAGTCCTGATGACTTAAGCAGATAAGATCACATGCAAAGCTCCACCTTTGACATTGACATATTAGATGAATGACTTTGATTTTCAAGTTTTTGATTTTTTATTTTCTTGTGAAATGCATGAAATATGATGTATGAGAATGATGAGACATGAAATGCATACAATGTAATCAAGCAGATGTCTATAGATACATGCAACAAAACTCCTTCACAAGAAGTGATACTAATTGATTTACAGTGAGGGGATAGGTGTAGGAAAAGTGCAAGTGAGTCATTAAGTTCAGAATACTCATGATTACACCTAGAGGATTGTGCAGATAAATAGGAGAAGACGTACAGCAGGTCAAGCAGTTAATCAAATTTTCAAAATACATATTAAATCAAATTACCATGTGCAAGTGAGTAACATGAGAATGAAGTTTAGCCATATGGATAACCAGATTTTCAATTAAACACAATAGTAACGGCACATACTACATTTCAATCTAGAGAACAGCGTATTGGAGGCTTCGCTCTACCTCATCAAATTATCATCAGTAATTTTCACACTGACAATCTAAATTTTTCTAAGAAGGATCAGGTTCAAATAATTTCTTTTTACGCGAGAAGACACATGGAGCTCATGCCAGAATCCCCGGTTACTCAGAATACTGAACCTTGTCACCTCATTTGAACAGAGATACTTTAGTCAACACTTTTCAGAAATGAACCACATCACGTCTCAGGTGACATGTGCCCAGTTTACTCAGTGAGACTTAGCATTGCTCTGCCTTTCATATCAACCATTTTTTGTATGTGGAGGTAGGCAGCTTTTTCCTCAACTATCTCTTATCATCCATGCAGCAAGTTGAATTACTTTAGAGTGTTGAAATGAAATTCCTATATCCTTATGAACAACACTCAATTTCACATTCAATTGCATGAAGTGTATGAATTTGATTTAACATGTATGGAGAAAATTTAACTTAGAACAGGATAGTGTAGCTCCCCCTATGTAAATGCAATAAGCATGAAATGCTCCCCCTTAGAGTTTTACATGAAGCACACTTGTTAAGACTCAGATGCAACATTATTTATCAATGAAGTATATGGTCTTATAAGTTTCAAGGAAGGGGTTGAATAGCATATAATAACATGCAAGCATACGATGAAGATATGCATATGCAATGCAAAATGAAAAGTTATGCAATCTCAGTTCTTGAAATGTTGGCTCCAAGGATATGAGACCAATTGTTGGAAGTATTCATTTTGGCATTTATACAACATGAAATGTGCAAAATGATGCATTTCAAAATATGCACTATATGTATGCTGAAAATGCCAACTATGCAACAAGACACACGATGAGCTTCATCTTCCAAAAGCACTATGTGAATGATGTGCAGAGAATGATATGTAAATATGCAATGTGATGCAAGATTTCAGATTTCACATGACACTCTATATGCACCTAATGCAACTAATGCATGACACGCATTACCAATTGTTAAAATGTGAGGACATAATTTTATTCTGAAAAGAGAATTCAAAAAATTCATTCAAAGCATCAAGATCATCACATGTGAACTTTTCTTGAAAATAGTTGTGCTTTTATCCAGAAAGATGAGTGGCACATTGGTAAAGATCATGGAACATTGATCAACTTCAGTCCTCAAGATGTTCAGCCACAAACACAATATCATCATGCTGAGAGAATGGAAAAACATCATTTTTAAAATTTTCAGCATGTAAAACTCCCCCATAATCAATGCATGATTTAAGAAAATTCATTTAAGTTGGATGCCATATGCATAGATGATTCATGGTACCGAGCGGAGACATATTCTCACGCATGGTGATAGCTTTCAGATAGGCTTGACCTGCCCTTCCACATGTCACCGTTTTATATACCATGTAATCATTGAAATGATGATCAGAAATAAATGTATTCTCATTTGACATCGGGGGTTTAGCAAAAGGCATTCAATGGCTACACTCTCATATATACTGCTCAGATGTTTCAATACCATTCAGCCAAGCATTCATTATCCACATTGTCAAGAACAACCAAGGGGTATCCAAACTTTCAAAATCACTGTCTGTCAAGTTATGGCATTAACATCAAGACCAAGGAACTTCAGCCAAACACTTTATTTTCTCACCTTTGTCTTGAGTTACCTTTATTAACATTTTCAGATTCTTTACTTTATTCCCCTTGTTGTCTTCTGCATCAATAAGCTCTTTTCTTTCTCTCCTGCAAGAAATAGAATGATATTAGCCAGAAGAAATGGAAGTAGATCAAATCTGGCATTGAAGTCCTCTTGAGCTCCTTTCTTTCTCTCCATGATTTCAAGGGTTGATGGTCATTATCAAACCTGTATTGTAAAGAGCCCAATTCATGTCAATATTAAGCCAATGCATATGAAGAAACTAACTTCAAGGCTTTTCATCACATATGACTCTCTCTCTTGATAGGTTCGGTGCAAGGATTCAGAGGGGGGGGTGAATGAATCCCACCCTTAAAAATTTTTCGCTCAATAAAAGACTAGAACACTATCAAATGCAAGATAGACAGTCTGAAGAACAAATTTAATTTTCTTTTAAACCAATGAGCAAATATATATAAGGCTCACCTAAATAACCAACTTGCAGAAGAATGCAATCAACTCTCAGCACGGATAGAAACAAGAATGCATAAAGCAATCTGTGAAGGGGGTAGAAGATAAGGAACAAGCGCACAAGCCCAATCACACAGCACAGAATATTTTTAGGTGGTTCGGTCACCAAGACCTACATCCACCCCTCACTCCCAACCGGAGTGAGGATTCCACTAGCAATGCTAGCACAGCAGACTCAATCTGCAAACACTTGCTGCCAAACAGCTTGACTAGGGGAACAGCCTCCCCTCTTCCTCCAGACCGGAGGGACACCCCAAGTGACTCCCAGCCACTTGGAAACCAGAGACCGAAGTCTCGCTTCCTCCAGACCAAGAGGGAACCCACCAGTGACTCCCCGTCACCAGCAAACCAGAGGTCGAAGACCTCTCTTCCTCCAGACCAGGAGGGACCCCTGGACTTGCAACCCACAAGCCCAGAACCGGAGATCAGATCTCCCTTCCTCCAAACCGGAGGGAACACACAAGTGACTTCCAGCCACTTGCAAACTAGAGGTCGCAGACCTCTCTTCCTCCAGACCAGGAGGGACCCGACCTCAGTCCAGAGGATCGGAAGTACAACGCTAACCAAATGAAAAAGGAAAAATAAGAAAGGAAAAATACACAGCGATCAGAAAGCTGTAAAGAAAGATAACACAGATGTGGCTCGCATGGAGCTGACTGGCCTGGATTTGATCCACGGTCCAGTAGACAGATCTTCAGGTAAGCTTCTCTTCCTCTTCTCTTCTCTCTCACTTTCTTTTTCTCTTAACCCTCACGAGCTCTCTAACTCTCTCTTTCTCTTCTTTTCCTTCTGCTCTTCTTCTCTTTCTTTCCTTCTTCTTTCGCAGGCTCTCTCTGTCTCTTCTCTTCTCTTCTTCTTTTACTTTCTACTGCAACTCTTTTCTTCTTCTGCTCTTTCACTCTCTCGATCTCTTTTCCTCTATTCTCTTCGGCTCACTCTCTCTCTTGCTCGATCAGCCTTTCTTCTTTTTATAACAGCAGCCAGCAGGAGGGCAGCACTGGGCGCGTGTGGCTTCCACATTTCCCGCCCAGAACTTTTGGCCACGTGTCAGTCTCTCAGCCAGCTTCAGCACACGTGTCACAATCCTGTCTGCCCTTCCAGCCTCGGATCACGTGCCGCCCAGTCACTGGAGAATATTCTTCCTCGAACCACCTTCTTCTTTTTATTTTTCTTCTTCTCCTGCAAAGAGATTAAAACCATTAATACTCAGGGTTCTTCTATATATATATATACCTGAAATAAGTCGGTTGACACTCAAGCTAAAGCTGCACGAGGTGTGTAGGAACAACAAAAAGTGCACTATACTGAGAACGACACGAGGTACATAAGATGACTACAGCAGGAGATAAAGAGAGAATGACACGAGGTCAGATGAGAACAGCACGAGGTGAGAAGGAAATAACACGGAGTGAAACAATAGAAACACACGATCAGAGGAACCTTGGACGAAGATAGAAAGAAGCAACACGAAGACACAAATACAAAAACAACATGAAGACACAAAAACAATAACACGAAGACACAAACACAGAAACAACACGAAGACATAAAAAATGACTCGAATACAAAATTGCTCGAACTTACGAACGACTCGAAGACGAGGACGACACGGACTGAAACCAACTCGAAGACGAACACAGAACCCTACACGAAGTGTGGTCACAAAACAAGAAAGGACACGGGGTCTAGGAAAAACAACATGAAGACAGAAGACAGGAACGGCTACAACGACACGTGATAAAACAGGAAAGCAGGAAAATGACTCGAGTAACTACAGTAAATGACACGAAAACACAAGAGCAAAAATGAAAGGGATGACTCGAGATGAGCAACTAAATACTGAAGAAATGACACGAGGTTCATAGGAAAACGACTCGAAGTTCATCGGAACAAATCGAGCTGCTTCAGTAAACAGCACGAAGACAATCAATAAATATAGTTGGAACAACACGACGTACAAAAGGACAACACGAAGTGTAGTAAACATAAACAACACGAAGTATGAAAGGAACAGTACGGACATACAAGGTACTACCTCATAGCAGTTTTCCTGTTAATCATAGAAATTTTAAATGCATAACATTACGCAAGATATCTGATTAAAATGACAATATTTAACATAGTGATGCTCATCATCAAAACACTAGGGAAGTCACAAACAAGAAAGTTGTGAACAACAAGGCATATTGTGCAGACTTCAATCAATATGCATCAGACGACTGTGTATGGAATTGAAGACCCTTAGCCAATGTATAGACTTCAAGTGGAGACCAATGTGTAGACTTCACGTGAAAGCCCAATGTGCAGACTTGTCGAATGGCTCAGCAATGTATAGACTTGGCGAACAACAGTCCAATGTATAGACTTGAAGCCTTAAGACGCAGCATGAGACGCTGGCTGAGACGGACGCTGTACATGCTTGCTAAGTGAAATGCTTCGTGAGACACAGCAAGAGACGGTCAACGAGACGCTGACAGAGACGGTCCACTCTACATACTTGATGCATGTGAACAGTGAGACGGATGTATAGACTTGATGCCTGTAGCAGTGTATAAACTTTGGACTTCGCCATGCTTACACTAAGCGATGTACACACTTGCTGCCTGACTAATGTGCATGACAATGTATAGACTCGATGAACTACAACATGAACATATCAGCAGAGAAGCAATGCACAGAACAGAAATCAAGCACAAACCAATTTATCACAGCATGACTCAAGCATACACATGCATTCTTCACAATTCAGACATGGCACACTCATGCAATCTCCCACAGAATAGATCAGACACATTCAAGATAATGTGGTGACTCATTCATGTTGCTATCATTAAAACACCACATCATCAACAAAGCACAAGAGGCACAACAATCTCCCCCTTTTCGATGATGGCAACATAATGAGTCACACTGACTCATCAAACTATTCTCCCCCTTTGACATAATCAAAAAGAAGGGAAATGGTTTGATAGTCAAATACTGCACACAAAGACAGCACATAAATGTAGAGAATGAGTCATGGTACTTTAAAATGAAGATCTCCCTTATGACAATGAAACAGCTCTCTCCCTATCAACATGCATGATTGACTACTCTCCCCTTAGATGTTAATAAACCATAACTCCCCCTGAAGCACAGGAATGGACTCTGGTTATCCAATAAATCAATCTGAAATCAGCCATTATAAGGATTCTGAAGTTCAGAAGGCTGCAAGTGAACAAGGTAATAATGGGAGTGGCACCTCACATTTGTATGGTCAGAAAAATGCAGATGGAATCAGTCAACTGATAAGAGAGGAGTTGACTATACAGTTTTTGTTGATCATGCATGAATCTGATCATGAGAGATTTGAATGCATACATCACTTCAATAAGTCTTAAAAGATGTAGACTCTTCTATCATAAGGAGTTATGAAGCGGCAACTTAACCAATCTGATTTAATTTTGATGTATACCAACTTTGCCAAATTAAACTCAATACTCATATCTGAATCCAAGTTTTAATAAAAGTGAACCAAATAGTCAGAAAACACTCAAAAACAATCATCTTTTATCTTACACATATGATCTCAATTGCACCTTTGAAAAATACACAGGTTAGTACTGAAGTTAAACACTTTTTCAAGAACATGAGTTGACAGATTTTTCAAGATAATTTTATTTGAAGCACATTATATTTTTCCTGAGCAATTTAAGTTGATCATCACCTTTTTACATGAGGCACAACAAGTCTTAGTTGAAGTGACCCAGTTACTCAGTGTGATAACTGGCATTGCCTCTCACTTTGAGAGCAGAGTTAGCAATATGAGTGTCTTTTTACATGAGAAGACACCTTTATCAGAGGCCAGACTCCCAGCTACTCAACACAAATAAGCTATTGCTCTGTCAGGTTTTGTTTCACTAAATTTTTATCAGAGATAACTGTGGCACCTCATGACATGAGTTACTTTATTTCATTGATAAAGAACTCAGTTTCTCAGTGACCGAGTCATTGCTCTGAATTCATAATTTTTCATTTAGTCAACTTTTTCAAGTTAATGTTTAACCACAACACTCACTCTATGTATCTCTACCAAAGTAGCCTAGATTTCAAATTTTCAGATATCAGATGAGAGACTTTAAGGATTACATGACACAAGAGGTTAAAGTTTATTAAACCTTATCATTCAAATATTTTCAATTCATTTAATTACAAAGCTGAGAATACATTAATCTTATATCAGTCTGATTCAGTGATAATTCTTAAATCCATATGATAGGAGTTTCTACCAAAATCTCAGACTGAATTGCATGACATGCAGCTTAAGTTCCTCAGATCAGAACAATAAATTTAGCTGACCAACAATTCAATAATGGAGCCAAAATAGTCACACCAGCTAAGAGGTATATGAAGGAAGAGTACAAGCTGGTGGAAGAGTCAATCAGCAAGAGAGAATAAAGGTTTAAAGTCATTTCAGTCAGACAAAATGAGACACTCCTTCTTCAACAGATTGAGGATTGGCAGCCAAATTTTCAGATTCAAGAAGGTATGAGCTCAAAATAGTCAATTGATGATTTGAAAGAGTGGAGAGTGTGAATTTCAAATAGTGACAAAAATATAATAATGCTCCCCCTGTCTATATGCAATGAATGAGGGTATGAATGCCAATAAGATGAATATCAAGCTGAAAACTTATTCAGATGTATGCATCCAAGCCATTTCTGTTTAGATTTTTAAAAAAAATTATTGATATGCAGGACACAGCTCTTCATAAGGACTAGACCCATGGTTCTAGGTGGAGAACCTGGTCACAAGGACCATTCGAATTCAGTTCAACATATGACAAGAGAAAAACATCATATATGCAGAATTAAAACTCAATAGCTGAGTCTGGAATATAGACTGATCAGCTAGGCAAGAGAAGATCATACATCAGACACACACATCAACATGAAATTCTCATTTTTTCATACTCACAATTCCAGATGATGGAATTTAAAGTAAGGTTCAGAACTGACCTGAATTGAGTCCTGGGATTTTCCTTTTTTGAGTGCCTTGGTTAATTAACCCCTCTTTATTCATTCCAAGGCATACCTGTAGCAAAACAATCGCTTTGATCTTGCAGGAACCCAAGCAGCCTTGGGTCCTGTTTTATTATCCCTACCAGGTGTTCTAAGCAATTTCTTAGCAGTATTATCATCATGATCCACCAGGTAACAGTTATCCATGAAATGACCAAATTTTCCACAATCTCTACATGATGTAGCAAACCTTGAATTCTTTTTGTGGACATTATTATCATCATGGAATCTATGTGAGTTTGCATGAAAATTTTTGTTACTTGCATGAGGTTTTGATTTAGCATTGCCTGCCCACAAGCATTCAGAAGCTCGGTGGCCAGGTTTTCCACATTCAAAACATACAAAAATCTTTTCTTTAAAAATAGGTTTATTTCTACCAAGAAAATTTTTATTTGCAGGGAATTTATCAAATTTGGAATTAAAATGTTTTCCCTGAGCATACCAGCAGTCCTTGACTGCATGCCCATACTTGCCACATTCAAAACACCTTAGGTGCTTACCTCTTGAACCATTATATCCCCATGAAGTCCTAAACCAACACTCAACAGCTTTATGACCACGTTTGTTACAATTATAACAAATGATGTGCTGGTTTGAAGCATACATGGGGTGATGATGAACAGAAGACCTAGCATACATTTTATCATCTTGTTTCATGAAGAAATAGACATCCATGAAATGACCATGCCTACCACAGTAAAGACAAGATGTATCAGACTTCCTTGTAGCATGATTTTTACCAAATGAATTTCTCGAATACAATGTTTCACTTGCATGCCCATCTTCAATCAACAATCTGCAATCATCCATTACATGGCCTACCTTGCCACAATAATGGCATGAAACACTCTTATCAGATGCATACGGATAATTAATTGAGCTATGAGCAGTATGCATTGAGTCATCAGATGCAGTATAGGTAGCAGATTTAAAGACACAAGTAGGAACATGTTTATCCTTATTTTTCTTACCATTTTTGCTCATTTGTTTACCCTTGTTCACAACTTTTATTTGTTCTTTATTTTTCTGGGCCTTGAATTGGAAAACAGATGATGTAGATGTTTTAGGAGGCCCAGAGCAGCTTGCAATGTCAGAGCTGCGAACAAAAGTAGTGTACAACTTTTTCTTAACAGATTTTTCAATTTGGGATTTGCATCCTTGCTCTCCACTTGATTTAGTGGCGTTATCACACAAAGGAACATTCATTTTCTCTTTTCCCTTGGTAGATTTAGACATGGAACGAATAAGTTTACTTATTTCAGATTGCAAAGAACAAATTTTGAGTTCTGAATTAGTCAAGTCTTCCTCACATGAGATAATTTGTCTCTGCATGACATCATTCAAATTTTTAACAATTTCTAGTTCATGTTTCTGTTTCAATTCATTCTCAAATTATATTTTCTTATCAAGCATTAAAAGCTTCTCAGACATAGCAGAGTTCAGTAGCTTCAGCTCTTCATTTTCCTTTCTTATTTGTTCATTCTGAACCAGTTCATCAATTAGGATTTGATCTTTTCCTAGTGAATTCAGCTCATTCTCTAGTTCAGAAATTTTATCAGTAAGTTCATTATTTTTGTTTTTCAGCACAGAAATGTGTTCTTTATGCTTGTCAAGTTCAGCTTGATTTTCTTGTTGGAGCCTTTTAGCCTTTTCATTTTCAAGCTTCAGTTGATTCATTTCTGAGCCTGTATTTCCAGGTTCTTCCAATTACTTCTTATAGTTCTGAATATCAATCAGATAAGCATCATGAGATTGTTTCAATTTTGAGCAATTTTCACATGATAAATCAGAACAGCTTTGATCAATCTTTTTCTATAGTCTTTTATTTTCAGATTTTACTTTTCTATATTTTTCATACAATTCAGCATACATTTCCTTTAAATCATCAAAAGACATTTTGTCAGAATCAGATTCAGAATTTACCTGGTCTTCTTCTTCATTGCTTGAAGTGCTTCCTCTTGCCGTTAGACATTTCTGGTTCTCATGAAATGTGATCACTGAATCCCAGATTTCCTTCGCAGTCCTACATGTAAGAATAGAGGAAATGACATTAGCATCTACAGCATTCTTCAGAATGTCCCGAACTCTTATATTCTCACTATTCAGTTGTTTATCCTTCTGGGACCATTTATTCTTCTCTCGAGGCAAAACATGTGGACCATATTCAACGAGAACCCACAGTTTTGGATCTATAGAGTTTATAAAACCACATAGACTGCGTGACCATTTCTTGAAGTTAGAACCATCAAAAACTGTAGGTGATGCCATTATAAAGCAATCGAATAGACTCAGATCAATGAGCTAGAAAGTGATATCAGAAGAATGCACCACACTGGAATTGTAAAGCATGAAATCAAATCAGCAGGATCCTCTGCAGATCGTTGGATCTGGAAGTCAGAGACCGCTCTGATACCAATTGATAGGTTCGGTGCAAAGATTCAGAGGGGGGGTGAATGAATCCCACCCTTAAAAACTTTTCGCTCAATAAAAGATTAGAACACTATCAAATGCAAGATAGACAGTCTGAAGAATAAATTGAATTTTCTTTTAAACCAATGAGCAAATATATATAAGGCTCACCTAAATAAGCAACTAGCAGAAGAATGCAATCAACTCTCAGCACGGATAGAAACAAGAATGCATAAAGCAATCTGTGAAGGGGGTAGAAGATAAGGAACAAGCGCACAAGCCCAATCACACAGCACAGAAGTTTTTTAGGTGGTTCGGTCACCAAGACCTACATCCACCCCTCACTCCCAACCGGAGTGAGGATTCCACTAGCAACGCTAGCACAGCAGACTCAGTCTGCAAACACTTGCTGCCAAACAGCTTGACTAGGGGAATAGTCTCCCCTCTTCCTCCAGACCGGAGGGACACCCCAAGTGACTCCCAGCCACTTGGAAACCAGAGACCGAAGTCTCTCTTCCTCCAGACCAGGAGGGAACCCACCAATGACTCCCCGTCACCAGCAAACCAGAGGTCGAAGACCTCTCTTCCTCCAGACCAGGAGGGACCCCTCCAAACCGGAGGGAACACGCAAGTGACTTCCAGCCACTTGCAAACTAGAGGTCGCAGACCTCTCTTCCTCCAGCCCAGGAGGGACCCGACCTCAGTCCAGAGGATCGGAAGTACAAAGCTAACCAAATGAAAAAGGAAAAATAAGAAAGGAAAAATACACAGCGATCAGAAAGTAATAAAGAAAGATAACACAGATGTGGCTCGCATGGAGCTGACTGGCCTGGATTTGATCCACGGTCCAGTAGACAGATATTTAGGCAAGCTTCTCTTCCTCTTCTCTTCTCTCTCACTTTCTTTTTCTCTTAACCCTCACGAGCTCTCTAACTCTCTCTTTCTCTTCTTTTCCTTCTGCTTTTCTTCTCTTTCTTTTCTTCTTCTTTCGCAGGCTCTCTCTGTCTCTTCTCTTCTCTTCTTCTTTTGCTTTCTACTGCAGCTCTTTTCTTCTTCTGCTCTTTCACTCTCTCGATCTCTTTTCCTCTATTCTCTTCGGCTCACTCTCTCTCTTGCTCGATCAGCCTTTCTTCTTTTTATAATAGCAGCCAGCAGGAGGGCAGCACTGGGCGCGTGTGGCTTCCACATTTCCCGCCCAGAACTTTTGGCCACGTGTCAGTCTCTCAGCCAGCTTCAGCACATGTGTCACAATCCTGTCTGCCCTTCCAGCCTCGGATCACGTGCCGCCCAGTCACTGGAGAATATTCTTCCTCGAACCACCTTCTTCTTTTTATTTTTCTTCTTCTCCTGCAAAGAGATTAAAACCATTAATACTCAGGGTTCTTCTATATATATATATACCTGAAATAAGTCGGTTGACACTCAAGCTAAAGCTGCACGAGGTGTGTAGGAACAACAAAAAGTGCACTATACTGAGAACGACACGAGGTACATAAGATGACTACAGCAAGAGATAAAGAGAGAATGACACGAGGTCAGATGAGAACAGCACGAGGTGAGAAGGAAATAACACGGAGTGAAACAATAGAAACACACGATCAGAGGAACCTTAGACGAAGATAGAAAGAAGCAACACGAAGACACAAATACAAAAACAACAACACGAAGACACAAACACAGAAACAACACGAAGACATAAAAAATGACTCGAATACAAAATTGCTCGAACTTACGAACGACTCGAAGACGAGGATGACACGAACTGAAACCAACTCGAAGATGAACACAGAACCCTACACGAAGTGTGGTCACAAAACAAGAAAGGACACGGGGTCTAGGAAAAACAACACGAAGATAGAAGATAGGAACGGCTACAACGACACGTGATAAAACAGTGAAAGTAGGAAAACGACTCGAGTAACTACAGTAAATGACACGAAAACACAAGAGCAAAAATAAAAGGGATGACTCGAGATGAGCAACTAAATACTGAAGAAACGACACGAGGTTCACAGGAAAACGACTCGAAGTTCATCGGAACAAATCGAGCTGCTTCAGTAAATAGCACGAAGACAAACAATAAACATAGTTGGAACAACACGACGTACAAAAGGACAACACGAAGTGTAGTAAACACAAACAACACGAAGTATGAAAGGAACAGTACGGACATACAAGGTACTACCTCATAGTAGTTTTCCTGTTAATCATGAAATTTCAAATGCATAACATTACGGAAGATATCTGATTAAAATGACAATATTTAACATAGTGATGCTCATCATCAAAACACTAGGGAAGTCACAAACAAGAAAGCTGTGAACAACAAGGCATATTGTACAGACTTCAATCAATATGCATTAGACGACTGTGTATGGACTTGAAGACCCTTAGCCAATGTATAGACTTCAAGTGGAGACCAATGTGTAGACTTCACGTGAAAGCCCAATGTGCAGACTTGTCGAATGGCTCAGCAATGTATAGACTTGGCGAACCACGGTCCAATGTATAGACTTGAAGCCTTAAGACGCAGCATGAGATGCTGGCTGAGACGGACGCTGTACATACTTGCTAAGTGAAATGCTTCGTGAGACATAGCAAGAGACGGTCAACGAGACGCTGACAGAGACGGTCCACTCTACATACTTGATGCATGTGAACAGTGAGACGGATGTATAGACTTGATGCCTGTAGCAGTGTATAAACTTTGGACTTCGCCATGCTTACACTAAGCGATGTACACACTTGCTGCCTGACTAATGTGCATGACAATGTATAGACTCGATGAACTACAACATGAACATATCAGCAGAGAAGCAATGCACAGAACAGAAATCAAGCACAAACCAATTTATTACAGCATGACTCAAGCATACACATGCATTCTTCACAATTCAGACATGACACACTCATGCAATCTCCCACAGAATAGATCAGACACATTCAAGACAATGTGGTGACTCATTCATGTTGCTATCATTAAAACATCACATCATCAACAAAGCACAAGAGGCACAACATCTCTCTCTCTCAACCTGTAATATCAGAAACTCAATTTCATATCAATCTCAACTTAATACAAATGAGAAAGCCAATTTCAGTGCTTTTCTTCCACAAGACAATCTCCTATGAGCTGCAAGTGTGAATGATGAGCTTCAAGTATCAACTCAGGGACAAGCCCATGTTCACCAAGGCATCACACCAGAACTGGCCAAGTCATCGTCGCGTCTTCCTCTTGGCCTCAAGGCAATCATGCGACAAGAGTTCTCATTTGGTTGTTTTAGGTACCCAAACCTTCTTGGGTCTCGGATGGTTAGTTGCACCTCTAGACGGTGCCTTCCACAGTTTTTGGGCATGCATATCACCAAAATACATTAAGGAGCAAACATGCATGGTATGCCTAAACTCACCACAATAATGACAACAACCAAGAGACTTCACAGAATTCTTATAAACATGATAATCAAATTTCTGTGATTTAGCATGAATCTTATCATTATAAGCATGGAAATTTTTCTTCTTAACAATAGGATGAGTATGAAATTTCTGTGGGTTGGCGAAAGTATAATTGTTTTTTACTTTGAAATTCTTTCTTTCATTTGCTTGCCAACACTGTGACACACGGTGTCCTAGCTTTCCACATTTAAAACAACCAACCCTTGTTCTTTTAGAAACAAGTTCATTTTTGCATGCTTTCAAATCATCCGATTTCATAATGAAACAATCATTCATCAAATGACCATGCTTACCACAATAATGACAATTGACATTTGTTGAGTTTGGAGCATGGTTTTTGTGACTTTTGTGAGCATGAATCCTATTGCTCCTAGGTTGAGCCTGAGCCTTGGGATTTAATTTCTCAACACAAGAAGTATTTGACATATTTGAGGAACATGAAGTATGCACAAAGGATGTTTGAGTCTTTAGCCCAAAGACTTTTTTTTTGGTGGGTTCATACCTAAGACCTTCTCTTTGAAAATTTACCTTGGTCCCCAAAATCTTATTCAAATTTTCTTTCCCATTCACAAACTTAGACAAGGATGCATTCAAGTCACCAATTTCAGATTCAAGGGATGCAATGTGTAATTCATAGTTAGCTATTTCTTGTTCAAGCATATGCATCTTATCATATTCATCAACTATCACAGATTTCCCCTTTTCAAGATTTTCAAGCTTTTTCAATCTACTTTCAAGCAGGGAGATTTGAATTTGCATCGCACTGTTCTCCTTTTTGAGTTCTTCATTTTCATTTGCAAGTTTATCATTCATAATCAATTCATTACAAATATCATGATCAATAGAGTTTGATTCTATTTTGTTTCTTAGATCTTTTTCAGTTTTCTCCAATTGATCAATTATGTTCTTGAGGGTAACATTTTCATTTCTTAAACAAGCAATGGTTTCTTTGTGACATTCAACATCATGCTCTAAAAGTTCATTGAAGTTAACAAGCTCAGAACATTTATCACAAGAATCATTTTCATGGACCAAGTTTTCAGATTTCTTTTTCAATTTTCTATTTTCTGACTTGACTTTCTTATATTATTTTTCCAACTCATTATAAGCTTCAACAAGATCATCAAGAGTAAATTCTTCAGAATCAGATTTTACATGTTCTGCATTTTCATCACTTTGTTGATCAGCATCATCGGCCATGAGACATTTTTGCCTTTCCTTTTCTTGAGCTTTGATCAACCGGTCCATAAGCTCCTTTGCCGTCCTACAAGAAGATACAAATGGATACTTATTAGTATTTACGGAAGCTTTCAATAAACTCAAAGCAGTAACATTATCATGATGCATCATTTTATCCTGATTAGACCACTTGGTCTCATCTAGAGGTAATGTGTATGGACCATGATAAATCAATTTCCAAAGACTAGGATTAGTAGAATTGATCACCACACACAGTTTACCTAGCCATGAATCAAAATCCGAACCAGTGAAGATTGGTAGACATTTCATTGAGATATGTTCAGAAAAATTCATGATTGTAGAATGCACTAGGATCACTTTGTAGATCGCAAGATCTAGGGACAACAGAGCATCGCTCTGATACCAATTATTTGGTCCCGTAGTGCAGGAACACGGATCTAGAGGGGGGGTGAATAGATCCTATTACTAAAAACTATGTCCAATTAAAAATGCAACTAGCACACAGCGGAATATACAAGATTGAGTAATTTAATCTAAACAGGTTTACACTAGATTCACTCAATCTCACCGAGCTCACACGATTGCACAAACAGATAGGATAGAGAACACACAATCACAATAATCAAACCACAAGACACGGGGATTTTTAAGGTGGTTCGGGACCACGACGGGCTCCCTACGTCCACCCTGTTAGTGCAGCGAAGAGTGATATAGAAGGGGGGGATGAGTAGATCACTCCCAATTTAAAAAAAAACTTCAGCGGAATATTAGTTAAACAGTTTACAACCCTTCAGAAACAGCACAAAGAGTATTGCTAACGCAGTCAATAACCAAGACAGAAGAAGTAAGAGCGATTGAACGAGGTGTCCATAGTCAAACACAATGCCAAGCAAATGGAGAGCACAAACGATAACAGCAAACCACAGAGGAGACAAGAATTTTTAAGGTGGTTCGATTGTAGTCCACAATCTACATCCACCCCTCACTCCAACTAGAGTGAGGCTTCCACTAGCCATGGCTAGAAACTACAGACTCAGTCTGCGAACACAATGCTGCCACACAGCTTGACCAGGGGAACAGCCTCCCCACTTCCTCCACACCGGAGGGATACAACCAATGACAACAGTCACTAGCAAACTAGAGACTGAGGTCTCTCTTCCTCCCCCCAGGAGGGAACCCACAAGCGACTCCCTGTCACTTGCAAACTGGAGGATCAATCCTCCCTTCCTCCGATCACAGGAGGGTAACAATATTCGATAAGGAAGATGAAATGAAAAAAAAATGAAAACACAAAAATCCTCTCTGAAAACAGGAAACAATGTAGCTTCCGAAGAAGCAATTCTTCAAACCACAGACACTGCTCTCTCTCTCTCAAATATATTTCTCTCAGATCTGGATGAAATGGAATTCTCTGCTCTCTCTCTTTTCTGGATCGTGCAGGCTCACAAGAATGCCTTCTGCTCTTTCTTTCACGATCGAGCTTCTACTGAAAGAAGATGCTCCATAGATGTTGGGCGTGTGTCCTTCAGGTTCCCGCCCAGAGAGCACCTCAGATCACGTGCCAGGTACCACCTCGGATGACGTGTCCAATCATCAGCTTGAAACATTCTACAGGCAGAGACAAAAGGAATGTATCGAATTCGTTCAGTTCAAGCTTTTAACAAGGCGTGTATAGACTTTAGAACAGCATATAGGCAAGTATATACAACGTCAGAATGTATAGACTTCAAACCCTTCAGCGACCTTAGTGTATAGACTTGCAGAATGTTGCATTAACATAACAGAGGGGAATGTGTAGACTTCAGTGTAATTCATGAAGCAATCGAACGTATAGACATGAAAAACAAGGGACAGCAGTGTATAGACTTTGTGATGCACAAGCATAACCATTGTATAGACTTTGATGTAAAGGCTTGAGTTACACTAGCAATGTATAGACTTTAGGTAATGCATGCAATGAAACACAAAGTATATACTTAGTTGCTGTGAAACTGATGTTCAGACATGTTATGCTTGCTGTGGGAGATGTATAGACTCTGCGTCTATCAAAGTATGCACAATGGAGAAAGATGCCTCTTTCCTAGGCGTTTATTTTAGAAGTGACGCCACTTCTGGTAGGCGTCAGATTTCGAGCTTAAAAGAATGTATAGACATGATGTGGCTGTATAGACTAGCAAACGCATGAAGTAGTAAGCCAATGTATAGACACTGCTGTATGGACTTTAAGCGAACGCTGTACAGACTTGACAATTGATGTATGAACATTACAGAAGGGAATGTACAGACTTTTGAAAGCTTGAACACTGCTATGTATAGACTTTGTACTTTGAACGACAAAGCATGTTGTACATACTTTGAGCGTTGTATAGACTTTACGAAGCACATGCCAAGGCTGTACAGACTTCAGACTTTGAACGTGTGTGCTGTGAACGATGTATACACTTGGCCCTTGAAGGATGTACTGACTTGAAGAACCGAAGCCCACGATGTATAGACTTGGCATTATGAGGCATGCAGGCTGTACAGACTTGCGATGCCATGAAGACAATGTGAAGACTTGTGAAGCTTGAGGCCAATGTACAGACTTAGAAGTGAAGACCAATGTATAGACTTGGAGTTCTGAACGTAGGTAAAGACTGGGAATGTATAGACTTGGCGAATGGCTTGAAACACAGACACGCTGCCAATGTATAGACTTGCACAATGCTGCCAATGTATAGACTTGGATGCCCAAAGGCAATGTATAGACTTGCAAGTGTGAGACGCTGAAAGAGACGGTGGATGTTCAGACTTTGGCAGTGTGCAGACTTTGCCTACATGTGAATGTATAGACTTGAATGAGACGCTGAGTGAGACGATGGATGTACAGACTTGGGCTATACAGACTTTGAGCAATGAATTGACTTAGCGAGCGCCAGGCCGATGTATAGACTCTACCAATGTGTAGACTTTGCCTATATGCAGTGTGTGTGCTAGACAGTGTAGACGAAGTATGAGACACTGAGACACTATATGGACTTTAGACATGATGCAATGTATAGACTTCTAGGACTGCATGCTGTGCCATGTATAGACTCTGAAGTCTTGTGTGCAAACAAGATGTGTAGACTTGATGCAAACGACTCTGTACAGACATGGCCAATGTACAGACTACAATGTAGAGACTTTGAACAAGTATGCTGGCAGTGTATAGAGTTGATCAAGTAATGCATGTCTATATGACAACCACATGAACTGTACTGTCCTAAGTGATGAAGCATGAATTGATCTAGAGATAGAAACAGATTGATTTATAGTGTGAGACATCATCAAAACCGTAGGGATGCAACACACCCCTCACCAAACCGGTGAGGCTTCACTACGCGCTACAAAATGTAGCAACACGGGAACGAACCCCAACACACACATGCTGCTTTCGCAGCAAACCACACACACGATGCCTTGCCTCAACCTGCTGCCACAGCAGCACACACACACACACACACACACACACTACTGGGGAACACACCCCGAACAAATTCCTTACACGGAGTCACAACTCGTCCACACACACGTAGGACAATGCCTACACAACCACACGGGAGTAAACTCCCAACCACACACAGGGAACACACCCCAAGTTATGCCCAACCACACACGCGGATATACTCCGCACAAAACGATGCACACACGACAACACACACACTCGGAGAACCCTTTCTCCGAACACCCACACAAAGTATTCTCACAAATGTTTATGAAAATAGATATATGATATGACTTTCAAGCAAACTCTATATATGAAAACTAGAAAGATGCATTAAGTGTCAGGCTCCCCCTTCTTCAACAAAATCTGATTCTCCTTGGCTCGTTGACAGATGATCATGATTTAGACATTATCTTCTTCCTCTCCTCTAGCCGCTCCTCTTTTCCTTCAAATGCTAGCTTCAATCAAACCTTCATTCATCATAAAAGTGATTATCCTCATAAACTCCTCTCCTCCTGACCTTGTGGCTGCACTCATTCTTCTTCTTCTATTTTCTTCTTCACCTGAAAGAACACATGAGCATTAGGATTGTTGTATCATAAAATCGCAGCTCATATATATATATATATATATACATGCAAGAGAGTGAACAAAGAACATATAAACAAGTTCAAGGAGATGATGTTTATAGCCAAGATCTAGAACAAAACTAAGAGCAATTGGAGAAACAAAGGCAAATGGATTTTTCAGTGGATAGAGCTCCCCCTTTTTGTTTCATCGAATAGGCTTAAGCTTTTCTGCAGGATGAAGAACGTTCTTGAAGGAAGATGATCGATTCTTGGACAAACAAGGCTTGTATCTTGATTTTCCACGCAGCTTCCAGTAGATGGTTGCATGGAGACTTGAAACCTCCTTCTTCCCTTCACATACAACCTTAGAACAACGTGGAAGAAGCCATGGAGCTGCTACCTGCAACCTGCACTCACTAGGGTTAGCAAACACACCCAAAAATTAGATCTCACCTCTCTCCTTAGGGTTTGTGACCCAAAGAGAAGTATATAAGTGTATGGGATGGTCAAGAGACAGCCCTTGGACAAGATCCACAAGTCATGGAGTGATTTGTGGAAGTTGGACTCGGATTGGAAGACTTTTGGAGCAAGAAAACGGTGGTCAACAATGGCGGCTGGAAGTCGGAACTGAAGGGGTCGACCCTTGGGGTCGACCCTCGGGCAAACAGAAGCCAAACAGAACAATTTTTGTGTTCTGTTTTACAGGGGTCGACCCCAGGGGTCGACCCTCGCGTTCCCAGAAACCAAATAGAACCAACAACTGGTTCTGGGTTACAGGGGTCGACCCTTTCAGGTGTAATGGGGTCGACCCTCGCGTTCCCAGAAACCAAACAGAACCAACAACTGGTTCTGGGTTACAGGGGTCGACCCCAGGGGTCGACCCTTTCAGGCAGATTACATCAAATAGGTTCTGTTTTGATTCTGTTTGAACAGAACCTGAGAGGGTCGACCCCATGGGTCGACCCCTTCTAGTTTGGGCCTGAAAAATCACTAAAAACACCATCAAATCAATTGAAAACAATTGATTAATATTACCATAATCCCATGAAGATCAACCATGATTTTTCATCCTGAAACATGATAAAGCAAGAGGTTAGATCAAGATCAAAATATATGGGTCATTCATTAACATATGAAGCTAGTTTTGAGACCGAGACCCAAATGACATGAAGTATGATTATGAAATCATTAGCATGCAGCATATAAGAATCCCCATTAAAGATCTGTATGAAAGCACTAGAGATCCCAATTTTCCAACTCAAGATTATAAGAGTATCACCATGGATTCTAATATAAATTCGTACCATTGCATGATGAACAATTTTGGAATCAAGGCACGTAAAACAATATTGAGTCATATTCCATTTGATCAATCTCCAAGCACATCAAACCACACATCATTCCCTTGGGGGCAAGCAATGATATTTGCTTCTTAATCATTACCAAAGTACACATGCATGACATGCGGCTCAAAATGACATTCATCCAAGTGTGTTTTTCACATAGGCTTTCTCATTAAATACAAAGTAATCTCACCAAGTGTAGAGACAATGTATATGCAATGTTTGTGCTAACCTCAAAGCACGTATGAGCCTTGTAGTATCACAATGTATCCACATGATGATATCCCAATAGAAACAGTTTGTACTCATCGCCACAACCAATTCAAACTTCATAGTGAGAGGATAATGAGTTCCAGCACATGAAGACATGAATAAGCATTCACGCATAAGGCCAAGCATTTGTTGCATCCCTACAGTTTTAATGATGTCTCACACTATAAATCAATCGGTTTCTATCAATAGATTAATTCATGCTTCATGTAGGATAGTGCAGTTCATGTGGTTGTCATATAGACATGCATTACTTGTTCAAGTCCATACTCTGTCAGCATAGTCTGAATAGTAGTGGGTCGAAGGCATTGGTAGTCTATACATTGACTCACTGTTCATGCACTCATCGAACAAGTCTATACACTCATGGCATATGTGTAACGTTTGTTCTTCAAAGTCTATACATTGGCCTTCACTTGAAGTCTATCATTGGTCTTCACTTCAAAGTCTGCACATTGGTAAAGTCTAAACATCGTTCACATTGCTTCAAGTCTATACAGCCTTAGCGAAAGCTCTGCAAGTCTATACAGCCATTTCCAAGTCTGTACATTGGATAACCTTCCAAGTCTATACACTGTCCTGTGGCCTTCAAGCGTTTCAAGTCTGTTCATTGCTGTTTTGGCCATGTCTGTACATCCGTTTGCCTGACTTCATATTCAAAGTCTGTACATCCTTCTGTTGAAATTCTAAGTCTATACATCGGTCTGTTTGAGCAAGTCTGTACAGCGGTTGCATTCATTAGAAGTCTATACATTGGGGTCTTTACTTACGTTGCACTTCAAAGTCTAGACATTGCACTGTAGGTTGCTTAGTTGAAGTCTATACATTGCTGATCAAACGTAAGTCTATACATTCCATCCTTTTCCTATGTTCGATGCTTTAGCTACACCCTAAGTCTCCACATTGGCAAAGTATATACATCGCTTATGCAAGTCTGTACAGTCAGCGCATTCATTGATATCAAGCCTACACACTGCATATAGGCAAAGTCTGCACATTGGTAGAGTTTGTACATCCTCTAGGAGCCCTAAGTATATACATCGCAAAGTCTGCACATCGCAGTGTTCAAGCCTTTCAAGTCTATACACTGGTTCAGGGTTCCCAAGTCTATACATCGGTCCTCAAGCGTTACAAGTCTGTAGAGCCAGCTTCATCGTTCAGAGTCTGTACATTCCTCAAGGGCCAAGTGTATACATTGTCCACGTGTTCACATTTACAAAGTCTATACATCGTGGGGCTTCGAATCTTCAAGTCTGTACATCCTTCAAGGGCCAAGTCTTTACACTGTCTCGCTCACATCTTCAAGGGGTAAGTCTACACATCATTCGCTCAACTTCAGCTTTTGCATTAAAGTCTATACAGTAGATTGAGCATCGTGAAGTCTATACAGTGATTGAGCATCGTGAAGTCTATACAGTGGCTGAGCATCGTAAAGTCTATACATTGGTTAGGCTCGTTCATGCAGCGTTCATCTCAAGTCTGTACACTGCCTTTCACATGCACTCATTCATCAAGTCTGTACAGTCCCTTGGTTGCAAGTCAATACACTCGATTACTTCATGCATTACCAGAAGTCTACACATCCCCCTCTGCTATGTAATGCATCAATTTTCAAGTCTATATACTGAGGACGCTGAAGGCCCTCAAGTGTATACATTCTCACATTGTACACACTTATTCATTTGCTGCTTATAAAGTATATACACTCGTTGTTATAAGCCTAAACTAACTAATTCGATTCATTTCTTCTGTCTCTGCCTGTAGATGACTCAGGTTAATGATTGGGCACGTGAACCGAGGATGATGCCTGGCACGTGATCCGAGGATGCTCTGGAAAAGGAGGGAACGAGACCCACTCGTGTGAAGTCCTGGAATTCAGGTCGGATGCCATATAAAAGGTGTCTTCTACGAATAGGAGATGTGAACGAAAAGAAAAGGAAGGCTGAAGTGAAAAATCCATGAGCAGAAGAAGAAAAGAGAGAGAGCCTCCACGTTCCAGAGAAAAGACAGAGAGAGGAATTTGAGAGATATGAACTGAGAGAAAAGTCCTTGAGAGATAGAAGAAATTGTGCTGTGAAGATTTGCTTCTTTGGAAGCTACATTTGTTTTTTGGTTTTTCAGAAACGATTGTCATTCATCGTTGGTCTTGCTTTCCTTTCTATTTTTCATTTCTTCATTTCTGATTCCGAAGTGTTACCCTCTAGTGTTTGGAGGAATGGAGTGTTACTCCAGTTCCCCTCTGGGCTGCAGAGGAAGAGAGATCTGTGATCTCTGATTTTGCCAGTGACGGACTGTCACTAGCAGGTTCCCTCTAGGTTGGAGGAAGGGAGAGTCATCTCCAGTTCTGGTCTTGCTGGTTGCAGGTCCAGGTATCAAGCTCTGTGGGTAGCGAGTTTGGTTGAGGGATTTGTTTCTCTTGGTTGTTCAAGCTGTGTGGCAGCATCTTGTTCGCAGACTGAGTCTGCACTTTTCTAGCAGTGGCTAGTGGAATCCTCACTCTAGTTAGAGTGAGGGGTGGATGTAGATTGTGGACTACAATCGAACCACCTTAAAATTTCTTGTCTCCTCTGTGGTTTGCTGTTATCGGTTGTGCTCTCCATCTGCTTGGCATTGTGTTTGACTGTGCACAGTCTTTTTCAATCGCACCTTCTTATTCTGTCTTAGTTATTCACTGCGTTAGCTATATTGTTTTGCTGTATCTGAAGGGTCGAAATTCAAAGTAGTGATTTTTCGCTGAAGTTTTCTAAATCGGGAGTGATCTATTCATCCCCCCCCCACCTTCTATATCACTCTTCGCTGCGCTAACATTTGGTATCAGAGCAGGTTTGCATCATGTGGACGAACGGTCAGGGAAATGCTAATGGTCCTAGAAGCTTCATGCCTGAAGGTCAATCCATTAGTCGCCCTCCATTTTTTGATGGTAATAACTATCTCTTTTGGAAGAACAGGATGGAAGTGTTTATCAGGACACAGAGCCACAAGCTGTGGAGGGTAATTATTGTTGGGCCGTATGATCTGCCACCGAACTAGGACGCATGGACAGATGATCATGTCAAGCTATCTTCACTCAACTGGACGGCGCTGAACATCATCCAGTGTGCTGTTCACCCAGAGGAATATGCCCGCATATCTGCCTACAGGACTGCCAAGCGAATGTGGGATGAGCTACAATTAATCTACGAATGTACAGCTCAAGTGAAAGCCTCGAAGGTAAATCTCTACACCTCTAAGTATGAATTGTTTAGGATGAATGCAGAGGAGAATATTACTGAAATGTATGCCAGGTTGTCCTTGATCACAAACACTCTTAAGGTGCTAGGGAAGGATCTAGTTGAGGCAGATATAGTCAGGAAAATTCTTAGATCTTTATCCCCAGCATGGCACACTAAGGCCATAGTGATAGAGGAGTCAAAAGATCTAACGACCTTGACAGTGAATGAACTCATAGGATCCCTCATGACCTATGAGATGAATTTTAAAGGAGGTGGTGAAGGAAGTGACAGGAAGGGTAAGAATGTAGCTCTCAAGGCATCCCGCAACAAGAGTAGCAGTAGCAGCAGTAGCGGTGAGTCCGATGGTTTTTTCGATCTCGACCAGAAGGAGCAGGCAATGCTCACTCGACAGTTCAGTAAATTTTTAAGGAGAAAGGGGAAGACCTTTAGGAGGAAGAAGCCATACTCCTTTAACAAGAATGTTGAATCTACCAATCATAAGGACAGAAATTCTAAGAGACTAACTTGTTTTCATTGTAACAAACAGGGACACATGAAAGGCGAATGCCCAGATCTCCAGAAGAAGGGTCCCTACTTTCAGAAGAAAAGCTCAAAGGTGCAGAAAAAGAAGAAGCCACAGGCGATGGTCTGCACGTGGAGCGAGGAGGAAGAAGATCCCGAAGACACTTCCTTAGAGGAGTATGAAGAAGGAATTTGCCTTATGGCAAATAGCGAAGATGAGGTAATAAATGTCTTTGAAAATTTCTCTATTGATGACTGGGAAGATGCTTATGGTGAATTGTTAAACAAGTTTAATTCTCTCAGTAAAGAGCATAGGGTCCTCAAAAGAAACTTTAATACTAATGTTGAAGAACAAACCCAGGTCTGTGAGGAAAACCAGAAACTAAAAGAGCAACTAGAAGAAATGACCTCACTAAGAAAAGAAAATGATAAGCTCAAGGGAGAAAATCAGGAGAGTCACACCCAGCTCAATGAACTGAAAACTAAAATTGAAGAAAGCCTGAATGAAATTAGAGTGAACTCAGAGAAATATGAAGCTGTTAAGATAGTGAATGCTGAACTGTTAAAAAATTCTGAGTCACTGCAAAAAGAGCTGGAAGATAAACAAAAAGTTTTGGAAAGATTTGTTCAGGGAAAAACTAGTCTAGATGCTATTCTAGGGACAAGGGTTAACTTCAATAAGGAGGGTCTAGGCTATGACCCAACTAACAAGAGACCCCTACAATTCAAGACCATCACCTTCTGCCCAGAGAAGGGAAAAGAGAAGCTGGACACACCATCCAGCTCAAACAGCAGTAAAGGAGCTCAATGTTCGAAGGAAACTTTAAAGAACACTGCTGGCCAACCATTTAAAATGGGAATGAATTTTGTGAAGAACTTCACTAAGCCCACTCATCAGAACATAAATGGTAAATGGACCAAGCAAGTGGATCAGAAGAAAAGCTGGAATTACTATAATCATATGGGTCCAAACAGGACCTACTGGAGAAATAATTATCATCTTCAAAAATCTGTTAATCAACAAGCTCACAGGAGATTTCCTAGGAAAGGGAAGCCTAATGAATGGAATAGAGCTTACTTTTCCAGACCAGCTAGACTTAATTTCAATAAACCAGAAGTAAAGGTGCCAGAGAAATCATGCTGAAGCAAATCTGGATACCTAAACATTTGATCAGAGATTTGAACAATGTCTTTGGACCCAACTCATCTTGGGTTCCAAATCACTTTGCTTGATTTTGTTTGTGTAGGTCGATCTGGCAGCTGAAGACAACAAGTGGTACCTCGACAGTGGCTGCTCCAGGCACATGACAGGAGACCGATCCAAGTTCAGCAAGATAGAGATGAAGGTAGGGGGTTTGGTCAAGTTTGAAGGAAAGAACAAAGGTAAGATAATTGGAGTTGGCACAGTAGGTAAGACTTCCACAAACTCCATTGAAAAAGTTCTACTTGTGGAAGGTCTTCAATACAACCTGATTAGCATTAGTCAGTTATGTGACAAGGGTCACAGGGTTGTGTTTGATGATAATTCATGCAAAATCTTTGAAATAAATTCTGATGTGGTTAAATTTGTAGCCAACAGGATTAATAATGTTTCCATGGTAGACTTAGATGAGGAATCTGAATCTAATATCTGTTTATCTGCCAATTCTGAAAATGATACTTTTGAATGGCATAGACGTTTAGGCCATACTAGCTTTACTACTTTAAATAAATTGGTCAAGCATGATTTAGTTAGAGGCATGCCTACAATTAAATTTAATTCTATTTCAAAATCATGTGATGCCTGTGCTCTAGGCAAACAGACCAAGAATTCTTTCAAGCTAAGATCTGAGCCATTGTCATCTAGACTAATGGAACTTCTTCATATGGACCTTTTCGGTCCTACTAGAACTCAGAGTCTTAATGGGAACAGGTTTGGCTATGTCATCATAGATGACTTCTCTAGATATTCATGGATCTTTTTCTTAGCAAATAAAAGTGATGCTTTTCAAAAGTTTAATCAGTTTTTTCATAAGGTCAAACAAGAAGGAAAACACAAGATTTGTTCTATTCAATCTGACCATGGAGGTGAGTTTAAAAACTCCATGTTTTCTGATCTTTGTGAAAGAGAGGGACTAACACACAGATTTTCTTCTCCAGGACACCTGAACAGAATGTAATTATGGAGAGAAGAAATAGAACTGTTGTGGAGATGGCCCGAACCATGCTAATTGAAAGTCAATTACCAAGGAGGTTTTGGGCAGAGGCGGCCAATACAGCAACTTACATAATCAACAGGGCCATGGTAAGACCCATTCACAAGAAAACACCCTATGAGCTTCTAAAAGGGATTCCAATCATGATGGGGATTTCCTAGAAGACCAAGAAGAAGAGAAAACTCAGCCAAGTGGAACAGCAAATCCTCCCAACCAGGAAGAGCCAAGAGAAACAGGTGAGTCTTCAATAAATGTTAGATTTCTTAAACATCATCCGATAGATAATGTCATAGGCAATCTTGAAGATTCTCCTTGGACTAGGTCTCATTTTAGGAATGTGAATAATGAAGACTTAATTGCTTTAGTCTCACAAATTGAACCCAAATCAGTAGAAGAGGCCTTAGCTGATCAAGCTTGGGTCAATGCTATGTGTGAGGAATTCGGCCAGTTCGAAAGAAATAATGTCTGGAACTTGTTCCAAGACCAGATAATGTTAATATCAAAGGAACTAAGTGGGTGTTCAAAAATAAAATTAATGAAGATGGAATCATTTCTAGGAATAAGGCCAGATTAGTAGCCAAGGGCTACTGTCAGGAATTTGGTGTAGATTTCGATGAATCCTATGCACCTGTTGCTAGGATGGAAGCTATAAGATTGTTGCTTGCTTTTACATGTTCAAAGAATATAAAACTCCAACAAATGGATGTTAAAAGTGCCTTTTTAAATGGAGTCATTAAAGAAGAGGTTTTTGTTGAACAACCCCCCAGATTTCAATTCTCTCCTCAACCTCACCAAGTTTTCAGGTTAAAGCCTTGTATGGTCTAAAGCAGGCTCCTCGAGCATGGTATGAAAGATTGACTGAATTTATGATCAGCAAGGGCTACAAAAGAGGTAAAGTTGATCAAATCTTATTTACCAAGGGTACAAATAAAGATCTCATCATAGTTCAGGTATATGTAGATGACATTGTATTTGGATCAACTAAGCATGAACTATGTGATGAATTCTCTAAAATGATGTCTGCTAAATTTGAGATGAGTTTGGTTGGTGAACTAAAGTACTTTCTTGGCTTGCAGGTACAACAGTCAGAGGATGGATGCTTCATCAACCAGACCAAATACATAATGGAACTATTCAAGAGGTTTGGTATGGAAAACCTGAAGCACATTACAACACCCATGGGTACCAATACCTCACTGGATATAGATGAGACAGGTAAAGAAGTAAATGCCAAGCTCTATCGAGGTATGATTGGATCTCTTCTTTACTTGACAGCTTCTAGACCTGATATACAGTTTAGTGTAGGAATGTGTGCAAGGTATCAGTCTAGACCTACTGAATTACATTTAGCTGCAGTGAAAAGAATTTTCAGATATTTGTCAGCTACTCATTCTCTTGGTTTATGGTTTCCTGCATCACACACATTTAACTTAGTTGCATACACAGATGCTGATTATGCAGGATGTAAACTAGACAGGAAAAGCACTAGTGGTCATTGTGAATTTTTTGGTGGGTATTTAGTGTCTTGGGGTTCCAAGAAATAACATTTTGTGGCCCTCTCCACTGCAGAAGCTGAATATGTGGCTGCAGGGAGTTGTGGTACATAAGTCATTTGGATTAAACACCAGCTTCAGGACTACCAAGTAGACCTGGGGTTCACACTTATCTATTGTGATAATACCAGTGTCATTAATCTTGCCAAAAATCCTGTTTTGCATTCACGCACCAAACACATAGAGATAAGGCATCATTTCATAAGAGATGAGATTTCTAAAAATAACTTTGAACTGATTCATGTAGGCACTGATAATCAGATTGCTGACATTTTCACTAAACCTCTGGATAATGAAAAATTCACATCACCGAGAAGAGAATTAGGCTTATACAAATTGTCTTAAATGTGAAGTCTGTTCTTTTTGTGAGGGGGAGTTTTGTATGTCTGTTGGTTAGCTTTCAGGAATGCTTTGAGTGAGGGGGAGCTGGTTGAGCTGTGAGAGGAAGAGTTCTTTGACAGATTCAAAAAGATTGACCAGATGTGTGTCATTTCTGGTTTTCATGACAGATCTAGTGTGGTTCTCTCAGACAGTAGAATGTCACTTATTTCTTAAGTCTATAAGTCAGTGATACTAAAGTCCAGTTAGAATCTTTCCTCTGGTATTCCTTCAGAGATCTGGATTAATGGTATAAAGTATATCTTCCTACATTGTCAATGATTCTGGTTCAGGACAAAACCTGTATGTCTTGATATCTGACCCAATCAGCTTGAAATCTAGACTTCAAGATTCACTTCAAGAAATAGTCCTTCTGATATTGTTCTCAATCATTCCATCTCTTCAATGCAAGGACTTAACTGAACAAACATGTCTTATTTTGGTCACTGAGAAACTGGGAGCTTCATCAATGAAATGAAGTTTTCTCCTATGTCATGAGGTGTCAAATGCTTAAACTGAATGAAAACTCATGACAAAGCAATGGTGGCTAGCTGGTGAGTAACTGGGGACTCTGGCCTCTAATCAAGGTGTTTCCTCATGTCAAAAGACACAGTTACTAACTCTGTTCCTTTAATAATAAAAAAAAGAGGAAGTAATGAGGTACTCACACTTAGTAACTGGGGATTTAGGCCTCTAATCAAGGTGTCTCCCTAATGTCAACAGAGTGAATTACCAACTTACTCATTGATCTTCTTGAAAATCATCTCAAAAAAATTCTTGTTGTTATGTAACTAATGGATTGCTTGTCCTCAATATCTTGAGAACACCTCTCTGACTTTGTCTCTTGTTGTCATATGGGATAGTTGACTGTTCAGCTATATCTGGCCATACTAGTTAACTCCTGCTCTAAATCATACATTATGTATGCTGATAAACTTTTCTATCATTCTATTTCTCTATTGTTTACTAGAGTTCAAGAACCTTCACTTGAGTTTAGCACCTCACTTATTCTCTTAAGACTTGCTCGTGCCTTTCTGCACTAAGAAGTTACTGTACTTCTTCTTCATGTCTCCAGCACTTTTATATATTCTGCATTTCCTTTTGCTGATGTCAAAAGGGGAGAGGTTCTGCAATATCTGTAAGTCATGAATTGTCATGAGCTTTGGGGGAGTTTTGTTTATGAGCTGTGGGGGAGCATTCATGTCATGGAAATTTCTGAGAATGAGTTGTGAGGGAGCTGAGAGTGTGTTGTAGGGAGTGTTTAAATCGTCAGCATGAGCATGCCTTGAATTTGCATTGATTGTTGAAACTGCAGTCAATTTCCTGTTAAGCTTTGATAATGCTTGATTCATAGTGTTGCCATCATCAAAAAGGGGGAGATTGTTGCATCCCTTTGGTTTTGATGATGTCTCACACTATAAATCTATCGGTTTCTATCAATAGATTAATTCATGCTTCATGTATGATAGTGCAGTTCATGTGGTTATCATATAGACATGCATTACTTGTTCAAGTCCATACTCTGTCAGCATAGTCTGGACAGTAGTGGGTCGAAGGCATTGGTAGTCTATACATTGACTCACTATTCATGCACTCATCGAACAAGTCTATACACTCATGGCATATTGGTAACGTTTGTTCTTCAAAGTCTATACATTGGCCTTCACTTGAAGTCTATTCATTGGTCTTCACTTCAAAGTCTGCACATTGGTAAAGTCTAAACATCGTTCACATTGCTTCAAGTCTATACAGCCTTAGCGAAAGCTCTGCAAGTCTATACAGCCATTTCCAAGTCTATACATTGGATAACCTTCCAAGTCTATACATTGTCCTGTGGCCTTCAAGCGTTTCAAGTCTGTTCATTGCTGTTTTGGCCAAGTCTGTACATCCGTTTGCCTGACTTCATATTCAAAGTCTGTACATCCTTCTGTTGAAATTCTAAGTCTATACATCGGTCTGTTTGAGCAAGTCTGTACAGCAGTTGCATTCATTGGAAGTCTATACATTGGGGTCTTTACCTACGTTGCACTTCAAAGTCTAGACATTGCACTGTAGGTTGCTTAGTTGAAGTCTATACATTGCTGATCGAACGTAAGTATATACATTCCATCCTTTTCCTACGTTCGATGCTTTAGCTACACCCTAAGTCTCCACATTGGCAAAGTATATACATCGCTTATGCAAGTCTGTACAGTCAGCACATTCATTGATATCAAGTCTACACACTACATATAGGCAAAGTCTGCACATTGGTAGAGTCTGTACATCCTCTAGGAGCCCTAAGTCTATACATCGCAAAGTCTGCACATCGCAGTGTTCAAGCCTTTCAAGTCTATACACTGGTTCAGGGTTCCGAAGTCTATACATCGGTCCTCAAGCGTTACAAGTCTGTATAGCCTGCTTCATCGTTCAGAGTCTGTACATTCCTCAAGGGCCAAGTGTATACATTGTCCACGTGTTCACATTTACAAAGTCTATACATCGTGGGGCTTCGAATCTTCAAGTCTGTACATCCTTCAAGGGCCAAGTCTATACACTGTCTCGCTCACATCTTCAAGGGGTAAGTCTACACATCGTTCGCTCAACTTCAGCTTTTGCATTAAAGTCTATACAATGGATTGAGCATCGTGAAGTCTATACAGTGATTGAGCATTGTGAAGTCTATACAGTGGCTGAGCATCGTAAAGTCTATACATTGGTTAGGCTCGTTCATGCAGCGTTCATCTCAAGTCTGTACACTGCCTTTCACATGCACTCATTCATCAAGTCTGTACAGTCCCTTGGTTGCAAGTCAATACACTCGATTGCTTCATGCATTACCAGAAGTCTACACATCCCCCTCTGCTATGTAATGCATCAGTTTTCAAGTCTATACACTGAGGACGCTGAAGGCCCTCAAGTGTATACATTCTCACATTGTACACACTTATTCATTTGCTGCTTCTAAAGTATATACACTCGTTGTTATAAGCCTGAACTAACTAAATCGATTCATTTCTTCTGTCTCTGCCTGCAGATGACTTAGGTTAATGATTGGGCACGTGAACTGAGGATAATGCCTGGCACGTGATCTGAGGATGCTCTGGAAAAGGAGGGAACGAGACCCACTCGTATGAAGTCCTGGAATTCAGGTCGGATGCCATATAAAAGGTGTCTTCTGCGAACAGGAGATGTGAACGAAAAGAAAAGGAAGGCTGAAGTGAAAAATCCATGAGCAGAAGAAGAAAAGAGAGAGAGCCTCCACGTTCCAGAGAAAAGATAGAGAGAAGAATTTGAGAGATATGAACTGAGAGAAAAGTCCTTGAGAGATAGAAGAAATCGTGCTGTGAAGATTTGCTTCTTCGGAAGCTACATTTATTTTTGGGTTTTTCAGAAACGATTGTCATTCATCGTTGGTCTTGCTTTCCTTTCTATTTTTCATTTCTTCATTTCTGATTCCGAAGTGTTACCCTCTAGTGTTTGGAGGAAGGGAGTGTTACTCTAGTTCCCCTCTGGGCTACAGAGGAAGAGAGATCTGTGATCTCTAATTTTGCCAGTGACGGACTGTCACTAGCAGGTTCCCTCCGAGTTGGAGGAAGGGAGAGCCATCTCCGGTTCTGGTCTTGCTGGTTGCAGGTCCAGGTGTCAAGCTCTGTGGGTAGCAGAGTTTGGTTGAGGGATTTGTTTCCCTTGGTTGTTCAAGCTATGTGGCAGCATCTTGTTCGCAGACTGAGTCTGCACTTTTCTAGCAGTGGCTAGTGGAATCCTCACTCTAGTTGGAGTGAGGGATGGATGTAGATTGTGGACTACAATCGAACCACCTTAAAATTTCTTGTCTCCTCTGTGGTTTGCTGTTATCGGTTGTGCTCTCCATCTGCTTGGCATTGTGTTTGACTGTGGACAGTCTTTTTTAATCGCACCTTCTTATTCTGTCTTAGTTATTCACTACGTTAGCTATATTGTTTTGCTATATCTGAAGGGTCAAAATTCGAAGTAGTGATTTTCCGCTGAAGTTTTCTAAATCGGGAGTGATCTATTCATCCCCCCCTTCTATATCACTCTTCGCTGCGCTAACAGCATTCACTCATTTCGTAAACATCAAAATCACATACACAATAGGTATGGCTTTCTATCCCTTCTCTTTGTTGCATTACTATATGGTATCTACGTTTTTATAGCCTTTCAAGGACCAACTGGTTCTCCGTGTGTTCTGGGATCTGGTGTTCTCCTTTAACAAAAATGATGATGATCTAGGAGCATGCGGTTAATCGTTGGATAGGCCGTTAGGTTGAGTCGGGTGAGGAACGATGGACTCTGTCTCGCACGCCGTGGTTGCAAGAAGACTCTTGACCCCGTCTTGCTCGGTTTAGCAATATTATCCTTGAATACTTTCTATTTTTATTCTTTCTTACATTCATTTTGATGATTTCTTTATTTTAGCCCAGCATGGATCATGTCATTTTGAGCACTCACGCCTTGAAATTCTTTCAGGGTTTCTCCTCAGTAATGGCTAATTGTGCTTAATTCTCTTGGATAAGAGATTCTCATTCCACTCTGAATTCGAACGTCTTCTCTGATCTTCCCGCTCGGTCTGGTTGGCCAGCGTGATTCCTGTCTAGATTTTATCTCATTATTTCCTTCCAACTTTTCAGCTGTGGCTCTTTCCGATCCCCTCATTGGCTCTAGATTTTATCCCCTGATGAGGTCGGTCCTGTTTTCTTTCTTTAGTTAGTTCTCCAGACATGTTTCATCCACTTCAGCCGTTCCGGTTGGTTAGTTTGGTATTTTTGGGAGAATTCTTGTCGCTTGTTGGTTATGACGGGTGTCTTTTACCTTGATGTCCGCTTTTCAGTTCTCTCCACTTCATCTCTACTTTATCTCCTTTTCACGTCGCTATCGCTTTCGCTCCATCTCCATTCTATTTCGCCTCCACGCCGTTTTCGCTCGTTCCCTTGCAAATCGGACATCAAGTAGGGGCATCTGTTGACACCCATTTTTTGCCAACAAGTTGAGTTTATTCTCTTATTCACCCTTCATGATGCTCTGAATTACCCATTATTTTAGAGTCTTCTTTGACCGTATTTCGAGTCTATTTCTTGACCATTTTTTGAGCCCATTGAACTTTGGAGGCTTTTATCCTTGATTCCCTCACTCTCGGGTCCGTTTCGCGCAGTTTGGATGGCCGATCGGACGTCCGGATGAAACCCTACATGCCTCTCTGAATGCGGTCTCCTATGAGACCGCATTCATGAGAACACGGTCTCCTAGGAGATCACATTCAGCCATTTTTTATGTTATTTTATTTATTATTTATTATTTTATTATTTCATTTAAATAATGGTAAGGATGTCGTCTGATGGAAACCGCGACCATGAGGTCGTAGTCTCCTCCAGATCGCGTTCTCAGAGCTTCTCTCCCGGGCGCCCGTGGGTGCGTCGACCCCGTTCCTTGGCCCTGTGATGCCCCTTCTAGGTCGCGGTTCGCACTCAACCACTTTCTGAAGGTCGCGGTTGCTCGACCAACCGCGTTCTCGTTGCAGAATCTGGACTATTTCGGGCTCTGTTTTCTTCGGTCGAGGACTCTTTGGAGTCCTTGTTTGCACCGTTTTCGCTAAGAATATCCCTCCACCTTGAGTTTTATCCATCTTGGAGATATATACCCACTATTATCCCCTATTTGGGTGTTTATCCTCTATTTCAACCTAGGGTTTCTTGCTTTTCTATAAATAGCACCTTAGTCGCAGTGCGTGAAAGGGGGGCGTTTCTTCAGTTCGGGGCGAAGTCATGCTGCACCGCCATCTCGTTTCTTCGACCGCAACCTACCCAAGGGAGTATTAGCTTCATCTTTCACCCTCCTAGGGCTTCTTTTTCTCATTCTTTCCTCTATTTCTCTGCACCCTTTTCCTACGTTTTATCACAGTTCTGCACTATTTCTGCACGCATAGCACTTTTGCGTCTCCGTTCTCCGCAGTCTTGCTGCGTGTTAATTCATTTCTTTTGTTCATATGTATTCACAACACACACACACCTATTATTTTCACCCTTCTACGGGAGTTAAAAACCCTCTCCCAGAAAGTAAGAATATAACGTGAGGTCATTATCTTCTAGTCGGCTGGAAGGTAAGGAGATATGATCCACGTCGTTCCCCCGCGTCCGTTTACTATGCGCGATCATGTCTTAGCGGTGTTCTTCGGCCACGTCTTTTCCTTCTTCTTTTCCAAGGTACGCAGCGCCATTGCTCTTTGTTCTTAGTCTTTTTAAGCTCTGTAAACCCTTGGTGGCGATCACGGTATACATCTCTTTTCATATCGCCCCTTTGCTCTCTCATGTTATCTCATGTTTATGCATATTATTTGCTAATTCGGGGCATGGATTATAATTATCTACAACCTTATTTTATTGGATTATATTATTTACCCCGTGTTTGTCATTGACCCAACTTCTCTTGTCACCTCCACCCAATTAATGTCCACGGCCCATCTTGGCCGTGAGGGGGAGTGTTAGAATTTGGACATAGTCCCTCGGCAATAGTCCCGTATTTGTTAAATGAGTTGTGGTTCATGTGCTTATGACTCTGGGCCTATGTATCTTAACACCGCGGTTTTGTGGATTTTAACATAGTATTAGAGCATGGTCTTAGGCCCAACTCCATATATTTCTTATCTCGTCATCTCTACCCAATTAATGTCCACGACCCATCTTGACCGTGAGGAGGAGTGTTAGAATTTGAACATAGTCCCTGGGTAATAATCCCATATTGATTAGATGAGTTGTGATTCATGTACTTATGACTCTGGATCTGTGTATCTCAATATCACAGTTTTGTGAATTTCAATAGGTTCAAACCTAAATATCGTTTAACGGGTCTCTCCACCATCACAAACTCGACCCATTAGTCGCACACGTAAAATGTTTTGTTATCGTCAAATTCAAGGGGGGATTTGCACAACACTTGGGATGTCCAAAAAAAATTATCGGAGTGGACGTCCACTCCTTAATGTTCTAAATTCACATGGCAAAAAGGAGGGGAGGGAAAAAAATAACAAAAAGGGATGTGAATGGAATCAGCGTCATTTCTTGGTCGTAGGCTCATAATTAGCTCTAAAATTTTCGTCAAACTTTCATTATAAACATTTCTTTTATATATGTATATATAATCGCTTCGTTGAGAGTAAATATATACATAGGATTCATGTGCTTTTAAGTTTGTACTAATCCCATGAATATGAAAAGAAATTAATTTTCGATCGGTAGCTCTATAACTGAAGGCTCAATCTTACTAATCCTTTTCTCCTGATCCCTCCTCCTTAGATGTTACTCCTATATATATATATATATATATATATATATATATATATATAAGGGACAGTTCAAATGGTGTCGGTATCATCTCATATCGTCATCCTCTCCTCTGAGTTTGATTTATTTATATAATATTTCCCCACATCATTGCGCGCGTCTCGGCGTCGCTCCCGCTCGACTTTTCCTTGGGCTCGATCCCACGTGCATGTTGTACGTGAAGATTTAACCGCGATCGATCGATGGATGCCATATATATATCTTCGTAGCCTAACACCATCTTTCAAAGAGCAGTACGTACGTACGTACGGGCGTCGTGCCAAGCGCAAGGGCGCCCAAGAGAGATCAGCCAAATCGATCGATCGGTAGGGAGGTAGGTAGGTTTTCAATTGTGGGTAGGGTTGGTAGGTTATTAAGGGACCCCACTCATCAGTCAAACTTTAATATATAATTAAGACCCTTCGGACCTCCATGACACCACTGGGTTAATTAGTTTTCAAGATCAAGCTCCCGGCCCCGAAAAGTCTTCAAACGTAAGAGAAACTCTCGTTCTAACTGGTCAAACGTCGGACCTACCAATTCAACAAGTTAGGTTTAGAACCATGGAAGTTCAGAAGTCCATCAGTGTTGGTTACCCTACCTTGCCCTACCCTATGGACTTGGTGCTTGGTGCATATGCATGCACCGAAGGCCAGGCTGAGGGACACAGAGGAGTGAACCTTAATTTCTGGGTTTGACCGGTTTGGAGACGCATGTGGTACGTGGTTACGTGGTTGTAGACATGGAGGGAGGCAAGCCCTTCACTATTTCCACGTGTGCCTTTTAATCTCTCTCTCTCTCTCTCTCTCTCTCTGCGTGTTAGTTGGATGACCTAGCTAAGATGGGTATGGTCATGTCTGGCCGGGGACTTGTAAACTAATAAAAGAATTAATTTGTCAATAATCTTAGACATGAGGGAAGATATGTCTTCATCGTTACACGACATAAAGGCCAAGGAGAGGTTGGCCATCTTACAAGTGCTGGGTGGGGCAACTACCCTTTGATCCTCTTACTTTTCATGATTCAAATTAGAGTGATGAGAGAGATTGACAACATCGCGTAGGCTAGAATTTATTGTTAATGACGGATGCGATCATAGATTATAAATTTCAAGCACATTTGCAAAGAAATGAACTGTTGAAAAATATGTCATCTACCTACAAATTAAGGGGGGGGGGGGGGAAACTAAATGAAAGAAAAACCGTACACTACGGCTTTTCACTAGAAATTGTCCCACATTTACTCAAGCTATGTATATTACCGTGCTAGAACTTCTTGTTAGTTATAGTTTACATTGTAAATTGCAGGATTGTCACTGTTCAACATAGAAAGAAAAATATTCAGTAGGCCCTATGATTCTCAAAGGAATCAGCCTGCATCAGTCTCCGGTATATGGCGGTATTGATGCATGGGAATTGAATTCAAAGTTCTCAAACATGTAAAACAAAAGGTTATATGATATGGATTCACTTCTTAAAAGTGAGATAGAGGGGGGAGGGCAGAGAAATGCTTATTTCTCAGGTAGTCGAGTAGTAATATTTTATTAGAACCACGGTGTGAAATTATATTGGTCCACGTAGAGTGACAGGTCTTTCAAATTTTACGTATCTCCGAAATGACATCGTATCGCCGTCACGATGCCGAATGAGATTTTTTAAAAAATTAGTCTTTCCCGCTATGCTATTTGCCACCTTTATTCTATCATATGTCTTTCTTATTAGGTTATTTGTCACCCTTAAGTTGAGACTGTTTATGAATATGAGTGACTAGTTATCTCAGTTGGTTATTTGTCTCCTTTATATATCTATTTGTCATCCTTAAATAGTAATTTGTCACCCTCTTTACTGGGAGACCGTTCATAGACATGATGGATTTTATATCCTCCTTAGTTGACTATTTATCTCTTATATATATATATATATATGTGACTCTTAAATAGTTATTTGTCTCTCTTATTCCCCATCTTTTTATACAGACTCACGTTTTCAATGCAAAAAAAATATTTATTATCTTTAATTAATTATTTGTCAATCTTAATATTAAAATTACGTCACAGATAATAAGTTAAAGGTGACAAATAATTTTATAAGAAAAGACGTATGAACATTTAAGAATCCATAGCGCACTAGATGGATAGATTTCCTACCTGTAAAGCTACCCGTACACGCATGCAGGTAACATTTCTCCGAGAAGGCATATTTTGAGTATTTTCTTCCCGTATGGACGATTTAACAACTATCCTGCCATTAGTTGAGCATCCTCGCACTCCTTTTAACCGTGAAATGCCCGACTTTTATGTAGTTATCTAATTCTCGAATTTTTTAGCACCAAAAGCATTATCTTGCACGTGTTCCTAACAAGCATTGCGTGAGAAATATCACTACTGGAAAGAGTGACAACAACGACGGAAACCATCCGTCGGTCCTAACAAGTTTTAGCAAGCAATTGATTAAAAAAGGAAGTCCTCCGTCGTATAATTTTGATCATAAATTAACAACGAAAATATATCCGTCACAAATCCATTGTAAATTAGTGACCCGAGATTTTTCCTCTCAAATCCGCCTTTCAATAATTTTCCCAATTCTTCGGTGACAGATTATCTGTTTCTCGGTAATCTTTCGCAAAGACGTCACTAAAACATTTGCGACGGAGGAAATGTTCACCTGAAAATCAATTGAAAAAAATTTAGAGACGAACCATTTTCGGTTGTTATTCTATCAAAACGTATTTTGCATGACAGATTATTTGTGATTGGTGTTCCATCACACTAATCTGTGACGGATATATGGCTAGCGAAAATCCCTCGCTATTGTTTTGAATTTTTGAATTATTTTCTTAATATAAAAACATGTTCAAATAACGAAGTAAAATAGAACACCCACGTCACATGACAATTAAATTTAACTACGAAACTTCTTCAACTATAAAATTGCTCAAAAACAATTTTTTAAAAGTATCACTTTTTATAATATGATAAACAAATCAAGTAAGAGTCTCGATGTCCTCCTCCTCTTGTGTAGTATGATCCTATATTTGAAATGAAAAATAAAATAACATCAGTCATGTATAAATAAATTATATTTGATAAAAAAATAAATCAAATAAATTATTTAATTTTATAAATTTTAAATAAGATGATTCGTAGATGAATTATTTGATTTTAAACTAAGTTATTTTAGATAATGATATTTTGAGTGACGGCCCAGCTGAGTATCTGATTTGAAATTTGTAAGCTCCCGTGGATCACTCTTACCTCTCCAGTCGAGTTGGAACAATCAGCATGCAATCAAATGAATATTTCATATTTCAGACATCCGAACTCGAGTTCTTTGATTTTAAACTAAGTTAGTTTGGAGAGTAATAGTTTGAGCGCCGAGTCTAAATCGGTTATCCGATTTAGATTTCGTGAGCTCTTATTGGTCACTCTCGCCACCCAGACGTGTTGGAACAATCGGCATGCCGATTAAGTCAGCATTTCAGATTTTGGAAGGTACAACATGTGTTCTTTAATTTTAAACTAAATTATTTTGAAGAAAGATATTTTGAGCACCGAGTCTAGACCAGATATTCAATTTAGAATCAATCACCTCCCACAGGTCACACTTAATACCCTAATCATGTTAGAACTATCAGTATGTCAATCAGAATGGTATTGAATATTTCAGATCCTCGAACCTAAGTTCTTTGATTTCAAACTAACTTAGTTTAGAAAAAAAGCAGTTTGAGTGTCGAGCCCAAACCGAGTATCTGATTTAGATTCTGTCAGATCTCACATGTCACTCTCACCACTCGGATCATGTTGAAATAATCGATATGGCAATCAAACACGTATTTTATACTTTGACCCCCAACCTAAGTTTTTTGGTTTTAAATTAAGTTATTTCGGAGAAATTAAGATATTTTGAGTATCGAGTCCAAACCGGATATCTGATTTGAAATCCGTCAGGTACCATACATAACTCACCACCTAATCGTGTCAAAACATTCGACATGTCGATCGGACTGATATTTCAGATTTCCTCACCCGAGTTCATTCATTTTAAAATAAGTTAATTCGAAAAAGGATAGTTTGAGCGTCGAGCCCAAATGGTGTATCTGATTTGGATTCTGTTAGCTATCATAAATCACTCTTCCCAACTTAGTCGTGTTGGAATAATTGACACGCCGATCAGACTGGTATTTCAGAATTTGGATCCCTCAACATGAGTTCCTTGATTTTAAACTAAGTTATTTCAGAGAAAGGTATTTTGAGCCCCATGTATAAACTGAGTATCCGGTTTGGAATCCGTTAACCCTCATAGGTCACTCTCAACACCCCAATCTTATTAGAACAATCGGCACACTGATCAAACTAGTATTTCAAAATGTGGACCCCCCTGAGCCCAAGTGCATTGGTTTTAAATTAAGTTATTTTGGAGAAGAGTAGTTTGAGCGTCGAGCGCAAAATGGGAATCTAATTTAGATTTCGTCAGCTATCACAGGTCACTCTCACCTCTCCGGTCGCATTGGAATAATCGACACACCGATCGGGCTGATATTTCAGATTTTGGCACTCCTAACCTGAGTTCTTTGATTTTAAAGTAAGTTATTTCGAAGAATGGTAGATTAAGTGCCAAGCCCAAACTGGATATCTAATTTGGATTTTGTCAGCTATCACAGGTCATTCTCACCACCCCGACCATGTTGGAACAATCAAGTCTGTCGATCGGACTGACATTTATGTTTTTGTCCCCCCCCCAAATTCATTGGTTTTTAAACTAACTTAGTTATTTTTAAGTAAGTTAATTTTCACGGTAGTTCCTTTGCACTATAAAGGATTATTGTAACTCAAATTTTACAAATTAAAAAAATACAACAAATTAGTCACTCATATGAGGTGGCTGTGCTGCTGTCGAGGGTGCTCCTTGGGGAGGCAAAAACCCTGCATAGGAGAGGATCTACCATCTCCTATCGAATGAGGTCTCTAATGTCGCTCGAAGTACTAGGGGGTGTAGTGAAGGCATTGGTTGCGGCTTAGCCTAAAATCATGCAAGATGATATCACCTTGTTAATATTCAGGCTCTCCTCAAAACCATACATCCGGCTTTTCTTTAGTGGGCCAGCTGCCGCCATCCACTCCTCCGGATCTAGCTCTAGCTATTGCGTGGGCTCCTCCCCATACTTCTCACCCATCTGTCTATCATTTGACACCTGCAAATTGAATCAAAAAGATTGTAAATTTCATATTAATCATTTATATTTGAAATGATAAAACTTGTATATGTATATAAACTTACCGTTACCTCCCGAGCTCTCTTGTGTACTCATCCGTCCCCTTCTTCTTGTGGGTTTTGTTGAACAACTACTAGAATGATGGTTCACGGTTGAACTCCTCTGTCTGTTTTACAAATCACAAAAAATAAATGAGGGCATATACAAATAAAATAAAATAAAATTAGAAATATTACTTGTCATTCTATGTTTTTGGGTCCCGAATGAGACGACCCCACTCATGTACACATTCGCATATGGATATTTGGCCCAGTTTCCTACCACTTTATGGGACTTCTTTTACCACCCCTCATGGGCTCATTTGTCATACATCCTCTCCCAATGCTCCCTCTGTAATGACCCGGGTTTTTTAGATTTTGCATCCGTGAGTTTTAGAGCTCTTCTACGAGTCTCGGATTGAGTTATCTAATTTAAATAGAATTTTCTAAATATTGGATCTTCGGATCCCCAAGTATGAGATAATAAAACATTTTTGGGCTCCGTGACATAGTAGGTGAGTTACATATTTTTCGAGGATCATGGGGTTAATTTTTGTTATTTTTTTGAAATTCCAAATTTTTTGACGCCGAAATTAAATCCTATAAATAACCCTTAAACCCCGTCCCCCTTCTCATTCTTTCAAACCCTCCCTCTCTCCTCCGTTTCTTCCCCGCTCTCACTCTCCCACCTTCGGCGGCCAACGGTGGGCTTGGAGTGTTGAAGCGGCGAGGTGACGCCGTCGACGGGCAGCAAGGACGAGAAAGAGATTGAGGGCGGCGGGTGCGGCTTGTTCATGAAGGAACAAGGGACGACCATGGGGTTTTGGCAGTTTTCAGCATGGATCGGTATTCCCTTCACATGGAATCTCCGTGAGATGTAGGGGGATGGATCTCAAACTCTTGTGCATTGATTTCTCACGATTTCATATCGACTCAAGCGAGTTAGAGTGGGTTTCCTTCTTACCGGGGAAAAACACATGTTTTTGGGTGAGCGGCATTTTCTGCCGATTTGGGTAGTGTTTCATAGCCAATCTCGTGGCATTGGTAGAAGGGAGGTTGGGGAATGTTTCCCCCTTGCTTTTCCTACATTCGCCTGTGGTTTCGCGCCATGGTGAGGCCGAGAGTGGGCTTTGTTCATGTTTTGAGAAGGTTTAAGCATGATTTCGGGGTGAGAAAAATTTTGTCAATTCGAGTAGGTTTTTGGGGTTTAAATGGGTCCTCTCGGTAGTTAGGAGGTCGGGGAAGAGTTTCCTCATGTTTTTCTCCTCATGCGGAGCGAGCGGGGCATGGATCGGGACCCCACGATGGGGCTCCCATGGTTGGATCGTCAGATTCAGTCGATCGGTGGCCTAGATCGGTCGATCGATCTGACCAATCTGATTAGAAGGATGTTCTGGGAATTTTGGTCGACCGACCAGGCAAGTTTTGTCAATTGAACCCCCTTGCAGGTCGACAGACTAGAAGGGTCGGTCGAGTTGTTCTTGGCCCAGGTCGACCGACAACCCGGGTAGGTCGACCGACCCTAGCCCTTTTGGCTCGTTTGACCACCGTAACTTGGTTTTCACCCCAGAACACCTAAATTAATATTATAATCATAAAATCCATTAAAATTGGGCCATCTTACTCTTGTTTGGGCGAAGTCACCTAAAGGTTCGGTTCCCCATGGGCGAAGTCGTATAATTCTCGCGGAGGGTTCACCATCATCATTGGGTATTCTTACGTAAGTCACTCAGGGTTAGTGATTCTTCGTCCTTAGCTAGCCTTGCATGTCGACTTGACAGATGTGTGGGCATGAGTAGCTCGGACTGGTTTTAGTTAGTTTATGTCGGACATTGTAACGACCCGAGAATTCGATTACTGGGAAGGCCCGATAACCCGAGACTCGTACCGCCACCCACGAGCCCGAAGACTCGGAAGGGTTAAAAGGATGGTGTGGACACTACACAAGTATCACAAATAATTACAGAAATTAAACAGTTTATATGATTAAGCAGGAAATCAAATTAATAATTTAATTAATACATGGTCTACAGGATATAACATAAAATAAACAACAGTAGTCCACGACTAGTACAGAGACAAGAAAGAAAAATACAGCTACACGGGACATACCCCGGCTCTGACCTCTGGCACTAACGCTGGGCACCTGAACCACGCTGAGCCTCAGTCGCGCTCCCCTGAGACCGCGCCTCGCCTGAAACACGGTGAAAATACGCAAGGAATGAGTCTCAGAACAAGACTCAGTAGGGATCACTCGAACCCTACCACGTAAAACGGGAAACCACTATGCTAGCGGTTAAGCGAGTACCTCAGAAGTAACAGCCCTACAACTACAACATCGGTCTCACGGCACGAAAATAGAAACACGTGCCACTGCGAAACAACCGGAGCTCAACGGTCAACCCGACCAAAACCCAAAGGTTGAAGTCACAAGACTGACCGTCTGTCACTTCCGACTCGACAAGAGTACCTCCCACTAGAAACACAGTCGGTAGCGTCCCCTGACGACTTACACCGCACCGTAGGTGAACTGCCTGACGTGGTAGCGCCTACCAGAGGCACGGACACCGCACAAGAAACCACAAAGCAAGTGACTAGCTGGGGTCACGCTCGTCAGCATGGGTCCAACCGCCCCCAACCACGTGTGCACACACAGACCATGCATCCTAGGTCTGGCCTCTAACTGGTTTTCCCCTTAGTCGGACTCTGGCTACAGACGTGGGGCCTGACGGAAACCAGTCTAAAAACCGTCCTCAGGGTAAGCCTCTCCACCTACTCCCAGGTGGGACCACTCGCGTGTAAGCAGGCTACGACTAGTGGAGGGTCACAGAAGGAGTAGACTCTTAAGTCAACGGAAAATAACGTCTGCATCCGACGACGTACGGGGACCATCCCACATACCAGCACCGTCGCACGGTGACTATAGTCGGAAAAGAAACGGGACTGCAAACCACCCGGTGCAATCCAGAGCCTGGCGGTCCAACACTGGTGCACCACAGGCGCTGACGGTCTATCGCTGGACCGTCACAGCCGTCTGACGGCCCAACACAGGCGCGTCAGACCATCGGTGCAAAAATGACTGTGACGCGCCTAACCTAGTGCGTCACAGGCCCTGATGCACCCAACCCAGTGCGTCACAAGGCGCGAGGAAACCAACTGTGACGCGTGCCACTCGGTGCGTCATAGACTGTAACGGACCTACCTTGGTGCGTTACAGGTTGGGAGCGCGTCAACTCTGACGCTCCCACATAGGAGTGTTACAAGGCTCTGACGCGCCAGCCCTGGTGCGTCACAGTCCTTGACCCCAAACGGTCAAAACCCAATGGTCAAATACCAACAGTCGGATCGTCACCTGACGGTCCTACCTAGGCGCGTCACAACGCCCTGGTGGTCTATCGTGGGACCGTCACGCCCACGGACCACCCAGTTGGCCAAAACAGAGCTGTGACGCACCCACCCTGGGGCGTCACAAGATGTGACGGTCACTGGAAGGACCGTCACACAGACTCGACGGAAAAATGGCGTGAAACACTAAAAAGTACCAACCACGCCCCCATGCCTCCATAGGAGAGGGGGAAAATAAGGGGGGAGCCCCCTAGGGACCCCTAGCATGCTTCTAGGCCACAAAAACACCGAATCACGGCCTAAAAATATAGATCGGGAGAACTCTCCCCAAATCATGGAAATCCCAAACCCAGCATGAAAACCCATCTCTCGGCCTCACACCAGCCTAGAAACCACGGGAAGGGATCGCGGAGAGCTAGGGAACGTCACCCTACCTCAATCTCGCCTCGAGGCGCGCCAGATCACCCACAAATCGCGAAGAACGCTTGAAACCCTCGTTCCTCCTCACGCTTCCCACGAATGCTGCACGCCACCGGGATTGTCTCGCCGTCGCCTACGCTGTCTTGCCATCGCCCACTGCCATCTGCAGCCGGAGGGGACGCCGCGTCCGTCGTCGTCGGCCGAAGAGAGAGGAAGGGGGGCGCTCATGGTGGGGGAGGAAGAAGAAAGAAGAAGAAGAAGAAAGGTGGGGGAGAGATAAAAGGGAGGGTATTTATAGAAAATCTAAAAAATCCAGAAAATACCAAAAAAATAAAAATTACATTTTCGCGATCCTCGGAACGCACCGATCACAATGGTACCACTCTCGCCCAGGTGAACGACCCAGTTCACCGGCAACGAGAGTCCGAAGGATTTGCCGAAACCCGTACCGGAAATCAGAAAACACGTGCGGAAAAGCCGCGGACACACTCCGGGCCTCCGAAACAGCTCCGGATCGCACCGATCCGAACACGAAAGATGTCCGAAACGAAATTTCAGACACAACGGAGCTAGACACTCTGAGAAATCAGATCCGGGACCTAGAACGAAAGGATCCGAAAGGTCTGGGATATTACAGACATTGTGCCACGGCTTGAGGTCACTTTCTACTCGGGTTTTGAGTACGTGCGTGGGCACTCCGATGGTTGTCATAAGATAATCGGTTTATTATTTTACCGTAGCACTACCTTGGGGGCATTTCGTGGATGGACTCGGCGAGGACAGCCGGTGTGCGTAACGCATGTACAGCAAAGATGAGGACAGCCTAGAGCGAAAAGTGCCCTGCCTAGGACAAATGTACATCGCTGATGGACACAGGGACACGTACCCCGTGTCAGGTTGTAGGACACGGTCGTGCTGATGGACACAAAGGCACGAAATCTAGTTAGTCCGAGGGAGAGGTGTCCGTGTGTGTCTTTGCCCCACTCTAGGACATGGTGTAGGCCATCTACATGAGACGTGAGAGACGGCCGGTCGAGGTAGAGATATCGACAGTGTTGCCGCAGCCTTACCGGCAATTGAGATAGAGCTTGCACGACGGCAAGATTGTGGCTCCCCTCTTGGTTCTTGATCGAGGCTTCTTCTACTTTGAGGCCATCGTCCTCTCAAGAGTGGAGATTGCGCCTCTGACCGCGTAGTCTAGGCTGTGGCTCACGTCAGCAAGGACGGGCCTTCACGACAGAGGTGTCATGGATCTTTCCCGGTAGCGTAGTCATGGTTTGCCGTTGGTTTGGCAGTTCCAACCTTGAGGTCCAGGTTTTCCCACTGAGATTAGGAGTATCTTAGAGTGTCGTACATCCTCTAACCGCTGCCGTTACTACTCTTGCTACTATAGATACTACTATTGTTAGTGTTCTTGTTGCCTTTCTTGATGTCGCTACTTCTGTTATTGTTCTTGTCGTTTACTGTTGTTGTTGTGGTAGGGATCCGCGAGACCCCTACTGAGCCAATGAGATGAGGCTCACCCCTTCTTTTTCAGGTGCGGCATTTTCACTTGGAGTAAGGTTAGCCAGTGCAGCATCCAAAGGGTTAGAGGCCAGTGTGCTTGAGCTGGGGTATGCCCCAAGGCTATGTACTTTTCCTTTCTTTTAGAGTGTACTCTTTGGACATTGTACTCTAGATTGTAAACTATTTAAATAGTATCAAATGTAATTTATTTTTTTTCACTTTAAATTCTATATTTATTTCATATTCTGATGCATCTCCACAACATCAACTTAACCCTTCCGAGCCAAGGCTCGTGGGTGGCGAGTCAGGATTCAGGTTGTACCAGTTACTTTTCGGTACTCGGATCTAGGGTCGTTACACCCTCCTTATCCTAGCAGGGTTGTGCTCCTTCCAACAGTTCGTGTCTGTTGGGTTGCCAGAATCCTTCTTCGCCTTTGCTCGGGGGTTGAACAATGTCTAAGTGTATCCAGATTTTGCAGTCTTCTCCCAAACAGATCAAGCTTGGGCCTTGTTTGAGGGTCTCATGTACAGATACATCTGTTGCAAAAAAAGTGTATGCTTTATAAGTTAGTATACTAAAATTAAGAATTGGGAAAGACATAATTTAAAAGATTAAATTAGATACTATTAACATGTAGAGCATTAAATCCCAGACTCCCATCAAAAAATGCTGGCAAGAAAGGACCAGCTTGGGAATGTAATGTTTAAGGGTCTCCACAACAAAATGGGTCACCCTGGTGGGTTGAAACTTTTTACTATAATTACAAATGTTAAAATGGGATAGTATTACACAGTTGGTGGATAGATAACAACATAATTCATGAAATATACTTACTCCTCGATCCAGATCTCCTGGCATGTGTCATCGACCCCCCCCCCCCCTGATCGGCCTCGTAACGGCTACTGGTGCCATCTATCGATTGGGCAGAGGAACTAACAAGTATTGGTGGTGTGGCCTACACAGCTAGTGTAAGCAAAATATAAGTAGTTAATTATATTTGACATAATTAAGCAACTATTTAATCAACAACTATTGAATCAAATTGAGACTAAATCAAAAAAGTGCATGTATGGGTCAGCAGTGGCGGCGATGGCAGTGTGCCTTGTCCAATTGGTGCAAAGGCACTCGGGCCTATAAGAATTGAATGGCATAAGTAAAACATATAATCAATACACATATAGTTAAAATCTTGAATAGACATACGAGTACCTAAAGATGGTGGCAACGGGGAGGAACGAGAACCCCTCTCATGGCCACCTTCCATCCCACTACATGTTGTAAGAAATAAATCGTATAAATAGACATATTATCAATGCACATATATATAGCTAAAGCATTGAATAGACATACCTGTGGTCAGAGTAGATAGTAAAGAGGAGGGGCTAGAGCCCCTCCCACTGCTCTCTCTCCTCCCACTCGAGATGTTCACTCGAGATCTTCGAACCATCTCTTTATTCAGAATAATAAAATTCATACAAGTTAGTCCACAACTATATGAACAAAAAATATCAATAGTCATTAAAAAATAAAAATATATGGAATTTTTAAAAAAAATCTTTATCAATTTTCAAACAATATCCATTTCATCTTCAGATGTTGATGATATGTCTAACTTAGTGCATCTTCATCATCGCCTTTATCTTCATCACCGGTAGACTCTTCCTCCTTAGTGGACTCCTCCCCTATGACGAAATCCATTGGCCCTCCACTACCCTATTTTAGCTCATGTGGATCGACTTCTTCTACTTCATTCTCCTTACATAAATGAAGTGGCTCATTTGATTTGTCCAAGCAAAAATCTGTAGAAGAAGCCACTTTTACAGCATTAACCTAGTCTACTTGAAAATATTTGGCATAGGCATCCTCATCTATAGTTTCAAATATATCCAACTCATAGCTGGGGAAAAGTCTTACTTTAACCTTGCAAACATCACACCAATCATTTCTTACTTTATTCGTAGATGATGGATAGCTTATATAACACACTTGCTAGGTTTGTGCAGTCAAAATGAAAGATTCATAGGTAATCAATTTGGATCTATACTGTATATCGACACCCTCATATGTTATGTCATTTCAAACAGAATTAAAATAAAACTCATGACACTTAGAAATATATGGTTGTCTTATTCTAGGTACTGCAATTCTAAGGCCACCTCAAGAATACCATAGTAGTCAAGTTCATTTTCATTACAGGTACTACTTTTAATACACATGCTACTGTTCATCATAGACTTATTTTGTCCATACTCTCTCATGTGAAATATATATCCATTCACAATAAATTCTCGATAGGTACATGTGACTTTTGAAGGGCCATAACTTATCTCCCAAATTTTTGATTTAGTAACAAAACCTTATTCAACCTATATATAAATCAGCCTAGTTAAAAATTGGACATGAACCTCAGGAAAACTAAATGGAAACTTATATATTTAATGTTTGACACTTAATCAATTTTACAATCATCTGACAAAAGACTTCTCAATTTTCTTTTAAAGTCAGTGAGTTGTGGATATCTTTGGATTAACTTTGAATCAAATTATCTATAATACGAATGAAGCACTACCTTAAATGGCAAGAAGAATGATAAACAACTTATGTACGTAATGAAATGTGATTCGAGGACTTAATATAATATAAAATTCAATCTCAGCACAATTCATAACAATATAGATCTCTGCCACATCTAACTCTCTATCTTTGAGTGTGTGAGTCGAAGAACGTTTGAACGGATGACCTAGGTCTTTAAATATAGGGAGCTGATCCAACGTAACAAGCTCTCCCCTATCATGATTATGTGGAGGTTGAGTACGATGAGTTTGTATCTTTGGTTCAAAATACATCAAACAAAAGTCTGATATTTCTTCCATAGTATTTGTCTTGGTAATTGAACTCTCCACTTTAGGCTTATTGCGAACGTTCATTTTCAACTCATACATGCAACTATGGCAATGGTGAAAATGAAAATGACATACATATTATACAGATGTAGCAATTGTTGGAAAATAAAAAGTTAATATAAATAAGCCTCTCAAATGGATATATCCATCGAAACTGAACTGACCCACCAACTTTTATTTCATAGAGCAAATGGATAATCATGTGCTCTATCGAATCGAACAATATGGGAGGAAATATCTTCTTAAATATACTAACCGTCGTCACCACATTCTCTTTGATAGTTTTCACATCCTGAAGCCTGAGTTTTGATGCACATAAAATTTTAAAAAATTGACTTAAATCGATCAATGCTCCCCATATAGGCTTGAGCAATAAGTCACCGAATGCAATGAGCACCAACCTCTTGATGAACACACGACAACCATGGCTTTTCATTCCATATATTTTTCCCTCATTAACATTCACATAATGGGTAATGTTTGACACATATCCACCTAGGAATCTTAACTGTTTCAACCACTAACACACTTCCTTGATTTGTTTGTCCCCAAACACGTAAGTTGCTTTAGGTTTAACAACTTTGCTATTTTTGCACTACAGTTCCACCTCTAGACGTTTAGAAAGCATTTTCAAGTCTAAGCGCACTTTGACATTGTCTTTTGTTTTACCTTTTTTGTCCCTGACGGCATTGAACATATTATCAAAGATATTCTTCTCGACATGCAGGACATCCAGGCTGTGCTGTACAAGAAGGGTTGATCAGTAAGGTAATTCCCAAAAGATGCTTTCCTTCACTTAGTTGTGATCCTTTCCAAATTCAGGGTGTCGTCGTGTACAGCCGAACAGTTGCACTATATAATATTAGCATTGCACCCATGTCGCCATTTGTCGACCAAACAACTGTTCTAACTCTGCTTCATCTAATTCGATTTTGTTCTTGTGGAATACGCCTTTCTGCCTCTAGAAAGGATGGTCACATGGTAAAAATCGTCAGTGGTAATCAAATCAGCTTGACTTACCACCATGTTTCAACACAAACAATTTGGTATATTCCACACAATAAGGGCACACCAACTTCCTATGTGTGCTTCATCTAGATAACATTCCATATATAAAGAAGTCACTTATCGTGCACATCAGTGCAACGTTTATAGTGAATTTTTCCTTTTTGGATACATTATAAGTAACAACACCATCAATCCACAACAATTTCAGCTCATTAATCAATAATTTGAGATATATGTCTAATGTTTTCCAAGATTTTTTGAACCAGGAATCACTAAGGGTAAAAAAAGATTCTCTCGATTCATGCACATGCTTGGCGAAAGATTGTATGGTGTCACAAATACTGACCAACAAGAGTAAGAAGCCGTTGAACCTCCAAATGGATTGAAGCCATCAGACCTAACATTCCGCGACTCCCTTGAGAAGGTAGGATGAGCATGGTTAAAGTGAGTCTAAGCTTCGCCATCTGTAGGATGACAGATTATGTCCCTGTCACGGCGTCCTCTTTCCTTCTGCTATTTCATATGTCGAGCTGCCTGTAAGGATATATACATCCATTGAAGTTTGGGCATGAGAGTGAAGCACTGCAATGACTTGTAAGGTATATCTTTTTACTTTGAATTATTCCCTCTCTTATATTGGAACCGATCATGATGACCAATGGAACAACAAATTTTATCTGTATCATCTTTGTAATATAACATACAATGATTATGGTATGTATCTATTTTCATAAATCTAAACCCTAACTCATTGACCATCTTCTTTGCATGATAAAAAATTTTAAACAACTTATCATCTCTAGGAAACATACTCTTGATGATGAGGAGGAGACAGTCAAAACAACACTCACTGATATAAAATTCAGATTTCAAGTTCAGCAATTATGAGACCATAGACAACCGAGTGTGATTCTGACAATCATCCCATAACAGCACATCATCATCCCTTAATAATTGATGGAATCTTTTAGTTGTCTTATTCGACACTTCTTCATTGTATACTTATTCCTCATGAACATTAAATCTAGGGCCAACATCAGCTACAACCATATCCACATGTGTACTTGTGCCTTCAATATTAGCGTGCTCATGCGACCAAACATCCTCAGTATGACACGTCCAGTTCATATAACCTTGCATAAACTCTTTCCTATACAAATGATGTTGTAGCTCCCATGGTGAAATCCACTTCAACTTCCTATATACTGAAGAAGGACATCAGATGTGACCCTCACAATCTACTATTGCATTTGGATTCCCTAGTGCCTAGTGAATGAACCTTTCAACTCCATCTTTAAAATCCTCACACACCACTCGGCCAATTATTCTACGATACATCCATGAACAATCTATAGACATTTTTCTGGCACCCACTCAATGTTAATTATTAAACATATAATATTCTTACTCTAAAAAATAAACCCGACCTTTTCCTCACATCATTCGGCTAGACACTTTGAATAGGTGGTGATGATTATTTAAATTATCACCTTTTAACTATACATAAAGATTTGATCACACGATGACTTAGCATACGTGTTGTATGATTTGCTGAAAATTTCAGTAACATATCTCCTCACTTCTCTAGTATATAAAAAATATTTATTGATTAAGAAAATTTTTAAAATAATTACTAGTAAGTGGTTAAGAAAATACTAAAAATCAATAAAGGTATACCAGAGAAGAGTAAGAAGATGCAACAGAAATTTTCAACAAACTGTACAAACACGTATAGTAAATAATTTCCTAAGTACAATCAAACATTCATAGACTATCTGAATGGGGCAATCAACGACTTTATGTTATATGTATTTGCTTTCATCAAAAAATCAGAATAGACACATCAATCACAAAGTCTTGAATGGGTAGGTTCATTGATACAAGCTTAACACGCTCTCTCTTATGTGCGTGTAATGTTAGATTGTACCCAAGCACCTCAGCTCACATGGAACATCCCATTTAATTAAAGAACATCAAATTAAAGAATATCTTATTGATATGCATACATCGAATTAAAGAACACCTAATTTAAAGAACATCCAAATAAAGAACTTCAAATTAAATAACACCAAATTAAAGAACATACATAAACTACAAATAAATAAAATTTATAGGAAAAACATTTATATGCATGCGGAGACCACCGCTAGGTGCCACCCCTACCCATCCCCCTCTCCTGCTCACCCCGTCTCTCGCCTCCACCCATCCCGTAGGCCCCCACCCCTTACCCATCCTAGCCCCCTCCCCATCGCCCTACCCGTAGGCCGCCACCCCGCAACCCATTTCAGCCCTCTCCCCCTCCCTGTCTCCCTCCGGCTAACATCCCCCCCACCCGACCCACCCTGGCCCCCTCCTTCTTCCTCAGCCCATAGGCCTCCACCCCCCACCTATCCTCACCTCTCACCAGGACCCCCCTCCTCTCCCCCCACCCCCACCGCTACTAAGACGCGCCATCCCAGCCCCCTCCCCCGCCCATAGGGTGCCACCCACCCACCTATCCCTCGCCTCTCATCTTGTTGGGTCCCCTAGTTGATTCTAATATTTGGTTTTAATGATAACAAACAATGTGTGCTTGCTTGAAGAACTTGATTGACATCACTTGGTTTCATGTGTGAATGATTTGCTTGTAGATGGTTTTTATGAAGAAACTTTGATTGGGATTTCACGAATGATGCTTTATACAAAAATTATTTCTTCATGCATAAAGCTTCATCATGTGTGTCCATGGTTACACAAAAACTTGGAGGAGCGTTTCCTTGAAGCATTTTTAGTGTTCAAGTTTGAATTGCATGTTAAAAATAATTCTTCTCAATCTTGGTTTATAGTTCAATGTATTGTGAAGCTTAGTGTAGTGAGTTTGAATTTGATTAAGTTAATTCATGTGAAACTTGGTGAAATTGGGTTATTTGAAGTTCACATGTATTGCTTACATGCATGTCTAAGTGATCTCACTTTTAGCTAAAGTTCTGGGTGATTTTCATGCACATCTTACATGAGGTCTTAATGCATTGAAAGTGTTTCATGCATTTTTCAAATGAGATTATTGAGCTTAAAATATGTTTAATCTATTCACATAAAATTTGGTGGAATATAGTTTGAATGGTGTTAATACTTTGTTTAATGCATGGTTATTTGATCTTGATTTTTGGATGTGATTATGATGCTTTAAAGGGGCTTAAAATGCTCTTTACAGACCCTGCAGGGAAGGGGTTGACCCCCCTAGGCTGTGCCAGCTGTAGGGATCGACCCCAAGGGTCGACCCCTTTTAGCCAGAGTTCTGGCTGGGTCTTTTTTGGTGCAGAATGTGCTAGGGTCTACCACAGGGGTCGACCCTTTCCGACACGAGACTTTAAAAACTTGTTGGATCTCATCCTTTTGGCCTTGAAACTTTACCATACTACCCCCTATTGTTTCCAAGATATATGAGGGTGTTTTTAACATATTTTAGGAGGGTCTTATGAGTCTTTTGGCCACTCTACCTCATACATGAACATGAGCTCCGAATTTGTAAAAAAAAAAAGAACCCTAATGTGCTATCTTTCTATCTTGTAGGGGAAGAAACGAAGGGGAGTGCGGCCAGAGCTGTGGAGAAGTTCAACCAGAGCCAAGATTTCAAGATCTACATCCAATCTCAAGCCTCCAAAGTCATATTCGTGGCCGGATCTTCAAGGAGAAGAACCGGCGGCTCTATTTAGTTCGAGATCAAACTTCCTCTCATGTGGATCTAGTTGAAGCATCTTGTCACGCCCCAAGCGCGGAAGATACCCGGAGACGCGTGACGAGTTTATATCAATCATGTCAATCAGAGTGGTCGTGTATTCGACACAAAGACAGAGATGCGCAAAATAGCAAGATAACCCAAACCTTTATTATTAATAGGCTATTACAAATCCAATACTCTGTTAAATAAAAAGGAAAAGTACATAGTTGACTCAAGAAACTATAGAAAAGACTAATTGACACTTGAGCAGCTCTATCACTTTCACTCTTGACCATTCCCATCCGATTGACTTCCATCGTCGTCGGACTTACCTGAAAAGTAAAAAGGGACAAACGGAATGAGCGAACGCTCAGTAGGAAATTATATCTCAAGTACTAGCAAGGGGTTTAAGTAATTACATCTTTCATGAATGCAATAAAGCTATGCATGCTCGCATAAAACGACAAGATAGAGAGAATGTAATATCAAGGAAATAAGATTAACAAATCATGAACTTTCAATAAGATAATCAAGACATTTGAGATATTCAAGCAAGTACATTTAACAAGTCATGTCAAGAACTTTGGCTATCATGTAGCAAGCAAGTAAATTACCCTTTTTCGGGCCACGCATTTCATTTCATGTCAAGTACGATTCAAGTACAAGATGTATGTGGAATGTCCAATCAAGCAAGTCAAATACTCGGTATAATGCCAGATACCTTATCATTTTAAATCCCATGGGCACAAGTACTTTCGGGTGCTCCTCCCAGGACCAGATCGGGCCCTATATGCACAGGCATTTATCATGTGTTTTGACATCCACTCTTGTTTATATAGCCAACTTTTGAATTTCAATAATCAAGCTTGTAGACATGTATGACAACTTTGACAGAATAGAGTCCAAAAATATGACAAAGACATAAGATGGCGATAATGACGGAATAATCACGGTATCGATAAAACTAGGTAGAATATGGTTCCCTTAACTTGGGTACCATGACGAATCGATATGGACATTCTTTATATAGAATTGAGGTCCACATGAACAGTATATTAAAGGTAAGATACCCTCATTCTTATCATAGAATTGAGGTTTACAAGAATGACATGATATGGCATGATATCATCATCCCATTAAGAATTTCTTATGATATACTCTTTGTATAATCATAAGGGCCGGTATACCATGTTTCTTTAGAGTGACATGGCAAAATAGTGTAATGGGTTTTTAGGGTACAACCAGCTCAGTCGGCCTTGAGGGAATCCAAGGCTACGAGGAGTCTTACGGAGGTCTCTATGACTAACTCGCTAGTCCAAAGGAACGGAATGTCCAATGGAGAGCTTGTATGTCAATGAGAATTGAGTGTGATCGATAAAACAATCGTGAAACGTGGGACTAAACTCACGGAATGGAGAATAGTGCCGATATATATATTATATAACATATGAAACCATCGGTTAACAGAAACAGTGGAAAAATCAGTTTTACAGTAAAGTAACGACTTAAGCAGAGTTATTTATCAAGTAATTAACGCCTAACAGAAGGGCGTTTATCTATTTTCCATATTTGCAAAATTTCAATATTTCAATAATTTATCTAAAACACGCCCTGGGCAGGGGCGTTTCCTCACGATTTTGACGACTATACCAGAAGGCGTCCTTTTTATTCACAATATTGGACATGATATAATTAATTTCACGAATTATCAAAAATGCGCCCTGGGCAGGGGCGTTATCATTAAATTCTATTTTGCAGAATATATATTTTTTTTCAGGAATTTAACAGATACGCGCCCTAGGAGGAGGCGTTTCCTTTCAATTCACGCCCTATGATGGGGCGTTAACAGTTGAAAAATGACTTTGTACAGGTCGTGAATTCAATAAATATCAGAAAGCACGATTTGCACGATAATCAAGGATAACAATCATATAATCTTGATAATAAAATCAGTAGGGTTGAGGACAGAGGATCATGCATTAATGTAATCAAGATTTCATATATAATCAGTTCTTAACATGGTTAATTCATGATTAAGTGAAATTAACGCCTGAGTACAGGGCGTCAAATATTAAATTGACGACCTGGGCAGGGTCGTGTCTTGTAAATTAGCGCCCTTGACAGGGGCGTCTCTTTCAAAATATTTCAGAAAACGCATGGAAACTATAATAACCGTATGCATGACATGCTTATATATATATATCTTGCATTAATTTCATTTGGGCTACAGTAACTTGAGAAAACCTACCTTAATATGATTGAACTGACGAAGGGTTTGAAAGATCTGAAACTTCTACTGCAACCAATCAACCGCAGTAGCAGCAGGAGGAAGAAAATCCTTTTAAGAAGGAGTTCGTTTTCGATGAAGAACACCTGTTCTTGGTTTTGTCAATTTTGCTGTAGATCCTACAGGAAAGAAGAAACATATATTAGTTTCTTCAACTACCTAACGAGAGGATAAGGAAGAAAGAACATTACCTGGTTCTTTCGTAGGAGTTTCCCGACCTGTAAGAAGGAACATAAGATGAAGAATCATTAGTTCTTCATGTAACCGAAGCAGAAAACAAAAAGGAATTAGAAGAACATATGTTCTTCACGTACCGTGCAGCAGTCGTCCATCCAAATAGATTTAGGGTTGAATCGAACAGTTTATTTATAGGATTTTGGAAATCCTATTAGGGTTAGTGATTGTGTGGAAGTAATACTTCCATGATAGAGTCATTACCACATTTAAACTCTTTCTAATGCTTATCAATTACCCTGGATAAGATCTGGATTCGAAACGGGACTGGAATAGAATTAACGACTTTGGTCAGGTCGTCGATTCTTGAATTGACGACCTGGTTCAGGTCGTTTCATAAGAAGCACCTTGAGTAAGGGCGTTTCATGTTTTAAAACACGCCCAAGATAGGGGCGTTACTTTGCCTTACCGTTTTTGGCGTTTAGAATTTGACGCCGTGTGGTCAGGGCGTCACTTCTTGAATAACGCCTTAGACAGAGGCGTTTCTAATTTGAATAACGCCTTTATCCGAGGTGTTATTTTATTTTGTTTTATTTATCTATTCATTTGATTTATTTTAAAATCTTTATTATTATTAATATTTTATCAGGGTTGCTACACCCTCCCCCACTTAAAAAAGAATTTGGTCCCCAAATTTCATAATACATAATATTTATACATGCGGAGAGTGTAAAGTATATACCTCTTAGAATAACTCGGGAAATCGTTTCTTCATAGATTCCTCGGTCTCCCATGTGGCTTCGTGTTCAGTATTCTTATTCCATTGCACCTTAAGCATGGGAATAACCTTATTCCTTAGAGCTCGTATTTCATGATCTAAGATCTTCATAGGCTTCTGTTCATATGTGAGGTCTTTCTGGATCACCAGATCTCCATGTTCAATAATATGAGATGGGTCGTGCACATACTTCTTCAACATAGATATGTGAAATACATTATGTACCTCGGACAATTGAGGAGGCAATGCGATGCGATAAGCAACCTCGCCAACTCTTTCGAGTATCTCAAATGGTCCGATGAATCTTGGCGTAAGCTTGCCTTTAACACCAAATCTTCGTATGCCACGTCCAGGCGATATTTTGAGAAATACATGATCTCCGATTTGGAATTCAAGATCTCTTCTCCTTGTATCAGCATAAGCCTTTTGTCTGGTCTGAGCAACTTGCAATCTTTCTCTGATTACTTGTATCTTCTCAGTTGTATCCCTTACCATGTCTGGACCTAACAGTTGTTTCTCTCCAACTTCGTTCCAGCATAAGGGTGATCGACAACTCCTTCCATATAAAGCTTCGAAAGGTGCCATTTGGATACTAGCTTGGTAGCTGTTATTGTATGTAAATTCCACTAGTGGCAAATGTTCATGCCAGCTTCCACCAAAGTCACTGATGCAAGCTCTTAGCATATCCTCAACAACTTGATTAGTTCTCTCGGTCTGACCATCCGTTTATGGGTGGAAAGCAGTACTAAAGTTGAGCCTTGTTCCCAACGAATGTTGTAATCCCTTCCAAAAATGAGAAGTGAAACGGGGATCTCTGTCAGACACGATTGAGACAGGAATTCCATGTAACCCGACTATTTCTTTGATGTATAGTGCAGCTAGCACATCAATTGACCATCGACTTTTTATTGGCAAGAAATGTGCCGATTTAGTTAATCGGTCAATGATAACCCAGATTCCATCATGCCCTCCTTTTGATTTAGATAGACCCATGATGAAATCCATACCAATATCCTCCCACTTCCACTTAGGAATATCTAGAGGATGAAGTTTACCAGCAGGCTTTTGGTGTTCCGTCTTGACTTGTTGGCATGTAAGACAGCGTGATACATAGTCCGCTATTTCTCTTTTCATATTAGGCCACCAAAAGTTCCTCTTTACATCTTGGTACATTTTGGTTGATCCTGGATGAATAGTGTACCTTGATCGGTGTGCTTCATCTAAGATCTTCTTCTTTAATTCCGGACAGTCGGGTATACAAGTTCTACCTTTGAATAATAATCTTCCATCAGAAGTTAGTTGAAAATCAGATTGTCCTTCTACTCTGCCTTTGATTTCCACTAATATAGGATCATCATCCTGAAGTGCTTGTATTTCAGATAATAAATCTGACTGTATGCTTACATGAGATAAGGTGACAAATTTGGCTTCCTTGTCCAAGCTTATATTGAGCTCGGAGAATTGTTCTAGCAACCTCCATTCTTGTATCATATAATTGGCTATCATTGCTCTCGGCTTTCGACTAAGGGCATCAGCAACATAATTACCCTTTCCAGGATGATATTGTATATTGAAGTCGAAGTCCTTGAGGTATTCTAGCCAGCGTCTTTGTCTCATGTTTAGCTCCTTTTGTGAAAATAGATATTTGAGACTTTTGTGATCGGAGTATACAGTAAACTGCACTCCATATAAGTAGTGTCTCCATATCTTTAGGGCAAATACCACCGCGGCCAGTTCTAAGTCATGGACGGGGTAATTCTCCTCATGCTTCTTCAGTTGACGTGAAGAGTATGCTATGACATTTTCTTGTTGCATTAGGACACATCCGAGGCCAATGCCAGAAGCATCAGTGTAAACCTCGAATTTCTCTCCTTCTATTGGTAGAGCTAACACCGGAGCTGTAGTGAGATGATCCTTGAGAGTTTGGAAACTTCTTTCACATTTCTCACTCCATTCATATCGGATCTCCTTGCGAGTTAACCTTGTGAGGGGCACGGTGATCTTGGAGAAGTCTTTGATGAATCGCCGATAATATCCTACAAGGCCTAAGAAACTTCTGATCTCGCTAGCATTGGTTGGTTTTTCCCAGTTTCTAACAGCTTCGACCTTTGACGGATCTACTGATAATCCATCTTTTGAAATCACATGTCCTAGAAAAGCCACTTCTTCAAGCCAGAATTCACACTTGCTGAGTTTTGCATATAATTGATTTGTCCTCAAGACTTGCAATGCAATCCTCAAATGCTTTTCATGTTCTTCCTTAGTCTTGGAATATATCAATATATCATCAATGAAGACTACTATGAATTGATCCAAGTAAGGCCTGAATATGCTATTCATTAACTGCATAAAGGCAGCAGGGGCATTTGTTAGTCCAAAAGGCATAACAACAAACTCATAATGGCCATACCTGCTTCTGAATGCGGTCTTGTGAATGTCATCATCCTTGATTCTTAACTGATGATATCCCGACCTGAGATCAATTTTGGAAAAAATATTTGGATCCTGAAATCTGATCAAATAACTCATCGATTCTCGACAGTGGATACTTGTTCTTGATAGTGAGATGATTCAACTGTCGATAGTCGATGCACAATCTCATGGATCCGTCTTTCTTCTTCACAAATAAGACTGGTGCTCCCCACGGGGAAGTACTTGATCTAATAAACCCTTTTCGAATTAGTTCCATCAACTGCTCCTTCAACTCTTTGAGTTCCGCAGGGGACATTCTATAGGGTGCCTTTGAAACTGGACCAGCACCAGGGACTAAGTCAATGGTGAAGGCCACTTCTCTTTGAGGGGGTAATCCCGGCAAATCTTCCGGAAATATGTCTGGAAATTCTTGCACTACCTGAATGTCTTCTATCTTGGTTTCCTTAGCTTCTTTAACAGTGACGAAAGCAAGGAAGGATACACATCCTTTCCTGACGAGCTTGCTTGCTCGAAGAGCCGAAATAAGAGGGGATTTGCTCTGACTCTTGGGGCGAGTAAAGACTAATTCTAGAAAATCTTTGAAAGCAATTTGGCTATTGCGGCAATCAACCGTTGCCTGATATTTGGATAACCAGTCCGCTCCTAGTATAACATCATACTCCTTTAGATCGAGGCATATGAGATCTATAGGTAAATTCCTACCTTGAACCATTACCTCACAGTTTTGGTAGTGATGAGTAATATCATTTTCACTTCCAAGAGGAGTAGTCAGAACTATTTTTATCCATTCTGGTTCTAATGGTAACGGGTCGGCAAACTTCTTAGAAATAAAGGAATGCGATGCACCTGTATCAAATAAGACATAAGCACTTTTGGAACAAATTTTCAATGTACCTTCCACTAATCCGCCTGCTTCTTCTTGTTCGGTCTCCTGGATTGCATGAAGACGAGCGTTCTTCGTCACCGGGCGTTTACCGTCACCGGCTTGGTCATTCATTAATGGACAATTGGGAATCCGATGTTCGCGACTCTCACAACGGAGACAAGCTCCTAATTTCCTCCAGCATTCTTCGGTCTTGTGACCAGCCTTGTCACAATGCGTGCACACTACGTTTGAAGGTGTAGTGGTGATAGAGAAGGGCTTGGTCTTCTTGAATTTTTGATCTTGAGAGGAAGGACCTCCATTACTAGGCCTCTTCTTAAAGTTGGGTTTAAAAGAACCCGAACCTGTGACTTGCTCCTTCTTGTCTTTTCCATGGATCCTATCAGATAGTTCCGTGGCATCTTCAAGTAATTGAGCTCGGCGCACTATTTCAGAATAAACTTGGATGTCCAAAGGCGCCAGTTGAGTAATATAGTGGGGCCTAAGCCCATTAAGAAATCTACGGGCTTTCATCTTCTCCGTGCTAATAAGATGCTTAGCATATCTAGACAACCTGGAGAACTGAGCTTCATAATCTGCTAATGATAAAGATCGTTGCTTTAATGCAGCGAATTCTGCAGCCTTCTTTTCTTGGACTCGGTCCGAGAAATATTTAGCATTGAAGTATTCCACAAATTCTTCCCATGTTACTTGAGTAGGGTCGATGGTTGCTTCAATAGACTCCCACCAGCATCTAGCATCTTTCTCTAACTGGAAGGTAGCTAATAGAACTTTGTCCTGATCCGTGCATTGCATGACACGGAATATGCGTTCGATTTCCTGAACCCAATGCTCGGCATCGTCCGGATCGGTCGATCCTATGAACTTCGGGGGATTTCATGTTCTTAAATGTTTGGTGTAAGCTTCCAGCTCGTGGAGCACCACCTTGTGCTACCTGTTGTAGCACTTGAGTCATCCCTTGGAGGGTACGCTGCATGTTGCGCCATTGAGCACGTTCGGCAGCCATTATCCTACAATTACAATAACTATATTAGTACGTGATCGTATTTAAAGACTCCTACACTATGTTAAATTTAACCCTTGGTTCTACCCAATCTCACTGGTTTAAAGGTTCAAACATATCCTTGGACTTGGGTTTTTCCTAGGAATTGAATACCTTAGGCTCTGATACCACAAAAACTGTCACGCCCCGAGCGCGGAAGATACCCGGAGACGCGTGACGAGTTTATATCAATCATGTCAATCAGAGTGGTCGTGTATTCGACACAAAGACAGAGATGCGCAAAATAGCAAGATAACCCAAACCTTTATTATTAATAGGCTATTACAAATCCAATACTCTGTTAAATAAAAAGGAAAAGTACATAGTTGACTCAAGAAACTATAGAAAAGACTAATTGACACTTGAGCAGCTCTATCACTTTCACTCTTGACCATTCCCATCCGATTGACTTCCATCGTCGTCGGACTTACCTGAAAAGTAAAAAGGGACAAACGGAATGAGCGAACGCTCAGTAGGAAATTATATCTCAAGTACTAGCAAGGGGTTTAAGTAATTACATCTTTCATGAATGCAATAAAGCTATGCATGCTCGCATAAAACGACAAGATAGAGAGAATGTAATATCAAGGAAATAAGATTAACAAATCATGAACTTTCAATAAGATAATCAAGACATTTGAGATATTCAAGCAAGTACATTTAACAAGTCATGTCAAGAACTTTGGCTATCATGTAGCAAGCAAGTAAATTACCCTTTTTCGGGCCACGCATTTCATTTCATGTCAAGTACGATTCAAGTACAAGATGTATGTGGAATGTCCAATCAAGCAAGTCAAGTACTCGGTATAATGCCAGATACCTTATCATTTTAACTCCCATGGGCACAAGTACTTTCGGGTGCTCCTCCCAGGACCAGATCGGGCCCTATATGCACAGGCATTTATCATGTGTTTTGACATCCACTCTTGTTTATATAGCCAACTTTTGAATTTCAATAATCAAGCTTGTAGACATGTATGACAACTTTGACAGAATAGAGTCCAAAAATATGACACAGACATAAGATGGCGATAATGACGGAATAATCACGGTATCGATAAAACTAGGTAGAATATGGTTCCCTTAACTTGGGTACCATGACGAATCGATATGGACATTCTTTATATAGAATTGAGGTCCACATGAACAGTATATTAAAGGTAAGATACCCTCATTCTTATCATAGAATTGAGGTTTACAAGAATGACATGATATGGCATGATATCATCATCCCATTAAGAATTTCTTATGATATACTCTTTATATAATCATAAGGGCCGGTATACCATGTTTCTTTAGAGTGACATGGCAAAATAGTGTAATGGGTTTTTAGGGTACAACCAGCTCAGTCGGCCTTGAGGGAATCCAAGGCTACGAGGAGTCTTACGGAGGTCTCTATGACTAACTCGCTAGTCCAAAGGAACGGAATGTCCAATGGAGAGCTTGTATGTCAATGAGAATTGAGTGTGATCGATAAAACAATCGTGAAACGTGGGACTAAACTCACGGAATGGAGAATAGTGCCGATATATATATTATATAACATATGAAACCATCGGTTAACAGAAACAGTGGAAAAATCAGTTTTACAGTAAAGTAACGACTTAAGCAGAGTCGTTTATCAAGTAATTAACGCCTAACAGAAGGGCGTTTATCTATTTTCCATATTTACAAAATTTTAATATTTCAATAATTTATCTAAAACGCGCCATGGGCAGGGGCGTTTCTTCACGATTTTGACGACTATACCAGAAGGCGTCCTTTTTATTCACAATATTGGACAGGATATAATTAATTTCAGGAATTATCAAAAACGCGCCCTGGGCAGGGGCGTTATCATTAAATTCTATTTTACAGAATATATATTTTTTTTCAGGAATTTAACAGATACGCGCCCTAGGAGGAGGCGTTTCCTTTCAATTCACGCCCTATGATGGGGCGTTAACAGTTGAAAAATGACTTTGTATAGGTCGTGAATTCAATAAATATCAGAAAGCACGATTTGCACGATAATCAAGGATAACAATCATATAATCTTGATAATAAAATCAGTAGGGTTGAGGACAGAGGATCATGCATTAATGTAATCAGGATTTCATATATAATCAGTTCTTAACATGGTTAATTCATGATTAAGTGAAATTAATGCCTGAGTACAGGGCGTCAAATATTAAATTGACGACCTGGGCAGGGTCGTGTCTTGTAAATTAGCGCCCTTGACAGGGGCGTCTCTTTCAAAATATTTCAGAAAACGTATGGAAACTATAATAACCGTATGCATGACATGCTTATATATATATATCTTGCATTAATTTCATTTGGGCTACAGTAACTTGAGAAAACCTACCTTAATATGATTGAACTGACGAAGGGTTTGAAAGATCTGAAACTTCTACTGCAACCAATCAACCGCAGTAGCAGCAGGAGGAAGAAAATCCTTTTAAGAAGGAGTTCGTTTTCGATGAAGAACACCTGTTCTTGGTTTTGTCAATTTTGCTGTAGATCCTACAGGAAAGAAGAAACATATATTAGTTTCTTCAACTACCTAACGAGAGGATAAGGAAGAAAGAACATTACCTGGTTCTTTCGTAGGAGTTTCCCGACCTGTAAGAAGGAACATAAGATGAAGAATCATTAGTTCTTCATGTAACCGAAGCAGAAAACAAAAAGGAATTAGAAGAACATATGTTCTTCACGTACCGTGCAACAGTCGTCCGTCCAAATAGATTTAGGGTTGGATCGAACAGTTTATTTATAGGATTTTGGAAATCCTATTAGGGTTAGTGATTGTGTGGAAGTAATACTTCCATGATAGAGTCATTACCACGTTTAAACTCTTTCTAATGCTTATCAATTACCCTGGATAAGATCTGGATTCGAAACGGGACTGGAATGGAATTAACGACTTTGGTCAGGTCGTCGATTCTTGAATTGACGACCTGGTTCAGGTCGTTTCTTAAGAAGCACCTTGAGTAAGGGCGTTTCATGTTTTAAAACACGCCCAAGATATGGGCGTTACTTTGCCTTACCGTTTTTGGCGTTTAGAATTTGACGCCGTGTGGTCAGGGCGTCACTTCTTGAATAACGCCTTAGCCAGAGGCGTTTCTAATTTGAATAGCGCCTTTATCCGAGGCGTTATTTTATTTTGTTTTATTTATCTATTCATTTGATTTATTTTAAAATCTTTATTATTATTAATATTTTATCAGGGTTGCTACACATCTTCTATTGGCCTCCAACCTAAGAGGAGATATCTCAAATTTCATTTCTATTGATGATTCACGATGTCTTTCATGTTTAATCCTTTATGTTGAGCATTCTTGATGTATTTTCCTTCATTTCAGAACTTGATAATGCTGTGTATGTGACCGTCTATGTACGGTCATGTGTGTGTGTGTTGATCCGCGAGTCAGATCGTTGTGGAGACTACGTCTCCGTGTGTGTTGGAGATTTTCTCCGTGTGCTTCGTTGTGAAGCGAGTGAAGCCTCACTGGTTTGGTGAGGGGTGGACGTAGGGAGCCCGTCGTGGTCCCGAGCCACCTTAAAAATCCCTTTCGCACTATGTGATTATGTGGTTTGCATGATATATATGTTTGTGTGATCGTGTGAGATCGGAAAGGTTGAGTGAAATATTTCTACATAGGTTTCAATTTCATTCCATCATAGTTTAAATTTTATAATCGTTTTAATTCCGCAACGTTAGTTTTAAAATCTGCCATTTCGTTTGGGAGATAATTCAACCTCCCTTCTTGTTCATGCGCTTATCTGGGCCAACACATCTCTCCCCACCCCCAGTGTCGAGAGGACCCCCTCACCCCACCCCCACCGCTACAAGGACGCCCTATCCCGGCCCCCCTCACCCCGCCCATAGGGTGCCACCTACCCACTTATCCCTCGCCTCTCATCTCTCCCCACCCCCAGTACTGAGAGGACCCCCTCCCCTTCCCCCACCCCTAGTGCCAGCAAAACACCCCATCTTCAACCCCTCCCCCCACCTACTGCCCTGCCAGTCACATACCCCCCCAACACAATGGTCGGAACACCTCTCCTTCCCCCCACCCACTGCATGGTCAACTGACCACCTTGCTACCCAGCTGGTCACACAGCCCCCAAACCTAGCAGTCGAAACCCCTCCCCCCACCCGCTACCCCACCCGTCGACCCTGCTACCCCACCGGTGGCACAAGCCCCTCCCCCCACCTGCTACCCTACCAGCCGACTCCCCTTCTACCCCTCTAGTCGCACAGAGCAGCCGACCCCCTGCTACCCCGCTGAAGCCCCTCCCCCTCTCAGATCGACTGCCCCCCCTGCTAGCCAGCTGGAACCCCTCCCCCTCCCATATTAGCAGGAACCCCCCCAATAGCCAATCCCCAATGACCTCAAAAAAAAAGAAAGAAAGGGTGGGGGTAACTTACTAGAGGCAGCGAGGACGACGTACATGGCTGTGGGGACGGTGGACTCGGCTACCGTGATGGCAAACGTGACTGTAGGGATGGCAAACACGGTAGGCGGCGTAGTGGGCTAGGCAGCAGCGGACATGATAGCAGGACGATGGGGTACTCATCACCGACAGAGTCACGACCACAGAGAGAGAGAGGAGTGTGTGAGTGATTGAGGAAATGGAAAAAAACATTGAAAGATATAAGGGTTCTTACGATGGAGAATAATTGTCACAATTCCCTCTCTATTCCACCACAATGTCGTCTACTTTGGCATGAAATGAAAATTCATTTCCATCGCTACTCTGTCTGTAATCCGTCTCTAAATACTCCATCACTAGTCCGTCTCTAAAGATTTGCAAAATTTATTAATACTATGTTATAATTACTATCATAATAAATATTATTATAATTTAAATATGTAACAATAATTATTAACATAATAGTCTTTATAAAAATAAAAATACATAAAAAAGTAATTTAATAATATAAAATTATAATAATATAAAATTTATACATTTACAATTATAATAGTTTATACTATATAAAAATAATAAATAAATAAACAAACAAATATTGTCAATAGTCTAAACTTAGCTATTACTATTTAATAATAATTGTTATAATAAATTATACTAACAAATTAATAGTCATTATAATAATATAGTTTGATTTAAGTTTATTCAAAATCTAGCCATTGATTTAAAATTGATCATGATCCAATCATAGGATTTGCTCCCAATCGAAATCTGACTGTTGAAATTTAATTTGATCAAGATCTGACCATTGGATTTAAGTTTTGATCAATATTTGATCGACCATTGGATTTGCTCCCAATCGAAATCTGATCGTTAGATTTAAATTTGATCAAGAACTAACCATTAGATTTTCTCTCGATAAAAAATCCAACTGTTAGATTTAAGTTTAATCAAGATCCGGCTATCGAATTTACTCCTCATCGAAGTTTAACTATTAGATTTAAATTTGATCCAGATCTGATTGTTAGATTTAAATTTGATCAATATCTCATCGACTGTTGGATTTACTCCTGATCAAAATTTGATTGTTGGATTCAGGATTCCACTGTTGGATTTATTTCCGATCAAAATCTGACGGTTGGTTTTAAGTCTTGATCAAGATCCAACTATTCAATTTGCTCCTAATAAAAAATTTGACCGTTGGATTTAAGTTTGATTAAGATCTAACCATTGAATTTACTCCTTATCAAAATCTAACTATTGAATTTAGATTTGAAAAGGATCTGACCGTTAGATTTGCTCCCGATATTTAAATCTAATCAAGATCCGCGACGATGAACCAAAGAAATGTTCTTCTCCTTCTCTTACTATGTATGCATTCTTTGCTTTCCTCATCTCTTGCACCCCGTAGCCTAGAGAGCACCATGCATGAACCCCATAAGAAGAAAAGAAGATGAAGGATATGCAAAAAATGGGAGGCGGGTGAGTTCTTTCGCCGGCCCCTGATGCTCCCCGGCCCGTTCCCTCTATGTGCATGGTGATACCACTCCTCAATCGTCATCTTTCTCTCTACATCTGGCTTATATGTCTCTTCCAATTAAGGAGCTCCACTTCCTCGTCCCACGCAATCGAATAACTCGATTTTTTTTCCACTGTGTGCATCATTTTCCTGGTGATGGAAATGATGACAAAGAACCTTTATGGTACTATACCCACCGGCCCCAATATTATGCCGTTAATAAGACTAAGCAGCCCACTACCTTTTGCAACGGATAGTGTTCCTTCACAACATCCGTCTCTACAATTGCGATGGAAAGATTGCATTGTTAGTCTGTCTCCAAATCGGTGACAGATTTGTGACGGCGCATATGCATCGTAGAATTATTTCATATTGCAACAAAAAAGGTAACGAAAAATTTTCATCTCTATTTTGTCTCCAAATTTGGGATGAAAAATTTTCCGTCGCGAGTTCGTCTCAAAATCTACGGAGGTAGTCCGTTGTAATATTGCGACGGAATCGGCGACGTGACATTTTCTATCGTACTATCATCTCTGTTTTCATGACAACATATTTTTGGTCATTAATCAGACTCTAATTCGATGTAAGATTTTTAAAAAAATTATTTATCGATGTTACTGATGGATGTAGAATCTACCGTTGATTTGTCACTAATTTCCAATGAAGAATTTCGTGGTAAATATTCCGTCCGTAACTATGCCTTTTATTGTAGTGAATGGTTACTGTGTATTACTGCATAACTGAACATTGATGGTGGACCGTAATAGGGCCGCTCAAACAGATCATGTGTAGTGTTTATCTGAGGAAAAACAAAGGTACGTACGGCCCAGGTGAAACGAAGGCGCCATTGGGTGTCCAGATCAGCTGGGGGTGATGTAACTCCTTAAATTACCTCCCTCCGGGAGACATCATTGGTACCCACCAACTTCTCCTCCACGGGCGAGCGATCGGACCAGACGAGAACACCTCGTGCCCCCACGTGCTTAAACTCGATTATATATTTGGACCAAACTTTTGTCCCCTTTCCCCATGATTCCTAGAATCATATCCTTAGATATTTCTTTTCCACCGAGAACATCTTCTCCACCAACAACATGTGACCCTCCACCACAACTCAAAGACGTACAGTAGATGGGAACCAGTTGCTAGTGCACACATCCTGCCAGAAAATAATCAACCACGCGCAAACTTAAGAAATTGTATGGAGTACTACATATGAGCATGAAAGCCTAGGATGCTGCATGCTGAAGTTCAGATTCCCAGCAGGTTGGCTCTTCTCGTGCATGTCATGATTGGACTATTCTAGGGGCCCGAGCAAGACTCGTCAACTGATCGAGCACCTTCTCAAAATACACATCATTTGCATGCAGCCAGCGTAATCCAATGGGCAGCTTTTATTTATACAGCCAAGTTGCATTAAGTATGGCCAAAGTTATTACTAATCGTGGCAAATTGGATAGGCACGAGAGGCACAGAATAAATATCATACTATATATTTTGCGGCTCATTTCTCGGGAGGCTCGGTTGCCCAGGTGGTGATAGAGTCACGAGGACGTAACATTTGGATTCGACATTGACTACTTTTGAGAGATTTGGAGCGTCGAGTCGGGTGAATACCATGTGTATGAGGTGCTATATGAGATTGATTTAAGTGATCCGTTAATTTGAAAATGACTTAACGGAACACTTCCTAGATGTTTGAGGAATCCCATGGATGTCGGATGCTCCATTTCTCGTATGACCATTGAGTTAGTAGTCCTTGAGATGAAGAACATGCATTGTTGTCTCTAATGGGCAAGTGAGATCTGTTAATGGGTAATGGACTGGACCCATATACCCGAAGGGTGGATATTAGGGCAACCCCCCCACGTAGGGGAGTGGACCACGCCACTTGTATTACTGCAGGAGGCCACTAGTCCCAATGCATCAAGCCTCTTCATGAGGCGCACAACCTTCTTCGTGAAGGATTGCGACGGGGCGACGTCGAGCCCTTCCTCTCCCACTGACTTGCCCTCTCGACCTCCAACCTTGGGCTCCCTCTCCCTATATAAGCATGTGTGTGTAGAGGGAAGATGTTGCAAAAATTTTCAAATTAATTTTGATGATAAAAAAATAAATATTATGAATGATTAATGGGTCATGTTGACATTGATCAGAAAGTGCCCTTGAATAACTTTGACAAGTCGGAAGCTAGAAACAGATTGTGAAAACTGAATTCAAGTTCGAAATAGAAAAGGGTGGGAAGCTCAGAAATATCATGGCGGTAGACCGCCTGGTCCAAACGGTCGACCTCTTTTTCCAGTGCATAATTAGTTTTAGAAATATATCGAAATTGTTGACTACTTTTCAAAAAATGGTAGACTGATATTCACGGTGCACAAACATGTTCAGAGAAGCCATCGAGGTGATTGACTACTTTGGCAAAATGGCCCACCGCTTATAGCGTAGAAAACTTTTCAAAACTTTTGTAGTTTTGAGATTTCAATTTCTATCTCGTGTCTAATGACTCTAAAGTTGCAATTCTATCTCTTGTTCTATAAATAGGACAAGCTGGGGTCCCCAAACCCTAATCACAAACGAAGAAACTAAAAGGAGGCATATTTTTGTGGAGAATGAAAGAGAAATTTGTAGAGCTTCAATGAGCCATTCTTTTTCTTCCTCCAAATACTTCTAAGGCATTCTACTATAGGAGGAGGACCCAATGGTGTTTCTACAATATGAAAAGCTTCTTTTCGACGTACTATACCTAGCATCTACTAATGGTGAGCCTTATATATGGCCCTAGTTTCTTCTATCTTCTCTATTTGATATACGTGCTTTATTGTATTGTGAGAAGAAAGAAAGAACAAGTGTGGAGATTGTGAGCGAGTGATTTGTATATATGTGTGTGTGTATGTGGGGGGTGTTCATTCACCCGTACGTGTGGTTATGATTTTTGATAGTGCATAGAGAAGTCTCACCTAGGGTGGGAGAGTGAACATAGGTTTCACAAGAGGTGAAACCGAACCACTATAAAAATTGGAGTGTTCATTGGTGTGATTGTTACTTGTTTCCCTCCCCTTTCAACATGATTTTCACACGTGCATGATTTACTACAAGAAGTTAAAATACTTGTAGCTTTGTTAATATTATAATAGGGTGAATAGATCTCATTCAAATATTTAGATCTCAAATAACACGTGTTTTCCATGAAAACCATACATATTTGTAAGTAACTTAATTCAGCCCTTTCCCCCTCAGTTTTCCGTACCTTTGGGCAAACAAAAGAGGTTATAGAGAGAGAGATGTAAGAGACTTTTGGATGTATGTGAGGGAGAGAAAAGAAAGATAGAACCATAGCTCTACCTCTCTTTCTCTCCCCCTTCTCTCTTCTCGTTCTCCCTCTCTGTGGCACGGACGAGGATGATGAAGATAGCGTGTCGATGAGGAGTTCACACTCTACATGATAGTCATAAAGTACTTGTATACTAGTGAAAATCTTACCTACGACTCTAGAAGGTCATCACCTACGTCCCTGGGGTTTAGAGGGTGGACCAAGGGATGACTCCAGTAGCCTTCCCCATCACCTCCGCGTCAACACGAGTTTGATCCTCTTCCACTATGTAGGTATTGCTTGAACTTTAAATATTGTGTTATCAGATATTATCCAACATTGGTATCAAAGCCATAGGTTCGTCATGGTTCTTTATTTTATTAAGATTATGATGCACTGGTCAGCTCCCCCATAGCCCTATAATCCTTTGCATCGTGACCCTCCTTGGAGTCATCTTCAGAGGACCCCATCGACAATGGACACCGGTCCTTGTCCGGAGAGAGTGGCCCTAATCTGAACACTCGAAATATGGCTCCAGGGTTGGAGTTCGTGAGACCACGATGATCGGCTTACCCTGGTGGTACGATCCTTAGTATCGGATCATCAGTGGGTGACCAACACCCTTCCTGATGTGGCGACTAGGTAGGTCACCCGGCTACTCATGTTAGTGTCGCGATGGCAGCTACCACCAACACAACAAGCACCACAGCCAGTAACAGCTCAAACGCACCCGCAATGGGGGTGTGACGGCGGTTGTTGCCCACTAGACCCCATCTATCTTGACAGTAGCAGTGCGAAAAGCCACTAGGAAAACCTGGCTGGCACCCAGTGGACGGTACCACAGATGGGTTCCGCTAGCTAGACGTGGGTTTCGTGCACTATTTTGAGTGACAACATGATATTCGTGGGCCCATGGGTCAAGATCATGGGTGCCTCTATGTGTTGGACAGCATAGGACTCTAAGAGTCTAGCGGCCCTGGCGGCCTACTTGGCAGCCACAATGAAACTCAGGGTCCAGCCATGCACCACCTCTGTACCTTACACTAATAACCCCCATGGTGTAGGAGGTGGTGGTTCGAGCATATATGTCTGTTTTGATTTATTTATGTCAATTAGACCATGTTTTGGGTTTTGCATTTATACCCTTGTGAGCATGTAATCAAACCATGATTATAAAATTTGGAATTTTGAGATTTTTCATGAATAATTATTTTTCCTATTATTCATGGAGTTTATTTCATAGACATGAATAATGAATAGTTGAGCATGTTTAGGAAAAATAAAGTAGAGGAATGCCAAGTTGTTAAGCACTAAGTGATTGCATATGCGTGATCACATAAACGAAGTTAATCGACGAGAGACATTTGTTCCTCTCATGATATGGATGAGAGATGTTTGCTCCTCTTACAAGATCGCGGGAGAAGTGTGTTCCTCTCACATGTGATAATTTGCTCAAAGTCACTCTAACCAAGTTAAACAATTTTATATGAATGGGAGATGATTGTAGTTTTCTAGATCTACTTTCGATCTCATTGTATAAGAGAGTTTAATGCGTTTAGTTTGGATTGTTGATAGTAAATTGAGATGATATGTAAAATGATGTCATTAAAACTCTCTATTTGATAATGTAGCGATTTGGCGTGATAGCCAAAGGTGACAAATTAAATAGAATTAATTATGAAATATGGCACTATAAGATCCAATACTTGTTGAATGAGCAAGAGTTTCTCAACTATCTCACCACTATCATGCCACTACTTGAAGAGGGCAATATTGCACAACACAGTTGGACCAGAAGGCCTATCGACTCTAGTTCAATAGAGATCGTAGCACGCACTTTACTTTGTCAAGCAACGTGAAAGACAATCTCATAAGCAAGTTTGAAAAGTATGCTACTACTGTAAAGGACATGTGGGGTCAGTTGAAGTTCTCCTTTAGGGGGGCCTTCTATACTTGGTTAAGGGCTATTGTTTAGAAAATTGAGACCAACTAGAAGACTTTGCTCCACACGATGACTAAGCATCTAAGGGTCATGTCCGGTATGATTTGTGAATAGAAAGTAGTAGAAAAATATCTCACTGATGAGGCAGATGTGGTCCGTGACTAGGTTGTTGTCCAATTTGTTGACCCATATATATGAAGTAGATTCTGACCAACAACAAGAAGATCAAGTATCTCTTGACATGTGGAGTTAGAAGCCGAGCATGAAGAAGTCTATCATGCCACTAATAATGTCACCTGAGGTGCTAGATCTTTTGGTAGGAAGGGACCACAAAAGGTGCAAGATAGTGCACCAAGCACCAAGGCAGGTAAGGCATTCAAACATTGCCATGACAATCGTAAGGGAATCAAAGACAAAAGAAAGATAAAGTGCTTCAATTGCGAGAAATGAGATCATTTTGCTCGTGATTGCACTGAGCCAAAATAGCTACCTCATATTCCTAGCTCTTCATGTGCATGTGTTTGTTCACATATTTATTCATCCTCATCCTGAGTGAATTGTAGATTTAAGAGCAATGAAGCACATAATGATTGATGGAGTAAGATTTGTTAATTATCTCCAAATCTTGATGGGTAGACAAAGAGTTTTCATATGGGCAATGGAACTAGTGTGGAGGTCCTTGGAATCAGTTCATACCAACTCCGCCTGAGAAATGGACGGACGTTGATCCTGCATGATGCACTCTATGCACCTAGAATCTAGCATAATCTAGTTTTCATTTCTAGTTGGTTAGTGCTAGGCTTTTATTTGACATTTGCTGGAAATTATGTAAATATTGTCTTGGATAATGTTACTTATGGATATGGTATTACGACTGATGGTTTTTTTCAATTGGATCTTGACATAGATAACTTCTCTTATTCTTCTTCTCTTTCAACATGTGTTTTGAATGTTAAAGACTTAGATTTTGCTACTTGGCATGCTCACCTAGGACAAATAGAAAAAGATAGAATGGCCATATTAACTCGAGAAGGCCTCTTAGGCCTACTCATTAAAATTGACTTGCATGTATATGGGTCATGCCTAATAAACCATGTTAGAAGCCTTTCGGAAAGACAATGAGAGCCATGAAACCATTATAGCTAGTCCATTTCAACATCTGCATAACAAATGAGCATTAAGGCTCAACATAATTACTCTTATTTTCTTACATTCATAGATGATTATTCATGAAATTGATACATATACTTGGTTGCTCACTACTACGAAGCATTGGATTACTTCAAGCACTTCTTAGCAAAGGTTGGGAATCAAAATGAAAAGACCATTAAGGTTCTTCATATAGATAGAAGACGTGAGTATTTATCATATCAATTTCGAGCACTATGTGAGGAAAAGGGTATTAGATGGCAACTCACTATTCTATACACCGTAACAAAATGGTCTTGTTGAGAGAAGGAATAGAATATTGCTAGATATGGTTAGGTCGATGATGGTGCATGCCAACTTCATAATATTCTTTTGGGGGATACCCTCTTGACTGTAGCCAACATTCTTAAATGTGTGCCTTCTTAGTCAGTTCCTTCTACCCTATTTGAATTGTGGCATAGCCACAAGCCTAATTTAAATAATCTATGGCAAAGTAGGTCAGCAGGGTATGCCCATGATACATCTAGCAAGTTTGGAAAACCTAGCCCTAAAACTCAAAAGCTTATCTTCATAAGGTATTCTGAGAGCTCGATGGGTTGTGTCATGTATGGACAACACCTCGATGGAGGAATGACAGAAAAATAAGTATGAGGTGCCATTTTTCTTGAGAAAGGAATTTCCTAGCTTGGCAATAGTGAGAGGAGTTATAATCTCTATGAGATGGAAGGGTAGACTGATGCGTGTCTGCCAGAAATAGTAGACATGATTAACCTTGTAGAAGTATGCCCAGTAGGAGTGTACCAACGGGATCACTAAATAATCAAGACTCCATATGTCACAGTAAGCATGGGCATGTGTCCCTCGTCATCGTTTCAAAATTGAAGATGAGACACTCATTTGTGAGTTCATGGATGATGAAGGGCCTAAGTTTGTCTAGGAGACTTTTACATCACTGTCTAGGAATGAGGGGGAAGATGCCATCCAAGATGGGTCTATTTCGACGATGTAGAATAAAGTATGGGAGTTAGTGAATCTCCAGCATACGGGCAAAACTATTGGAAACAAGTGGGCTTTCGAAATTAAGCACTAGGCAGATGGGTCGATTTATAAGTGTAAAGCACAACTCGTGGCGAAGAGTTATACCTAAAGAGAGGGTATATACTATGATGAGATGTTCTCCTCGGTAGTGAAACTCTCATCCATTCGCTTGATTCTAGCTATTGTTGTGCATCCGATTTTGAAATTGTTTGTCACACCCCGAGATTTCAGCAGAAACAAGTTGGGAACATGAACAGCTGGTAAAGTAAGCCTCTAGCTAGCAAGACAATCATAGCGTCACATTCATTCATGCAAAAGCATAAATAATGTACGCAACATCATAAGACCCAAAACCTTCAACTTTATTGAATAAGTAATTAGAGTTACAACTGAACATTGACTCAATTGACAACAAGACTCACTAGACTCAAGAAAATCGAAAGTTACATAGACATGATCAACTTCACAGCCTATTGTAGTAAATGATCCTGAATTAAACTAACAAACTCAAGATAGACTATCTAGGGTTCTTCTTGATCTTCACTCGCTCTCAGAACCACCACTAGAATGATCCGACTCCGATCCACTAGAGCTTCCTAAAATGTTAGAGAAAGTAGGAAGTGAGCGCACTCGCCCAGTAGGTATCCTCGTGTTATCATGTTGGCATAGTTTACATGATTAATGATTTAGCTCTAGAAGGTGTGATAATGAAAGAAAAGGCGATAAATCATGTAGTAAAAAGCAATAGTAACAAGTAACAAGACTATCTATAAAGTGTGAAATTATGTTTCAAGAATGTAAGAGCATGATCTAGCAAGAATGTAAATTTGCTTTTCAATCAAGAATGTACTATCAATCACAAGAATGTACTTTTTCATAACCTTAAGAAGGCTATGCTTGAGAAAGTACTGTCATGTAACGAGAATGTACTTTTCAAGTAAGCATATGTAATTTCATGAATTGCCTCGTGGATTTGGCTAGTTTATAAAGAAAGTACTCCCAGCGCAATGCGACACCAGTAATAATTATACCCCATGGTTTACAATATATTTTCGGCCCTCTGCCGTGGGGGCTAGACTGGAGCCCTTGGACACCCTCTGTGCCCGCACTTGCGTCTTCAAGTTATAAATTTAGTTATTTCCACGAGAATGTCAATAAGTTCGGCCAATAATGCTAAATTCAATAATGCATTTGGGGCGATGGTAAGCAAGGCAAGAACGTACTAGATTCATTGAAAGATGTGAAGAATGAATTAAAGGGATGTTGTGCTATGAAAGGATTTTGGCACCATAACGACATCTTTCTTACTTTCATAGTTTATTAATGACTTGGTAGGTACTGTTTCAAATTTTAGACAATCAGAAGGTCATCTGAGACTGCAAATAGAATATAATCAACCCTTCGGTCAGACCTTCGGGTTGGACAAATTTTGATAGAACGTAGTTGGACAAGGACTGCTATCTTGAGAGTGGCGTCAAGTGGAGGTCCGCGTTCAAGTCAAGAAATCTGTCAACCAAGGCAAAATCAGTCGACTGAAATAGGAGTCTGTCGACTGAAAAATAGGAATCGATCGACCGAAACGGAATATCAGTCGATTGATAATAGCAAACCACACTGGATGGACGCGGTTGTTTGGCCGCCGTGATCTATAGAATGCAGTTGCTCGACGGTCCGCGTTCAGGATAGACCATGAAATCACAAAGTGCTCATCTAGCTTTGGGTTTTTAGGGTACAACCGGCTCGACGTCCTAGTTGGAATTCTAGGCTCGCAAAGACTTACGAAAGCCTTGAAACAAGAATACCAAGTCCATCAGAAGGAATATCTGATGGAGAGGCGTTCAAGTCCAAGAGAGTGTTCCTATCAAGTGCAAGTGACTAATAGCAAACGTACCGGAGTACGGGCTATGCACAAGTAACTATGAAGACAAAATAAAGTAAGAGTGAATGTGTCAAAACATAGAAAGAATGAAGGTCCCTTTAGTACAAAACTATAAGGTTTTCAATGTGAAATTAGCATATGATGAAAATAACCTTTTTAAAACATGATAGGGCATAAAACAGAAACAGAACGAAAAATAGCATAGATACTACTATACATAAGAAACTTGATCTGGGCGCTATTTAGGGTGAACAGTAGCCAGATCGTGGTTCTCTCACTGCTTTCTTCTGGAAGGTCGCAGTTGTCGGGCGACCGCTACTCGAGTCGCAGCTTCTGATAGACCATTATCTTCCTGTCGTTAGACAGAAGCAAACCTGGTCTTGCAGAGCCCTTTTCTATGGCAAACAAAAATACAACTGGTAGAAAACTAAAAAGGAAAGCATGCTAGCACGTAAATAACACATGAAAGGGCATGAAATCAACCAAAGTTATTATCTTTTCCATTAATGTTGCATGGACAGCTTGAACTAGAAACCTAATGCGCTATCATGAAGAAAACATAAAATACAATGTGCATGAAGCATGAAAATGAGAGGGAAGAGTTACTCCTGACATCAAGTTTAAGCTAAGGATGTGACAACCTACCTCTTGGGTTGATCCTAGACTTCAAATTCATCGCCAGAAGGGAGCCCTTGTTCCTGCGCGTCCTGCATGGAACCAGCTTCTTCCGCATGCTCTATCTCCTTAGTTGATTGTCCTCCTAACAAGAAAATTGGAGGGATGTTAGAAGATACGAAGGAGAATAATAAGTTCTAAAGGAAGAAGTTGAGAAGATGACGTTTCAACTCCATTCTTCGTGATCCAAAACCTAGGGTTCATGTCGGATGATCTGGGTCCTATTTATAGGGAACGGCCTAGGGTGTTGAGTTTAGTTTGTTTTGATGATGTCACACCAACATGAAGTCATTTGCTTCTAAGTCTGAAATCACATAAATGCAAAATATACATATTTTTTTCTTCATGTTCCGCACATTCTACAATGATTCTCAGACTGTAATTGCTAAACCAATGAAGTTTCAGGTTGTCTGCATGACAAGGATATGATACCAGGCCTTGAATGAATGTGAAAAAGCTATAGAGGAAGCGATCAGCTGAGAGGCATGTCAGGAAATGTCAAGAAGAGCACAAGAGTGCAAAATGGTTTACACGGCAGACAAATGAAGGATAATGGTGACAAATAGCTTGATAGTGCTGATAAATGTCGAAACAAGGGTGAAAAATGGCTAAGAAGAAGGTTTCATGAAGATGGAGTTGAGTTCAGCAATCCATGGAGTCGACGCCAGTTCCGCAGGAGTCACCCGTCAGCCAAAGCAAGTAACGGTGAAAAAATAGCTCACAAGAGTGACAAATGAGGAATAAGGGTGACAAATAGATTTGTAGATGTGACAAATAGCTTGGCATGGGAGACAAAGGGCTTAGTAGCTGACAAATTGAAGTGGAGTCGATGCAATGCTGTAATAGAGTCGACGCAACCAAGGGTAAATATCAGGCAGGCTGACAAATGAAGAATACAGGCGACATATGAGCTTCAAGGGTGAAAAATAGACACACAATGGTGACAAATAGCTCTTGGAGGTGACAAATGGGTCACAACGACAACAAACAGATCTCAAGGCTGACAAAAGATGAGCTTGGGGGACAAATGTCGAATAGAGGTGACAAATGGGCAGCATCAGTAACAAATGGCCGGCTGGGGCGACAAATAACTGCTAATGGTGACAAATAGAAACCAGCCGTGACGAATGGACCCTCAAGGCAGAAAAATAACAAAGGTGACGGCTATAGGGGTCACAAATGAAGCATAAGGGTGACAAATGGATCTTAAGGGTGAAAAATAGATTGGCATAGCTGAAAAATGGTCAAGCTCGTGAGAAACTTAAGAGAATCACGTGTCTCTGATCACCAATCACTGGCACGGGATCCAATACACTTGGCTGGGCTCTGAACGATAATGAGTGTAAGAATATTCTCTTTAATACACCTGGACCAATGGAATTTCACCTTGACGATAAATCCAATTCAAAAATTCAATTTGTCTGTTCTATAAATATCAGTGTTCCTATTTTCAGAAAAGAGGAAGGCGCGAGAGCTGAACAAAAAAGGGCTGCTGTGAGAGGAGAGCTGGTCTTCGAAGGGAAAAAGATATTTGATTAGAAAGTAAGAAAACCCACTTCGTGAGCCAGAGAAAAAGAGAGAGAGAAAGAAGAAGAAGGTGGATCGAAGTCTAGCTCGAGAGAAGGAGTTATTCAGAGAAAGCTCTTGAATTCTATTCAGAGCTATATTTATTTTTCTTCTGCTGTAATTGTGTTTTGTTTTTTATTTTCTTAATTTCCTTTGATATTGTTCATCCAGTGTTTCTCTGGTGGTGCATTGCTGCACTAATCGGAGGTGTGATTGGTTTATAACTGATCACGATCTAGTCTATGGACTAGGGTGTGAGGAAGGGTCCTCGTGTGCTGCCTTAGTGCAGTGTTATTGATTCTACTAGGGTAGAATCAGGGGTGTGTCCATCAGGTTGGTGAGCACGGGTTCCCTCTATGTCTTCAAAGGAAGGGAGGATGTTGTTCCTCTGGTGAGAAGCTGTGTGATCAGCTCGTGTAGCAGATTCATCAGTGTTTGCTAGTGCAAGTGAAGCCTCATCCTGATCCAGTGAGGGGTGGACGTAGATTGCTGGAAGCAATTGACCACCTAAAAAATATCAGTATCTTCGTGGTTTGATTTCCATATCTTCTATCCCCATTCTCAAACTAGATCTCGATCCCACTAGTATATATCAGCATATGTGTTCAGTTGTCGTTGCGTTTAAGGTGTTTGTGAATGATTCTTTTTGATGACATGAACTAAGATTATTACTCCTTCTTCTAGTTTGTCAGTATCGAAATTGAGTGTTAGTTTAAATTTCTTTAAGTCGGTCTATTAAAGGGGCTGATCTATTAACCCCCCCTCTAGATCCGTATTGCCGTTCTCATCAGATGGTATCAGAGTAGGGTTTCCCACAATGTGGTCCAACGACCAGGGAAGATCTGGAAATGGCAATGCCCGTAGCTTCCTAGCTGAAGGGCATTCAATTAATAGACCACCATTCTTCGATGGTTCTAACTATCTGTATTAGAAGAACAGGATGGAAGTATTCTTACGAGCTCAAAGCCATGAGATATAGAGAGTAGTTAGCCACGATCCATTCCAACTTATAGAAGATGAAAATGCATGAACCAGAGAATAAATTCGCTTGTCAACCGTCAACTAGACTGCTATGAATGTCATGCAGTGTGCGGTTCATCCGGAAGAGTGTTCAAGAATTTTTGCCTACAAATCTGCCAAGAAAATGTGGGACGAGTTGGAATTGATCTATGAGGGAACGTCCCAAGTAAGAGCTACCAAGGTAAATATGCTTATTTTAGACTACGAGTTGTTTAAAATGAAACATGATGAAACTATATATGTCTAAAATGTATGCAAGGTTTTCACAACTCACTAACAGTCTTGAAGCTATAGGAAAGTAGTATCATGAAAGTGAGTTGGTTAGAAAAATTCTTAGGTCCCTAACCCCTGCGTGGCATACTAAGGCCACTGTGATAGCAGAGTCCAGCGATCTGTCCACCACGATAGTGAGTGAGCTAATGGGCTCATTGATGGCGTATGAAATGAATTTCAAGAAGAATGTGGAAGAAAACAAGGAAAACAAATCAATAGCTCTCAAGGGATGTGAGAGTAATGAAGAAGGTAGTGAGTACTCTGAGAATTTCTCAGATTTAGATGACTCTCAACAGGCCCTTTTGACAAGACAGTTTCAAAATTTCTTGAAAACTAGAGGTAAGACCTTCATAAAAAGAAGGCCGCAGCAGACAGTAAGAGTTCAAACCTTAAGTCTGATAGGAACAAAAGTTCTGACAAAATCATTTGTTATCAATGTAAAAAAGTAGGTCATATAAATGGAGATTGCCCTTAACTGCTGAGGAAGAACCCCAAGGCCAAGAAGAAGAAGCCTCAAGCTATGATGTGCACCTGGAGTGATGAGGAGGAAGTCACTGAAGGAGAATCATCTGAAGGAGAAAAAGAAGGCCTGTGTTTTATGGCTGACAGTGACGAGGAGGTAAACAATTTCTTCGAGAACTTTTCAATTGATGATTGGGAAGATGCATATGATGATCTCCTTGATAAGTTCAACTCATTGAGTAAGGAACATAGAGTGCTAAAAAAAATTGAATACTTCTATTGTGGATAAATATATCATTCAAAAAGAAAAAGAAAAGCTCAAAATTGACATGGAAGAACTATGCTCACTTAGAAATGAAAATGAAAACCTGAAAGCAGAGAATGAAAGCATTCAGAAAAAAAATTGATGAATTTAGGTTGAAGTTTCAGGAAATACAGAATGAAAATAAATTGATATCTAAAAAGAATGAAGCAATAAAAGGTGTTAATTCTGCATTTCAGAAAACTTGTGCAAAACTCCAAAAAGATCTGGAAGATAAATAGGCCACAATTGAAAATTTTGTTCAAGGGAAGTCCAACCTAGACACCATGCTAGGAGTAAATGTTAACTTTAAAAAAGAAGGTTTAAGTTTCGATCCCTCAAATACGAAACCATTTGAATTCAAGACAATCACATTCTATCCTGGCAAAGGTAAAGAAAAGCAGGACATTCCATCTAGCCCAACCAGCAATGTTCAGAATTCAGAAGTTAAAAATTTTGCTAACACAATAAGAGCTGTCAATTGGAATAGCCAATCCAGCCAGAACACCAAAACTCAGGTCTCTCAAAAGAAAAATAACCCAACACTGCACTCTGAGCGGACCCATTTTGCAACCAACAGAAAGCTCAATGTGCACAGACAAATGAGGACATACTCTTCTTACTGTCAAAATGTTTTCAATCCACATGCCTTCTATAGGCCAAGGAAGTTTGTTAATCAACCCAGAAATTGTTTCGGACAGTGGAATAATAAATTCACCAAAAATAACCAAGCAAATTCAAACCCAAGAGTTGTTGCCAGTATGGATGATAGTGCTGAAAAATTGAACCATCATGTCAATCAAAAGAAAATTGTTAGGCAAATATGGATACCTAAAAATTTGCTGAAGAGCCTTAATGATGTATGTGGACCGAATTTATCTTGGGTTCCAAAAGACTTTGCATGATGTGTCGTGCAGGATAGTTTGACAGCCATGCACAACAGATGGTACTTGGATAGTAGCTGCTCGAGGCATATGACTGGAGACCAGACTAAATTCAGCAAGCTGGAGATGAAGGTAGGTGGTACGGTCAAGTTTGGAGGGAAGAACAAAGGTAAGATAATTGGATCAGGTACCATTGGTAATTTTCCCTCAAATACAATTGAAAAAGTTTTACTTGTTGACGGTCTTGAACACATTTTGTTGAGCATTAGTCAACTCTGTGACAAGGGTCACAAAGTGGTTTTTGATGATCATGCATGCAAAAATTTTGAGATCAACTTAGAATCAACAAAATTCATAGGCCATAGAATAAACAATGTCTTAGTAGACTTAGATGATACTTCTGCATCCAATCTTTGTTTGACTGCCAACTCTGATAATAATGCCTTCAATTGGCACAGGAGATTAGACCATGCTAGCTATAACATTTTGAATAAATTAGTCAAGCATGATTTAGTTAGGGGACTGCCAAAAATTTCATTTAAACCAAGTTCAAAAATCTGTGATGCATGTGCCTTGGGAAAGCAAACTAGGAAATCCTTCAAAATAAGACATGAACCCCTATCATCTAGGCCATTAGAATTCTTGCATATGGACTTGTTTGGTCCTACTAGGATTCTAAGTCTAAATGGCAAAAGATTTGGGTATGTCATTATAGATGATTACACTATATTTGCATGGATTTTCTTTTTAGCCCACAAAAATGAAGCATTTGATGAATTTTAGATTTTCTTCAACAAAATAAAACAGTAAGGTAGGCACAATATTTGCATCATTCAATCTGATCATGAGGGAGAATTTGAAAATTCATTGTTTTCAGATTTTTATAATAAAGAATGACTAACTCATAAGTTTTCTTCTCCCGGGACTCCTGAGCAGAATGGAGTTGAAGAAAGGAGGAATAGAACTATAGTGGAGATGGCCAGAACCATGCTCATTGAAAGCCAACTCCCATGGAAATTCTGGGCAGAATCATCTACTGCAACCTGTTATATAATCAACAGAGCAATGGTAAGACCTGGTCATCAGAAAACCCCATACGAATTGTTGAAAGGTAAGAGACCTAACCTGGCTTATTTCTGATGGGAATCGACGTCGAGCATGTACATTTACTTTTGCATTTATGTCCTTTAGTTTATTTTTATATCCACGGGAAAGTATACGCGCAATTGTACGGCTTTATCAGCCAATGCATCACTCCCGTAGATTGTGTGGGTTTCTATGTAATTTGCCGGTAGGACCAGCAAGGGGGCCCTCAGCCCTTTCCCATTGGTCCACCTAGACCATGTGGGGCTGGTCAACCAGCCTAGGTGGCCTTCTAGATGAGTTGAATGTCAATTGCCACATGGGTAGACAAAGGGGGTGATTTTTCCTTGGTAGGCTACCTACCAAGTCAAATTGTCTCCCTTGCCACTCCATACTCAATAGGCCGCCCCCCCTTCAATTTTTTATTGTATTTTTTTTTATGTCTGTGGCATGCCATCCAGACCCTCCATCTCCCATCCCAAGGTCCAAGGGTGGAGGTTAGATTTGGTTGGAAGCATATAAAACCATGTATTTTCATGTGAAAATTAGTGAAAATTCAGAAATTTTGTTGAATGCCAAGAAGGCTCTTGCGCCCCCAGCCCTCTCCCCCTGGTTTCCCCTCCTCAAACCTCCAGTTCTAGAGTGTATCAATCTTCTATCTCCCCCTCTCAACCTCTGATCTTCATCGGTGCCGCCGCCGCCGCCGTTCGTGCCGCCTTCGAGCCGTCGCGAATCCGTCTTCGGTTTTCTGTCCTGCTGGATAGAGGTGTCTTCACGAAAATCCTGCTACCAGCCACGGCCTCTTCATGGTTTTTAATTTTTATGGTGTGTTCCTATCTTACATCCCATCATCCACAAAATAATTCAGGTCGAAAAGTCTTCGTTTGATATTTTTGCAATTTCGGTCTTCAATCACTCCCAGATCTGTCATGTCTCTGTCTACAGTGACAGTAGCTCTGAGATTCCCATCCCCGACCTTCTTTTTGATTTTTGTTAGGGCTCCCAATTTTACTGGGCGTTCTGTCCATCATCCCCTATATCCACCATTTTTATTGATTTTTGATCCACCCTATATCCATTTTTCAAAATTAGTGTTCTCTCTCTGCTACAGTGTTTTCAGCTAATTCCCAGATCCGATCACTTTCTAGTTCAAAAATCAGAACAAATCACAGCCACCTCCAAATCCCTCATAAAAAATATTCCCGGTTTCTTAGCTTGATTTCCTACAACTTTACAGAAGACCACCACTTCAGATTCGGACGTTCACATATCGGTCAAAGGTAGTTCTCAGACAAGTTCTCTGCACATCTGAGAGTCCGGTCACTGTACAACAGCAACTCAACAATTCATTAAAGCTCAGATCCGTATAGATCCATGTCTAATCTCTAGGCCTAAGTTGAAGTATTTGAAGAGATCTTTCCAATGGCGCTAGTTTCGTGTCGATCCGACATCGGGGCTGATCGCAGCGTCTATTCTCGCCGGAGCGCGCGTTGAAAACCAGAAGCTACAAATCCGTGGCCGGTTATTCCGACTGGCGCCGAACCGAGCCGCCCGGCCTCCGGCCGGCGAACCAGAGTGCCGCCAGCCCGGGGAGCGCTTCCCTAAGTCTCCCCACTACGGCGGTGCCACCGGGTCCCACACGGCCCCTCCGGACAGCACGTGGGCCCCACCGTCACTAGTTTGGGTGTTGCCGAATCAACGCGAGAAGCCGCCCGTCAACCCGAATTCGGTCCTCCCGGACCCCATTGTGTAGCCCTTTACCTCCCTACGTGGAGTGGGCAGTGAGTTGTATTGCTGTAATACTGTGTAATATTATTCCGGGAGTACGAGTTTCGACCGGGTCCGTCTTCCCCACGCCGAGCGCGTGGAGGTATCGTTGTCGCTCCCTACACTCGACAGTTGCTTATTTTCATATATACTTGTTTATGCCACTGCTAGAGAGCATGTTCTAGGATCGTAGCTCGCTTTATATTTATATCACCGCTGCTGCGAGAGAGAGCGTTACCATCCCGTGACCCGATTCGGGCACGAAAGTGTGAATTGACCACCCTAGCTCTAGCCGGTTTCTCAACCGTGCACGTCCGACGCTTCCCTCGTTAAGGGACGATCGCGAGCTTGTCGTGTCCGTGTCTCGTCCCGCATCAATTTGGTATCAGAGCTAGTGTGAGTCTAGGGTGTCTACAAGAAAAAAAATAAAAAAAGAGTGTCATTTAAGTCTAAGTGTCTAAGTCGGTCTTAGGAGTTGCATTTGCATACCATTAGTCGGTATATAAAAAGGTGTTGTCCGAACGTTAGACTACGCCTATCGGGAAGGTCGCACACTTGCGCGAGTGATCTTCGGATCGATTAACTCCGCCCCCGTACCGAGTCTTGGTGTCTTGTCCTTAGTGTGCATGCATCCCAACCTTGCATAGTCGGTCTAGTGTCATGTCCAAATGGCCTTTCATATCCATTCCTAGGGATCCATTCCCGTATTTTGGCAACTATGGCCAACCCATGCCGACCCGTCCAAGGCCATAGGTCCGTGTCCGAGTACATTTGGGACTATGATAAGTACCGGATGGAATATGGAGTTGGAGAGGATAGCATTACGATTGCCTTTGAGTTCTGGAGAGGTTTGCGGTTTCACTTCCAACTTGAATGTCTTGTCCGCGACGCGTTCTCGCTGGCGCAATCTTATAAGGTCGCTCTAGAGATCGAGCCCTTTGAGTCTCATTTCTCTCGCTCTAGAGGTCGAACCCTTTGGCAAACATCTACCTCCCAACTGAGTCCCGAGCCGATCGGACTACCTAACCCAATTCCTTCACCACCCGAGAGTGCTCTATTGTCACCCTCACCTTCCGATCTTAATTCGGAACCCTCTCATTTGGAGCCACCCAAGCCCGAGCCACCCGTGTTTCTAACGGGTACGCTTTTCATCGCCGAGCCACTTCTTAGTTGGCTCAAGGATAGCTTGGTCCCACATCCCTTCCCATCCATGGACCCCACCTTACCTTTAGTGCTGGTTAACTCATTCCATACCACATTTCGATCTAGTCACCATGTTGACATGTTGGACGATCTTGTCATGGGATTAGATTCACAATGGAAGTTGACGTATTTATTGGCCCGAGGCTTCGACCAACCCACTAGTCGTAGCTTCACCCATCCGGCCTTCGGGTCCATTACCTCCGAGTGCACCGTAGGTTGTATCACCACGGAGGTTCTTCTACTTCTCCCGCTACCGGATGAGCCCGACTTCATGACTTCGCTTCCGAGGGAGGAGTCATATTTCCTATACACAGTCCCATCTACCATGACGGAGGAAGGTGACCACCCGCACCTTCAAGAATTTCACGATTGGCACCCTGTCATGTTGGAACCCACCATAAGGGGTCATACCTTCTTTGATCCCTTTGACCCCATCCCTAGTGGATCCCTAGACCCTTCATATTCCCTTCACTTCTTCGGGAAAGTCCACCTTCATACCCCTTTCCTACGGGTCGGGTCCTCCATACCCACCAAGCCCGTCCATGATACACCTACACCCGGCTCTTCCACACCCGGCTTTCCTAGCCCACTCAAGTCTCCTAAATCTAAAGGGTCGTCCATGCATGACTGGGTCATACTTGGACATTTAGGTGTACCCCATGCTACCCATCTCCAGTTACGTCAAATGCATGTATGGCACATATTCGGGTGTCCTGGTCCGCCGTCATCCATGTACGGGTCGGAGTAACCATAGATTTGTCTAGAGTCATGCATGAGTCTGTTTCTCATTGGTGTGGTTTGCATATGTGTGTTAGTGCATGGTGAGTCTGCATGTGTCTTGTGTCAGCTCGTTGTCATTCTCTTATGAGTAAGAGGCGATTGGACTCACTCGATGAGTATGGGATCGGTTCCATATCTACACCCGGATCTAGTCACCTACAGGGACTCAGCGGTGATTCCTAGTGAGTCTTCGAGCTGCTTCCTTCCCTTTTGAGAGTGCCCCACCCAGAGTGTCCACCTTTAGCCCATAGAAGTTCGCGCATATCGAGTATATATAGAATGAGCAGGTGACGATCACTTGGAGTGGAGCATACCCGCGCTACTTGGCACGGTGACGGATCCGCCGGAGTACTCGAGCATCCATACCCCTACTTGATGCGGGACGAGACACGGACACGACAAGCTCGCGATTGTCCCTTAACGAGGGAAGCGTCGGACGTGCACGGTTGAGAAATCGGCAAGAGCTAGGGTGGTCAATTCTCTTTTACGCCCGGATCGGGCCACGGGACGGTCACACACTCTCTCGCAGCAGCGGTAATGAACGTATAAAGCGAGCTAGATATCACTACACATGCTCTCTAGCAGTGGCATAAACAAATATATATGAAGTAAGCAAATTGCCGAGAAGGGAGCGAAAACGATACCTCCACGCGCTCGGCGTGGGAAAGACGGACCCGGCCGAAACTCGTACTCCCGGGATAATTAATACATAATATTACAGCAAATGAATTACTGCCCACTCCACGCAGGGAGGTAAAGGGCTACACACATGGGTCCGGGAGGACCAAATTCGGGTTGACGGGCGGCTTCTCGCGTAGCTTCGGCTGCACCCGAACTCGTGATGGTGGGGCCCACGTGCTGTTCGGAGGGGCCGTGTGGGGCCCGGTGGCACCGCGGTAGTGGTGGAAGCCCGGAGGATCGCTCCTTGGGGTGGCGGCATGCTGGAACGCCGGTCAGAAAAACTGGCCACGGATCTGCACTTTCTATTTTTCAGCGCGCGCTCGGGCGAGAATCGACGCTGCGATCAGCCCCGACGTCGGAATGCGACGAAACTGGCGCCGTTGGAAAGCTGCTTTAAAGGGCTTCAACCCTATGGGATTATAGAAAAATAACCAGGTCTGTACTTCTGATTGGCGAATTTTGAAGTTTGATGTTGTACAGTGGCCGAAATCTCAGAATAGCAGAGGAGTTGTCTGAGAACGGCCGTTGACCGCTAGGAAGGTTTCTGATCCAGCTCCTAAGGTCTTCATCAAAGTTGTAGGAAATTGAACAAGGAAGACGGCACTATTTTTTTTGAAAAGTTTGGAGGTGGTTACGAATTGTTAGGATTTTTATACTGGAAGGTGATTGGATCTTGAAATTGACTGAAAGTAGTGTAGCTGAGGTAGAACACGATTTATATAAAATAGGTGGAAGGCGGATCAAAAATTAAGAAACTTCATGGAGTGAGGGGTTGATGGACAGAACTCCCAGTAAAATTGGGAGGGTTTGAAAAAATCAAAAAGTTGGTCGGAGATGGGAAACTCAGAGCTACTGTCACTGTAGACAGAGACAAGACAGATCTGGGAGTGAAAGATGAACGAAAATGGAAAATTATTAAATGACGGAATTTGGCGGTGAAAATTTAGGTGGAGGTGGGGATTCAAGGTAAGAACACACCCTCAAAATTTCAGCTTCAGATCTTCATATGGGGAAGAGCAGGAATTTGTGGAAGACACCTCTATCCAGCAGGACAGAACCATGAAGATGGCTTCGCGGCGGCACGATGGCGGCACGAATGGCGGCGGCGGCGGCACATATGATCACCGGAGATAGAGGGGAGGGGATTGAAGATAGAACCACTCTAGAATTTGGGGTTGGAGGAGATGAACACCAGGGGAAGGGAGAGGGGCACAAGAAGCTCTTGGCTTTTCCAACAATTTTTCTCTTCATTAATGCCAACAAATGGAAAATACAACCTTTTATATGCTAGGTATCAAATCTAATGTAGACCCTTGGATATAGGGATGGTGAATGGAGGGCTAGGATTAAGTGTGATAAACACACACAAAAAAACATAAAATAATAAGGGGAGGGGCGCCCCCTTGACCAAGAGGGGACAAGTTGGAAGGGTAGGTAGCCTACCTTGGAAAATTTACCCCCTTTGTCTCCCATGTGGTCAATTGGCATTCAACCCTTCTAGATGGCCACCTAGGATGGTTGACCAGCCCCACATGAGTGACATGGACCAATGGGAAAGGGCTGAGGGCCCCCTTGCTGGTCCTACTGGTAAATTACATAGGAACCCACACAATCCATGGGAATGACGCATTGGCTTACAAAAGCCGTACAATTGCACATATACTTTCCCATGGATATACAAATAAACTAAAGGATATAAATGCAAAATAAAATATACATGCTCGGCGTCGATTCCCATCAACTCTCCCCGGGTGGGAGGAACTCGACCCCGTCGAGTAGGGGTTTGGATGCTCGAGTACTCCGGCGGATCCGTCACCGTGCCAAGTAGCGCGGGTATGCTACACTCCAAGTGATCGTCACCTGCTCATTCCATATATACTCGATATGCACAAGCTGCTATGGGCTAAAGGTGGACACTCCGGGTGGGGCACTCTCAAAATGGGAGGAGGCGGCTCGAAGACTCACTAGGAATCACCGCTGAGTCCCTGTAGGTGACTAGATCCGGGTGTAGATATAGAACCGATCCCATACTCATCGAGCGAGTCCAATCGCCTCTTGCTCATAAGAGATCGTCAATGAGCATGCACAGGACACATGCAGACAAATAAAAGACACACAAATCATGCAAACAAACCACACAGAACAAACCACACAAAGAAAAGCACATTGACTCAACTATGACCCTACACACACCTAATGTTAGTCCGACCCGTATATGGATGACGGCGGACCAGGACACCCGAACGTGTGCCATGCATGCATGTTATGTAACCGGAGATGGGTGGCATGGAGAACACCTAAATGGCCAAGTATGACCCAGTCATGCATGGACATCCCTTTGGATTTGGGAGACTTGAGAGGGCTAGGGAAGCCTGGTGTGGATGGGCCAGATGTGGATGTATTGGAGATGGGTTTGGTGGGTATAGATGGCCCGACCTGTGGGAAAGGGGTGTGAAAGTGGACCTCCCCGATAAGGCATGAAGGAAGTGATGGGTGACGGGACCCACTAGAGTAGGGGTCAAATGGGTCAAAGAATATGTGACCCCTCGGTCCCTCCGTTACATAGTCCCATGTTTGAAATTCATGAAGGTGATGGTCACCTCCATCCATCGTGGTAGATGGGACCGTGTATAGAGAACATGGTTCCTCCCTCGGAATAAACATAATGAAGTCGGGCTCATCCGGTAGCGGGAGAAGTAGAAGAACCTCCGTGGTGACACAACTCACGATGCACACGGAGGTAATGGACCCTAAGGCTAGATGGGTGAAGCTACGACTAGTGGATTGGTTGAAGCTTCGGGCCAATAAATGCGTAAAGGTCAACTGCCGGTCTAACCCTTTAAGAAGGTCGTCCAATGTGTCCACATAGTGACGAGACCGGAAGGTGGTGTGAAATGAGTTGCTTGACACTAGAGGTAGTGTGGGTTCCATAGATGGGAAGGGGGGTGGGACCAAGCCATCCTTGAGCCAACAAAGAAGCGGCTCGACTATGTATAACGTTCCCGTAAGAAACACGGGTGGCTCGGGCTTTGGTAGCTCCAAAGAAGAAGGTTCCGAATGAAGATCGGGAGTAGATGGCAATGGAGCTCTAGGGAAGGGGTTCCCCGACTGAGGTGGCGAAGGCCATGGTGTAGACGATCCGACCGGAGCGGGACTCGGTTGGGAGGTAGATGTTTACCGAAGGGTAGCCAGGGCAGCATCGGCTCATTGTAGGTCATCATTAAATCGAGACTCAAATGACTCGACCTCCAGAGCGACCTTATAGGACTGCGCCAGAGAGAATGCATCGCGGACAAGACATTGGATTCGAAAGTAAAGCCGCAAACCTCTCCGAAACTGAAAAGCAGTCGTGGTGCTCTCCTCTCCAACATCATATTCAAATCGGTACTTATCATAGTCCGGAATGTACTCGGACAGGGAGCTATCGCCTTGGACGGGACGACATGGGTTGGCCATAGTTGCCAAAATGTGGGAATGGATCCCTAGGAATGGATATGCAAGGCCATTTGAACAAGACACTAGACCGACTATGCAACGTTGTGATGCATGTACACTAAGGACAAGACACCAAGACTCGGTACGTGGTGGAGATAACCGATCCGAAGATCACTCGCGCAAGTGTGCGGCCTTCCCGATAGGCGTAGCCTAACGTTCGGACAACACCTTTTGATATACCGGGTTATTGGGATGCGATGTAAAAGACACATTTTTTTTTATTTTAAAACAATGATGACCCTAAACACGACTTAGACAATGACTAATGACTAGACGTAAATGACACTCTTTTTTTATTTTTGTTGTTGTAGACACCCTAGACTCAAACTAGTTCTGATACCAAATTGATGCGGGACGAGACACGGACACGACAAGCTCGCGATTGTCCCTTAACGAGGGAAGCGTCGGACGTGCACGGTTGAGAAACCGGCAAGAGCTAGGGTGGTCAATTCTCTTTTACGCCCGGATCAGGTCACGGGATAGTAACGCACTCTCTCGCAGCAGCGGTAATGAACGTATAAAGCGAGCTAGATATCACTACATGTAAGACCCCGAGTTTCTGTACAAATATTAAATTTCGTAAATAGTAAATGTTGAATAGTGACGGAGGTAAATAGTAAATAGTAAATATTTTTGACTATCGTGTAAATATTCTGAAAAATGATAGTTAATTAGTAAACACCATGATAAACACTTTGGTCTCCTGTACCTGACCCTAATAAAATCATTTACATGGCTTAATCAGTGATTTAAGCCTGACTTAAAAACGCGGAAAATACTATTCACCCGAAAATATAACTACCTTGGAAAAATCTGCAAAAATCACATCTGATAGAGAGTATTTTTCTTAGCAACTTTGTCTTCTGGAGTTTCATTGGTAAAAATCAAAAACTCTCTCTATCGACTAAACCGTTGAACATTGGGTTAAATTATTATTTTAATCTTAAGATTGGGAGATTAACATTAAACCTCGTGATAAAATTCCATAAAAATCATAATCTGAAAGATCACGTCTTGATTAGCAATTTTGTCTTCTGGGTCAATTTCATTAAAAATCGTTTAGTGACATTAAATGAAGGTTTTAGTTAACAATGACTTAATCTATGGGATTAGGCTTAGATTAAGGGTAACTTTACCTTGTGGAACACGTGAAACCGTGTTTGGGTTGGCATAAACACGTCTTCAACACTGCCAAGGGAATTGCGGCTCTGACCAGCCCGCGTGAGAAGTTTAAACACTTCTCTACAAACCTGTAAATAGAGGAAGCATTCCTAAGCATTCCTCTTAAGCAACTTAAGGATTTCTTGCTGCTGTCTTGCTGCTGTGAAGCTTTGCAAGACCACTATTCATCTTCTTCCCCAAGCTTTCTCTTATTTTCATCGGTTAAGGTAGGTAACCATGGCACAAACTTGAATTCAATAAAAGGAATGATAGGGCATCATGTTAGCTTGCATATTTCATGATTTTCCATGCTTAAACCCATGAATTGAAGCCCTCATTGCCGGATTATACTTCTGTTTTCGCTGTTCCCGTGTTACAAAGAAAGACGGTTCCAACCGGACCGCTTATCTCTTAGACGGCTTAGAACTGACCGCCTTAATTGCTTTAAGCGGCCCAATTTTAACCATTTCACATGAATAACGGTCAACCAGAGACCGCTTTAGAATGAAATTAGTAGTATTATCATTTTATCGTATTTTATATACACGGTTAGAAAACGACCGCTTTACATGATACACGGCCCCACTATAACCGTAGTATCCTTTTACCCTTAAAACGGCCCATAGATAACCGTTTTACAGCCAGTAGGTTTAACGGCCCACTGTCATCCGTTTAACTTCCAGAAAACCTGATTTTTACTATTTTGACCTATTAAAAATGTTAATTAGTAAAATTTGACAATCCATATAAATAACAGATAATGACATGAGTAAATTTCTGTTATTTGCAATATCTATTTTGATAAATTGTTTAAAGTGGAAACTATTGTAATTCACTTGTAACTTTGGATAAATTGGTTAATTACCATAGGTAATTTCTGTAAATTACTGTAAATCAAAATATTACTGGCCGACTTATGGCAAGTCTTTGGCCAATTAACCGGACACTCTATCCGGTAAACTTCACATTTTTTTACCGTGAGACATTTTTACCGTGGTAAATTACGGTTACATCATAACTATCGTTTTAACTTGATAAATTGACCGATTACCCTTGGATAACCTTCGGTCATATTTGAGCCCGGAATTGACCAATGGACATTAAACTGAAATTAGTTGGTTTAATTGTTATTGGCAACCCGGTAACTACTTTGCATAAATTATCTTATAATTAGATATTATCGTTATACTTAATACGGATTCTCTTGAACCATATTTCTTACAAATACGACCCGAGTGGTTCGTATATTCGTTCTTCAGAACTTACTTCTCTCTCTCGAACGGCTTACTGTCAACCGTTCATTCTTGACCCCGTGACTCGTTACTCATGAGAGTACGGCCCGGTGTTCGCCGTACGACTACCTTGTTTTGGGTTTTCGTCGTGTTTATACTCTTGAATCAGAGGAGACAAGTGTCATCCTTTACATCTTATACCCGACAGAAATTCATCTGATTATATTGGCCATAATTGACCATGTCTAGACGGGGGATCGGTGATCCAATTGAAATGAAATGCCGACGCATCATAAGGGCCCAGTCTGGTCCTGGGGAGAGCGCCCGAAAAGATATTGAGCCCATTGGGATGTTTATGACAAGGGTGAGGCATTGCACCCGAATACTTGACTTGACTTGTTACGTCTATGACAAACTCTTGATACTCGACTCGTGTGTATTTACTTGGTTACATGTGTAACATATTGCTGGCCAAAATTCTCTATTGTACTTTACTTGTTCACTACTTGATAAATTGCTATATTTCTTGACCTTGCAAGATATTCTATCGTCATTCTTTATTTACTGCATTTCATATAAATTGGAAATCAATAGTTAATTACTTAAACCTGTTTGTGGTTATCTACTGAGCGTGTTTAGCTCACTCCTACTGTTTCCCCTCTTTCCAGGTGACGAACTTGTCGGGGATGGACTGGAGTGATATCGAGAGATAGTTTTAGTTTATTGAGTCAGTTTGTACCCTTAGCATTAGTGAGAGATTGTTCTAGCATTTTACTTATTATTTGGTTGTAGTCGTTCTACCCAGTGTACTCAACCTTATTTCAATAAAACTCTGATTATTACTTTTCCAACCTTTAGTGCAATGGATTGCAATGGTTCGGAATTATATATTGCTCGCTTGCCTCTAACCGTACGTCCCGAGATTCCGCATTGGGGCGTGACAGTTTAGTTGGTATCAGAGCCTAGGTCAATTTGTCCTAGGTATTTCACTTTAATGTTATAGGTTTATTGGTTATAGGCTTAAGAAAACAACCTTGTGGGAATTGGGTAGAAATTTGGGTTAAGTTATTTAACCATAATCATGTTCTTCTTATCTAGTTCTTCTCTTCTCATCTAAGAAGTTCTTCTCTCATAAATAATCCGAGTAACTATTTTATAGGCACTTAACTAGAAATGGCAGCCAATCGTGCTGAGATGAGGAATTTACAGCGTACAGTTCAAGGACTTACGCAAGCCTTGAATGCACTGGCTCAGGCAGGAGCTGGAGCTGGAGCGGCACCTCATGGCGCAGCTCATGGCACTGGTGATTTATATCGGAATTTCCGAAGAATGAACCCGCCTAGATTCGCTGGTTCAACTGATCCCGATGAAGCCGAGAATTGGCTCGACGAGATGGCAAGAATTTTTGAGGTCATGCAATGCACTGACCAAGAACGTGTTCTTTTATCCGTTTTCCAACTGGAACGTGATGCACGTGCTTGGTGGGAGTCTGTTAAGCCGACTCTCGGAGATCAACAAGTCTCGTGGGAGGAATTCGAGGAATATTTCAATGATAAATATTTTTCTGACCGCGTGCAAGAAAAGAAGGGAGCAGAATTCGCAACTTTGAAGCAGCGAAGTTTATCGGTATCAGAATATGAGGCTCAGTTTTCACGACTCTCTCGTTATGCAAGACATCTTATTTCGACTGAGAGAATGAAGGCGAAGCGTTTCCTCAATGGTCTTCGACTTCATTATATCAATCAACTTGCACCACTGGAAATTTCTACATATTCTGAGATGGTAAGAAAGGCACAAATATTAGAAGATACTTTGGAAATGACTGAAAGGATTCGTGGTCAAGGTAACAAGAAAGAGCAACCGAAGGCACTCAAGAATGTTAAACCTGGATTTGTCACTGACCCGAGCAAGAAAAGACCATTTATTAGTTCTGGTTCAAGTTCTGGTTCTGGTTCGTGGAGAGGCAAAATGCCGCGATAAGAAGACAAGAAACCTGATTCTATGATTCCATTCAAGGGCGTATGCCGATATTGTGATCGTCCTGGTCACAAGATGGAAGATTGTTGGCGCAAGCTAGGTGCATGTCTGCGGTGTGGAAGCAAAGAGCACCGTATACCCAACTGCCCTTTATTATCGGAACAAGCTATCCCGGCAAAACCCCTGAATTTCAAGAAGCCTCAAGGCAGGCTCCAGGCTCTTCATGCGAAGGAAAAAGATATCGCCGAGGATGGTGGACTCGTCGAAGGTACTCTTGCTATATTCGACTTGCCAGCTTTTGTTCTATTTGATACTGGTGCAACACATTCTTTTCTTTCACGGAGATTTGCTAAATCTTTAGCTATGGAACCTATTTTATTGAGTTCTCCGTTAGAAATATCAACCCCTATTGGTTCTAAATCAGCAATTCAGCATTACTATCCTTCTAGTAAGGTTATGGTGAATGATCAGAATTTTCCAGCTGATTTGATTTGTATGGACATGAAGGATTACGATGTAATCCTAGGAGCCGATTGATTGGCTCGATATGAGGCCAATGTCCATTGTAGTTCTTGTTCCGTGTCTTTTTCTAGACACCCCGGATTATCCTTCAAGGGAGTGAAACATCCTAGTTCTATCTCTCTTATCTCGACTCTTCGTGCTGATAAGTTATTGAGGCGTGGATGCGAAGCTTTTCTGGATTTTGTTCATGCGTCCCCTGAACAGCAGATCGAGATTAAGGATATTGCTATTGTCCGAGAATTTCCGGACGTATTTCCAGAGGAGTTACCAGGACTTCCGCCTCAGCGTGAAGTTACATTTTCTATTGATCTTATTCCTGGATCGTCTCCTATTTCTAGAGCCCCTTATCGAATGTCTCATGCGGAATTGCGGGAATTGAAGCAGCAATTGTTGGAATTACTCGAGAAGGGTTTTATTCGCCCGAGTGTTTCCCCTTGGGGAGCTCCTGTATTGTTTGTTCGGAAGAAAGATGGTTCGATGAGATTATGCATCGATTATCGGCAACTCAACCAGTTGACTGTCAAGAACAAGTATCCTTTGCCAAGGATTGATGAGTTATTTGACCAGATTACTGGAGCTTCTTATTTTTCTAAGATCGATCTTCGATCTGGATATCACCAGTTACGGATTAAAGAAGAGGATATTTATAAATCAGCTTTCCGTAGCCGGTATGGTCATTATGAGTTTGTCGTTATGCCTTTTGGGTTAACGAATGCACCGGCAGCTTTCATGCAGTTAATGAACAATGTGTTCCGACCCTACCTTGATCAATGGGTTGTGGTATTCATAGATGATATTTTGATATATTCCAAGAGTGAAAAAGAACATGCCGAGCATCTGAGGATGGCTTTGCAATTATTGAGAGATCACCAATTATATGTCAAGTTCAGCAAGTGTGAATTTTGGCTAAGTGAGGTGTCCTTTCTAGGACATATTATTACTAAGGATGGAATTTCTGTGGATCCATCTAAAGTGGAAGCGGTAAAGAATTGGGAACAGCCTACTAATGTTACTGAAGTAAGGAGTTTTCTTGGCCTGGCTGGTTATTATCGAAGGTTCATTCAAGATTTCTCTAAGATTGCGGTACCTCTGACAAAATTAACCCGCAAGGAGATCAAGTTTGAGTGGTCAACTGAATGCCAACGGAGTTTCCAAACTCTGAAGGATTGTTTGACTACTGCTCCTATTTTGACCTTACCTTCTGGTGAGGGCGGTTTTGTGGTTTACACTGATGCTTCTGGTATTGGCTTAGGCTGTGTGCTTATGCAGCACGGCAAGGTGATTGCCTATTCTTCTAGGCAGCTAAGAAAGCATGAAGTTAATTATCCAGTTCATGATTTGGAATTGGCAGCCGTGGTATTTGCTTTGAAGATTTGGAGGCACTACTTATATGGTGAAACATTCACTGTATTTTCGGATCACAAAAGTCTGAAATACTTATTTTCTCAAAAGGAATTGAACATGAGACAAAGGAGATGGTTGGAGTATATAAAGGATTTCGACTTTTCTATTAAGTATCACCCGGGCAAAGGCAATGTGGTTGCTGACGCTTTAAGTCGGAAACCTGTGGCTAAGATATCTAGTCTTATGTTACAAGAATGGAAATTACTGGAGCAAATGGCTAGTCTGGATATCAATATTGATAATGATCGGATATTGATTTCCCAGTTGCAACTTAAGCCCGAATTATTGGTAGAAATCAAGTTATTGCAAGATATTGATCCCGAGCTAGTCGAGATTAAGGAAAGCCTGAGTAGCAGACCTGAATTCTCGATAGCCGATGATGGAAGATTAGTATTTCAAGGTCGAACTTGTGTACCGGATGAGGGTAATATAAAGAATCGGATTCTTGAAGAAGCACATAGATCTCGATATACTATCCATCCGGGAGGCACTAAGATGTTCAAAGATTTGGAAAGGACATTTTGGTGGCCGAACATGAAAAGGGAAATTACAGATTTTGTGAGTAGATGTCTGGTTTGTCAACAAGTAAAGGCCGAGCATTTTAGACCGGCAGGTAAATTGAAACCACTTGACATTCCCCAATGGAAGTGGGAGAGTATTGGCATGGATTTTATTATGAGTCTTCCTAAGACTCGAAGTGGTCATGATGCAATATGGGTAATCGTGGATCGACTGACTAAGTCAGCCCATTTCCTATCCATTAAGTCCAAGTGGACAGTTGATGTGCTAGCAGCATTATATCTGAAGGAAGTGGTTAGACTTCATGGTATTCCAGTCAGCATTGTGTCTGACCGAGACCCGAGATTTACATCTCATTTCTGGAAGGGATTGCAAGAATCTCTTGGTACCCGTCTGAATTTTAGCACTGCATTTCATCCGCAAACAGATGGACAGACCGAGAGAACTAATCAAATAGTGGAAGATATGTTGAGAGCTTGTATGATCGACTTCGGTGGAAGTTGGAGCGATCATTTAGCATTAATAGAATTCGCCTACAACAATAGTTATCAAGCCAGCATACAGATGACACCTTTCGAGGATTTGTATGGAAGGAGCTGTCGTTCTCCATTATGTTGGGATGAGGTTGGCGAGAAGCAATGGCTTGGACCGGATCTTATCTCGGAGTCATCACAAAATATTCGTATTATCCGAGACCGGTTACTTGTGGCTCAATCAAGGCAAAAGAGTTATGCTGATAATAGGAGAAGAGATTTGGAATTTCAAATTGGCGAGCATGTGTTCTTAAAAGTATCTCCTTCAAGAGGTATTCGTCGATTTGGTATTTATGGCAAGTTAAGCCCAAGGTATATTGGTCCATTTGAGATCCTTGATCGAGTGGGTGAAGTCGCTTATAGATTGGCCTTACCTCCTCAATTATCTGGTGTACATAACGTATTCCATGTATCTATGCTTCGGAAATACGTGTACGACCCTAGTCACATCATTCAACATGTGGACTTTGAATTTAAAAAGGATCTATCCTATGAAGAAAGACCAGTGAAAATTCTGGATCGAAAGGAGCAACAACTTCGAAATCGTTCCATACCGATGGTCAAAATCCAATGGAGTCGGCGTGGAATAGAAGAAGCTACATGGGAATCCGAGGACGCTATACGGAAGCGTTATCCCGACCTATTCTAGGTGAGCTATCTTTCCTTTACTGTATTTTGGTCCAGTGAATTTGGAGGACCAAATTCTTTAAGTGGGGGAGGGTGTAAGACCCCGAGTTTCTGTACAAATATTAAATTTCGTAAATAGTAAATGTTGAATAGTGACTGAGGTAAATAGTAAATAGTAAATGTTTTTGACTATCGTGTAAATATTCTGAAAAATGATAGTTAATTAGTAAACACCATGATAAACACTTTGGTCTCCTGTACCTGACCCTAATAAAATCATTTACATGGCTTAATCAGTGATTTAAGCCTGACTTAAAAACGCGGAAAATACTATTCACCCGAAAATATAACTACCTTGGAAAAATCTGCAAAAATCACATCTGATAGAGAGTATTTTTCTTAGCAACTTTGTCTTCTGGAGTTTCATCGGTAAAAATCAAAAACTCTCTCTATCGACTAAACCGTTGCACATTGGGTTAAATTATTATTTTAATCTTAAGATTGGGAGATTAACATTAAACCTCGTGATAAAATTCCATAAAAATCATAATCTGAAAGATCACGTCTTGATTAGCAATTTTGTCTTCTGGGTCAATTTCATTAAAAATCGTTTAGTGACATTAAATGAAGGTTTTAGTTAACAATGGCTTAATCTATGGGATTAGGCTTAGATTAAGGGTAACTTTACCTCGTGGAACACGTGAAACCGTGTTTGGGTTGGCATAAACACGTCTTCAACACTGCCAAGGGAATTGCGGCTCTGACCAGCCCGCGTGAGAAGTTTAAACACTTCTCTACAAACCTATAAATAGAGGAAGCATTCCTAAGCATTCCTCTTAAGCAACTTAAGGATTTCTTGCTGCTGTGAAGCTTTGCAAGACCACTATTCATCTTCTTCCCCAAGCTTTCTCTTATTTTCATCGGTTAAGGTAGGTAACCATGGCACAAACTTGAATTCAATAAAAGGAATGATAGGGCATCATGTTAGCTTGCATATTTCATGATTTTCCATGCTTAAACCCATGAATTGAAGCCCTCATTGCCAGATTATACTTCTGTTTTCGCTGTTCCCGTGTTACAAAGAAAGACGGTTCCAACCGGACCGCTTATCTCTTAGACGGCTTAGAACTGACCGCCTTAATTGCTTTAAGCGGCCCAATTTTAACCATTTCACATGAATAACGGTCAACCAGAGACCGCTTTAGAATGAAATTAGTAGTATTATCATTTTATCGCATTTTATATACACGGTTAGAAAACGACCGCTTTACATGATACACGGCCCCACTATAACCGTAGTATCCTTTTACCCTTAAAACGGCCCATAGATAACCGTTTTACAGCCAGTAGGTTTAACGGCCCACTGTCATCCGTTTAACTTCCAGAAAATCTGATTTTTACTATTTTGACCTATTAAAAATGTTAATTAGTAAAATTTGACAATCCATGTAAATAACAGATAATGACATGAGTAAATTTCTGTTATTTGCAATATCTATTTTGATAAATTGTTTAAAGTGGAAACTATTGTAATTCACTTGTAACTTTGGATAAATTGGTTAATTACCATAGGTAATTTCTGTAAATTACTGTAAATCAAAATATTACTGGCCGACTTATGGCAAGTCTTTGGCCAATTAACCGGACACTCTATCCGGTAAACTTCACATTTTTTTACCGTGAGACATTTTTACCGTGGTAAATTATGGTTACATCATAACTATCGTTTTAACTTGATAAATTGACCGATTACCCTTGGATAACCTTCGGTCATATTTGAGCCCGGAATTGACCAATGGATATTAAACTGAAATTAGTTGGTTTAATTGTTATTGGCAACCCGGTAACTACTTTGCATAAATTATCTTATAATTAGATATTATCGTTATACTTAATACGGATTCTCTTGAACCATATTTCTTACAAATACGACCCGAGTGGTTCGTATATTCGTTCTTCAGAACTTACTTCTCTCTCTCGAACGGCTTACTGTCAACCGTTCATTCTTGATTCCGTGACTCGTTACTCATGAGAGTACGGCCCGGTGTTCGCCGTACGACTACCTTGCTTTGGGTTTTCGTCGTGTTTATACTCTTGAATCAGAGGAGACAAGTGTCGTCCTTTACATCTTATACCCGACAGAAATTCATCTGATTATATTGGCCATAATTGACTATGTCTAGACGGGGGATCGGTGATCCAATTGAAATGAAATGCCGACGCATCATAAGGGCCCAGTCTGGTCCTAGGGAGAGCGCCCGAAAAGATATTGAGCCCATTGGGATGTTTATGACAAGGGTGAGGCATTGCACCCGAATACTTGACTTGACTTGTTACGTCTATGACAAACTCTTGATACTCGACTCGTGTGTATTTACTTGGTTACATGTGTAACATATTGCTGGCCAAATTCTCTATTGTACTTTACTTGTTCACTACTTGATAAATTGCTATATTTCTTGACCTTGCAAGATATTCTATCGTCATTCTTTATTTACTGCATTTCATATAAATTGGAAATCAATAGTTAATTACTTAAACCTGTTTGTGGTTATCTACTGAGCGTGTTTAGCTCACTCCTACTGTTTCCCCTCTTTCCAGGTGACGAACTTGTCGGGGATGGACTGGAGTGATATCGAGAGATAGTTTTAGTTTATTGAGTCAGTTTGTACCCTTAACATTAGTGAGAGATTGTTCTAGCATTTTACTTATTATTTGGTTGTAGTCGTTCTACCCAGTGTACTCAACCTTATTTCAATAAAACTCTGATTATTACTTTTCCAACCTTTAGTGCAATGGATTGCAATGGTTCGAAATTATATATTGCTCGCTTGCCTCTAACCGTACGTCCCGAGATTCCGCATCGGGGCGTGACACTACACATGCTCTCTAGCAGCGGCATAAACAAATATATATGAAGTAAGCAAAATGCTGAGAAGGGAGGGAAAACGATACCTCCACGCGCTCGGCGTGGGGAAGACGGACCCAGCCGAAACTCGTACTCCCGGGACAATTAATACATAATATTACAACAAATGAATTACTGCCCACTCCACGCAGGGAGGTAAAGGGCTACACACATGGGTCCGGGAGGACCAAATTCGGGTTGACGGGCGGCTTCTCACGTAGCTTCGGCTGCACCCGAACTCGTGACGGTGGGGCCCACGTGCTGTCCAGAGGGGCCGTGTGGGGCCCGGTGGCACCGCGGTAGTGGGGGACGCCCGGAGGATCGCTCCTTGGGGTGGCGACACGCTGGAACATCGGTCGAAGGCCGGGCGGCTCCGTTCATCACCGGTCGGAAAAATTGGCCACGGATCTGCACTTTCTATTTTTCAGCGCGCGCTCGGGCGAGAACAGACCTTGCGATCAACCCCGACGTCGGAATGCGACGAAACTGGCGCCGTTAGAAAGCTTCTTTGAAGGACTTCAACCCTATGGGATTACAGAAAAACAACCAGGTCTGTACTTCTGATTGGCGAATTATGAAGGTTGCTGTTGTACAGTGGCCAAAATCTCAGAACAGGAGAGGAGTTGTCTGAGAACTGCCATTGACCGCTAGGAAGGTGTCCGATCCAGCTCCTAAGATCTTCATCCAAGTTGTAGGAAATTGAAGAAGGAAGACGGAACTATTTTTTGTGAAAAGTTTGGAGGTGGTTATGAATTGTTATGATGTTTATACTGGAAGGTGGTCGGATCTTGAAATTGACTGAAAGTACTGTAGCTGAGGTAGAACACGATTTATATAAAATAGGTGGAAGGCGGATCAAAAATTAAGAAAATTCATGGAGTGAGGGGTTGATGGATAGAACTCCCAGTAAAATTGGGAGGGTTATGAAAAATCAAAAAGGTGGTAGAAGATGGGAAACTTAGAGCTGCTGTCACTATAGACAGAGACAAGACAGATCTGGGAGTGAAAGATGAACGAAAATGGAAAATCACTAAATGAAGGAATTTGGAGGTGAAAATTTAAGTGGAGGTGGGGATTAAAGGTAAGAACACACCCTCAAAATTTCAGCTTCAGATCTTCACGTGGGGAAGAGCAGGAATTCGTTGAAGACACCTCTATCCAGCAGGACAGAACCTTGAAGATGGCTTCGCGGCGGCGCGATGGCGGCACGAACGGCGGCGGCGGCGGCACAGATGATCACCGGAGATAGAGGGGAGGGGATTGAAGATAGAACCACTCTAGAATTTGAGGTTGGAGGAGATGAACACCAGGGGAAGGGAGAGGGGCACAAGAAGCTCTTGGCTTTTCCAACAATTTTTCTCTTCATTAATGCCAACAAATGGAAAATACAACCTTTTATATGCTAGGTATCAAATCTAATGTAGACCCTTGGATATAGGGATGGTGAATGGAGGGCTGGGATTAAGTGTGATAAACACACATAAAAAAACATAAAATAATAAGGGGAGGGGCGCCCCCTTGACCAAGAGGGGACAAGTTGGAAGGGTAGGTAGCCTACCTTGGAAAATTTACCCCCTTTGTCTCCCATGTGGTCAATTGGGATTCAACCCTTCTAGATGGCCACCTAGGATAGTTGACCAGCCCCACATGAGTGACATGGACCAATGGGAAAGGGCTGAGGGCCCCCTTGTTGGTCCTACTGGTAAATTACATAGAAACCCACACAATCCGTTAGAATGACGCATTGGCTTACAAAAGCCGTACAATTGCACATATACTTTCCCATGGATATACAAATAAACTAAAGGACATAAATGCAAAATAAAATATACATGCTCGGCGTCGATTCCCATCAACTCTCCCTGGGTGGGAGGAACTCGACCCCGTCGAGTAGGGGTATGGATGCTCGAGTACTTCGGCGGATCCGTCACCGTGCCAAGTAGCGCGGGTATGCTCCACTCCAAGTGATCGTCACCTGTTCATTCCATATATAGTCGATATGCACAAGCTGCTATGGGCTAAAGGTGGACACTTCGGGTGGGGCACTCTCAAAATGGGAGGAGGCGGCTCGAAGACTCACTAGGAATCACCGCTGAGTCCCTGTAGGTGACTAGATCCGGGTGTAGATATAGAACCGATCCCATACTCATCGAGCGAGTCCACTCGTCTCTTGCTCATAAGAGTTCGTCAACGAGCTTGCACAAGACACATGCAGACAAACAAAAGACACACAAACCATGCAAACAAATCACACAGAACAAACCACACAAAGAAAAGCACATTGACTCAACTATTACCCTAGACACACCTAATGTTAGTCCGACCCGTATATGGATGACGGCGGACCAGGACACCCGAACGTGTGCCATGCATGCATGTTATGTAACCAGAGATGGGTGGCATGGAGAACACCTAAATGGCCAAGTATGACCCAGTCATGCATGGACATCCCTTTGGATTTGGGAGACTTGAGAGGGCTAGGGAAGCTGGGTGTGGAAGGGCCAGATGTGGATGTATCGGAGATGGGTTTGGTGGGTATAGATGGCCCGACCTGTGGGAAAGGGGTGTGAAAGTGGACCTCCCCGATAAGGTATGAAGGAAGTGATGGGTCACGGGACCCACTAGAGTAGGGGTCAAATGGGTCAAAGAATTTGTGACCCCTCGGTCCCTCCGTTACATAGTCCCATGTTTGAAATTCATGAAGGTGATGGTCACCTCCATCCATCGTGGTAGATGGGACCGTGTATAGAGAACATGGTTCCTCCCTCGGAATAAACATAATGAAGTCGGGCTCATCCGGTAGTGGGAGAAGTAGAAGAACCTCCGTGGTGACACAACTCACGGTGCACACGGAGGTAATGGACCTTAAGGCTAGATGGGTGAAGCTACGACTAGTGGATTGGTCGAAGCTTCGGGCCAATAAATACGTAAAGGTCAACTACCGGTCTAACCCTTTAAGAAGGTCGTCCAATGTGTCCACATAGTGACGAGACCGGAAGGTGGTGTGAAATGAGTTGCTTGACACTAGAGGTAGTGTGGGTTCCATAGATGGGAAGGGGGGTGGGACCAAGCCATCCTTGAGCCAACAAAGAAGCGGCTCGACTATGTATAACGTTCCCGTAAGAAACACGGGTGGCTCGGACTTTGGTAGCTCCAAAGAAGAAGGTTCTGAATGAAGATCGGGAGTAGATGGCAATGGAGCTCTAGGGAAGGGGTTCCCCGACTGAGGTGGCGAAGGCCATGGTGTAGATGGTCCGACCAGATCGGGACTCGGTTGGGAGGTAGATGTTTGCCGAAGGGTAGCCAGGGCAGCATCGGCTCATTGTTGGTCATCATTAAATCGAGACTCAAATGACTCGACCTCCAGAGCGACCTTATAGGACTGCGCTAGAGAGAATGCATCGCGGACAAGACATTGGATTCGAAAGTAAAGCCGCAAACCTCTCTGAAACTGAAAAGCAGTCGTGGTGCTCTCCTCTCCAACATCATATTCAAATCGGTACTTATCATAGTCCCGAATGTACTTGGACAGGGAGCTATCGCCTTGGACGGGACGACATGGGTTGGCCATAGTTGCCAAAATGTGGGAATGGATCCCTAGGAATGGATATGCAAGGCCATTTGAACAAGACACTAGACCGACTATGCAAGGTTCTGATGCATGCACACTAAGGACAAGACACCAAGACTCGGTACGTGGCGGAGATAATCGATCCGAAGATCACTCGCGCAAGTGTGCGGCCTTCCCGATAGGCGTAGCCTAACGTTCGGACAACACCTTTTGATATACCGGGTTATTGGGATGCGATGTAAAAGACACACTTTTTTTTTGTTTTAAAACAATGATTACCCTAAACACGACTTAGACAATGACTAATGACTAGACGTAAATGACACTCTTTTTTTATTTTTTTGTTGTAGACACCCTAGACTCAAACTAGCTCTGATACCAAATTGATGCGGGACGAGACACGGACACGACAAGCTCGCGATTGTCCCTTAACGAGGGAAGCGTCGGACGTGCACGGTTGAGAAATCGGCAAGAGCTAGGGTGGTCAATTCTCTTTTACGCCCGGATCGGGCCACGGGACGGTCACACACTCTCTCGCAGCAGCGGTAATGAACGTATAAAGCGAGCTAGATATCACTACACATGCTCTCTAGCAGCGGCATAAACAAATATATATGAAGTAAGCAAAATGCTGAGAAGGGAGCGAAAACGATACCTCCACGCGCTCGGCGTGGGGAAGACGGACCCAGCCAAAACTCGTACTCCCGGGACAATTAATACATAATATTACAGCAAATGAATTACTGCCCACTCCATGCAGGGAGGTAAAGGGCTACACACATGGGTCCGGGAGGACCAAATTCGGGTTGACGGGCGGCTTCTCGCGTAGCTTCGGCTGCACCCGAACTCGTGACGGTGGGGCCCACGTGCTGTCCGGAGGGGCCGTGTGGGGCCCGGTGGCACCGCGGTAGTGGGGGACGCCCGGAAGATCGCTCCTTGGTGTGGCGGCACGCTGGAACGCCGGTCGGAGGCCGGGCGGCTCCGTTCGGCACCGGTCGGAAAAATTGGCCATGGATCTGCACTTTCTATTTTTCAGCGTGCGCTCGGGCGAGAACAGACGCTGCGATCAACCCCGACGTCGGAATGGGATGAAACTGGCGCCGTTAGAAAGCTGCTTTGAAGGGATTCAACCCTATGGGATTATAGAAAAATAACCAGGTATGTACTTCGGATTGGCGAATTTTGAAGGTTGCTGTTGTACAGTGGCCGAAATCTCAGAACAGCAGAGGAGTTGCCTGAGAACTTCCGTTGACCGCTAGAAAGGTGTCCGATCCAGATCCTAAGGTCTTCATCAAAGTTGTAGGAAATTGAACAAGGAAGACGGCACTATTTTTTGTGAAAAGTTTGGAGGTGGTTACGAATTGTTATGATGTTTATACTGGAAGGTGGTCAGATCTTGAAATTGACTGAAAGTACTGTAGCTGAGGTAGAACACGATTTATATAAAATAGGTGGAAGGCGGATCAAAAATTAAGAAAATTAATGGAGTGAGGGGTGGATGGACAGAACACCCAGTAAAATTGGGATTTGGAAAAATTAAAAAGGTGGTCGGAGATGGGAAACTCTGACATGCTGTCACTGTAGACAGAGACAAGACAGATCTGGGAGTGAAAGATGAACGAAAATGGAAAATTACTAAATGAAGGAATTTGGAGGTGAAAAATTAAGTGGAGGTGGGGATTCAAGGTAAGAACACACCCTCAAAATTTTAGCTTCAGATCTTCACGTGGGGAAGAGCAGGAATTCGTTGAAGACACCTCTGTCCAGCAGGACAGAACCTTGAAGATGGCTTCGCGGCGGCGCGATGGCGGCACGAACGGCGGCGGCGGCGGCACAAATGATCACCCGAGATAGAGGGGAGGGGATTGAAGATAGAACCACTCTAGAATTTGGGGTTGGAGGAGATGAACACCAGGGGAAGGGAGAGGGGCACAAGAAGCTCTTGGCTTTTCCAATAATTTTTCTCTTCATTAATGCCAACAAATGGAAAATACAACCTTTTATATGCTAGGTATCAAATCTAATGTAGACCCTTGGATCTAGGGATGGTGAATGGAGGGCTGGGATTAAGTGTGATAAACACACACAAAAAAACATAAAATAATAAGGGGAGGGGCGCCCCCTTGACCAAGAGGGGACAAGTTGGAAGGGTAGGTAGCCTACCTTGGAAAATTTACCCCCTTTGTCTCCCATGTGGTCAATTGGTATTCAACCCTTCTAGATGGCCACCTAGGATGGTTGACCAGCCCCACATGAGTGACATGGACCAATGGGAAAAGGCTGAGGGCCCCCTTGCTGGTGCTACTGATAAATTATATAGAAACCAGCACAATCCGTGGGAATGACGCATTGGCTTACAAAAGCCGTAGAATTACGCATATACTTTCCCATGGATATACAAATAAACTAAAGGACATAAATGCAAAATAAAATATACATGCTCGGCGTCGATTCCCATCAACTCTCCCCGGGTGGGAGGAACTCGACCCCGTCGAGTAGGGGTATGGATGCTCGAGTACTCCGGCGGATCCGTCACCGTGCCAAGTAGCGCGGGTATGCTCCACTCCAAGTGATCGTCACCTGCTCATTCCATATATACTCGATATGCACAAGCTGCTATGGGCTAAAGGTGGACACTTCGGGTGGGGCACTCTCAAAATGAGAGGAGGCGGCTCGAAGACTCACTAGGAATCACCGCTGAGTCCCTGTAGGTGACTAGATCCGGGTGTAGATATAGAACCGATCCCATACTCATCGAGCGAGTCCACTCGCCTCTTGCTCATAAGAGATCGTCAACGAGCTTGCACAAGACACATGCAGACAAACAAAAGACACACAAACCATGCAAACAAACCACACAGAACAAACCACACAAAGAAAAGCACATTGACTCAACTATTACCCTAGACACACCTAATGTTAGTCCGACCCGTATATGGATGACGGCGGACCAGGACACCCGAACGTGTGCCATGCATGCATGTTATGTAACCAGAGATGGGTGGCATGGAGAACACCTAAATGGCCAAGTATGACCCAGTCATGCATGGACATCCCTTTGGATTTGGGAGACTTGAGAGGGCTAGGGAAGCCGGGTGTGGAAGGGCCAGATGTGGATGTATCGGAGATGGGTTTGGTGGGTATAGATGGCCCGACCTGTGGGAAAGGGGTGTGAAAGTGGACCTCCCTGATAAGGTATGAAGGAAGTGATGGGTGACGGGACCCACTAGAGTAGGGGTCAAATGGGTCAAAGAATATGTGACCCCTCGGTCCCTCCGTTACATAGTCCCATGTTTGAAATTCATGAAGGTGATGGTCACCTCCATCCATCGTGGTAGATGGGACCGTGTATAGAGAACATGGTTCCTCCCTCGGAATAAACATAATGAAGTCGGACTCATCCGGTAGCGGGAGAAGTAGAAGAACCTCTGTGGTGACACAACCCACGGTGCACACGGAGGTAATGGACCCTAAGGCTAGATGGGTGAAGCTACGACTAGTGGATTGGTCGAAGCTTCGGGCCAATAAATGCGTAAAGGTCAACTGTCGGTCTAACCCTTTAAGAAGGTCATCCAATGTGTCCACATAGTGACGAGACCGGAAAGTGGTGTGAAATGAGTTGCTTGACACCAGAGGTAGTGTGGGTTCCATAGATGGGAAGGGGGGTGGGACCAAGCCATCCTTGAGCCAACAAAGAAGCGGCTCGACTATGTATAACGTTCCCGTAAGAAACACGGGTGGCTTGGGCTTTGGTAGCTCCAAAGAAGAAGGTTCCGATTGAAGATCAGGAGTAGATGGCAATGGAGCTCTAGGGAAGGGGTTCCCCGACTGAGGTGGCGAAGGCCATGGTGTAGACGGTCCGACCGGATCGGGACTCGGTTGGGAGGTAGATGTTTGCCGAAGGGTAGCCAGGGCAGCATCGGCTCGTTATAGGTCATCATTAAATCGAGACTCAAATGACTCGACCTCCAGAGCGACCTTATAGGACTGCGCCAGAGAGAATGCATCGCGGACAAGACATTGTATTCGAAAGTAAAGCCGCAAACCTCTCCGAAACTGAAAAGCAGTCGTGGTGCTCTCCTCTCCAACATCATATTCAAATCAGTACTTATCATAGTCCCGAATGTACTCGGACACGGACCTATCACCTTGGACGGGACGACATGGGTTGGCCATAGCTGTCAAAATGTGGGAATGGATCCCTAGGAATGGATATGCAAGGCCATTTGAACAAGACACTAGACCGACTATGCAAGGTTCTGATGCATGCACACTAAGGACAAGACACCAAGACTCGGTACGTGGCGGAGATAACCGATCCGAAGATCACTCGCGCAAGTGTGCGGCCTTCCCGATAGGCGTAGCCTAACGTTCGGACAACACCTTTTGATATACCGGGTTATTGGGATGTGATGTAAAAGACACACTTTTTTTTTATTTTAAAACAATGATGACCCTAAACATGACTTAGACAATGACTAATGACTAGACGTAAATGACACTCTTTTTTTGTTTTTTTGTTGTAGACACCCTAGACTCAAACTATCTCTGATACCAAATTGATGCGGGACGAGACACGGACACGAAAAGCTCGCGATTGTCCCTTAACGAGGGAAGCGTCGGACGTGCACGGTTGAGAAACCGACAAGAGCTCGGGTGGTCAATTCTCTTTTACGTCCGGATCGGGTCACGGGACGGTCACACACTCTCTCGCAGCAGCGATAATGAACATATAAAGCGAGCTAGATATCACTACACATGCTTTCTAGCAGCGGCATAAACAAATATATATGAAGTAAGCAAAATGCCAAGAAGGGAGCGAAAACGATACCTCCACGCGCTCGGCGTGGGGAAGACGGACCCGGCCGAAACTCGTACTCCCGGGATAATTAATACATAATATTACAGCAAATGAATTACTGCCCACTCCACGCAGGGAGGTAAAGGGATACACACATGGGTCCGGGAGGACCAAGTTCGGGTTGACGGGTGGCTTCTCGCGTAGCTTCGGCTGCACCCGAACTCGTGACGGTGGGGCCCACGTGCTGTCCGGAGGGGCCGTGTGGGGCCCGGTGGCACCGCTGTAGTGGGGGACGCCCGGAGGATCGCTCCTTGGGGTGGCGGCACGCTTTAACGCCGGACGGAGGCCGGGCAGCTCCGTTCGGCACCGATCGAAAAAACCGGCCAGGGATCTGCACTTTCTATTTTTCAGCGCGCGCTCGGGTGAGAACAGACACTGCAATCAGCCCCGACATCGGAATGCGACGAAACTGGCGCCGTTGGAAATCTGATTTGAAGGGCTTCAACCCTATGAGATTACAGAAAAATAATCAGGTTTGTACTTCTGATTGGCGAATTTTGAAGGTTGCTGTTGTACAGTGGCCGAAATCTCTGAATAGTAGAGGAGTTGTCTGAGAACTGCCATTGACCGCTAGGAAGGTGTCCGATCCAGCTCCTAAGGTCTTCATCAAAGTTGTAGGAAATTAAACAAGGAAGACGAAACTATTTTTTGTGAAAAGTTTGGAGGTGACTAATAATTGTTATGATTTGTATACTGGAAGGTGGTCGGATCTTGAAATTGACTGAAAGTACTGTAGCTGAGGTAGAACACGATTTTTATAAAATAGGTGGAAGGTGAATCAAAAATGAAGAAAATTCATGGAGTGAGGGGTTGATGGACAGAACTCCCCTTAAAATTGGGAGGGTTTGGGAAAATCTAAAAGGTGGTTGGAGATGGGAAAGTCAGAGCTGTTGTCACTGTAGACAGAGACAAGATAGATCTGGGAGTGAAAGATGAATGAAAATAGAAAATTACTAAATGAATGAATTTGGAGGTGAAAATTTAGGTGGAGGTGGGGATTCAAGGTAAGAACACACCCTCAAAATTTCAGCTTCAGATCTTCATGTGGGAAGAGCAGGAATTCTTGAAAGACATCTCTATCCAGCATGACAGAACCTTGAAGATGGCTTCGCGGCGGCGCGATGGCGGCACGAACGGCGACGGCGGTGGCACAGATGATCACCGGAGATAGAGGGGAGGGGATTGAAGATAGAACCACTCTAGAATTTAGGGTTGGAGGAGATGAACACCAGGGGAAGGGAGAGGGGCACAAGAAGCTCTTGGCTTTTCCAACAATTTTTCTCTTCATTAATGCCAACAAATGAAAAATACAACCTTTTATATGCTAGGTATCAAATCTAATGTAGACCCTTGGATCTAGGGATGGTGAATGGAGGGCTAGGATTAAGTGTGATAAACACACACAAAAAACATAAAATAATAAGGGGAGGAGCGCCCCCTTGACCAAGAGGGACAAGTTGGAAGTGATGAGGGCATCTCACGACACTCCCTCTAGCTTTGGTCGTCTACACACTCTTGATATGGATTGATCATGGTCTCCACTTGTTATCTTCATTTTCCCAGGTTCATTTTATGTATTTTCCTTTTATTGGGTCCTATCTTATGTATTTTCCTTTATTGAGTCATGTGGTTCTAGTCCATTTCCCTTATTTTGCTTAATTGGGCCTTATTTCCTTAGTTATGGGCCCATAGGATTGAGTCTAGGTTATGCTCGATCTTTTGTCCTATTGTCAGAGACATTTTGGTCATGTAAAGAGTGGTTGCCTATATATAGGCCCCATCTCTCCACTTGTACTCACTTTTGGGATATTGAAAAAAACCACTTCCTTTTACCTCTTAAATCTCTCTCTCTTACTCTCTTTCCCTCACTCTCTCTCTCTCACTCTCTCTCTCCCAAGGGAAGTTCGCCCCCACCCTCTCTCCTCCTCCCCCCCCTCACTTACTCCAACCCCCAACCACCTCCACTACCTCACCCACCTCCATTAAGACCCTCCACTTCCCCAAGCCCCTCATTTACTCCCCTCTCCTTGTCCCAAAGAAACTCCTCCACCTCCCAACACAATTCCCCACTTCCCCACACAAACCCCACCCCTCCCAAGGCCAAATTCGAATTTCAACCTTCCCCCCCCCTGCCCTTGGTCGCCCTAGACCTCTCCCCTTGGCCAAGTTCGCCCCCACCTTCCCTATCACTCACCCTCCCCTTGTGCCCACTCCCCTCCCCACCACCATCCCTAGCAGACCACCCCCATCTCCAGCCCCACTTCGCCCTCCCCACCTCCATCTCTCTAACCTCCACAGCCCCTCAAACACCTCTCATCTCCCTCCCATAGCCATTAGAACTACCTTACACCTCTTCCTCTCTTGACCATTCCCTTTCCCACCTCTTCTTCGTCTCCTCATTCTCACCCTGTTTCAGGAAGCAGAACTACAACAACTTGCAGAGGAGGCCACGACCATCCCTCTATGACTCAGGAGGCGAGGCCTACATTTCTGGATTCGTCTGCAAGTTAGCTTTCCAGGCGAGGCGGTTTCGTCGGCATCTGAGCTCGGTGCTGTCCGCAACCACCATTCTTCTCTGATTGTGCAGAACTTCTCAGATCAGAAGCCAGAGCGGCAGAGAAGACTCTCCCACGACGAACCTTGAAGGAACCAGCCTTTAGGGTCTTCTACAAAGTTCTTCCACCCCCTGTCAGCGTCCAGGAACAGAAGGCGGAATCCTGTTCGGCATCCGACAACCAGAGATACCAATTTTCTACCACAACCATGCTGGTCTGCCTCCTCACAGTCTGTCCCGACCACCGTCCACTTCTCTGGACATCCAGCTCATCTCCGACATCAGAAGACTCCCCTGTTTGTTTTTATGCAAAGTAGACTCATATACGATTCCAACGAGTCCAGCGGTGCCAGATTTGGAGCTCAGGAGCGACCGTGGCCGCTTCTGCAACCTGCTGTTTCAGACTGAGCTCGGCCAGAGACCAGAGCTGCATCCATCTTCCAGTCGCCGGAGCAGTCAGCCCCCAGATCAGAACGTCAACCAAAAATTCAAGCCGCACCCCTCTCCGGTTAGCAATCTTTTGGCGCAAGTCTCATCAGATTCTGAGCTCGGTGGATTTATTGGCTGCATCAACATCGACTCCCTGTCCAGAATTACAGAAGTTAGACAGAATCGGCGAAGCTCGAAAACTCGGTTTCCTTTGCATCTCTCCCCACCCCGCTTGGCCGGCTGAAGGCCCCTCCCTGCGTGGAGGTAGTTTTGAATGTATTAAGCATAACCCCCACCCCAAGATCACCCCTCCTGCGTGAGGAGTAGTGATGTACCGTTTGCAATTTCAGGTCAAGCTACATCGCCGCGGCGATCGGGTGCATACCCTCGCCTCCCGGCGTGCCCTCGTCTCCGATCGGGATCGGTGTCTTCACACCGATCAGGTGAGCTTCTGATACTATCCTTAGTAGCCTTATTCCTGCTAGTTTAGTATTGCTTTGATTGCTCGTCGGCGGTGAGAAGAGGGCTCGAACTTGCATGCTAGTTTGTTAGTGTCCACCGCGGACCGTGAGTGAGTGCCACCAAGCCCCTGACTTGCGGGCCAGCCGCCCACAAAGTTGGGTATCCTAGACTCATTTGGGGTCAGCCCTAGCATTGTAAGTCCATTAGAACAATTGGGTCCCGCCCCGGACCTTCATCATTATCTCCCGGACCCACCGGGTGAACGTGTGAATCGGGTGAGCAAAAATCGTCATCGTGAGAATCATTGAGCGCTTGTATGCTTGCGGGTCTAAGTCCTAGGGTCATCTCATCATATTTAGTGGTCTTTGGGCTGTGCCACATCAAGTGGTATCAGAGCGGTCATAGGCTTGTCCTTACAAGTCTAGTCTTGGGTCACACTAAGTCTTTCTTAGGTGCATTCGCACACCCTTGCATAGCCCACCCAACCTTGCATGACCACCCGTAGTGGAACTCATTATCAAGGCAATCCATCTTCTTCCAATAACACCATGAATCCCAATCCCAAGGAAATCCCCCTCACAATGAGCATGAGCTTCCCGACCAAATGAGGTTTCTTGTGGACTACATGACCGAAATTATGGGAAGGCTTGACGGTATTACGGCCCGGCTTGAACAACTTGAGGAAAATAGACCTATTCCAAGGGAAGGAGATAGGAGAGATCCCCCTCCACATGTGGAGCCAGCCATAGGAGGACTCAACCTTGACCCCCCTCCCGAACCGGAAAGGGACCCACCCCCTAGAAGGAATGAGAGGCCTCCCCGGGACAACCCGGATGACCAACTAATGAGACTTGTGAAAGTCGATGCTCCCACTTTTGATGGATCTCATCATCCGAGCATCTACTTAGATTGGGAGGCAGCCATGGATCAATATTTTGATTGGTACCAATGACCGAGGATAGGAAAGTCCGACTTGCAAAGATGCAATTAACCAAACTTGCCAAAACTCATTGGATGAATGTTGAAGCCTTAAGGATAGTTAGGAGGGAAGTTCCAATCACCACATGGGGGGCCATGAAAGACCAACTCAAACTCAAATATGTCCCACCCTCCTACCATCAAAACCTCCTAGATGAATGGCAAGCCTTGACTCAAGAAGGAAAGACCGTTATGGAATACATTGAAAAGTTTGACTACTACCTCCTCAAATGTGGAGTCCAAGAGGACCCCTCCGTCACACTCTCCCGCTTTAGGAATGGGCTTCAATTCCATATCAAAAAGGAACTATTCATGTATCAAGTAACAACTTTAGAGCAAGCCTACCAAGTAGCTCGGGATGCCGAGAAATTCTCTCAGTACACGCGAATGGTTCCCCCTCGGGGAATGGACCCTAGAGCCATGGCACCTCGGGCCAACCCCCCACCACCCCAAAGAGGTCTCCTTCCTACACCCATGGGAACTCCTCCCACACGGGTCACCCCTCCTAATGCCAATCCACCATTCCACCCCGCAAGTGGGCCCCTAAACACAACTCCCAATAGGCCCAATTCGACACCCACTCTCCCTCACACTAAGGTGACCCCAAACCATCAAAGTGGGCAGCAATGCTTTAGGTGTTATGGGTTTGGACACTTTGCCAATCAATGCCCCACCAAGGGAGCATCAAACTTACTCATAGAGGAGACCAACCCCCAACCCCAAGCTGAATTTGAAGGAGAGATTGAGGTATATGAACCCTCTCTTGAATGGGAGGAGGAGTATGAGAACCACTACATAGAGAGCAACCAAGAACAACCTCCTCCACCCACCGAATCCCACCTCGGGGTGGTTAGATGCACCCTCACTCAAAACCAAGAGCATGATTGGAGAAGAAACACCATATTCCACACCTACATAAGAATAGGGAGCCATATTAGGAAGGTCATATTGGACAATGGAAGTAGTGTGAATGTGGTGTCACCCGACACCGTTAAACTTTTGGGCCTTACCACCTCCCCACATCCCCACCCATATAGGGTAGCATGGATTAATACCACCTCCATGCCCGTTAGTGCCCGTTGCCTTGTCCCAATTACATTCCAATCCTATCAAGGCCAAGTGTGGTGTGATATCCTTCCAATGGAAGTTGGGAGTATCCTTTTAGGACGGCCTTGGATCTACGATGTAGATGCCACCTTCTTAGGAAGAACCAACGCTTGCATCTTCATTCATGAGGGGAAGAAGATCCAACTCAACCCATCTCCACCCCGCACTCTACCTAAGAAGGCCTCTCCCTCCCTTGAGGGACCCACTACCTTTCCCCCCATCCCAACACCAACAAACCCCACCCCATCAAGTCCTAGTCCTAGTAACATCAAAGAGCCTCCTAGGAGCCTACACCTTGTCACTAGGAAAGAGTTTGAGGAAGAAGTCAACCAAGGGGATCAAGTATGTGCCATTGTCATTTGTCTAGGGGAATCCACCCCAACCGATCCACACCCCCTAGAAATTCATCAACTCCTTAAGGACTTCCATGATGTATTTCCCGAGGAGCTTCCGGACAAACTACCACCTATGAGAGATGTGCAACATGCCATCGACCTCGTGCCCGGGGCTACCTTGCCCAACCTCCCACACTACCGACTCAACCCCACCGAGCATGCCGAGCTTCGGAGGCAAATTGAAGAACTCATCAAGAAGGGCTTCCTCCGAATTAGCAAAAGCCCTTGTGCCGTCCCGGCTCTTCTTACACCCAAAAAGGATGGGACTTGGCGCATGTGTGTAGATAGCCGAGCCGTCAACAAGATAACGGTCAAATATAGGTTCCCCATCCCTCGGCTTGATGACATGCTAGACATGCTAGCGGGAGCCACCATCTTCTCCAAAATTGATCTCAAAAGTGGCTACCACCAAGTCCGCATTAGGCCCGGGGACGAGTGGAAAACCGCCTTTAAAACTAAGGACGGTCTCTATGAATGGCTTGTTATGCCTTTCGGCCTTTCTAATGCACCAAGTACCTTCATGCGTCTCATGACCGAGGTCCTCCGGCCCTTCATTGGCATCTTTCTAGTTGTCTACTTTGATGACATCCTCATATATAGCCAATCCAAGGAAGCCCACCTCGATCACCTCAAACAAGTGTGCACCATCCTTAGGAAAGAGAGTCTCTTTGCCAATCCCGGGAAGTGTCATTTCTTGACCAATCAACTAACCTTCCTAGGATTTATTGTCTCATCCCAAGGAGTATCCATGGACCCCGAAAAGGTCCAAGCTATTCTTGAGTGGCCCGAGCCCAAAACCATTCATGACGCCCGAAGCTTCCATGGGCTAGCCACCTTCTATAGGAGATTCATCCGGGGGTTTAGCACTATCACCACTCCTATCACGGATTGCCTCAAGAAAGGCACATTTGTTTGGACTAGGGCAGCCTCCAAAGCCTTCCTAGAGCTTAAAGAGAAAATGACCCAAGCCCCGGTCCTTTGCCTACCCGACTTTTCAAAGGTCTTTGAGGTCACATGTGATGCTTCCGGGGTAGGGATTGGAGGTATCCTTAGCCAAGAGGGTCACCCGGTAGCCTACTTTAGTGAAAAACTTTGTGAGGCTAGGACGAGATACTCCACATATGACAAAGAGCTTTATGCCGTGGTTCAATCCCTCCGGCACTGGAGGCACTATCTCCTACCCAAAGAATTTGTGATCTTCTCGGACCATGAGGCTTTGAAATATCTCAACACTCAACAAAAGCTCAATGCCCGCCATGCCCGATGGGTAGAATACATTCAAGCCTACACCTTTGTCCTCAAGTATAAGATGGGTAGTGAGAACCGCGCCGCCGATGCACTAAGTAGGCGGGTAGCCTTACTCTCCACCGTCCAAGTGGAGGTAACCGGATTTGAGAGAATCAAAGGGGAATACCCACATTGCCCCGACTTTGGGACTCACTACAACACCCTTTCCACCCAGCCACTCAAGGAGTATAAGGGGTTCATACTTCAAGATGGATATCTGTTCAAAGGGAATAGGCTTTGCATACCTAGGACTTCACTTAGGGACTTCCTAGTTTGGGAGTTACATAGTGGTGGCCTAGCTGGTCACTTTGGGGTCCACAAAACCATAGAGTTGGTTGAGAGGCAATTCCACTGGCCCAGTCTCAAGAAGGATGCGGCCCACATTGTGGGACAATGCCGCATATGTGCATCCGCCAAGCAAGTAAGACAAAACACCGGGCTTTACACACCACTACCCATACCCGACCAACCATGGGAGGATTTGAGCATGGATTTCATTCTTGGCCTACCAAAGACCTTGCGCAAACATGATTCCATCTTTGTAGTGGTTGACAGGTTCTCAAAGATGGCCCACTTTATCCCCTGCTCCAAGACCTCTGATGCCTCTAGGATCGCCCGGTTATTCTTTGATGAGGTAGTCCGACTCCATGGGTTACCTAAGACTATTGTGTCCGATAGAGATGTGAAGTTCACTAGTTATTTTTGGAAGACTCTATGGCACTTGATGGGGACCCTCCTCAAATTCTCCACTGCCTATCATCCTCAAACCGATGGCCAAACTGAGGTCGTCAACCGAAGCCTTGGGAACTTGCTCCGATGCCTTGTAGGGGATCACCCTGGGAATTGGGATCTCCTCTTATCTCAAGCCGAGTTTGCCTACAATGATTCTGTCAATAGGTCCATAGGCAAGAGTCCATTTGAGGTAGTACATGGTTTTAGGCCTAGAAAGCCCTCGGATCTCATTCCCCTTCCCCCACATGCTAGAGTGTCAGTCTCAGCTGAGTCCTTTGCACAGCATATCAAAGAGTTGCATGATGACATCCGCAAGCATATAGGTAAAAGCAATGAGGCTTACAAAAGACGGGCCGATGCTCACCGGCGCCACTGTGAATTCCAAGTGGGGGACCCGGTGATGGTGAGGACGGAGCGGCTCCTTCCCGGGCCTGCCTCCAAGTTGAGGGCACGAGGGTCGGGACCCTTTCGAGTTCTACGACGACTTGGCAGCAATGCTTATGAGCTTGACCTACCAGAGAGCTATGGGGTACACCCTACCTTCAACGTGGCGGACCTGGTACCCTACAAAGGCCCCGCGGTGGAACCTAGTGAGGAGCTTGAGCCTTTACCCCCCCTTATGAGAGACACCCCCGGAGGGACTCCACTTTCTAGCTTGAGGGACCGACAAGAGCAGGTAGAGGCAATACTGGATGAGCAGAGTATCATTACAAGGCACAAGGTGTATCAGCGCTATCTGGTTAGGTGGAAGAACCGTCCCCCGACCGAGGATGCATGGGTGAGTCGGGAGGATTTGATGCGCCTGGACCCCGACATGATGGAGCAGTACGACAGTCAGGCAGACCCATACTCGACAGGGTCGAGTTCTCCCCACCCCGGGGGATTTGATGAGGGCATCTCACGACACTCCCTCTAGCTTTGGTCGTCTACACACTCTTGATATGGATTGATCATGGTCTCCACTTGTTATCTTCATTTTCCCAGGTTCATTTTATGTATTTTCCTTTTATTGAGTCCTATCTTATGTATTTTCCTTTATTGAGTCATGTGGTTCTAGTCCATTTCCCTTATTTTGCTTAATTGGGCCTTATTTCCTTAGTTATGGGCCCATAGGATTGAGTCTAGGTTATGCTCGGTCTTTTGTCCTATTGTCAGGGACATTTTGGTCATGTAAAGAGTGGTTGCCTATATATAGGCCCCATCTCTCCACTTGTACTCACTTTTGGATATTGAAAAAAACCACTTCCTTTTACCTCTTAAATCTCTCTCTCTTACTCTCTTTCCCTCACTCTCTCTCTCACTCTCTCTCTCTCCCAAGGGAAGTTCGCCCCCACCCTCTCTCCTCCTCCCCCCCCTCACTTACTCCAACCCCCAACCACCTCCACTACCTCACCCACCTCCATTAAGACCCTCCACTTCCCCAAGCCCCTCATTTACTCCCCTCTCTTGTCCCAAAGCAAATCCTCCACCTCCCAACACAATCCACCACTTCCCCACACAAACCCCACCCCTCCCAAGGCCAAATTCGAATTTCAACCTTCCCCCCCCCTGCCCTTGGTCGCCCTAGACCTCTCCCCTTGGCCAAGTTCGCCCCCACCTTCCCTATCACTCACCCTCCCCTTGTGCCCACTCCCCTCCCCACCACCATCCCTAGCAGACCACCCCCATCTCCAGCCCCACTTCGCCCTCCCCACCTCCATCTCTCTAGCCTCCACAGCCCCTCAAACACCTCTCATCTCCCTCCCATAGCCATTAGAACTACCTTACACCTCTTCCTCTCTTGACCATTCCCTTTCCCACCTCTTCTTCGTCTCCTCATTCTCACCCTGTTTCAGGAAGCAGAACTACAACAACTTGCAGAGGAGGCCACGACCATCCCTCAACGACTCAGGAGGCGAGGCCTACATTTCTGGATTCGTCTGCAAGTTAGCTTTCCAGGCGAGGTGGTTTCGTCGGCATCCGAGCTCGGTGCTGTCCGCAACCACCATTCTTCTCCGACTGTGCAGAACTTCTCAGACCAGAAGCCAGAGCGGCAGAGAAGACTCTCCCACGACGAACCTTGAAGGAACCAGCCTTCAGGGTCTTCTACAAAGTTCTTCCTCCCCCTGTCAGCGTCCAGGAACAGAAGGAGGAATCCCGTTCGGCATCCAACAACCAGAGATACCAATTTTCTACCACAACCACGCCGGTCTGCCTCCTCACAGTCTGTCCCGACCACCGTCCACTTCTCTGGACATCCAGCTCATCTCCGACATCAGAAGACTCCCCCGTTTGTTTTGCTGCAAAGTAGACTCGTATACGATTCCAACGAGTCCAGCGGTGCCAGATTTGGAGCTCAGGAGCGACCGTGGCCGCTTCTGCAACCTGCTGTTTCAGACTGAGCTCGGCCAGAGACCAGAGCTGCATCCATCTTCCAGTCGCCGGAGCAGTCAGCCCCCAGATCAGAACGTCAACCAAAAATTCAAGCCGCACCCCTCTCCGGTTAGCAATCTTTTGGCGCAAGTCTCATCAGATTCTGAGCTCGGTGGATTTATTGGCTGCATCAACATCGACTCCCTGTCCAGAATTACAGAAGCTAGACAGAATCGGCGAAGCTCGGAAACTCGGTTTCCTTTGCATCTCTCCCCACCCCGCTTGGCCGGCTGAAGGCCCCTCCCTGCGTGGAGGTAGTTTTGAATGTATTAAGCATAACCCCCACCCCAAGATCACCCCTCCTGCGTGAGGAGTAGTGATGTACCGTTTGCAATTTCAGGTCAAGCTACATCGCCGCGGCGATCGGGTGCATACCCTCGCCTCCCGGCGCGCCCTCGTCTCCGATCGGGATCGGTGTCTTCACACCGATCAGGTGAGCTTCTGATACTATCCTTAGTAGCCTTATTCCTGCTAGTTTAGTATTGCTTTGATTGCTCGTCGGCGGTGAGAAGAGGGCTCGAACTTGCATGCTAGTTTGTTAGTGTCCACCGCGGACCGTGAGTGAGTGCCACCAAGCCCCTGCCTTGCGGGCCAGCTGCCCACAAAGTTGGGTATCCTAGACTCATTTGGGGTCAACCCTAGCATTGTAAGTCTATTAGAACAATTGGGTCCCGCCCCGGACCTTCATCATTATCTCCCGGACCCACCGGGTGAACGTGTGAATCGGGTGAGCAAAAATCGTCATCGTGAGAATCATTGAGCGCTTGTATGCTTGCGGGTCTAAGTCCTAGGGTCATCTCATCATATTTAGTGGTCTTTGGACTGTGCCACATCAGGAAGGGTAGATAGCCTACCTTGGAAAATTTACCCCCTTTGTCTCCCATGTGGTCAATTGGCATTCAACCCTTCTAGATGGCCACCTAGGATGGTTGACCAGCCCCACATGAGTGACATAGACCAATGGGAAAGGGCTGAGGGCCCCCTTGCTGGTCCTACTGGTAAATTACATAGAAACCCACACAATCCGTGGGAATGACGCATTGGCTTACAAAAGCCGTACAATTACGCATATACTTTCCCATGGATATACAAATAAACTAAAGGACATAAATGTAAAATAAAATATACATGCTCGGCGTCGATTCCCAGCACTACTCGACGGGGTCGAGTTCCTCCCACCCGGGGAGAGTTGATGGGAATCGACGCCGAGCATGTACATTTACTTTTGCATTTATGTCCTTTAGTTTATTTTTATATCCACGGGAAAGTATACGCGCAATTGTACGGCTTTATCAGCCAATGCGTCACTCCCGTAGATTGTGTGGGTTTCTATGTAATTTGCGGGTAGGACCAGCAAGGGGGCCCTCAGCCTTTTCCCATTGGTCCACCTAGACCATGTGGGGCTGGTCAACCAGCCTAGGTGGCCTTCTAGATGAGTTGAATGTCAATTGCCACATGGGTAGACAAAGGGGGTGATTTTTCCTTGGTAGGCTACCTACCAAGTCAAATTGTCTCCCTTGCCACTCCATAGTCAATAGGCCGCCCCCCCCCCCCCTTCAATTTTTTATTGTATTTTTTTTTGTGTTTGTGGCATGCCATCCAGACCCTCCATCTCCCATCCCAAGGTCCAAGGGTGGAGGTTAGATTTGGTTGGAAGCATATAAAACTATGTATTTTCATGTGAAAATTAGTGAAAATTCAAAAATTTTGTTGAATGCCAAGAAGGCTCTTGCGCCCCCAGCCCTCTCCCCCTGGTTTCCCCTCCTCAAACCTCCAGTTCTAGAGTGTATCAATCTTCTATCTCCCCCTCTCAACCTCTGATCTTCATCGGTTCCGCCACCGCCGCCGCCGTTCGTGCCGCCTTCGAGCCGCCGCGAATCCGTCTTCACTTTTCTGTCCTGCTGGATAGAGGTGTATTCACGAAAATCTTGCTACCAGACACGGTCTCTTCGTGATTTTTAATTTTTATGGTGTGTTCCTATCTTCCATCCCATCATCCACAAAAAAATTTAGGTCGAAAAGCCTTCGTTTGATATTTTTGCAATTTCGGTCTTCAATCACTCCCAGATCTGTCCTGTCTCTATCTACAGTGACAGCAACTCTGAGTTTCCCATCCCCGACCTTCCTTTTGATTTTTGTTGGGGCTCACAATGTTACTGGGAGTTCTGTCCATCATCCCCTACATCCACCATTTTTCTTGATTTTTGATCCACCCTATATCTATTTTTCAAAATTCGTGCTTTATCTCTGCTACAGTATTTTCAGCTAATTCCCAGATCCGACCACCTTCCAGTTCAAAAATCAGAACAAATCACAGCCACCTCCAAATCCTTCATAAAAAATATTCCCAATTTCCTAGCTTGATTTCCTACAACTTTACTGAAGACCACCACTTCAGATTCGGACGTTCACATATCATTCAAAGGTAGTTCTCAGACAAGTTCTCTATAGATCTGAGAGTCCGGTCACTGTACAACAGCAACTCAACAATTCATTAAAGCCCAGATCTGTGCAGATCCAGGTCTGATCTCTAGGCCTAGGTTGAAGTATTTAAAGGTAGTTCCAGCGTGCCGCCACCCCAAGGAGCGATCCTCCGGGCTTCCCCCACTACAGCGGTGCCACCGGGTCCCACACGGCCCCTCCGGACAGCACGTGGGCCCCACCGTCACTAGTTCGGGTGTTGCCGAATCAACACGAGAAGCCGCCCGTCAACCCGAATTCGGTCCTCCCGGACCCCATTGTGTAGCCCTTTACTTCCCTGCGTGGAGTGGGCAGCGAGTTGTATTGCTGTAATACTGTGTAATATTATTCCGGGAGTACGAGTTTCGGCCGGGTCCGTCTTCCCCACGCCGAGCGCGTGGAGGTACCGTTGTCGCTCCCTACACTCGGCAGTTGCTTATTTTCATATATACTTGTTTATGCCACTGCTAGATAGCATGTTCTAGGATCGTAGCCCGCTTTATATTTATATCACCGCTGCTGCGAGAGAGAGCGTTACCGTCCCGTGACCCGATCCGGGCACGAAAGTGTGAATTGACCACCCTAGCTCTAGCCGGTTTCTCAACCGTGCACGTCCGACGCTTCCCTCGTTAAGGGACGATCGCGAGCTTGTCGTGTCCGTGTCTCGTCCCGTATCAATTTCAAAATCTTTGGTTCCAAGTGTTTTATTCATAATAATGATAAAAGGGACTTAGATAAGTTTGAAGTCAAGAGTAGTCTAGGGATCTTTCTGGGGTATTTCGAACAGTCAAGAGCTTATAGAGTTTTTAATATTCATGATCAGTCAGAAGAGGAATCCCCTCATGTGATATTTGATGAAACACTTAACTCTACTTACATAAGTGATGATGACAGGAAACCAAAAGAAGATGGAGAATTTCTGGAAGAGAAGCCACATGTAGAACCACTTGAGCCAGCTGCATAGATTGACATAGAGCAAGGTAGGTCGACCAAACCAGCTCATCAGTCGACCGAACAAGGTGAGTCTTCAAATAACATCAGATTTCTAAAAGATCATCCTACTCACAATATTATAGAAAATTTGCATGATCCCCCTAAGACTAGATCCTTTCATCAGGAAATCAATAATCAGGACCTAGTAGCATGTCTCCCAAATTGAACCCAAATCCATAGAAGAAGCTTTAAAAGACGAATCATGGATAAATGCAATGCATAAAGAATTGGGTCAATTTGAAAGAAATAAAGTCTGGACCTTGGTTCCGAGACCTAAAAATTACTCTATAATTGGAACCAGGTGGGTGTTTAGAAATAAAGTGAATGAACATGGAATAATCTTTAGAAATAAAGCTAGGTTGGTAGCTAAAGGTTATAATCAAGAATTGGGGGTGGATTTTGATGAATCCTATGCACCAGTTGCTAGGATGGAAGCCATTAGAATCTTGATATCTTTTGTTTGCTCTCATAACATAAAACTTCAACAAATGGATGTACAGAGTGCCTTTTTAAATGGTAACATAAAAGAGGAAGTTTATGTTGAGCAACCCTCGGGTTTTGAATCATCTGAGCTGCCTAACCATGTTTTCAGACCAAATAAAGTATTGTATGGACTGAAACAAGCCCCTCGGGCTTGGTATGATAGACTGACTGATTTTTTACTCAGTAAGGGGTACTACAGAGGTAAGGTTGATCAGACCCTATTCACCAAAAATGTGAATCAGAAAATCATCATAGTTCAGGTATATGTTGATGACATTGTATTTGGTTCTACATGTCCTGAACTTTCAGATGAATTTGTAAGTTTAATGTCAAAGGAATTTGAAATGAGCCTAGTCGGTGACTTATAATATTTTCTTGGTCTGTAGGTTAAACAAACGAAGGATGTATGTTTTATCAGCCCGACCAAGTATGCACTGGAAATTTTGAAGAGATTTGGCATTTACAAATTGAAACACATGGCTACACCAATGGGAGCAAACACATCATTAGATGCTGATGAATCAGGTAAATCAGTGGATGCAAAGATCTATAGAGATATGATTGGCTCATTACTTTATCTTACTGCTTCTAGACCCGACATTCAATTTAGCGTGTGTTTGTGTGCTAGATTTCAAGCTAATCCTAAAGAATATCATCTTTCAGCTGTAAAAAGAATCTTTAAATACATTGCTGGCACACACAACTTAGGCATATGGTTTCTTGCATCATGCAACTTAAATTTGATTTCATACACTGATGCAGATTATGTTGGGTGCAAACTAAATAGGAAAAGCACTAGTAGATACTGTCAATTCTTAGGCGGGTGTCTGGTTTCTTGGGCTTCCAAGAAACAACACTCAGTAGCTCTGTCAACTACAGAAGCTGAGTATGTAGCTGCTGGTAGTTGTGGCACACAAGTTATATGGATTAAACACTAGCTACAAGACTACAATGTAGATCTTGGCTACACACCTATCTACTGTGATAACACCAGTGCCATAGATCCGTCTAAAAACCCAATTCAACACTCACGTTCAAGACACATTGACATTAGACACCATTTTATAAGAGATGAGGTTTCAAAGAAAATTTTTGAATTGATTCATATAGGCACAACACATCAAATTGCAGATATTTTTACTGAACCACTAGATCATGAAAAATTTTCTACCTTGAGAAGAGAGTTGGGTCTTTTCAGATCAACTTGAATATGCAATCTCTCTTGAATTCAGTCAGATGTCTGTCTCGGTCTATAGCTGCAATAAGTGAGGGGGAGCTAGCCCCATTGTCTATTTTTAGATGGTCAAATTGTGTCTCTCTTTCATCACTGGTTGCTAACCACCCTATGGTATATCAAATGGTGAATTGACGAAGGTCAGGTAAGGCCTGTCTGGAAGATCTCACTAAGTGTGAGGTAGTCTTTGGACCTAAGTTCTCCACCAAGTACCAAGGGCAGTTAATGCATCTAGTTAGGGGGAGCAGTCTCAATCATCTCAATTTTTTTTGTAAGCCATGTCAGTTTTCTTTCTCTATCAGTCATCTCAGTTGTATTAGACATGAGTATAAAATCTGAGTCAGTTCTTTGAATAAAATTCTTTTCCTCAAAATTCCTTGTGAGATAATTCTGAGTCTCCAATAGTCTTTTTACAGATTCGAAGATTTCTGCATTCAAAACTTTCCTAAATGGAAGTATAGTGGTTGGCCATGCTAAGTCTAGTGGTTTAAGATTCATAACCCCACAAAGACTGAATCAAAAGTTTTTCTGAAGAATATCTCTATATAGAACTAATGGGTTAAGAACATTCGTGAAATATTGTGTCCTGAGGATTTTTTTAAAAGGCTTGAAACTTGAGAGTAGGGAGACAATTCTAGCTGAAAATCATCATATTCAGTACTGTCTTCAAACATTCAAACAACCTCATGCATTCAAAATGGGGGATAATAAAATTTTCAGAGCAATGGTTGTGGTTTACTGAGAAACTAATCATCCTTCACCTTGAAGTGACGAGAGTTGTGTCACGAAGTGCCACACTATCTCTGATTAAAAATTATGTCTATGCAAAATCATGATAGAGCAATGACATAGTGTGTTGAGTAACTAGGCCACTTCACCTAAGACGTGATGTGCCTCACGTAAAAAGACACTACTTTTGTTATCTCTATTCATTCTAGAGGCAAAAAGGTTACCACACTGAGTAACTGGGGATTCTGGCATCTAAACAATGTGTCTCATCACGTCAAAAGGTGTGGACTCAACCGGATTGCTCAGATAAGAAAAAAGTTTTTGTCTTATAAAACTTGTTGAAGATAAAATTCAAGTAAGTGAACCCCTAAATAAATTCAGCATGAATTGATCCATCATGTTTGTCCTCAATACTAATTGAAGATCATCCTAGAGGAGTCTCTGGAAATTGATTAGTAAAGCTGCTAGATAGGTTCTCAAGCCTTATATATCACACTGTTCTTTTTCCAATATTAATGTATACAGAACTCTCAGATACCTTTGCGAGCTTTTTATGGATTATTTGTCCTAAACCATGCAGCTTAATTTAGCTAACACACTTATCTTCCTAAAGGATGGTTTTTGAAGATAGTCAACTTCATTGTCTGTAACCTTACTATTTCTATCACTCAGAGTTTAATCTCCTCACTGTATCTATCTACACTATATCCTTCACACTGATTATGTTGTTTTGATGATGTTAAAGGGGGAGAGATTTTGTGAGTCATTGCACAGTCATTGCATCATGCATCATTATTCTCTCATTCAGTGTCTCATTCGATGTCATCAGGTCTCATGTGTCTCAGTTGGTACTCAGTTTTGGTTACTTATTGCATGGTTGATCCAACTGTTTACTAAAGGGTCATTAATGTTTCAACTCAATCTTCAACTCAATCTTCACATAATATACTCAATGGCTCATGTGGTTGCCATCACCAAAAAGGGGGAGATTGTTGAGTTTAGTTTGTTTTGATGATGTCACACCAACATGAAGTCATTTGCTTCTACATCTGAAATCACATAAATGCAAAATCTACATATTTTGTTCTTCATGTTCCGCACATTCTACAATGATTCTCAGACTATAATTGCTAAACCAATGAAGTTTCAGGTTATCTGCATGATAAGGATATGATACTAGGCCTTGAATGAATGTGAAAAAGCTATAGAGGAAGCAATTAGCTGAGAAGCATTTTAGGAAATGACAAGAAGAGCACAAGAGTGTAAAATGTTAGGTGCAATGTGGGATCTAGAGGGGGGGTGAATAGATACCCTACAAAATTTAGCTCAATTTAAGAAACTGACCCAACCCAAATCAAAACACAACGGAAGAAAACATTATGGACTCGCCAAACTAATTGCTGATCAGGTCTTAGCGCATGAGTAAACATTGACATATTACAGATATACTCGAGCTGCAGTATGCTATCAATTGATGACACTTTTACTTACTAAGCAGTGTGCTGAACGGATGAAGGATTCAAGTATAACCCAATAAAACATATACAAAATCAAGCTGAATATATATATCAGCTCACACGAGACAATACTCGAACACTTAATCCACGATGAGAATGCAAACTAGAACGTGCATGCAAGGACTTTTCACAGATAACTCGAATTGCATAATGGCAAGTAGTATGCGGAATGGATTATGGATTTAGCCAAAAACTACTTAGAAAATCTATCAGTTCATACTGAACATGCTGATCAAAACAATTAAGAAGACAATGTGTCATGCACAACAATTCTCAAACACTTGGCGCATAATGCGACAGTAAGAAGGAGTTGATCACATACCTGTGAAGGGGGTAGATGAGAAGGAGCAATCACACACAAAGTCAACCCACGATGCACACATGAGTTTTTAGGTGGTTTGATCTGCCTCAAGTATCTCTCACTACCCCAGTAGTGACTGGAGGAATACCCCTCCCTTCCTCTGAAACCACAGAGGGAACCCCGGAGATAGATCTCCCTTCTTATGTAAGCACAGAAGGAACCCGATCCCAGACAAGGTATCGAAAGAGTAAGAAGTAAAATGAAAAATGAAAATCAACAAGAACAAAGGAACACAAAAACAAATATAGCTCTTAAGGAGCACGCCAGTTCTGGATTCGATCCAGGAACTGATGAGACTAGCATATCTTCAATGGAATCTACGGTTGCACTCAAGTTCTTCTTCGAACTGGATAATTGGAACTACTTTGGTTCTCATTTTTTCTCTTCTTCTTCTTCTCAAAGCTCACTCTCCTTTCTTCTTCACAATTGCTGCTCTTCCCTCACAGATTTGTCTCTGGTAGAGGCTCTCTCTCAAAGACTATGGCGGCTCTTCTTCTATTGCCACACACTTTCACTCAAGGGCGGGACCCTTTTATAGGAAAAACAGGGGCTCTGCAAATTCAAGTGGATAAAAGATGTGAAATCCCATTGGTCCATCTGACAATTTGAAATATTCTTCCTTCAAGAGTCTTCTGGAAATACCCCAGGTGCCTTAGGAACACAGCCGAATCATTTGGGCTCGAACGCACATGATTCCATTAAGAGATCACGTGTCTCACTGGAGGTGACATTGCTTCGAGGTACCTTAAAGGCAGGTCGAGGCACTCTTACAAAATCCGCTTGCTAAAGTATCATTTGATATGTGAAGTTGCATCGACGTACTCTAGTGCTAGGTCGATGTAGTGTAGACAAATAGCCCTTTAGGCAACGTGCTTCATATACTGACCTTCTAGCTTGATGCGTCGATGCATTTACTTGATGCATCAACCTGTCAAGTTCATGAGTTGGTGTATGACTTGATTTGTTGGTGCAGATCTCCTGTAGCGTCGACCTGTCCTTACAACGTAAGCCTCCAGTAGGTCTGCTGCACTGATGTAGCTCACTAATGCTATGAGTTGGTTTTAGACCTATTACGTCGGTGTAGCTCTTTGTGTTGTGTCGATGCAGAATTCCTGAAATCACTATAAGGGCTTGACTACGTCGAGGTAGTAGGGATCCTACGTCGAGGTCCTGGAGGCAAAATAGAACTCTTGTTCTCCTTTGGCAATTTCGGTTGACCAAACTTGTCTTAAGGCCTGATCTTGTATTGCAGAGTTCTGCTGAAGGTTTGCTGATGATTCCTTCACTGTAACTTCACTACTAGTCCGTTGCTTAAGACTGTTGGCTTGTTATGTTGCTGCATGGCTTGTTCTTTTAAATACTCATGTATGCATCGATGCAGTGGACATCCTACATCGACTCCACTTTGTTTCTAGTGAGTTGACTTGGGCTACCTTTTCACTTTTTCTTCCTATTCAATTAAATTATACTGCTAGGACTACTTTGACATACCGGCGTCGAATCCATGGACTCATGACATCGACGTATGTAGCTTCACAACTTGATCTAGGAAGTCTACTAGCTTGGCCTTCACTTGACTGCCTGTTCTTCAAGAATTCATCACATGGTAGAGAGATAAGGCATAAATTAAATCCATCAAGCATAAGGCTTAATGTACCAAGGCAACAGATGAAGCATGAAATCTGTGCACAAGTAGATTCATGATTCATGAAATATATGCGCAAGTAGACTCATTGTGGCGACCCAGACTCCGGATACCGGGTAAACCCGATACCACTTGGAACTTGCTAGGCCTACCAAGAGCGAAAAAGCTCCGAAGGGATAGAAAGGTATGTGATAGTACATTAAACTTTCAGATAAAGCAGTACGTAATTAAATTTCAACGATCAGGATTACTAAAATAGCAGAAATAAAATTACATTTTCTATAACAAATTAAAACTAACAGAGTCTAGTTCAAAGAAAGACAAGTACACGCCAACAGGAAAGAGAACGTACCCTCAGGTCGGGGGAGCCCGACACTGGCAAACGCTGGCAACATAGAACTACCGCACATGGGAACCTCCAGCCACAAGGCAGAATAGCTACACCTGAAAAGTCAGGGGTGAGCCTCATGTCACTGGCTCAGTAGAGATCCCGCAAAACCCTACCACAAAACACGCAGTAACAACAGTGCTACACTAAAGCAAAGCAGTAACAACATGAGCAGGAACAACTAAAACCAAGAGGAAAGCCGTAACACAGAAACACGGTAGCCAAAAAAACCTCGGCCCTCTAAACTACTCCTAACAGTAGCAGAAAGGCGAACCCCGATCTCACAAAGTCGGACATTACCGATCCATTGTCAAATCACGAAACCCTATCCTGAAAAGCCTACCAAAGACCTACACAATCAAAGGCGCAAGACATACACGAACTCGCTATCGTGTATGCTACAAAGAACACGTAACCTCAAGTGAATCCACACACAGGCTACTCAGAAAAGTCACGAAAACACAAGTCATCGTGTCATGTGACGGAAGCACTTCCTCACTAGAAGAATAGCCAGATGCATCCACTGACGTCTTACACTGCGCCTCAAGTATCTCTCACACGCCTAGAATGGCGGTAACCGAGACACTCACAAAGAACCAAATATAAGGAACAACAGTAATGAGTGACTAGTCAGGGTCATGCCCGTCGGCGCTCGTCCAACCACCCCTGACCACATGTGCACACACAAACCCAATGCCTTGAGCCAGGCCTCTAGCTAGTTTTCCCCCTAGTAGGACGCTACCGCAAAGCAAGGGGGCCCACGGAAACTAGCCTAAAAATCGTCAACCGTGAACTGCCCCGCCACCACTCCCAGGTGGGCCGACACACCGGAAGGTGTCGTCAGGCTATGACTAGTGGAGGTTCACTAGACACAGAGACTCAAAACAACGAACACCGAAGTACAAATAGGGTAAGCACACACCTGTCGCACGTAATACGGAGCATAATGTAGTATACAACTACTACCAGACTCAGGACAGTCAACTAGACTAGTTGATAATGATCATTGAGTCACAAGACTCGGGCCAAGATCATCGCACATCACAACAACACGCTGTTAATCAGCCTAGTCCCTAAGTCAAAAACCACGGGAAACACATTATGGGAGACAACATAGACAGCCGTATCCACACATTAATGAAAGTCCACAGCGTCCAGGCCGTTCATCGGACTCACAATTCTACATAACATGAAACATAGAACATGAGGGATTACCAAAGCCCTCAAACTATGGCACGTAAATTGAGATAAGATAATACCTCCAAGTGTCCAAAACCAGGTCTCGATCCTCACAGGATAGACGAGACACTCACGAGGTCACGTGTCAACCACTGGGTCACCACTGGGTTGACCGGAAACCAAACCAACACGAAAGAATACTTTGGACAATTGGCGGTCACCCTTATGGCCGCTACAGGAAATGGCGGTCATAGCCTGGCCGCTACTATACAACCCAAAAAATAGCGGTCTTAACCATGGTCGCTACTCTCAGAACAGAATAGGTAGGAAACGGTCTACAAAAGGCCATCTCATGGGATTGATGGTCCTCCTATGGCCGTTTCTTGAATTTGGCGGTCATGGCTAGACCGCCATCTTCAAACCGCCATCTTCAAACCGCCTTGAAAACATAAAAAGCCATGTTGGTGGCAGTCCTTTACCTGACCGTTACTCCAAAAGACGGTCACCCTCAAGGCTGGCACTAGGAACCGACTTAAAATAGTAAAAACCAATTAATGGTCTCCATAGGACCGTTTCTCAGGAATGGCGGTCCTCCTATGCCCGCCAAAGCCAAATTATGGTCGGGAGCTAGACAGCTACCCCGAACCGACTTAAAATCGAATAACCGACTTAAAGCACCAAATAGCGATCGCCCAAGGGCCGCTAAACCAAGTTGCGGTCGGTCACGAGACCACAAAATGAAACCGACAATAGAACTCCAAATAAGAATCTCTAGAGGGCCACCTCTACAAATGGCGGTCACTGGTAAGACCGCAAAACCGTTCCGGCGAGAAAACCATAGGACTACCCAAAACTCGGTCTTTCCACGCCCCAATCAAGTCTAAACGATGAGAAAACATTCCTAAAGTCCATATCAACCTTCCACAAGCTGGAAGGGATCCAACCGACCTCAAAACGGTAAGAAACGGGCGATTCCCATGAATCGACCCAACACGAGTCACATGGACAAACGGGCTCATACCGGCCCCAATGCACAACCAAACGAGTTCAAACTGGCGGGAAACGACTCCCAACATGCCAGGGGTTCAATTGAATCCATTTAAACTACAAACCGTCGCCTGGAACGGCGAACATGGCTCACACCCCCCGAACATGCATTTCACCCAAACATGGCAAAACCCGCTCAAACTCACACCGTTCGGCCTGAAATCACGAGAGAAAGTAGGAAACAGGTAGAGTACTTATCCCCCTATCTCCACCGAAGATCTCGCGAGCTGAAGCGGCCAAACTTCGCCGAAAACCATCACACGAACAACCCACGTCGGTTTTGAATCCACGAACGGGATCGCGCCAATGCCACGCTCCGATACTCGCGCCATCACGCCTCAGGTCAGCTCCACGCTGTCACCGCCTCACCCAGCTCCACGCCGATCACGTGCCCGGGGAGAGCATAAGAGAGGAGAGAGAATGGAGGGAGAGAAATGTGAGAACGTGAGGAGGAGAGAGGAGAGAGAAAGGGTTAAGATGAAAAGAAAAATAGGAAAATTAGTAATTTTCCTAAAAATCTGATTTTTTGCACGAAATTCTATAAATTCAGAAAAATATAAAAAAATAGTCTCTATGATCCTCAGAAAGAGCACAATGCACCTGTAGCATTCCGGAATCGCAAAACCCAATGGTTCACTCTCCACGGGGTTTCACAAGTTATACAAGGGAAAAACTCAAGTGGATCATAAAATATGTTTCAGGACCCATGAAAGCACTCCGAAAGCTCTCCGATTCCGATCCAAAGAATCCATGGTATTATACCCGGTCTGGTATGAAACCACTCCCCAGCTGGTCCTCCGAAGGCTGACTGACAACAAGAAGAAGTCGCTCCTGCTACGGGTGCAAACACAAGTCAGCCTGGCAGATAGACGACTGTAGGGAATCATCGATGGGTTAGAAGAATATGAACAACCCAAGATCCAGCCAGTGTAGTTGAAGGACTATGTCCCCTGGGAGCACTTTGAATCCATGGAATTGGCCGAAGAAGCCGAAGCTGAAACACAAGAAACCGGCATATGGGATGAACCTCCCCAAGAACAGCCCTCAACCGTAAAAGAAGAGAAGAAGAAGAAGAAGAAGCCGAAGAATAAAAGAAAATGCAGCATTTTACCTTGTAATACCTTGTCGGCCCTGTTCAACATGGCCCATAACTCCGAAGAGGAGGATGAAGAAATATGCTTCGCGCCCGCGGAATCAAACCAGGCCGAAGCTTCTACTTCCAGGCATGCCACCAGATCTGGGAGGAGATGGGGACGTCCACCCTCGGCCACTCACAATATACTATTCTAGGGTGAACAACCATACCATATCCCCGATCTTGAAGTCAAAGGAGCGAGAGTCCAACCTCCATCGTGCTTGTACCCTGAAGATGCAACTGGCGAAGTGGTACCCTCGTTCGCTAAATTTTTGCTCGCAAGGAAGAGCAAGCAACCATACCAATAGCCTGGGTCGAAGGCCAAGAGTACACTTGCCCCCACCTCAGGACCGGCACCTTCGGTGAATAAAGATGATGAGGATGCTACCCCTGTGGCTCAGCCCGTGCAGATAGAAGAACCAGCTGACCAAGCATGTCAGGATCGGGCAGCCTCCGAAGAAGATGATGGACCATCTTCTCCTTCGACTCCTTCGGCTCCAAAACAAGGCAAGCACAGCAAGGCCGAAGAAGCAAAATTAGCTAATGTCTGGGCCGGCATCCGGATATTAAAAAAACTGAAAAAAAATCCCGACGAGATTCAGTGTCTGGGAGACTCTCACTAGATGAGGAAACCCGACAGGCTGTCATTGTGGCTTTGCAAACCCAAGCACTGTACGAGAACTACTTCACTGAAAATGCAGTCGGGGTTGGCCGTCACCTTCACCGAAGAAGATATGCTTTTGCCTTTGACCAGCCACAATAGACCCTTGTACATGAGGAGGCAGTTAAACGGCCAGCCGATGAGCAAGGTCCTGGTCGACCCAGGGGCAGCAGTAAACATACTTCCCTACCGGGTTTACCAGAAACATTATTTCAATGTACACCTGATCGAGGTCAGGGACATGAAGACAGATGGGTTCAACTAGAAGTTTGAAGTCCCTATGGGCGTAGCGGAGTTCGAGCTGTCACTGGGAGACTTCACCACTAAGATGCAATTCCACGTCATTAATGCCGATACCTCATAGGATGTCCAAGACATCCACGAAACAATGGGCTAACAAAGGAGTCAAACCACAATAACCAGAAAGAACACATCGTTACACACTGTTCGGGATAAAGTTGCTCCTTCGGAATCTCTTAACACACACAAATGGCTCTCACGGGACACCCGAGGCATCCATCATGCCAAAGGCCAACAAGGCATTGAATCTTGGGTTCACTGGAGACCGAGACAGCTCAAATAAAACACGAAAGGCTGAAAGTATTAACGTGCCTATACCCTGCGTCGCGATGATTAACGCGCCCCTGATGAAGGTCGCGATGTCATCATAACGCGCCCATCACCTGGGTCACATTAACACATTGACATGGCGCTCGCTTAAGTCACGATAATAGATGCAACCATAGCCTCAAACATGATAAAACCATAAATGCAGACGTAAACGTAAACGCAAACGTAAACGCGCCCCTCACCTAGGTCGCATTCACAAAGGATCGCGCCCAACACTTGGGTCGCGTTAAATAAGATCGTGCCCATAACCTGGGTCGCGTTCCTAACCGCTAAACTGTTCATCTCCTACACGAGACGCGGTGCATCGTTGTAGCGCATTCCACTGAGAATGCGGCGCACACAACCAGCGTGTTCTCGTCACGGAGCGAAAACTAGAAAATTTGTACAAAAACTTATTTTCCACGCCCCAATCATCTCCAGAACGACGGGGAAACAAGCCTAATCATAATACCATCCTTCCACAAGCCGGAAGGGATCAAACCATGCCCAAAAATGTAAGAAACGGGCGATTCCTACGAATCGACCCAAAATGACTCACAAGGACAATCGGGCTCCTATCAGCTCCGATTCTTAACCATATGCAATAAAACTGGCGGGAAATGAATCCCAACATGCCAGGGGTTCAAATGAAACCATTTAAACTACAAACTGTCACCTAGAACGGTGAACACAGCTCACACCCCTCGAACATGCTTTCGCCCAAAACGAAGCAAAACCCGCTCAAACTCACACCGTTTGGCTCCAAATCGCGAGGGAACGCAGTAAAAGTGTAGGGCATCTATCCCCCTACCTCCACCAAAGTTCTCGCTAGTCAAAACGGCCACAATATGCCAAAAATCATCACACGAACCACACGTCGACTTTGAATCCACCGAACGGGATCGCGTCAACACCACGCTCCAATCTTCACGCCAGCACACTTCACGATACCTCCACGGCATCTCCACGACATCCCCGGGCCTCCTCCGTCTATAGCCGGAGTAGAGGGGGAAAGAGGAGAGAGAACGAAGGGGGAGAGAGTGAACGGCGAGAGAAGAGAGAGAGAGAGAGAGGTGAGAGAGAAAAAGAAAAGGAAAAATAGGAAATTATGTAATTTTTCTAAAATCCGATTTTTTGCATGAAAATCCATAAATTCAAAAAAATATGGAAAAATAATCTTCACGATCCTCGGAACAAGCACAACGGACCTGTAGTGTCCCTGAGTAGCAAAACTCAACGGTCAACTCTCCACAGGGTTCCGCAAGTTATACAAGGGAAAAACCCGAGTGGATCGTAAAACACGTATTAGGACCCACGAAAGCGATCCGATGGCTCTCCGATTCCGATCCGAAGAATCCAAGATATTACACTCATGATATGACTCAGTATTCTACATCATCAAGACCATACTCATGCTGTTCATGGTGTTCGACATCATCAAAACCATAAACCATACCATAAGCCACAGGTGTACAATAGTTTCCCTCTTTTTGATGATGGCAACACTACACTATGAGTCATGATAACAATGAGTCATTACAGCCGTTATCACCAAGATAATCACAATTCTCCCCTTTTGACAAATTTGCATACAAACCAAACCCTCATACTCAAGTTGGCATAACGCATAACGCATAACAAACTCTATTAATGCATAACCAAACTATTCTCCCCCTTTGACATCATCAAAAAAAAAACTTGATAAACACAGTAGACATGAGTTCCTTTGATAGCTAGTATAGGAAATGTAATGCCTAACAATCAGCAAGATTATGCCAGGATAGTGCAGACAGGTTTGCATGGCACGAATAGCAGATTGAATAATAATGAATGCTCAGCAGGGAAGTGAAGTCAAGAGAACAGTTTGATACCAAGTGATAGGAAGAAGTGGAAGCACAATGCAACTTAGTTAAGTCAAGCAATCAAGGCAAATTAGTTGAGAACTAAAGCATGAATTTGTTCTGTTTGTTTCAGGTTTTAATGTTCTGTTAGCGACACATTAAGCCTTATTCACGCAAGTGATGACATATTGACTGCCAAAATGAGCTATGCACAATGCAATCAAGCAGATATGTATATGTATATGTAGCAAGACTCCCTCTCTTCATTTAGAAGTGGGAAGGGTGTAAGAAAGATGCAAATAAGTCAATGCACCAAGAGTGTTCATGTGCAGCACTTAGAAGGTTGTGCAAACATATGGAGGAGTTTTATAATTTGCCAATGCAGTCTTTCAATTTCTTGAGCACATATTAAATCAAATTCTTAAGTGTGAGTGAGTAACATGAATAATGTGTTTCAGCCATATGGATAACCAGATTTTTTAGTTCAACACACAAGATATTGCTTAGACTGCACTTCAATTTAGAGAGCAGCGTATTGGAGGCTTCACACTGCCTTAATCACAATTTTTTTTTCTTTTCAAACATTTTCACAATAGATAGTGAGTGATCAGGTTCAGTCTGCTCCTTTTTACACGAGAAGACACATGGGGCTCATGCCAGACTGTCCGGTTACTCAGAACATTAACCACCTCACCTTTTTTGAACAGAGATGCTCAAGCGTAACACTTTTCAGAGTTGAACCACATCCCGTCTCAGGTGACGTGTATCCAACTTACTCAGTGAGCAGCACTTTTTAGAGATGAACCACATCATGTCTCAGGTGACATGTATCCACTTTACTTAGTACAACTGAGCATTGCTCTGCCTTTCTTTTTATCAACCTTAACATGCAGAGGCTAGTAGCTTTTTTCTCAACTGTCTCTTTAACATTCATGTAGTAAATTTAATTTTTGTAGAGTGTTGAAAGGAAACATCTATATCCTTATAACTAACACTCATTTTCATGATTTGTACATGAAGTGTGCGAATTTGATTAGCATGTATACCGAAAACTTACTTGAATACATGATAATGTAGTACCCCTTATAACGATGCACTTATTAAGTATTTACTCCCCCTGAGTGTGACATGAGACGCACTGATGATGACTCAAATGCAGAATTATGTAGCAAGAAATGTAAGGTCTTAGAAATTCCAAGGAGGGGGGTGTATAGCATATATTGTCATGCAAATACGCAGTGGAAAGAGTTTGCAGATGTAATGCAAAGTGCAATGACTGTGCAAAAAATGTTCTAAATGCGTTGCAGGCAAAAATGCTAGAGTTCAATTTTCATATGAATGACCCTTATGCATCTAATGCATGAATTTTGATGTATGCAGTCTATAATCTACATGAGAGTGTAACATTCTGACAGTATGCAAAAGTTGATTCATATTCTAGTGACTTGCACATTTTGAAAGTTTATGACCTTTATGAATCAGAATGCAGACAAGTTCAGAAATAAGCAATGCAACCCATGTGTTTTCAACGACAGTGCAAAAGCATATTTTCAACCAAGTTTGAGAATCCATTTGATTTATCAGTTATGCAGTTATGTTCAAAATGTGAAGCCAGGCATGCAGTTGCTATCAAGATTTGTTCAAGAAATCCTTCAATCAATGTTATAACAGCAAGGTAATGGAATATCATTTCAAGTTCTTAGAATCAGTACCTATCATCAGAACCACATCAACAAGTGCCATAAGCTACTGCATGGTTTTCAGAGATTTACAACCAAGTTGATGAGCATAATGTTTGATCCAAGAATTGTTGAACATCATCACTATCAATTTAGTTACAACACTTGGCATATGATTCATTTCGAGAAGCATGAGATAAATTCACAATTTCAATTTATTTACTCAAGAACTCCCCCTAACTAGGTGCATGAACTTCACGAAGGACAAGGATGCAATCATCATGAATTAACTGTGTCGATCTGTTGTGAATAGAGGTCGAAGCACAATAATTTTCCATAGTGTTTGTTTTGAACAAGTGTGCACTGTGGTCGATGTAGCTAAGAGGAGTGTCGACTCACTTGCTCTACCAAAAGAGTTTTGTAAGTGTGCATGCATTTCAAGTGAGCTTGAATTTTGACACATGAATATGCAATCCAACAGATGTATGCATGATCATTTACTCCCCTTATTTGAATGCACTTAAAATTAAATGTGACATGAGTGATGTGCTGGAGTTATTAAAAATTATGCTCATGAAGGTCTAAATGCTCAATATGCAATTTGACCCATAGTACTAGGCGGAGAACTTAGGTCTTCAGATCTCCTCTCGCATGGTGTGAGTTTCCAGACAGAAATGATCCGCCCTTCTTCCAACATACCATTTTATATACCAATGATGTCAAACATGAATGTTCAGCTCCCCGTAAATGAATGCACTCTTGATCTATATGCACCTCGACAATTGGCACCTGGTGGAGGTATGTCCTCAACGCATGGTGAAGAATTTCATATAGACATGATTTACCTTTCCATCGACACCATCTTAAAATACCAAATAGTCAATTATTGTGTTATGCAAAGCAAATGCAATCAATATGCAATGCATATTCAAGATGAGTATGAAATGCAAGTTGACATTTCCAGACATCAAGCATATGCACATGTGAAATAGATTTTCAATGATTTCATATGATATGCAATCAACTCTGAATCTAATGTATGTATGAATATACCAACATGGTGCAAATGACACATGCAAACATATGAATTCGTGCAATCCAAATTTATTTCAACTACCCCTTAGGCATACCATTAAAAAGAGTAAAACTGAAATGGAGCATGAAATTTTTAACAGATTCTAGATATGATATGGAACTCATCAAGGAAGAGAATTTTTCAAACCATCAGTTTAAAGTGACAGATAGAGAGACGGGGTTTTACTAAACTATGGATGCCTTGGTTTATTGAACCCCTTTTTATTTCCTTCCTCCAAGGCATACCTGCAAAAAGAATCTTCTTTGGAATGCAAAGGTACCCAAGACTTCTTAGGTCCTCCAAGGTTAGAAGCACCTTTGATGGGTGCTCTCCATGACTTCAAAGCATTAAGATCATCAATGTGCATCAAATAGCAGTTATTCATGGAATGCCCAACCTGGCCACAATAATGACATGAACTAAAACGCTTTGTGCTTTTATTTTGCACATTAGTATGAGCATGAAATTTTTGTGCATAACCAAGATAGTTGTTATGGAAATTTTATTTTCTTATCAAATGCCAACAGTCCTTGACTGTATGGCCAGATTTCCTACAATGAAAGCACACGATGTGCTTATTTCCCGGACTAAACACATTTCTGTCAGAAGCATTTTTCTTAACATGGAATTTAACATATTTTGAATAAGAATGCTTCCTATCCTGAGCAAACTAGCAATGTGCAGTAATGTGGCCTATCTTGCCATAGCAAAAATAGTCAATTCTCTTTTTCTGATTGGTAGAGAATTTGCTAGCATGCTTTTTAACATCATACTACTCATCCTTCTTCATTACAAAGCAACCATGCATGTAATGACCATGTTTTCCACAATAGAAACAATGAACATGATGATTAACATTTGAGTTCTTTGTATGCATGTTGCTAAATTTCTTTCTGGGTGTGTTCTGCACAGTGTTTTTGTTTTTCTGATTTTTATTTTGTTTCAAACTTTTGTTTTGTTTTTGATTTCCTTGAACATTGGGTTGTTCATCCTTAGAGATGGTGACCACATTTGAAGCTTTTACAAAAGATGTCATTAGTTTGTTTTCAAAAGCTTTCTTGTTGATAGGTTTGTAGCTCAGCCCTTCCTTCTGAAAATTGACCTTAGTTCCTAATAGCTTGTTCAGATTTTCTTGGCCGCTTACAAATTTTGACAAAGAATTTTTTAAGTCCTGAATCTCATTTGTCATTGAAGCAATCACTAGTTCTGAGTTCAGGGTCTCCTCTTAGAATTTAGTGATTCTGATTTTTAAGGCTTCATTTACAGACTTATAGTCTTCAATTTGTTTTTCCAGAGAATGCAATCTTTCAGACTCATCAGTACAAACTAATTTCCCTTTCTCCAAGACAAGAAGCCTCTCAGATATAGCATTATTCAGCTGCTTTAGCTTTTCATTTTCTTTTATTACATCAGTATTTTGAATTAACTCATCAATTAAAGTCTGATCAGCAGAAATGACTTCTTGTTTCTGTTTCATTTCAGCCATTTCAAGGTTCTTCTGCAGTTCCACATTTACTACTTTAATAGTCTCAAATTTTTCAGAAACTAATTTATTGTCCTCCTGAAGTCTTTTAAGCTTTTCTTGATTTTCTTCTATATGCTTTCTGAGAATTTCATTTTCAGACTTTATTTAATTCAATTCTAACTCAATGCTTCCAAAAACATCCAATTGTTTTCTCAGACAATTATTTTCAGTTTTAAAGGCTTCTAGGTTCTCATTCTCGAAGCAAGTGTTCTTCCTAGTATTCAGTTTCTTTTTCAACTTTTTGTGTTGTTTTCTTAATCTTTCATGTGTTTCAAGCAGAACATCATATGCGTCCTGCCAATCATCTAGAGATAAATTCTCAAATGGATTTACCTGATCGTCAATTTCATCTTCATTTTGATTGCTGCTTTCATCACTACCATCAGCCATCATGCATCTGTCTTCCTTTTTTTCATCTTCCTTTTTTCCATTTGCAATCTTCAGTTTATCCAAGATGTCCTTGGCAGATATGCAGTCAGAAAAATAAGGAAGCAAAGCAATATCAATAGCCACCTTCATTAAGTTCAGTGCTCTAAGATTTTCAGTGTTCCTAGATCTATGAGCGTCTGTCCACTTAGATATATCCTTTGGCAATTTATGTGGACGAAGTGTGATAAGATTCCATAGATTGGGATTATCAGACTTAACAAATTTATGCATGCTGCGGAACCATGAATCGAAATTAGAACCATCGAAAACCGGTGGACAATCCATCATGCTCAATTCAAACAATAATCCCGGATTAAACTAACAACCGCACCCAATAGACAGAATCTTCTCTGTAGATCGCTGGATCTGATTAACCAGAGAACCTGCTCTTGTACCAATTGTTAGGTGCAATGTGTTATCTAGAGGGGGGGTGAATAGATCCCCTACAAAGTTTAGCTCAATTTAATATATTGACCCAACCCAAATCAAAACACAACAGAAGCCAACATTATGGACTCACCTGATCAGGTCTTAGCACATGAGTAAACATTGACATCTCACAGATATACTCAAGCTGCAGTAAGCTATCAATTGATGACAATTTGACTTACTAAGCAGCATGCTGAACGGATGAAGGATTCAAATATAACCCAGTAAAACATATAGCAAATCAAGCTGAATATATATATCAGCTCACATGAGACAATACTCGAACACTTAATCCACGATGAGAATGCAAACTAGAACGTGCATGCAAGGACTTTTCACAGATAACTCTAATTGCATCATGCCAAGTGGTATGTGGAATGGATTATGGATTCAACCAAAAACTACTTAGAAAATCTATCAGTTCATATTGAACATGCTGATCAAAACAATTAAGAAGACAATGTGTCATGCACAACAATTCTCAAACACTTGGCACACAATGCGACAGTAAGAAGGAGTTGATCACTTAACCTATGAAGGGGGTAGATGAGAAGGAGCAATCACACACAAGGTCAACCCACGATGCACACAGGAGTTTTTAGGTGGTTTGATCTGCCTAGCAGATCTACGTCCACCCCTCACCAAAATCAGAGTGAGACTTCCCCTTGCAAAAGTAAGAATGCAGACTCAGTCTGCAACAACTGCTGATTCCACAGCTTGATCCAGAGGGAGATAAATCCCTCAAACTCTAATCTAGCACCTCGCTATATCAGAACCCACTACGTCAGTAGTAACTGGAGGAATACGCCTCCCTTCCCCTGAAGCCACAAAGGGGACAACCGGAGGAACACCTCCCTTCCTCTAAAACCATAGAGGGAACCCCAGAGATAGATCTCCCTTCTTCTGCAAGCACAGAAGGAACCTGATCCCAAACAATGTATCGAAAGAGTCAGAAGTAAAATGAAAAATGAAAATCAACAAGAACAAAGCAACACAAAAACACATATAGCTCTTAAGGAGCACGCCAGTTCTAGATTTGATCCAGGAACTGATGAGACTAGCAGATCTTTAATGGAATCTACGGCTGTACTCAAGTTCTTCTTCGAACTGGATAACTGGAACTACTTTGGTTCTCACTTTTTCTCTTCTTCTTCTTCTCAAAGCTCACTCTCCTTTCTTCTTCACAACTACTGATCTTCCCTCATAGATTTGTCTCTGGCATAGGCTCTCTCTCAAAGACTACAGTGGCTCTTCTTCTATTGCCATACACTTTCACTCGAGGGCGAGACCCCTTTATAGGAAAAATAGGAGTCCGCAAATTCAAGTGGATAAAAGACGTGAAATCCCATTGGTCCATCAGACAATTTGGAATATTCTTCCTTCAAGAGTCTTCTGGAAATACCCCAGGTGCCATAGGAACACAGCTGAATTATTTGGGCTCGAATGCACATGATTCTATTGAGAGATCACGTGCCTCACTAGAGGTGACACTACTTCGAGGTACCTTAAAGGCAGGTCGAGGCACTCTTATAGAATCTGCTGGCTAAAGTATCATTTGATATCTGAAGCTGCATCGACGTACTCTAGTGCTACATCAATGCAGTGTAGACAAATAGCTGTTTAGGCAACATGCTTCATATACTGACCTTCTAGCTTGATGCGTCGATGCATTTACTTGATGCATCGACCGGTCAAGTTCATGAGCTGGTGTATGACTTGATGTGTCAGTGCAGATCTCCTGTATCGTCGACCTGTCCTTACAGCGTAAGCTTCCTATTGGTCTGCTGTGCTGATGCAGCTCACTAATGCTATGAGTTGGTTTTAGACATGTTGCGTCGGTGCAGGTCTTTGTGTTGCGTCGATGCATAATTCGTGAAATCACTTTAAGGGCTTGACTGCGTCGAGGCAGTAGGGATCCTGCGTCGAGGTCCTGGAAGCAAAATAGAACTCTTGTTCTCCTCTGACAATTTCGGTTGACCAAACTTGTCTTAAGGCCTGATCTTGTATTGCAGAGTTTTACTGAAGGTTTGGTGATGATTCCTTCACTGCAACTTCACTAATGGTCCGTTGCTTAAGACTGCTGGCTTGTCATGCTGCTGCGTGGCTTGTTCTTTTGAATACTCATGTATGCATCGATGTAGTGGACATCCTGCATCGACTCCACTTTGTTTCTAGTGAGTTAACTTGGGCTGCCTTTTCACTTTTTTTCCTATTCACTTAAATTCTACTGCTAGGGCTGCTTTGACATACCGATGTCGAAGCCATGGACTCATGACATCGACGTAGCTTCACAACTTGATCTAGGAAGTCTACTAGCTTGGCCTTCACTTGACTGCTTGTTCTTTGAGAATTCATCACATGGTAGAGAGATAGGGCATAAATTAAATCAATCAAGCATAAGACTTAATGTACCAAGGCAACAAATGAAGCATGAAATCTACGCACAAGTAGATTCATGATTCATGAAATCTATGCACAAGCAGACTCATGATATGACTCAGTATTGTACATCATCAAGACCATACTCATGGTGTTCATGGTGTTCGACATCATCAAAACCATAAACCATACCATAAGCCACAGGGGTACAACACAAAATGGTTTACACGGCAGACAAATGAAGGATAACGGTGACAAATAGCTTGACAATGCTGACAAATGTCGAAACAAGGGTGAAAAATGGCTAAGAAGAAGGTTTCATGAAGATGGAGTCGACTTCTGCAGTCCATGGAGTCGACGCCAGTTCCGCAGGAGTCACCCTTCATCTTAAGCAAGTAACGGTGAAAAATAGCTCACCATTGTGACAAATGAGGAATAAGGGTGACAAATAGATTTGTAGAGGTGACAAATAGCTTCGCACGGGAGACAAAGGGCTGAGTAGCTGACAAATTGAAGTGGAGTCAACGCAATGATGTAATAGAGTCGCCGCAGCCAAGGGTAAACCTCAGGTAGGTTGACAAATGAAGAATACATGCGACAAATGAGCTTCAAGGGTGAAAAATAGACACACAACGGTGACAAATAGCTCTTGGAGGTGACAAATGGGTGACAACGAAAACAAACAAACCTCAAGGCTGACAAAAGATGAGCTCAGGGGACAAATGTCGAATAGAGGTGACAAATGGGCAGCAACGGTAACAAATGGTTGGCTGGGGAAACAAATAACTAGTAATGGTAACAAATAGATACCAGCCGTGACGAATGGACCCTCAAGGCAGAAAACTAACAAAGGTGATGGCTATAGGGGTGACAAAAGAAGCATAAGGGTGACAAATGGATCTTAAGGGTGAAAAATAGATTGGCATAGTTGAGAAATGGCCAAGCTCGTGAGAAACTTAAGAGAATCACGTGCCTCCGATCACCAATCATTGGGACGGGATCTAATACACCTGGCTGGGCTCTGAATGATACTGCGTGTCAGAATATTCTCTTTAATACACCTGGACCAATGTAATTTCACCTTGAAGATAAATCCAGTTCGAAAATTTAATTTATCTATTCTATAAATATCAGCATTCCTATTTTCATAAAAGAGGACGGCGTGAGAGCTGAAAGAAAAAGTGCTACTGTGAGAGGTGAGTTGGTTTTCGAAGGGCAAAAGAGATTTGATTAGAAAGGAAGAAAACCCACTTCGTGAGCCAGAGAAAAAGAGAGAGAGAAAGAAGAAGAAGGTGGATCGAAGTCTAGCACGAGAGAAGGAGTTCTTTAGAGAAAGCTCAAGAATTCTATTCAGAGCTATTTTTTTTCTTCTGTTGTAATTCATGTTTTATTTTTTGTTTTCCTAATTTCCTTTGATACAGTTCATCCAATGTTTCTCTAGTGGTGCATTGCCGCACTAATCGGTGGTGTGATAAGTTTATAACTGATCACGATCTAGTCTGTGGACCAGCGTGCGAGGAAGGGTCCTCGTGTGCTGTCTTAGTGCAGTGTTACTGATTCTACTGGGGTAGAATCAGGGGTGTGTCCATCAGGTTGGTGAGCCGGGTTCCCTCTGTGTCTTTGGAGGAAGGGAGGAGGTTGTTCTTCCGGTGGGAAGCTGGTGGTGAGCTCGTGTAGCGGATTCATCCATGTTTGCTTGTGCAAGTGCAGCCTCATCCTGATCAAGTGAGGGGTGGACATACAAGCAATCGAACCGCCTAAAAAATCTCAGTGTCTTTATGGTTTGATTTCCATTTCTTCTATCCCCGTTCTCAAACTAGCTCTCAATCCCACCAGGAGTATATCAGCATATGTGTTCAGCTGTCGTTGCGCTTAAGGTGTTTGTGAATGATTCTTTCTGATGGAATGAACTAAGATTATTACTCCTTCATCTAGTTTGTCAGTATCAAAATTGGGTGTTAGTTTAAATTTCCTTAAGTCAGTCAATTAAAGGGGCTGATCTATTCACCCCCCCTATAGATCCGCATTGCCATTCTCATCATAGGGTTTGGGTTTTAATTAGAACTAGGATCCTTATTTGGTGTCAAGTCGATCTCCTAAGAGTCCTGGGTAAGTTTCCCTTCCAGATCACATCAAATAATGGCCAAATCGTCTATAAAAATTTGAGTTTTTTGTGATCTATCCACTTGCCATTTTCAGAACTAGAATGCAGTTAAGTGACGACCGCCTTCTCCAAGACGTGGGCCCGCGATAGACCATGACCTGCCCGTCTTTTCCGAAATTAGATTTTTATCCTAACTCAACCTCTATTTTCCCCTATTTCCTTATTTTGATTAGGGAACTTATCCCTATTACGTCTCTAGGATTTGGGCTTGGGCCAAAAGGCTTAAATTTAGGTTTTAAGGCCCTTTTTAAGTGGGCTTAGTTACCTAGTTAATAGCTGGGCCTTTAATGAAAGGTTTTAACTTATTAATCCATTATCTAACCTATTTAAGTCTTTTAGGCTTATTAAAATGCTTAAATAAATCTATTTAATTTTTAATCCAAAAAATCGTCTGTGGTGCTACACCGTTTCAAATGGATGTGAAGCTGTCACACCCTACTAAAGCGGAAGGATGGAGTGTAGGACATGCGTAAACCTAATCGATAGTATTAGTACCTACATAATATAACCGCAACCAATCCATGACATAAAACCATCCATCCTTAACTACACATTATAAAGAGAAATAGACAAGGACTATTTCTTATCTATAATCCATAATTAATATAGAAGTTTCATAGCATAGGAGCCAGCATAGGCGATTAGAATAAATTACCGCACGAAAAGCCCCCAGGTAGCATTGTTGGTAGCACAACATTCCACTAAACCTGGCTGCACACTTGTAAGGACCACACTATAGCCGCCCTACCCCAATCACCTACTCCTCCACTAGACTAGCACCTAAAAATAGATCAAAGAATTGGTTGACTACGAAGACTCAGTAAGACTCCTACGCCACCACCACATTCATCGAGCAAAAACTGGGCTTATACATTCATGCTTTAAAATAGGAGTTGGGTTACTTATGAAATGTAGCCTTACATAACATGTGGAACAATTATAATTAAGTGCATTACATGATTCAGAAACCATGATCAGAAGGATCTTATCAACTGATTAATCGAATAAGTATAGGTAGAATAGCAATAGCGGTGTCCCATATCACTGTCCAAGATTGTTGAGGCCAATAATCAAAACAGGTAATCTAGACTCAACAACTAAGAATATTATAGCAAAAACTTAAACGTACGATATGATCTTGTGAACGTAAGCATGTATCTTAAACTTGTAGCATGGACTTGGAGTCAAAAGCTTAACAAAAAAGGAGTGTTATTTACCTTAGACATATACAGATTGAAAGTTTACATTTGACATAATCTCTTAACAGAACGATCAACATTGGATAACTGGGTCAACACACTTGCATATACATATATATAGTCAGCATTCTCTCATAACATATACATTACATGGAGCTGCCACCCACATTTCCATCATCCTGCCCAGAGTAAGTAGAATATGCATCATAACATATCAAGGCTAAAGTTGTGCAGCAGAATATGTACTGGCGGCTTCAACTCCTGGTGACTTCACCTACTAGACAGCTCCATCTCGGATTATCCCTCCAAACACCTGATCTAGGTAGCCCTTTCCTCTTGCTAGCTATTTCCCTGGGTGGCCCTTTCCTCTACACATTCGAGTGGATTTTCAATGGAAGAAAACAAGGCTCAAATTGGATGTTAAAATTTAGATTCTTGGTTTAATCATGAACGTGGGTTGTACCTTCTGTCCAGACAGATCTAGTCTCTTGAAGTCGAGCATAATGCCATGTAGAGTCAAGCTCTATATGCACAGTTTCTTATCTCTTGAAGTGGCTTCACATGCAGACTTGTCTTAATCACGAACATTCTTAACTTTTCAACTCTTGCGTGTTTTGTCTTGGACAGAGATTCATTGTAGGACATACAGGAAGACATAGGGATACTAGAACATTGTCTTAGTCTTAATCATGGTTGTTAATGTGAGACCAATAATAATTGGAAAAACATAGAACATAGATAGAGGAAGCTAGGCTTAAGGTTTTATGCATGGCTCGCACTTAGGAATCCAACCTTAATGAGAGTCTCATAGTCTCTTGCATGCACCGTATCAGGCTTTCTTAGATATGAAACGGTACGCCCAAGTCGGACCGAGTCGACAAAGCACGATATAATATATAAATATATGTAATAAATAATAGAAATAGATAGAGATATATTAGTGGTTTCTGACGGAATCGAATTCGGTCGGAAATACGTCAAAAAATTCTGACGTATTTCTGACCAAAAATCATTCCGTCGAAACTTTCCAACGTAATTCCGACTTATTTTTATTCCTTCGAAATCCCTAAATAACAGAAAAGACAGAAATATATCAATAGTTTCTGACGGAATCGAATTTGGTCGGAAATACGTCGAAAAGTTTCGACGGATTTTCGACCGAAATACATTCCGTTGAAAATTTTTGACGTATTTCTGACCGACTTTTATTCTATCGAAAACCCCTAAAATATTTTTCTACCCCCTATAATGAATTAATGGTATATTATAATTAATTATGTTTAATCGAAATACGAGGTTCGCTGACTAGGAGGTCTGTACCGGATCGGCCCTTCTCTGGTCCGGTACGGTACGCTCGAGTCACCACCGACTCGGCGTGCATCAATCATGTCTTCTCCTTCTTCATTCTCCCTTCCTCTCTCCCTCTCTCTCTCTCTCTCTCACGGTGACTTTGCCCGACTCGAGCAATCCCGAGATGAGCAGCATCGTATCGGGCTTTCTTAGATACAAAATGGTATGCCCGAGCCTGACCGAGTCGGCAAAGCATGATATAATATGTAAATATATATAATAAATAATAGAAATAGATATAGATATATTTGTGGCTTTCGACGGAATCGAATTCAGTCGAAAATACGTTGAAAAATTTTGACGTATTTTCGACCAAAAATCATTCCATCAAAATTTTTTGACGTAATTCCGACTGATTTTTATTCCATCGAAAATCCCTAAATAACAGAAAAGATAGAAATATATCAGTAGTTTTTGACGGAATCGAATTTGGTCAGAAATATGTCAGAAAGTTCCGGTGGATTTTCGATTGCAATACATTTCATCGAAAATTTCTGACGTTTTTCCGACCGACTTTTATTCCGTCGGAAACCCTTGAGATATTTTTCTACCCTCCCTATAATTAATTAATGATATATTACAATTCATTATGTTTAATCGTAATACGAGGTTCGCCGACTAGGTGATCTGTACTGGATCGGCCCTTCTTTGGTCCGGTACGGTACGCCCGAGTCGCCACTGACTTGGCGTGATCGATCATGTCTTCTCCTTCTTCTTTCTCCCTTCCTCACTCTCCTCCCTCTCTCTCTCTCCCTCTCACGGTGACTTTGCCTGACTCGGGTGATCCCGGGATGAGCAGCACCATATCGGGCTTTCTTAGATATGAAACGGTACGCCTGAGCCACCCAAGCCAGACTGAGTCGGCAAAGAACGATATAATATATATAAATAATAAAAATAGATAGAAATATATTAGTAGTTTCGGACGGAATCGAATTCAGTCAAAAATACGTTAGAAAATTCTAACGTATTTTCGACCAAAAATCATTTTGTCAGAAATTTCTGACGTAATTCTGACTAATTTTTATTCCGTCGAAAATCCCTAAATAATAGTAAAGATAGAAATATGTCAGCAATTTCCCACGGAATCGCATTTGGTCAGGAATACGTCGAAAACTTTCGACGTATTTCTGATGGAAATATATTCTGTCAAAAATTTCTGACGTATTTCTGACTTACTTTTATTCTGTCGGAAACCCCTGAAATATTCTTCTCTATAATTAATTAATAGTATATTACAATTCATTATGTTTAATCATAATACGAGGTTCACCGACTAGGTGATCTATACCGAATCGGCCCTTCTCTGGTGCGGTACGGTATGCCCCAGTCGCCACCGACTCGACGTGCATCGATCATGTCTTCTCCTTCTTCTTTCTCCCTTCCTCCCTCTCCTCCGTCTCTCTCTCTCTCTCTCACGGTAACTTTACCTGACTCGGGCGATCTCGGGATGAGTAGCACCGTATCGGCCTTTCTTAGATACGAAATGGTACGCCCGCGCTGGATCGAGTCGGCAAAGCACGATACAATATATATAAATAACAGAAATAGATAGAAATATATTAGTATTTTTCGACGGAATCAAATTTGGTCGAAAATACATTGGAAAATACCAACATATTTCTGACCGAAAAGTATTCCGTCGAAAATTTCTGACGTAATTCCGACTGATTTTTATTCCGTCGAAAATCCCTAAATAATAAAAGTACATAGAGATATATCAGCAGTTTCCGACGGAATCGAATTTGGTCGAAAATACGGTGGAAAGTTCTAACGTATTTCCGACCATAATGCACTCCGTCGAAAATTTCTGACGTATTTCCAACCGACTTTTATTTTGTCGAAAAACCCTAAAGTATTTTTTTAATTAATAGTATATTATAATTAATTATGTTTAATTGTAATACGAGGTTCGCCGACTAGGTACGCCCTTCTCTGGTCCAGTACGGTGCACCCGAGTCGCCACCGAATAATAACTATATAATTAATTATTTAATTATAATTATTTTTTTATAACTTTATAACTATTTATATACTTAAATTATATACTATTTTATATACTTATATATAATTTAACATCGTCTAGGTATCGGACTTTGCCCAATATTTCGCGCTCTACCTCCTCGTAGCGACGCAGCCACTGAGCCATCTCTGGGTTGGAGTGGAGCGGGCTGTAAGCCTTGGTGTGGACAAGCTACGCAGGCGTCAGCTTGCGCAGCGGAGGCATGGGAGGGGAGTCCGCCATGGTTAGAGCCCCCCCATTCTAAGGTTGCTCCGTTAGGGCACACTCTTGCCCCGTCGGTCAGTTAAGAAGACCTTGGTAGAGATCCGTCAAAGCCTGGAGCTGGCAGTGCATGTCTGCTAACTCGTCGACGGTGGCATTTTGTCGTGGCCGCGTGGATGAGGACACCTCCTATGACCCCGAACGGGAACTGGGGGCCTGGTGAGACGCTTGGCCACAGTTGCTGGTGTTGCGATAGCTCCCACGGGGTGGCATGACTTTTCGTATCATTCCCACAGATGGCGCCAAAAAGTGTAGAGGCGGAAAGGTGGTCTCCCGAACCTCGTATCACACTTTTAAGATTTATTTGTTGGGGAAGAATGTCTAGACACCCGTGGAAGCCTGCAAGCACCAGGTAGAAGGCTTCAGAAGGAGCCCTAGGCATTAACCCAGGTGATAACCCTCCGATGCTCAAGTAAGGACTATGTTATATGTGGGTCAATAGTGGATGGAGAGGAGAGAGGAGGTTAAGAGTAGCGTGATCAAGTCTGTAGTCGGGTTGGAGCACCTGGGGGTGCTCGTTGTATCCAGCGAGTACTTGGATAGTGCTTGCAGAGCTTGGGGCGTGCTTGGAAGTAGACTTAAGCGCTTCTCTATGGATAGATGTCTCTTACCCAGCGTCTCAATGGGTGTCCGTATGTCTCTATGGATGTGACTGTCCCTCCCATTTCTCCATCTGATCGGAGGTCTATTTATATCGGGTGTCCTGGCGCTGGAGATCCATCCCTTAATAGGGAAGGGTATGAGTCGTGGGGTAACGCCTCCCCGCGATCGTGGGGGGTTTCCCGTTGTGCGCCAGCTTAATTGGGCCGTGCAGTCTTCAGGCAAGTCTTACGGCACCTTTGGAGCGTCCTCGCCCTTACTGGAGTAAAGGCTGGTGATGGCGGGAGTAACGTTCGGTCATCGGAGGGTCATCCGGCATCCAAGATACTTGGGACGAGGCCCCTTGAGGGTTGGCGAATCCTTTGCCCATCTTTATTGGGCCGCTTGGCGTGGGCCGCCAACTGTCGGGGGTCTACTTTGCATCGTGCAGATCTTGGACCAACTTGGGCCTGGCGTTACCTGGCCGCACGTGGGTTGTATTGTTTTTACCCTCCTCAAGTTAGTTGAAAATCGAAGAAGTCTGATTTGAGGGCCGAAAATTTAAAATACTGGCCAGATCGGTGTGCCGATGATTCCATCATGACCGAGGCAGTGAGAGTGACATATGAAAACTGACATAATCTAAATTAGATTCTCAGTTTGTGCTCGATGATGAAATCACCCATAAGTTAGTTTAAAACCAAAGATGTAAGGTCCGAGGGTTGAGAATTTGAAATACCAGTCTGGTCAATGTACCGATTGTTCCAACATGACTGGGCCAGTGAGAATGATCTATAAAAATTGATGAAGTCCAAATAAGAATTCTTATTTTTAAATTTAAAAATATATTTATTTCAATCTATTTATTAAGAAATCTATTTCATAGGGGCACATCTAATATTCCTTTTTTTAATCTAGGAGGATATTATTACACATCCACATTACAGTAATGGGAGAGATGATGACGAGAGGGAACACTAGATACTTCTTGATTTTTTTAGACTAATGATGTAAACAAATTGTACTTTTTAAACACTATATTTGAAGAATTTTGGATGTTATTTTAGCAATGAAAGTGTGTATTTTTCATTTCAAATTATTTATTTGATGTGTGAGATTTTCTATTTTTATGTAAACAGATTTTATTATATTTAAATAAAATATATTTTTAAACATAAAAAAAAATTCACAACGGCTGGATCCGTCGCTAATCCATCACTAATTGAAATCACAGAAGATAGACTAGTGGAGGATTAATGATGGAATGGCTTAGCGACATAATGGAGTTCATCTCGAATCTGTTTTTAACAGAAGTAAATAACGATGAAAACTCGGAGATAGCAAAAGTTGTCACTAATCTGTCTCTATTTAGTGACAGATTAGACACAAATTAGCGGTGGATTAAAATTACGATGAAAAATTTTTTATCTCTAATTTGTCGCTAAATATAGAAAAATAAGTGAACAATAATTATACTTAGAGACAACATATCATCCATCGTTAATCTGTCTCCATTTTCAGCGATAAATTAATGTTAGCGATGAATTAATGACAAAAATTTCCATCTCTAAGACGTCGTGATCTGACGACGGAATAGCAACAGATACTTGTCCGTCGCTAATCAGCAAGTAAATTTCAACGACGAAGATTATCCATTCCTAATCGATCATTAATAATTCATCGCTAATAATTTTTAGATAGATTATTGACGCATTAATGACAAATTCCTTGCCGATAATGACACCTTTTATTGTAGTATTAGGAAAAACATTCACCTGTCCACATATGTTCTGCTCTTGAGGGCAAAAGATCCAGAGAGGGTTTCATCATCTTCGAGGACTTACACGATATCCTTTCCCCCAATATTCATATTATCCTTATAATGGTAACATTTTCCCCCTTTGAATATCACCTCCGCAATGTGAACCGGCGGACCATGGGTTTGGCTCTCCCAGAATCCTATGTACAAGGTGTGATGCTCCGAACCTTTCTCAGACATTTACACTACTATCTACTAGTTTGCTGCTCCCCTTTTGATTGGCTCTACGACCATTATTGGCTGAAGAGTGTAGCGGCAGGAAAATGGTTCCTAGGCTACGTACCACATTCTCTTTTTATTTGCTGGGGAAGTCGTCTCTCACCCGTGGAGCCCTGCACACACCAAGAAACCAAAAGGGCATCAGTAGGAGTCCCAGGTGTTACCCTAGGGGACAACCCTCCGATGCTTAAGTCAGCAAGGGATTAATGAGCAATATAGGAGGAGCTAGGTGAGAGAGAAGTAGAGGTCGTAGTAGATGGTCCGAGAGGCGTGTAGGTCTTCTGCACGCGTGCTCGCTGCTCCTAGTGGGCTCTCGGAGAGTGCTCGCTGGGGGGTAAGGCCGTGCAGGAGTAGGAGGCTTTCTGGTTGTAGCGGATGGCCTCTTTGTCGTAGTTGCAAGTTGGGTTGCTCTCTTCTCAGTAGGAAACTCTAGGGGCCGGAGTGCTCACTGTGTCTCCTCTTGCATAGTAGCGTGGGGTTTAGTAGAAGAATCTATCGTGTCCTCTCTCTTTTGTCAATGTCTCTTTTATATGGGTTGTCTTGGAGCGAGGGGCCTCATCCCTTGATAGGGAAGGGTCCGTTTAGTAGAGTAACATTTCCCCACTATATTGGCAGGAGTTTCCCGTTGGAGGGCGACAGCTGGTCATTGGGCGAGTCTTACGGCACTCATGGTGCGTGCTCGCCCGTTACGAGGTCAAGGCCGACGTCATGGGGGCAACGGTCGGTCGTCGGAGTGTCCTCCAACGAGAACTGTGCTTGGGCCGACTTCATCATGTGTCGTGGAATCCGATGCTCTGCTGGGCCGGTCCTCTTCTTATTGGATCGGGCAAGCATGATCGCCCCTTCCCTGGGCTTTGCTTGTTCAAACCTTAATGGGCCTTTCGTATTTGGGCCGGTCGAACCATATTTACCCTCCTCACTTCCCCCACTCTTAGTTGCCGTGTACTCGCAGGGGACTGAGAGTAGCCCAAGAGAGGGTTCTTCCGGAGGGTGTGATCCGAAGATGATCTCCTCGTATGAATGGGGTTGGTGGTTTCGAGACCTACTTGGCGCGCGAGGCGCCTCTAGTGTGGCAGAAGCCACGCTGGCAATGATGACGCCGGGTCTTGTCCTGTTCTGGGGATGTGGGCTCAGAACGGTCACCTAGCCTCATTAGCCGTACCGCCGTAGCGGCAGGCGTCCCTTCACCTTACCCTTAGGGGACAACCGTCGATCTGTAGTGGGCGGTTATAAGGAGCATTGCGTGGTCTCTCGCAAGTCATACCCACGTCTTGCTGGTCGTCGTCCTCCGTTGCCGCAGGGTACTGGTTTTATCTTCCCGCAAGGTCAAGGCGATTGTGGCTGCTGCTTGACTAACCCTTATTCTTGTTCTCAGGGGCGGTTGAAGGGCAGGGTTGGACCCCCAATATCGTTCGGTTGCCGCGGCTCGCTCCTCGCCCAGGGGATCACGTTGCTCCGGGAGCCGGTCAGGTGTCGGTCGTCGCTCCCCCACCAGCCATTGCCGAAGTTGGCTCTCTTCCCCCGGCGTCTGGAGTTCCTCCGCTGGGGGCTTCTTCACGTGTTCGTTCCTCGCAGGTCGAGGACTCCCCGACGGGGATGCCTAGTATTCCGGGCATCGTTGACCTTATGGTACGGAGTGCTCGCTGGCATGAGCACGTCGGGGAGCTTGGTCCCGAGACCGTGGACGAGTTGATGGCTGTCGCCGCGAGGAGCGTGTGCCTGGCCGTCAGCGCCTTTGGACTGTGGAGGCATCGTTTCCTAGACGCCGTATGTGAGCTGGTGGCCAGTCGGGCCCTTCAGGTGGAGGCCAAAGGGTGTTTGAAGGAGTTTGAGGCTGCCAACGCCAGACTCTAGGAGCATCTAGCCCAGCTGAATCTGGCCCTCGCTGGTATGGAGCGCGATCGGGATGCCTTTCAGGCGCAGGCCGACGCGGACGGAGAGTGGGCGGCCAAGCTGGAGGTGGAGGCCCGAGCCATGGAGGCCCGTTTGTGGGAGGCTGAGGTGGAGCTCGTCAAGCTATGCTCATCTATGTCTTTGACTGCCGAGGCGGCCGTGGAGGCCTTCCGCTCTTCCTCGGCTTACCAAGTCAAGCTGACGGAGGCGGCCATGGAGTATTACGGGCCGATGCGTGACCGCGGCTTCTGGGAGGGCTGGAGTGCTACCGTGAAGGCCACAACATAGCACTTCGACCTTGAGGCCCCGGTCCTTCCCCCTCCTTCAACTCCTTACGGCTCGGAGGCTGACGATGGAGAGGAGGTGCCGGACCCCGTAGAGGCGGTGCCGAGCGGTCGGTGTCAGATGCGGGTGAGCGAGCGCCTGCAGATGTTGCCGTGGTGGACTTGATCAACGTGCCACCTGTAGATGCCTAATTTCAGACATCCCGCGGACCTTGTCTAGCCATCATTGAAGTGACACTTTCTCCTTGGTTGATTGAGAGTGTGGAGTCTCATCCTTGTTTAGGTAGGCTCCACCCTGTCCCTTCGAGGTAAGTTGGCGGGGGGTTGCAAGGGGCAGCGCTCCCCTGCCCGTAAGGTCGGGGGTGTGAGCCCCCGAGGCAAATTTTTTGAGGGGGATGGAGAAAATCTCTAATTCTACCTATTCTACCTATCCCATGGTTGCCACTGCAAGCCACGGGGCGCCCTTGAGGGGGATGGAGAACATCCCTAATTCCTTTCCTTTCTACCAATCACCTCATGTTCCATCCTACACTCAGGAAAGGATAGCCATGGTTAGGGGAAATCAAGAATCTAGGTTAATGGAAAGAGGACAACATTGGCAATATGATGAGGAAGAAGTGGTGAATGATCAACCCATAGTGAGCTCGGACACAGGGAACATGATTAGCCATGGACAAGGGGCAAGACCTTGGTCTTGATCCGACCCAAGGGTGAACCACCGCGACAAAGCCGGCTAGAATTAATAACTCTAAGTGGTTGTTCGGTGCAACATGTCTATAGGGAAGGCAACCAAGTGGCCGATGCCTTGGCTTCCTATGCTGGTTTAAGTCATTCTAATACTATTTTTTCTCATGTAAGTGAACTACCTAAAATGGTGAGGGGTGCGCTTAGGATGGACAGAGGAGGTTTACCTTCTCTTCGCCTTTGTAATTAGACAATTCAGATTCTTTGGGTTTTCTTTTGGCAGCTTGTATAGACAGGGGAATGCCCCAAAGAGATTGTATTCTTTCACAAAATTAATAAAAAATTGGACCACAGCATCATCCTAGGGGAGTGAGAACATGTTCCCCTTCTGGGGGGACATGCACTCGACCAGACTATGATACTGAGGGCCGGTGTTGATTAAAAAAAAACCACCCTGACAAAGCCGGGACATCCCTCCTTCCACTCCAATTCCACCTATAGGGGCAAGGCCCTTAGCTCTCATTCTGCCTAAGGGCTCATCATCTCGGCAGTCAAATCAAGGTCTCTCTTACCTCCACTTATGGCAGAGGTTCACTCAACTTCATCCATTTTTCACCAAGACACTTCGAGGAAAGAGCTACTCTCATCACTTGATTTAATCAAACTAGCTCCTACCCCAACTATGCTGCCAACTCAATTTGAATCAACCCCTTTTGTTGATGAGTCTTTCGCGACCCCTACCCCAACTGATCTGGCTCAGATTCAGCTTCCTCAACATGAAACCATCCATTGTGATGAATCAAGTGCTGAACTCGCTCTCATAAATCAACATGTCATTCCAATTATCCAATCAAGCTCTTCACATATCCCTAACCCAAGGTTGCTCCTCCTTCAAAAATTTTGGCCGACATCTCCACGGTGTTGGACTCGGCCATGATCATGTCGTCAAAGGACGAGGAGCCCATTATCTCTACCTTGGATGTTCATCAACCTACTCCATCCTTTGAATCCTTAGAGTCACCCGTACCTAGGGAGAAACCCCAAGATGTAGGATGGCACATAATGTCTAAGATGGGCTATACAGCTGGTGCAGGGTTAGGAAAGGACGAGCAAGGAATCAGAGAGCCGATTAAGGAAAATGGAATATTTTAGAGATTTGGATTAGGGTGTCAACCAACCAAGATTAGCAAAGATGAATCAAACAGGTGGAATTTGCATGATCATTTTGTTAAGGAGTCATATCCATTGGAAGAGAGAAATGCCAATATGGAAATATTCCATGAAGGTGAGTATGTGAATCCAAAAGAAAAGCTAGATGATGTAGACATAGAGGATTTTGATTTCTCAAAACTATTCTCTGAAGAATTCTTGTCCCACTCGATAACCCAAGAAGAAATCCTTGAAGCAAAATGAGAACCGACTTTGTTAGTCCTCCTCTCTTTTCTGTTCCTCTTGTTCACGTCCTTCAAAAGTGGTTCCATCTTCAAAGCTGATCAATTCAAAGAAGCCCAGCATGAAGTTGTCATGGAGAAGCCCACTCCAGGGGCAAAACTCTCAGATCAAGATTCCCCAACTCAGGAACTTTCATCCTCCATCCTTAACCACACAACTCCAATTAACAGCCCTGCCAGGGGCATTTGCCACGTACATAATAGGTCAGGTTTAGAAGAGTCCAAACCTTTAGCTACATCACACAAAAAGGATGGGGGCACCCAAATTCCCTACCAACTCTGGTCAGGTCTAGCTGAAAGTTATAATTTGTTAACTCAGATTTTAATGTTTAGTTTCATGAATTCAATAAACCTTTTACAAGACGAAGAATGGTCTAACCCGCCTCCTTTGGCCAAACATATTCAAGTCAAAGAGCATATTAATCCTAGTAGGTATAGGGGCCGTGTCCACGGCCGCATACTTGCTTCCCATTCAATTGAACCTTGTTTCCGGCCTACCAAGGAGGTGGACTGCTCATCTTCCTCCATCCAGTAGTCCCCAGAGTGCCCAGACGATACCGTCCGCTCTGTAGGAGCCCTTGTATATAGTTTATAATCCACAATCCAAAACAATATAGAAAATTCAAACCAAAAACACAAAAAAATCAAAAATCAAACAAAATCAACAGTTTGGCAGCTGCCATGTTTTCCACTATCCATCCCTTCATGTCTGTTAAGGTTAGGTTGCATTAAAGTGTCGGTGGATTGGGACTTTGATCTACCGGAACCGAGGAGAATTCCATCTAGCTAAGTAGCTGATGCTCCAAGGGGCAAGCAATATGCACACACTCACATGCTTTCAAAATATGGCAACAGCCTAAAATGGGTGACTATCCTGAAGATTTCTGGACGAGAACAAAATCCACCTTTTTCCTCTTTTCTCGACCGATCAAGACAGTCGGCGCTCTTAAGGCCTTGAGCTCAGCAGCTGAAACACACTGCCCTCAAGTGAGAGTAGGACTCACCTTCTCTTCAAAAGTGAGACCAGAGCACGTGAAGAGGGTAGTGTCCCCGCAGGCAAATGGAAAAGAAAAGCAAAAAGGGTGCAAAACCAAAAATTTCAAAATTCCAAGCAAAGGAAAAAAGAATGAAGGAAAGAAAAATCACAAAAGGGAACAAATGAAAAAGCCTGGTCGTGACCGTGCCTGGTCAAGATAAAGATAGCCCTACAAATCAAGTCCAAATTAAAGGGGCAACATATAAAAGCACAAACAATGTCTCGAAGGTGGTCCAAAATCACCGAAAGGGTAGAGTGAATTAAGCACGCTCATAGCTCATCGTTTTAACGGCTTTGTCGATCCTCTTGTGAAGTTTATCTCCTACATTATTTTTCTTTTGAGGACACGAAATCCAATGGAAACTCTGAAGGATATAACTCTATTGACAGCCTGTAGCCATTTTTTCCAAAACACACTATATGATTGTCTACCCCGAAAGAACAAAAGCCTCTGCTATAAGAAATCTCCATGATTCTGGTATGTCAATGTTCTCGTCTCCTTTAGTGTCTTCTTTCATCAACCTCGGGCTTAGGTCAATGCATGCGCATCACCTATCGGTGCGACGGCGTCTGATTCCGAGTCACCGTCGCACGGTTGGCCATTAGGGTTCCAAGGTGTTCCATCATATATCATCTAGAGTTGTGAGGAAATAGACCCGGGTCGGGCAAATCATTTACCTCAAACACTTTTTGGGTGTATCTCCGCGGTCGGAAGCAACTGGGAGCCTAAGCTTGGCATGACGGTATTGTCATCAGGATAAGTCTTAACCGGCGAGACCATCATTCGAGGAGTCTAGAGGCCCAAATCAACCTAGATGTATGCTTAGGATACCTGGGAGGTTGTAGAAAGAGCCTATCCTTCCACCATTATTGTGATGTCTCTTGGGCAGTTGCCCGACGTTGGCCAAAAATATCAAAAATATGTCAAAAATTCACCAAAATTAAAATATTTAATTACAAAAAATCAAAAATTTAAAATCATCAAAAAAAATTAAAATATGTGAAAATCTCAAAAAAATCTGAACATTCCAAAAAGAAACCCCAAAAAATGGAGGGGCATTTCCCCGATTCCTGCGTCTCACCCACACCACAACACTTCCTTTCCCTTGTCACTACCCCACAACTACGAACCCAAAGGTTGCTCCCCTTTCTTCATTCCATCCCACCAGGGGATTTATACTTACACTGCTACCAACCCAAACTAGGGGCAAATTGCATGCCCATCTGCCCATCCAAGCTGGTCAAGTCCCTGGCTATCCTTGTTGGGAGGTAGAGCATTCCTCATTCCTTTGTTTTCCATGAATCTTAATGGCATTCGAACTCCGCCAGCTCGGCACTTCAACTTGAGTCCTAAGCAAATGACACCCTCATATCACTTGATTTTTTAGCAGATGCTTGGTTGCATTACATATACCCTTTTCCTCCATATTCCCCTGATTGGACAAACATCCTACTTATGTCAGCGGGTCCGAGATGGACTTTGGCTATGGAGCTTGAATTATCCTTTTGTTAGTCTTCCTCCAACCAGACACCTCGCTATAGTCAATTGATGTGCTAGGTGAAGTTAGCATAGACTCTCCCATCATCGGGAGTGATAACCTCCGGGGACGTGCTTATGCCCTGGTGACCATCCTTGCGGAATTCATTGTGTCCATTAGGCTCACTGTAAAGCCGAAGGACGATGTTTGCTCTCCCCATTCCCATTCCCCTTAGTGAATGCTTCCTCTTTAAATGCTTATTTATTTGTGAACTTCACTAATGTGTGTTTATATAGCTGCATGTCATATAGCATCGGGATTCGCTCTTCATCGCCTTCTCCTACTATTATATATACTATATTATATAGATCTCGGAGGCTAATAACTACGGGCGCATAAACTCTGAGTTCCTCTCTAACAAAAATAATGAGGGGTTTATGTTCCCTAAGTTATTCGACGGCCGTTTGGTTTCATGATTGACCTCGGGATGACGGACTCGTCGGACTCTCAACCGACGTCTTTTCCGGAGCTATACAATATTACCTCTAGATATGCATTAGATATGTTTTTTCCTTTTAAACCCATCATGCATCATATAGGTCCCTTTTTAGTCCCACCATCGATCATACAAATAGAAAACAAAAAAATGCATTCAACAAACATGGCATGCATTCATGTAGCAAGAAAGAAACAAGGGTCGAGAGAAGGGTTTGCCCTTAGTCTGCCCTGGACTCTATCCCCCTTTTGTCAATCATCCAAGTTCTCAATTCCATCACTTTTCTATTGACTCCGTTATTTCACTCCGATTCGACAAGTCGAGAGTGTGTTTTGCATGCGATCGTCATGAGTATTCTGAGATTTGATGGTCGTTTTCCCCTTATCCAGATTTTGTTACTCACTGCTATTTCAGGTGTCTTGTATCTCCTTGAGCACTGGATTATGTTTTCGTCCCCTCAAGTCCTGAAGCGCTGCTAGGGGGTCCCATGCGATCGCAGATACAAGCCCTCTTAGATTACTTTTCCTTCCTTCCTCCCTTTTGAATGACATCTCTTGTCACATTATACTTGTTCATTCTTATGCGAAGCTCAATCTCAGCTCAAGAATCTCCTTGAGCACTGGATTGCGTTTTCGTCCCCTCAAGTCCCGAAGCGCTGCTAGGGGGTCCCATGCGATCGCAGATACAAGCCCTCTTAGATTACTTTTCCTTCCTTCCTCCCTTTTGAATGACCTCTCTTGTCACATTATACTTGTTCATTCTTATGCGAAGCTCAATCTCAGCTCAAGAATCTCCTTGAGCGGGATGTCTTTATTAGGCTTGTTTCTTTACCGAAACACCCATTTATCAGTCCACCGGGCTCCCCTACAAAACGGGTGTTCCGGAAGGGCATTTGTAGATGCCTAATTTCGGACATCCTGCGGACCTTGTCTAGCCATCATTGAAGTGACACTTTTTCCTTAGTTGATTGAGAGTGTGGAGTCTCATCCTTGATTGAGAGTGAGAGTGTGGAGTCTTTATTAGGCTTTTTCCTTCGAGAATTTTTTGAGGTTCTATATGCATTCTTTGCCCTGATCCCTGGGCAGCCAAAGTGTTGGCCGCCCACATCCCTGGGTGACCAGAGACCTGGCCGCCCAGCACATTCCAGGGTGGCCAGAACCCTGGCCGCCTACCATCCTAGGCGGCCACCGACTTGGCTGCCCAGCTCTTTCAAGAAGGCCAGACTCCTGTCCGCCCTCACCCTCAAGGTGGCCAGAGACCTGGCCGCCCACATCCCAAGGTGGCCAGACTGCAAGCCGCCCAGCTCCTCAAGGAGGCAATTGATTTGGCCGCCCAGCCCCTTGGGCGACCAGAGCGTTGGCCGCCTCCTGTCAACCATCCGTCAACCCCACGTTCTGTCCACTCCGGGCACGTTCTCCGGAACTGCTCCCACTCCGGGAGGTTCCAGGCTCACGTAGCTTGCATGTAATCAATTTTCAAATGATTTTTGGAGGGAGATTGCCCCGACATACAAAAACTCCGTTCCGAATCATCTCATGGGGGGGGATCCTTTCGGTTAGGGGGTTGGACATTTTTTCTCACGGAGAGAGTTGAACATTTTTTTGGTGGAGGAGAGGTTCAGTTAGTTCGGAGCCCAGAGAGAGAGTTGTGAGCACGAGAGCGCCTTCCCCTACCTTCCCCTAGCAGCAGAACACGAAGTTGGATAGCTCCGCCGTGGACGAGCCCCAGTTGCAGGGGGCGGCCATCGACATGGCCGCCCACCCCCTCTGAGCGGCCACACATGTGGCCGCCCTCTGTTGGTTGATGGGCAACCCCGTCTTTCTTCTCCCTTGTCCTCCATTTTGTTGCTTTCTAGTTCATTTTACTGCATCCATGCATGATAGATCTTCCTAGATCCCATTTTAAAAAGATTTTTTAACCCAAAACATAGGGAAGGCGGATGGTGGAAAGTCTCGGCCATCCCCCTTCTCGCCCCCCTCCCCGGTATGATCACCCCCATTTGCACGTTTCTTCCTTTAGTTTGATCATATACTACATAATCACAATCTAATGGGTTTGTTCGCTTTGTTTGCTGGTTAATTTGCAGGAACTTCATCATGGACACATAGGGCTCCTTGTTCTTGGCCGGCCGAGAGCGAGGACAGAAGAATCCACCATCTCCATTTCCTAAGGCGTTAATGATCTTCTTACTCCGGTGAGGCTCAGGTATAGGTCTCTGGCGATCACGGTATTTCTATTTTTCTAACCTTTGGACTGTAGGCTTGCAACAGCATAGTTCAGGAGGCCATAGCATCGCGACTACATGCACGCACATACGCGGCACCGCCACCTTTTGGCACCTACACCACCTTCTCCCAGTGCTGCTGCTGTACGTGCGCCTACTGAGGCCAGGGCACATGATGATGTAACCGGGGCAGGTCCTTGACGGGATGCCCCTAGCTGTCTTTCGCTTTTTTTGCACTTTTTGAGGCAGTAACCCTTTTGTAATTTCTTTCCTTAGAAATGGAAGCCTTTCTTTTGTTTGCAAAACTTGATATTTCTTCCCTGTACTTCCTCCTTGGAAGCTGAAAAAGCCACCCTTTGTATTTTGGAGGTGAGTGTACATCTATCTCCTTAAGAGGGGAAGACTATTACTCCCTCTTGGAAGTTGAAAAGCCTCCCTTTGTTTCCGAGGGAAGTGGTGCTTGCCTCTAGGAAGCCCGTAGGCTACCTTTATTTTCAAGGGGAGCGGTGCTCACCTCTTGGGAGCTCGTAAGCTACCTGGGTTTTCAAGGGGAGTTGTGCTCACCTCTAGGAAGCCCGTAGGCTACCTTCATTTTCAAGGGGAGCGGTGCTCGCCTCTAGGGAGCTCGTAAGCTACCCGAGTTTTCAGGGGGAGCGATGCTCTCCTCTAGGAAGCCCGTTGGCTACCTTCATTTTCAATGGGAACGGTGCTCGCCTCTAGGGAGATCGTAGGCTACCTTTGTTTTCAAGGGGAGTGGTGCTTACCTCTAGAGAGCTCGTAAGCTACTTGGGTTTTCAAGGGGAGCGGTGCTCACCTCTAGGAAGTCCGTAGGCTACCTTCATTTTCAAGGGGAGCGGTGCTCACCTCTAGGGAGCTCGTAGGCTACCTTTATTTTCAAGGGGAGCGGTGCTCACCTCTAGGAAGCCCGTAGGCTACCTTCATTTTCAAGGGGAGCGGTGCTCGCCTCTATGGAGCTCGTAAGCTACCTGGGTTTTCAAGGGGAGCGGTGCTCGCCTCTAGGGATCCCATAGGCTACCTTCATTTTCAAGGGGAGCGGTCCTCGCCTCTATGGAGCTCATAAGCTACCTGGGTTTTCAAGGGGAGCGATGCTCGCCTCTAGGGAGCCCATAGGCTACCTTCATTTTCAAGGGGAGCGGTGCTCACCTCTAGGGAGCTCGTAAGCTACTTTTATTTTCAAGGGGAGCAGTGCTCACCTCTAGGGAGCTCGTAGGCTACCTGGGTTTTCAAGGGGAGCGGTGCTCACCTCTAGGAAGCCCGTAGGCTACCTTCATTTTCAAGGGGAGCGGTGCTCGCCTCTAGAGAGCTCGTAAGCTACCTGGGTTTTCAAGGGGAGTGGTGCTCACCTCTACGGAGCCCGTAGGCTACCTTCTTTATCGTTCGTGGGCAACTTACCTTAGTGGAGTACGGCTGGTGACGTTTCACTGGAAGTGTTTCCTGAGGTTGACGGAGTTCCACGTCCTGGACACCCCTCTCCCCCCCAGCGTCACTAGCATGTACGCTCCTTTGCCGAGTGCTTCTGCTACCCGGTACGGGCCTTCCCAGTTTGGTGCGAGTTTACCTTCTGAGTGTGACAAAGGTCTCCGCCAAGTCGCACAGGTGTTCGGCTTCTCAGAGGCTTTTCATGAGCATGTCGTCGATGTAGACCTCCAAGTTACGATCGATTTGCGAGTCGAACATATGGTTGACCAGGCGCTGATAGGTGGCTCCAGCATTCTTCAGCCCAAATGGGATGCGAGTGTAGCAGTATAAGCCGTGGTCAATGATGAGCGCGGTCTTGTCTTGATCGGGCTGGTGCATGCTGATCTGGTGGTACCCAGAATAGGTGTCGAGGAAGCTCAGCATTTCATTCCCGGCCGTAGTGTTGACCAGCTGGTTGATCCGTGGCATGTGGAAGATGTCCTTGGGTGTGGCTTTGTTGAGGTCGGTGTAGTCCACGCACATCCGCCACTTCCCGTTACTTTTGGACATCAGGACTACGTTGGCCACCCAATCTCGATACTAGGTCGGTCGAAGTAGCCCTGATCATAATTTTTCTCTTACTTGTGCCCTGATGATGGCTTGTCGCTCGGGGTTGCACCGCCTCCGACGTTCCTGTACTGGGCAGCAGGTGGGGTCCAACCTTAGTTGGTGCGTGATAACCTCCGGGGGAATTCCAGGAAGTTCATCCTCGGACCAAGCAAACACATCCTGATTGGCCGCGAGGAAGCTCACGTATGCTTGCTTATCGTGCTCGACCAAGGTAGCACCGATCTTTAGTGATCTGCTTGGGTCATCCCCAACCTGGATGAGGTATAAATCCTCGGCTGGCGTGCTCATGTTCGAACCCGGATCTTCGGTCCTCGCCTTCTTTTTTGGAGGCACCTCTTCGGGACGTCGATCGCAGGTGGAGATAAGGTAGCATCTTCTGGACTCCCGTTGATCACTTCGGACTTCCCCTATCCCACGGGGGGTGGGGAACTTAAGTTTTTGGTGGTAGGAAGAAGGGACACCCCAGAGCATGCCGAGGATTCCTCGGTTGATGATGGCATTGTACCCTGTCATTGCACGAACCACAGTAAAGTCGTTGAGGAGGGTTACCTCTTTTGGCGTTGTCCCGAACGTGATCGAGAGCGAGATACGCCCTTCCGAGCGGACAGTCGTGCCAGAGAATCCATACAGCGGCGTGTGCAATGGCATGAGTCGTGACACGTCCACACCGATGAGCACAAGACAGTCATATGCAATAACATCGGGTCCACTTCCATTATCCACCAAGATGTGTTGTACAGTACACTGGTTGATGGTGGCAGAAACCACCAGAGCGTCGGAATGGGGCATCGTGACGCCTTCCAGGTCATCCTCGGAGAATACTATGGGGTCTCCCGAGTGGCCTGAGGGGGAAAGTTCCCTTGGGGTACCGTCGCCTTGGTCTGCTGTGTTGATGGCCATCGCGTACCGATGCTTTCTGCTCGCGCTATCCCCCCCTGCGGCGGGCCCGCCAGAGATCATCATAATCTCCTTGCCGTTGGGCTGATTGTCGATCGGAGGAGGCGTCTTCTGTCATCTTTCGATGGCTTTGGCGAGGAACTTGTCAAGGAGTCCTCTGCGAACGAGATCCTCGATAGCATCCTTCAACTTGATGCAGTCGGCGGTGTCGTGGCCATGGTCCCAGTGGAAGTGACAATACTTCTTCTTATTCCGCGAGTTAGGATCCGACTTCATCTGCGATGGCCATTTGAGGAATGGCTCCTCGCAGATCTCCATCAAGATCCGGTCGGGCGGAGTGGTCAGGGGCGTAGAATGGCGATAGCCACCCCTTTCCTTCTCAGAGCGGTCGCGGTGGTCCCCATCGCGTCGCTCTCGCTTGCCCCGGCCCTCTCGTGGCTGTTCGGCGGCTCTCTTCCGGTCGGGCTGGTCGGTCCTTGCTGTGTGGCATAGGGCCGCGGTACCCTTCTTGGCCTAGGAACTATTTTCCTGCCGCTACACTTCTTGGCGCCGTCTGTGGGAAGTCGTCTCACACCCGTGGAGCCCTGCACACACCAAGAAACTAGAAGGGCGTCAGAAGGAGTCCCGGGTGTTACCCCAGGGGACAACCCTCCGATGCTTAAGTCAGTAAGGGATTAATGAGCAATAGAGAGGAGCTAGGTGAGAGAGAAGTAGAGGCCGTAGTAGATGATCCGAGAGGCATGTAGGTCTTCCGCACGCGTGCTCGCCACTCCCAGTGGGCTCTCGGAGAATGCTCGCTGGGTGGTAAGGCCGTGCAGGAGGAGGAGGCTTTCTGGTTGTAGCAGATGGCCTCTCTGTCGTAGTTGCAGGTTGGGTTGCTCTCTTCTCAGTAGGAAGCTCTAGTGGCCAGAGTGCTCACTGTGTCTCCTCTTGCATAGTAGCGTGGGGTTTAGTAAAAGAATCTACCGTGTCCTCTCTCTTCTGTCGATGTCCCTTTTATATGGGTTGTCCTGGAGCGAGGGTCCTCATCCGTTGATAGGGAAGGGTCCGTTTAGTAGAGTAATGTTCCCCCGCTATGTTGGCGGGAGTTTCCCGTTGGAGGGCGATAGCCCCGGCGTCGGCTGGTCCCTGGGTGAGTCTTATGGCACTCATGGCGCGTGCTCGCCTGTTACGGGGTTAAGGCCGACGTCGTGGGGGCAACGGTCGGTCGTCGGAGTGTCCTCCAGCAAGAACTAGGCTTGGGCCGGCTTCATCGTGCGTCATGGAATCCGATGCTCTGTTGGGCCGGTCCTCTTCTTATTGGATCGGGCAAGCATGTTCGCCCCTTGCCTGGGCTTAGCTTGTCTAAACCTTAATGGGCCTTTCGTATTTGGGCCATTTCTGGGTCGAACCATATTTACCCTCCTCAAAGAGTAATGTTCTGTGTAACCTCCTACTAATTATAGGCAGGGCCATTGCACAAAATTTTATTTTTTTTGAATTTTTTTCGGTGACTCCTAACTAGGTTGACATGTCAATTACGTCGTCCGGTGACATGACATAATGGTCACATAAAAATAAAATCTCGACCTTGTGAATAGTGAAAATGACATTTAGACTATTCACAGGAGATAATTTTTTTTAACGTGATTCTCACGTCACCACCTGATGACATAGTTGGCACATCATAATAATTTGGCGTGAGAGTCACTTTAAAAAAATCAACAAAAAAATACATCTTGTGCAATGCCCCCACTAGTATTAACGCATAACATTACACATACATATGTTTCTGCCATCTTTGTCGTTTCCTTACAGAGTAATGCTTTGTGCACCAAATCCAGAGCACAAAGTCACGTCAACTTGTAACCTTTGTTGTCATTGATCTCAAAAAAGTGAAAAGACCATTTCTGCGCAGAAAGGATAACCTGCGTCAGAATGGTACGACCCGCTTTTTCGCTCATTAAAGACGGGACGCACTCGGCGGAAAAACACATGAATGAAACATTTTGTAGAAGAATGAAATATTTTACATTTGAGTGAAACATTTTGTTACAAGAATGAAATATTTTGTTTGAATTTAGAAATAAATCAATGAAATATTTTGTATAAATAAAACTTTTTGTTACATGAACAAAATATTTGTTATCAGAATAAAATACTACAGAAATGAAATATTTTGTTACGTGAACGAAACATTTGGTATAATGATAAAATATTATAGAAATAAAATATTTTGTTATAAGAACGAAAGTAATATAATGTTTCAATTCTATATCAAATGTTTCATTCATGTAATAAAATAATTCATTCTTCTACAAAATATTTTAGTCATATGCTTTCCCGTCGATGTACTCCATGTTTAATGTGCGAAAAAGTGGGCCATATCATTCTGACGTGGATTATCCTTTCTGCGTAAAAATGATCTGTAGCGGCATGAAAATGGTTCCTAGGCCACGTACCACCTTCTCTATTTATTTGTTGGGGGAAATCATCTCGCGCCCGTGGATGCCTGCACACACCAAGAAACCAGAAGGGCGTCAGAAGGAGTCCCGGGTGTTACCCCAGGGGACAACTCTCCGATGCTTAAGTCAGTAAGGGATTTAATGAGTGATAGAGAATAGCAGAGTAAGAGAAAAGTAGGGGCCATAGGAGTCGATCCAAGAGGCATGTAGATCCTCTGTGTGCGTGCTCGCCGGTCCTAGTGGGCTCTCGGAGAGTGCTCACTTAGGGGGTAGAAGCTCTCTGGCCGTAGGTGGCCCTCTTATTGTTATCGCTGGTAGGGCTTCTCTCTTCTCAGTAGAAGGCTCTGGGGCAGGACTATCCTCTTGCGTAGTCGTGTGGGGTTTTTAGTAGAAGAATCTACCGTGTCTCTCTCTATCGTCGATGTCCCTTTTATATGGGTTGTCCTGATGCGAGGGCCTCATCTCTTGATAAGGAAGGGTCCGTTTAGTTGGAGTAACGTTCCCCGCTATGTTGGCGGGAGTTTCACATTGGGGGGCGATAGCCCCGGTGTCGGTCGGTCCCTGGGCGAGTCTTACGGCACTCATAGGGCGTGCTCGCCCGTTATGGGGTCAAGGCCGACGTCGTGGGGACCAACGGTCGATCGTCGAAGTGTCCTCCGGCGGGAACAGCGTTTGGGCAAGCCTTATCGGTGTCGTAGAATCCGATGCTCTGTTGGGCCGGCCTCTTCCTTATTGGGCTGAGCATGTGTGCTCTCCCCTTGTCTGGGCTTGGCGCGTTCGAACCATAATGGGCTGCGCGTGCGAGGGCCGCATCTTGGCTAAACCAGATTTACCCTCCTCACTTCCCCCTTACTCTTAGTTGCCGAGCACTCACAGGGAACTGAGAGTAGCCCAAGAGAGGGTTCTTCTGGAGGGTGTGATCCGACGACGATCTCCTCGTACGGCAGGAGTTGGTAGCTTCGAGAGCCTGCTTAACGCGCAAGGCGCCTCTGGGGGTGGTAGAGGCCACGCTGGTAATGATGACTCCAAGTCTTGTCTTATTCTGGGGATGTGGGCTAAGAACGGTCGCCTAGCCTTGGTAGTCATACCGCCGTAGTAGCCGACGTCCTTTCACCTGACCGTCAGGGGCACAACCGCCGAACTTATTGTGGGCAGTTTATAAGAAGTGTTGAGGAATTCTCGCAAACCAAACCGACGTCTCGCTGTTCGCCACACTCCATCGTAGGCGTGTTCTATTGTGCAGGTGGAATGGCGGTCTAGAGGGGGGGGGGAATAGATCCGCCCCCAAATTCAAAAACTATTACAGACTTATGTGAATAATTTAAACTATGTGGCTTAAGCGAAAATTAAAGCGTATACTCTATGCATAACAAAGACGGACCTAGGCCTGCATCTAGCAGAAGTCACAAGCGAATGCAAACAATCACACACAAATAGAGACAGGGATTTCTAGGTGGTTCGGCCAGACATCTAGTCTACCTACGTCCACCCCTCACTAAACCCAGTGAGGCTTCCTTCCACTGACTCACAGCTTGAAAACTCCGCTGACTCGCAGCTTGAACACTCCGCTGACTCACAGCTTGACACGCTGACTCACAGCTTGAACAAGGATTTGAAAATGAAAATAGAATTTATAAGACATGAAATAGATCAAGTTTCAAAAATGTTATCCCGATTTGTTGATGACTCGATCTAAAGATGAAGATCACCTGCTGCTTGGATTCCTCAATTCAAGTTCTCTTCAAGGAAAGCTTTGAGATCTACTGCAACTTGAGGATTGAGGATGAGAGTTGAGGCTCGGATCTGATGCCTTCTTCAGATCTTGAACCGTAGCGGCTTCTTCTAGATACGAAACCTTTCCTCCAAGAGTTTCCTCCCTCTTTTTCCTTGGAGATGCCCTTCTTCTTCGCTGCTTATGGTTCTTTTCTCTCTTCCTTCTTGTTGCTTGCTGGAGCCTTCTTCTCTGATCACCTGCACCTTCTTCTCTACTACTTGGCCCTTGTGCTTTCTTCTTTTCACTAGATGCAGAGCAACTTCTTCTAGCAGCCACGCCCCCTGTTTCTTCACTGCTCTCTGCTGCTCGTTGTGCTTTTTTCAGCCTTCCCATCACCTATTTTCAACTTCATGAAGTGCGCCCTAGATATCAGATGATCTGGTTGGAAAACTAGTGTGAATCTCCTATTTTTCAGCGAGTTAGTTGAAGACCAAGTCATATCCATGAAAAGAACCAAACTCCGGTAAAGACCCACGTTTCTTGGTTTATCTGGACCCTCTAGGTGCGTGCCATAATGTATCCAAGCCTTGGGTATCGAATCATACAAGAAACAGGTCCATTTTAGGGTTTACAATTCGCATCTCCGGCCGTGGTCGACTTACAGGGCCTTCGTGGTCGACTTCTAAATCAGTCCAGAACCTGGGTGGTTCTGTCTGCAACCTGTGGTCGACACCTAACCCCCTGAGAGTCGACACCTGTGCCTGGTCAGAATCTAGGTGGTTCTGTCTGGGCTTCCAGAGTCGACTGCTAGTGCTCTGGGTGTCGACTCTTGGCTCCAACCCGCAAGGTCTTCTCCAGATTGGGGATCTTGAAGGCTGCACTTTCTAATGGTGATTTGCTTCATCCCTCTTCTTTGATTGATCTCTTTAATCATCAATGCACCTGCATTTGGCATTTAAACATTAACATGTGGAAGCTAATATTCATGTCATTGGACTTCCTTATTAATGACCAACCAAGGTTAAATTTAACACATCTCATACTTTGAGGGTAAATATAATGAGTTATAGATTGTCATCATCAAAACAAGAGGTGCTCAACATTTTCCCCCTTTTTGATGATGGAAACTATAAGTCATTGTTAACTATGAATGAAAAATATTCATGATGGATAAGTCGTCACTATGATGAATAACATTGTAAGCAGACAAGCAAGCATATGCATAAGTTGTAATGACCCAGAGTTCAGGATACCGATATACCGATAACATCGATACACCGATACTAAGAACTGGGGAAGCCACCCAAGAGGCTGATGAGGCCCCTGAAGGGTTAGTAGGGTTATGTCGAGGGAATGCACAATGAACTGGAATTTGGAATGCGTAGATTACAATTAAGTAATAAAAATTAACACAAGTGCGGAAGCAATTCAAAATAATCAGAGTGATATATATATATTAGTCCAGATAAACAAGAGTACTAGTCCACCAGAGTACAACTACACGGGGCATACCCCGGCAAAAGTACAACAAAAGTCTCAAAAGGCGGCTCGACTAAAGCTGGCAACTAGACGCGGTCTCTGAAACGGCTCACGAAGCACCGGGAGACGACGGGCGCGGCTCACCTGAAAGGAGAAGGGTGAGTCACAGCCAGACTCAGTAGGGGTCACGCAGATCCCTACCTCGCACTAAACAAGCATACATGCATAAATAACGGCAATTAGAGCATGCATTTAAATAAAATGACAAGCAATGGCATGATTAACTAATCACAAGAAAGCTGTAAACCCTATCTAAACATGTATAACAGCTAACACATGCCAATAATGAATAAATGCACGCGACTAAAACTAAAACTACCAAAATAGAATAAGCCTTAACTAATCCAAACAATAAGGAAGGACAACCACTAGAGCAGAAACCAGATGCGTCCACTGACGACTTACACCGCGTCTCAAGCACTCGCAGTCGGTAAACGACAAGCTGAGCGCGTAAACAGTACGAAACCAAGTGACCAGTCGGAGTGGCACCCGTCGGTGTCAGTCCACAGTCTCCGACCACGTGTGCACACACTGACTCTAGCCTGAGTCAGGCCCTCTATCTAGTTTTCTCCCTTGGTAGGACGCTACCATTGGCTGGGAGCCCACGGAACTAGCTTACAAACCGTGTATGGGAAACACCCCTCCGCTATCCCCAAGCGGGTTGGTACTCAACAGACCCAGGGCAACAACAGTGGCTCCATTGCATGGAGAGAAAAGCTACTCTATTGGTATGAGAAACATGCCATCGTACGACAAAACAATATAAATATGGCATATATATGGAATGGCACGCATAACGAAAAGGCTGGTAACAGCTAGAACCCAACAGGAAAGCGGCGGTCGGATGCCCACGCGCTACATGAAAGTAACGGTCGGGGACTGGCGCGTTACACCAAAAATGACGCGTCTGTCTCCATCCGTTACTTCCACTAGAGTTCCAGCCCAAAGGACCCAAAAGGGAATGTAACGGTAGGGGCCCAGCGTGTTACATCGATGCAACGCGTTGGATCACCGCCGTTACATCCACCCGAGGCCTAAAACCAACGTGCCGCGGTCAAAAACCTACAGCAGGCGAAACGACGCGCTCGCCCAGGTGCGCCGGACGGAAGCGACGGCCGGCCGACAGGCCTCCGGGCGCACCGCCTCACCTGGTCAACGCACTAAGCAAGCTGAGTAACGGATGGGAACCCCACCGTTACTCTCCAAATAACGCACCCTCAACGGGCCGTTGTTTGGAAACGACGTGTCCTCTAAGGACCGTCAGGCGTGTGACGGTTCCTGGCAGGACCGTCACACCACCTGGAACACGGGCGGGTACAGTTTGAAAACCAGAGCCCTCCCGGACGATAGAAATCGTCGGGTAACAACGTGAAAACCTGTATCCTGTCAATCCATGCAACTCAAGCAACAATTTAACACCTAGATACATCACATGCAAAGCCCATAAAGCATTAAACTCAAGAATTTAGCCAAAACCCCACAAATAGGAAAATAACCATTATGCATGCTACGGGGCTCTAATCGAAAGAACGAGCTATAGAAAATGATCCTAGCGAGATCAGAATTCCATCCCCCTACCTTTTGCGAGCCGAAACCGACGAAATGGTCGCATGCAAGGAGGAAGAGCCACGAGGCCTTCAAGCTCTACCTCCCTCCCACGATCACCGAACCACGCCGAGATGGGTACCCACGCATTCCACTCAACGCGAGGAATCCAACGGCGCCAACCACGCTTCGAACCGACGTCGTCTCGCCCGAATCCCAAGAGAGAGGGGGAGAGGCGATCGGCCTAGAGAGAGAGAGCGTGAGGGTGAGTGAGATCGACGAGAGGGAGAGAGGGTGAGGGTGAGATATATAATAAAAATAAAATTAATATATATATAATATAATCATTATATATATATAAATCTTATTAATATTAATAGCCCTCAAAGCTCCAAATAAATCTGGAGAAATACCAGATAAATTCCTAAAAATCAAGGAAAATAGTGGGAAATTCCAGAACAAATACTAGAACAAAACCACTAAGGATCCATTAAAGCACAGGACTTACAGTCCCTCCCTTCTAATAAAAATTTCACCCTCGAAATTTACAACAACGGAAAAAGGAGGAAACTGAATAAGGACATATACCTCACTGGAATAAAAAGGGAAAAAGCTGACGCATCTCATCTTCGCGTTCCCAAGTGGGCTCATTACCAGAGTGATGCTGCCAAGCTACTCTTACCCGAGGAATAACCTTATTTCCCAACCACTGCTCACGACGGTCTTCAATTCTAATAGGGAACTCTGGCGCAGACAAATCAACAGTCACCTCAGGCCAAACTGAATCATCGAGAACATGAGAAGCATCCTGCATATATTTCCTCAACTGAGATACGTGGAACACATCATGAATAGCTTGCATGGCCGCAGGTAGTTGCAGACGATAAGCTACCTGACTAATAGCTTCAATGATCAGAAAAGGGCCAACATACCGCGGACTAAGCTTTCCACGCTTTCCAAACCTGGAAACACCTTTCATCGGAGATATTTTAACAAACACCATATCTCCTGGCTCAAATTGTAGTGGACGGCTGCGATGATCTGCATAACTCTTCTGTCGACTCTGAGCCGTCAACAATCTCTGCCTGATCAGACGAACCACATTAGAACACTGCTGCACCATGTCAGGTCCGGTCAACAATCTGTCCCCAACATCAAACCAGTTCAAGGGAGGATGACAAGGACGACCATATAGTGCTTCATAAGGAGCCATTCCAATACTGGAGTGAAAACTGTTATTATAAGCAAATTCAACAAGTGGCAAATGCTGACTCCACGAACCCTGCCAATCAAGGCAACACAATCTCAGCATGTCCTCTAAAGTCTGAATAGTCCTCTCTGACTGTCCATCTGACTGAGGGTGATATGCTGAACTGAATGCTAACTCAGTGCCCAAAGCTTTCTGGAAACTGCGCCAGAAGCCGGAGGTAAAACGTGGGTCACGATCTGACACAAGTGAAACAGGAACCCCATGCAGTGGCACGATCTTCTGCACATAAAGCTCGGCCAATCTCTGCACACTCCAAGTAATTTTAATCGGCAATAACCTGGCAATTTTAGTCAATCTGTCGACAAGCAACCAGATACCATCAAAACCTTGAAAAGTCTGAGGCAAACCCACCACAAAATCTGTAGTAACATGGTCCCATTTCCACATCGGAATCTCTAATGGTTGAAGTAAACCACCTGGCTTTGGATGTTCGGCTTTAACCTGCTGACAAGTCAAGCACTTAGAAACAAATATAGCCACGTCTTTCTTCATACCTGGCCACCAGAACTGCTTTTTCAAATTCTGATACATCTTGGTGACACCTGGATGAATAGCAAAACGGGAACCATGGGCTTCACTCAGAATCTCATGCCTCAAATCATCATCAGCGGGAACATACCATTTGCCCTGGAAACTGACAACCAGCTCGTCATCAAATTCCACATTATATCTTGATATGACTCGGGCCAAATCAAAATCCGCTTGCTGAGCTTCTTTAATCTGCTGATATAGAGCTGAACCCAAAATCAAACTAGCACACACTGCCATCTTCGGATCAGTAGGAAACTCTGCACTGAATGCCTCACTCGGAAGCCGTTCCCACAATTTCCATTCAGGAAGCAACAAATGACAGACCTGCACTTTCCTACTCAGAGCATCAGCCACAACATTCATTTTACCCGGCTGATAGGAGAGTGTAAAGTCAAAGTCTTTCATGAATTCCATCCATCGGCGCTACCTGAGATTCAGATCTTTCTGGGAGAATATATACTGTAAACTTTGGTGGTCAGTAAAAATATGAAATTTCTCACCATACGGATAATGTCTCCAGATCTTTAAGGTAAAAATAACTGCAGCTAGCTCCAGATCATGCGTGGGATAATTCTCTTCATGTCGTTTCAATTGCCGAGATGCATATGCGATAACTTTACCATGTTGCATCAGCACTGCACCCAAACCTACTCGAGAAGCATCAGTACAAACCAGAAAACCACCCGAGTCGGAAGGCAAAGTCAACACAGGATAAGAGGTCAATAGCCTTTTCAATTCAACAAAGCTAGCCTCACACTGGTCCGACCAGACAAAAGGTACATCCTTACGAGTCAGTCTAGTCATCGGTGCTGCAATCTTCGCAAAATCTTAGATGAATCTGCGGTAGTACCCAGCCAAACCTAGGAAGCTTCGCATTTCTGTCACAGTTCTAGGCCTCTGCCAGCTCAACACAACATCAATCATTGCAGGGTCTACTGCCACTCCGTCACCAGAAATCACGTGACCTAGAAAATGAATCTCCCGAAGCCAGAATTCACATTTACTGAACTTCGCATAAAGCTCGTGATCCCTTAGAGTCTGCAGAACGATCCTCAAATGCTGCACATGATCTTCATCAGAGGCGGAATAGATCAAAATATCACCAACAAAGATCACCACAAACTGATCAAGAAATGGACGAAAGATACGCTGCATTAGGTCCATAAAAGCTGCTGGAGCATTAGTCAAACCAAACAGCATCACCAGAAATTCAAAGTGACCATATCGAGTGCTGAAGGCCGTTTTCTCCACATCAGATTCCTGGATTCGCAATTGGAAGTAGCCAGACCAGAGATCAATCCGTGAAAAGACAGTAGCAGACTGTAACTGGTCAAACAAATCATCAATCCTAGGAAGCGGATACTTATTCTTGATAGTCACCTGATTCAATTGCTTGTAATCAATACAAAGCCTCAGGCTTCCATCTTTCTTTTTCACAAATAGCACCGGGGCACTCCACGGAGAAAAACTGGGGCGAATATAACCTTTTTCCAGTAATTCAAGTAGCTATGCTCACAATACTTTCAATTCAGCTGGAGCCATTCGGTACGGTACCTTTGCTAAAGGAGTTGTACCTTGAATTAGTTCAATCACCATCTCTATCTCTAGCTCTGGGGGCAAACCTGACAACTCGTCAGGAAACACATCAGGGAACTCACAAACAATAGGAATATCACTGACTTCCTGTCGTGGTTTTTCAACAGCAACCACAGAAGCAAGAAACCCCTGGCAACCTGCACTAAGCAACCTATAGGCTCGAACAGCAGAAATAATCATACGAGAAGAACGGGATCGAATACCTTGGAAATAAAAAGCTGATTTCCCCTGTGGCTGAAAATAGACTTTCTTCGATCTGCAGTCAACCACAGCTCCATAATGCTCCAACCAATCCATTCCCAGAATAACATCATAATCTGCCAGCTACAATGCATACAATCTCGCCGGCAACTGATGATTATCGATCATAACAGGAGACTCTTCGAAACACAAAGGTGTAATCATGAAATCTCCCGAAGGCATCTCAACATACATCTCACAAGTTATCTCTGAAGTCGGTTCCTCAATACATGCCATAAAATCCTCAGAAATAAAAGAGTGAGAAGCACCAGAATCAAATAAGACACGAGCTGAATGACCATAAAGCATAATCGTACCTTCCACAAGATGGGACGCAACAGCATCAGCTCTAGTCATATGAGTAACCTTACCTTTCTGCTTCTTTGATCCGGCCGAGGATTGTTGAGAAGACGCCGACGCTTGAGAAAAGAACTGTTGAGCTTGCGGTGCAGGAGGAGGTTTGAATTGCGGCTGCTGAGGTTGAGAAAATAGAGGAACTTGCAATTGTTTCGGCCTCAGAGGGAAATCCCGAACCACATGACTCGGCTGGTCACATCGAAAGCAAACAACAGGAAGAGAACACGGTTGGCCCTTGTGATGACCACCGCATCTCCGACACGTCCATGGCTGACTGACAACTGAGCTCTGACGAGTCTGAGTAGAAGGTACTGTCGGCTGCTGAACTGCATCTGTACTGGACGGCTGCTGGAAAAACTTCTTCTTCTTCTTGAACCTCTTGAACTTAGTCTTGGAAGGAGAGGAAGCACTGCTAACCTCTGACTGGACTGAGGGAACACCTGGCACTGGCGGTCGGTACACCTGCTGAGATTGTACTGCGGGCTGAACTGACCCTGCCTGAGGATATCCCCCCGGTCTCGTCATCTCCAGCTCAAGTGCCACAGCTGTCTGGCACGCACTATCAAGATCTGCAACACGACTTGCAATGAGGGGCATCTTCAATTCTGGCCTCAAACCTCGCAAGAATTGTTGTGTCTTCAAAGCTTCACTAGCCAGTACATGGGGCGCATACTGACCCAATTCCATAAACTTATTCCGATACTGAAGCACAGTCATACTGCCTTGAGTCAGCTCCATGAATTGATACATCTTTGCCATTTGCAAACAGGCAGGAGTGTAAGCACGCTCGAAAGTAGCTGCGAACTCTGCCCATGTGATCTTCCGAAGAGGTCTTGAATGAAAAGCGATCTGCCACTCGGCTTTCCACCACGTAATGGTTGTACCCTGGAGTTGAAAAGCAGCAAGCATAACTTTCTCATCTTTAGCACATTCCATCGAAACAAATACACGCTCAATAGCATCCAGCCATTGCCTCGCAACCTCTGGATCAGCTTGACCATCTAAAGGAGGCGGATTGAACATAAGAAATTCTTTCAAAGCCTTGCCTTGACTTCCAGGCACTTCAACCTGAGGAGCAACAATCGGCGCTGGAGGAGGAACAACTGGTACAACAGGAACAGCAGGAACTGTAGGAGGAGGTGCAGAACCACTATCTTCCCTGGGCACATCACGAGGAGCACGAGGAACTCGAGGAGGTCTTCCTCGACGAGGCGGCATAATTACACTGCCAAGATCATAAAACAACAATAAAATCCATTAATCATACAAAAAAAAACACCCTAAGCCAGCAATAGACGACACAGGACTAGCTCTGGACAAACACAAATTTCAATTCCTCATACAATTCTTCAAACAACTTGCTCTGATACCAACTGTAACGACCCAGAGTTCAGGATACCGATATACCGATAACATCGATACACCGATACCAAGAACTGGGGAAGCCACCCAAGAGGCTGATGAGGCCCCTGAAGGGTTAGTAGGGTTATGTCGAGGGAATGCACAACGAACTGGAATTTGGAATGCGTAGATTACAATTAAGTAATAAAAATTAACACAAGTGCAGAAGCAATTCAAAATAATCAGAGTGATATATATATATTAGTCCAGATAAACAAGAGTACTAGTGATGTGGCACAGCCCAAAGACCACTAAATATGATGAGATAACCCTAGGACTTAGACCCGCAAGCATACAAGCGCTCAATGATTCTCACAATGACGATTTTTGCTCACCCGATTCACACGTTCACTCGGTGGGTCCGAGAGATAATGATGAAGGTCCGGGGCGGGACCCAATTGTTCTAATGGACTTACAATGCTAGGGCTGACCCCAAATGAGTCTAGGATACCCAACTTTGTGGGCGGCTGGCCCGCAAGGCGGGGGGCTTGGTGGCACTCACTCACGGTCCGCGGTGGACACTAACAAACTAGCATGCAAGTTCGAGCCCTCTTCTCACCGCCGACGAGCAATCAAAGCAATACTAAACTAGCAGGAATAAGGCTACTAAGGATAGTATCAGAAGCTCACCTGATCGGTGTGAAGACACCGATCCCGATCGGAGACGAGGGCGCGCCGGGAGGCGAGGGTATGCACCCGATCGCCGCGGCGATGTAGCTTGACCTGAAATTGCAAATGGTACAGCACTACTCCTCACGCAGGAGGGGTGATCTTGGGATGGGGGTTATGCTTAATACATTCAAAACTACCTCCACGCAGGGAGGGGCCTTCAGCCGGCCAAGCGGGGTGGGGAGAGATGCAAAGGAAACCGAGTTTTCGAGCTTCGCCGATTCTGTCTAGCTTCTGTAATTCTGGATAGGGAGTCGATGTTGATGCAGCCAATAAATCCACCGAGCTCAGAATCTCATGAGACTTGCGCCAAAAGATTGCTAACCGGAGAGGGGTGCGGCTTGAATTTTTGGACGACGTTCTGATCTGGGGGCTGACTGCTCCGGTGACTTGAAGATGGATGCAGCTCTGGTCTCTGGCCGAGCTCAGTCTGAAACAGCAGGTTGTAGAAGTGGGTACGGTCGCTCCTGAGCTCCAAATCTAGCACCGCTGGACTCGTTGGAATCGTATACGAGTCTACTTTGCAGCAAAACAAATGAGGAAGTCTTCTGATGTCGGAGATGAGCTGGGTGTCCAGAGAAGTGGATGGTGGTCGGGGCAGACTGTGAGGAGACAGACCGGCGTGGTTGTGGTAGAAAATTGGTATCTCTGGTTGTCGGATGCCGAACGGGATTCCGCCTTCTGTTCCTGGATGCTGACAGGGGGAGGAAGAACTTTGTTGAAGACCCTGAAGACTGGTTCCTTCAAGGCTCGTCGTGGGAGAGTCTTCTCTGCCGCTCTGGCTCCTGGTCTGAGAGGTTCTGTGCAGTCGGGGAAGAACAGCCTTCACGGACGGCCACGAACTCGGAATGGAGTGATTCCACCTCGCCTGCGAAGAGCACAGGGAGGCCTTTCCAGAAAGTTAGGCCACGCCACCAGCAGAACCAGGATGCAGTCGTGGACGTCGCTGCAACAGAGTGCTAAACTGCAGGTCGGCCTGCACACAAAGCTGGAGTGGAGAAGAGAGGAGGGGGTGAACTTGGCTTGAGGGGAGAGGAGGGGTGCGACCTAGGGAGCAAGGAGGGAAGGGGAGGTTCGAATTTGGGCTTTGGAATGAGTTAATTAAGCCTTGGGAAGGTGGAGATATGCTTAGGGAAGTGAAAGGGGTAGGTGGTGGTTGGAGGGTGGGGTTTTGAGTGGTGGAACTTCCTTGGGACTAGGTGAGGATTAAAGAGGGGTTGTGGGAAGTTGTGGGGAGTTAATGGAGGTAGGTGGGGGTTGGAAGTGGTTGAGAGGGGGAGGAGAGAGAGTGAATTTCGAAATTTAGAGAGAGGAGGAGAGAGAATGGAGAGATAATGAGAGAGAGAGAGATATTGAGAGAGTTTGAAAGGGTTTTCTTCAATATTCATCAAAAGTTAGTACAAGTGGAGAGATGGGGCCTATATATAGGCAACCACTCTTTACATGACCAAAATGTCCCTGACAATAGGACAAAAGACCAAGCATAACCTAGACTCAATCCTATGGGCCCATAACTAAGGAAATAAGGCCCAATTAAACAAAATAAGGGAAATGGACTAGAACCACATGACTCAATAAAGGAAAATACATAAGATAGGACTCAATAAAAGGAAAATACATAAAATGAACTTGGGAAAATGAAGATAACAAGTGGAGACCATGATCAATCCATATCAAGAGTGTGTAGACGACCAAAGCTAGAGAGAGTGTCGTGAGATGCCCTCATCAAATCCCCCGGGGTGGGGAGAACTCGACCCTGTCGAGTATGGGTCTGCCTGACTGTCGTACTGCTCCATCATGTCGGGGTCCAGGCGCATCAAATCCTCCCGACTCACCCATGTATCCTCGATCGGGGGACGGTTCTTCCACCTAACCAGATAGCGCTGATACACCTTGTGCCTTGTAATGATACTCTGCTCATCCAGTATTGCCTCTACCTGCTCTTGTCGGTCCCTTAAGCTAGAAAGTGGAGTCCCTCCGGGGGTGTCTCTCGTAAGGGGGGGTAAAGGCTCAAGCTCCTCACTGGGTTCCACCGCGGGGCCTTTGTAGGGTACCAGGTCCGCCACGTTGAAGGTAGGGTGTACCCCATAGCTCTCTGGTAGGTCAAGCTCATAAGCATTGCTGCCAAGTCGTCGTAGAACTCGAAAGGGTCCCGACCCTCGTGCCCTCAACTTGGAGGCAGGCCCGGGAAGGAGCCGCTCCGTCCTCACCATCACCGGGTCCCCCACTTGGAATTCACAGTGGCGCCGGTGAGCATCGGCCCGTCTTTTGTAAGCCTCATTGCTTTTACCTATATGCTTGCGGATGTCATCATGCAACTCTTTGATATGCTGTGCAAAGGACTCAGCTGAGACTGACACTCTAGCATGTGGGGGAAGGGGAATGAGATCCGAGGGCTTTCTAGGCCTAAAACCATGTACTACCTCAAATGGACTCTTGCCTATGGACCTATTGACAGAATCATTGTAGGCAAACTCAGCTTGAGATAAGAGGAGATCCCAATTCCCAGGGTGCTCCCCTACAAGGCATCGGAGCAAGTTCCCAAGGCTTCGGTTGACGACCTCAGTTTGGCCATCGGTTTGAGGATGATAGGCAGTGGAGAATTTGAGGAGGGTCCCCATCAAGTGCCATAGAGTCTTCCAAAAATAACTAGTGAACTTCACATCTCTATCGGACACAATAGTCTTAGGTAACCCATGGAGTCGGACTACCTCATCAAAGAATAACCGGGCGATCCTAGAGGCATCAGAGGTCTTGGAGCAGGGGATAAAGTGGGCCATCTTTGAGAACCTGTCAACCACTATAAAGATGGAATCATGTTTGCGCAAGGTCTTTGGTAGGCCAAGAATGAAATCCATGCTCAAATCCTCCCACGGTTGGTCGGGTATGGGTAGAGGTGTGTAAAGCCCGGTGTTTTGTCTTACTTGCTTGGCGGAAGCACATATGCGGCATTGTCCCACAATGTGGGCCGCATCCTTCTTGAGACTGGGCCAGTGGAATTGCCTCTCAACCAACTCTATGGTTTTGTGGACCCCAAAGTGACCAGCTAGGCCACCACTATGTAACTCCCAAACTAGGAAGTCCCTAAGTGAAGTCCTAGGTATGCAAAGCCTATCCCCTTTGAACAGATATCCATCTTGAAGTATGAACCCCTTATACTCCTTGAGTGGCTGGGTGGAAAGGGTGTTGTAGTGAGTCCCAAAGTCGGGGCAATGTGGGTATTCCCCTTTGATTCTCTCAAATCCGGTTACCTCCACTTGGACGGTGGAGAGTAAGGCTACCCGCCTACTTAGTGCATCGGCGGCGTGGTTCTCACTACCCATCTTATACTTGAGGACAAAGGTGTAGGCTTGAATGTATTCTACCCATCGGGCATGGCGGGCATTGAGCTTTTGTTGAGTGTTGAGATATTTCAAAGCCTCATGGTCCGAGAAGATCACAAATTCTTTGGGTAGGAGATAGTGCCTCCAATGCCGGAGGGATTGAACCACGGCATAAAGCTCTTTGTCATATGTGGAGTATCTCGTCCTAGCCTCACAAAGTTTTTCACTAAAGTAGGCTACCGGGTGACCCTCTTGGCTAAGGATACCTCCAATCCCTACCCCGGAAGCATCACATGTGACCTCAAAGACCTTTGAAAAGTCGGGTAGGCAAAGGACCGGGGCTTGGGTCATTTTCTCTTTAAGCTCTAGGAAGGCTTTGGAGGCTGCCCTAGTCCAAACAAATGTGCCTTTCTTGAGGCAATCCGTGATAGGAGTGGTGATAGTGCTAAACCCCCGGATGAATCTCCTATAGAAGGTGGCTAGCCCATGGAAGCCTCGGGCGTCATGAATGGTTTTGGGCTCGGGCCACTCAAGAATAGCTTGGACCTTTTCGGGGTCCATGGATACTCCTTGGGATGAGACAATAAATCCTAGGAAGGCTAGTTGATTGGTCAAGAAATGACACTTCCCGGGATTGGCAAAGAGACTCTCTTTCCTAAGGATGGTGCACACTTGTTTGAGGTGATTGAGGTGGGCTTCCTTGGATTGGCTATATATGAGGATGTCATCAAAGTAGATAACTAGAAAGATGCCAATGAAGGGCCGGAGGACCTCGGTCATGAGACGCATGAAGGTACTTGGTGCATTAGAAAGGCCGAAAGGCATAACAAGCCATTCATAGAGACCGTCCTTAGTTTTAAAGGCGGTTTTCCACTCATCCCCGGGCCTAATGCGGACTTGGTGGTAGCCACTTTTGAGATCAATTTTGGAGAAGATGGTGGCTCCCGCTAGCATGTCTAGCATGTCATCAAGCCGAGGGATGGGGAACCTATATTTGACCGTTATCTTGTTGACGGCTCGGCTATCTACACACATGCGCCAAGTCCCATCCTTTTTGGGTGTAAGAAGAGCCGGGACAGCACAAGGGCTTTTGCTAATTCGGAGGAAGCCCTTCTTGATGAGTTCTTCAATCTGCCTCCGAAGCTCGGCATGCTCGGTGGGGTTGAGTCGGTAGTGTGGGAGGTTGGGCAAGGTAGCCCCGGGCACGAGGTCGATGGCATGTTGCACATCTCTCATAGGTGGTAGTTTGTCCGGAAGCTCCTCGGGAAATACATCATGGAAGTCCTTAAGGAGTTGATGAATTTCTAGGGGGTGTGGATCGGTTGGGGTGGATTCCCCTAGACAAATGACAATGGCACATACTTGATCCCCTTGGTTGACTTCTTCCTCAAACTCTTTCCTAGTGACAAGGTGTAGGCTCCTAGGAGGCTCTTTGATGTTACTAGGACTAGGACTTGATGGGGTGGGGTTTGTTGGTGTTGGGATGGGGGGAAGGGTAGTGGGTCCCTCAAGGGAGGGAGAGGCCCTCTTAGGTAGAGTGCGGGGTGGAGATGGGTTGAGTTGGATCTTCTTCCCCTCATGAATGAAGATGCAAGCGTTGGTTCTTCCTAAGAAGGTGGCATCTACATCGTAGATCCAAGGCCGTCCTAAAAGGATACTCCCAACTTCCATTGGAAGGATATCACACCACACTTGGCCTTGATAGGATTGGAATGTAATTGGGACAAGGCAACGGGCACTAACGGGTATGGAGGTGGTATCAATCCATGCTACCCTATATGGGTGGGGATGTGGGGAGGTGGTAAGGCCCAAAAGTTTGACGGTGTCGGGTGACACCACATTCACACTACTTCCATTATCCAAGATGACCTTCCTAACATGGCTCCCCATCCTTATGTAGGTATGGAATATGGTGTTTCTTCTCCAATCATGCTCTTGGTTTTGGGTGAGGGTGCATCTAACCACTCCTAGGTGGGAGTCGGTGGGTGGAGGAGGTTGTTCTTGGTTGCTCTCCATGTAGTGGTTCTCATACTCCTCCTCCCATTCAAGAGAGGGTTCATATACCTCAATCTCTCCTTCAAATTCAGCTTGGGGTTGGGGGTTGGTCTCCTCTATGAGTAAGTTTGATGCTCCCTTGGTGGGGCATTGATTGGCAAAGTGTCCATACCCATAACACCTAAAGCATTGCTGCCCACTTTGATGGTTTGGGGTCACCTTAGTGTGAGGGAGAGTGGGTGTCGAATTGGGCCTATTGGGAGTTGTGTTTAGGGGCCCAATTGTGGGGCGGAATGGTGGATTGGCATTAGGAGGGGTGACCCGTGTGGGAGGAGTTCCCATGGGTGTAGGAAGGAGACCTCTTTGGGGTGGTGGAGGGTTGGCCCGAGGTGCCATGGCTCTAGGGTCCATTCCCCGAGGGGGAACCATTCGCGTGTACCGAGAGAATTTCTCGGCATCCCGAGCTACTTGGTAGGCTTGCTCTAAAGTTGTTACTTGACGCATGAATAGTTCCTTTTTGATATGGAATTGAAGCCCATTCCTAAAGCGGGAGAGTGTGACGGAGGGGTCCTCTTGGACTCCACATTTGAGGAGGTAGTAGTCAAACTTTTCAATGTATTCCATAACGGTCTTTCCTTCTTGAGTCAAGGCTTGCCATTCATCTAGGAGGTTTTGATGGTAGGAGGGTGGGACATATTTGAGTTTGAGTTGGTCTTTCATGGCCCCCCATGTGGTGATTGGAACTTCCCTCCTAACTATCCTTAAGGCTTCAACATTCATCCAATGAGTCTTGGCAAGTTTGGTTAATTGCATCTTTGCAAGTCGGACTTTCCTATCCTCGGTCATTGGGTACCAATCAAAATATTGATCCATGGCTGCCTCCCAATCTAAGTAGATGCTCGGATGATGAGATCCATCAAAAGTGGGAGCATCGACTTTCACAAGTCTCATTAGTTGGTCATCCGGGTTGTCCCGGGGAGGCCTCTCATTCCTTCTAGGGGGTGGGTCCCTTTCCGGTTCGGGAGGGGGGTCAAGGTTGAGTCCTCCTATGGCTGGCTCCACATGTGGAGGGGGATCTCTCCTATCTCCTCCCCTTGGAATAGGTCTATTTTCCTCAAGTTGTTCAAGCCGGGCCGTAATACCGTCAAGCCTTCCCATAATTTCGGTCATGTAGTCCACAAGAAACCTCATTTGGTCGGGAAGCTCATGCTCATTGTGAGGGGGATTTCCTTGGGGATTGGGATTCATGGTGTTATTGGAAGAAGATGGATTGCCTTGATAATGAGTTCCACTACGGGTGGTCATGCAAGGTTGGGTGGGCTATGCAAGGGTGTGCGAATGCACCTAAGAAAGACTTAGTAAGACCCAAGACTAGACTTGTAAGGACAAGCCTATGACCGCTCTGATACCACTTGATGTGGCACAGCCCAAAGACCACTAAATATGATGAGATAACCCTAGGACTTAGACCCGCAAGCATACAAGCGCTCAATGATTCTCACAATGACGATTTTTGCTCACCCGATTCACACGTTCACTCGGTGGGTCCGAGAGATAATGATGAAGGTCCGGGGCGGGACCCAATTGTTCTAATGGACTTACAATGCTAGGGCTGACCCCAAATGAGTCTAGGATACCCAACTTTGTGGGCGGCTGGCCCGCAAGGCGGGGGGCTTGGTGGCACTCACTCACGGTCCGCGGTGGACACTAACAAACTAGCATGCAAGTTCGAGCCCTCTTCTCACCGCCGACGAGCAATCAAAGCAATACTAAATTAGCAGGAATAAGGCTACTAAGGATAGTATCAGAAGCTCACCTGATCGGTGTGAAGACACCGATCCCGATCGGAGACCGGGAGGCGAGGGTATGCACCCGATCGCCGCGGCGATGTAGCTTGACCTGAAATTGCAAATGGTACAGCACTACTCCTCACGCAGGAGGGGTGATCTTGGGATGGGGGTTATGCTTAATACATTCAAAACTACCTCCACGCAGGGAGGGGCCTTCAGCCGGCCAAGCGGGGTGGGGAGAGATGCAAAGGAAACCGAGTTTTCGAGCTTCGCCGATTCTGTCTAGCTTCTGTAATTCTGGATAGGGAGTCGATGTTGATGCAGCCAATAAATCCACCGAGCTCAGAATCTCATGAGACTTGCGCCAAAAGATTGCTAACCGGAGAGGGGTGCGGCTTGAATTTTTGGACGACGTTCTGATCTGGGGGCTGACTGCTCCGGTGACTTGAAGATGGATGCAGCTCTGGTCTCTGGCCGAGCTCAGTCTGAAACAGCAGGTTGTAGAAGTGGGTACGGTCGCTCCTGAGCTCCAAATCTAGCACCGCTGGACTCGTTGGAATCGTATACGAGTCTACTTTGCAGCAAAACAAATGAGGAAGTCTTCTGATGTCGGAGATGAGCTGGGTGTCCAGAGAAGTGGATGGTGGTCGGGGCAGACTGTGAGGAGGCAGACCGGCGTGGTTGTGGTAGAAAATTGGTATCTCTGGTTGTCGGATGCCGAACGGGATTCCGCCTTCTGTTCCTGGATGCTGACAGGGGGAGGAAGAACTTTGTTGAAGACCCTGAAGACTGGTTCCTTCAAGGCTCGTCGTGGGAGAGTCTTCTCTGCCGCTCTGGCTCCTGGTCTGAGAGGTTCTGTGCAGTCGGGGAAGAACAGCCTTCACGGACGGCCACGAACTCGGAATGGAGTGATTCCACCTCGCCTGCGAAGAGCACAGGGAGGCCTTTCCAGAAAGTTAGGCCACACCACCAGCAGAACCAGGATGCAGTCGTGGACGTCGCTGCAACAGAGTGCTAAACTGCAGGTCGGCCTGCACACAAAGCTGGAGTGGAGAAGAGAGGAGGGGGTGAACTTGGCTTGAGGGGAGAGGAGGGGTGCGACCTAGGGAGCAAGGAGGGAAGGGGAGGTTCGAATTTGGGCTTTGGAATGAGTTAATTAAGCCTTGGGAAGGTGGAGATATGCTTAGGGAAGTGAAAGGGGTAGGTGGTGGTTGGAGGGTGGGGTTTTGAGTGGTGGAACTTCCTTGGGACTAGGTGAGGATTAAAGAGGGGTTGTGGGAAGTTGTGGGGAGTTAATGGAGGTAGGTGGGGGTTGGAAGTGGTTGAGAGGGGGAGGAGAGAGAGTGAATTTCGAAATTTAGAGAGAGGAGGAGAGAGAATGGAGAGATAATGAGAGAGAGAGAGATATTGAGAGAGTTTGAAAGGGTTTTCTTCAATATTCATCAAAAGTTAGTACAAGTGGAGAGATGGGGCCTATATATAGGCAACCACTCTTTACATGACCAAAATGTCCCTGACAATAGGACAAAAGACCAAGCATAACCTAGACTCAATCCTATGGGCCCATAACTAAGGAAATAAGGCCCAATTAAACAAAATAAGGGAAATGGACTAGAACCACATGACTCAATAAAGGAAAATACATAAGATAGGACTCAATAAAAGGAAAATACATAAAATGAACTTGGGAAAATGAAGATAACAAGTGGAGACCATGATCAATCCATATCAAGAGTGTGTAGACGACCAAAGCTAGAGAGAGTGTCGTGAGATGCCCTCATCAACTAGTCCACCAGAGTACAACTACACGGGGCATACCCCGGCAAAAGTACAACAAAAGCCTCAAAAGGCGGCTCGACTAAAGCTGGCAACTAGACGCGGTCTCCGAAACAGCTCACGAAGCACCGGGAGAGGACGGGCGCGGCTCACCTGAAAGGAGAAGGGTGAGTCACAGCCAGACTCAGTAGGGGTCACGCGGATCCCTACCACGCACTAAACAAGCATACATGCATAAATAACGGCAATTAGAGCATGCATTTAAATAAAATGACAAGCAATGGCATGATTAACTAATCACAAGAAAGCTGTAAACCCTATCTAAACAGGTATAACAGCTAACACATGCCAATAATGAATAAATGCACGTGACTAAAACTAAAACTACCAAAATAGAATAAGCCTTAACTAATCCAAACAATAAGGAAGGACAACCACGGGAGCAGAAACCAGATGCGTCCACTGACGACTTACACCGCGTCTCAAGTACTCGCAGTCCGTAAACGACAAGCTGAGCGCGTAAACAGTACCAAACCAAGTGACCAGTCGGAGTGGCACCCGTCGGTGTCAGTCCACAGTCTCCGACCACGTGTGCACACACTGACTCTAGCCTGAGTCAGGCCCTCTAGCGAGTTTTCTCCCTTGGTAGGACGCTACCATTGGCTGGGAGCCCACGGAACTAGCTTACAAACCGTGTATGGGAAACACCCCTCCGCTATCCCCAAGCGGGTTGGTACTCAACAGACCCAGGGCAACAACAGTGGCTCCATTGCATGGAGAGAAAAGCTACTCTATTGGTATGAGAAACATGCCATCGTATGATAAAACAATATAAATATGGCATATATATGGAATGGCACGTATAACGAAAAGGCTGGTAACAGCTAGAACCCAACAGGCAAGCGGCGGTCGGATGCCCACGCGCTACATGAAAGTAACTGTCGGGGACTAGCGCGTTACACCAAAAATGACGTGTCTGTCTCCATCCGTTACTTCCACCAGAGTTCCAGCCCAAAGGACCCAAAAGGGAATGTAACGGTAGGGGCCCAGCGCGTTACATCGATGCAACGCGTTGGATCACCGCCGTTACATCCACCCGAGGCCTAAAACCAACGTGCCGCGGTCAAAAACCTACAGCAGGCGAAACGACGCGCTCGCCCAGGCGCGTCGGACGGAAGCGACGGCCGGCCGACAGGCCGCCGGGCGCACTGCCTCACCTGGTCAACGCACTAAGCAAGCCGAGTAACGGATGGGAACCCCACCGTTACTCTCCAAATAACGCACCCTCAACGGGCCGTTGTTTGGAAACGACGCGTCCTCTAAGGACCGTCAGGCGTGTGACGGTTCCTGGCAGGACCGTCACACCACCTGGAACACGGGCAGGTACGGTTTGAAAATCGGAGCCCTCCCAGACGATAGAAATCGTCGGGTAACAACGTGAAAACCTGTATCCTGTCAATCCATGCAACTCAAGCAACAATTTAACACCTAGATACATCACATGCAAAGCCCATAAAGCATTAAACTCAAGAATTTAGCCAAAACCCCACAAATAGGAAAATAACCATTATGCATGCTACGGGGCTCTAATCGAAATAACGAGCTATAGGAAATGATCCTAGCGAGATTAGAATTCCATCCCCCTACCTTTTGCGAGCCGAAACCGACGAAATGGTCGCATGCAAGGAGGAAGAGCCACGAGGCCTTCAAGCTCTACCTCGCTCCCACGATCACCAAACCACGCCGAGATGGGTACCCACGCGTTCCACTCGACGCGAGGAATCCAACGGCGCCAACCGCGCTTCGAACCGACGTCGTCTCGCCGAATCCCAAGAGAGAGGGGGAGAGGCGATCGGCCTAGAAAGAGAGAGCGTGAGGGTGAGTGAGATCGACGAGAGGGAGAGAGGGTGAGGGTGAGAGATATAATAAAAATAAAATTAATATATATATAATATAATCATTATATATATATAAATCTTATTAATATTAATAGCCCTCAAAGCTCCAAATAAATCCGGAGAAATACCAGATAAATTCCTAAAAATCCAGGAAAATAGCCGGAAATTCCAGAACAAATACTAGAACAAAACCACTAAGGATCCATTAAGGCAGAGGCCTTACATAAGTCATCACTCCAATACTCACAATGACTTGACACTCTCTCCCCCTTAAATTAATCTCTCCTAGCTTGATGCTCTTTACACTCTCTCCCTCTTCATATCTCCCCCTATATGCAATACAGTGATTTGACACTCTCTCACAATGACTAGACACTCTTTCCCCCTTTGACATCATCAAAACAAGGCTGGGGAGTTGAGAGGATGATAGACAAGACTAATACGAGGTACTGAGAGAAAAATGAACGAAGATGTTAGGGATGAGAGGAAGCATTGGCATGAGCAAAACTTTTCAACATAGTTCACATGAGCAATTTCACTTGAGAGTAGAAATTGAGAAACACTCATCAATTTTCTTAAAGACTAACGTAAATGACCTTATTGTTGCCAATGGTTCAAGACATATAAGCCTCAAAATCTGAAGTTAAAAATCAAGAGCAATTTCATTCTAGCACATATAATAGTGTTAAAACAACCTCTTCAAACTAGTTCCCGTCCAAGCTCTTTTGATCGTCAAGATGATTTCATTAGACACCTCTAGGAAAGATTTTGACTAGTATACAGGTTAAACTTGCACAAGCTTTGATATTTACCTTGGGTCAACTATTTCACCATAATTCATCATTTTTTTTATTTTCGGTCAGGTTCATCACATGACTTTCTACACGAAGACACATGCTTTTTACACGCCAGAGTCCCCGGCTACTCAACATGCCTAACCATTCCGCCTGACTTTTGAGACAGAGTTAACTCGGCTCATCATGCCACACATGCCTCAATCGTTATTCAATATGATTTTTTTTTTATTTTCGAAAGAGGCAGCAGTTTCTCAGAAGCCAAATCATTGCTCTGCTAAGTTTTTCATGGCTATAGCGTATTCCCTTTTGGCCCTTTTTTTGAAGATACAAGTTTAAAAAAATACTGAGTTAAAACCTTTCAACTAGAGTATCCCACTATTATCAAAAATTTGATCTCAAGAGAAGGTGAGGACAAAGTTCTATTAGGCTTGGAGAGGGGGATTTCTGCAGCCCATTCAAAGAGTAGCCCAACTAGGCCTGGCAGGGCCCAATGAGGCCAAGCTCACCCAAGTGACAGCCCATAGGGCCCACCTTGGGAAGAAAGCCCAATAAACAGCGCTCGAGGAAACAACCCTCCTAGGCGGCCTCAAGGCTCGGAGGGCCCGAGCATTGGTCAGGTCACGAGAAAGGCTCGCGCCCGAGCCTTCTCTCCACCCGGGAGAAGGAGGCGTAGGCTAGCCTATCCGACCCATCTTTTACCGAGCTAAGCCTACCGCCCGGATAGGGCTGGCCCCTCTTAGCTCAGAACAACCGACGAATGCTTATCTTTGCAGCCGTTAAGAGTCCGCAGCAGGCAGGAATTCAGGAAGGCAAGGGACTTCTTCTTCCCCACGATGATAACGCTCCCACGATAAGGCCATAAAAGCCCACGATGAGGACGTAACCCCCACCTGAAACTCCTCGGCTGACAGGACTCCAAGAGACAGCGTACTATTTAAACCAGGGATACCCTCTGGCTAAAGGTAAGCCAAAAAAGGTAATCATACGCCCAAAACTCCTGAGCAAGAACCGCTTCACCCTTCTGGTGGAGAGTGATCTCGCGTACAAGCTCTCTCCTCCCTACTATTGCTCCCACCATAACTCCACTGACTTAAGCATCGGAGGGTTTGCCCCAGGGATTCCCCCTGGGCCCCCTAATCCATTTCCCTGTCTTGCAGTTCACGATCTGGTGACCCTCAGCCCGCTCAGGACCAACGCGAGATCACGCCTCTTCATCTGGCGCCGTCTGTGGGAAACGCACGAAAAGCCAGTATGGTGCGAAGGATCTCAGGGAGGAGGTCCGCCGATGACAGGGGTAAGGCCGTGGTAGCGGCGAGGGATGGCCCTTCTAGGGCCTCACAGAACCTTCCCTCCAACGCCAGCGTCCCCGCCGACGGACCGCCACCCCCTCCTGTGGCGGTAGGGCTACCCCCCAACGGTGGCGCCGAAGCCTTCCAAGCCCTCAACGCGAAACTGGATATCATTGTGGAACTCATGAAGAACCAGGCGGCTAGGGATGGAAGGTCTTGCGCTCCGTCAGGGAGCCCTCCCCGTGAAAATACGTCCCAGCACACCGCCGGAGGTCGCTTCACTCTCCGCGGCCAGCAGCTCATCCGCAACAGGATTGGAGGACCCTCGCAAGCTCCGCCTCCAGAGCAAGAGGCTTCCTCCACGCCAAGAAGGGGAAAACTGGGGGCACGGCGCCCAAATCCGGAAGCTGACGTTCCCGGAGATCGCCAAGACGCTCCCCCCAGCCCCACGGCACGACAGCAATCGGAACTATCCCTCCGGTTGCGAGATTTCGAGAGACGCTTCGCAGAACAAGAGCGCGCCCTCCGCGCCCTGTAGAAGACCTCTTTCCCGGAGGACGAGGAGAAATCCCCGTTCTCCGAGTACATCTTGAAGGCAGAGGTATCTCCCAGAACATCCATTCCGACCTTCAAGCTCTACGACGGCTAGGGCGACCCGACCGATCATTACGATAGCTTCGACGCTCTGATGACCCTGCAGGAGTGTCCGACGCCATCAAGTGCCGAGCCTTCGTGACCACCCTGGTCCAAGGCGCTCAAGCATGGTTCCGGGCCCTCGCCCCCGGGTCCATCCGAGACTTCAAGCAATTTGGGCGAGTCTTCAAAGAGAGTTTCATCGGAAGTGCCCCCCCAAGGTCGGTAGCGGGGCTCGTGGCCCTCAAATAGGCGCAAGGGGAAAGACTCCGGGCTTATATTCACCGATTCAAATTGGAAGCCCTGAGAATCCCCCGCCTGGACGTGGCCTCAGCCACAACCACACTGACTGGGGGCACCCGGGACGAGAATCTCCACTGTGAACTTGTCCTCAACCCTCCCTCGACCCTTGCCGAGCTAGTGACTCTGGCACTGCGCCACGTCGAGTGCAAAGAAGTGCTCAGTGCTTACCGAGACGCAACCGGCTCGGGTCGGGAGGGGGACAAGAAGCGGGCTTCTGAGCCAAATTCAAGCTCGGGAAAGAAGCGAGACCGTGATGGGGAGCGCAAGCGGAAGTACGAGCGTTACACCCCACTAGCTACCCCGGTCTATGAGATTTATGAAGACATCAAAGACTCGGGACTCCTCCGCCAGCCCGAGCCGATGAGGTCGAAGAACCGCAATCGCGACAGGCATTGCTTGTTCCACAGCGATCACGGGCACCACACCGGTGACTGCCACCAGCTCCAGGACGAGATCGAGCGCTTCATCCGTCAGGGGCACCTGGCTCGATTCACAGCCGAGCGCAAAGAAGATCGAGGCGCCGCAGAGGAGATCGACAACGCCCCCCGAGGCCATAGAGCCCCCCAAGGCCCCGCCGAGTGAGCCCCAGGTCATAGTCTTCTCCGACCGAGATCTGGAAGGGCTGAGCACCCCGCATGACGACGCCCTCATATTCTCGGCCACAATAAACCATTGTAACGTAGATAGGATTCTAGTTGACAATGGGAGTGCCCCTGATGTGTTGTCTTATGACTGTTTCCTTAAGATGGGGGAAGATCCATCCAAGCTCCGCCCGGTCCGAACCTCCCTCTGCGGGTTTAATGGCCTGGCCACTTACCCCGAGGGATCCCTAAGCCTGCCGGTTACCCTCGGCACCCCACCCAGAATCGCTACGGTCATGGTGGACTTCATATTGATTAAAGGTATGATAGCGTACAACGCCATCTTCGGAAGGGGAATCCTCAGCCGAATAAAGGCCGTACTGTCACGCCCCATACTCTATACCGTCGAGGTATTGTCCGCTTTGGCCTACCGACCTCACGGTTTTATCCCTTTCTGACAGTGATCGGCTCCAGAATGGGGGACTTCCCGGGCAGGTCACCCATCCCGGTACTACTCCCCATTAAGCACGCTTAACTTCGGAGTTCTTTCCAAGAACTGAGCCGATACTTGAAAAGGCGCCTCGATGATATAGAGTACAACTTAACTATATTTGAGGGTGTTACAATCTACCCCTCTTATATAGGCGACGTCCTCGTCGCTGGGCACATATAGCACGCAATCACGCAATCAAGCCCCCAGGCAGGTAGGACTCTAGAGGTGGCCCCTACAGGCTCAAGAGGTGGCTCCCACTATGTAGCACTTTGCTCCATTACGGACTCAAGAGGTGCCTCCCATAGCGTAGCACTTTACCCTGCATGGCACTTAGTTCCCACACTTCCGGCTGGGGTATAGCTCTGATACCATTCTGTCACGCCCCATACTCTATACCGTCGAGGTCGTCGCTGGGCACATATAGCACGCAATCACGCAATCAAGCCCCCAGGCAGGCAGGACTCTAGAGGTGGCCCCTACAGGCTCAAGAGGTGGCTCCCACTATGTAGCACTTTGCTCCATTACGGACTCAAGAGGTGGCTCCCATAGCGTAGCACTTTGCCCTGCATGGCACTTAGTTCCCACACTTCCGGCTGGGGTATAGCTCTGATACCATTCTGTCACGCCCCATACTCTATACCGTCGAGGTATTGTCCGCTTTGGCTTACCGACCTCACGGTTTTATCCCTTTCTGACAGTGATCGGCTCCAGAATGGGGGACTTCCCGGGCAGGTCACCCATCCCAGTACTACTCCCCATTAAGCACGCTTAACTTCGGAGTTCTTTACAAGAACTGAGCCGATACTTGAAAAGGCGCCTCGATGATATAGAGTACAATTTAACTATATTTGAGGGTGTTACACGTACCGTCTACCTATCACTAAAAATGAAGTTCCCCACCAAAAATGGGTTGGGGGAAGTCCGAGGTAACCAGGCCATGGCTAGAAGGTGCTACAATATCTCGGTGGAAGCCACAAGGTCGGACGGGAAAGATAAGGGTCCCCGGGGAGTCGAGGATAAAACCGCAACCACCGAGCCTGGTGGCGAATTACTGATGGTTTTCCTAAACGATGAGCCGACCTACCGCCCAAGGTTCAGCATCAATATAAAGAATTCCTTTCTGAGTACATCTGAGTCTTTGCTTGGTCCGATGATCAACTGCCTGGAATACCAGAGGAGACTATGATGCACAAGCTCAACCTCGACCCCGCCGTGAAGCCCGTACAGCAGCGCAGAAGGAAGCATGCACCATAGAAACAGACGATCATCACGGCGCAGGTCACCAAGGGACAAGAGACTGGCCTTTTTAGACCAGTCCTATACTCGACGTGGCTAGCCAACGTTGTCCTGGTACCTAAAGCTTCGGGAAAATGGCGGATGTGCGTGGACTTCACCGATCTGAATAAGGCCACTCCTAAGGACTGCTATCCGTTACAGAGCATCGACCAATTGGTTGACTCAACCTCAAGCAACGAGATACTCAGCTTCCTAGACGCCTATTCAGGTTATCATCAGATCAGAATGGATCCAGAAGATATCGAGAAGACCGCCTTCATCACCAACTACGGCGTATACTGCTACACCCGGATGCCTTTCGGGTTGAAGAACGGTGGAGCTACGTATCAAAGGCTGGTCAATCACATGTTTGAGGAGTAGTTAGGTCGGAACGTCGAGGCTTACATTGATGACATGCTCGTCAAGACCCCCAAGACCCAAGATCACTTCATCGACCTCGCCGAAACCTTCGGCACCCTCCTGAAGTACAACATGATGCTCAATCCTGCCAAGTGCGCCTTCGGAGTAAGATCTGGGAAGTTCCTGGGTTTCCTGGTCACTCAACGTGGGATCGAAGCCAACCCCGACAAGGTCCAGGCCATCCTAGACATGCGCCCGCCCACTTGCGTCAAGGACATCCAGCGCCTAACTGGGCATGTCGTCGCTCTCAGCAGCTTCCTGTCCCGTGCGGCCGAACGATGCTTGCCCTTCTTCAAACTTTTGAGGGGGCCCAAATTGGCATCTGCTACATTCGCATGGGATGAGGAATGCCAGAAAGCGTTCACCGAGCTCAAGGAGTTCCTGGCCTCACCCCCGGTGCTCTCCAAGCCCGTTCCGGGCAAAGTCTTGCTGCTCTATCTCTCGACAACACCATCCACAGTCAGCTCGGTCCTGGTCAGAAATGACTCGGGAATCGAGAGGCCGGTCTACTACACCAGCAAGGTACTCAACGAGGCTGAAAGGAGGTACCCCGCAACTGAGAAACTCGTGCTAGCATTGGTTACCTCCGCCAAGCGCCTCCGACCCTATTTCCATGGGCACCCTATCACCGTGCTAACCGGTGAACCATTGAAGAAGATTATAGCCCACCCCGAAGCTTCAGGGCGACTCATCAAATGGGCAATCATGCTTGGGGCCTACGATATCTCGTACCACCCGCGCTCGACTATGAAAGGCCAAGCACTCGCCGACTTCATCGTCGAGAGCACCATCCCGACTGAAGAGAGATCTCCGTCCGCGCCCGGGCCGACCTGGGAACTATTCGTCAACGGATCTTCCAACTCGGTCGGTAGTGGGGTAGGGATCCTCCTGAGGTCCCCCGAAGGAGTAGAACTATAGTACACCTTGAAATTCAGCTTTTAGGCGTCCAACAACGCTTCCGAGTACGAGGCCCTTATCTCGGGAGCTCGCATGGCTCGACGGTTGGGGGCTGAGCGAGTCAAAATCCACACCGACTCCCATCTGGTCGCTAGCCAAGTCAATGGCGAATACGAAGCTCGAGAGGCCCCAATGGTCAAATACCTCTAGCTGGTCAGAGACCTGGCCCAACAGTTCGAGGGATTCGAGGTAGTCCGAATAGCTCGGGAGGAAAACTCCCGAGCGGACGCCCTCTCTCGATTAGTTTCCTCCCGAGCGGACGTCCTCTCTCGATTAGCCTCCTCTCTCGACCCTTAAGGTACCCGATCAGTCCTCCTTGAAGAGCTAGAGCGCCCGAGCATTGACTCGAAGCACCTGGCCGTTGACTCGGCCCTTCCAAGCGACTGGCGCTCCCCCTACCTGTCTTGGCTCCAAGACTCCGGAGAGCCCTCCGACCCTCAGGAGGCACGCCGAATGAAGTATCAAGCCCTGCGCTTCGTCATCCTCGACGACACTCTTTACCGGAGGTCCTTCTCTGGTCCCTTCCTGAAGTGTCTCAGCCCGGACGAGGCCAACCGAGCCATCCAAGAGACTCATGAAGGCCTGTGCGGAGCGCATTCAGGAGGAAGGTCTCTAGCCAGGATCCTGCTATGGCAGGGGTACTGGTGGCCAACCTTGCAGCGCAACTGCACGGCTCACGTACAGTAGTGCGACCGATGCCAGCGATTCGACCACTTGGTCCATCATCTAGCTACGGAGCTCATCACCCTTACCGAGCCCTATCCCTTCGTGATCGAAATTCTCGGGCCGTTCCCTACGGCTCAGTCCCAGAGGAAGTTCATCATCGTCGCCATTGACTACTTACCAAATGGATCGAGGTCGAAGCCACGGCGAGGATCACCGAGACAGTCGTCTGGAGTTTCGTATGGAAGTCGATCATTTGTCGCTTCGGCATCCCTCGGGTGATAGTAAGCGACAACGGTCAGCAATTCGATTCTCGTTATTTCCGAGACAGATGCGCCGACCTAAACATTCGCAACCACTTCACTTCGGTCGCCCACCCTGAGGCCAACGGACTGGTCAAAAATGCCAATAAGACTATCTTAAAAGGCATAAAGACCAGACTCTGCAAGGCGAAGGGTAGCTGGCTTGAGGAACTGCCCAGCGTACTTTGGTCACACCAAACGACTCCCAGAACGGCAACCGGTGAAAGTCCTTTCTAGCTGGTGTATGGCACTGAGGTCGTCATTCCGTTAGAGGTTGCCAACCCGTCTCTCCAAGTCATCCGCTACTCGCCCGAGGCAAACGAGCAAAAATTACTCGAGAACCTCGACCTGGCTGATGAACTCCGAGAGATCGCCAATATCCGAGCTACGGAGTACCAACGCCACCTCACGCGATACTACAACGCCAAAGTCCGAAACAGACACTTTCAACCGGGAGACTTCGTCCTCAGGAAAGCCGAAGCCTCTCGACCACTAGAGGCGGCGGGCAAGCTATCCCCTAACTGGGAAGGCCCCTACCGAGTGGTCGAGACGCTCGGGAAAGGTGCGTACAGGCTAGCTACAGCGGAAGGGGAACCCATCCCTCGGACGTGGAACGTAGCCGCACTGCGCAAATTCTACTTTTAAAGTTGTGCAAACAATTTGAGGGAAATAAAACTCTTTTCTTTTCATTCAATTGTTGGTACATCAGAAAGGAAAAAGCCAGTACATTGCATAGAAAAAAGTAAAGAAAATCCATCTAGCACCACTGCAAGAGGCCATCACTCGGCCGACTCGGTCTTGATCTCCTTGCGTCCAGCCACTGACTCTGCCTCGCGCAGAAACTGGCTCGGTCAAAGGGCGATCGACCCAGTTGGCTCGTGTGGCCCGTGACAAAGGTGACAGAGGGATTAAAAAGAAGGAAGGCTACCTTCCAAGTTGAACTTGGAAGGGGAAGAGGGAAGGAACGCCTATGAAGGCCTCCTCCTTTCCAACCTGCCAACTCTTTGGAGCGTACGGAGAGTGCAGGCACCCTCCAAAGAATGAAAGAAAGGAAGAGCAGAAGAGGGAAAAAGATGCTGCTAGAAAGAAAAAGAAACCAGCAGAGCTGGATGAGGAGGTAGGGGAAGGCCCGGAGGGGATGGGCATCATGGATGCCCCCACCCGTCCTCCATCTCACCCCCTGGAAGCGTCGCCGCAACTGATAGAGGGTGAACAGCGTGCCTCCGCACGTCGAACCCTCTCTAGATCCACGCGATGACCATCGGACCCGTTTCAACCCCGCGCGACGACCATCGAACCTGCTCAACAGCCCAAGGTAGCAAGAACTCTCTACTCCTCCATCACCGGTAGCGTCGTCTTCCGAAGGATCCTCCATGCTCCGAATGCAACGGCACATCACAACGTGGAGTAAGGGCGAGGAAAGACTGTTAGTGAAAATCCTAAGCGGTGGAGAGGAACGGACGCCCTTCGGTCTTTTTATAAGGCTAAGGGAGGCTACTTGCCTTAAATGACTCCCCCCTCGAAAACACGCCAAAGGATTTTTTTCCTCTGAACGGTCACCTCAAATCCCTCATATTCCGCCTCCGCGGGATACACGAAGCGGCCTGGCATTCAAAGCGTGAGAGAATGGAATGACACCCTGTCAGGAATCCACCCAACCAGCATGTAAAAACCACGCAGGATGTATCGGCACTTTCTAACTACTACCGATACGCTAACCAAATTACGGCAAGGAACGCAAGAAGCAAGTAAGTCATTTATTGCCTCACAAAAAGAAAATCTTTCTTTTTTTTCAGAAAAGGAAAAGAGACAAATGGAGAAAGAGGTAAAACAAGGCAAAATACATCAGGCCTTGGGCCCACTTTGAAGCTCGGGAACGGCATGTGTGGGTATTTCACCCCCGACACCCTCGGTGACGGCCGACCCAGGCACTGACCTTGCCTGTGCGAGAACTGCCTCGGTCGTGAGCCCTCCCAAGGCAGCCAGAGTTGGTGACCCCGCCGGAGGAGAGCCCTCTGGATCTTCCACGCCCGACGCAGAAGAGCTAGAAGCCGACTCCTCCGAGTCATAGCACTGGCCCGAGGGGAAATCGATCCCAGAGTCTCGCTCGTCGGCGTAATCCACTGCCCGGCGATAACCCTGCTTGAACCACTTGCGGGCACCTCGGCGAAGCGCTATCTCGTAGTATGGAAGGGCAGCTTCTGAAGGTCGGCTCGGTAGGCCTCTGAGCCCCTGTACTACTCGATCGCCTCCGCCCCGACCTGCCCCATCCTTTCAGCAAGTTCGGCCGACTTCCGCTCCGCCTCGGACGCTCGCTCTTCTACCTCCGCCATCCATCTCTCTGCCTTGATCGACTTCTGCTCGGCCCCGGCTGCCCTGCTCCTCGAGCTCGATCGACTTCCGCTCGGCCTCGGCCGCCTGCTCCTCGAGTTCGATCAACTTCTGTTTGGCCACGACCCATCATTTCTCCGCCTCAGCTCGGTCCGCCTCGGCCTCCGAACGACGGCGCTCCGCTGCCTCCACCCGGTCCAGCAACTCAATGCGCTCAACCTCCCAATGGCCGTCTAGCTCGAGATGGTGAAGGCGCTCCTCCTCAAGGAGTTTGTTTTTCCTCTCGAGCGACTCCTGAGCCTTGGCCAACTGCTCGGTCAACGCTCCGGCTTCCAGCCGGCTCGACCACGCCAAATCCCTGATCGCGGAGAACTCCCGTTGAAGCCCCTCGTGCGCCTCATTGAGTCAGGCTAGCTTTCTCTCGCACCCTCCGAGAGTCCAGGCGAGATTCGACCGCTCTGACTCCGTCCGGGCGTAGGTCTCCGCCATGGTGGCTCCCATCTGGGCCATGATCAAACCGCCCTCCATGATGACGTCGAGGACCCCGGAAGGAGAATGGCGCCTATCTGCTCCTCTCATCCTCGCGGACACCTCGCGGTAGAGCTTGTACAGATTGCTCGAGATACTGAGCCTCTCCAAGGCCTCCGGCATAGACACCCGATCCGCCCCTGGCCCCACGCCGGAAGGCCCAGATCGAGCTGCTGAAACGGCCTCCCCGCGCACTACGGATGTTTGGGGTTGCGACGCCTCCGTAGGAGAACCCCCAACCTCGACTGACGCAGCAAGCCCGGTCGCCCCGGGCGCCACCGATGTTTGGGGTTGCGATGCCTCCGTAGGCGAACCCCCAACCTCGACCGACGCAGCAAGCCCGATCGCCCCGGGCGCCACCGATGTTTGGGGTTGTGACGCCTCCGTAGGCGAACCCCCAACCTCGACCGACGTAGCAAGCCCGGTCGCTCCGGGTGCCACCGATGTTTGGGGTTGCGACGCCCTCGCAGGCGAACCCCCAACCTCAACTGTCTCAGCCCGCGTTTCACTGCCCGAGACATCGCCAACCTCGACCGGCCCCCCAGTCTCGGCCTCGTCTGCTTCAGCTCCGGCCCCCTCTGTTCCCACTGAGGGGAGAGCCGACCCACCGTCACCACCCTCTGAGGGGCCCCTGGTCTCCTCGGCCCCCTCTCGCCCGGTGGTTGGGGGAGCCGGCCCGGTAGGGTCGGCCCCATCTTGCCCCTGAGAGGGGAGCACCGCCGAGCTAGAGTCGCCCCCGGCAGTGGCGAGAAGGCTGGCCTTCTTGGCCCGCTTCTTGGCCTTCGCGGCTTCCCGCAACCTTCCCTCCATGGGATCCTTGCGCTTTGCACCGCCCGGTCGTGATGTTCCCTCGGATGCCGCCCCCTCGCCCTTATCCCGGGCTTAGGAGCGACCCACAAGAGCATCAGGCTCATCGGCCACCGAGTCATCTCCAAGATCGACGACCTCAGCAGCCTCCTCCAGAGGCTCCCGCCTGATGTCTACAATAGAGAAGAAGGCATGGTCAGGAAAAGAGAGATGATTCCCACCCCTGAAGAAAAATCCGAGTGGTGGTACTTGACGGTTTCAGCCGCATAAGGAGGCACCGTTCGACATTCTCCGGCGTCACCAATTCCTCGGTCGATTGGCGATTCTTCAGCAGACGAGCGGCATTTTTCTCCACGTGAGGAGGGAACTCCTCCTGCCGGGGAGGAATGTTCGGATGAAAGTTGGGCATCACCTGGCACTTCCAGGTTTCGTCCACCGCCTCCGCCTTCACCCAGAAGAATTGGGTCTTCCACCCTTTGTGCGAGGAATCCTTCGCCGCCAGTGGAATACAACTCCTGTTCCTCCGCGCCTGAATGAAGTAAAAGCCCTTCCCCGCCAACGGATGCGCTTTCAACTCAAAGAAATAATGAAAGAGCTCCAAGGAAGGAAAAATCCCATGCTGGCGGCAGAGGATTCAAAAAGCAGAAAGAAGAAGGCATGAGTTGGCAACCAACTGAATAGGCGCCAACTGGAAAAAATTGAGGAGCTGAAGGATGAATGCTCGAAGGGGAGGCGAAACCTGCTCTTCCAAGCCAGAAGAAAAGTGTAGATATGACCCGTGCGATCGTCCAGGCTCATCTCGTATGGGGCAGTGGCGGCAAAGCTGTATCTGAGAGGCAAGTGAAATTGGTGCTCCAGCTTCTTCACCTCGGCTTCCCCCAGCTCGCTGCGATTCGGGACCAGCGACCTTACCTCCAACCCCTCGCCCGAACGCTGGCCCGCCATGGAACTCAAGGAGGAACTGAAAGCAGAACTCTCGAGAGAACCCGAAGACTCCGGGGGAGAAGGAAGCTGCCGGACCGCCTCCGCGGTTATGCGCGCCAACTACTCAAACATCACCGCGAGGCTATGCTCCTCCGTCGTGACTTCACGGTGCATCAAGGAGCCCCAAAAGCAGAGGAATGAAGAAAAGCCAAAAACCCTAGAGAGTCTGGGATGACAAACAGCGCCCAACGCCTATAAACCCTCACGGGAGGCGGCGCGTCGTTCCGACCTCCGAGAAAAAGGGGGGGCCCTTCATTTCAAATCTGTCAGGATCATTATAATTACGGGCCCAGGTGACCACGGCACGTGGCTACTTAACACCGTCAGATCTCCACCCACCTGAGCCACGCCGGTCCGACGCCCTCATAAACTACTCAACCGAGCCTCCTTTGTCTCGGGAGTAGGAGGGGGACAATTGGAGAGGGGGATTTCTGTAGCCCATTCAAAGAGCAGTCCAACTACGCCCGGCAGGGCCCAATGAGGCCAAGCTCACCCAAGTGACAGCCCACAGGGCCCACTTAGGGAAGAAAGCCCAATAAACAGCGCTCGAGGAAACAACCCTCCTAGGCGGCCTCAAGGCTCGGAGGGCCCGAGCATCGGTCAGGTCACGAGAGAGGCCCGCGCCCGAGCCATCTCTCCACCCAGGAGAAGGAGGCTTAGGCTAGCCTATCCGACCCATCTTTTACCGAGCTAAGCCTACTGCCCGGATAGGGCTGGCCCCTCTGAGCTCGGAACGACCGACGAATGCTTATTTTTGCAGCCGTTAAGAGTCCACAGCATGCAGGAATTCAGGAAGGCAAGGGACTTCTTCTTCCCCAATATGATAACGCTCCCACGATAAGGCCATAAAAGCCCACGATGAGGACGTAACCCCCACCTGAAACTCCTCGGCTGACAGGACTCCAAGAGACGGCGTACTATTTAAACCAGGGATACCCTCCGGCTAAAGGTAAGCCAAAAAAGGTAATCATACGCCCAAAACTCCTAAGCAAGAACCGTTTCACCCTTCTGGTGGAGAGGGATCTCGCGTACAAGCTCTCTCCTCCCTACTATTGCTCCCACCATAGCTCCACTGACTTAAACATCGGAGGGTTTGCCCCAGAGATTCCCCCTAGGCCCCCAGATCCGTTTCCCTGTCTTGCAGTTCACGATCTAGTGATCCTCAGCCCGCTCAGGACCAACGCGAGATCACGCCTCTTCAAGGCTGATTCAAATCAGTTATATGAACACATACTGAATTTTCATTGGCATTTAATTTCAAATTTCATAGGTTTATAGACCCCAAACCATTAACTTATTTCCATGGGTCAATTTCAATAGCTCTCTAAGAAATTAGAAGAGTATTTGTCCATTACTCCCCCTGAAATTATGAACCTGTGTTGAAATCAAATGGGTTGGAATTATTGCAATAAGGATGTAAGAATGATGATATCAATTGATGACAGTGAATTTGCAAGAGTTCTTGATAAGATGAGGGCAAATGCATGAACAATGTTTAGAGCAGCAGGGATAGAAAGACAGAACTGGACTGAGCTCCCCCTCAGTCAAATCAGGTGACTCCATATGCATTCATGACATGCAATGCACTTATTGACCTATCTAAAGCTCTTGCCTACATGAATTTTGAACCTTTGGTACTTGGCGGAGGTAAGTCCACTACGCATTGTGTGGCTTTCAGACAAGCCTAACTTCCCCTTCCACCAATCACCATTTAATATACCACAAGAGTCCATGCTATGAATGCATGACTACTGCACAAGCAAACTCAGATATGATAATGGATGCATGACTCATGCAGAGTACCTATACCATATGTGCAGCTCCTCCTCACTGTGACATACATTTAACAATTACAATCAAGATAGTTGCAGTAAGATCATGAAATATGTCAATAGACAAATGTAGCAGTTTCACGAAGCGGATTTCCAATTCAGAAGAATTACCTGATTCCAACATGTTGTGCAGCTAATTAAGAGAGCAAAGACCTTAGTGTCCAATCATAAGAAGAATTTCATTTCTTCCCCCTTAGTCATGCCTTGGACAGCCATTTTCATGAAGCTCCTTGTTGTGTATGGCTGCAAGGCCCATCTTCAAGCAAATTAGACTGTAAATTTTGGAACCCAAGCAGCTTTGGGTCCCTTTTTAGTATTTAACTCTTCAAGGCATGATAGAATGCCTTTCAGTATCCATAGCTGCCTTGCTCGGGTTGAACTCTCATTGGGCCTGCATGAAAATTTCTCAACAATAGAGGAAAAAGCATTAGAATGATTCACAATTTTTTGCTTCTCTACTAAAGTCTTGTTTCTTTGGCCAGAGAACCAGTGAGGTTGGCTCATCTAGGTTGGCCTATTAGGTTGAAACCTTTGCCATGGCCTAGCATCATTTCTTCTAGGAATAAAAGTGTGAAGTTTATTTCTGTCAAACCTGGTAGTCGACTTAAAGGGGTGTAAGAGTCGACTCTTGGATTCCCAGAATTCTTCCATGTTTTTGTTTCTTCCCCAAGTCGACTGGAGAGGGGTTCTTGGTCGACTGCTGTTCTACCAGGCTTCAGGAAAGCTTCTGGTTCTGCCTGTGGTCGACTCAGGATAGGGTCTGAGTCGACTTCTGTTCTGCTTCCAGAATTGCTTTTCTCTCATTTAATGGTGGTTGATTGACCTTGAAACTTGACTTGGTAGTTTGTTCCTATTTGTTGAGAATTTTGATCTTTCTGACCCATCTAGATAGAACTTCTGTTGCCTTAGATCCTCTTTAGTTGTTTTGAAGTGGCCGGCTTGTTTCACGGCCTTCCCACTTGATTTCTTGTCATTTGATCTCATGGTTGCTTGGATCTTGGTTGAAGTGCTTGCATCAGCCATCTTTTCTGACCCATACATGTCAACAAGAGGTTTTTTCCCTTTTTGTCCTTTTCAGCCATGAAGGTGACAATTTTTAATTTAAATTCCTTTTTGGCTGTTGGGTTGAAACCTAATCCTTCATTTTGAAAGTTTACTCTAGATCCTAACACAGCATCTAGGTTTTCTCTACCTTTCATCAACTTTTCCAAAGATTTTTGTTTGTCTTTCAGTTCTTCTTGAATCTTTTCAATTTCCTTCTGAAGTTGACAGTTGACCTCCTTGATTGCATCGTGTTTTTCATTGGTCAGTCTAGTTTCCTTGTAATAGTCTTGCAATTTCAGTTTGAGATCATATATTTTCCTTTTTAAGCTCTCATTTTCATCTTTCAAATCTTTTGAATCTGAATTTTGCATTTTCATTCTCAGTTCATCAATTTCATCTCTCAAATTTTCATTCTCATCTTCTAGATCTTTTAGTTCAGACTTGGAAGCCTCTAAATCATGAACTTGTTTCATCAGATTTGAAATCTCAGTTTGTAAGCATGCAATATTTTCAGATGAAGTTGTATCATGAGCCATGGTATTTATTTTCTTTTTCAAAGCTTTGTTTTCTTTTCTTATAATATCGCATTTATCAAGCAATTCACCATATGCTTCTTGCCAATCATCAATGGTGAAATGCTCAAATGGAGAAGAGATTTCACTTACCTCATACTGACCTATAACCATAAGACCTAAGTCTTCATTGGTTTCACTGGATGAGCTCTTCCCTTCACTTTTCTCTTCGTCACTCCAGGTGCTTATCATGGCTTTCTTCTTGTCTTTCCTCTTGGAGTGTGTTTTCTTCTCATTGTGTGGACATTCAATTTTGATGTGTCCGGGCTTGCTGCAATTGTAACAAACAAGATTGTTAGATTTTTTCTCAGATGTTTCAGATTTGAACTTGGATGACTTTCTTACCTGACCCTTTGGATTCTTGAAGTTCTTGCCTTTCTTCTTCAAGAACTTTTCAAATTTTCTGGTTAGTGTGGCAAACTCACCGAAGTCCTCCTCAGTGCCGAATGACTCACTATCATATGAGGACTCCTTGCTGTGCTCTTTAGCCTTTAGTGCTAATGGCTTCTTCTTTGATGTTTCTTCCTCATTTCTCTTCAGGTTAAGCTCATAAGTCATCAATGAACCTATCAGCTCATCAACAGTCATAGTAGATAAGTTTTTAGAATCCTCAATCACTGTAGCTTTGGTATGCCAGATAGGAGTTAAAGATCTAAGGATTTTTCTCACAAGTTCATTATTAGTGTAGTTTTTCCTTAGACCTTTTAGACTATTAGTTAACTGTGTTAGTCTAGCATACATTTCAGAAATGGATTCATGCGGTTCCATTTTGAACATTTCATAATCGGAAATAAGCATATTAGCTTTAGTTTCCCTTACCTCAGAAGTGCCTTCATATATTACCTCTAACCGGTCCCACATTTCCTTGGCAGTGGCACATGAGGAAACTCTTGAAAATTCTGTTGGGTGAAGCGAGCACTGCATAATATTCATTGCACTCCAGTTTAGATTTGTCTTCTTTATCTGCTCTCGTGTCTAGGTGTCTTCATCTTCAGGGAGTTGATGTGGCCCACGACTTACAACTCTCCATATTTCATGGTCCTGCGCTCTAAGAAAGACCTCATCCGATTTTTCCAATACGGGTAGTTAGTACCATCAAAATATGGTGGCCTAGTCACTGAATGACCCTCAGCCAACAATCCTTTGGCATCCATTCCACTGATCTATCCGGGTCGTTGGACCTCTTAAACGGATAAATCTCGCTCTGATACCACGTGTTGTGCAAGTGGAATGGCGGTCTAGAGGGGGGGGTGAATAGATCCGTCCCCAAATTCAAAAACTATTGCAGACTTATGTGAATAATTTAAACTATGCGGCTTAAGCGGAAATTAAAGCGTATACTCTATGCATAACAAAGACGGACCTAGGCATGCATCTAGCGGAAGTCACAAGCGAATGCAAACAATCACACACAAATAGAGACAGAGATTTTTAGGTGGTTCGGCTAGACACCCAGTCTGCCTATGTCCACCCCTCACTAAACCCAGTGAGGCTTCCTTCTGCTGACTCACAGCTTGAAAACTCCACTGACTCACAGCTTGAACACTCCGCTGACTCACAGCTTGACACGCTGACTCACAGCTTGAACAAGGATTTGAAAATAAAAATAGAATTTATAAGACATGAAATAGATCAAGTTTCAAAAATGTTATCCCGATTTGTTGATGACTCGATCTAAAGATGAAGATCGCTTGCTGCTTGGATTCCTCAATTCAAGTTCTCTTCAAGGAAAGCTTTGATACCTACTACAACTTGAGGCTTGAGGATGAGAGTTGAGGCTCGGATCTGATGCCTTCTTCAGATCTTGAACCGCAGCGGCTTCTTCTAGATCGGAAACCTTTCCTCCAAGAGTTTCATCCCACTTTTTCCTTGGTGATGCCCTTCTTCTTGGCTGCTTATGGTTCTTTGCTCTCTTCCTTCTTGTTGCTTGCCGGAGCGTTCTTCTCTGATCACCTGCACCTTCTTCTCTACTACTTAGCCCTTGTGCTTTCTTCTTTTCACTAGATGCAGAGCAACTTCATCCAGCAGCCACGCCCATGTTTCTTCACTGCTCTCTGCTGCTCGTTGTCCTTTTTTCAGCCTTCCCGCCACCTATTTTTAACTTCATGAAGTGCGCCCTAGATATCAGATGATCTGGTTGGAAAACCAGTGGGAATCTCCTATTTTTCAGCGAGTTAGTTGAAGACCAAGTCATATGCATTAAAAGAACCAAACTCTGGTAAAGACCCACGTTTCCTGGCTTATCTGGACCCTCTAGGTGCATGCCATAATGGATCCAAGCCTTGGGTATCGGATCTTACAAGAAACGGGTCCATTTTAGGGTTTACAATTCGCATCTCCGGCCGTGGTCGACTTACAGGGCCTTCGTGGTTGACTTCTGAATCAGTGCAGAACCTAGGTGGTTCTGTCTGCAACTTGTTGTCGACACCTAACCCCCTGAGAGTCGACACATGTGCCTGGCCAGAATTTGGGTGGTTCTGTATGGGCTTCCAGAGTCGACTGCCAGTGCTTTGGGTGTCGACTCTTGGCTCCAACCCGCAAGGTCTTCTCCAGATTGGGGATCCTGAAGGCTGCACTTTCTGATGGTGATTTGGTTCATCCCTCTTCTTTGATTGATCTCTTTAACCATCAATGCACCTGCATTTGGAATTTAAACATTAACATGTGGAAGCTAATATTCATGTCATTGTAATTCCTTATTAATGACCAACCAAGGTTCAATTTAACACATCTCATACTTTGAGGGTAAATACAATGAGTTATAGATTGTCATCATCAAAACAAGTGGTGCTCAACATCTTCCTCCCCTTTTGCCTGGTGAGGATATTTCTCCCCTGTTCTTCTTTCTTCCCGTAGCGATGCGTCCACGTAGAAGAATCCTTACTGTCGAGTCTTCCTCCTCGGAGGATATGCCCCAAGGCCGGAGCAGAGTGCCGAGCACCTCGGGTGCGGGTAGTTGTCGACCCGATTCCCAGCCTTTGGTAGCGTATAGGATATTCCACGGTATGCGGGAGACTATCCAAATCCCCCCTGAGTATGACATCATCTTCTCTGCTGTGGGAGACGACATAATGAGTCATCCCCTTGGCGGGATCATGATCCCAGTAGATTCCTTCCAGGCTGGTCTCCGTATTCCTGTCCACCCTTTCATCGCGGACGTCCCAACCATTACGGGCGGAACCCTGGGGGATTATCCCCCAATTCGTACAGTATTCTCTGCGAGTATGTTTACGCATGCCGCAGAGCGTCGGTGGCGCCGAGCGTCGATCTGTTTCGGCAGTTCTTCCACCTTCAGAGTTGTCCGTCCGACACTTTCTTCGCCTACTTCAAGGCCCGTGCCAACGATCACTTTATCTCCGTCTCTCGTACCGCGTCTAACCGCAAGGGGTGGGCGGAGCGGTACATATGCCTGATCAAGTCGAAGGACTGGGAGAGGGTCTCCGATGGCTAGATGCGGAGTGGCTACCCTCGCCCTTGGCGTGACTCGAAGCCCTCTCTGAATGCTGAGGGTCGCCGGAATGTGAGGGCGGTTTCTCGGTACCCCCTCGTTGATGCGGACCACGTTCTGACCCCGACGCTGCTTCGAGAGCTGGGGTTATGTCCCCCGTTGCCGCAGGGTACTGGCCGTGCTTCCCCGTAGGGTTGTGGTGGTAGTGGCTGATGCTTGACCAACCTCTTCTTTGGCATAGGAGGCGTCTCCTTTGGTACCCTTCCACAAAACAAAAACTGGGTACCTATGCTTGCTTGAAGATTTAGCATGATTGTCGACAGAGGATGGTGCCTGGGAAGCGAGTTGTTGGAGTCATTCGTCGCTGTCATCGAGCACTTTTGTTTCTCCATGTATTTATATCTGGCCCGTGTGAGGGTACTTTGCCAATTTTCTGGCAGCTTGTACTTTGACTAAAGAAATATAAATTCTTTTATTCTGAGCAGACATTGATGTGTACCTTTTACTGGAGTTCCTTTGCATGCTTCTCTAGGCGATACTCCGTACTCATCTTCCACGGCCCTCGTGTCCTCTGTAGGGACCCTCAGGTTGCTATTTCATTTTCGAGGGGAGCGGTGCTCCCCTCTAGAAAACCCATAGGTTACCTTGTTGTTTTCAAGGGGAGCAGTGCTCGCCTCTAGGGAACCCTTAGGTTACCTTCTTTCGTTTTCAAGGGGAGCAGTGCTCGCCTCTAGGGAACCCGTAGGTTACCTTTCTATTTTTAAGGGGAGCGGTGCTCACCTCTAGGGAACCCTTAGGTTACCTTCTTTCATTTTCAAGGAGAGCAGTGCTCGCCTCTAAGGAACCCGTAGGTTACCTTCCCGTTTTAAAGGGAAGCGGTGATCGCCTCTAGGGAACCCGTAGGTCACCTTCTCGCTGTTTGCGGGCAACTTACCCTAGAGGAGTACGGCTGGTGACGTTTTACTGGAAGTATTTCCTGAGGTTGATGGAGTTCCACGTCTGGGGTACCTCTAAGGAACCCTTAGGTTACCTTCTTTCGTTTTCAAGGGGAGCAGTGCTCGCCTCTCGGGAAACCGTAGGTTACCTTCCTGTTTTCAAGGGGAGCGGTGCTCGCCTCTAGGGAACCCTTAGGTTACCTTCTTTCGTTTTCAAGGGGAGCAGTGCTCGTCTCTAGGGAACCCATAGGTTACCTTTCTGTTTTCAAGGGGAGCGGTGCTCACCTCTAGAGAACCCTTAGGTTACCTCCTTTCATTTTCAAGGGGAGCAGTGCTCGCCTCTGAGGAACCCTTTGGTTACCTTATTTCATTTTCCAGGGGAGCAGTGCTCGTGTAATGTCCCAGGTTTTTCAGGTATTCATCGGATCAGGATCCGTGGGTTTCGGATCGTCTTTCCGCGGATTTCGGATTGTGTCCGATCGAGCTTCGGACTATTTTTATCGGATTTTCGGACCCACTGGTGGTGTGCCCGTGAGTTTCCTTGGGTTCGTGGTGTTATGAGGGGCACGCCGATAATTTTTTGTAATTTTTGGAGCGCCTTTGTGGGTCCCGGGTTGCGTTTTGGGTTTTACATGTGTTTTCCGTCTGTCAGACCTTCAGAATCCCGTACAGGGTGAACCGTTGCATTCTCCGACGCCGGAACGTTACCACGGTGATCAGCGTGTTCCGAGGATCGTGGGGGTGTATTTTTCTATTTTTGGGTATTTTTTAGAATTTTTGGATTTTCTATATAAACCCCTCTCTTTTTCTCTCTCCCCATCTCTCATTTCTCTCTTCCCTCCCTCTCTCTTCTCTCACGTTCTCTCCTCTCCCCCTCTCACTCCGGGTGGTCGACGGAGACGGCGAGGGCGGGGCGGCATGGCTCGTGGGACGTGGAGTGACGGGCTCGGGACGAGGATCGCGATGGTGGAGGCAGTTCGTGGGATCGCGAGCCAGCGAGGGTTTAAACAGCGTTTCTTCGCGGATCGGCGAGCTCGGGGCGTGAAATCTTCGATGGAGGTAGGGAGATGGACCCCCAGCTCGTGTACTTCATTTCCCGCGAGTTTTGTAGGCCGTGGTGAGCTGAGCGGGCTTATTTGGGCGTTTTGGGGAAAACCATATTTTTGGGGAGTGAGCCGAATCTTGTGGTTTGATCGTATTTTTGGGCTTAGAATGGGTCCTCTCGGTGTTGGAGAGGTTGGGGAATGATTTCCCCTTTGTTTCCCCTTCACCCGGGGGTGAACGGGGCGTCAAATGAATTTCTTCGCAGTTTTCGCCATTTTCGGGGGCGGACTGAGAACGCGCTAGCCAAGGCGGGCGCGTTCTTAAAGATCGCGCCGCCCCGATAGAGTGCGTTCATCGGGGAAGATGAACAGTAAGTCGGTTCCTGTCGCGCTTTAGGGTCATAGAGCGTTCTGTCCCTATCGCGCTATAGGGTCATAGAGTGATCTGATCTTATCGTGCTATGGACCTATAGCGCATTTTGTTCGCTATGCAAAGATAGCGCGTTCTTGGAGGTGACCAGTCAGGCGGCCCAGGGCGGGTAGTCTATGGCTGATCATGCCTCCCTTGGTCGCGAGTATCTCGGACACCCCGTGAGTACCGTGACCATGTTTTTGGGTGTCCGGAGGTGTCGCTTTACCTCGAATAGTGTCCCCGTGGGCTTAAGGGTCCGGGCAACCCTCTTGTGCCCCGATTGTGTTATGTAGACCTCCGGTCGACCCGGTTGTTACCCGATGGTCGACCTTCGGTCTCGTGAGTGTCCCGGACATCCCGTGGGTTCCGTGACTATGTTTCGGGGATGTCTGGAGGTACCATGTTACCTCGATTAGCATGCCCATAGGTGAGGTGGGTCTGGGTGACCCCATGTGTTCCGGGCTTTCATGTTATGCTTGATCGAGTCACCGTGGACCGGAGTGTGTGCATTGGGGTTCCCCCGCACATCGTGAGTTTCCTTGGAAGATGATTCCCGAGTGGGCCATGTATTTGGCCTTGGATCGTGAGCCCAGTTATCTGGCCAGAAGCTGGAGGTTCCTTAGTTCCATTCGTAAGGGAGGGGTCTTGGCGGCTCGTGGGCTGCCTCGGTGTTCATGCTACCATAGTTTCTAACCTAGGTATAGGGCAGATTGATGGCGTGGAGCTGTCCCTGTACAACGGTCTTGACCCCGAGTCTCGTGACTCAAGGACCATTGGGTTCATCAGGTCTAGTGGACCATCCAGAGTCTGGTGGCGTCGTGCCGCCTATTACTCCGTGTTACTCGCAATGGGTGCGTGAGTGGCTTTTCGTGTTCACGTTTAGTGACCTCCCACTAGTCGTAGCCTTCTTACGGCACGCGGTGCTGACCCACCCGGAAGTGGTGGAGCGGCTGACCCGAGAGAGACGGTGAGTAGGCTGGTTACTGTAGGGCCCCCACGTACAGCCGAGTCTGGGCTTAGGGGGAATTACCTGCTAGAGGACAGGCCTAGGGCGTATGGTCTGAGTGTGCACACGGGGCTGAGGGTTTCGGACCCGCGCTGACAAGCGCGACCTCAGCTAGTCCTTGTTTTGTGGTACTACTAGTTACTGTGTGTGTCTGAGTCTCGCGCCTGGGGCGTCGTAGCTAGACACTTGTGACGCGGTGTAAGACGTCAGGGGACGCATCCGGTCTGTTCTTCTGGTGGGCGGTACTCCCGTCACGTGACGTGAGTTGTCGTGTCTCAAGTTTATGTTTCCGTCTGCAAGATGGGACTTCGCATGTGGTTTCGGGAGCGTTCCTGGAGTCGAGGTCTGGGGTTTCCGGTGAGCGTCACCGAGGGATCCCCCTAGACAGCGTTGTATTCACGACGGCGAGGTCGTGACCGTGTTCCAAAACGTGCGGTTTTGGCTTGGGCCCTTCTGTGAGGGCAGGCCTCCGCTACGGAGGTATCGTGGCGTTTTCCTAGTAGCATGGCTAAGGCGGTTCGTGTCTGGTTGTCTCCCGACCGTGGGATCAGGATGTCAGGTTCGTGGCTTGGTTGTCCCTCGACTGGGAGACCGGGTCGTGTTTTCTGGTGCAGTAGGAGTAGCTGTAGAGCCGAGGTTTTACCAGCCACCATAGTTACCGTTCCTGCTGTTGCTGTTGTTCTTATTTACTACTTTCCGTGCTGCCATTATTCTCAGTTGGGGTTCCGCGGGATCCCTACTGGGCCAGTGATAGGAGACTCACCCCTGCTTTTCAGGTGCGGCAGTCCTTCCTCGACGTTCGAGGGTGCTGTGCGGAGGTTCTTAGTTGCCAGCTCGCCAGGCCGAGTGTTCACTTGGCATGTGGTACGCTTTACTGCTTTCGACTGTACTTTCTGTTGGACTAGACTCTGTTGTAGTTGTTCATTTATTTCTGTTAATTGTTGAATTGTCCTGCTTTATTTCTTATTTCCCTGTACCTCCACACTCCTTTTTAGCCCTTCCGAGCTCCGGCTCGTGGGCGGTGGGCCAGGATTCGAATGGTATCGGGTCCCTTTCCCGATATCCGGATCCTGGGTTGCCACAGCTCGCCTCTAGGGAACCCGTAGGTTACCTTTCTATTTTCAAGGGGATCGGTGCTCACCTCTAGGGAACCCTTAGGTTACCTTCTTTCGTTTTCAAGGGGAGCAATGCTCGCCTCTAGGGAACCCGTAGGTTACCTTCCTATTTTCAAGGGGAGCGGTGCTCGCCTCTAGGGAGCCCATAGGTTACCTTCTTTCATTTTCAAGGGGAGCAGTGCTCGCCTCTAGGGAACCCATAGGTTACCTCTCTATTTTCAAGGGGAGCGGTGCTCACCTCTAGGGAACCCTTAGGTTACCTCCTTTCGTTTTCAAGGAGAGCGGTGCTCACCTCTAGGGAACCCTTAGGTTACATTCTTTCGTTTTCAAGGGGAGCAGTGCTCGCCTCTAGGGAACCCGTAGGTTACCTTCCTGTTTTCAAGGGGAGCGGTGCTCGCCTCTAGGGAACCCGTAGGTCACCTTCTCGATGTTTGCGGGTAACTTACTCTAGTGGAGTACTGCTGGTGATGTTTTATTGGAAGTATTTCCTGAGGTTGACAGAGTTCCACGTCCTGGGTACCTCTCTCCCCCCAAGCGTCACTAGCATGTACGCTCCTTTGTCGAGCGCTTCTGCTACCCGGTATGGGCCTTCCCAGTTGGGTGCGAGTTTTCCCGCGGCTCCTCGCGGATCAGCCATGCTTGCTCGCCGTAGAACCAGATCTCCGGGGAAGAAGTGTCGCTCCTTAACCAGGGCATTGTAATACTGCGCCAGCTTCTGCTGATATGCCGCAAGTTTTATCTGGGCATTGGCTCTTCTTTCCTCGAGCAAGTCTAGGTTTTCTCGCATTGCCTGGTTATTTCTGGCCTCATCAAAATGCCCCACTCGTAACGAGGGGTTGGATATTTCCACCGGGACTACTGCCTCAGCTCCATATGCGAGATGGAAGGGCGTCTCCCCGGTGGCGGCTCTAGCGGTGGTCCGGTGAGCCCATAGAATGTTGTGGATTGAATCGATCCATGCATCTCCTGCTTGATCCAAGCGGGTTTTGATGCCATGGAGTAGAGTTCGGTTGGCGTTTTCTACCAACCCGTTGGCTCGGGGATGTCCCACCGAGGTGTAGTGGTTCCAGATCTCCAACTCCGAGCACTTCTCTTGAAAGGCAGAGCTCGCGAACTGTCTGCCATTGTCGGAAGTGAGAACCCTGGGAATCCCAAACCGGCAAATGATGATCCGTAGCATGAATTTCCAAGCTGCTTTGCTCGTTATCTTCCCCAATGGTTCGGCCTCGATCCACTTGGTGAAGTAGTCTATAGCGACTATGAGGAATTTCTTCCTCCCTTGTGCTTCAGGGAAAGGTCCCAGTATGTCGATCCCCCACCGCACGAATGGGCGAGGCTCCGTCAAGGCGTGGAGCTGCGTCGCCGGTTGGTGGTGCAGGTGGGAGTATTTTTGGCATTGGGGGCACCTTCAAATGTAGTTGAGGCAGTCCTGCTGCAGGGTGGGCCACCAGTACCATTGTCGGATCAGCGTTCTCGTGACTGCTCGCCCTCCCACATGACTTCCGCAGAGTCCTTCATGGACTTCTTGGATGGCCTGGCTGGCTTCCGTGGGGAAGAGACACTTGAGTAGAGGAGCTGAGAGGGATCGGCGATATAGCCGACCGTCCACCATGGTGAAATGGGCCGCTCTCGCCCGCGTGCGCCGCGCTTCGGCATGATCGCTGGGGAGCTATTATCGGAGGAGGAAATCGAGCAGGGGATCCATCCAGAAAGGTTCGTAGTCGAGGGCGTTTACCTAGAGCGCTGGATCATCTATGCTCGGTGCTGACAATTCTTCTATCAGGATCGATCTCGAGCTGGAGACCGTAGTGGCTGAAGCCAAACGGAGAGGGCGTCTGCTCAGACATTCTCTTCGCGCGGGATGTGGACCACTTCGAAGTGGGCGAACTCGCCCGCCGCTGCCTTGGCCTTCTCCAGATACTTCATCATAGAGGGGTCTCGGGCCTCGAACTCTCCCCTGACTTGGTTGGCGACGAGCATGGAGTCGCTGTACGCTCGCACGCTAGACGCCCCCAAGTGTTTTGCCATGCGTAAGCCGGAAAGGAGCGCCTTGTACTCGGCCACATTGTTCATGGTCGGGAAATTGAAGCGTAGGGCGTATTGTAACTCTACACCCTCTAGTGAGAGTAAAACCAGCCCCGCGCCGCTGCCGGTGGCACAGGAGGATCCGTCAACGTATAGCTCTCAGGCGGGGCCCGAGGTCTGCTCGGGTGAATCCTCGGCTAGTAGGGTGCATTCGGTGACGAAATCTGCGAGTGCCTGGGCCTTGATCGCTGTCCTCGGTCGAAACATGATGTTGAATTCTCCCAACTTGAAGGCCCACTTCACCAGTCTCCCGGACGCATCAGGGTTCTGCAAGATTTTTCGGAGGGGCTGGTCGGTGAGGACGGCGATCGGGAGGGCCAGGAAGTATGGCCGTAGCTTACGAGCAGCCATAATTAAAGCGAGGGTGAGCTTTTCAGTCCACGAGTACCAGAACTCCGGTCCTTGCAACGCTCGGCTGACGTAGTAGACGGGCTTCATGACTCCTGCTTCCTCCTGTGTGAGCACAGCACTCATGGTGCTGGGGGTCACGGACAAGTAGAGGAGCAGCAGTTCCCCCCTTGGGGTTTGGCGAGGATAGAGGCGTTGTCAGGTATCGCTTCAATTCTTCGAATGCCTGCTCGTACCCCTGGTCCCAGTCGATCCATCCTTTCTTCTCCGGCGCCAGGTTGGCTTGCTTGATCAGTCGGAAGAAGGGTAGACATCGTTCGGCGGCTGGGGATAAGAACCGGGCTAGAGCGGCGACGCGTCTGGTGAGACATTGTACGTCCCTCACCCGTCGTGGTCGCTCCATCTCCAACACTACTTTGATCTGGTCGGGGTTGGCTTTGATTCCTCAGTGGGTTACGAGGAACCCTAAGAACTTGCCTGACCGTATCCCGAACGCACACTTAGCAGGGTTAAGTTTCATGTTGTACCTTCTAAGTGCGGTGAAGGTCTCAGCCAAGTCGTGCAGGTGCTCTGCCGCTCGGAGGCTTTTCACGAGCATGTCATCGAAGTAGACCTCCATGTTGCGGCCGATCTGCGAGTCAAACATATGGTTGACTAGGCGTTGATACGTAGCTCCGACATTCTTCAACCCGAACGGCATGCGAGTGTAGCAATATAGGCCGTGATCGGTGATGAACGCGGTTTTGTCCTGGTCGGGCTGGTGCATGCTGATCTGATGGTACCCTGAATAGGCATCGAGGAAGCTCATCATCTCATGCCCGGCAGTGGCGTCGACCAGCTGGTCGATTCATGGCATAGGGAAGCTGTCCTCGGGCGTGGCTTTGTTGAGGTCGGTGTACTCCACGCACATTCGCCACTTCCCGTTGCTTTTGGGCACCAGGACGACGTTGGCTACCCATTCTAGGTACTGGGTAGGCCAGAGTAGTCCTGATCGTAATTTCTCGCCCACTTGTTGCCGGATGACGGCCTATCGCTCGGGGTTGCATCGTCTTCGGCGTTGCTGTACCAGGCAGCAGTTGGGGTCCAACCTTAGTTGGTGCGTGATAACTTCCGGGGGGATTCCGGGGAGCTCGTCTTCAGACCAAGCGAACACGTCCTGATTGGCTACGAGGAAGCTCGTGTATGCTTGTTTATCTTGCTCGGACAAGGTAGCACCGATCTTCAGTGATCTGCTTGGGTCATCCCCGACTTGGATGAGGTATAGATCCTCGGCTGGCGCAGTCGTGCTCGGACCTAGATCTTCGGTCCTCGCCTTCTTCTCGCATGGAGCCTCCTCGGGACGCCGGTCGCGGGTGGATATGAGGTAACACCTCCTAGATTCCCATTGATCACCCCGGACTTCCCCTACCCCGTGAGGGGTGGGAAATTTTAGCTTCTGGTAGTAGGAGGAAGGGACGCCTCGAAGCGTACCTAGGATTCCTCGGCCGATGATGGCGTTGTATCCTATCATTGCACGGACCATAGTAAAGTCAACGAGGAAAGTTACCTCTTTTGGTGCCGTCCCGAACGTGATCGGGAGCGTGATACGCCCTTCTGGGCGTATAGTCGTGCCAGAGAATCCATATAGCGATGTGTGCAATGGTGCAAGTTGTGATACATCCACTCCCGTGAGTACTAGATAGTCGTACGCAATAATGTCAGGTCCGATTCCATTATCCACCAGAATACGTCACACAGTACATTTATTGATGGCGGCGGAAACCACCAAAGCATCAGAATGGGGCGTCGTGACGCCTTCGAGGTCATCCTCGGAGAAGACTATGGGGTCTCCCGGGTGGCCTGGGAGGGATAATCCCCTCAGGGTCCCTTCGCCCTAGTCCGCCGTGTTAAGTGCCGTCGCGTACCGACGCCTTCTGCTCACGCTATCTCCCCCGGCCGCAGGCCCCCCAGAGATCATCATAATCTCCTTCCCGTTGGGCCGGTTGTCGATCGGGGGAGGCGTCTTCTGTCGTCTCTCGGAGGCCTTGGCAAGGAACTTATCGAGGAGCCCTCGGCGTACGAGGTCCTCGATGGCATCCTTTAGGTTGATGCAGTCGGTAGTGTCGTGGCCATGATCCCGGTGGAACTGGAAGTACTTCTTCTTGTTGTGCGAGTTGGGATCTGACTTCATCCGCGAGGGCCATTTGAGGAACGGCTCCTCGCGGATCTCCATCAGGATCTAGTCGGGCGGGGCCGTCAGGGGCGTGTAATGGCGATAACCGCCCCTTTCCTTCTCGGAGTGGTCGCGGTGGTCTCCATCGTGCCGCTCCCGCTTGCTCCGTCCCTCCCGCGGTGGGTCGGCAGTTCTCTTGTGGTCAAGCTGATCACTCCCGGTCGCGCGGCGTAGGGCCGCGGTGTTCTCCTCGCAATGCGCATGCTTCTGGGCTAGCGTGAGGAGATCGGGAAGGGTCATCGGGGCTTCGACTCCGAGCGCGCGCTGGATCATGTGATCTTGCGTCCCCTGAGTAAGTGCCGTGGTGGCGATGCCGACGTCGAGGTGGGGGATCCAGAGTGCCTCCGCGCGGAAATGGAAGATGAAGTCCCAAAGCGTCTCTTCCTTCCCCTGCCTGAGGGCGAGCAGGGTTACTGCAGATTTGGCTACCTTTCGGCAGCCCACAAAGTTCTCCTTGAACAGCTTCTTGAGCTGCTGGAAGGAGGAGATTGTCCCGGCCGGCAGGGACTCGAACCACGCCCGGGCGTTCTCCCGAAGAGTGGTGACGAACGCTAGGCACTTTATGGTGTCCGAGGCCCGGTGGAACACCAGGTGGGACTCGAATCCGTGCAGGTGGTCGGCCGGGTCGGTGGTGCCGTCGTAGTAGGCGAATGACGGTAACTGGAGCTTCGGCGGGATGGGGGCTTCCATGATCTCCCTAGAAAAGGGCGCGTGGAAGTCTTGGTCGTCGTCGATGAGGCCGCGATTCTTGGCGGCCAGGAGGACGTCGTCCAGCTACCGGACCTTGTCCTCTATCTCGTCAAACCGTTGAAGCCGGCGGTCCATCTCCGGATTGGAGTAGAGAGGGCTGCGTCCCCTAGACGTGGGTACGCTGCGCGATCGCCGGTTTCTTGTGACGGAGGCTCGGGACGCCTCTCGTGCGTGCCGAAAGTACTCTCCGGCCTGACCTCCTTCGCCCTCCCGTCACTCCGGTGGGGCGTGTTGAGGCCTCTGGTCCCAGAGCTCTCGGCAAAATTCTGCCAGGACTCGTATTTCCTGGCGGAGCTCATCTAGGTCACCTCGGGTGACCTCTTGTCGGCGGTGCATGGAAGAAGCTTCCTGCAACTCCCGGAGAGAGTTGGGTCCCTGGTGGGATCCCTGCCCCCGGTTGCTGGCATTGCGAAGGCTTCCACAGGACGCCATAGCTTTTTGCACGGATTCCCACAGACGGTGCCAAGAAGTGTAGCGGCAGAAAAATGGTTCCTAGGCCACGTACCATCTTCTCTATTTATTTGTTGGGGGAAATCGTCTCGCGCCCGTGGATGCCTGCACACACCAAGAAACCAGAAGGGCGTCAGAAGGAGTCCCGGGTGTTACCCCAGGGGACAACCCTCTGATGCTTAAGTCAACAAGGGATTTAATGAGCGATAGAGAAGAGCAGAGTAAGAGAAAAGTAGGGGCCGTAGGAGTCGATCCAGGAGGCGTCTAGATCCTCTGTGTGCGTGCTCGCCGGTCCCAGTGGGCTCTCGGAGAGTGCTCACTGGGTGGTAAGGCCGCTCAGGGGGCAGAAGCTCTCTGGCCGTAGGTGGCCCTCTTGTCGTTGTCGCTGGTAGGGCTGCTCTCTTCTCAGTAGAAGGCTCTGGGGCAGGAGTATCCTCTTACGTAGTCGTGTGTGGTTTTTAGTAGAAGAATCTACCGTGTCCCTCTCTATCGTCGATGTCCCTTTTATATGGGTTGTCCTGGTGCGAGGGCCTCATCCCTTGACAAGGAAGGGTCTGTTTAGTTGGAGCAACGTTTTCCGCTATGTTGGCAGGAGTTTCCTGTTGGGGGGCGATAGCCACGGTGTCAGCCGGTCCCTGGGCGAGTCTTACAGCACTCATTGGGCGTGCTCACCCGTTATGGGGTCAAGGCCGACGTCGCGGGGGACAACGGTCGGTCGTCGGAGTGTCCTCCGGCGAGAACCGCGCTTGGGCCGACCTTATCGGCGTCGTGGAATCCGATGCTCTGTTGGGCCGGCCTTTTCCTTATTGAGCTGAGCATGTGTGCTCTCCCCTTCTATGGATTTGGCGCGTCCAAACCTTTAATGGGCCACGCGTGCGTGGGTCGCATCTGGGCTAAATCAGATTTACCCTCCTCATGATCTTTGCACCTTTTTTATGCCAATGAAAATGAAGATTATAAGTTGACGTAATTTTATACATCGAATTCGATGCATAAAATATTACTCTTCCCTGCGTGCCGTCGAACCGTGTAGGGTCTCAATTCGGGTTTATTATCGTGGGGAGACAGCAAATAGGGCTGGGGTCCACAAGATCTTGCCCATGATCAAAACAAACCCGCTCATCTACAGCAACCGATGTTTAAAAGAATAAGTACTCCATACGACTGAATCGGCCGGTAAAACTTCCAACATTGATTTTAGTCTGTCCAATAACTCGAACCGATTGAAAACTATACAATTTTTTCTTCTTGTTAGAAAAACAGCTATGAAGTCCATCTGTTCTTAGTTTTTGGTTTGATGTGATGTGATCTCTAAGACATCGAAATGATTGATTGAGTTGGACAAAAAACAATCACCTCAAAAAAGAGACAATTCCGTTTCATATATACGTAGACAATTTACGTGCCAGCGGTCCCTTGCAATTTCTTGGAGGTGGGTGGGTGAGTTTATTGCTTTTCAGGTAAGATCTTTTGGGAATTTTCAAAAGACAGAGAGAGGGAATGGCACGGTGAGCGGTCCCCGTGGATGCGTTGCCCCTGTGGAGGTCTACTTCTGTTGATTTTGTCTAGTGGCAGGTTTTGATACAAAACGGATCTAACGAAGGCGGCGAAATCCCTCCGGGGGCGGGGTTAAATACTGTTCACAGGCGGCTCTCCCTATATAAACAGATATATATATATATATATATGTATACGCACTTGTGGATGTCTTCGTGCAGACCCACACAAGTGTTCCAATGCAGAAGACGGAGGAGAGGTGGAGGACATGAGGGAGGAGCTGTAGGGGAGGGAGAGAGAGAGGGAGGGATGGGTCGAGGGCGTGCTCCGTGCTGTGAGAAGGTCGGGCTGAAGAAGGGCTCGTGGACACCAGCAGAGGACATGAGACTCGTGGCCTACATTCAGAAGTACGGTCATGGCAATTGGCGTGCCCTCCCTAAACAAGCAGGTGCTCCTCTCTTAATCTCTCTCTCTCTCTCGGACTGTGTGTGTGCGTCTTTGTAGCTCTATCCATCATTCTCGTTGTCCATCTATCCTTTCTGTCCTTCGGTTCTTCTATCCTCTCTCTCCATTGCAGTTGTGGCTTTTATATATGTTAACGCCTTGTGGAGATCTCCCTTCTTCCTAAATAGTTATGGCTTCGGCCGGTTTCTTAATTTCCCCACTCTATGCTCAATTATCACTATCGTGCGTTACTTGACCTTATGTAGGGCTCTTGTTAAGTGCAGGCCTGCTGCGATGCGGGAAGAGTTGTCGCCTGAGATGGATCAATTATCTCCGGCCGGACATCAAGCGGGGAAACTTCACCAAGGAGGAAGAGGACACTATTATACGTCTGCATGAACTGCTAGGAAACAAGTAAGAGGCCGCCTGATCAGTGCACCTCAGCATGCTTGAGTTGTTAGAATTCTCCCAAGATCTAGCTAACAAGCTAAGAGTCTTTGGCATGATATATACATATATGCATGCAAGTCCACTTTACCTGTCATCGTTACAGCTTAGTCATTCTTCATGTTCCAACTTGTCATACTTCAAAGCACGAATCTTTGATCTTTAAGGTTTGGATTTTGATCTTTCCATTCGCCCGTTCATCTAATTGATCTCCACCCAGATGGTCAAAAATTGCGTCCCGCCTCCCCGGCAGAACGGACAACGAGATCAAGAACGTGTGGAACACACACTTGAAGAAGCGGGTAGCGTCAAGAGAACGAAGCCTCGTGCCTGGAGAACCGCCAAGGTCCCCGTCGTCGAATTCAACGACCTCCCCATCATGCAGTAATCAGGCCGGCGAGAGCGACAAAGACCGCAACTCCGACGTCCTCCCCGCAGATGAGCAGACTTCCAAGGCCTGCAACGAGAGCCCATTGGACGACATCATCGAGATCCCCATTGAAGCCAACTTGGACATGTGGGACATGCTGGAGGAGGCCTCGCCCCATTCGGACATTGGGTCGAACGCCGAGGACATCCCCGTGTGCGGTCTGCACTGGGACAAACAGGTCCCCCTCCAAGTGCTGCCCCCTTTGAGCGAAGAGCCTATACAGGGGTCTTTAAGTGCCTCTTCGTCCTTCTCGGACATAACATACTGTAACATGAGTGAAGCAGGAGTTGAAACAGTGCCACAGACATCGGCACATCCCGAGGACGTTGATACTATCAGCCGCGTACCAGATATCCCCCCAATCGATCCCGAACTGTACTGGAACTTCTTTGAGGTTGATTCCAACCTGTTCGACGATATCCCAGGATTCATAGAGAAAGAACTAGCTAAGGATGCTGAAGGCCACAGATGGAATATTGCATACTTGGAGAGGGAGCTGGACTTGGCGGCGGAATCGGGTGGTGGGCCTCCAAGCCACGGGACTCCGGCGAGCAATCCGGTTCAACCACCGGACACCGGGGAAGACTGGAGTGAGGCTTCAAATGTGGAGACGGATCCAATTGCTAGCTATTTTCAGAGGCAGCATCTATGCCCCTCTCCCTTCAGCTTATCCTTCACAGATATAAGTATGACGTGAGGATTCCCCACGTTCACCACGGATGATTTAGGTTCATTATACGGTCTAGCTAGCTAGAAATCCCGAGTTGTTTGCTGCAAAGTGGTCGCCAAGCACTCAGGCCATTCGCAACATCTCGCAGGGTGTAAAGAACCGTACGCATGCATGGGTGCCTTACACTGCTTACATGTGTCAGTCAGCCAGAAGACAAACAGTGCAAGTACCAATTCCCGGCCGCAATATATACCACACTACTATATGACTATAAAATATAACTTACTATTATATATGGTGTGTGTATATATATATATATATCTTCTCCCCCTTAGAAGATTACTGTACACCTTCATATATATCCTCATGTATGGATATGTCACTGATCAGGATTGTGATTAATCAAAGGTATGGTCGGATGATTCCTGGCATCTCATGCTGCAAGATGATGCAATGATGACCTCAGAGGAATGCGTACCCTGAGATGAATGCATGGGCGCTGCGATATTAATGGTGGGGCCCAGCCAAAGTTTGGTAGTCAAAAAAGTTGACCCCCCCTCCCCAATCCTAACAACCACCGTGATCTTTCAACCTTTTAGATGCACGTACGTATATGTTGTGTGTCATGGGTGAACACCTGTCTCATATGTCGATCCCCAAGTCTTTAATTTGATTGATTTGGTGGTGCCATTGACCCATAATGGGACCACCAAAGCGGAGCCAATATTAAATTAAATACGTGCCTACCCACAAGGAAAAGCTCACAGGAAAAGATCCATCGAGGGTGGGAACAAATTGATGGCCTAACAAGATGTGCAACAACTTTATGGAACGTATAGTTAGGGGAATCAATCTACTCAATATATGTATATAGTGAGTAGATCGATTCCCCTAATTATACGCTTATATATATATATATACACATAGTTTTAAAACTAATTAATGTCAAGTGTGACGGGAAGTGTGATCTGATCAAGCAAGCCAACCACCTCCCTTGAGCACTCCCAAACAATAATTAATTGGTTGTGGGTGCCAACTTCTTCTGGCTAGGGTAGGCTGGTGCTGTCGAGTAACTTGCCGGCCTATCACCTGCATGCCTCAATTCCCCACATGGGCCCTCTCCTGTTAAACTTCCACTGCTTTAATTCATTAACGTTCGATCGGCACTCCGTTACACATAATTAATTAAGCTGATCTGATTGCGTGTGGGAAGAATTTTGTTGAGGTAACACCGATCAATTCGATCGTCTATGTAAACACACATGCATGACTAGAAGTTCAATAAGATATCGCGCGCAAGGGAGTGCCAAATTTTGGCATATAAACGAAAACAATTAAGCTTCATTTTTCACCATTTTGAGGGCTTTTCAGCGTAAAGTGGCTTTTTTTTTAAAAAAAAAATGAAATTCCAACTTTCATATATAGTTTTTTAGGTCTCTAGCGACTATATATATTTTCCACTGCATGCTATACAATACATGCTAGCTAGCACCTAATAACCACTACAAGAAATAATCTTTTTAACAACAATAAAAATTGTTACAAAAGGTTAAAATTTTGTTGTTAAATATTTTTCACAACAAATAATTTCGTTGTTAAAAATTGTTATAAAAATTTTGTCACGATATGTTGTAACAACAAAATTATTATTTTGTTGTTATAAAATAAGTAATAACAACGAAAAAAATTTGTCATTATATGTAACATAAAACAACAAAAAAATACCATTGTTATATATGCATAATAACAACAACAAAATTTATTGTAAAAACTATATTCTATGTTTGATCAAAATTTTAATAACAATTTTTTTTGTCGTTAATAGAATCTTTAACAATGAATCATTTTATGATTATAAATTATCGCAACAAATATCTTTGTTGTTAAACTGTTTATAGACTAAAAATTAAGAGTAATTATTATATATTTTAATCACATTTATAACAATCTCTTTTGTTGTAAATAATTTATATTCATGAAGAATTTTATATTTTTAAAAAATATTACAACCACCCTGTCATCAAGCCGTCATTGAAAGATCAAATTATATTTCTAAACAAAAAAAGGTCAATTTTGCAACATATGGATACAATATACACAAGTCAAGATAGTGGGATTACTTAATCATCACAACTCACATAAGACTAAATTGATTTTAAAGTAAAAAATAATCAAATAAATAATTAACAAATGTAGTTGTTCAAGTATATACAAAGACACGTGACATAAAAAATCGAAGAAATTAATGGACGACTCTCTAAACCAACTAATAATGCTCGTATTTGTTGTAACTCTGATGAAAGAGATATATATTGATCCTTGACATTTGTTAATTCTTCTTTTGTATTTGCAAGTTCTTCCTTTGTTTTTGAAAGCTCGTTCTTTGTATCTTCAAGTTCATGAATTACATCTACAAATTGTTGTGACGAAGAGCAATTAAGACATCTATTATGCTTGCTTGATGATATTGGAGGCTCCCATGACCCATGCCTTTAATATATCCAGATCTTGTGCCTAACACTTGTGAGACAACTGCAGAATGATCAAGAGGGGTCCCTTTAGCCTCAGCTTCAGTCATTAGCGCGGCCATTTTTTTCTGAAAGAAAATAGATGATATACTAAGTTTTGTTTAAGAAATAATTGTTTGTGTAAAATATTTCAAAATTCATGAATATTACATGGAAGAAGTAAAACCAAAAATTATGTACACTTGATCTAAAAGCAAATAAGAAAGAATACAAAACATCATATCAATCTTTCAGATCTCATTGCAAAAAGAAAAAGGAAGAAAGAATACAAAACATCCTAGTTGGCATGTTCTACTTCGAAAAATAAGTCCTCTGATTTGAGTGGATAACAAGCATTTACATAGAACTTGAATTCATTAATATATTTAATTGCATTATCAAAAGGAAGGGGAACAAATAATAATAAAAGATAATCTGAAAAGTGGAGATATCAAATCCATGTTATGAGACCATACTTAAGCCTAAACGATACCACACCCAAAAGTTAGAAGATTCCAATTCTTACTGTTAAATATACATGGTCAAGGAAAAAAATGAATCCCATTACTTGGGCTTGCCTTAAATGCTCTCCAGGCAGACATTTACACAATACGAAATGCATTATCCATATATGTTTATGTATATGATATATATTTTTTTGAAAACGTACATGATATAGATATTTTTTGAAAGCATATATGATATAGATTTTGAACCATGTATACTAGGCATGGATCACAGACTTAAAGAAAGCAAAGAAGCATAACATATCAAGCCCCAAATTTCAAAGTTCACCCAATCTTAAAATGTGACATCCACAATCCCACCTGCGGTCCTGCATGGCTCTCTCCCCTACCCTCAGCGGACTCATGCAACACTCAATCACAATAAAACCTAAAAAAAGAAAATATCCTTCAACAAGTTCCCAGTTCCTTTGGTTTTCCCCATGTCCCTCCAAAAACCATTTTCAAATCCCTATCAACCCATCATCAATGATATTAGAGAGAAATTTTACCATTTCCTCACCAATCATCCTCCCAAAAGGATTGAGCAATTGGATGTGGTCCACCCATCCAGGGATCAGTTGCATCCAATCTACATCATTCATGACAGCTAACCTCTCTTAGTACATGCTCCCCATCTTTTCTATTGTGGGATTCCTCGTTCTGGGGCTTACATTAGAACACTTACTCTCTTTGGTTTTCAGGTCGTAGGGTCATATGTAGTTACCTTGTTGATAGGAAAACACATTCTGCAGAATCCTTTCTTACTGACTAATTGGCAGATGTTCTTATTGTGTCTTAAAATGTTTAAACAGATTCCCTTATCATGGCTTTGAATCTAACAATCTCCCCTGATCATTGCAGAACGAGGATAGAACTCTTTGGGAACCGACTGATACTTATGTTCAGATGAGTCCATTCAAGTCTGCAAACAAAATAAAGAAGCCTCTCCTTATTCATGGAGAGGAAGACAATAATTCAGGAACCTTAACAATGCAGGTGAATAACATTTTTCTGATAATGCTTTTGACTTTTTCCATTATGTATGTATTATTCTCGGTAAAACTACCCCGGTTTATATCACCGAAAATTTAAGACTAAGAAAGTTTTTGAAGGAATCTCACCAGATCTGTACTATATTATCTGTATATTGTATTTCCTTGTTTAGGGACATGATTGTCTCTGATTTATTTTCTATTCTTGGGGCTGTACATCATAATCTATTGCCCTTCTTTCTGTAACTCTGTATACCTATTTTTAGATGCCAATTGAAGTCCCGCTATCAATGACACCCAAGAGGGGGGTGAATTGGGTGTTTATAAATTTTAAAGAAACTTTTGGTTTTTTACAAAATATGTGATAAACATTAATTAGTAATATGAAAACTATTTAACCAATTCTCTCAAACTCACCGTTCCCACACGACCATAAAACGAATACAATCAAATCACACAAATAACACACAATGCACAGCGATTTTTAAGGTGGTTCGGATGCAACGACGGCAATCTACGTCCACCCCTCACCAAACCTGGTGAGGCTTCACTCGGGGATAAATCCCCAAACGGAGACGACGCTCCAACCACACACGTAGGACGACGCCTGCCCACACACACACGGGGACGCACCCCAACACACACACACACACACACACATACGGAGACGAGGTCTCCAACACGATCCAATAAGCGGATCAACAAAACATACACACGCTGCGACAAGTGCCGCACTCCACACACAAACACTATGATCTGAATAAAAACACATACACGCAGATCTAGGAAGACCTATGCACACACGAATCAAATACGACAACCACACATAAATATGGATCCAGAACGATCCACACATACACAAGTTTTCGTAGTTTGTACAACACACGAATATGAGCTTGAAACACAATAAGGCACAGTTTAGAAATCCCTTGATTTGGCTCCCCCAAAATGTATGCTGATGATCTTTAAGTGGTGCTTGCTTCTTCAGTTTATTGGAAGTTGATGGCTTCAGATGGACCTTGAATCTTTAGCTCTTGGATGAAGAGTTGATCCACGGAACACTATTCACGGCTACAATAACAGTTCCTTCTTGCTTGTACAACTTCCTTGATCTCCTTGATCCTTGCTTGCTTCTTCTCTTCCTTTGAGGTTGTTGGGTTCAAAATGGAGCTTGCATACCTTCAGATGGATGAAGAGATTCCTTCTTCCTTGTAGCAGCCTTCTTCTTCTTCCATTGATAGACTCCTTGGTTGATGGGCTCTCCTTCGATCTCTTCTGGTTGGATGCTTGTTTCTTCACTTCATGGGAGGATGAAGGCTTCAGATCTAGGCTTGAATCACTTGGAATGGATGAAGAACTTCAGCTCGAATCACTGTTCACGGAGGTGCTACAGTACCCGTGAATCTCCTCCTCTAGCCTCCCTTGATCTCTCTTGATCCCCTTGAAGCATTAGGGTTTCTAACCCTTCTTGTGGAGGTTTTATAACCATTGAATGGTCCTTGGACATCCTCCAGACTAGATCCACATTTTGTGGATGATTAGGTGTCATTAGGATTAAAGAAATACAAGGAGAATGGCTCTTCTCGAAGTGGAGAACAAAGTCAACTTTTGTTGGCTCGGGGCTAGCGGTCGACCTATGGAAGCTGGCGGTCGACCGCTACTGAGAAACCCAGTAGAAATTTGATCCCTGGAATTTTCGATCGATCTGGGGCGGTCGACCGCTGCTATCGGTCGACTTGGGGCGGTCGACCTAAAGCTATAGTAAATTTTAAACTTTTTAGGTTTCACCCTCGAACTCCATTGCAACCCATTTAAGTTTGAGGCTTCAAGCTCCTTTGATCTTGGGGAATATATGTTGAGTGTTTTGACCTACAAAACCATAGAAAAAAGGATTAAAACTTTGATCAATAATTCATGTGGTAATTGCATGAAGTACTTGTATGAAACCCCTTTGGCCATTTGGCAGTTTCAATCAATTAACAAGAGCTTATTGTAAACCGTTTGAGCAATATATAAGTACCATTATTCTAATTTTCAAGCAAGTTTCTCATGAGTTGTTTCAACATAATGCAAGCTCAAAATGATATGTGAAATATATATTAGAGTTTAAGAAGTGATTTACATTGTGACCCAATTTCACATATAAGATTAGAACACCTGTTGCTTTGACAAATGCATGTATGGTATGCGTAAAAATCAACCAAACAAGTTTCAAACTATTTAATCAGGATTTGAACAAAAGTGTTCATCAAAGCTCAAGTCCATATGTTCAAAGATATAAAGGCTTGAAACCTCTTGTAGAACCAACATATGCAAACCAAGCATTAAGACCATGTAACCGTTGCCATTTGCCATCTCAAACATACATAGATAACAGGAGCATGAGCAATCAACTACAAGTTTAGTTATCATCATTTAATCACACGTTAAGTTTAGTTATCATCAAAACCATAACTTAACAACCACAACAATCATCAAAACCATAACTCAACAATCTCCCCCTTTTTGATGATGACAAACTTAATGAGAAATTTATTAGTGATGATACACCAGAGTGGATACAAAAGAATGGCACATATGTTCTTCTCCCATTCCCTTGTCACATACAATCATCAATTTTTCTCCCCCTTTGACATAATCAAAAAGTGGGATAGTGCAAATCTTTCTCCCCCTGTGACATGATCAACAATATCAACAAGCTTATCTCCCTTTGAAACAGCAATTGCCCATCTTATCAAATCAGAAGAAGCAAGGGCAAATCATGGATGAACAAAGCAATATGATTCCAATCAGAAGAAACCAATTGGTGATTATTCTTACAAATCAATATGAAACCATCCAAAGCAAATACAGTCAAGCATGTATCGATACCAATTGAAGGTGGTGATTGGCCTCAAGGATATGAACCAGTGGAGGACGATGTTCACAAGATGAGGTTTTTAGCATGATAGCATACAAGTGCTAGATCCCATGTCAGATTTTCACAACAAATAAGAGAAGGAGGGCATATGAAAAGGATTTTCTTTGATTTTTAAATTTTCTGATTTTTAAATTTTGGTTTAAGATACATGAAACTCAAAGCAAGCATATAATTACATGAAAAGCGAATAGGGCAAAAGATGAGTTCAAAGACCATGTTGATTATTCCTATGTGGGGGTCACAAAGTTTGGTTGCCATGATACAAAATGAAGACAAATACCCCATAGCAAGAGTAAAGAAATTGAAGTCCAAAATTTTAGAATTTTGTTGATTTTTTGATTTTTACATTTTCTGTTTAAATGCATGAAGCTATGTATATACAGATGATGACTCATGAAGTGCACATAATGCAACCAAACAGTTACATATAAACACACAAGTAATCTCCCCCATACATATATAAGAAGGGAGTGGGTATAAGAAAGATGCAAGAGACTCATGACAATAAGAATGCACATGTGTAGCACATGGGAAATTATGCAATCATATAGGAGATTCATGCAATTGCTAAAGCAGTCAATCAATTTTCTGAATCCATAATGAATCAAATTTTCAGATGTGTAAGTGAGTAACATAAAAAATGATAGTTACAAATTGGATATTTAGATTTTCATATTAACACAAGGAGACATTTTACAGACTGCACTTCAATTTTGAGAACAGCGTATTGGAGGCTACGCTCTACCACAATGAGTTTTCACCAATATTTTTCAACTCAACCAATATCACATGATAGTCAGAATTTTTCAAGAGTGATCAGGTTCAAATAATTCATTTTTACGCGAGTAGACGCATGGAGCTCATGCCAGAATCCCCGGTTACTCAGAATACTAAACCATTTTACCTCATTTTGAACAGAGATACTAGTTAACACTTTTTAGATATGAACCACATCACGTCTCAGGTGACATTTGTCCAGTTTACTCAGTGAGACCGAGCATTACTCTATCTTTCATTTTCATTTCAGATTTTTCAATAAGGATGGGTTGGCAGATTTTTCCTCAACTGTCTCTTCAACATATATGCAGCAAGTTTAACATCTCGAGAGTGTTGAAAAGAATTTCATATATTCTTATCATTAACACTCATTTTCACATTTTGTGCATGAAGTGTGCGAATTTGATTCAGCATGTATACGAAAATATCATGAATACATTGTTGCATCCCTACAGTTTTGATGATGTCTCACACTATAAATCAATCGGTTTCTATCAATAGATTAATTCATGCTTCATGTAGGACAGTGCAGTTCATGTGGCTATCATATAGACATGCATTACTTGTTCAAGTCCATACTCTGTCAGCATAGTCTAGACAGTAGTGGGTCGACCCCCCAGTTCGCAAGTCTGTACATCCCATTTGTCGAAGGCATTGGTAGTCTATACATTGACTCACTGTTCATGCATTCATCGAACAAGTCTATACACTCATGGCATATGTGTAACATTTGTTCTTCAAAGTCTATACATTGGCCTTCACTTGAAGTCTATTCATTGGTCTTCACTTCAAAGTATGCACATTGGTAAAGTCTAAACATCGTTCACATTGCTTCAAGTCTATACAGCCTTAGCAAAAGCTCTGCAAGTCTATACAACCATTTCCAAGTCTGTACATCCATTTGCCTGACTTCATATTCAAAGTCTGTACATCCTTCTGTTGAAATTCTAAGTCTATGCATCGGTCTGTTTGAGCAAGTCTGTACAGCGGTTGCATTCATTGGAAGTCTATACATTGGGGTCTTTACCTACGTTGCACTTCAAAGTCTAGACATTGCACTGTAGGTTGCTTAGTTGAAGTCTATACATTGCTGATCGAACGTAAGTCTATACATTCCATCCTTTTCCTACGTTCGATGCTTTAGCTACACCCTAAATCTCCACATTAGCAAAGTATATACATCGCTTATGCAAGTCTATACAGCCAGTGCATTCATTGATATCAAGTCTACACACTGCATATAGGCAAAGTCTGCACATTGGTAGAGTCTGTACATCCTCTAGGAGCCCTAAGTATATACATCGCAAAGTCTGCACTTCGCAGTGTTCAAGCCTTTCAAGTCTATACACTGGTCTTCAGAAGCTACATTTATTTTTTGGTTTTTTAGAAACGATTGTCATTCATCGTTGGTCTTGTTTTCTTTTCTATTTTTTTATTTCTTCATTTCTGATTCCGAAGTGTTACCCTCTAGTGTTTGGAGGAAGGGAGTGTTACTCCAGTTCCCCTCTGAACTACAGAGGAAGAGAGATCTGTGATCTCTGGTTTTGCCAGTGACGGACTGTCACTAGCAGGTTCCCTCCGGGTTGGAGGAAGGGAGAGCCATCTCCGGTTCTGGTCTTGCTGGTTGCAGGTCCAGGTGTCAAGCTCTGTGGGTAGCAGAGTTTGGTTGAGGGATTTGTTTCCCTTTGTTGTTCAAGCTGTGTGGCAGCATCTTGTTCGCAGACTGAGTCTGCAGTTTTCTAGCAGTGGCTAGTGGAATCCTCACTCTAGTTGGAGTGAGGGGTGGATGTAGATTGTGGACTACAATCGAACCACCTTAAAATTTCTTGTCTCCTCTGTGGTTTGCTGTTATCGGTTGTGCTCTCCATCTGCTTGGCATTGTGTTTGACTGTGGACAATCTTTTTCAATCGCACCTTCTTATTCTGTCTTAGTTATTCACTACGTTAGCTATATTGTTTTGCTGTATCTAAAGAGTCGAAATTCGAAGTAGTGATTTTTCGCTGAAGTTTTCTAAATCGGGAGTGATCTATTCATCCCCCCCCTCGATATCACTCTTCGCTGCGCTAATATACATAACAATGTAACTCCCCCTAAATAGATGCACTTATGAAATAAGAACTCCCCGAGAGTGTACGACATTAAACACTCCTATAATGACTCAAATGCAGCATTATTTATCAAGAAGACATAAGGTCGTAGAAGTTTCAAGGATGGTGCTAAGTAACATACAATAGCAAGCAAGCACAAAGAGGGAATGTATGCAACATGCAATACAAATATGCAATTGATACCAAACAAATGGATACCAATTGAATGAAGTGAATGCAGCTAATGTATGAGCTCTAATGCAATGCAACCTTTGATCATATAGTAATGAAATGTAACATGCCAAGACAAAATGCAATATGGTGTAAAACTTCTGATGTCAAATGAATGAACTAACTTCAGCTAATGTATGAATTGTAATGTATGCAATCTATGCCTAGATGAGCATGTGATGCAAGATGCAAATGTAGCATAGGAGGGCTTGATCTTCAAATCATGAGGCAGAATTCACATTGGAGCATTCACATTATATTAGTGTGTCAACAAATATTTTCATGACATGACCTTTATGAATAAGGGTTCATAAAAGATCAAAATTAAGCAATACAACCTAATTTTCAGAATTGTTCAAAATCAGATTTTCAAAGGCCAAACACAGGTGTTGAAATGAGAATTCATCTAAAAGTCAAATGTATGAATTATTTAATCACAAACATATTTTCAATTTACATAGCTCAGTTCAAGGATTCATTCATAAATCAACCAATCACAATTTTCAAGATCTGATACGAGGCGGAGATTTTAGTCTGAAGACCCAGCTCAACGCATAGAGGATGCTTCTAAGTGGATATAATCCACTCTTCCACAGACGCCATTTGATATACCAGATATGTAATTCAATTCAAGTGTGATCATGTAATTCAAATTGAGAATATTCAATATGCAACCACTTCATATACATCTTTCAAGATTTTCAAATTGATTCAATCAATTAGGCACATTCATCACAACATGCTAGTAAATGACAATTCAAGTTTTTAGAATCAATACCTGTCACTTGAGAGTGTCACCAAGTGACAAAGAGGTCATTGCATGAATTTACAAGGTTGAATTACCTTAGTTCAGACAACAAGATTGGAAGCCTTCATGCCCTAAGATCACTAACCCCACGAAGGTTAGTACTTCATATTTTGATTTTCATACCTTTACCTTGAGAATCCATTTACTTCCAAGCCTTCCCTCTGCAATCCAAAAAAGAATGAAATTCAGTTTACTCATGAGTGTATTTTAAAATCTTCTTGTACAATCCCTGTACAATGTTCACAAAAGGCATTATTAGTAGCTCAAAAATGATATCATCCACATATACTCAAACTACTAAAATGTCTTTTACCTGATTTATCTTATGAGAGGTGTTTGATCAACCTTACCTATTTAACCTATTTTCAATCAAAAGATGGGGGCTTTTCATACCATGTCTTGGGTACTTATTTTAGCACGTACAAGGACTTTCACCAGCTTGTGCTTGAGTCGATCCTGGAGGTTTTTCAAGTTCTGGTATCCCATCTCCTGGTGGTAATTGAGAATGTTCTCATCATTTTTCATCCTTGCAAGGTATTTCTCCAGTTGATTCGTCCTTCTTGATCATAGCTAACCCAATCTCACTTGTATTCCTGAAAGTATGATCTGCATCCAAAGATGAAATGATTTGGTTTGTCAATTTCGATTCAAGTCAAGACTTTTATTTAGCACCTAAAGTCTACTTAAACACTTCTAGATTTAAATGCATGACAAATTATTTTAACAACCAACATCCTCTAGACAGCTCTAGATGCAATGCATGACTCATGTGTGAGCCTAAACATTAAGTTCATATGACGAATATGGTAGCTCCCCCTTAGTGTGTGCATGAATGCAAGATGTTCATTAACATCTTAATGCCATGTGCAGCCTGTAACTAATTGACTCATAATATCGGGCGGAGAACTTAGATCCGAAGATCACCTCACGCGTAGTGATAGTTTTCAGACAGGCGAAACCTGCCCTTCCACATGTCACCATTTGATATACTATGTAGTCAAGGGTGGTGAAGGTAGGAGGATTGCTATGCAATATGACATGAATTCATAATATTCAACTTATGCAAGACAGTACGTGAAAGTGTATGCAAACTCAATATATATAGTGAAATCATGATCTGAAGAATCTTCAAGCTCTCCTAGAACAAGATGCTATATGATAAGTGATATGCGCTCAAACTCAATATATATGGTGAGATCATGATCTGAAGAATCTTCAAGCTCTCCTACAACAAGATACTATATGACAAGTGATATACGCACAAATATGCAAACAACTATGAATGAAATGCACGTGCAGACATATGTAAGATTACATGACTATATGAAACAAAGTGAGTTAAAACATGACAGAGTCACTACAAAAGTAGGAGGGATATAACATGATCTTCAAATTCAGTTTTTAATTTTTCTTCCAACCTGACTTATGTCACTTGACCCGTGTGCCTTACCTTCTTGATGAAAACAGATTTCATGCTTTACATTCCCAAGGCACACCTGCAAAATAGATTTCTCATTTACCATTTTTAGGTACCCAAATCTTTTTGGGTCCTTGTGGGTTAGCAACAACATTTGCACATGGTTTCCACTTTTTGACAGTATTCAAATTATCATTTTTCATCAAAGGACAACCATGCATCAACTCACAATCATGCTTAGTATGCCCAGATTCACCACAATAGAAACAACGCATAGAAGCCATTTTCCCATGTGATCTTTTAGCATGAACATAAGAATTCTCAAATCCATTTCTCTCAAATGAAACCTTTTTTGTATTTTTGAAATCATTCATTTTCTTGCATGCTCTCAAATCATCATTCTTCATAATGAAGCAATCATGCATGGCATGTCCAGATTTACCACAATAAAAATATTAGAGTTTCTTTCTAAGTGGTTGTGTGTGTGTGGCAGAAGTATGTTTAACATGCATGGGTGTACTAGCAGCATTTTTAGATTTTTGATGCAAATTGATTTTCTTTGTGGATCCATGTGTGTGTGCAACATGGTTTTCCTTTTTCAGATTCTCATTTGATGTGCTGGTTATGTTTGAATTATGCACAAAGGATGTATAAACTTTGTTTTCAAACTTCTTTTTGTTCACAGGATTATAGCCCAGCCTCTCTCTTTGAAAGTTTACTTTCATTCCTAGCAATTTGTCCAGGTTATTTTGACCATCCACAAATCTAGACAATGAAGCATTCAAGTCAGAGATTTCTTTTTTAAGTGATGAAATGTGCAATTCATAGGAAACAATCACATTTTCATAAGAATTGATTTTTTCATTCAAATGTGTATTGATGGTTTTATGGTTTTCCACTTCTTGTTCCAACACATGCACCTTTTCACATTCATCAACAAGCAAACTTTTCCCTTTTTCAAAAATAAGCAATCTTTCAGAAATGGCATTATTCAACTGTTTCAATCCTTCATTTTCTTTTCTCATGCATGAAATGACTTCTTCATGGTTTTTGATGTCAGTCATAAGAGATTCATTTTCCGTTTTGAATTCCAAGCATTTATTACTTGAAGAATTTTCTGTTTGAAAATTTATAAAGTTTTTCACATTGCTTTCAAGGAGTTCTGAATTAACAAAACACTAATCTCCTTTTCAGGTTTCGAGCATTTATCACAAGAAGCATTCTCAAGAAAAGCATGTTCAGATTTCTTTTTCAATTTTTTGTTTTCAGACTTAACTTTCTTGTACTTTTCAGCAAGCTCATCATATGCATTCAACAAATCTTCATAGCTAAATTCATCTTCATTATCAGAATCAGAACTTACCTTTGAGCTTGATCCACTTGGTGAGCTTGATCCACTTGGCTGATCACTCCTTTGTTCACTCGTCCCTACCACAAGACATTGGTCTCCATCCTCTTCCTAGATTTTGGTTCGGCCATCCAAGATATCCTTCGCGAATCTGCAATGGGAGATAAAGGGGACATAATTAGAATTAACTGCAGTAGTTAGCAACTTTAACACCAAACAATTTTGATCATGTTTAAGCTTTTGATTTTCAGTCCAGACATTTTTATCCTTAGGCAACTCATAAGGACCATAAGAAACAAGCTTCCATAGCTTAGGGTCATATGAGTTGACAAGACTACACATTCTACCTAGCCACAAATCGAAATTGCAACCATCAAACACCGGTAGAGAATTCAAAGTATACATAATGGTAGTCATTGATCTGGATCACTCTAGATCGTTAGATCTATAACAAAATAGAGCCTTGGCTCTGATACCAATTGAAGTCCCGCTATCAATGACACCCAAGAGGGGGGTGAATTGGGTGTTTACAAATTTTAAAGAAACTTTTGATTTTTTACAAAATATATGATAAACATTAATTAGTAATATGAAAACTATTTAACCAATTCTCTCAAACTCATCGTTCCCACACGACCATAAAATGAATACAATCAAACCACACAAATAACACACAATGCACAGCGATTTTTAAGGTGGTTCGGATGCAATGACGGCAATCCTACGTCCACCCCTCACCAAACCTGGTGAGGCTTCACTCGGGAATAAATCCTCAAACGGAGATGACGCTCCAACCACACATGCAGGACGACGCCTGCCCACACACACACGGGGACGCACCCCAACACACACACACACACACGGAGACGAGGTCTCCAACACGATCCAACAAGCGGATCAACAAAACACACACACGCTGCGACAAGTGCAGCACTCCACACACAAACACTATGATCTGAATAAAAATACATACACGTAGATCTAGGAAGACCTACGCACACACGAATCAAATACGACAACCACACACAAACACGGATCCAGAACGATCCATACACACACACACAAGTTTTCACAGTTTGTACAACACACGAATATGCGCTTGAAACACAATAAGGCACAGTTTAGAAATCCCCTGATTTGGCTCCCCCTGAATGTATGCTGATGATCTTTGAGTGATGCTTGCTTCTTCAGTTTATTGGAAGTTGATGGCTTCAGATGGACCTTGAATCTTTAGCTCTTGGATGAAGAGTTGATCCACGGAACACTATTCACGGCTACAGTAACAGTTCCTTCTTGCTTGCACAACTTCCTTGATCTCCTTGATCCTTGCTTGCTTCTTCTCTTCCTTTGAGGTTGTTGGGTTCAAAATGGAGCTTGCATACCTTCCGATGGATGAAGAGATTCCTTCTTCCTTGTAGCAGTCTTCTTCTTCTTCTATTGATAGACTCCTTGGTTGATGGGCTCTCCTTCGATCTCTTCTGGTTGGATGCTTGTTTCTTCACTTCATGGGAGGATGAAGGCTTCAGATCTAGGCTTGAATCACTTGGAATGGATGAAGAACTTCAGCTCGAATCACTGTTCACGGAGGTGCTACAGTACCCGTGAATCTCCTCCTCTAGCCTCCCTTGATCTCTCTTGATCCCCTTGAAGCATTAGGATTTCTAACCCTTCTTGTGGAGGTTTTATAACCTTTAAATGGTCCTTGGACATCATCCAGACCAGATCCACATTTTATAGATGATTAGGTGTCATTAGGAATAAAGAAATACAAAGAGAATGGCTCTTCTCGAAGTGGAGAACAAAGTCAACTTTTGTTGGCTCGGGGCTGGCGGTCGACCTGTGGAAGCTGGCGGTCGACCGCTACTTAGAAACCCTGTAGAACTTTGATCCCTGGAATTTGCGGTTGACCTGGGGTGGTCGACCACTACTGTCGGTCGACCTGGGGCGGTCGACCTAAAGCTACAGTAAATTTCAGACTTTTTAGGTTTCACCCTTGAACTCCATTGCAACCCATTTAAGTCTAAGGCTTCAAGCTCCTTTGATCTTGGGGAATATATGTTGAGTGTTTTGACCTACAAAACTATAGAAAAAAGGATTAGAACTTTGATCAATAATTCATGTGGTAATTGCATGAAGTACATGTATGAAACCCCTTTGGCCATTTGGCAGTTTCAATCAATTAACAAGAGCTTATTGTAAACCGTTTGAGCAAGATATAAGTACCATTATTCCAATTTTCAAGCAAGTTTCTCATGAGTTGTTTCAACATAATGCAAGCTCAAAATGATATGTGAAATATGTATTAGAGTTTAAGAAGTGATTTACATTGAGACCCAATTTCACATATAAGATTGGAACACTTGTTGCTTTGACAAATGCATGTATGGTATGCGTAAAAATCAACCAAATAAATTTCAAACTATTTGATCAGGATTTGAACAAAAGTGTTCTTCAAAGCTCAAGTCCATATGTTCACACATATAAAGGCTTGAAACCTCTTGTAGAACCAACATATGCGAACCAAGCATTAAGACCATGTAACCGTTGCCATTTGTCATCTCAAACATTTATAGATAACATGAGCATGAGCAATCAACCACAAGTTTAGTTATCAGCACTTAATCACATATTAAGTTTAGTTATCATCAAAATCATAACTTAACAATCACAACAATCATCAAAACCATAACTCAACACCAAAGACATCTACATATTGGAGCTCTGGGGTCCCACGCAGGGACAGAGGCATTACACCCAAGACTCTCCTCTTTCCCTCTTGTTTATCATGGTATCAGAGCATTAGGGTTCTTGGACCCACTGCTCTCCATCTCGGGGGTTTTTGACCCCATGTAGGGGTTCTGGTGCAGCCGCTCTTCCTCAGGGTCATCTGGAGTCTCTGACCCTGGTTTGGGGTCTTCCTAGAGTTGCTTCAAGGGAAGTTCTGGTCACATCTGAAATCTGGTGCAGATGTCATCATCTTGAAGGTATTCTGGTTGGATTTTTCCTCTCTTGAATTCTCTGTTTGAGAGTTGCCAAGGGCTTTAGAGTTGCTGCAAATTTCGTATTGAAATTGTGCAGTTCTGAGTAATAAGATTTCATATTTATCTACGGTTTCTATCTGGACTGCATCTTATTTGATTTCGTAGTTCTGATCGCCATCGGTTTCTAAGTGGCAAATTGATGTTGCAGGACTTCCCTGCATCAATTTGAGGGGGAGTATCACCGGAAATTCAAGACTAAGAAAGTTTTTGAAGGAATCTCACCAGATATGTACTATATTTTCTGTATATTGTGATAGGTCCAGAGGGGGGTGAATGGACCTTTACCCGTTAAAAATTAAGGATTAAAAATTAAGTTTAGATCTCAAACAGGAGTTTCCGAATTAGAGCACAATGGTCAAACACTAACCGCAGAACGAACTGCTTGGAGGATAGGGAAGGATCGGCCTAAAGAACAAAGAACTGCACGAGATATATGATAACAAAACGAGGTGCACTATACTGTGACTGACACGAGGTACGTTAGATGAGTTTAGCACGAGATAACACGAGAACGACACGAAGTACACGAGAACACAGCTAACACAACAACGAAGACGCCACGAAGTCAGATGAAGACAGCATGAGGTGAGAAGAAGATAACACAGAGTGAAGCAATAGAAAGACACGCGATCAGAAGAGACCAGGATGAAAATAGAAGGAAGCAACACGGAGATACAAATACAAAAGAACCACGAAGACACGAATACAAAGACAATACGAAGACACGAATACAAAGACAACACGAAGACACGAATACAAAAGACAACACGAAGACACGTAGTGAAACAACACTTGAAAACACAAGAAAAACAACTCGAGCACACAATAGCTCGAATGAACGACTCGAAGACGAGGCGACACGAGTTGAAAACAACACGAAGACAAAAATAGAAACTGACACGAGGTGAGGTCACAAAGCGACAAAGACACGAGGTCTAGGAAACACGACACGAAGACAGAAGATAGACACGTCTTCAACAACACGTGATGAAACGGTGGAAGCAGAAGAGCAACTCAAGGAACTACTGTAATTGACATGAAGACACAAGAGCAAACATAGAGGACTGACTCGAGATGAGCAACTAAGTGCTAACGACACGAGGTTCATACAGAAGCAACTCGAAGTTCATCAGAACAATTCGAGCTGCTTCAGAAGAATCAGCACGAAGTCAATCAGCACACAACTTAACACAACACGAGGTACGAAAGGACGACACGGCGTGTTGAGAACACAAACAGTACTAAAACTAAAACGACACGAAGGCAAACAGTACAACACGAGGTGTTATACACAAACATGACGAAGTTCCAACCAACACGAAGACAGTCCCTGAAAATACCTGAAGTGAAATGAAGGTTTATTCTTCACAGAAAAATATTCTTTGTTCACTTTCACAGAAAAATATTTTTGTTAATTTTTCACAGAGAAATATTTTTGAACACCACTAAGACTTATAGTGTTGTCATCATCAAAACATGTAAAAATTCAACAAGACTCAACAATCTCCCCCTTTTTGATGGATGGCAACACTATGAGTCTTGAGTCTTTGTAGAAAAAAAAATTTCAGCCTTTCCAAGGCTAAACAAACATTAGCACCACTATTAAACATTTTTAAAGTGTCAAATAACCATTCTCAATGAATAACAAACATTCTCAACGAGCTAGCAAAGGCCTGATTTGTCCCCCTTTGTCATCATCAAAAAGAAGGAAGCAATAAGGATGCAACAATGCAAATGATATGAAATTTAATTAATAAGTCCAAGAGTGTGAGAGTGAAAGCCTCAAAATGGGCAACAAGATACAGAGCATTGTCTTTTCAAGAAAAATGTCTGGCATGTCTGCTAGAAGGGCCACGCGGCCTGCCATGTGGTGGTCTCCCCCTTGGAGAAGCAGAGGTATATTCTTGAGGTGGAGTTCTGCTAGAGGAAGCTTGACCAGGTGCTGAACCCAAGATAGACTGAAATTCCTTTAGGTCATTTGACAGTTCAGCTAGCCAATACACCACAGCGCTTCTGACATGTGCCACTTCATATCTGTCAGTCAGAATTGTCATTTCTGTTAAGAAGGCGACCAATTTATCATAGATCTGCTGAACACCTAGACCTAGGGCACTGGATGACTTCTTCAAAACTTCTAAAGATGTTCTGATCTCAAAGCAGTGATCTATAATGTTGGTAGATAGTTTGAAGGAGGAAATTTGAACATCTTGTAACTCACGCAGTGCTTTTGCTATCTTTGAACAAACCTCCTGCAAACCTTGCATCAAGGATCTGTTGGCATCATCTGAAGCCTTTTTGTTGAGTAGGAACTTTTCCATCCAGTGAGGAGAGATATCTCAAGCTTCAGTAGCCTGGAATGTACTTGATTGATGTTGAGAGTGACATATTTGAGCAGATCATCTAATTTCTTATCTTGTTTCTGTATCTGCTGAGTCAAGTTTATGAGGAGTTCTTCAATGTTGGGTGCCCGAGCAGATTCAATGTTGGGCGCCTGTGCAGATAGAAGTCTAGGTGGACCTAGAGGTGTACCAAAAAATTCTTGCACTGGCGGTTGGTTGTCTACTGCTGGAGCCTGATCTTCAACTTTAGCTTGTGTGTCTTTGACAGGAACTACAATTTCAGGTTCCTCTTCCTCATTTGAAGATTCTGTATCCAATTCTATGACATGAACTTTTTCTTGACTGTTATCCCCTCTATCTTCCATGAGATCATGATCTGCAGGGCTGTCAACAGGTGCCTGTTCAAGACTTTCAGATGTAACCAAGTTGGTAGCCTCTTCCAAGCTTTTCTCTACAGTCTCTCTTAGAACCACATTAACAAAATCAGCAAGTTCTTGATCAGTACTTTCTTTCTCTTTAGCTGGCTGTTCCACGGGTAATATCACCTCTTCAGATGTCTTCCCAAAAGAATCAAATAGACCATCAATATTTGCATCTAGATCAGTCTGAATACTTTCTTCAGACAACCTGATTTCTTCAGATGCAACCTCAACTAGCCTCTGAAAGGAAAAAGATACTTCAGTGAGTGCAGCAGACGTAATAGACTGTGGTTGTTCAGCTGGTGTATCCTGTACAGCAAACTCAGAAACTAATTGCACACCAGTTTGAGCTAAGTCTTGAGATTGTTCCAGATGCTCCCCCTGAGTTTGTGATTCCTTGACTTTCTGGGCCTTAACTTGCCCCACCATTGAAGAGCCCTCCAAGCCCAAAAACACTGAAACAAAATTCATATTAAATATGTTTCGGGCCTTAACTTCAGATGCAACCTCTCCATCCAAGCAAATCTCTGAATACTTGAAGATGTCTGTCAGATGGGCGGCATAGGGAAGGTGTCTCTTGGATCCAATACATCCCTTCATGACAGTAAAAATGATTTCTGGCAAACATATCTTTACATTCTGAATCAGACAAAATAGTAGAAACCTCTGTGTATCTGTGATTCTACCCCTAGCTCCAGTCTGTGGTGTGACTATAGAAGCAATTATGTTTTGAAGGAGTTTGTGAAGAGGAGGAAATGACGAGGTTTGGAAAGCTTTCAGCTTCACTTGCCCCTTGTCAAGAATGTTACTGGGTTTACCAGTAATAACCGAAAATGCCTCATGCAGACTGTATCTGTACCCTCTCTCCACCTCTCCCTTTTCTGGAATACTTAGAGCTTCATGGAGAGAGTTGCATGTCACTGTTATCTCAACCCCTTTAACAGTCGAAATCAATGCAGACTTATCTCGGCTCAACAACAAGTTGTTGTAAAATTCCATCACCAGGCTAGGGTAGAATACCCTGTGATCTTCTAAAAATTTCCTCCATTCCTGAAACTCGAAGATCTTCAAGAGTTCTGGAAACTTCAGGACCATGGATTCATCACCGAAATCAACTATCCTCGGAGGAATGATTTTACCACTCTCTAAAAATACGGTAGACTGGGAAGGCCTGGTACCTTGCTCTGAAGACATTCCCACAGCAGCTTTTGATTCTAGACAACGTTGCTGCTTGGATGGAGGCTCCTCAGCAGTTTCCTTTCCTTTCCTCTTCCTTTCAACCTGAGCGGCGGATGCTTGCTGATCCATTTGCCAAGTCTCCTAGAGTATCAACTCTCTCTTGCCAGTTGCTACTGGAAGTGAAGCTAGACCCAAGAGGGGAAGAGATCTCTGTGGGGAAAGGAAGTGAGCGGGAAAAGATAGAGATGAGTTTGAAGGAACACTCAAGGTGGAGCGGCATGAAGATGAATAGGAAGCGGCAAGGGGAAACGAGGGTTTGTGGATGAAGGCGTGTGAAACAAGAAGTGTTTTGTCGGGTTGCTTTTCACTCTTATCAAACTTTTTCTGGAAATACCCAAACTACCCTCAGTCATGATGTAACACAGCCATTGCCTGTTAAAGTTTGCCCTTCAATATATGGACTAGTTATATTCCTTCAAATTCCATGGTCAGTTACCTCAAGATATTAAATCAACATGATCACAAAATTAGCTGTTAAAGTTGCTTAACCTAGAGAGAGTCACGATTAAATTACTCCTTATGTTTGTCAAGCAAAGAAATAACACATCGATGTCAAGCAGATTTCATTTCTTCATTTAATGGACAAGAGAAGGCATACAGGGTCAACCAATTTGTTGAGCACAAGGTAGAATAGTCCCTTTTTACACAAGGAGACATGTTTATCAGACACCAGAAACCCTGGTTACTCAGGACGGACTACCTTTATGCCAATCAAAGCCAATGAAATTTTTCTTTGTTGACTTTTCCTTTTTTTTATTATTATTTTAACATTTCTATACAGAGATAGCTAGTTGTATCATGACAGAAACTCTGGACTTCTCTGATCTAGAGTGTCTATTTCTCCACAAAAGCCATTGCTCTGCCACAAAGAATGGCGTATTCCCTGGTGGCACTTCTCATGATTTTAGACAAAAGACAGATATCTTACTTAACACAATTTTTATCTCACAGCTCTCTTCACATAAGTTTCAGTTAAATCGAGATCCTCAACAAGTTTTTCTCATTTAACAGGAAGTTTTATAATATGTTGACCAACACTTGAGAGGATAACTTAGAAGGATCAAGGACCAAATATAACCCCCATACATTGAAGTTCTTTATTAACAGGTGTAAGTTGTTACACTAGATATTGGGTGGTTTAAGGTATACAGATCACATCTGATAAGAGCAAGAAGACTGTAAGAAAAAAATTTCTTTGAGAGAATTTCTGAACCAAAAGTGATAGGAGAGAGATAAGAAGGTGGCAGACCGAATGGAGAGAGATGAGATGAGCATCACTCCTATCAGCAAGCCAACAAGTGAGAGATCACTCAAGACATTAAGCACCAAGGACGCTTACAAATATAATATTCTTGAAGAAGTTCTGTCTCACATCCAGAGGAGCTCTTGGGCAATAAACTGCAACCTCATGAGATGACAGATCTTAACACCACATTAACTGCATCGGCTGACAAAATTCTTCAGAAACCAAATGGCCTGTCAAACTCCTTTTCAGCCCACTCAAGGACATCTCACACACGACTCTTGGAAGTATTAATTATTTATTGAATGTAGTGTTTACCATGAAAATTAAACATGTGAGTTTGTGAATCATGCACATACAGGCTCCCCTGATCAGCAGAATGACCCATGGTACTAGGCGGAGCACTTAGTCTGAAAGACCACCTCACACATAGTAAGCACCTCAGGACAGATTTCCCTGCCTTTTGATAGCTTACTATATGATAAATCATAGTGGTCAAACATGATAATCAACGGGCATGGCAGACTAGAAAGGTTGTTCTAATCATGATAATTCTGTCTAGTCCAAAATAGGCAGTTTATATGAACAACAACAAACATCATTCTGATGGATTGGAGATTGAATTCAGATTAGGAGGGAAGCAGTAAATTTACCTGGAGCATTCAGACATGGGGTCCTTTTATGTGCCCTGGTTTATTACCCCTTTATTCCATCCAAGGCACACCTGCAAAGCAAAGTTATTTTGCACAAACAGGTACCCAAGAAGTCTTGGGTCCTGACATGACAGTATTACTTCTAGCAAGTTTCCTCAGCACATTTTTAACTTGATAGCAAGGAGCAGCAGCTTTCAGTACTGATTTATGCATATCCTTGTTAGCATGAATCCTATGTGCATAAACATGAGACTCCTTGTTAACAGAATAAACATTCTGTTTGCCAAAACCAGTTTGGTTTTGATATCCTGCCAGCCAACAGGTTGCAATCCTGTGACCTGGCTTCCCACATTTGAAGCACTCATTGTGCTTGCCTCTAAAGACATTTCTACCAAATACATTTTTATTCGCATGGAGATTAACAGTTTTAGAATTGAGTTTTCTACCCTGAGCATGCCAGCAGTCCTTGACTGCATGGCCATGCTTCCCACAATGGGAGCAGAAAGGAGACTCTCTCCTATAAGATCTTGCCCAACATTCAGTGACCTTATGCCCAAGCTTGTTACAATTAAAACATCTGACATGCTGGTTCGAAGAAGTAGTTTTGTTGATATTAAGAGCATGTTGGTTAGCATAAAATTTAGCATAATGTGGGAGTGGTTTTTTCTTTCCATTAGCAAACCAACATTGAGCAAGGGTGTGGCCTAATCTACCACAATGCGAACATTCCCTTTTCTTTGAATGAACATCAGGATTTCTATCACGATATTTCCTAGCATTCATATCATCTTTTTCCATCAATCTACATTCATGCATCAAATGGCCAATTCTATGGCAGTAGTAACATGACATTTTCTTTTTCTGAACCTCATGATTTCTGTCATGAGTTTTCCTAACATGCATTTTACTAGTATTCATGTCATCTTTTCCTTTCAGTTTGCATTCATGCATTTGATGAGCAGCTTTATGACAATTAAGGCATGACATAGGTTTCTTGTTAGCATGGGATTTAAAGTCAGGATGCATGTATGTAGTAGAATCCACTTTGTTCTTCCCTTTTTGTTCTACAGTTGTCTTCAGACTTCTTTGAGTAGTGAATTGAAATACAGAAGGACTGGCTAGGCTAGCAGATGCAACATCTGAAATAGTAGAAGTTTGAATCTTATTTTCAAAACTCTTTTTCTTTGTTGAGTTATAGCCCAACCCTTCTTTTTGAAAATTGACTTTAACACCTAACAATCTGTCCAGATTTTCTTGTCCTTCCACAAATTTTGACAAGGATTTCTTCAAGTCTTCTATTTCATTTTCCAGAGAAACAATGTGTATTTCATAACTGGCAATCTCTTGTTCATTGTAGTTTACACATTCACTTAGCACCTTGTTTGCGATTTTATAGTCCTCAATTTCATTTTCCAGATTGCTCAGTTTATCAGAATCTTCAATGCAAACAGTTTTTTCTTTTTCTAAGGTTAGAAGTCTCTCAGACATACTACTGTTCAACATTTTCAATTTTTCAATTTCTCCCTTGAGCTTGTCATTCTGGACCAATTCATTTATTAAAATCTGATCTTCACACGGTGGTTCAAATTGTTGATTAGATATAGATTTTTCAGTTAGCAGTTTATTTTCTTGTTCAAGGTTTTTAATTTTCTGAACATTTTCTTCAATGATTTTCCTGAGAGAGTCATTTTCAGATTTAAGTTCATTCAGTTCTGAATTAACAGATTCTTGATTCTTTTTCTTTAACAATTTAATTTGACTCTCAAGCTTACGAATCTCAGCTATGGAAGCATCATTTGTTTGTTCCAATTTTAAACAGTTTTGACATGAAGAGGAATTTGCACTGGTTAACCTAGTACCCTTTCTCAGTTTCTTATGTTCTCTTTTTAAATTTTCATATAGCCCCAACAAGTCAGCATAGCTATTTTCCCAATCATCCATAGTATAATGTTGAAAAGGGTTTACCTGATCATCATTGTCCTCTTCATTACTTTGATTGTTGCTGTGATCAGTCCCATTGGCCATCATGCAGGCGTCCTTCTTTGACTCGAAGGCTATTTTCAGTTGGTCCAAAATTTCAGTGGCTGACCTACAATGATAAAAACATGAATGTAAAGCTTTGTCAGTGGCAGCCTTCAGAATTTTCATAGCCTTCTCATTTTGATCACACATGTATCTATCATTGTCAGTCCATTTGGATATTTTCTTTGGCAGTTTGTGTGGACCATGTGAAATCAACTTCCACATATCCGGATCACGTTGTTTAACATAGGTACGCAGACTTCTAAGCCACAACTTAAATCCAGAACCACTAAAGATCGGTGGGTGCATCATTGAAATCAGTTCAGGAGTAAAACCAAGCAGTAAGACCAAAACAGAAATGCACCTATCAGACCAGCAGGATCCCCTACAGATCGTTAAATCTGGAGATATAGGGAACCGCTCTGATACCAATTGATAGGTCCAGAGGGGGGTGAATGGACCTTTACCCGTTAAAAATTAAGGATTAAAAATTAAGTTTAGATCTCAAACAGGAGTTTCCGAATTAGAGCACAATGGTCAAACACTAACCGCAGAATGAACTACTTGGAGGATAGGGAAGGATCGGCCTAAAGAACAAAGAACTGCATGAGATATATGATAACAAAATGAGGTGCACTATACTGTGACTGACACGAGGTACGTTAGATGAGTTTAGCACGAGATAACATGAGAACGGCACGAAGTACACGAGAACACAGCTAACACAACAACGAAGACGTCACGAAGTCAGATGAAGACATCATGAGGTGAGAAGAAGATAACACAGAGTGAAGCAATAGAAAGACACGCGATCAGAAGAGACCAGGACGAAAATAGAAGGAAGCAACACGGAGATACAAATACAAAAGAAACACGAAGACACGAATACAAAGACAATACGAAGACACGAATACAAAGACAACACGAAGACACGAATACAAAAGATAACACGAAGACACGTAGTGAAACAACACTTGAAAACACAAGAAAAACAACTCGAGCACATAATAGCTCGAATGAACGACTCGAAGACGAGGCGACACGAGTTGAAAATAACACGAAGACAAAAACAGAAACCGACACGAGGTGAGGTCACAAAGCGACAAAGACACGAGGTCTAGGAAACACGACACGAAGACATAAGATAGACACGTCTTCAACAACACGTGATGAAACGGTGGAAGCAGAAGAACAACTCGAGGAACTACAGTAATTGACACGAAGACACAAGAGCAAACATAGAGGACTGACTCGAGATGAGTAACTAAGTGCTAACGACACGAGGTTCATACAGAAGCAACTCGAAGTTCATCAGAACAATTCGAGCTGCTTCAGAAGAATCAGCACGAAGTCAATCAGCACACAACTTAACACAACACGAGGTACGAAAGGACGACACGGCGTGTTGAGAACACAAACAGTACTAAAACTAAAACGACACGAAGGCAAACAGTACAACACGAGGTGTTATACACAAACATGACGAAGTTCCAACCAACACGAAGACAGTCCCTGAAAATACCTGAAGTGAAATGAAGGTTTATTCTTCACAGAAAAATATTCTTTGTTCACTTTCACAGAAAAATATTTTTGTTAATTTTTCACAGAGAAATATTTTTGAACACCGCTAAGACTTATAGTGTTGTCATCATCAAAACATGTAAAGATTCAACAAGACTCAACATATTGTATTTCCTTGTTTAGGGACATGATTGTCTCTAATTTATTTTCTATTCTTGGGGCTATACAGCACAATCTATTGCCCTTCTTTCTGTAACTCTGTATACCTATTTTTAGATGCCAAAGGCATATATATATTGGAGCTCTGGGATCCCAAGCAGGGACAGAGGCATTACACCCAAGGCTCTTCTCTTTCTCTCTTGTTTGTCAGTTTACATATACTTGTTCTTGCTAAGAGGATTTTTTTTTTGAGTGTCTGTTAAGGGGATTCTAAATGTCACTGATCATATCTATTTTATTGTTTGAGCATTTTTTGGAATCTCGAGGAGTGCTCTGCAATCATGAGTAACTTGTCTTCTGCAACCACTCCACCTATTTCAGTAGACACTCCTTCATCAGGGAATTTGACTGCAACTCTTTCAGTGACTACTGGAGGGTTTTCTATTCTCATTTCTCCAGTCGGGGACATTTTCTCAAAATTTAAGTCCCCTAGAGTGGGGAACTCCCCCTGCATCAGTGAGACCTCCGTCATTTCTGCTGCAGGGGCTGTTGTTGTCTCTGGAGGCACTACTGTGGCCTCTGCTGCCATTTCAACCGATGGCACTTGCTCTGCTTGTACTGCTGGAGCTGTTGTTTCTTCTCTCTGCTCCACAGCCTCTTCTTGCTCTGCCTGTGGTATTGTAGTAGCAGTTACTTTCTTCTTGCCTTTATCAGCCTTCCTCACCCATTTGCCCTCTAGCTAGGTGTACCCTTCCTTCTAGAGTGTGGTTTCACCAATAGGTGTAATCCTCACACTTTCTTGCCCGCCCAGGTTGACACCAAAATAGTTGAAGATAAGGGTGAGAGGCCCACCATATGATAGGTGTGCTCCTCTGCTGCTTCTTCATTTTTCCTTCCCAATCTTTTTCACCACAAAAACCATTCCTTCATACAAAAATGTCCCAATATTTAATTTCTCACCATTCCTCAGGCAATGAAGAAGAGTATTGGCTTTCTGCATTATATATATATATATATATATATATATATATATATATATATATATATTAAAAAAGGGCACAAGAATCCATCGAAACTGGAGGTCGATGTTTGCTGATCAATAAGACCACAAACTACCCAAACCACAGGCAACATACTAATGAAACCAGGTCCACGCTCAAACAAACAATCTCACATGGTCCATCAATTCAAATTTTGAAGTTGGAAGCTTAAGCCAGATGGTGACAAAGACACATGCAAGACCATCATCCTTACCCCCCTGAGGCCACTACTTTGCAATCCAAAGCCCTTCACTACCACTAGATGCCCACCACCTTCAACCACCTTGACATGACTAAGAAATCCTCTATCAAATGAATATTCTAAACTGTCCGAATGCCTAAAAAGCTACCCATAAACACCCACATCTCCACCGCCTGAAGATCCCTTTTCCAGAATGAATACACCCCATGGATGAGGGAAGCAAACAGAGACACCATCCTCCTCAGTTCCTACTCCTCATAAAGCAGAAGGAGAATGCCAAACAAATCTATCCTAAGTGTCTTGTTTCCCTTTGATAGGAGATTTTATTTTGCTTTTCATCTCCCTCTCCCACCTAAGTGTCTTGTTTCCCTTTGAGCATGGTATCTACATTTCTCCTATATCAATTAAGACATTGATTAGTCTAGGATCTAAAAATATTAATACCAAAACTGAAACACATCCAATATCCAATGATAAGCAGGGAAGACATATGTATCAACATCATCCACATGGAAAGTACCATATTTGAATATTTATGTTACCTAAATTGTCCATAAACAATTAGACTCATCATGCTCTGGTTGTTATTAAGAAACTGTGCACTAGAGAGACTACAGCCTGGGTAGGTATCCATTGAATGGACAACGAACTATCACTCTGCCACATGTTTTTATGTGATACAAAATAAGCCACTGGGGTATTCTTGTCCACTTCAATGGACATTCAGATGTCATTTTAACCAAAGCTGATGCAAAGGTCATCAACTTAAGATTCAACATCCGATTCAAAGAACTTAGAATGGGGAACATATGGTTTTTAATGGATAATTGACGTCCCTACACTATTTCCAACGTCAAAATCCTGAACACCTCTCCAAAAAAGATGACAAACATTAAATAGCAGAAGAAACAACACAAATTACAAAGATGGAAAACCTCTGGTGATTGTCACTAATGTCCATAGCAGTCCCTAAAGTCCCGAGAACTAAGCAATCAGGCAGTAGCAAACAAATTCTCCCAGAGGACAGAACACATACTCTTATTTAAGACAAAATATGCATACTATGTGAAGAAATTGGACAAAAAGGACTGCATAGTGTGTACCATGGTTTTGGAATTGGAGGGTTCGTGAGGGTTGGAGAGTCACAAAGAAAAAACTTGCAGCCGGCTGTTGAAGGTCAGACTCCTGGAATCACAGGGATGAAGTTACAAAACGAAATGCAGGTAGTGGCGCTATGGCCCTGTTGCTGGGCTCTTCTGGCAGTTGGTGGAGGGCCACGGCATCGACTATTGTGGGGTGGTGGCGAGCGTCTAGAAGAGATACCCGGGGCGGCTCACTGTCGGGTGGTAGGGCACCGACGGCCGATGCGTCGAGTGCAGCGGCTTGCAGCGGCGACAGGGCGATCCCATGCGTCACTCGAGGTGGGTTGAGGCCTTGGGCAGCAACGCACGCGGTGTTTGATGGGGTGGCCAGGAAGCTACGCCTCAGGGGTGACGGTCGTTGGCTTCAGTAGAGGATGCGGAGGCACAGGTACGAGTTGAGGGAGATCGAGAGAGATGCGCGCGGATGTGGAGGAGGGAATCACATGATTAGTTAAGGGAGAGAGAAGCGGGAATGTGGAGCCGTGCAGGAGAGGATCACGGAGGGCGCGATCATGCGGGAGGAGCGGTTTAGGGATATATTACAAGTTTTCGTTGTTAGTTAAATTAAAAAGTAACTAATTACAACAAAATGTAATATTTTGTTATAAAAAAGGTATTATTTACAACAATTTTTTTATTTATTATTATTTATGATGAAATAACAACCAAATTGTAACCTTTGTTATTGATGATTAACCCCTTTTATTTATTAACAACAATATTCAAACTTCATTTTTATATCTCATTTATTACAACAAATTTTTTTACCTTGTAAATTTTGTTGTTGTTATTAATCAAATTTCTTGTAGTGAACCCATGCCATAGAGAAAGTGGGACGTACGGCCCCTCTTTACAAAGGCACGTACGTATGTGGGATTCCCCCGTCCTATTAATCTGTTTATTATTTTCTCTCTCCTTCCTTCTCTCTTTTGTTTAATTTACCGCGGCATTTGGTCAAAAAGCAGCCAGTTAAGAGACAAAACTTTTTATGTTTATTGTTTACTATTTCCGTGAGAAACTTTAAACCGAGTTATTTCATAGAGAAACTCGTTTTTCTTTTTCTTCTTCTTCTTCTTATATATATATATTTATGCACGATGAGGGCAATTCTCCCCATGCATGTATTCGTAACTGGTATTAATCAAACATGGCATGTATATATCCGACATTAATTAGAGCAATTAATTTTATGTGTGCGTTTTCGATATGATTATCAATTGAATTACGCAATGATCATTGAAGTAGGATGTGTTTGCATGACAGGACTCTCCTCCCATGATAACATTCATGTACAAATTAATTAATACGCTTCCCATGCATCATGGCCTAGGAGCATGCACGTACCTTAGTTTAATTAGGAGCCCCCCAGATCAAAACATCTCCCGTGAAACATGTTTGGCATTCCATATGCATGCTATCTTTACGTACCGAGGGATGTCTTTGTTAATAATAAAAAATTCACTATTAAAACAAGCGAATGTCTAGACGTTAATTATATATATATATTATGTATTACACAAAAATAATATTTGATAGTACTCTACAAAGTTTGATGCCAAACAAAACAACCCTCATGTGAGTCTCACGAAATCTGAGTAGACCAGGGGAGAGTAACTTGGACACATAAATTTACAGCTTTGCATCACGAGTGCAAGTTTGGGCCGGTCTGGGCTGTTGCTTATTTAGCTATTCAAATAGCTCAGCATACATTTCACCCCGGACATGATTGACCCAACCGGACCACATATCCAATCCATCGAATTTGGTCTGGATCGGCCGTGCCACATTTCTTTTGCAATAAGCATCACATGCTTGTATATATATACACACAATATAATTTGTATACAATTGTCGGTAAGAGCTCATACACGTTCTGTCGTATGTCATCATATTTCTTATATTTTCAAGTATAAACTCATAGTAAGTGTTGTTTTGATTCTATCCCTCTGGTTATGGTACCATCAACATATATGCCAGGAATGTTACATTGTTAAGAAAAAACGAAGATTGGAGGGATATGATAATGTTCTGGAGCGCATATATCACCATGTGAAGAACCACGGAAAAGGATTACAACAACGACGACAAAAAAAAAAACAGAACTACATATGTAAGAGGATTAAGCAAAGTTAGGTTAGTCTTTCTTCTCCCATCATCGACGAATTAAGTTAAACAAATGATGGATCGAACACGGTAGGACAACGAATGATGGCACACACTTTGTTATGGGGATAAATATGATAATATGAGGAGTATATATAGAATATAGCTGAATACAAATGACAAATTTCGCAGTATGTATAATTATCCGCCTATCTATCTATAATGGAAGTGTTTATACATCAAGTGTATCTGTATGTGTTTATATACGCACGTTGACACACAGTACACACAAAATTTTTGAAGTATACCTATGGAAACCATAATTCTAGGTCGAGATGATTCGAGCTTGTTGGGGACTCAACTTGTCGACAATTCAAGTTGAGTAATGCTCCGTGCGCCGAATCAGGTGTACAAAGTCAATTCAAATTATAAACTTTCTTCTCATTTGCCAAAAAAAAAGTTGAAATACTCGTTTTCGCCCAAAAAAGGATGACCCATATGACTCGCTTTTTCACTCGACTGAAAAATACAGGAGTGAAATATTTTATTATAGGAATGAAATATTTTGTTGTAGAAATGAAATATTTTATTTGACTAAAGAAATAAACGAATGAAATCTTTTGTAGAAATAAAATATTTGTTACATAAACTAAACATTTGTTATAAGGATAAAATACTTTAGAAATAAAATATTTTGTTATAAGAATAAAATCTAATAAACTATTTCAATTCTATACTAAATGTTTCATTTATGTAGTAAAATATTTTAGTCTTACAAAATATTTCACTCATGTATTTTTCCACCGAGCGAAAAAGCGGGCCGTACAAGTCTAACGCGAGGCCATACGGGTCTGATGTGAGACGTCTTTTTTTGAGCGAAAATGGTCATTTCAACTTTTTTTTGACCAATGTGAGGGAAAGTTGCAATTTGAGTTGGCTTTGTGCACCGAATTCGGTGCACAAAGCATTACTGATTCAAGTTTCACTTGTTGGTCCAACATTGCAGCTACTTTTTTTAACATAAATAATGTTATTGGTCTCCATCGTATGTATGTTCGGACAATCTGATTATTAATTATAAAAAATAAAAATATAGTACACCTTTAATTAATAGGTCGAAAGTGACAAGTCTGTTATTTAGAGCGTACCAAGATGTTCAATTTTCATTTTAATGATTTTTTTTTCAATCGATGATCAGACTCCACGAACATGTCGCAGAGATGAGACTTGATATTATATATATATATTAGGAAACAACAGTTGGAGATTTTGTTACTGTTGTGTAGTTGAAGTCCAGTTTCGCCTCAGACCAACACAGCCCAAATTAGGGTGGATGCCATTGCAAGGTTGCCATTCATTCATTTTCCTTCAAATAAAAAGCATATCGATTCCAAATATCTCTATGAAATGGAAATAAACTCCATAATAATCCACATCAACATATTGAAATAAATAAGAATGCAATTTTCATCGTAATTTGGGCCCAAATTAGAGATGGGAAGATTGATAGGGGCAGGTGACAGAGGGGGGAGGGGAGAGTCGGCGATGGAGGCGGAGGGGTGATTGGGAGCGGCGACGGAGAGGAAGGGGAAGATCAGGAGGGACCGATGACAGAGGGGGAGGGGGAGCCAACGACGGAGGGGGAGAAATGATATGAACATGTGAGGCCTGAAGATATGATACCAATTGTTCGAAGATATATGCAAAATGAAGTGTTTAAAATGATGCAGTTCAAAATCAGACCAAAGGGGAATGTATGAACAGACAAACACACAAGCACGACTATCGAGCATGCAAATCGTACTACTAGTAACTCTCCCTTAATGGGACACGGGTTAACAAAAGAGCAAGTGATTCAGATTCAAAATGTAAGACATGAAACATAACCAAGAGATTTGTGCATTCATAAATAGAAGTACTGTATAAACCATGAATATATCACGATTATCGAGCATACAAATTGTACTACTAGTAACTCCCCCTTAATGGGACACAGGTTAAGAAAAGAGCAAGTGATTCAGATTCAAAATGTAAGACATGAAGCATAACCAAGAGATTTGTGCATTCATAACAAGAAGTACTACATAAACCATGAATATATATATTCATGGTTTATGTAGTACTTCTTGTTATGAATGCACAAATCTCTTGGTTATGCTTCATGTCTTACATTTTGAATCTGAATCACTTGCTATATTCATGGTTTATGCAGTACTTCTTGTTATGAATGCACAAATCTCTTGGTTATGTTTCATGTCTTACATTTTGAATATGAATCACTTGCTATTTTCTTAACCTGTACCCCATTAAGGGGGAGTTACTAGTAGTATGATTTGCATGCTTGATAGTCGTGCTTGTGTGTTTGCCTATTCATGCATTCCCCTTTGGTCTGATTTTGAACTGTATCATTTTGAACACTTCATTTTGCACATATCTTCCAACAATTGGTATCATATCTTCATGCCTCACATGTTCATATCATTTCTAGTAACCCCACTGTCAGTCGCTTTTTGTTAATGACAAAAGGGGGAGAATGGGTTTGTATGCTCAATCAATGCTCAATACTTTGTGATTCTTTATGATTCTGTGCTTAATGAGAGAGAGTAGTTTTTTGGGGAGAATGTGATTGAATGCCTTATCTTTGATTCTCATAACACTTATTGAAATGCTTGAACTGCATCTTTTGGAACTTTCGCACACATCGTTTTGTCATCATCAAAAAGGGGGAGATTGTTGCATCCCCTAGTTGATTTTGGTGTTTGATTTTAATGATAACAAACCGAGTGTGCTTGTGTGTGTTTTATTGAGCAACATATTTGTATCTTGTTGAAGGAGTTGAGGATGACTTCAAGGAACAAATTCATTACATGGGTCATCTTGTATTGAAGGTTTTTGGGTTTGCAAAATGTTCAATCGATTCACACAAATCTTGAGAAATTTGGTTTGAATGTTGCCCATAATGTGGTTGAATCCATGGCCATTGATTCTAACTAAAGTGTGGCAAGACCATATTCATTGGTTTTCATTAACAAGTGACTGAAATGGCTATTTCTGTGCAGTACTGGAATGTATGCTTAATCTCCTATTAATGGTTTGGAAAGAATGCTAACACCTCATTGAATTTATTCAAAACCATGGTGAGACTTCTATTTTCCTGAATGCATGAATATTGAGCAAATGGGTAAGCTTGTAGAAGGTTTTATGATTCATTAGATTTGGCCAAGTCGACTTTATCTTCTGGTTGTATGAGTTTCATGCTTTTGATTCATGGGGCTGTTGAGGCTCTATATGTGTGTGGAAGGACATGAGGTTGGTGATGGATTTTGGTTGCCTTGTAATTGTTCAATGCTCATTTGAATACGTGGGTGATCAATGCATATGTGCTTCATCTAACCTTCATTTGGTTTATAATCATTCATGTTTGTGGAAGAATGAGTTGATGTTAAAATCAATGAACTCAAGGTTTGAGTGAGATTCTATAATTGAGCTTGATTCTTCAAAGTACTAGTCATGTATATAAACTCATGGGTGCTAAGAAGTAGAAGCTCAATGTATGCTTTGGTGTGTTTAGTCAAGAAAGTTTCTTTTGGTCACTCATGATCCTTGAGTTTAATATCCATATAGATCTTATGTTCCATCTTATTTTTGTAGGAGAAAAATGGTTGGAAGACTCCTAAATATCACATGGATTCATGGTAATATCATTTATGTGTTTAGTCAAAGCAATGGGGCTTGAAATGAGGCTTTAATTCTTGCTTGGGTATGTCTTGGACAGACAGACCAGCAAGTGTCGACTCTAGGAGTTGACTCTTGTTGGCCTGGGTGCTGTGTAGAAGGGCAGCCAGGCAAGAGTCTAGGAGTCGACTCGTATCTGACTGAACTATGTTTTCTGGGTTTTGCCCAGAAAGAGTAGACTCTTAGAGTCGGCTCTTTTCTGGCAAAGTTTTGTTTTGGGTGTTTTGCATGTCCAAGTTTTAGGTGTCGACTCCAATGCTAAAAAGGAGATAGTTGCACGGAGGGATCTAGAGGGGGGGGGGGGTGAATGGATCCAACTAAAGATTATAGCCCAATTTTCGTTTTCGAACAATGAAATCCTAAAATGAACTGTAGCTGAAAAATTGCAAGAGATCAAGAGCAGAAGGCTCACCGCGTCGACGCAGGAGTGCAAGCTACACTCACCTCAACTCGTACATATATATATATATATATATATATATATATATATATATATATATATATGTATGTATGTATGTATGTATGGTGACATGAACTTTGCCAGTCACACAAATCAAACATCCACAATGCTACACTGTATCAGGCTTGAAGTTTAGCTCATGACCAACTTGTGAAAGGGGGAAAGAAGATATGGAAAGAACGCACAGAGCAAACCATGATGAACACGATGTTTTAGATGGTTCGGTTTTCTACTCACAGACCTACGTCCATCCCTCACTCAAATCCGAGTGAGGCTTCACCTTGCAAATTGTAAGAAGCAGACTCAGTCTGCGACAAGATGTTGCCAAATAGCTTGACCCAGAGGAACACTCTCCTCTCTTCTTCTGATCGAATCAGAAGGAAACTTGAGTAACACCCAGTTACTCAAAACCAGAGGACGAGTCCTCTCTTCCTCTATGACACAGAGTGAACCTGGTGAGAAACACCCAGTCACTCACCACCTGGAGATCGAGATCTCCCTTCCTCTGAAGTCACAGAGGGGACAATCAGAGGAACACCTCCCTTCTTCTCATCTCTCAGAAGGAACACTGGAGATAACTCACCCTTCCTCTGAAACACTCAGAGGGAACACCAGATCCCCAATCAGGGATTCAGAAGAACAAGGTGGAAAATGAAAACAAAGAAATGAACAAGGAAAATGAAACAAACAAAACTCAAAAGCATATGTAGCTCTCGCAGGAGCAGGGACAGTTCTGGATCTGATCCAAAACTGATGAACATAGATCTTCAATTGAGACCGGCTGCTCTGACTCGAACTCTCTCCTCTTCTCTTGATCCTCTTCTCAGCTCCTCTCTCTTTCTCTCTCTTTTCTTCTATTCTGCTCACTCACTGGCTCTCCATTTTCTTCTCAGATGACCACTCCTTTTCTTTTCCTGGACAGTCCCCTTTCTCTTCTGCGCCACCTGCTCTTAGCTTGAGGGATAAAGTCCCTTTTTATATACAAAATAGGGCCTCCGGAGCCACTTGGGATAAGAATGATTCTTTACCTTTTATTTCTCATTCTTCCACGTGGCAGGAGAGAGAAGAATATTTCTGACATCAAACCTCAGATCACGTGCCCATCATTGCTCACCTGGGTTCACGTGCCACTTGCTTGCTATACCAATAACTGGTCGAACTCACGTGACTGCCTTGAGTTCTCACGCTTCCATTTAAGTGACGCTACTGCCAACCCAATGTTCCACCATTTGTCAACCTCAGCTGCTTAAGGTATGTTGTCCCTATTTCATCTTGAACTACTGCTGCTGCTCTATTAAACTGCTCGACTGTATGAGCTTGCTGCTGCTGCTAATCTGACCATAGGACTTGGTTGCTTGAGCCCTTGAGTTTCTCTTGATAACTCTTGATGACTTTGTTGGAGGAGTCAACACTTGTTAAGCTAATTGTCTTCTAAACCCAAGCATAGTGTGTCGCATGCATTGACTCAATGTACTGTGAGGTTGATGCAATTGGGTTGTGCTCACTGAGGCATTTCATCAACCAGTTCTTCTTCTTCATTGGATTTGACTCATCTGGGCAAGGGCCACTGAACATAGCTTTTCATATGCCTTCTCATGCTAATCCAGCTTGTAAGATTGCATCTAATTTCATCTAGCTTGATTAGAAAGTGCTTTCATGCAGGTATAGACTATAATCTCACTGGAGATATTAACTACTTCTACTGCATCGAACATATGCATGTGTAGAAGCAAGGTGCATCGACCTGTCTCTGTTCGGCCAGAAGATTTGGGCATCTGCACCGACCTGTCAAAGCAATGGATGAACTGCTGCATCGACCTAATAATGAGTGCTCATCCTTTTTGGCTATGAATTGCTCTAATGCCTCGACCTGAGTCACCCAGTTAACTTTGTTGCATCGACCTGATGAGTTTTATGCGTTGGTGCAAAACTCCTAGATACTTTCAACTTGTAGACACAACGACTGGTGCCACCCTCAGTGCATCGATGCAGTAGCTTGTTGCATCGACCTATCTCCCCATAAGCTGCTTCAACGTGATCTCATGAGAAGCCTTGGTGCGTCGACACGGCTCTTGGTTGCGTCGATATGTCTTGGCTCAGGATCCTTTTAGCATCGACCTGCTGGTCTTGTAGAAATGAGTTGCATTGACCTGATGACCTTTCGCTATGCCATTGCATCGACCTGTCCTCTTCTTTCCAGTATGTAATCTAGCTTCTCTGTTCTGCTGCATCGGCGCGGCTGATGATTGCATCAAACTGACCAACAATATAGCACTTGATGCATTGTGGCATTTGTACAACATCACTTGATGCGTCGACCTGTTAAATCTTTAGCTTCACTGATCTCTTATTCATGACTGCAGTGTCTATCTTTTCATGACTTTTTGATTTATCCTCAGAGCCTGTTCTAGCAGAATACAACACACATCTTCCATATATAATAAGATCATCATAGGAGCAATCATGACATCAAAAAGGCAATGTATCACAGTCACAATGCATCAATGCAACATCAACACATAAGTCTTCATCAAAACCACATGTACACTTAGACTCATGATGACATTCACACTCAGACTCATAATGAGTCATAGTGTTTGACATCATCAAAATCACAGGGACACAACAATCTCCCCCTCTTTTATGATGGCAGCACTATGAGTCATAAGAGTCACAAAACATCATGCAATCATCATGGCAATCATCATGATGCAGACTCATACTCAAATCAAACATGCAATCATCATGGCAATCATCATGATGTAGACTCATACTCAAATCAACACTATGAGTCATATGAGTCACAAAACATCATGCAATCATCATGACAATCATCATGATGCAGACTCATACTAAAATAAAACTATTTCTGACTCAAATCAAACTATTCTCCCCCTTTGACGTCATCAAAAAGAAAGGACATCAGGCTGATCATGTAGATCATTTTCCTCCTTTTTGATACCAATTGATGCTAATGAGGCAATCTCCCCCTTTGACAGGGTAAAGGGATTGGAATGGAAGTATAGTAGCAAAAAACATAGGGACAATCATGCACAAGTACAGGTCATGTGAGATTACATCAGTGAACATAATCTGATATAGAATTTGAAAGTGTAGTAAAATTGACCAGATGACATAAGCATTCTGATTCAAGAAATTCAGTAGTCAATTGAACTGAGCACAAGGATTTTCAACTAAAGTTCCAGATGATTAATTAATTCAAGAAGGTTTTCAATGAGGTACCAATTTCATAAATCTAAAGAAATAGATATTTCAGACTCTTCCATTATAACGGCGCATGAATAAATCTTTATTGAATAGCATGGTTTAAATTTGATGTATCCAAAGTTTGTCAATAAAGTTCTATACTTATATCTGAAATCAAGTCTTAATAAAAATGAACCAAGTCCTCATATGACAGTCTTGTTTAGCCTTCTTTCCTCTTACTCAATTTCAAAGATTCTTTTAGGAGTTACACTTAGCAGTATTGAGGTTAAACAAACATGAAGACCAATTGATTTAGTCTAGGGTTTCTTCAGATGTTTCTTTTGTTCAAACAACAATTGTCATTCAGAAATTCAAGAGCAATTTAGTTTAGTACATACCTTGTAACCAGAGAATACACATTGTTTAGACGCTAGTATCCCTAAGCACTTGGTATGACTAACTGTCATACTTCAAATTGAACAGAGATAATAGTAGTGTAGCTTTTGTCATGAGGCACAACACGTCTTAGGTGAAGTGACCCAGTTACTCACCACACCATGTCCTTGCTCTGCCATACTTTTCTCTGATTTTGCAATGATTTTTTAGCAGAGATAACTATGGTACTTCATGACACAGTCTATTTTAGACATGGTTTCTCAGTAGCCATTGTCATTGCTCTGACATAAATTTACCCTTAGGAACTTTTCAGAGCATTTAGATGTTTAAAGACAATACTGACTTCATGTAATTCAACCAAAGAAAATCATGATTTCAACATTTTCAGATTTTAGATGATTTTACATGACTCAACATGAAGCAGCTGGTTAAAGTTTATTAAAATATTGACTCAGATATTTTTAATTTATTCATATCCAAACTCAAATAATATATTAAACGTAAACCAACTGAGTCTTGTGGACATTCATAATTTCGTATAATAGATGATTCCTTATTAGCATGGTTTTCAGATTTATGATCAAGGTACACGGATTTGAAATCTTCCTAAATTTCAAAACAAGGAAGTTTAAGATCAGTCAGGTTCAACACAAGATGATGACCTTCAAGAGCAAGCAATAGTATGATTATGTTCAAGAAGATTTGTTTAGAGTGCAGCAGGATGAATGTCAAGTTTGACAAAGATTTTCAAGGATATGTGCAACAATGGATATACAGCTGGTATGATAGCCTTTTGAAGACATTTAGCCGAGAATTTGATATGTATGTTCAAGATACCACAGATTTGAGATGATTTCAGTCAGACCAGCTCAAGGATGCAGCGACTGAAATATCAATCACAGATGTCAGCAAGGAATGTGAATCACAAAGCAAGCTAGAAATCAGCCCACAACTGAGATCAGTACTAGGCGGAGGTTGGATCCAAGGATCTTCTCATGCAAGGGACAACTTTCCAGATAGGCCTGACCTATCTTTCCAGCTACGCCTTTTCATATACTGTCTACTTGTTACAAGACAACTCAGAAAATTTTCAAATGAAGCTCCCCATCAGCAAAAGCAGGAGAAACGGACAATAATTTCTAGAGTCATGAAAATGATGCACTCAAGTGATTTCAGAACAAATATGAATGGAATTCATATAAAACTTGAATGAAGAGTCGACCTCAGTTGAAGCAAGATTCGACTTTGAAATGTTCACAAAATAGCTGAAGACAGAATGACAGAATTGTTTTCTACACAGCTAGGTCAACCTGTTTTATCAGAGGGTCGACCTGGACATCATGAACCATCAAGCAAATGAGTACACACCCATGAGAGAAGTTCAAACTAAAGATGTAGACATCGGTAGACCAAAAAAAATTAGTTTACCGAAATAAATAGTGAGTGAAATTATAAGACGGATAAGCACTTAGTTCAGCCAAACAAACACTCCATGACATATGCTCCCCCTGTATGTATGCATGAGCTAGCAATTAAGATATATCTGAATCAAGAGATGACATTTGTAAGGATGAAATGTGTGCAGACAGAGATCAGACCTAATTGAGCATATGAGCAACCTTTCAGCACATGAACAAATTCCATAATGATACCATATGAGTGCATTCATATCAAGCAATCTTTTTAAATTTTCAACATGAATATGAATGATATGCAATCAGTTCTAAAATTAGTGTATGCATGCGACAATTGCTTACACATGCAATGAACACAATGTAGCCTTGTCTAACTCCTCCTATCTATATGTAATCTATGATTAGACTTGAATGCAACATATGCAATGAAAACTATGCAGGGAGTTTAAAGAGTTATGTGCATGAACAATTAGATTGCTCTATGTGCAATTTGACCTATGATACCAAGCAGAGGACTTGGTCTAAAGACCACCTCACACATAGTAAGAACTTCAAGATAGATCGCATCTGCCCTTCAGTAACTCACCATTTATATACCATAGAGGTCATGCAAGATAATGTAGTACGTGCTTGTGCAATCCTATGTGCATCTCAATTTTTGATGACAATTTATCAAGCCCATATGTATGTAGATGAACAATGTATGCAACAAAGTTTCGGTGATTGTGTAAGATATGCATCATGACATATACAAATGGTAGACAAATGCAGTTGACATATGCAAGAATCAAACACATGTAGTTCAGATTTTCAAAATATGACATTCAATTCATTCTCAGCCTAATATATGCACCAATAATTCAACATACACTTATGAGAGACAATGCTGATTGTCAAATTCAGATGTAAGCATGAATGCACTAGATTTTAACTAATAGATCAAGCATGATATATATCTATCTGAAGAAGATTATTGAAAACTTAAATAACCAAACCTGTAAAGTGCAGAATTGGGGTTTTACCATACTCAGGTGTCTTGTCTTATTGGACCCCTTTTATTCTTTGGTTCCAAGGCACACCTGCAAAATCGTTCTTCATTTTCCATTTTTAGGTACCCAAGAATTCTTGGGTCCTACATGGTTAGTAGCACCTTTGATGGGTGCTTTCCATGACCTTTGGGCTTTCATATCATTAATCATCATTAAAGAACAACTGTTCATAGAATGCCCAACCTGCCTGTAGTAATAACATAAGACAACAGATTTTGTGTTATTCTTATGCATGTTGGCATGAACATGGAATTTCTGACCATAACCAAACCTATTATCATATCTATCATAGAAAACTCTCTTTCCCTTTACATGCCAATAGTCCTTGACTGTATGGCCATACTTTCCACAATAGAAGCATACAATGTGCTTATGTCTCGGACCAAACACATTTCTTTCAAGTGCATTTTTCTTAACAGAAAATTTAACAGAATTTGGATGAGAGCCCTTCCTAAGCCAGCAGTGAGCAGTAATGTGGCCTATCTTGCCACAGCAAAAGTAGTGAACTTTCCTATTTTGAACAGAGGGAGATTTCTTAACATGAGGATTCCAAGCATGAATTACAGTTGCATTTAGATCATCTTGTTCCATCAATCTGCACTCATGCATTAAATGACCAATTTTATGACAATAATGACATGACATTTTCTTTTTGTGTGCATGTGTGTATGTGTTCGAGTTGTGTACAATATGCACAGTTCTAGCATGAGTGTTTCTAGACTTTTGCTACAAGTGATCATTCTTTCTCACTTTTTCAGCTTGTTTCTGAATTTTCTGGACAGTGGGTTGTTTAACTTTTGAGGTGGTGGCTACATTGGATGCTTTGACAAAAGATGTCTTCAATTTATTTTCAAAAGATGTTTTATTAACCGGATTGTAGCCTAACCCCTCTTTTCTGAAATTAACCTTTGTTCCCAACAGTTTGTCCAAATTTTCTTTACCATCAACAAATCTAGACAATGAATTTTTTAGGTCCTGGACTTCATTTTCTAAAGAGGCAATTAACAATTCATAATTTGCATTTCCTTCTTCACTCTCAGCCAGTCTTTCATTCAATGATGCATTGACAGATTTAAGAGTTTCAATTTCATATTTATAGCTTTTCAAATCATCTGAACTGTCTGACGTTATACACTTACCCTTTTTAAAAGCAATCAATCTGTCCGACAGGGTAGTGTTTAAATGGTTTAATTTTTCAATGTCTTCCTTGAGTTTGTCATTCTGAATTAACTCATTTATTAACACTTGATCCTCATGTAATGCTCACTGATTATTTGCAATTTCAGATTCTCTTTGTAGATTTTTAATGTTTTTTTGAAGCTTCTGATTAACTGTTTTAATTGCCATAAACTTTTCAGAAACCAGTTTATTCTCTTCTTGAACACTTTTGATTCTTTCTTCATTTTCAGCAATGTGATTCCTAAGAGTTTTATTTTCAGATCTTATTGCATTCAAAGCTGATTCAGTGTTTCCGAAGGCTTCCAATTATTTTCTCAATTTTTCATTTTTAGTTTTGTAAGTTTCTAAATCATCATTCTCTAAGCAGGTATTCATGCTAGCATTCAGTTTCTTTTTCAACATCTTGCGTTGTTTTCTTAGCAGTTCATGATATTCAAGTAAATCACTACATGCATTCACCCAGTCTTCTATGGAATAATTTTAGAAAGGGTTACTTACTTCTTCTTCAATCTCATTTTGATCACTGTTGTGATCACCTTCGTCAGCGATCATGCATCTATCATGCCCTCTCTCATTGACAACTGTCAGTTTTTCCAATATTCCTTAAGCGGTGCTGCATGTACTTTCCTATTTTGAATAGAGGGAGATTTCTTAACATGAGGATTCCAAGCATGAATTACACTTGCATTTAGATCATCTTGTTCCATCAATCTGCACTCATGCATTAAATGACCAATTTTATGACAATAATGACATGACATTTTCTTTTTGTGTGCATGTGTGTATGTGTTCGAGTTGCGTACAATATGCATAGTTCTAGCATGAGTGTTTCTAGACTTTTGCTACAAGTGATCATTCTTTCTCACTTTTTTAGCTTGTTTCTAAATTTTCTAGACAGTGGGTTGTTTAACTTTTGAGGTGGTGGCTACATTGAATGCTTTGACAAAAGATGTCTTCAATTTATTTTCGAAAGATGTTTTATTAACCGGATTGTAGCCTAACCCCTCTTTATGTCAGAATCAATAGCAGCCCTCATTAAATTCAGACCTCTAAGATTATTAGCATTTTTTAGACCTATGACTATCAGCCCATTTAGATTTATACTTAGGTAATCTGTGTGGACCATGTGAAATTAGCTTCCATAGGTCAGGATCAATCGATCTAACATACCTGCGCATGCTACTGAGCCAGGAATCAAAATTAGAACCATTGAAAACCGCTGGATGAGCCATAGATGCAGTTCAAACACAATTCAAGCAATAGACCAAGCACAAATAGAAATGCACCTAAAACCAGTAGGATCCTCTGCAGATCGTTGGATCTGATGGATCAGAGCCTGCTCTGATACCAATTGATAGAAAGGAGATACGTGCACAGAGGGATCCAGAGGGGGGGGGGTGAATGGATCCAACTAAAGATTATAGCCCAATTTTAGTTTTCGAACAATTAAATCCTAAAATGGACTGTAGCTGAAAAACTGCAAGAGATCAAGAGCAGAAGGCTCACCGCGTCGACGCTATAGATGACTATGCAATAGTGCAAGCTACACTCACCTCAACCCGTACACACACACACACACACACACACACACACACACACACACACACACACACACACACACACACACACACACACACACACACACACACACACACACACACACACACACACACACACACACACACACACACACACACACACACACACACATATTATATATATATATATGTGTGTGCGTGTGTGTGTGTGTGTGTGTGTGTGTATGGTGACATGAACTTTGACAGTCACACAAATAGAACATCCACAATACTACACTGTATCAGGCTTGAAGTTCAGCTCATGACCAACCTACGAAAGGGGGAAAGAAAATATGGAAAGAATGCACAGAGCAAACCACGATGAATACGATGTTTTAGATGGTTCGGTCTGCTACTCACAGACCTATGTCGATCCCTCACTCAAATCCGAGTGAGGTTTCACCTTGTAAATTGTAAGAAGCAGACTCAGTCTGCGACAAGATGCTGCCAAACAGCTTGACCTAGAGGAACACTCTCCTCTCTTCATCTAATCGAATCAGAAGGAAACTTGAGTAACACCCAGTTACTCAAAACCAGAGGATGAGTCCTCTCTTCCTCTATGACACAGAGGGAACCCGGTGAGTAACACCCAGTCACTAACCACCTGGAGATCGAGATCTCCCTTCCTCTGAAGCCACAGAGGGGACAATCGGAGGAACACTTCCCTTCTTCTGATCTCTCAGAAGGAACACTGGAGATAAATCTCCCTTCCTCTGAAACACTCAGAGGGAACACCAGATCCCCAATCAGGGATTCAGAAGAACAAGGTGGAAAACGAAAACAAAGAAATGAACAAGGAAAATGAAACAAACAAAACTCAAAAGCATATGTAGCTCTCGCAGGAGCAAGGACAGTTCTGGATCTGATCCAAGAACTAATGAACACAGATCTTCAATCGAGACCGGTTGCTCTGACTCGAACTCTCTCCTCTTCTCTTGATCCTCTTCTCAACTCTTCTCTCTTTCTCTCTCTTTTCTTCTATTCTGCTCACTCACTGGCTCTCCATTTTCTTCTTAGATGATCACACCTTTTCTTTTCCTGGACAGTCCCCTTTCTCGTCTACGCCCCCTGCTCTTAGCTCGAGGGATGAAAGTCCCTATTTATATACAAAACAGGGCCTACGGAGCCACTTGGGATAAGAATGATTCTTCACCTTTTATTTTTCATTCTTCCACGTGGTAGGAGAGCGAAGAATATTTCTAACATCAAACCTTGGATCACGTGCCCATCATTACTCACCTGGGTTCACATGCCACTTCCCTACTATACAAATAACTAGTCGAACTCACGTGACTGCCTTAAGTTCTCACACTTCCATTTAAGTGACGCTGCTGCCAACCCAGTGTTCGGCTGTTTGTCAACCTCAGCTGCTTAAGGTGTGTTGTCCCTTTTTCATCTTGAACTACTGCTGCTGCTCTGTTAAACTGCTCGACTGTATGAGCTTGCTGCTATTGCTAATCTGACCATTGGACTTGGCTACTTAAGCCCTTGAGTTTCTCTTGATAACTCTTGATGACTTTGTTGGAGGAGTCAACACTTGTTAAGCCAACTGTCTTCTAAACCCAAGCATAGTGTGTCGCATGCATTGACTCAATGTACTGTGAGGTTGATGCAATTGGGTTGTGCTCACTGAGGCATTTCATCAACCAGTTCTTCTTCTTCATTAGATTTGACTCATCTGGGCAAGGGCTACTGAACATAGCTTTTCATATGCCTTCTCATGCTAATCCAGCTTGTAAGATTGCATCTAGTTTCATCTAGCTTGATTAGAATGTGCTTTCATGCAGGTATAGACTGTAATCTCACTAGAGCCATTAACTACTTCTACTGCATCGACCATATGCATGTGTAGAAGCAAGATGCATCGACCTGTCTCTGTTCGGGCAGAAGATTTGAGCTGCTACACCGACCTATCCAAGCAATGGAAGAACTGCTGCATCGACCTAATAATGAGTGCTCACCCTTTTTGGCTATGAATTGCACTAATGCCTCGACCTAAGTCACCTAGTTAACTTTGTTGCATCAACCTGATGAGTTTTATGCGTTGGTGCAAAACTCCTGGATACTTTCAACTTGTAGACACAGCGACTAGTGCCACCCTTAGTGCATCGACGTAGTAGCTTGTTGCATCGACCTGTCTCCCTATACATTCATGACAGTTGCTTCGACCTGATCTCATGAGAAGCCGTGGTGCGTTGACGCGGCTCTTGGTTGCATCGACCTATCCTGGCTCAAGATCCTTTTAGCATCGACCAGTTGGTCTTGTAGAACTGAGTTGCATCGACCTGATGACCTTTAGATATGCCATTGCATCGACCTGTCCTCTTCTTTCTAGTATGTAATCTAGCTTCTCAGTTCTGCTGCATCGACGCGGCTGATGATTCCAGCAAACTGACCAATGATATAGCACTTGACACATCGAGGCATTTGTACAACATCACTTTATGCGTCGACCTGTTAACTCTTCAGCTTCACTGATCTCTTATTCATGACTGCAGTGTCTATCTCTTCATGACTTTTTGATTTATCCTCAGAGCCTATTCTAGCAGAATAAAACACACATCTTCCATATATAATAAGATCATCATAGGAGCAATCATGACATCAAAAAGGCAATGTATCATAGTCATAGTGCATCAATGTAACATCAACACATAAAGATGGAGACATCAGAGCAAGACCACCCATATTTTGTTTGTATTTGTGTCCTTTTAGTTTACATTTATATCCTTGGGAAGTAGGTTTGCAATTGTAAGGCTTTATAAGCCAATTTGTTATTCCTTAAGGATCTTTGGGTTTTTGTGTAAAAGTACAGCGGGACCAGCAAGGGCCCCCCATCTCCTTCCCCATTGGTCCACCTAATCCCTAGGGGCCCATGTGGGGTTGGTCAAAGGTCCAAGGTGGGCTTCTAGAAGACTTGGACCAAGGGGGGGACAAGGTGGACAAAAAGTCCAAATTGGAAGCTCTTGGTCAAGGGGCGCCCCCTTCCACTAGACATATTTAATTTTTATTTTTTTGACCACATGGGATTAAATGTGATGTCCCTTGTATACCCCTCCCCTAATTTAGATATGAGGGTAGTTTAGGTCTTTTTACATTTTCTATAAATACCTTGTAATTTATGAATTTCTTAGCATTAATGAGAAGAAAAATCCATTTGTGCTCACAAGGCCCAAGGGCGCCCCTCTCTCCTCCCCTAGAGCTGTGAGAGCTCTGATTTCAGAGGTGTGACACCTCTCCTCCACCACCTCCCTGAGTGTGAAGCTCAGCACCACCGCCGCCATCGAGCTGCCATTGCACCGCCACCGCCTTGCCGTCAAAGTTCTGTCCAAATCAGGACAGAGCCCCCTTGTCTGATTTTTAGCTCTAAATCCACAGATCTTCTGGAGCCCAAATTTTGAGAGTAGGTTCCCCACGCAAATACACTCTTTCAAAAAAGTTTTCCTATTTTCTAGCCATCGTTTTCTATTTTTCCCATTTCGTGTTTCCCAGCCTCCCAGATTTGCCAGTGTTCTATTTTGTGTCACAGCAACCTAGTTCTTCCTCTGTTCGACCCCTTTCCCCTTTTCTGATTGACTCCAAATTTGGACTGGGTATTCTTCCCACCAAATCCCATCTCCAATAATTTGTTCATGAATTTAGGAGTTCTTTTTCTCCTCTGAAAAATTAAAACTCAGTCAAAAATCTGTTCTATTCTGTGCAGTCCATATCCGACCCACCAGTGTTAGAAAATCCGTTTCCCCAACCAAACCTCCTTTAGAAAATCCACAAAAAATATCCACGTCTTCTTTACTTCTCCCTTTCCAACGTTCATGAAGAGCCCAACACCTAGATCTGAAGTCTTAGTCGAGGTCAACGCCTGTTCTCAGGAAAATTAATTTCTGTTCCATGTTTTCTGAGCCTGTTAGTTAATCTGTTCATAAATCCACCACGAAAAATACAGAGCCTTCAAAATTCCTGCCATAGTCCTTGGTCGAAGCTCTCCGAAAGACCTTTCCAATGGCGTAAATCTCGCGTCGATCCGACGTCGGGATTGATCGCAGCAGCAGAGTTTGTCGGGTCACGCAGGCCTGAAATAGTAACTCAGACCCGTGGGCAGCAAGCTGCACACCAGGCGACCAGAGCCGCCCGACCTCCTCCCGACGTTCCAGCCTGACCGCCTTCCAGGGGAGCGTCCCTCCAAGTGTCCCTTTGGCAGCGGGACCCACCCCACCTAGTTCGGAGGTCTGAGCAGCACGTGGTCTCCACAACCTACAGCAAGCGTCTTCCGGACAGCACCGGCGAAGCGGATCAAGTGCTGCCCATCACCCCAAGATCGGTCCTCCCAGGCCCCACTTGTAGCCCGTTACCTCCCTGCATAGAGTGGACAGTAGAAATTATTTCTGTAAATTATTGAAATTGTTTGTACCGGGAGTTACCGTACTTGGCCGGGATCACCTTCCCCACGCCCGGAGCGTGGAGGTATCGTGTCCGCTCCTTCACTCGGCATTTGCTTTACTCGTATTTACTTCTAAATGCCGCTGCTAGAGAGCATGTTAGGATCCTAGCTCGTATATTTTTATCACCGCTGTAAGAGTGAGAGCGAGACCCGTCCCGTGACCCGATCCGGGCACCAGAGAGAGCCGACCACCCTAGCTCACTGCCGGTTTCTCAACCACGCACGTCCATACACTTCCCTCGTTAAGGGACGATCGCGAGCTTGTCTAGAGTCCAAGGTTTGCATATCAACTTGGAGTCGAGTCCGCTGTTCGTCCTGCATCAAATTGGTATCAGAGCCAGGTTGAGTCTAGGGTAGTCTTTGATTTAAAAAAAAAGAGAGTCATTTAAGTCGGTCCATGGTTGTATTGTATAACCTTTATTCGGTATATAAAAATGTGTTGTCCGAACGGTAGGTTACGCCTATCGAAAAGGCTGCACACTCGCGTCGAGAGGATCTTCGGATCCCGCAACTCCGCTAGGTACCAGATCTTGGTTGTGTCTAGGTTCATAGTCGAGTCGGCATTCCAACCTTGCATTTAGTGTCTTGTCTCTTTCTATCGGCATGTCCATCGTGTAGTTCCCAAGTGTCCAATGGACTCCAAGTCGCCCAGGCGATGTCACTAGTTACATGACACCCATGGGTTGGGCAACCATTCTCTCCACTTCCGTATGCCCGAAGCCTCGGACTTTTATGGCTCCAATGACCCGGGCCACTACCTCAAGTGGGAGGCCGCCATAGATAAATATTTTGAATGTTACACCATGTCCGATGCCATACAAGTTAGTTTTGCCCAAGAGAGGCTTGTCCACAAAGCCGCCTGGAAATGGGAGAGCATTGAGCACATGAGAGAGGTTTGGAGGCAATGGCCCATCGAGTTATGGTGCCAAATGAAAGTTGAGCTTAGGAAGGTCTATCTACCACACCCAAGCACCTCCAACCAAGTGGGCCATAGTCGGAGGCAAAGCACCCCACATGTAGAAGAGCCTAGGTCCACGATTAAGCCGAGTTCTTATGGGCGAGCCCATCACATCGCTCCTACTCCAAACCCCACCATTGCCGAACTCTTCCAAATCATTTCAGATAGAGTGGATAGGAGGTGTGCTTATATCGAGTCCCTAGTTTCCCATTGCCTACCTTCTAGACAGAATGGAACCAAGCACGAGCCTAAGGAGGTAGCAACCGGTAGCCCCAACCCAATGCCATCTAAGGTGCCATCCCAAGGCCCTCTCCCCGTCATGATAGATCCTCTTCCCCCACCCACGAGAGCCCCATTTCCTACACCCCCTATCCATCGGGAGGATAAGGGTCAGGACCGACTTATCAGGGAGCCTAGTGGGTCACGACAGTAGCGTTATCGCTGCCAGGGGTTCAGCCACTTTGCTGGATAGTGTCACACTTGGACATCTCTAGCCCTAGGGGATAAAAGGGTTGGAGAAGTCTCACTCTCCGATCTTTATTCAGAGCCACCTCAGCCACAGCTACCCGTGTTTCTAACGGGAAAGCTACTCATAGCCGAACCAATTCTTAGCTGGCTTAGGAAGGGCTTGGTCCCAGACACACCATACTACCCATCCATGGACCCCGCGCTACAAGTAGTGCCCATCAGCTCCTTCCACACAACGTTCCGGTCTAGTCACCACATAGATACCTTGGAAGACCTTCTCAAGGGATTAGACTGCCAATGGAAGTTGACGCATATATTGGCCCCAGGCTTCGACCGACCCATAGGTCATAGCTTCACCCATCCCGCTTTGGGGTCCATTACCTCCGTGTACACCGTGGGTCGTGTCACCACGGAGTTCCTCTTATTCCTCCCCACACCGGCTGAGCCCGACTTCATACCCTATTGCCCGAGGGAGGAACCATATCTCCTAGCTATGACCACCGTCCCACCTACCACAATGCATGAGGGTGATCGTTTACACCTTCAAGAAATTCAAACATGCGACTATGTAATGGGGGAACCCATCTCGAAGGGTCACACATTTTTTGACCCTTTTGAACCCTTCCCCAATGAGCCTTATGACCCACCACTTCCCTTCTATCTTCTCAAGGAAGTCCCCTACCCCTCCCCTCCCACTCGGACCAATCAAACTCTACATAACCATAGGTCTGATGATTGGAAAGAATGGCATGCCTTACCTACATCTAGGGGTGATGACGAAGGTAGTTTTGGATCTCCTAGCCCTCCCACACCAAAGTCCCATAGGAGGTCAATGCATGACTGGTTTATACTTGGGTGTCTCGGAGTCCCCCATGACGTCAACCTCCGGTTACGTCAAATGCATGCATGGCACACATTCGGGTGTCCTGGTCCACCATTGCATATGTATGGGTCAGACTAACCGTAGATCTATTTAGGGTCATGTGTGCATCCGTGTGTTTTTTCTTTGTCTAGTTTGTCAGGAGTCTGTATACGTCGTCGAGTCGAGTCTGTCGTCAGCTCGCGATGTTAGTCCCTTTCGAGTGCGAGGCAAGTCGGATCTATTGTGTATATTGTAGACTTGCTGGCATTTTGGATCGGCTCGACCACTCTCTATCTCGGATCTCGTCACATATAGGGACCCAGCGGTGATTCCTAGTGAGTCTTTAAGCCGTCTTCCTCCTTTGAGAGTGACCCCACCCCGTAGTGTCCACCTCTAGCCTCATTTCCCAGCAGCGTGAGCATATCGAATCTATACGGGATGAGAAGGTGACGATTACGTGGAGTGGAGCGTACTCCGCGCGTCCAGGTTCGGTGACGGATCTGCAAGAGCTACTCGAGCAGCCACACCCCTTACTCGACGGGGTCGAGTTATTCCCACCCGGGGAGAATTGATGGGGACATCAGAGCAAGACCACCCACATTTTTTTTGCATTTGTGTCCTTTAAGTTTGTATTTATATCCTTGGGAAGTAGGTTTGCAATTGTAAGGCTCTATAAGCCAATTTGTTATTCGTTAAGGATCTTTGGATTTTTGTGTAAAAGTATAGTGGGACCAGCAAGGGGCCCTTATCTCCTTCCCCATTGGTCCACCTAATCCGTAGGGGCCCATGTGTGGCTGGTCAAAGGTTTAAGGTGGGCTTCTAGAAGACTTGGACCAAGGGGGGGACAAGGTGGATAAAAAGTCCAAATTGGAAGCTCTTGGTCAAGGGGGCGCCCCCTTCCACTAGACATATTTAATTTTTATTTTTTTGACCACATGGTATTAAATGTGATGTCCCTTGTATACCCCTCCCCTAATTTAGATCTGAGAGTAGTTTAGGTCTTTTTACATTTTCTGTAAATACCTTGTAATTTATGAATTACTTAGCATTAATGAGAAGAAAAATCCATTTGTGCTCACAAGGCCCAAAGGAGCCCCTCTCTACTCCCCTAGAGCTGTGAGAGCTTTGATTTCAGAGGTGTGACGCCTCTCCTCCACCCTAGAGCTGTGAGAGCTCTGATTTCAGAAGTGTGAAGCTCAGCACCACCGCCGCAGCCGCCATCGAGCTGCCATCGCATCGCCACCGCCTTGCCGTTAGAGTTCTATCTAAATCAGGACAGAGCCCCCTTGTCCGATTTTTAAGTCCGAATCCACAGATCTTATGGAGCCCAAATTTTGAGGGTAGGTTCCCCACGCAAATACCCCTTTCCAAAAAAGTTTTCCTATTTTCTAGCCATCGTTTTCTATTTTTCCCATTTCGTGTTTCCCAGCCTCCCAGATCTGCCAGTGTTCTATTTTGTGTCACAGCAACCTAGTTCTTCCTCTGTTCGACCCCCTTCCCCTTTTCTGATTGAGTCCAAATTTGGACTGAGTATTCTTCCCATAAAATCCCATCTCCAATAATTTGCTCATGAATTTAGGAGTTCTTTTTCTCCTCTGAAAAATTAAAACTCAGTCAAAAATCTGTTCTATCCTGTGCAGTCCAGATCCGACCCACCAATGTTAGAAAATCTGTTTCCCCAACCAAACCTCCTTTAGAAAATCCATAAAAAATATCCAAGTCTTCCTTACTTCTCCCTCTCTAACTTTCATGAAGATCCCAACACGTAGATCTGAAGTCTTAGTCACGGTCAACGCCTGTTCTCAGGAAAATCAATTTCTGTTTTGTGTTTTCTGAGTCTGTCAGTCAGTCTGTTCATAAATCCACCACGAAAAATATAGAGCCTTCAAAATTCCTGCAACAGTCCTTAGTCAATGATCTCCGAAAGAGCTTTCCAACGGCGTAAATCTCACGTCGATCCGACGTCGGGATTGATCGCATCAGCAGAGTTCGTCGGGTCGCCCAGGCCTGAAACAGCAACTCAGACCCGTGGGTAGCAAGCTGCACACCAGGCGACCGGAGCCGCCCGACATCCTCCCGGCATTCCAGCCCGAGCGCCTTCCAAGGGAGCGTCCCTCCAGGTGTCCCCTTGGTAGCGGGACCCACCTCACCCAGTTCGGAGGTCTAAGCAGCACGTGGGCCCCACAACTGGCAGCAAGCGTCTTCCGGACGGCACCGGCGAAGCAGATCAAGTGCTGCCCGTCAACCCAAGATCGGTCCTCCCAGGCCCCACTTGTAGCCCATTACCTCCCTGCGTGGAGTGGGCAGTAGAAATCATTTCTGTAAATTATTGAAATTATTTGTACCAGGAGTTACCGTACTTGGCCGAGATCGCCTTCTCAACGCCCGGAGCGTGGAGGTATCGTGTCCGCTCCTTCACTCGGGATTTGCTTTACTAGTATTTACTTCTATATGCCGCTGTTAGAGAGCATGTTAGGATCCTAGCTCGTATATTTTTATCACCGCTACAAGAGTGAGAGCGAGACCCGTCCCGTGACCCGATCCGGGCACGAGAGAGAGCCGACCACCCTAACTCACTGCCGGTTTCTCAACCACGCACGTCCGTACGCTTCCCTCGTTAAGGGACGATCGCAAGCTTGTCTAGAGTCCAAGGTTTGCATATCAACTTGGAGTCGAGTCTGCTGTCCATCCCGCATCACATAAGTCTTCATCAAAACCACATTAACACTTAGACTCTTGATGACATTCACACTCAGACTCATAATGAGTCATTGTGTTTGACATCATCAAAATCACAGGGACACAACATCCAAGAGTCGACACTTTTCGGTAGGTCCGCGACGGGTTTTTGAAAGTCATCTAAACCCACTCCAAACCCCTTGAACCTTTACCATAATACCCCCAAAAGGTTTCTAGACATATGAGGGTGTTTTTAACACACTTTGGGAGGGGTTTTTGGGTCTTTTGTCCACTCTTGGTAGTATATATATGTTAACTCTGAATTTGAGAAATATAGAACCCTAATGTGCTTATTTTCTAACCTGTAGGAGAAGAAGGCCAAGGAGGAGAAAAGGAGGACTTGGGAAGGGGATATCATATGCATCCATGCATCTTTGAAGCTCGTGGTAGAAGAAAATGATGAGCGGATCGAGGAGAGGAACAAGATGATGCTGACTTCATGATCATTCGTCTACGAACAAAGAAGAGCCGGATCGTTTTGAGAAAGGGGAGCTTTACATTTCATATAATTTCTTTGGTTCAGTCTTTAGAAGTTGTTTTGGGATTATTGTATCCATTTCTGAACACTTCATCCATTTCTGAAAGAATATTTTGTGTGGGTGTTCGGAGATTTGATCTCGGAGTGTTTGTGTTGACACATGTGCGTCATTCTGTGCGGAGGAACTCCGCGTGTGTGATTTGGGGATTGTTCCCCATGTGTGGTTAGGAGTTTTCTCCCGTGTAGTTGCGGAGCTACTCTGCGTGTGGTTTGGGGATTGTTCCCAGTGTGTGTTTGGGAGTTATCTCCCGTGTGTGTGTGCAAGCGTCGTCTTGTGTGTGTGTTGGAGCGTCGCTCCGTGTGTGCTGTCTTGTAAGGGTCTTTGCAAGATAGTGGAATCCTCACCGATTTGGTGAGGGGTGGACGTAGGCGCACAAAGGTGTGTGGCCGTACCACCTAAAAATCTCTGGGCCTCATGGTTTGCTTGTGGTTTGCAATTCCTCTATTATTATTCTTCGCTGTTTGTGGTTTAGGCACAGCATTCCATAGACACACATACTCAGAGCATAATCCAAATTGCTATATCTTATTCCTTGTTCATCTAGGCGCATTGGAATTAATTGTTTATCTATCTATCTTTCATCAGTTGATTTTAATTACTTTGAAATTATTTTTTCGAGGGCCAATCAATCCACCCCCCCTCTTGATTGTCGTTGTCCCAGACTCAACAAAAAAGATCTCTTCTCTAAGAAATGCAGAGTATTAGATATAACTCTAAAATAACAGAAGGCTTGTCCTGCTTGTTTCATTAGCGTGCAAAGTTATTTTTTTCCTTTTTTTCTTTTTTAAAGTGCTAATGAGCTTTAACGACTTTCTTAAATTAGTTTTCCATGGCTACATTGAATAAATTTTCATCATCCTTCTCCCTAGTCTTTTCTATTCCAGAATTATTTTTAATGAGAGCATAAATCAAGAAAACTCAATCGGGGATTTCATGTTTCCACTTTCATTGCAACATGCAAAAATGTAGGACAAAGTGATATACAGGTTGTATTAAATGCAGCATGAATTTTCGTCCCCCCTAACCTAAATGACATTGTCCTCAATGGCATCCTTAGGCAATGAAAGCAATAGAACAATGTAAAAATGAATACTATTGGGATGGAAGGATAGAACCTGATGTGTAGGGCATGGTCGCCCTGTGACATTGGTGACTTCATCTCCTCAACTCTTTTCATGTCTACTGAAACACACTAAAGCTAAAACATTAAATAACATAAGAACATTGGGTTGCCTCCCAAGCAATGCTAAGTTTATCGTCTTCAGCTAGACACTTACAAGATCAAGAGTTTATTTCGGATCACTCAGAGAAATTGACTCTTTTGGCAATGTGTGTACATTTTCCAACTAGGGTTTCAGTCTTGGACCGTTAACAGTGAACATTAATTGACCATTGTTAGGATTCAAAATTTTGACCGCACCATGATCAAAAGCTTTGATAACAATAAACGGTCTATCCCATCTAGACTTTAACTTTCCTAGAAACGAGCATAACCTAGAATTGAAAAGCCAAACTTTTGGTTTGGTTGAAAAGTTTTCCTTTGAATATGTTTGTCATGAAATGATTTAGTCCTAGCTTTGTAGATGTTCGAATTCTCATAGGCTTCATTGCATAGTTCTTCCAGTTCATTCAATTGTAGAGTTCTTTGGGATCCAGCGTGGGTTAAATTAAAATTGACTTGCTTGATGGCCCAATATGCTTTATGCTCCAATTCTACGGGGAGGTGGCAGGCTTTTTCAAAGATGAGTCTATAAGGGGACATGCCAATGGGAGTTTTATATACAGTCCTGTAAGCCCATAATGCATCATCTAACCTATCAGGCCAATCTTTCCTGTCTGGCCTAACAGTCTTATGCAGAATGTTTTTTATCTCCCTATTGGAAATCTCCACTTGTCCACTGGTTTGGGGATGATAGGGGGTAGCGAGCATGTGCGTGATACCATACTTGCGAAGTAAAGCTCGGAATTGAGAATGAGTGAAGTGAGAACCCCCATCACTAATAATAGCCCTGGGATAATTAAATCTGGAGAAAATGTTCTTCTTAATAAACTTCATTACAACTTTGTGGTCATTCGTCCTCGTGGCTATAGCCTCAATCCAGTTGGAGACATAATCGATGGCCACCAGAATATATTCATTCCCAAAAGACGGTGGAAACGGTCCCATGAAATATATTCCCCAAATATCAAAAATCTCAACTACCAAAATATGACTCAGTGGCATCATATCATTCTTCGAATTATTGCCCACAGCTTGACACCTTAAACAAGTTTTAACAAATTCATAAGCATCCTTAAATAAGGTGGGCCAATAAAATCTGCTCTATAATACCTTCGTCGTAGTTTTCTTTCCCGAAAAGTGTCCCCCACATGCCAGCATGTGACAAAAGTTCAAGACAGAATGTTACTCTTCCTCGGGGACACATCTCCTGATAATGTGATCCGTACCCATGTGGAATAGCTCAGGGTCCTCCCAAAAAATAATCCTTAACTTTTGAATAGAAGTGATCATTCTCCTGCTCAGTCCACCCACCTAGGATTTGACCAGCAGCCAGATAATTGACAATATGAGCATACCAGGGGGTTGAGATATGAGAGACAGCGAGAAGATGTTCATCAGGGAAGGAATTAGACATTGGAGCACTTTCTGGGATCACAATTCTAGACAAATGGTCAGCAACGACATTCTCTAACCCCTTTTTGTCTCTGATTTCTAAATCAAATTCTTGAAGCAACAGAATCCAACGGATGAGACGGGGTTGAGCATCCTTCTTGGAAAGCAGATATTTTAGAGCTGAGTGATCGAAATAGAAGATGACCTTAGCCCCCAAAAGATATGAGCGAAATTTCTCCAAGATGAAAACAACAACAAGTAATTCCTTCTCTATGGTGGTGTAGTGCATCTGAGCATCGGTAAGGGTGCGACTTGCATAATAGATCACCACATGTTTCTTTTCAATCCTTTGTCCTAAGACAGCTCCGATAGCATAGTCAGAGGTGTCACACATGATTTCGAAGGGCAGCGACCAATCTGGAGATTGTATAATTGGGGCTTGAGTAAGGGTTGCGTACAATGAATGGAAAGCCTCTAGACAAGAATCATCTAATTGAAACGGAGTGTCTTTTACCAACAGCTGAGTGAGAGGACGGGTAATGGCAGAGACGTTTTTGATGAATCTTCTGTAAAAACTAGCATGGTCAAGAAAAGATCAAATTTGTTTGACAGAAGTAGGGGGAGGAAGATTAGAAATCAAATCGACCTTAGCTTTGTCAACATCTATTCCCTTTTTAAAAATAATATGGCCTAACACTCTCCCTTCTCTTACCATGAAATAGCTTTTCTCTAAGCTTAGCACCAGATTAGCCTCTATGCATCTTGCCAGCACCTTCTTTAGATTCACCAAAAAATAATCAAATGATTCACTAAATACAGAAAAATCATCTATAAAGATCTCTAAAAATTCACCCGCCATTTCTAAAAATATCGCCATCATGCACCTCTGAAAAGTAGCAGGGGCATTACAAAGCCCGAATGACATTCTTCTAAATGTAAACGTGCCATAAGGACATGTGAAAGTGATTTTGTCCTGATCATCTGGGTAAATGGCAACCTGATTGTACCTAGAATATCCATCCAAAAAGCAAAAATATTTTCATCCAGCCAATCTCTCAAAAATTTGATCTACAAAGGGGAGAGGGAAATGATCTTTTTTTGTTATCAAATTCAATTTTATATAATCAATACAGACTCTCCACCCTATTTGTAGTCTTGTGGGCATGTCTTCTCTTTGATCATTCTTTATGACGGTCAGCCCTGACTTCTTGGGAACCACTTGTGTTGGGCTGACCCACTTACTGTCAGAAATAGGATATATAATCCCAGCATCTAGTCACTTCACCACTTCTTTCTTGACCACCTCTTTCATGTTGGGGTTCAATCTGCATTGCATCTCCCTGCTCGGTTTAGCATTATCTTCCAAATATATGTAATGCATGTATACATCCGGACTAATTCCCTTTCAGTCTGCCACTGACCAACATATTATCCCCCTATGCTCCTTAATAACATCTAAGAGTTTGGATTCCAGAACAGATGTCAAAGTGGAGGCAATGATGACAGGAAGAGTGTGATCAGGGCCCAGAAAAACATACTTAAGGGAGTCCGGGAGAGGTTTGAGTTCAAGAATAGGGGGATGTTCGAGAGATGGAAGAATTAGTTTGGATTGCAGCATAGGATGGGGCTCTACCCTAGACCAGTGTGCAGAAGAGAGAGGGGAATCTTGAAGCATGCGACCCTCCTCTAGAGTGTCCTTAATATCATCCGGACTTTCATCAATCAAATCCTCAAATATATCAATCACATTACAATCTTCCTCTTGGTCTGAGTATTGAGATGCCTTAAAAATATTTAATGAAACGTTTTATCCTCCAAATGAGATATCCATCATTCTTGTGGCACAATTAATATTGGCCTTTACTGTAGCTAGTTATGGACGTCCCAAAATAATTGGCGTGTGCTTGAGTTCTTGGGACGAGGCCATGTCCAAGATCAAGAAATCCACAAGAAAGTAGCATTTATGAACTTTCACGATTACATCCTCCAGTAAACCCCTTGGTGTCTTTAGAGATCGATCCGCCAATTGAAGGATTATAGATGTAGACTTCTATTCCTCTAGATCAAACTGTTTATAGATGAAGGTGGGCAACAAATTCACACTTGCTCCTAAGTCTAGCAATGGACGATCAAAAGTGACTCCACCTATATCACATGAAATCAACGGAGCTCCGGGGTCCTTCAATTTCTTAGGAAGATGATTTATTATAATAGCACTAATATCTTCAGACAGACAGATCTTTTGAGTTATTGCCTTAAGCTCCCTTTTAGGTGTACACAGCTCCTTTAGAAATTTTGCATGTGCCGGCACATGCTTGATTGCATCCAAAAGTGGAATATTGATATTTGCTTATTTGAACAATTCCATCAATTCTTCTTGTTGAACCAACTACCTTTTGCTAGCTTTTGACTTTAATGCATCAGGAAAAGGGACCTTTGGCATGTATTCTTGGGGTCTTTCTTCGATTTTTGCTTTTCCTTTAGTCAGTTCCATCTTTTGCTCCTCACGTTCTGGCTTCTTCTTTTCATTCATCATCATGGGCTCGTCTTGCTCACTATCACTTCCATCTTGGGCTTCTTGGCCCAAACTACTGCCCATCTCCCTAACCTTATATGGATCTTCAAGCACCTTCCCACTCCTAAGGGTTGAAATGGCCTTAGCATTCTCAAATTTAGGTCATGTAGGAGGGGGAAGTTGAGGTGGGACTGGCTGAGGAAGGAGGGGAGCTTTTTGGGGGAAACCAGGAGGTTGATTCTTTGGGTTAGCCACAGGTTGGCTAGGGAGCTGACCTACTTCTCTCCTCATATTAGCTGCCGCCAACTGCCCTATCTAGCTATCCAACTTAGAAATGAATTGTTGTTGAGAAATAATAAGTTGTTGTAGTTGATCAAATTTCTCATTGAAGTTGGGCTGAGGAGGTGGTGGCTGATATGAAACTTGAGTTTGATTGAACCTGTAAGGTGGATACTACTAATATTGGCCCTGCAAAAATTGAGCTTCATGATATGGGGCCTGCCAATGCTGATTTGGAGGTTGTTGAAATTGGGGTTGATGTGGAAGAAGTGCATAAGAGAGGTTTCGCTGAGTTTGGACTGGAACTTGGAAGGGTTGTTTCTGCATTAGTTGATTTGAGGGATTAGATGGCTAGGATGGTCCTTGTTGATTTTTCCAAGAAAAATTGGGGTGATTTCTCCAGCATGGATTGTAAGTGTTAGAGCATGGATCATAGGCCGGCTTGGAGACACCCTGAGTAGTAAAAATGTGTTCTTGGATGAATGGAGGGAGTTAGGCCACTGTAGGGCAATCAAAAATAGGATGATTCGGGCTTGAACACAGGACATAAACTTCCTGATTATTGGAGTCTGAGAAAGGTTGAGAATGACAAGCAGATGGGAAAGAGGGCTCCTGTCTATTCATAGCTAACAATTGATCTAGCTTTTGAGCCACTTGGTGTACTTTCTCCATCTTTTGTGCCAACATGTCTATTTTATTTAATTTCTGAGTAAGGGCATTGATATCGATTCTATTCTCAAACTCTCCCTGATTCTTTACTTCATAAAGCCATGCCTTCTTAGACGGTCCAATCATTCATTCATATGATGATAGTGAGGCATGACTACTGGAATTCTCACTTAGCATTTCGAAAAGGTCATATGCCTCATCCTCACTCTTACTCATAAATGCCTCTACACATGACGCATCCACCATTTGTCTATAATTATCAGTCAATCACTCATAAAAAGCTTGAACTACTTGTCATCTTAATAATCCACGATGTAGGCATTTCCTAAGCAAATCTTTCAATCTCTCCCACGCCTCATGAATTTGTGATCCAAGATTTTGTGTGAACCCGATGATAGCTCTCCTCATTGTATTGGTCCGTCCTATGGGATATAACTTCTTAAGAAATTCCTTTTGCATGTCTGCCCAAGTTTCTATAGGTCTACCCAATCCTCCTAACCAATATTTGACTTTTTCTTTCAATGAGAATGGAAATAGAGTCAATCGAAAGGCATCATCAGTAAAGTTTTGGATTTTGATAGTTGAATAAATCTGGAGAAATTCATCAAGATATTTGTAAGGATCTTCATTGGTATTTCCATAAGATGATGGCAACATCTGGATGGTGCTTGATTTGATTTCATACTGGATTGCTTGATTCTGAGGTGCTTGCACATAGAAGGATAGTTGATATTGATTGTGCATGAAGTAGTCCTTCATTTATTTGGGTGGGTCATCGTGATCCGCCATTTGATTGTGATGATTTTTTCTATATTGCACCAATTGTTCAATCTCACTAATGGGTCCAACTAAAGTGGGATGTAAGGATCTCTTACCTTGCATGCAATGTAATAGGGCCCAAAAAAATGAGAGTTTTTTTTGTTTGTTTATTTTGATTTTTGTTATTTTTTGTTGTTTGTTTATTTTTGTTGTTTTTTTTTCAATCACTTATTTTGACAAATGAAGAATCAAAGCCCACTATCAAGTTGGTCCACCGGCCAGGTAAGAGGTGGGACAATGGGAGGTTCCCCTTATTTTCACAAGGTCCTAATTAGTGAGTCACTTGTTCTCTTAGGAGTGAGCCACTTAACCTCTAGCCTAGACACCGATTTTCTAAAATAATCATAGGTCCCAAAACTCATTTTTTTTGTTAACCTTATAACTCCGGGGTACTCCAATGGTACAACCGGCCTAACTTCCGTGAGGGAATCCACATGTGTGAGAACTTACGGAGGTCTTGGATAATGAATTTACAGTCCAATGAGATGGAATACTCAATTGGATGGTCCTTCCAACTCCAAGAAGGGTGTGCCTAAATTACCTTTAAGAAAGGGAAAGAGAGAAGAAAAGAAGAGATTTTTTTTCTATTTTTTTAAGGGGATGCAAGTAAATGAGCACTAACTAGATGGATGAGCGCATCAACATGATGTAACTAGGATGATCATAAGATGCGTATTTTTTTTTAAGAAGATGGATATGAATGCTTTCTAACAAAACATCTAGCCACAAAAATGTCTGATTAACATGCAATTCTAAGAAGAAAACATGGCCTAAAAGTTTTTTTCATGATTTTTGACTTTCTGGTTTTTTTGATTTTTTTTGAAATTTTTCAGATTTTTTTTTGCAAAGAATGATAACTGTAAATGCTTATTAACAAAGAAACTAGCCACTAGAAACACTAAATAGCATGTAAATATATTAGAAAAATTAGAACAAAAACTATTTTTTTGTGATTTTTGATTTTACGATTTTTTTTAGATTTTTAGAAATTTTTTCTGATTTTTTTGAGTTTCTAGAACAGAACTTTTACCTTCAGATCTGGACCTATAGCGACATTTCTTTTTCTCTGGGTTTTCTTGATTATCTATTTTCTACTCCTTTTGGTGACATATTTTAGCCCTTCAATGATGCTTTCTGCAACACTTGATTATCTGAGATTTTTCATATCTGAGTTTTTGCTCTTTTTTCTACAAAATAAAAAGAAATGATGTTTGGACTAATATATACACATGAAACACAAGAAATTCCAACAAAAAAAAATCTATCCTCTCCGGCAACGGACCCAAAAATTTATCGCACAAATCACTCATCGTTGAAAAATATCGTGCTCAATTTCAAAAAAATACTGCACTCACTCACAACAAAATCTTAGATTAAGCATGAAGTGATGAGTACAGGTCGATCTCACGAGGAGGGAGATTCTTTTATTAGGTTGAAAACTCTTGTATTTTGAAATCAAAATTGTGGAGTGAGTTTTGTAAAATGAAATATTAAAATTGCACGAAGTAAAATCTAACTAAAGAAAGTTGGAGGGTTAGAGAAGAGAAAAGTGGAAGAGGCAAAGAGAGAGAGAGAGAGAGAGAGAGAGAGAGAGAGAGAGAGAGAGAGAGAGTTGCAAGGAATGTATTTTTATTGCTAGAAAAGAAAATTAGAATGCTATGAAAATGAAAGTCACAACTAATAATAAACTATGAACAAGAAATGAGGAACTAAAGCTGGGAAATGATGAAGAATGCCACCATCTTCTCCTCGCCCAGCCTTTGAGAGGATCGCCCCGCCTTGAAGGAGAACACCGCCGTGAGAGGTAGAGGAAGAAGCTGCCGTTGTCCATGCCGCTGAGCGTTTGAATGCCGCCCCGCCTTGGATTGTATACCACCGTAAAAGGGAGGTTGGGAGGAGAGATCTAGGAGAGAAATAGAGAGGTATGTGTAGAGAAATAAGGGCTAGCTAATGGAGGTTTAGGGGGTGAGTTTGGAGTTGGAAAGAGGTGGAAGAAGTGGGATAGGAGAGGTTATCTACCAAGGTGAATGAAGAGAAGAAGGGAGAGAGGTGTGAGGGCGCAAGAGGGAGATTGGGAGAAGAAGAGAAAGGGGCGGCCTAGGGTTTATGTGGAGAAGAAGAAGAAGGTGAAGAGGAAGGGGCGCACTAAGCTCGGGAGAGGAGAGAGGAAGAAAAAAATTCCTAAAAAGAAAAGGAACCCTTCTCTACATTTTTGTGGGCTATTTATAGGGGAATTAGGCCAAATAGAGGGTGGAGATTGAGTTTGATGAAGATTGAGGGCTGAGATTAGAAGAAATAGAGATGGAAGATGGGGAGAGGAGAGAGGGCCGCCCCCCTCAGGCTAGGGTTTGGGGCGCCCCATGCCTCCTTCCTAATTGGGAGAGGGTTCCCTCCTATTTCTTCTCCTAGAATTTCTCTCTAAGATAATATCAATAAAATCCTTTCTATATCTCCTTTCACATAAAATAGGGAATGGCCGCTGCCTTTGACTTGGTCAAGGTGGTGGGGGGTGCCCTAGGGCAACCATGCCCTGGTCTTGGTGACATTTTTGGCCCTAGCCCTTCTGTTAAATGCCTTGGATGTCCTGCACATGTACAATTTGAGTTTAGTCCATTAAAAATTATTGCTTTGTGTATATAAACGATGAGTGCCTACAATTATGCAATGAGAAATTTATTCTCATGACCCTCAACCTCTTTTCATTGAGTAATTATCCACAAATTAAGTTAATTTGCGTAAAAGGCCCGATTTATGTGAGGTTGAGGTTAATTATAAAATATGAATAATTGCAGAATAATATGCACTAGAACTGATGTTTGTGACATGAATTATTATAGAAATACGAACACTCATCATGACACTATACGTTCGATCCTCGTGATCCAAAATTAGGGTTCATGCAGGCTGAACTTGGGGCCTATTTATAGGGAACGACCTCGGGTTAGGGTTTGGCTTCAAATTAAGATCCCTATTAGATGTCAAATCGATCCCCAAGAGTTCTAGATAGGTTTTCCATTCTAGATCACATCGAATCATGGCCAATTTGTGGATAAAAGCCTGAGCTTTCTGTGTTTATCCTGTAAGACCTGGTAGTTAACGATTCTTATCAGTATCGCCATATAAAAAGATTCTTGAGTTTAGACTATTTTATTGGGCTTAATGGGCCTAGTTTAATGGGCTTGGTCATTTTTATAAGCTTTTATAAGCTAGATAGGGCATATATGCAATCTTGCTTATATTAAGGCCTTATTGCAATTAAAAATTTTATAACAAAAAAAAACCACAAAATCATTTTAATTCTTTTTTTTGTGAAACTTCCTCTCTCTCCCCCTCTCTTTCTCTCCCACGTACGGCCCTCCCCTCTCTCTTGCTCTCTCGACGGTGTGATCACCCCGGGACCTTGCAGGGATTGCAGGTGGTGACCTTGGCGAGCCTAGGGCGTGGGTAGAGTGGCGGTGTCGCCGTGGAGGCGTGCCGTGGAGCGTGGAGGCGGGGAATCCCAAGTGAAGGGTGCGGCTTCCTCGTGTAGAACGGGCATAGAACGACATCTTCTTCTCAATCCAAGTAGGGGGATAGCTTCCTTACCTCCTTAGGATTGTTTCCCCATCCATTGACATGCTAATAGGGGGCTATATGCATGAACTTTGTCATTTATGTTTTAAGAGCATGAACATTGTCATTTATGTTTTGATCCATTCTTGGCCATTGTCTTTATGTTTTTGGATGTATAATTGTTGTGGAATGGACGTAGGAACGCAGTGAACATGTGTAATTGTGTTTTCCCATCGATTTGAATCGATTGTAAGGGAACTCCATCAAGTTTCCCCCATTTCGGGTTCTCTGGACTACATGCGGTCGTTCCAGAGACCGTTTTTTGCTAGTGTAAGGTGGTGGACCTTAGCCATCTCACCCCAGACCGTTTATGGTTTCTTGGCGATCTTTCGATTGACCATTTGTGGACCTTAGCAACCCAGTAAATGACCGCTAAGCCCCTTTGACCGATTAAGGCAGTGCGAGCCTAGCGGCCCCGTCCTAGACCGTTATTCATACTGGATCTGGTCATCATCATTTCACCGTACGCCATCACCCTTTCACTTGGCTCAACAAGGAGCTCTTCGATCACCTGCATTTCAAACCACATCACTCTGGTTATTCATTAATATTAAATGACAAAAAAGAAGTTAATTTTAGTACTCATAATACCTGTTGGTCTCGCAGGGATCCAATGGAGAATTTTAATTTCCTATCTACAAATGTCCCCCACCTAAATAGTCGGGGAAATGCCACCTGCCTTACTGGCTGCCGCACCCGCGTGTGCTCAAAAAACCAGACATGTAATATGAAATATATCAAGTTATTTTACAATGCAGTAGAATTAATGATTTACACATTATTACACAATAAAAATAAAAAAACTTAGAGCAAGTGCGACAGAACAACCAAATATGGGGGTATAGGCCTGGGATGCATTCCCGGCTCTTCTCTTAGCACGGTCAATTGTACATGACCACCGTTTCTGGACCACCGACACTAATTCCTCAAACTTGTGCATCGTTACCTGTTGCACGACGGCTACCCAATTGTAATATGAAACTTTGTCAATGTCATCTAAGCATGACATCATCTGTTGTGGACAAGAAGGCATCGACTGTGGGCAAAGGAAAGTGGACAGCAGGAGTACAATCCACACCCGGACAGTGTCAGCCACATCTTGCTCTTCATCAGACCCAACAATTTGCTAGATGAGAGAGCACACTTTCTTCTGGTCAAATGTTGCTATAAATCCAAATCGATTATGCAACTTTGACTTCTGCTTCGCGGATCCATAATGTTGAACCGGTTGACCAGAGCAAGGTAATCCTAAAATTATGCCCACATCTTCCACACTGAATGCGACCTCCTTACTACCCATACGGAAGTAATTTCCTCCACTATGGGTGCAAATAATCTCCTCCAATAGTGTCATGGTGAAGAATACATGAGAAGCATTGTCAACATATGGACCAAAGGGTGTGGTCCTCATCAATGACTTGTGGCATTCCCGAAATGCCATTTGATCCCTATCCTTCATGTAAACATCCATAGAACACCGGGCCCAGATGACCCGCGTGTTCACTAGATTCAAAAAATTAACATGTAAACAAGAAATTTAGTTAATTAATTGACGGATCAAGAAATACAAAAAATATTAACAGTAAGACAAGGGTAACAAATGTATATATAGACAAGGGAGTTTAGGTGTGGCAAATAGGTGCTTAAGGGTGACAAATGTATGAAATACGGTCACATGTAGGTCTAAATCTGACACAAATAGGTAGATAAGCGTGACAAATAAATAGGTCGATAGGGGGGGGAAAATAGATATGTAAGGGAGATAAGGAACCACAGTACCTTTAAATTGTCATCCTGAAGTGGAGGCCTTAGAAACCCTAGGTTCCTTAAACGTTTCTTCTTCAGCCTTAGAAACCGGTACAATGTCCTGAGATGCAGGTGGGACATCCACTTTACAGTGGACAGAGCGTTGCATGGGTGTCTCCTTCGGCTCCATGGCTGAGAGGTCGCAAATGGCACCGCGAGGAAGACGAGACGCTGAGCCCGATGGAGAGACAAACAGCCTTCTGGTAGGTTTCATGAGAGGCAAGACATGGCAGGAAGGGTATATAAGGAATTGGGGATTTTTAGTTTCATGGTCCAGTTCGGCCCTTCGGCGTCATCATTTCTGTTGATGTGGCCTGCGGCGTTGGATCGGCAGCAATACGCGAACAACACCCACGTGTCACCGACGTGTCCCGTTTTCCACGTGGGCCAATTGGAGGTTAAGGGTGACAAATGTGTCTACACCGGTGACAATGGGTTAGCAAGTGTAAACAATACCCCGCTAACGGTGACAAATATGGCTCAATAGAGACAAGTCCGACGCACGACTTTCAGGCAGTGTAGGAGTAAGGGTGACGATTTCTGGAGTTTAGTGGTGACAATTAGGTGAGTATGGGTGACAAATGCTCAACTGGGGTAACAAATAACTTCACATTGGTAAAAAGTGAGAAGGAAGCTGAAGGTGAAAAAGAACAGAAGAGGAGCTTGAGGAGAAAGAGACGTGCTCACTAGAAGAGGGTGACAAATAACTTCAACTTTATGTTGACCGAATGCACCAACACTCCAGACAAAGTCAATAGTCAAAGTCAAGCTTTTTCAACTGTTGACATCCAGTCAAATCATGGTCAAGCTTCAGCCAACGATGTACAGTGGACACAGAAAATGACAAACGTGGAAGAACAACAGAAGAATACTGAAGGTAACAAATACTCTCCTAAGGGTGACAAATGAAGATTCAACGGTGACAAAGAAATATATAAGGCTAACAAATGGATGTTAAGGGTGACAAATGTGGGAACAACGGTGAAAATTTACAAGACAGCAGCTACAAATAAGTCGCTAAGGGTGAAAAATGAGTTAGCGCGACGGCAATGTTACAGCACGGAAAATGGTAAGGTGATGGTTATCAACCGTAAGGGTGACAAATAGATGTTAAGTCTGACAATTAGCCGTTAAGACTACAAAATTGGTTTGCAAGGGTGAATAATGGCTCAACACTTGAGACGTAGGGCGGGGCACTAGACTAAGTCCGTTTAGTGTATCGTTGTTAATAGTGACGTGTCGGGTTCGAAACAGAGTTCTGCCGTGTATTCATTTACTTTTTTGAATAAGTTATATTCAAAAAATTTATGGAAACCTTACGACGAAGCTAAGATTCGAACCCGGAGAAACCCATTCAAACGGCCGAACAATTAACCAAATGATACAAGATGTCATTTCAAATAGTTTAATTTATTCCAATATATATATATATATATATATATATATATATTGTAGTTTTCCGTATCGATACGCAATGTACCATCCCGTCTCGAGCCGTGGCCGGGACGATCGGTTCGGTAGGGACGGCCACACCTACCCCGAATGATGTGCACGTGACTCAAGGATGGAGTGACAAGTCATTGATTACTTCCACATGGCATTAATATTCCCCGCGATCGAGGAGCCCTATCTCACGAAATGTTGACGATATATAGACGTGACGGTAAATTCATGGCACATGAGTTTCAGGGGGGCACGGAACAATAAGGAAATTGTCAACATGTGATCAATACGGCTCTGAATACCTTTTCGCGCATACCCTGATGTGGGGCTTTCAAGGTAGCTAGGCTTTTCAACATGTTCTCTCTTCTTTTTATATAATCAAATCGACTTATCGACCATGCAACCCCATTGCTTGGCGTGGCGATTAATCAAATGTTTTCCCCTCTTATCATCGTGATCGACCTTTATGGCACGGCGGGTCGCCAGTCCTGACCCGATGCCCACCATCGTCTGCTTAGTGATCAGAAGGAGCGCACCTTCGGGATGCCTAGACCATCCCAGTCTTGGAACTTGAACACATTGTCAGACACGTGATTGGCACGCCCTATCGTGAGTAAAATCAATGAAAGATACAATGATATTTGACTATTAATTATATAATATCGTGAGTGCTTCCACGTGGCATTAATATTCTTCGCGATCGAGGAGCCCTAGCTCTCGAAAATTCATTTAATAAAGACGTGGCGGTAAATTCACAACACGGGTTTGAGGGGGGCACGAAACAATAAGGAAATGGTGACAACATGTTACCGATATGGCTCCGAATACCTTTTCGCGTGCACCCCGCTGCGGGCCTTTCTAGGTAGCTAGGCTTTTCAACACGTTCTCTCTTCTTTTTAAATAATCGAATCGACTTATTGGCCATGCAGCCCCATTGCTTGACGTGGCGATTAATCAAACATTTTCCCCTTTTTTATCGTCGTGAACGACCTTTATGGCACGGCGTGTCGCCAATCCTGACCGAATGCCCACCATCGTCTACTTAGTGATCAGAAGGAGCGCACCTTCGGTTAGTCCAGACCATCCCAGCCTTTGAACTTGAACACATTGTCAGACACGTGCTTGGCACGCCCTATCGTGAGTAAAATCGATGAAAGATACAATGATATTTCACTATTATATATCCTGAGTGCTTCCACGTGGCATTAATATTCCCCGTTATCAAGGAGCCCTAGCTGTCGAAAATTCATTAAGACGGTAAATTCACGACACATGAGTTTGAGGGGGGCACGGAACAATAAGGAAATGGTCACATGTGACCAATACGGCTTCGAATACCTTTTGGGCAGGAGGAGTCCTCTGAGGAGGAAGTGTATGAATCTAGTGAGAATGAGGAAGATGACGAAGATGACAATGAGGTTGATATATCTTCAGCATCTGAAGATGAAATATATACTGATTGAATATTTTGTAAGAAATTTAACTTATATACACTTATCATTATTACTTACCACCTCTCCTCGTAATTAGTTGTCGACTAATATGCACTACTTTAAATGTTGTCAATAATTAGATGGTTCGAGGCCGTAGCGGATCTTCGAGGAGAGGTGCTTCCGGGAGGGGTTCTACTGGTATGTTTATTTAAATTCTTAGATCACAGAGTAGTTGTTGGTTAGGGACTTTATGAGAGCGCAGGAGTTGTGTAATCATGTCTTTACAGGTGGGCCGTAGTGGCTAGGGTACAACTAGTGCACGCCACGGGACAGTAGTGAATATGCACTTTCTTTGGGTAATGATATTTTATGTCTCTGCACCAGGTACACAGTCTACACCGCCCCCACCACCTGTTGCGAGTATGTTTATTTAAATTCTTAGATCACAGAGTAGTGAATATGCACTTTATTTGGGTAATGCTATTTTATGTCTCTACACCAGGGACACAGTGTACACCGCCCCCACCACCTGCTGCGGGTATGTTTATTTCAATTCTTAGATGAATGAGTAGTGATTATGCACTTTGTTTGGGTAATGATGATTTATGTCTCTGCACCAGGTACACATATTACACCGCCCCCACCACCTGCTACGGGTATGTTTATTTCAATTCTTAGATGAATGAGTAGTGATTATGCACTTTGTTTGGGTAATGATATTTTATGTCTCTGCACCAAGTACACATGTTACACCGCCCCCACCACCTGCTGCGGGTATGTTTATTTCAATTCCTAGCTGAATGAGTAGTGATTATGCACTTTGTTTGGGTAATGATATTTTATGTCTCTGCACCAAGTACACATATTACATTGCCCCCACCACCTGCTGCGGATATGTTTATTTCAATTCTTAGATGAATGAGTAGTGATTATGCACTTTGTTTGGATAATGATATTTTATGTCTCTGCACCGGGTACACATATTACACCGCCCCCACCACGTGCTGCGGGTATGTTTATTTGAAGCCTTACATAAGTGAGTAGTGAATATGCACTTTGTTTTGCTAACGATATTTTTTGTTTACAAGTTTGAGTGCCTCTACATCAGGTCTACAGAGTACACCCCTTCCATCACATTCTACTGGTATGTTTATTTAAATTCTAAGTTAAATGATAAAAATTCTATATGTTTACTTGTTGAATAATTTTATTTTTAACAATGTGCTAAATTCTGATTAACTACTTCTATTTTACTTGTAACAGGTACGTCAGGCACAACACCTGCGATAGTTGGCTCGTTCGCCTAGCCGGGCACACAACCGGCAGATGATGTTGTTAGCCATCACGAGGGCGAGCAGGCGGTCTTGCAAGAGGGACGCAAGCCATGTTGGGTCTCTAGGTAAATATTTAAACTCATGAATTATGTTCGTTACCTATCCAATAACTATATAATTGTTGGCTATCATTTTAACACATGTAATTGTAGGGATAAAGTAGATCCCAGTGAGGCTTCTCGTTTTATTACCAACATCATTGAGTGACATGTGATTGGCCCATATAAGTTATTTCGAAAGTTTCCTCAGGATATCCGTGATCGATTGTATGACGAGTTCATGGTATACGATTTAATCTTTTAAATTACATATTTCCCAACTCCACAATTTCAATCCACTAACTTATAAAATTTGAATTCTTGACAGTAAGGATATCAGTTTGTGAGGCGAGCTGACACCGGACGAGCTCGACGTGTATGGGAGGCCACAACAACTGTAAATTATAAGCATCATTTACATGACTATCGGGAACGTGCCAAGGCTCTAGCCGGGGGGAGCGAGGACCGTGGCCTTTGGAAGGCACACGGCCCCACATGGATGAGGAGGGAGCACTGTGAGGACCTCTGTGATAGATGGGCAGAGCCTAATTGGATCGCCAAATCTGTAAAAGCCAAAGCCGCACGTGCGTTACATCCAGACGTGCATCTCCATACTTCTGGATCTATTTCCTTCGCGACCCAAAAGGACAGATTGGTAAGTAATAATCTTAATTTTATTATATTTAATTTATTATATGTCCTTATTTATTCTCTATAACATGTATAACAGGAAAAGAAGAGGGGTGGTACGGTCTCGTACCGTGATTTATTTGCTACAGTTTACCAGAAGAAGGGGACCGATCAGTATGTGAGCGAGAGAGCTCGCTTGGTAGTGGTAAGATTATACATACACATTTCTTTTCTATTTCAATTTTTAAATATGATTGATTAATATGAAATTTATAATATTTTTTATTCAATTTGCAGGAGTCATATGACAAGCATATGACTAAAAAGTACGGGGAAGAGGAGACGTAGCGGCCGTAGCTAGATCCTGACGCATGGGTAGCAATAGTCGGCCCACCGAAGAAAGGACGAGAATATGGTTTTGGGTAGAGCTTGGACACTAGCCCGATTCTAGCATCTTGTCCAGGCTTAGCTTCGTCCTATCCCGGTAGCAGTTCCTTCTCTACTCCCTCTATCAACACTTCTACGAGGCAGATTACATCCATCGTCGAACATGCGGTAGAACTGGTCGAGGAACGCATGGAGGCACGCTTTGCTCATGTGGTTGCTACCCTCCTGGCCCATGCGGGGATTTTGCCTCAAGGAGTACCCTCGAGCACAACATAGCTCTCTCATGTGAGTATTTGATTTAATTTTTAATTTCGTAGACTTTAGAGTTATAATAGAGGAGAATCTGTGATACCAATGTTGTGTGCCCTATAGGCAAAGTCGGAAGTAAGTATATGATAATGTGTGCGCAGTAGTATAGATCCTATATAAATTTTAAGCTTAATTTTTAAGCCTAAGATAATTTAACACTCAGCTATCAAACCACGAGCTCAGATGATATCTGTGAGAACAATATAAATGAAAGTGACAAGAATGCACCAACTAAGAGAATTCTACTTCACATAATCCACTCAGATCAGACAGATTTAACAGAATGCAATACAACCACTTAGCGTATGGGGAAGATTAGTTCATATACAAACCGATGAATGGAAGCCTTAGATGATAAGGGCCAATCACACCAATGAAAATCACGGCACATAGAATTTTTAAGTGATTCGATCTGCCACGCAGATCTACGTCCACCCCACACTCAAACTTGAGTGTGTCTTCCCCTTGCAACAACAATAACCGCAGACTCAGTCTGCAAACAAACGCTGACTTACAGCTTGACCTTGAAGAACAATCTCCTCTCTTCTTCTAATCAAATTAGAAGGAACCGTGAGTAACACCCAGTTACCCACAACCAGAGGACCAGTACTCTCTTCCTCTGAAGCACAGAGGGAATCATTCTCTTCAACCAGTTTCATCATTCTTCAAATGTCAGCGACATGAGCCACTTTACACCACTGAACAGCCATTTCAAACTGCTATACAACCATTTGTCTACTTTGTCCACCCATTTTCACCCTTAATCCGCAGCTAAAAAGTCTTCTTTCATTCTGTGAATTCTTCTGTCAGAAGTCGACTTGTAAGCCCTCCCGAGTCAGCTTGAGGTTCTTCGATTTCAGCTGTTTCACACCTATTGCCTATTATTACCTTTATACTGCTATTTGTCACCACTGTTACCTATTATTCACCTAGTCCATCTATTTGTCACCCTTAAGGTAGTATCTGTCACCCGTAATGCACATTTGTCAGCCTTAAGGGATATTTTTCAACCTTATTCTTCAGCGGGTACAGAGTCTATCTTAAGCTGATATATCAGCTTGTTCCTTCAGCGATTGGAGGCTTCTTCTGCAGAGTTGCTTCTAGGGCTGCTGTAACACTGCCATGCTTATGCTTACCTGAATTCTTCAGATATTACAGTTCTTCAAGCACACAGACATAACAATTCAAGCATTCATAGCATTGACATTACAACTTTTCAAGCCTTCATATGAAAATATTGTTCAAGGCATTAGAAAACATATCGACATTAGCCGGCACACATCAAATTCATGATATAAAAAACTATTATCATAATATGATTCATAGTGTTAGACATCATGAAAATCACATGGCACAACAATAACATTACTACTTAGTTCAAAGAATTCACCTTTGAGAGTGAAAGAAATCATCTTCATGTTATCTACTTTCGGCCTTAGAAAATCAAAAAGATATTTAACTAGATTTATTAATAATTATATTTATTAAAATCTATTTATTATTAATTTTTTGTGATGTAGGATCCTCCTGCAGTCGGTGATGGTGGAGATGCTACGAATGATGAATGAGGATGATGCATCGGATATCTCTTGATTTTTTTTAATGATATTATGAAAAAATGCTACATTTCAATTAATGTAACTGTATCTTTTTTTATTCAAAGATTTATGTGTTGTGGACGTTCTTTATTCTAATTCACAATAGGATTTTATCCTATTGTGTGTTGTATATCTTGTTTATTGCATGTTTTATGTTGAGTTGAGTCGATTGTGGTGTATAATTGTAGCTTTAAATAGGTTTTTAAAATTTTAAAATATATAAAAAAATACGTGGAGAAAATTTTCGACAGAATTTTGACCAACTAACAATTCGTCGGAACCAATTTCTCTCACTTATTTCCTGACGTATTGATTTTCTTGCGTAAATCGGTCAAAAGGTTCGGACGCATTTTTGACCAACTAAATGTTCGTTGGAACAAATTTGATACACATTAGTTTCGACGTACTAATTATCCGTCTCAAATACGTCGAATATTAACGGCGTCTTTTCGACCAAAGGTAGTTTCGTTGGAAGTAATTTGATTCAAACTAGTTCCGACGTATTAATTATCTGTCTCAAATTCGTCGAGCATTAACAACGTATTTTCGACGCAATAATAGTTCGTGGGAACTAATTTGACCCACAGGTTTTCAACGTATTATTTATCCGATAGAAATTCATCGACAATTAATGACGTATTTCCCACCAAAAGAACTTTCGTCGGAACTAATTTAACCCATATGTTTGCGATGACATAATATATATGTCGAAAATACGTCAAAAACTTTAGACCTTTTTTCAACTAAATTATATTCCGTCGTAATGATTAATTAATTTTCGTATTATTAATTAATGACATAAATAGCCACCCTAATTTCGACGACATAGTTTCGTCGATAATTTCGGACGCATTGGCGACGCTATTTTAGTACGTCAGAAATTTGCGACGAAATAGTTCCGACGTCATATTCCGTCGCAAATACGTCGGAAATACGTCGAAAATTCACTTTGTGACGTATCTCCGACGTATTTGCGACGGTAAATGGACGTCAGAATTTCCCATTTTTCTTGTAGTGGAATCTGATGTGGAGAAGACTGCCTTTAGTACGAGATATGGCCATTATGAATTTTTGGTTATGCCATTTGGGCTAACCAATGCTCCAGCAGCGTTCATGGACCTAATGCATCGTGTGTTTCGTCCCTATTTGGACCAATTTGTGGTAATTTTTGTCGGTAACATTTTGGTATATTTGGCTTCCGAAGAAGAACATGTTCAGCATATTAAGGTAGTATTGCAGACTCTACGAGATCACAAGCTTTATGCAAAATTCAGTAAAGGTGAGTTTTGGCTTCGGGAAATTCATTTTCTTGGCCATGTGATTTCTGGTGACAGAGTTGCAGTTGATCCTGTTAAAATTGAAGCTATTCTTCAATGGAAGAGCCCTAAGACTATGACAGAGATTAGAAGCTTTCTGGGTCTTACTGGTTATTACAGAAGATTCATTCAAGATTTTGCACGAATTACCGCGCCAATGACTAAATTAACTCGCAAAGATGTGCCATTTGTGTGGTCGGATAAGTGTGAACAGAGCTTTAATGAGTTGAAAAGGCTGCTCACCACTTCTCGAGTGCTTGTTTTTCCATCTGGCTCGGGTGGATTCGTTGTATGTACGGATGCTTCTCGAGTAAGTTTGGGTGCAGTACTTATGCAACATGGTAAGGTCATAGCCTATGCATCCCAACAATTAAAGCAACATGAAGAAAATTATCCTACTCATGATCTGGAGTTGGCGGCGGTGATTTTTGCATTGAAAATCTGGAGACACTACTTGTATGGTGAAAAGTTAGAGATCTTCATGGATCATCAAAGCTTGAAATATGTGTTTTCTCAAAAAGATTTGAATCTTCGTTAGCACAGGTGGATGGAGTATATGAAAGATTATGATTTCACTCTTTCTTATCAACCTGGAAAGATGAATGTAGTGGCTGATGCACTGAGCAGAAAAGTGCAAATCAGTCATTTGTTGATACGAGAATGGAAGTTGTGGGAACAGTTTCCTTGTGAGACGTTCAGATTGAAAATTCCCCGTGATCCGATGGTAGCTGTTCTTGCTAGTCTGGTGATGACTCCAGCTATTTATCAGCAGATCAGGGAGGCACAGCAAGCAGATTATGAGTTGTCTCGCAAATTGTTAATGCCAGATGTGGAGTTCGGTGATGATTTAGTGGTTATATTCAGAGGTAGACTTTATGTTCCAACTGATGATTCATTGAGGAATGTTATTTTACGTGAGGCACATGGATCCCGTTACGTTATTCATCCCGGCACCACGAAAATGTATCATAATGTGAAAAGGCAATTTTGGTGGCCAGGTATGAAAAGGGATGTAGCTGATTTTGTGCCTAAGTGTTTGACATGTCAACAGGTCAAAGATGAGCACCAAAGACCTAGAGGAATACTTCATCCCTTGGAGATTCTGATGTGGAAGTGGGATCATGTCACTATTGATTTTATTGTGGGTTGACCCCGCACTTCACAAGGCTATGATAGAATCTGACTATTAGTTGATCGTTTAACTAAGACAGTAAGAATGTTACAGATCAAGGTGACGTGGAACGTTCAGAAGTTGGCTGAGCTTTATATTGAAAAGATTGTGCCATTGCATGGAATTCCAATATCCATTGTTTCAGATCGTGACCCGCATTTTACTTCAGGCTTCTTGCGGAGTTTTTAAAAGGTGTTGGGTACGAAATTGGCATTTAGTTCAGCGTATCATCCCCAATCTGATGGTCAGTCCAAGAGGACTATTCAGACATTAGAAGATATGCTGCGATCGTGTTGTCTGGATTGGCAAGGTTCATGGAGTCAACACTTGCCATTGGTGGAATTCTCTTATAATAATAGTTATCATTCCAGTATTGATATGGCACCGTATGAAGATTTATATGGGCGTCCTTGTCGTACACCGTTGGATTGGTTTGAGACCGGTGTCCAACTGTTGATAGGATCGGATATGATTCAGCAATGTGTTGATGTGGTACGTCCGATCAGGGAGAAGATGTTGACAGCTCAAAGTCGACAGAAAAGCTCTGCAGATCGGCGTAGAAGACCATTGCAGTTTGAGCCTGGAGATTCTGTTTTTGTGAAAATATCTCCAATGAAATGTGTGATGAGATTTGGGAAGCGTGGGAAGCTTAGTCCCCTATATATTGGTCTGTTTCCTATTTTGGAACGTGTGGGCCAAGTGGCTTATCGACTTCGGTTGCCATCGGCGATGCAAGCAATCCACGATGTGTTTCATGTTTCTCAACTGAGAAAGTATATTTCTGATGCATCTCATGTATTAGATGATTCAATATGGCCTGAAGTGACAGCGGATCTATCCACGCCAGAGTTTCCAATACGGATTGACGATCATCGTGAAGAACGGCTGAGGAGTAAGGTAATCCCTCTGGTAAAGGTAGTATGGCAGCGTCACTCAGGTAATGAGGCTACTTGGGAACATGAGGACGAGATGCGTCAGCAGTTTCCCTTTTTATTCGAATAAGGTATATTTTCCTTCAGTTCTCTCCTTGTGCTTCCTTTTAAATTTCGAGGATGAAATTTCTATTAGGAGGGAGTGACTGTAAGACCTAGTAGTTAACGGATTCTTATCGGTATCGCCATATAAAAAGATTCTTGAGTTTAGACTATTTTATTGGGCTTAATGGGCCTAGTTTAATTGGCTTGGTCATTTTTATAAGCTTTTAGAAGCTAGATAAGGCATATATGCAAGTTTACTTATATAAAGGCCTTATTGCAATTAAAAAAATTATAACAAAAAAACCACAAAAATCATTTTAATTCTTTTTTTTTTGTGAAACTTCCTCTCTCTTTCTCTCCCACGTACGCCCCTCCCCTCTCTCTTGCTCTCTCGACGGTGTGATCACCCCGGGACCTCGCAGGGATTGCAGGTGGTGACCTTGGCAAGCCTAGGGTGTGGGTAGAGTGGCGGTGTCACCGTGGAGGTGAGCCGTGGAGCGTGGAGGCGGGGAATCCCAAGTGAAGGGCACGGCTTCCTCGTGTAGAATGGGCGTAGAATGGCGACTTCTTCTCAATCCAAGTAAGGGGATAGCTTCCTTACCTCCTTAGGATTGTTTCCCCATCCATTGACATGCTAATAGGGGGGCTATACGCATGAACTTTGTCATTTATATTTTAAGAGCATGAACAGTGTAATTTATGTTTTGATCCATTCTTGGCCATTGTCTTTATGTTTTTGGATGTATAATTGTTGTGGAATGGACGTAGGAAGGGAGGGAATAGGTGTAAATGTGTTTTCCCATCGATTTGAATCGATTGGGAGGGAACTCCATCAAGTTTCTCACATTTCAGGTTCTCTAGACGACATGCGATCGTTCTAGAGACCGTTTTATGCTAGTGTAAGGCCGTGGACCTTAGCGGTCTCACCCCAGACCGTTTACGGTTTCTTGGCAGTCTTTCGATTGACCGTTTGTGGACCTTAGCGGCCCAGTAAATGACCGCTAAGCCCCTTTGACCGAGTAAGGCGGTGCGAGCCTTGCGGCCCCGTCCTAGACCGTTTTCCATCATATGGCAGTCAGTCGTGCGACCGTTTGCTATTCTGTTTAATTTATATGAAATGTTCATAGCTAAACGGTCAGGGTAACGACTGTTTGGGTCAGTGTAGCGGCCAATCGTTCAATCGCTTACGAAGTCCTTGTGGCCCTATGCTAAACCGTTTAGCCCTGTAGTAAATGAATTCAAGTCTGTTCATTTAATTATGCAATTATTGATGCATGTTCGCCATGTTTAGATAATTTTATAAACTGTGGCACTTTATTATATTCCAATAGAATTATTTTCTCTTTCCTTGTGATGGAACCACTAGTCGTAGCCTGACGACCTTTAGTGTCGGCCCACCTGGGAGAGGTGGTGGGGTAGTCCCGGTGTACGGTTTTAAGCTGGTTTTCGTGGGCCCCCTTGCTTGGCAGTAGCGTCCTACTGGAGGGGAAAACTAGCTAAAGGCCTGGCTCAAGGCATTGAGCTTGTGTGTGTACACGTGGTCAGGGGCGTGGACTGACACTGACGAGTGTGACCCTGACTAGTTCTTGAGCTTGGTTACTATTACGTGTCTCACTTGCCGTGTTCCAGGCGAGTGGAGATACCCGAGACGCAGTATAAGTCGTCAGTGGATGCGTCTGGTCTTCTTTCTGGTGGTCCTCTCTTTCTCCTATCTTCGTTCAGAACGCGGTCGCACGATAGACCGCGACCTGGTCCTTTCTCCAAAATTTGAGTTTAATTCAAATTCCATTTCTAATTATGTTGCCCCCTGGTAATTATCTGGAATTTATCGGGAGTTTTCTTGGATTAAATGGATTAATTTAAGTATTTAATAGGTTTAAAGGCTTAATGGGATTAATTAATTATTTACTTTAGGCCTAATTATAAATCGGTAAATTATCCACTTAAAATAGACCATAAGAACCAATTCTAAGACTTTTAGGTCCAAGCCCAGCCCTAGAGATGTATTAAGGTAATTTCCCTATTTAAATTAGATAAATAGGGGATAATTAAGAGAGGAATTTGACTAAAATTCAAAATTTCAACGACCAGACCAGGTCTCTGTCGCGCGACCACGTTCTGCAGAAGGCGGTCTAGATAAGACCGCGTTTAGGTTCTGTAAACGGAAACTGATAAACCATGGAAAGTTTGGATTTTTATCCTCCCAATCGCCAAGGATCGATGTGATCTGGGATGGTAACTTGCCTAGGACTTTAGGGGGATCGAATTGACGCCCCATAGGACTCCTAATTCGACCTAATCCCTCTACCCCAGGTCATTCCCTATAAATAGAGCCCAGATTCATCCTGCGCGAACCCTAATATTGGATCGCGTAGTTTGAAGGTAAGGCGTCTGTCTTCACAGGTTCTTCCTTTAGGGTTATTTGTTCCCTTTAGTATCTTCTAACTTCTTGCTAAATCCCATGCTAGGAGATCAAGTCGTCGAGGAGTTAGAAGGTCTGGAAGTCACAGTTTCTACGTAGGACGCGTGTCATGCCCCGACATGAAAAATCGGGACGCGACAGTAGAAAGTTAAAATATGTTGATTTCCAGACATGCTTTGGTGTGTTTAGTCAAGAAAGTTTCTTTTGGTCACTCATGATCCTTGAGTTTAATATCCATATAGATCTTATGTTCCATTTTATTTTTGTAGGAGAAAAATGGTTGGAAGACACCTAAATGTCACATTGATTCATGGTAATATCATTTATGTTTTTAGTCAAAGCAATGGGGCTTGAAATGAGGCTTTAATTCTTGCTTGGGTCTGTCTTGGGCAGATAGACCAGCAAGTGTCGACTCTAGGAGTTGACTCTTGCTGGCCTGGGTGCTGTGCAGAAGGGCAGCCAGGCTAGAGTCGACTCTTGTCTGACTAAACTATGTTTTCTGGGTTTTGCCCAGAAAGAGTAGACTCTTAGAGACGACTCTTTTCTGGAAGAGTTTTGTTTTGGGTGTTTTGCATGTCCAGGTTGCAGGTGTCGACTCCAATGATAGAAAGGAGATAGGTGCATGGAGGGATCCAGAGGGGGGGGTGAATGGATCCAACTAAAGATTATAGCCCAATTTTAGTTTTCGAACAATGAAATCCTAAAATGAACTGTAGCTAAAAAATTGCAAGAGATCAAGAGCAGAAGGCTCACCGCGTCGACGTTGTAGATGACTATGCAGGAGTGCAAGCTACCCTCACCTCAACTCGTACACACACACACACATACACACACACACACACACACACACACACACACACACACACACACATATATATATATATATATGTGTGTGTGTGTGTGTGTGTGTATGTATGGTGACATGAAGTTTGCCAGTCACACAAATCGAACATCCACAATGCTACACTGTATCAGGCTTGAAGTTTAGCTCATGACCAACTTGTGAAAGGGGGAAAGAAGATATGGAAAGAACGCACAGAGCAAACCACGATGAACACGATATTCTAGATGGTTCGGTCTACTACTCATAGACCTACGTCCATCCCTCACTCAAATCCGAGTGAGGCTTCATCTTGCAAATTGCAAGAAGCAGACTCAGTCTGCGACAAGATGCTGCCAAATAGCTTGACCCAGAGGAACACTGTCCTCTCTTCTTCTAATCGAATCAGAAGAAAACTTGAGTAACACCCATTACTCAAAACCAAAGGATGAGTCCTCCTTTTCTTCAATGACACAGAGGGAACCCGGTGAGCAACACCCAGTCACTCACCACATGGAGATTGAGATCTCCCTTCCTCTGATGCCACAGAGGGGACAATCGGAGGAACACCTCCCTTCTTCTCATCTCTCAGAAGGAACACCGGAGATAACTCACCCTTCCTGTGAAACACTCAGAGGGAACACCAGATCCCCAATCAGGGATTCGAAAGAACAAGGTGGAAAACGAAAACAAAGAAATGAACAAGGAAAATGAAACAAACAAAACTCAAAAGCATATGTAGCTCTCGCAGGAGTAGGGACAGTTCTGGATCTGATCCAAAACTGATGAACATAGATATTCAATCGAGACCGGTTGCTCTGACTCAAACTCTCTCCTCTTCTCTTGATCCTCTTCTCAGCACCTCTCTCTTTCTCTCTCTTTTCTTTTATTCTGCTCACTCACTGGCTCTCCATTTTCTTCTCAGATGATCACTCTTTTTCTTTTCCTGGACAGTCCCCTTTCTCTTCTGTGCCCCCTGCTCTTAGCTCAAGAGATGAAAGTCCCTTTTTATATACAAAACAGGGCCTCCAGAGCGACTTGCGATAAGAATGATTCTTTACCTTTTATTTCTCATTCTTCCACGTGGTAGGAGAGAGAAGAATATTTATGACATCGAACCTCAGATCACGTGCCCATCACTGCTCACCTGGGTTCATGTGCCACTTGCTTGCTATACCAATAACTGGTCGAACTCACGTGACTGCCTTGAGTTCTCACGCTTCCATTTAAGTGACACTGCTGCCAACCCAATGTTCGGCCATTTGTCAACCTCAGTTGCTTAAGGTATGTTGTCCCTATTTCATCTTGAACTACTGTTGCTGCTCTGTTAAACTGCTCGACTGTATGAGCTTGCAGCTACTGCTAATCTGACCATAGGACTTGGCCGCTTAAGCCCTTGAGTTTCTCTTGATAACTCTTGATGACTTTGTAGGAGGAGTCAACACTTGTTAAGCTAACTGTCTTCTAAACCCAAGTATAGTGTGTCGTAGGCATTGACTCAATGTACTGTGAGGTTGATGCAATTGGGTTGTGCTCACTGAGGCATTTCATCAACCAGTTCTTCTTCTTCATTGGATTTGACTCATCTGGGCAAGGGCCACTGAACATAGCTTTTCATATGCCTTCTCATGCTAATCCAGCTTGTAAGATTGCATCTAGTTTCATCTAGCTTGATTAGAAAGTGCTTTCATGCAGGTATAGACTATAATCTCACTAGAGACATTAACTACTTCTACTGCATCGAACATATGCATGTGTAGAAGCAAGATGCATCGACCTGTCTCTGTTCGGGCAGAAGATTTGAGCTTCTGCACCGACCTGTCAAAGCAATGGACGAACTGCTGCATCAACCTAATAATGAGTGCTCAGCCCTTTTTGGCTATGAATTGCTCTAATGCCTCGACCTGAGTCACCCAGTTAACTTTGTTGCATCGACCTGATGAGTTTTATGCGTTGGTGCAAAACTCCGAGATACTTTCAACTTGTAGACACAGCGACTGGTGCCACCCTCAGTGCATCGACACAGTAGCTTGTTGCATCGACGTGATCTCATGAGAAGCCTTGGTGCGTCGACGCGGCTCTTGGTTGTGTCGACCTGTCCTGGCTCAAGATCCTTTTAGCATCGACCTGTTGGTCTTGTAGAAATGAGTTGCATTGACCTGATGACCTTTAGCTGTGCCATTGCATCGACCTGTCCTCTTCTTTCCAGTATGTAATCTAGCTTCTCTGTTCTGCTACATCGACGCGGCTGATGATTGCAGCAAACTGACTAACGATATATCACTTGATGCATCATGGCATTTGTACAACATCACTTGATGCGTCGACCTGTTAACTCTTTAGCTTCACTGATCTCTTATTCATGACTACAATGTCTATCTCTTCATGACTTTTTAATTTATCCTCAGAGCCTGTTCTAGCAGAATACAACACACATCTTCCATATATAATAAGATCATCATAGGAGCAATCATGACATCAAAAAGGCAATGTATCACAGTCACAATGCATCAATGCAACATCAACACATAAGTCTTCATCAAAACCACATGTGCACTTAGACTCATGATGACATTCACACTAAGACTCATAATGAGTCATAGTGTTTGACATCATCAAAATCACACGGACACAATAATATCCTCCCTTTTTATGATGGCAACACTATGAGTCATAAGAGTCACAAAACATCATGCAATCATCATGGCAATCATCATGATGCAGACTCATACTCAAATAAAACATGCAATCATCATGGCAGTCATCATGATGTAGACTCATACTCAAATCAACACTATGAGTCATAAGAGTCACAAAACATCATGCAATCATCATGATGCAGACTCATACTAAAATAAAACTATTTCAGACTCAAATCAAACTATTCTCCCCCTTTGACGTCATCAAAAAGAAAGGACATCAGGCTGGTCATGTAGATCATTTTCCTCCTCTTTGATACCAATTGATGCTAATGATGCAATCTCCCCCTTTGACAGAGTAAAGGGATTGGAATGGAAGTATAGCAGCAAAAACATAGGGACAATCATGCACAAGTACAGGTCATGTGAGATTACATCAGTGAACATAATCTGATATAGAATTTGAAAGTGTAGTAAAATTGACCAGATGACATAAGCATTCTGATTCAAGAAATTCAGTAGACAATTGAAACTGAGCACAAGGATTTTCAACTAAAGTTCCAGATGATTAATTAATTCAAGAAGGTTTTCAATGAGGTACCAATTTCATAAATCTAAAGAAACAGATATTTCAGACTCTTCCATTATAAAGGCGTATGAATAAATCTTTATTAAATAGCATGGTTTACATATGATGTATCCAAAGTTTATCAATAAAGTTCTATACTTATATCTGAAATCAAGTCTTAATAAAAATGAACCAAGTCCTCATATGATAGTCTTGTTTAATTAACCTTCTTTCCTCTTACTCACTCAATTTCAAAGATTCTTTTAGGAGTTTCACTCAGCAGTATTGAGGTTAAACAAAAATGAAGACCAATTGATTTAGTCTAGGGTTTCTTCAGATGTTTCTTTTGTTCAAACAACAATTCTCATTCAGAAATTCAGGAGCAATTGAGTTTAGTACATACCTTGTAACCAGAGGATACACGTTGTTTAGATGCCAGTATCCGTAAGCACTTGGTATGACTAACTGTCATGCTTCAAATTGAACAGAGATAATAGTAGTGTAGCTTTTATCATGAGGCACAACACGTCTTAGGTGAAGTGACCCAATTATTAACCACACCATGTCATTGCTCTGCCATACTTTTCTCTGATTTTGCAATGATTTTTCAGCAGAGATAACTATGGTACTTCATGACACAGTCTATTTTAGACATGGTTTCTTAGTAGCCATTGTCATTGCTCTGACATAAATTTACCCTTAAGAACTTTTCAGAGCATTCGGATGTTTAAAGACAATACTGACTTCATGTAATTCATCCAAAGAAAGTCATGATTTCAACATTTTCAGATTTCAGAAGATTTTACATGACTCAACATGAAGCAGCTGGTTAAAGTTTATTAAAATTTTGACTCAGATATTTTCAAGTTATTCATATCCAAACTCAAAGAATATATTAAACTTAAACCAACTGAGTCTTTTAGACATTATTAATTCCGTATAATAGAAGATTCCTCATTAGCATGGTTTTCAGATTTATGATCAAGGTACACGGATTTGAAATCTTCCTAAATTTTAAAACAAGGAAGTTTCAGATCAGTCAGGTTCAACACAAGATGATGACCTTCAAGAGCAAGCAATAGTATGATTAGGTTCAAGAAGATTTGTTTAGAGTGCAGCAGGATGAATGTCAAGTTTGACAAAGATTTTCAAGGACATGTGCAACAATGGATATACAGCTGGTATGATAGCCTTTTGAAGACATTTAGCTGAGAATTTGACATGTATGTTCAAGATACAACAGATTTGAGATGATTTCAGTCAGACCCGCTCAAGGATGCAGCGACAGAAATATCAATCACAGATGTCAGCAAGGAATGTGAATCACAAAGCAAGCTAGAAATCAGCCCATAACTGAGATCATTACTAGGTGGAGGTTGGATCCAAGGATCCTCTCATGCAAGGGACAACTTTCCAGATAGGCCTGACCTATCTTTCCAGCTACGCCTTTTCATATACTGTCTAGTTGTTACAAGACAACTCAGAAAATTTTCAAATGAAGCTCCCCCTCAGCAAAAGCAGGAGAAACAGACAATAATTTCTAGAGTCATGAAAATGATGCACTCAAGTGATTTCAGAACAAATATGAATGGAATTCAGATAAAACTTGAATGAAGAGTCGACCTCAATTGAAGGAGGATTTGACTTTGAAATGTTCACAAAATAGTTGAAGACAGAATGACAGAATTGTTTTCTACATAGCTAGGTCAACCTGTTTTATCAGAGGGTCGACCTGGACATCATGAACCATCAAGCAAATAAGAACACACCCATGAGAGAAGTTCAAACTAAAGATGTGGACATCGGTTGACCAAAAAAAATTAGTTGACCGAAATAAATAGTGAGTGAAATTTTAAGACATATAAGCACTTAGTTCTGCCAAACAAACACTCCATGACATATGCTCCCCCTGTATGTATGCATGAGCTTGCAATCAAGATATATCTGAATCAAGAGATGACATTTGTAAGGTACAATTGTGTGCAGATAGAGATCAGAACTAATTGAGCATATGAGCAACCTTTCGGCACATGAACAAATTTCAGAATGATACCATGTGAGTGCATTCATATCAAGCAATCTTTTTAAATTTGTAACATGAATATGAATGATATGCAATCGGGTCTAAAATTAGTGTATGCATGGGACAATTGCTTACACATGCAATGAACACAATGTAGCATTGTCTAACTCCTATCTATATGCAATCTATGATTACACTTGAATGCAACATATGCAATGAAAACTATGTAGGAAGTTTAAAGAGTTATGTTCATGAACAATTAGACTGCTCTATGTGCAATTTGACCTATGGTACCAGGCAGAGGACTTGGTCTAAAGACCACCTCACACATAGTAAGAACTTCAAGATAGATCGCATCTTCCCTTCAGTAACTCACCATTTATATACCATAGAGGTCATGCAAGACAATGTAGTGCTTGTGCAGTCGTATGTGCATCTCAATTTTTGATGACAGTTTATCAAGCACATATGTATGTAGATGAACAATGTATACAACTGAGTTTTGGTGATTGTATAACATATGCATCATGACATATACAAATGGCAGACAAATGCAGTTGACATATGCAAGAATCAAACACATGCAGTTCAGATTTTCAGAATATGACATTCAATTCATTCTCAGCCTAATATATGCACCAATAATTCAACATACACTTATGAAAGACAATGCTGATTGTCAAATTCAGATGTAAGCATGAATGCATTAGATTTTAACTAACAGATCAAGCATGATATATATCTATCTGAATAAGATTATTGAAAACTTAAATATCCAAACCTATAATGTGTAGAATTGGGGTTTTACCATACTCAGGTGTCTTGGCTTATTGGACCCTTTTTATTCTTTGGTTCCAAGGCACACCTGCAAAACCGTTCTTCATTTTCCATTTTTAGGTACCCAAGAATTCTTGGGTCCTACATGGTTAGTAGCACCTTTGATGGGTGATTTCCCTGACCTTTGGGCTTTCATATCATCAATCATCATTAAATAACAATTGTTCATAGAATGCCCAACCTGCCTGCAGTAATAACATAAGACAACAGATTTTGTGTTCTGTTTATGGATGTTGGCATGAACATGGAATTTCTGACCATAACCAAACCTATTATCATATCTATCATAGGAAAATCTCTTTCCCTTCACATACCAATAGTCCTTGACTGTATGGCCATACTTTCCACAATAGAAGCATACAATGTGCTTATATCTCGGACCAAACACATTTCTTTCAAGTGCATTTTTCTTAACAGAAAATTTAACAGAATTTGGATGAGGGCCCTTCCTAAGCCAGCAGTGAGCAGTAATGTGGCCTATCTTGCCACAGCAAAAGCAGTGAACTTTCCTATTCTGAACAGAGGGAGATTTCTTAACATGAGGATTCCTAGCATGAATTGCACTTGCATTTAGATCATCTTGTTCCATCAATCTGCACTCATGCATTAAATGACCAATTTTATGACAATAATGACATGACATTTTCTTTTTGTGTGCATATGTGTATGTGTTCGAGTTGCGAACAATATGCACAGTTCTAGCATGAGTGTTTCTAGACTTTTGCTACAAGTGATCATTCTTTCTCACTTTTTCAGCTTGTTTCTGAATTTTCTGGATAGTGGGTTGTTTAACTTTTGAGGTGGTGGCTACATTGGATGCTTTGACAAAAGAGGTCTTCAATTTATTTTCAAAAGATTTTTTATTAACCGGATTGTAGCCCAACCCCTCTTTTCTGAAATTAACCTTTGTTCCCAATAATTTGTCCAAGTTTTCTTTACCATCAACAAATATAGACAATGAATTTTTTAGGTCCTGGACTTCATTTTCTAAAGTGGCAATTAACAATTCATAATTTGCATTTCCTTCTTCACTCTCAGACAATCTTTCATTCAATGATTCATTGACAGATTTGAGAGTTTCAATTTCAGTTTTATAGCTTTCCAAATCATCTGAACTGTCCGACGTTATACACTTACCCTTTTTAAAAGCAATCAATCTGTCCGACATGGTAGTGTTTAAATGGTTAAAAATTTCAATGTCTTCCTTGAGTTTGTCATTCTGAATTAACTCATTTATTAACACTTGATCCTCATGTAATGCTCACTGATTATTTGTAGTTTCAGATTCTCTTTGTAGATTTTTAATGTTTTTCTGAAGCTCCTGATTAACTGTTTTAATTGCCATAAACTTTTCAGAAACCAATTTATTCTCTTCTTGAACACTTTTGATTCTTTCTTCATTTTCAGCAATGTGATTCCTAAGAGTTTTATTTTCTGATCTTATTGCATTCAATTCTGATTCAGTGTTTCCGAAGGCTTCCAATTATTTTGTCAGTTTTTCATTTTCAGTTTTGTAAGTTTCTAAATCATCATTCTCTAAGCAGGTATTCATGCTAGCATTCAGTTTCTTTTTCAACATCTTGCGTTGTTTTCTTTGCAGTTCATGATATTCAAGTAAATCACTATATGCATTCACCTAGTCTTCTATGGAATAATTTTCGAAAGGGTTACTTACTTCTTCTTCAATCTCATTTTGATCACTGTTGTGATCACCTTCGTCAGCGATCATGCATCTATCATGCCCTCTCTCATTGACAACTATCAGTTTTTCCAGTATTCCTTTAGCGGTGCTGCATGCAGAGAAATAAGGGAGTATGTCAGAATCAATAGTAACCCTCATTAAATTCAGAGCTCTAAGATTATTAGCATTCTTAGACCTATGACTATCAGTCCATTTAGATTTATATTTAGGTAATCTATGTGGTCCATGTGAAATTAGCATCCATAGGTTAGGATCAATCGATCTAACATACCTGCGCATGCTATTGAGCCAGGAACAAAAATTAGAACCATTGAAAACTGGTGGATGAGCCATGGATGCAGTTCAAACACAATTCAAGCAATAGACCAAGCACAAACAGAAATGCACCTAAAACAAGTAGGATCCTCTATAGATCGTTGGATCTGATGGATCAGAGCCTGCTCTGATACCAATTGATAGAAAGGAGATACGTGCACGAAGGGATCCAGAGGGGGGGTGGATGGATCCAACTAAAGATTATAGCCCAATTTTAGTTTTCGAACAATGAAATCCTAAAATGAACTGTAGTTGAAAAACTACAAGAGATCAAGAGCAGAAGGCTCACCGCGTCCACGCTGTAGATGACTATGCAAGAGTGCAAGCTATACTCACCTCAACCCGTACATATATATATATATGTATGTACGGTGACATGAACTTTGACAGTCACACAAATAGAACATCCACAATACTACACTGTATCAGGCTTGAAGTTCAGCTCATGACCAACCTGCGAAAGGGGGAAAGAAAATATGGAAAGAACTCATAGAGCAAACCACGATGAACATGATGTTTTAGATGGTTCGGTCTGCTACTCATAGACCTACGTCATCCCTCACTCAAATTCGAGTGAGGTTTCACCTTGTAAATTGTAAGAAGCAGACTCAATCTGCGACAAGATGCTACCAAATAGCTTGACCCAGAGGAACACTCTTCTCTCTTCATCTGATCGAATCAAAAGGAAACTTGAGTAACACCCAGTTACTCAAAACTAGAGGACGAGTCCTCTCTTCCTCTATAGCACAGAGGTAACCCGGTGAGCAACACCCAATCACTCACCACCTGGAGATCGAGATCTCCCTTCCTCTGAAGCCACAGAGGGGACAATCAAAGGAACACTGCCCTTCTTCTGATCTCTCAGAAGGAACACTGGAGATAACTCTCCCTTCCTCTGAAACACTCAGAGGGAACACCAGATCCCCAATCAGGGATTCAGAAGAACAAGGTGGAAAATGAAAATAAAGAAATGAACAAGGAAAATGAAACAAACAAAAGTCAAAAGCATATGTAGCTCTCACAGGAGCACAGACAGTTCTGGATCTGATCCAAGAACTGATGAACACAGATCTTCAATCGAGACCGGCTGCTCTGACTCGAACTCTCTCCTCTTCTCTTGATCCTCTTCTCAGCTCTTCTCTCTTTCTCTCTATTTTCTTCTATTCTACTCACTCACTGGCTCTCCATTTTCTTCTCAGATGATCACACCTTTCCTTTTCCTGGACAGTCCCCTTTCTCTTCTGCGCCACCTGCTCTTAGCTCGAGAGATGAAAGTCCCTATTTAATTACAAAATAGGGCCTCCGGAGCCACTTGGGATAAGAATGATTCATTACCTTTTATTTCTCATTCTTCCACGTGGCATGAGAGAGAAGAATATTTTTGACATCAAACCTCGGATCACGTGCCCAGCATTGCTCACCTGGGTTCATGTGCCACTTGCCTGCTATACCAATAACTAGTCGAACTCACGTGACTGCCTTGAGTTCTCACACTTCCATTTAAGTGACGGTGCTGCCAACCCAGTGTTCGGCCGTTTGTCAACCTCAGCTGCTTAATGTATTTTGTCCCTTTTTCATCTTGAACTACTGCTGCTGCTCTGTTATACTGCTCGACTGTATGAGCCTGCTGCTGTTGCTAATCTGACCATAGGACTTGGCTACTTAAGCCCTTGAGTTCCTCTTGATAACTATTGATGACTTTGTTGGAGGAGTCAACACTTGTTAAGCTAACTGTCTTCTAAACCCAAGCATAGTCTGTCGCATGCATTGACTCAATGTACTGTGAGGTTGATGCAATTGGGTTGTGCTCACTGAGGCATTTCATCAACCAGTTCTTCTTCTTCATTGGATTTGACTCATCTGGGCAAGGGCCATTGAACATTGCTTTTCATATGCCTTCTCATGCTAATCTAGCTTGTAAGATTGCATCTAGTTTCATCTAGCTTGATTAGAATGTGCTTTCAGGCAGGTATAGATTGTAATCTCACTGGAGACATTAACTACTTCTACTACATCGACCATATGCATGTGTAGAAGCAAGATGCATCGACCTGTCTCTATTCGGGCAGAAGATTTGAGCTTCTACACTGACCTGTGCAAGCAATGGTCGAACTGTTGCATCAACCTAATAATGAGTGCTCAGCCCTTTTTGGCTATGAATTGCTCTAATGCCTCGACCTGAGTCACCCAGCTTGTTGCATTGACCTGTCTCCCTATAAGCTGCTTCGACGTGATCTCATGAGAAGCCTTGGTGCGTCGACGCGGCTCTTGGTTGCGTCAACCTGTCTTGGCTCAATATCCTTTTAGCATCGACCTGTTGGTCTTGTAGAAATGAGTTTCATTGACCTGATGACATTTAGCTGTGCCATTGCATCGACCTGTCCTCTTCTTTCCAATATGTAATCTAGCATCTCTGTTCTGCTACATCGACGCGGCTGATGATTGCAGCAAATTGACCAACGATATAGCACTTGATGCATCGTGGCATTTGTACAACATCACTTGATGCGTCGACCTGTTAACTCTTTAGCTTCACTGATCTCTTATTCATGACTACAATGTCTATCTCTTCATGAATTTTTGATTTATCCTCAGAGCCTGTTCTAGCAGAATACAACACACATCTTCCATATATAATAAGATCATCATAGGAGCAATCATGACATCAAAAAGGCAATGTATCACAGTCACAGTGCATCAATGCAACATCAACACATAATGATGGGGACATCAGAGCAAGACCACCCACATTTTGTTTGCATTTATGTCCTTTTAGTTTGCATTTATATTCTTGGGAAGTAGGTTTGCAATTATAAGGCTTTATAAGTCAATTTGATATTCCTTAAAGATCTTTGGATTTTTGTGTAAAAGTACAGTGGGACCAACAAGGGGCCCCCATCTCCTTCCCCATTGGTCCACCTAATCCCTAGGGGCCCATGTGGGGCTGGTCAAAAGTCCAAGGTGGGCTTCTAGAAGACCTGGACCAAGGGGGGACAAGGTGGACAAAAAGTCCAAATTGGAAGCTCCTCGTCAAGGGGGCGCCCCCTTCCACTAGACATATTTAAAATTTTTTTTTTACCACATGGGATTAAATGTGATGTCCCTTGTATACCCCTTCGCTAATTTAGATCTTAGGGTAGTTTAGGTCTTTTTACATTTTCTATAAATACCGTGTAATTTATGAATTACTGACCATTAATGAGAAGAAAAATCCATTTGTGCTCACAAGGCCCAAGGGCGCCGCTCTCTCCTCCCCTAGAGCTGTGGGAGCTCTAATTTAAGAGGTGTGACGCCTCTCCTCCACCACCTCTCTGAGTGTGAAGCTCAGCACCACCGCTGCCGCCGCCATCGAGCCGCCATCGCACCACCACCGCCTTGCCGTCGGAGTTATGTCCAAATCAGGATAGAGCCCCCTTGTCCGATTTTTAGCTCCGAATCCACAGATCTTCTGGAGCCCAAATTTTGAGGGTAGGTTCCCTACGCAAATACCCTCTTCCAAAAAAGTTTTCCTATTTTCTAGCCATCGTTTTCTATTTTCCCATTTCGTGTTTCTCAGCCTTCCAAATCTGCCAGTGTTCTATTTTGTGTCACAGAAACCTAGTTCTTCCTCTATTCGACCCCCTTCCCCTTTTCTGATTGAGTCCAAATTTGGACTGGGGGTTCTTTCCACCAAATCCCATCTCCAATAAGTTGTTCACTAATGTAGGAGTTCTGTTTCTCCTCTAAAAAATTAAAACTCAGTCAAAAATCTGTTCTATCCTGTGAAGTCCAGATCCGTCCCACCAGTGTTAGAAAATCAGTTTCCCCAACCAAACCTCCTTCAGAAAATCCATGAAAATGATCCATGTCTTCCTTACTTCTCCCTCTCCAACTTTCATGAAGAGCCCAACACCTAGATCTGAAGTCTTAGTCGCGGTCAACGCCTGTTCCCAGGAAAATCAATTTATGTCCTATGTTTTCTGAGTCTGTGAGTCAGTCTGTTCATAAATCCACCACGAAAAATATAGAGCCTTCAAAATTCCTGCCACATTCTTTGGTCGAAGCTCTCCGAAAGAACTTTCCAACAGCGCAAATCTCGTGTCGATTCGACGTCGGGATTGATCGCAGCAGCAGAGTTCGTCGGGTCGCAAAGGCCTGAAACAATAACTCAGACCTGTGCGCAGCAAGCTGCACACTTGGCGACCGGAGCTGCCCGACCTCCTCCCGGCGTTCCAGCCCGACCGCCTTCTAGGGGAGCGTCCCTCCAGTTGTCCCCTTGGCATAGGGACCCACCTCACCCAGTTCGGAGGTCTGAGTAGCACGTGGGCCCCAAAAAATGCAGCAAGCGTCTTCCGGACGGCACCGGCGAAGCGGATCAAGTGCTTCCCGTCAACCCAAGATCGATCCTCCCAGGTTTCTTTTCAATCCTTTGTCCTAAGACAGCTCTGATAGCATAGTCAGAGGTGTCACACATGATTTCGAAGGGCAACGACCAATCTGGAGATTGTATAATTGGGGCTTAAGTAAGGGTTGCCTACAATGAATGGAAAGCCTCTAGACAAGAATCATCTAATTGAAATATAGTGTCTTTTACCAACAGCTGAGTGAGAGGACGTGTAATGGCAGAGAAGTTTTTGATGAATCTTCTGTAAAAACTAGCATGGCCAAGAAAAGATCGAATTTGTTTGACAGAAGTAGGGGGAGGAAGATTAGAAATCAAATCGACTTTAGCTTTGTCAACCTCTATTTCCTTTTCTAAAATAATATGGCCTAACACTATCCCTTCTCTTACCATGAAATAGCTTTTCTCCCAGCTTAGCACCAGATTAGCCTCCATGCATCTTGCCAGCACCTGAAGCAATTGTGATCATCGAGCTTCGTACAACACGAGCTTCATATTCCTTGCTTGACAGGACGAAAGAGAGAGGATAGCAAAGGGATTGAAAGATTCCTTGACGTGGAGGAGTGGCATACATTAAACTAGACGAATAAGGATAAAAAGGAAGAGAGACGAGGGATAGACCTCCCTCGTTAAGGTGTAGAGACCTTGATAACAAGGATCCAATTACAGAAGAAACCAGATTAGCCAAGATCAAGGCGGACTAAAGCCTCGAAAGCAGCAAGAAAAAGGGCAATGATCCTGAAAGGGTGAAGAAGAATGAGTAGAAAGATGATAAGAAGAATGTGGAAAAGGTAAGGGGGAAAAGGAGTGATCATCCGACGTGGTCAGAGAAAAGGAACTAGGACCACCCGACAGAGTCGGGGAAGGGGAATGAGAGTCACCCGACAGGGTCGGGGAAAGAGAATGAGAAGTTGAACCCGAGGATACCGGGGGAGGAGAATCAGACATAGGTTGAGGCCGAGAATGGTGAGGAGATGGAAAGTCCGGAGGTTCCGGATAGGAAAAGGAAGAACGGGGATTCGCGGATCTGAGATGGGAGGAGAGAATCGTGGAGGGAGAATTAGGAGAGGGCAGATACACCACCCAGGGGTGGGAATCGAGCAGAAGAAATGATGAGTGAAATGAAGAAGAAGGAAGAGAAGTGGACCCCTGAGTGCACAACTGACGGCCCTTAAACTTATGCCGCCGCCTCTTCTTAGCTGATACTTCTTGAACATGGACTCGCCTGGCGCGGGCTCGAATCCTAGGGCACCTTCCCTTGCAATATCTTCTCAAATAGCGAGCCCATCTAGCAGATGGCCTTGCCCGACTATGGACATGCAGCTTCATCGGGGCGGTTGCCCCTAGACTCCCAGAGCTAACAATAGTAGGACGTTCTTGAACAACTAACTCCTCATAATACTGAATATCATAAAACCATGGAGTCTTGTTACTTGGCACAAGTAGCATGAGATTCGGCAACTCCACTCGGAACTCAGCCTTGAAGCACAACTCCCTTGGTAAAAGAGACGGGTGAAGCTGAGGGAGAGTAATACACGGCGTTGACATGGCCGGTTTGCTAATAAACCGAGGAAGATTGCATAACAAGTACAGAATATCCTTGGAAAGTGTCGAAGATACAACATATTGCCTCTAGAACATAGAATCCATAATTTGCTTGGCGACCGTATGCGTTAGCACAACACGGGTAGAGAACCCTTCTTGGCCTGTCATCTGAACAGTAATAGAGCGAGGAGAAATAATAGCATCAACAGTGAACTCTCCGGCGAGCAAGGAGATTGCCACCGGCCTCGCTCGGGAAGAAACTGGCATCAACTCAAGGGAACTCTTCTTAGCAACTGTCATCTTTTAAAGTAGAGGCGCATCATCCCCAAAATAACCAAGGACGAGGACACGAACCGGCATCCGATAGATAAAATCTTGAATCTTGAAGTGCATTGCCGACACTGAATCATCCTGACTTGGCTTATTGTCTCCCTGGGGATTAGACCCGAGGGGCAGCAAAGGAAGCGCACACCCGCTCCGTGGGGTGGAAGTGGTTGGAGAAGTAAAGGGAATATGTTTGGGTGGAACACGTGAAGGTTTGTAAGGCATGGAGGCTCCAACGGGAGTGGTGATGTAAAGTGAAGGCGCAGGCGATGTGGCGATGATAGGCTCGGGTTGCGACAAAGGTGAAGGTGAAGGTGTGGCTGAGGGTAGAGGTAAAGAAAAAGGTGTGGCTTGCTCAGGCTCGGGCAAAGGTGATGGCAGAGATGGAGGCGAGGGTGGAGATGGAGGTGGTGATGGAAGCACTAGTGGTGGAGATGGAGGTGATGGTGATGGCAATGGAGATGGTGAGGATAGTGATGAAGGCGATGGGGGTAGTGGACATGGAGGTGGAGAGGGTGAAGACGGAGGTTGTGGTGTCCACCGTCGACGTGTCGACACAATGCGTCGAGCGATGTTAGGGATAGAAGTAGTGGTAGTGGCGGTGGGAGAAGAAGGGGAGGCACTAGCATGAGCAGAGGCTTGGGTTTGTGGCGGCGATGGAGCCAGGGTAAGAGATGGCGGAGGTAACAGAGTAGGTGGTGGAGCGAGTGCAGCACTAGATGAGGAATCACAGGGGTGCCCCTGGCCTTGAAGTAACGGAGACGGCTGCCCAGGCGGCACTTCTTGCTGCTGCTGTTGGCTGCGAAGATGTAAAATGACTTTATGCATAGTGGCCCAATCAATCCTTTTCTTAGCTTCCAGATCATAAACATAATCCCAGAACTCGGGGCAATCCTTAACCAAATGGCCCTGCTGGCGGTGGAAATAACAGAACTGGAGCATATCCCCGACCGCGGGTCGACAAGGCACAGCCGGAGAGAGCGGCAACGCGTAAGTGGCCATCAAAGCCCAAAATATATCGGGAAACACTCTGGCAATGGAAGGCTAGGAGCATGCTTCGGGCAAGGTGGATGACGAGGGATATGTAATGGTGGAGAAGGTTGTGGAGAGGGAAGTGGAGGTTGCGTAGGCAAGAGTGCGTGGCTAGTGGTGGAGGGCTTTGGTGATGGCATGTGTGGAACGGGGTGATGTGATATGTAGACGGCATCCACTTGCTCGGGATGTGGTGTTCCCTTGACCGGAAGTAGAGATGGAGACGGGTATGTGGATGCGGGAGGCTGACTCATGGAAGGTTGATATGCAGAGGCGTATGGGTACGTAGAGGCGGGAGGTTGGCTCGTGGAGGGATATGTGGCGGAAGGCTGACTCATGGCGGGCCGACTCATGGGAGCATAGGATTGGCACGTGGAGGGTGAAGGTTGATATGTGGAGGTGGATGGTGGAGACTCGGGGTCAAGGGAATCTTAGATTTGTTGGCGAATGAAGCGGGCTCGACTGTATAATTGCTGCCAGGAGGTGATGTCGTTGAGGGCTAAGATAAACAGATACTTGGGCACGGCATTGGATATCAGCATCTTGATTTGTTCTCCCTCCGGTAGGTGCCCCGGGACTTGCGCGGCCAAGCGACGCCAATGATCGGCAAAGGTGCAGAAATCCTCTTCGGGCTTCATCATCTCATGGGCCAGATCCACAATAGAGTACTTGGGCCCAACTTGGTCTTGAAACTGCTGTATAAAATTTTCTTGAACGGCTTGAAAATTCACAACTTGCTCTTGCGGAAGAGAGAAGAACCAATCCCGAGCCGGGCCTTCCAATGACAGACCAAACAGATAAGCCATCAAGTGTTGGTCATGTCGAAATTGGGCCGACTCATAAACAAACTCCTTCAAGTGCACATACGGGTCACCGACTCCACTATAATGGCGATATGTGGGAATTTGTGATGGAGGTGGGAGCCGAAGACCTTAGAAAGCGAATGTAATACTTTCGGAGGATTTGGGATCAATCCAACATTGAAGCTCATCAAGCTGGCGTTGGGTTTGAGCAATCATCTCCTAGGTAGGGAGAGATCGAGAAGAATATGGGCCAACTTGAGTAAGGGGTTGTGAATTTGGACCAGTATGATAGTAATGGGCCAGATAAGAGGATCCGGGCTGAGAAGAAGACGGGCCCATTCCGGGAATGGAAGGATATGTGGGCCTGGAAGAGGCATGAGCATATGGGTTCAATGGGCCAGCAGCAACATGGGCAGAATAATGATGCCCATTAAGAAAATAAGCCCCATTAGAAATCGGGCCAGTAGCATATGAAGGAGAAGAAAGAGGCCCATGAACAGAAGATAGCCCAGTATGAGAAGAAGGCCCATTAAGAAGAGACGTAATGATGCGTTGGGCCTGGACCGGGTCCATTTGGTGAACTAGGCATGATAGATGGGCCATGATATTGGCATGTTCCTCAGATGGGTCAGAGGGACCATGAGAAGATGGGCCCGCATGGGAAGAGGATTCCACGCGGGAATAGGAAGAAAATTGGGGAAAATGATGATACAAGGGGTTGGAATGATGCTCCATGAGGGCAAATGGAGACTTAATACAAGGAGATCAAAGACAATACACGTGGGGAAGCAATGGCTTAATGGGCTTGAGAACAAGGAGGGCTCACCCACTAATGCAAAGACGAATAGACAACGGACCACGGGATAATGGACACACAAAATGGGCTAAGCTAAATGAGCCTAACAACAACAAAACATATGGATGATGAAAGAATGCAACACAAAAATCACTAATGGGCATGGACAAGCCCAATCAACATGAACAATGCAATGTGAGAGTTTTCACCCAAGTCAAACAAGTTGATATGATGAGAAATATTTTAGAGATTTTAATAGACCTTTTAATGATTTAAATTAATAATAATTCCCTCAAGATAGGAATCCTATGGGAATAAGGTCCAAACTTTAGGTTGACTAAGGCTAACTCCCTCACACGTATGCAAATGCAAGCCTAAGGGGTGGGAAGGTACAACCGGCCCGGCGTCCGTGTGAGAATCCACGACTCCCGGGGACTTATGGAGGTCCCTGATGTGCTTTCCTGGTCGGCTCCAAAGAATATGGAGAAGAGAGGTCCACGCACCAAGGTAGGAGAATGTAACTATGATATGCAATGTATGGCCCTATGTGCACCGGAGTGCATGCAAATTCTAGCTTAAAACTAGAAAATCAAGACTAGATTAAACTATGCAAACATGATCCAACTAAAACAAATAGTATATGGATGGAAAGATAATACAAAGGTCTGCGCAACGGGCCTAAGAACAAATCAATCTGACCCCGGGAGGTCAATTAAATCACTGAGCAAAGATGCCCCCGTGAACCTATGCGCAGACCACATGTAGATTTTATGGAAAAAATGCTAAAATGGTGATAATTTTTAACTAAGCAAACATGACCCAAATGATGCAAGTAGTATATGGATGGAAAGACAATACAAAGGACTATCCAATCGAATAAAAATCAGTGCAATCAGACATTGGGAAGGTAGTCAAATCACTGAGTAAAGATATACCTGTGAACCTGTCCCTGAGCCTGCCTGCAGAACTTATGCAAAAAACTCAAAAAGTTGGACAATATTAGTATATGCAAATGTTAACCAAATGATGCAAATGATATATGGATGGAAAGACAATACAAAGGGCTATCCAACGCAACAAGAATCAGCTCAATCGGACTCCGGGATCAAAAGTCATGCCTCGATGAATATGGCCCTATGAGCATGCATGCAAGACTGCCAGAAGCTGTAACGGTCTACCAAATGACAGTTATATGACCGTGACGGTCTACCATAAGACCGTCACATAACCAGAGCCCGTAAAACACCAAAAATAGTGGGAGAATGGAGGAAATAACACCTAAACATGAACATGCACCCACCCAACTTACAAAAGAGCATGAAAATAAGCGTGATGGGCATTGGTGTCCCACCGTGATCGCCAAAAAACTATTGATTTATTTTTTAAATAGATTCCTATCCCGCCTCCTTTAAATACATACATGCATAAACATGTGAATCAAAGATAAGGGGGATGAAAGGATGAGAAACACTAACCGTGATGGCCACCAAGGATTAACAACGCCGCAAGGATGAAGAAAGGAGTGCAACGGCGCGTGTACCTCGGAAAGGGATGAAGACTTGATCGCGCTTAAGAACGGGATGCGGGGAATGGTGTGGGATCGACCTCCTCTCCTTCCAGCCGGCTAGATGAAGAGGGCCTCACGTTGTATTCATGCTCTCCTGCAAAACAAAGCCAAAACAAGGATAAAAAACTCATTAGAACATGAAGTGTAGAAATCTGCCCAAAGTGATAAAATAACGTGAATGAAAGGGGGAGAACGCACCGGGGGGAGGTTTTTAACCCATGTGGAAGGGTGGAAAAGATAGGTGGGTGTGTTGTGCATGCATGAGATTTGAAATCACGAGATTTGATTGAGAGAATAGAGAGAAATCATTGATGCAAAACAGAGAAAAATGCATGTGTAGCAGAAAGTGCAGAAAACTGTGATGATTTATGATTTTGAGGAGACTAGAACTAAGAGTGTAGACCATGAAATCAAGCTCAGAAGGGTGGAATTGAAAGCTAATACTTCCCTCTTCAAGCCAGGGTCGAAGGATTGAGTCGGCGTTGCAGCATGGCTTCGCCCCACGTCCGGAAAGGGCCCCCCTTTGCGACTGCGAACTGGGCAATTTTGATAGAAAAGTGGTGAAATCCCCATCTTTTTATCATGATTCCTGGAGATTGAGTCCAAGATAAATCAAGTTCTCTAGATCAAACTCGAGATAATACTAAGGACAAGAGATAGGAATAAACGGGGATCAATTCGGATGAGGATTCTAGAAGATATGGCTCTTGGAAGGCAGTCCCGGAGCCTTATCTGTAGAGTTTGAGTTGAACCAGGACACCTAAATCCTGATCCTACGACCCAGATCTTGAGAGATTTAGCCAATGAAATTCAGAGTTCTTTGGACTGAATTCAAGATAATACCAAGGAGAAACCATAGGAACAAACGGCGCTCAATTCGGAGTAGAATTCAAGAAGTTATGGACTCTCCAAGGGGGCCACGGCGCATAGAAATGGAGCAGAGTCCAGCACGAATTGGACTCTCAGGTGTGTGTAACGGTCTATCGTATGACCGTCAGAGTGATGTAACGGACTAGGGTGGGTCCGTCACACTCTGGAGGTCGAACGGGATGATTTCGGGCAAGTTTGACTGTGACGTATCTACAGTAGACCGTCACAATACTCTGACGGTCTTACGATAGACCGTTACACTGATGTAACGCACCTACACTAGACCTTCACATCGATGAAGGCAGATTCCGGGCAAACTACGCGTGACTACAGAAATTAAAGCGTATCTCTCAAACGGGACAAAAATAGCGAAAGTGATATAAGAAGAAATTGTATATAACTGAGAGAGGAACAACTTTCATGAAGAAAGAATTTTGAGAAAATGATCATAAGAGGGAGAAAATGGGGCTGGAAGAGAGAGAAAAATTCTGAGACATAGGTGAACAGCATAGCCTGCTGGAAAAATGCAAATAACTCACAATCGGGCAGAACTGGCCAATGGCGTAGAAGAAGAAATTGTAGATATTTGAATGATGAACAACTTTGGTGAAGACAACTTTTTGAATAGAGGATAGAAAGAGGGTGAAAAAGAACCACTTTCAAGACTGCACAGCGGGAGAGAGCCGATTACTTGAGGGAAGCCGGCCTAAATGGGCCGAAAGTCGACTTGGAAGTCGGAATTTGATAAGATAAGCTCAAGGGCTCTAAGAAATCATGATCTCCAAAACTCAAAGGATATGAAATGGGCTCGAAATCTATCCAAAGAAGGCTCCAAAACATTGGCTAATTCGGGACATCAAAATGATGAATAAGAGAAATAACACGGCTTGTGGGCTAAAACGGGTGTCAACAGATGCCCCTCCTTGATGTCCGCTTTGCAAGGGAATGAGCGAAAGTGACACGGAGGTGAAATGGAATAGAAAGGAGATGGAGCGAAAGTTATAGCGACGTGAAATGGAGATGAAGTGGAGATGAAGCGGAGAGAACTGATAAGCGGGCATCAAGGTAAAAGACACATGTCATAACCAACAAGCGGCATGAATTCTCCCGAAAATGCCGAACTAACCACCTGAAATGGATGACAAGGATGAGACATGTCTGGAGAACTAACTAAGAAAAGAAAGGAAACACGACCAACCTCATCGGGGACACAATCCACGGACAATGAGTGGGTCGGAAGGAACACATCATAAGAGCTGGAAAAGGAGAGATAACACTGAGAAACAAATCCAGACAGGAATCACGCTGGCCAACCAAACCAAGCGGCAAGATCAGAGAAATTGTTTGAATTCAGAGTGGAATGAAGAATCTCTTATCAAAGTGAATTGAAGTGCAATTAACCATTTCTGAGGAGAAATCCTTGAACGGATCATGAGACATGAATGCTCAAAATGACATGATGCATGCCCGGCTAAAATAAAGAAATCATCAAAACGAATGCAAAGAAAACATAAAATAGAAAGTACTCAAGGATAATATTACTAGACCGAGCCAAGACAGGGTCAAGAGTCTTCTTGCAACCACGGCGTGCGAGACAGAGTCCGTCATCCCCCACCTGACTCAACTGAGCGGCCTATCCAACGATTAACCGTATGCTCCTAGATCATCATCATTTTTGTTAAAGGGGAACATCAGATCCCAGAACACATGGGCAACCAGCCGGTCCTTGAGAGGCTATAATAATGTAGATACCATATAGTAATGCAACAATGAGTAGGGATAGAAAGCCATACCTGACTTACCTGCCAAGTGAAACGGCATTTTTTTTGGAATTTTGATTTATGCTTTTTATGGATTTTCAAATAAGACAATAACCACATGACATGATATGATGTGAACATGAATGAATATGAATGAGCATGACATGAACATAACATAATAAGAGAAATATGAACAAAACATGGCACAACATAACATAACGAAGATGGATGAAACATAACAAACAAACAAATGGTAAGCATACATGCGACTAAAGGCACGGTGAGACAAGACAACACGCAAGTGGTGGGATACCACACGTGGTGGTATAAGGACATTGTGGGGCAAAGACACGTGGGATGACAATACCACGGAGAACAAAGACACGAGTGATGAATGACACAGCGGGACAAAAGATACGATCAATCACGAGAGGACATAGACAGATATGATAAGGACCCATCGGGACAAAAGACATGGAGGACCATAGACATGGTAAAGACAACAAACACATTCTTCAATCAAAGCCCAAGATCAGATGAAGCGGAATCGCCAGGTTCAAAATCGTGAGATAATGCCTCTCATGGAAACATGATTAAGCAAATAAGCGAAAGCTGAGAAGGCCATGAGCTTTAGAATAGATATTGAACAGATGAGAATGGATCAAAGAATATGAGTATGAGGCAGAGCAAAAGATAGAGCAAGGAAAGCTTGAATCTGCAACCTGCAGCCTGCACACTTAGCAAACAGATTACGTATCTGTCCTTAAGATAAAAATAAAAGGAACAAAAGAGAAGTATTTTTGGATTTTTGGATTTCTGATTTTTTTGCCATATTCAAATTTTTGTTATTTTTTGACATATTTGATTTCTTTTGGAATTTTGACATATTTGATTTTTTTTGGAAGTTTGACATATTTGATTTTTTAAAGAATTTTGACATATTTATTTTTTGGATTTTGACAATATTTCATCATTTTTTTTGGATTTTTGAAAATAGCAATCCGCAGCACCCAAAGACAAGCTCGAACTACTGGCCAGGGATCGTCGTCCCTCCCCTCTCATTAAAGACTTCCCTTGAGCAGGGCGTGCATGTGAGGGTGGCTTACCATAACCAACCGCCTCTGAGGAACGGTGCCCCTACTAAGGCTATACCCGGGATACAACCCAGCCTAAGAGGGAGGAACAGAAGAAAATTGGAGACAAGCTTTATGCAGGATGGGAGACATCAAGATTCGACTTCCTTCTAGGGCACCACCCCTTAAAGAGTTAGCCTGTTGCGCCGAGACTTTGTGTCTTTGATTTTGAGACCCATATTTATCAGGCACGCATGCGACCGGGCTTATGGCGTCCCGCGGGGAACTGTACTGTCACTCTTGCCATGCCTTTGATCCATAATCTTATTTTTTGATTCATCATTGATTTTGAAAGCCCTTATTGGCTTGATATTGCATGAAAGCTTTCTTTCGAGGGTCAAGACTGCCCCTATTTGAGACCTCTCTCGTATTAGGGAGCACCTAGGTTGGTCATCTTATCCATCAATCTCTTGCCCCTGCACTTGGCGGAATAAAGAAGAGAAAAGGCCTTTGTGCATACCCAAAGTATGGCCAAAGCAGCAACGGTGTTGCACTAGAGAGATCGGCTATGGCTCGCCGTGTAGTGTGTGAAAAACCCATGCTTAAAGGTCACCCTCAACGATCGGGGAAAGAACTAGACTCCCAGCGTGGAGCTATCACTGGCCTAAGGATGCTGTAGAAGCGAAGTCATTTTAAATGAACTAAGCAAATTTCTAGCCTCTTAAGCATGTAAGGAACTAACGTTAATCTTAACAATGTGCAGGAGTAAATAAGTGATAAAAATAGCATGTTCTTTGCACAAAATAAAGATACCTTGCAAATCCACGGAACGAAACTAGCATCCTGAAGCAATCATGATCATCGAGCTTCGCACAGCACGAGCTTCATATTCCTTGCTTGACAGGACGAAAGAGGGAGGATAGCAAAGGGATTGAAAGATTCCTTGACGTGGAGGAGCGGCAGACATTAAACTAGACGAATAAGGATAAAAAGGAAGAGAGACGAGGGCTAGAACTCCCTCGTTAAGGTGTAGAGACCTTGATAACAAGGAACCAATTACAGAAGAAACCAGATTAGCCAAGATCAAGGCGGACTAAAGCCTCGAAAGTAGCAAGAAAAAGGGTAATGATCCTGAAAGGGTGAAGAAGAATGAGTAGAAAGATGATAAGAAGAATGTGGAAAAGGTAAGGGGGAAGAGGAGTGATCATCCGACGTGGTCGGAGAAAAGGAACTAGGACCACCCGACAGAGTCGGGGAAGGGGAATGAGAGTCACCCGACAGGGTCGGGGAAAGAGAATGAGAAGTTGAACCCAAGGATACCGGGGGAGGAGAATCAGACATAGGTTGAGGCCGAGAATGGTGAGGAGATGGAAAGTTCGGAGGTTCCGGATAGGAAAAGGAAGAGCGTGGATTCGCGGATCTGAGATGGGAGGAGAGAATCGTGGAGGGAGAATTAGGAGAGGGCAGATACACCACCCAGGGGTAGGAATCGAGCAGAAGAAATGATGAGCGAAATGAAGAAGAAGGAAGAGAAGTGGACCCCTTAGTGCACAACTTACGGCCCTTAAACTTATGCCGCCACCTCTTCTTAGCTGATACTTCTTTAACATGGACTCGCCTGGCGTGGGCTCGAATCCTAGAGCACCTTCCCTTGCAATATCTTCTCAAATAGCGAGCCCATCTAGCAGATGGCCTTGCCCGACTATGGACATGTAGCTTCATCGGGGCGGTTGCCCCTAGACTCCCAGAGCTAACAATAGTAGGACGTTCTTGAACAACTAACTCCTCATAATACTGAATATCATAAAACCATGGAGTCTTGTTACTTGGCACAAGTAGCATGAGATTCAGCAACTCCACTCAGAACTCAGCCTTGAAGCACAACTCGCTTGATAAAAGAGACGGGTGAAGCTGAGGGAGAGTAATACACGGCGTTGACATGGCCGGTTTGCTAATAAACCGAGGAAGATTGCATAACAAGTACAGAATATCCTTGGAAAGTGTAGAAGATACAGCGAATTGCCCCTTGAACATATAATCCATAATTTGCTTGGCGACCGTATGCGTTAGCACAACACGGGTAGAGAACCCTTCTTGGCCTGTCATCTGAACAGCAATAGAGCGAGGAGAAATAATAGCATCAACGGTGAACTCTCCGGCGAGCAAGGAGATTGCCACCGGCCTCGCTCGGGAAGAAACTGGCATCAACTCAAGGGAACTCTTCTTAGCAACTGTCATCTTTGAAAGTAGAGACGCATCATCCCCAAAATAACCAGGGACGAGGACACGAACCACCATCCGACAGATAAAATCTTGAATCTTGAAATGCATTGCCGGCACTGAATCATCCTGACTTGGCTTATTGTCTCCCTGGGGATTAGACTCGAGGGGCACCAAAGGAAGCGCCCACCGGCTCTGTGGGGTGGAAGTGGTTGGAGAAGTAAAGGGAATATGTTTGGGTGGAACACGTGAAGGTTTGTAAGGCATGGAGGCTCCAACGGGAGTGGTGATGTAAAGTGAAGGCGCATGCGATGTGGCGATGATAGGCTCGGGTGGCGACAAAGGTGAAGGTGAAGGTGAAGGTGTGGCTGAGGGTAGAGGTAAAGAAAAAGGTGTGGCTTGCTTAGGCTCGGGCAAAGGTGATGGCAGAGATGGAGGCGAGGCTGGAGATGGAGGTGGTGATGGAAGCACTGGTGGTGGAGATGGAGGTGATGGTGATGGAAATGGAGATGGTGAGGATAGTGATGAAGGTGATGGGGGTAGTGGACATGGATGTGGAGAGGGTGAAGAGGGAGGTTGTGGTGTCCACCGTCGACGTGTCAACACAACGCGTCGAGTGGTGTTAGGGATAGAAGTAGTGGTAGTGGCGGTGGGAGAAGAAGGGGAGGCACTCGCATGAGTAGAGGCTTGGGTTTGTGGCGGCGATGGAGCCCGGGTAAGAGATGGCGGAGGTAACAAAGTAGGTGGTGGAGTGAGTGCAGCACTAGATGAGGAATCACAGGGGTGCCCCTGGCCTTGAAGTAACGGAGACTCGGGGTCAAGGGAATCTTGGATTTGTTGGCGAATGAAGCGGGCTCGACTGTATAATTGCTGCCAGGAGGTGATGTCGTTGAGGGCTAAGATAAACCGATACTCGGGCAGAACATTGGATATCAGCATCTTGATTTGTTCTCCCTCCGGTATGTGCCCCGGGACTTGCGCGGCGAAGCGACGCCAACGATCGACAAAGGTGCAGAAATCCTCTTCGAGCTTCATCATCTCATGGGCCAGATCCATAATAGAGTACTTGGGCCCAACTTGGTCTTGAAACTGCTGTATAAAATTTTCTTGAACGGCTTGAAAATTCACAACTTGCTCTTGCGGAAGAGAGAAGAACCAATCCCGAGCCGGGCCTTCCAATGACAGACCAAACAAATAAGCCATCAAGTGTTGGTCATGTCAAAATTGGGCCGACTCATAAACAAACTCCTTCAAGTGCACATATGGGTCACCGACTCCACTATAATGGCGATATGTGGGAATTTGTGATGGAGGTGGGAGCCGAAGACCTTGGAAAGCGAATGGAATACTTACGGAGGATTTGGGATCGATCCAACGTTGAAGCTTATCAAGATGGCGTTGGGTTTGAGCAATCATCTCCTGGGTAGGGAGAGATCGAGAAGAATATGGGCCAACTTGAGTAAGAGGTTGTGAATTTGGACCAGTATGATAGTAATGGGCCGGATAAGAGGATCCGGGCTGAGAAGAAGACGGGCCCATTCCGGGAATGGAAGGATATGTGGGCCTGGAAGAGGCATGAGCATATGGGTTGAATGGGCCAGCAGCAACATGGCCAGAATAATGATGCCCATTAAGAAAATAAGCCCCATTAGAAATCGGGCCAGTAGCATATGAAGGTGAAGAAAGAGGCCCATGAACAGAACATGGCCCATTATGAGAAGAAGGCCCATTAAGATGAGACGTAATGATGCGTTGGGCCTGGACCGGGTCCATTTGGCGAACTAGGCATGATAGATGGGCCATGATATTGGCATGTTCCTCAGATGGGTCAGAGGGACCATGAGAAGATGGGCCCGCATGGGAAGAGGATTCCACGCGGGAATAGGAAGAAAATTGGGGAAAATGATGATACAAGGGGTTGGAATGATGCTCCATGAGGGCAAATGGAGACTTAATACAAGGAGATCAAAGACAATACAAGTGGGGAAGCAATGGCTTAATGGGCTTGAGAACAAGGAGGGCTCACCCACTAATGTAAAGACGAATAGACAACGGACCACGGGATAATGGACACACAAAATTGGCTAAGCTAAATGGGCCTAACAACAACAAAACATATGGATGATGAAAGAATGCAACACAAACATCACTAATGGGCTTGGACAAGCCCAATCAACATGAACAATGCAATGTGAGAGTTTTCACCCAAGTCAAACAAGTTGATATGATGGGAAATATTTTAGAGATTTTAGAAGGATAGGCTCTGTCCAAGAGATAGGAACAAACGGGGATCAATTCGTAGGAGGATTCTAGAAGATATGGCTCTTAGAAGGCAGCCCCGGAGCCTTATCTGTAGAGTTTGAGTTGAACCAGGACACCTAAATCCTGATCTTGCAACCCAGATCTTGAGAGATATAGCCAATGAAATTCGGAGTTCTTTGGACTGAATTCAAGATAATACCAAGGAGAAACCATAGGAACAAACGACGCTCAATTTGGTGTAGAATTCATAAAGTTATGGACTCTGCAAGGGGGCCACGGCGCATAGAAATGGAGCAGAGTCCAGCACGAATTGGACTCTCAGGTGTGTGTAACGGTCTATCGTATGACCGTCAGAGTGATGTAACGGACTAGGGTGGATCCGTCACACTCTGGAGGTCGAACGGGATGATTTCGGGCAAGTTTGACTGTGACGCATCTACAGTAGACCGTCACAATGCTCTGACGATCTTACGATAGACCGTTACACTGATGTAACGCACCTACACTAGACCTTCACATCGATGAAGGCAGATTCCGGGCAAACTACGCGTGACTACAGAAATTAAAGCGTATCTCTCAAACGGGGCAAAAATAGCGAAAGTGATAGAAGAAGAAATTGTATATAAATGAGAGAGGAACAACTTTCATGAAGAAAGAATTTTGAGAAAATGATCAGAAGAGGGAGAAAATGGGGCTGGAAGAGAGAGGAAAATTCTGAGACATAGGTGAACAGCACAGCCTGCTGGAAAAATGCAAATAACTCACAATCGGGGCAGAACTGGCCAATGGCGTAGAAGAAGAAATTGTAGATATTTGAATGATGAACAACTTTGGTAAAGACAACTTTTTGAATAGAGGATAGAAAGAGGGTGAAAAAGAACCACTTTCAAGACTGCACAGCGGGAGAGAGCCGATTACTTGAGGGAAGCCGGCCTAAATGGGCCGAAAGTCGACTTGGAAGTCAGAATTTGATAAGATAAGCTCCAGGGCTCTAAGAAATCATGATCTCCAAAATTCAAAGGATATGAAATGGGCTCGAAATCTATCCAAAGAAGGCTCCAAAATAATGGCTAATTCGGGACATCAAAATGATGAATAAGAGAAATAACGCGACTTGTGGGCTAAAATGGGTGTCAACAATGACAGGAAGAGTGTGATCAGGGCCCAGAAAAACATACTTAAGGGAGTCCGGGAGAGGTTTGAGTTCAAGAATAGGGGGATGTTCGAGAGATGGAAGAATTAGTTTGGATTGTAGCATAGGATGGGGCTCTACCCTAGACCAGGGTTCAGAAGAGAGAGGGGAATCTTGAAGCATGCGACCCTCCTTTAGAGTGTCCTTAATATCATCTGAACTTTCATCAATCAGATCCTGAAATATATCAATCATATTACAATCTTCCACTTGGTCCGAGTACTGAGATGCCTTAAAAACATTTAATGAAACCTTTTCTCCTCCAAATGAGATATCCATCATTCCTGTGGCATAATGAATATTGGCCTTTACTGTAGCTAAATATGGACGTCTCAAAATAATTGGCGTGTGCTTGAGTTCTTGGGACTAGGCCATGTCCAAGATCAAGAAATCCACAAGAAAGTAGCATTCATGAACTTTCATGATTACATCCTCCAATAAACCCCTTGGCGTCTTTACAGATTGATCTGCCAATTGAAGGATTATAGATGTAGACTTATATTCCTCCAGATCAAACTGTTCATAGATGAAGGTGGGCAACAAATTCACACTTGCTCCTAAGTCTAGCAATGCATGATCAAAAGTGACTCCACCTATATCACATGAAATCAACGGAGCTCAGGGGTCCTTCAATTTATTAGGAAGATGATTTATTATAATAGCACTAACATCCTCAGATAGACAGATCTTTTGAGTTATTGCCTTAAGCTCCCTTTTAGGTGTACACAGCTCCTTTAGAAATTTTGCATATGCCGGCACATGCTTGATTGCATCCAAAAGTGGAATATTGATATTTGCTTGTTTGAACAATTCCATCAATTCTTCTTATTGAACCAACTGCTTTTTGCGAGCTTTTAACTTTAATGAATCAGGAATAGGGACCTTTGGCATGTATTCTTGGGGTCTCTCTTCAATTTTTGCTTTTCCTTTAGTTAGTTCCATCTTTTGCTCCTCACTTTCTGGCTTCTTCTTTTCCTTCATCATCATGGGCTCGTCTTCCTCACTATCACTTCCATCGTGGGCTTCTTGGCCCGAACTACTACCCATGTCCCTAACGTTATACGGATCTTCATGCACCTTCCCACTCCTAAGGGTTGAAATGGCCTTAGCATTCTCAAATTGAGGTCATGTAGGAGGGGGAAGTTGAGGTGGGACTGGCTGAGGAAGGAGGGGAGCTTTTTGGGGGAAACTAGGAGGTTGATTCTTTGGGTTAGCCACAGGTTGGCTAGGGAGCTGACCTACTTCTCTCCTCATATTAGCTGTCGCCAACTGCCCCATCTGGCTATCCAACTTAGAAATGAATTTTTGTTGAGAAAGAATAAGTTGTTGTAGTTGATCAAATTTCTCATCGAAGTTGGGCTGAGGAGGTGGTGTCTGATATGGAACTTGAGCTTGATTGAACCTGTAAGGTGGATACTGCTGATATTGGCCCTGCAAAAATTGAGCTTGATGATATGGGGCCTGCGAATGATGATTTGGAGGTGGCTGAAATTGAGGTTGATGTGGAAGAAGTGAGAGAGGTTTCGCTGAGTTTGGACTGGAACTTGGAAGGGTTGTTTCTGCATTAGTTGATTTGAGGGATTAGATGGCTAGGATGGTCCTTGTTGATTTTTCCAAGAAAAATTGGGGTGATTTCTCCAGCCCGGATTGTAAGTGTTAGAGTATGGATCATAGGCCAGCTTGGAGACACCCTGAGCAGCAAAAATATGTTCTTGGATGAATGGAGGGAGTTGGGCCGCTATAGGGTAATCAAAAATAGGATGATTCAGGCTTGAACACAGGACACAAACTTCATGATTATTGGAGTCTGAGAAAGGTTGAGAATGACAAGCAGATGGGAAAGAGGGCTCCTATCTATTCATAGCTAACAATTGATCTAGCTTTTGAGCCACTTGGTCTACTTTCTCCATCTTTTATGCCAACATGTCTATTTTATTTAATTTATGAGTAAGGGCATTGATATCCATTCTATTCTCAAACTCTCCCTGATTCTTTACTTCATAAAGCCCTGCCTTCTTTGACGGTCCAATCATTCTTTCATATGATGATAGTGAACCATGACTAATGGAATTCTCACTTAGCATTTCGAAAAGGTCATATGGCTCAACCTCACTCTTACTCATAAACGCCTCTCCACATGACGCATCCACCATTTATCTATAATTATGTGTGAACCCGATGATAGCCCTCCTCATTGTATTGGTCCGTCCTATGGGATATAACTTCTTAAGGAATTCCTTTTGCATCTCTGCCTAAGTTTCAGTGGGTCTACCCAATCCTCCTAACTAATATTGAGTTTATCTTTCAATGAGAATGGAAATAGAGTCAATCAAAAGGCATCATTAGTAAAGTTTTGGATTTTGATAGTTGAACAAATGTGGAGAAATTCATCAAGATATTTGTAAGGACCTTCATTGGTATTGCCATAAAATTATGGCGACATCTGGATGGTGCTTGATTTGATTTCATACTGGATTGCTTGATTCGAGGTGCTTGCACATAGAAGGATGGTTGATATTGATTGGGCATGAAGTAGTCCTTCATTTGTTTGGGTGGGTCATCGTGATCCGCCATTTGATTGTGATGATTTTTTCTATAATGCACCAATTGTTCAATCTCACTAATGGGTCCAACTAAAGTGGGATGTAGAGATCTCTTACCTTGCATGCAATGTAATAGGGCCCAAAAAAATGAGAGTTTTTTTTTGTTTGTTTTGATTTTTGTTATTTTTGTTATTTTTTTGTTGTTTATTTATTTTTGTTATTTTTTTTCAATCACTTTTTTTCACAAATGAAGAATCAAAACACACTACCAAGTTGGTCCACCGGCCAGGTAAGAGGTGGGATAATGGGAGGTTCCCCTTATTTGCACAAGGTCCTAATTAGTGAGCCACTTGTTCTCTTAGGAGTGAGCCACTTAACTACTAGCCTAGACACCGATTTTTCAAAATAATAATAGGTCCCAAAACTCTTTTTTTTGTTAACCTTCTAACTCCGGGGTACTCCAATGGTACAACTGGTCTAGCTTCCGTGAGAGAATCCACATGTGCGAGGACTTACGGAGGCATTGGAGAATGAATTTACGGTTCAATGAGATGGAATACTCAATTGGAGGGTCCTTCCAACTCCAAGAAGGGTGTGCCTAAATTACCTTTAAGAAGGGGAAAGAGAGAAGAAAAAAAGAGATTTTTTTTCTATTTTTTTAAGGGGATGCAAGTAAATGAGCACTAACTACATGGATGAATGCATCAACATGATGTAACTAGCATGATGACAAGATAAGTATTTTTTTTAAGAAGATGGAAATGAATGCTTTCTAACAAAACATCTAGCCACAAAAATGCCTCGTTAACATGCAATTCTAAGAAGAAAACATGGCTTAAAAGTTTTTTTTTTCAAGATTTTTGACTTTCTGATTTTTTTTGAATTTTTTGAAATTTGTTTTTCAAAGAATGATAACTGTAAATGTTTATTAACAAAGAAACTAGCCACTAGAAACACTAAATAGCATGTAAATATTGTAGAAAAATCAGACCTAAAACTATTTTTTTACGATTTTTGATTTTATGATTTTTTTTAGATTTTTAGAAACTTTTTCTAATTTTTTTTGAGTTTTCAGAACAGAACTTTTACCTTTAGATCTGGACCTATAGTGACGTTTCTTTTTCTCTGGATTTTATAGATTATCTATTTTCTACTCCTTTTGGTGACAGATTTCAGCTCTTCAGTGATGCTTTCTGCAACACTTGATTTTCTGAGATTTTTCATATATGAGTTTTTGCTCTTTTTTCTACAAAATAAAAAGAAATGAAGTTAGGACTAATATATACACATGAAACACAAGAAATTCTAACAAAAAAAAATATATCCTCTTCGACAATGGAGCCAAAAATTGATCGCACAAATCACTCGTCGTTGAAAAATACCGTGCTCAATTTCAAAAACATACCGCACTCACTCACAACAAAATCTTAGATTAAGCATGAAGTGATAAGTACAGGTCGATCTCACGAGGAGGGAGATTCTCTTTATTAGGTTGAAAACTCTTGTATTTTGAAATCAAAATTGTGGAGTGAGTTTTGTAAAATTAAATATTAAAACTGCGCGAAGTAAAATCTAACTAAAGAAAGTTGGAGGGTTAGAGAAGAGAAAAGTGGAAGAGGCAAAGAGAGAGAGAGAGAGAGAGAGAGAGAGAGAGAGAGAGAGAGAGAGAGAGAGTTGCAAGGAATGCATTTTTATTGCTAGAAAAGAAAATTAGAATGCTATGAAAATGAAAGTCACAACGCATAATAAATGATGAAGAATGCCATCGTCTCCTCCTTGCCCAGCCTTTGAGAGGATCGCCCCACCTTGAAGGAGAACACCGCCGTGAGAGGTAGAAGAAGAAGCCGTCGTTGTCCATGCCGCCGAGCCTTTGAATGCCGCCCGTCTTGGAGTGTATACCACCGTAAAAGGGAGGTTGGAGAGGAGAGATCTTGGAGAGAAATAGAGAGGTATGTGTAGAGAAATAAGGGCTAGCTAATGGAGGTTTAGGGGGTGAGTTTGGAGTTGGAAAGAGGTGGAAGAAGTGGGAGAGGAGAGGTTATCTACCAAGGTGAATGGAGAGAAGAAGGGAGAGAGGTGTGAGGGTGCAAGAGGGCGATTGGGAGAAGAAGAGAAAGGGGCGGCCTAGGGTTTATGTGGAAGAAGAAGAAGGTGAAGAGGAAGGGGCGCACTAAGCTAGGGAGAGGAGAGCGGAAGAAAAAATTTCTCAAAAAGAAAAGGAACCCTTCTCCACATTTTGTGGGCTATTTATAGGGGAATTGGGCCAAATAGAGGGTGGAGATTGAGTTTGATGAAGATGGAGGGCTGAGATTAGAAGAAATAGAGATGGAAGATGGGGAGAGGAGAGAGGGCCGCCCCCCTCAAGCTACAGTTTGGGGTGCCCCATGCCTCCTTCCTAATTGGGAGAGGGTTCCCTCCTATTTCTTCTCCTAGAATTTATCTCCAAGATAATATCAATAAAATCCTTTCTTTATCTCCTTTCACATAAAATAAGGAATGGCGGCTGCCTTTGACTTGGTCAAGGTGGTGGGGGGTGCCCTAGGGCAACCATGCCCTGGTCCTGGTGACAGTTTTGGCCCTAGCCCTTCTGTTAAATGCCTTGGATGTCCAGCACATGCACAATTTGAGTTTAGTCCATTAAAAATTATTACTTTGTGTATATAAACCATGAGTGCCTACAATTATGCAATGAGAAATTAATTCTCATGACCCTCAATCAATTTTCATTGAGTAATTATCCACAGATTAAGTTAATTTGCGTAAAAGGCCCGATTTATGTGAGGTTAAGGTTAATTATAAAATATGAATAATTGCTGAATAATATGCACTAGAACTGATGTTTGTGACATGAATTATTATAGAAATATGAACACTCATCATGACACTATACATTCGATCCTCGTGATCCAAAATTAGGGTTCGTACAGGACGAACCTGGGGCCTATTTATAGGGAACAACCTCGGGTTAGGGTTTGGCTTCGAATTAAGATCCCTATTAGATGTCAAATCGATCCCCAAGAGTCCTAGATAGGTTTTCGCTTCTAGATCACATCGAATCATGGCCAATTTGTGGATAAAAGCCTGAGCTTTCTGTGTTTATCCTGTAAGACCCAGTAGTTAATGGATTCTTATCGGTATCAGCATATAAAATGATTCTTGAGTTTAGACTATTTTATTGGGCTTAATGGGCCTAGTTTAATGGGCTTGGTCATTTTTATAAGCTTTTAGAAGCTAGATAGGGCATATATGCAATTTTGCTTATATTAAGGCCTTATTGCAATTAAAAACTTTATAACAAAAAATTTTATATTAAGGCCTCTTGCTCTCTCGACGGTGTGATCACCCCGGGACCTTGTAGCGATTGTAGGTGGTGACCTTGGCGAGCCTAGGGCGTGGGTAGAGTGGCGGTGTCGCCGTGGAGGCGAGCCGTGGAGCGTGGAGGCGGGGAATCCCAAGTGATGCGCGTAGCTTCCTCGTGTAGAATGGCCATAGAACGGCGTCTTCTTCTCAATCCAAGTAGGGGGATAGCTTCATTACCTCCTTAGGATTGTTTCCCCATCCATTGCCATGCCAATAGGGGGGCTATATGCATGAACTTTGTCATTTATGTTTTAAGAGCATGAACATTGTCATTTATGTTTTGATCCATTCTTGGCCATTGTCTTTATATTTTTGGATGTATAATTGTTGTGGAATGGATGTAGGAAGGTAGGGAACATGTGTAAATGTGTTTTCCCATCGATTTGAATCGATTGGGAGGGAACTCCATCGAGTTTCCCACATTTCGGGTTCTCTGGATGACATGCGGTCGTTCCAGAGACCGTTTTATGCTAGTGTAAGGTGGTGGACCTTAGCTGTCTCCCCCCAGACCATTTACGGTTTCTTGGTGGTCTTTCGATTGACCATTTGTGGACCTTAGCGGCCCAGTAAATGACCGCTAAGCCCCTTTGACCGAGTAAGGCGGTGCAAGCCTAGCGGCCCCGTCCTAGACCATTTTCCATCATGTGGCGATCAGTCGTGCGACCGTTTGCTATTATGTTTAATTTATATGAAATGTTCATAGCTAAATGGTCAGGGTAACGACCGTTTGGGTCAGTGTAGTGGCCAATCGTTCGACCGCTTACGAAGTCCTTGCGGCCCTGTGCTAAATCGTTTAGCCCTGCAGCGTATGAATTCAAGTCTGTTCATTTAATTATGCAATTATTGTTGCATGTTTGCCATGTTTAGATATTTTTATAAACTGTGGCACATTCTTATATTTCAATAGAATTATTTTCTCTTTCCTTGTGATGGAATCACTAGTCGTAGCCCGATGACCTTTAGTGTCGGTCCACCTGGGAGAGGTGGCGGGGTAGTCCCAGTGTATGATTTTTAAACTGGTTTCCATGGGCCCCCTTGCTTGACAGTAGCGTCCTACTGGGGGGAAAAACTAGCTAGAGGCCTGGCTCAAGGCATTGAGCTTGTTTGTGCATACGTGGTCAGGGGCGTGGACTGACACTGACGAGTGTGACCCTGACTAGTTCTTGACCTTGGTTACTGTTACGTATCTCACTTGCCGCGTTCCAGGCGAGTGGAGATACCCGAGATGCATTATAAGTCGTTAGTGGACGCGTCTGGTCTTCTTTCTAGTGGTCCTCTCTTTCTCCTATCACTTGGAAATGATGGAAATGTTGAATTTTCATTCTCTTGGTAGATTATGATTCTCATGTTTAATTATTCATTTGAATATTAAATGGCATTTCAGTTAGCTGTCTTTAATTGTTCATATACCTATACAGCTTTATTAACTGTTGTTTTTCTTATGCCATTGCATTATTAATTGCTTTTATAAGTTTAGCTGCGAGGTAGGGATCTGCATGAACCTTACTGAGTCATTGTTATGAGACTCACCCTTTCGTTTCCAGGTGAGCAGCCGCAGCCGTCCGCCGGTGGTTCTCATGCTTTTCACGGCAGGTCGTAGGTGCTAACAATGGTCTGTCTGTCTTTCTTTCCATTTTGACCGGGGTATGCCCCATGTAGTTGTTTATTTTGACTTTGTGCAGTGTTTGGACTTGTGATGTACAGATCTGGACTATTATATAAATATATCACTCTGATGTTGTAAATTGCTTCCGTTTAAAATTACTTTTTTATAATGTGCGTGTGTAATTCCAGTTCATTATGCACCTCCTCAACCAATCCTCCTAACCCTTACGGGGCCTCATCAGCCTCTTGGGTGGCGTCTTCGAGTTCTTGGTATCGATTTACTAGATTCCAGATCTCCGGGTCATTATAGTTGCTATCAGAGCAGTGTTGTGGTGATGTATAAGAATTGAAATTGCATTAGTCCGGAACAAGTCCATGTGTACCACTATTGCTAGCTTAGGCTATTTTTCCGTGATTGCTTATGGTTCTTTCGTTGTGTGTCTTTTCTTAAACTTAAATTGAAATGCCACCTAGACGGAGAGGCCGAGGTCGTGTCCAAACTACTGTGCCCCAAGATGTTCCAAGAGAAGAGAGTGGTACTTCGCCTCATCCAGTGAATGTTCAAGGGCAAGGCCGTGTTGACCCTACTACTGGCGAAGATGTAGTGCCTCAAGGTGGTCGTGGTCGAGTTCTAAAGGAATTTCTTTTATTCCACCCACCAACATATGAAGGACAAGCGGATCCAGATGCGGCTAGGGTTTGGCTGGATGCGACTGAGCGTGTGTTCCGTTCTATGGAATGCACTGAAGATGAGAAGGTAATGCTAGCTACATTTCAGTTTTGGGGGGCAGCGCTTGCGTGGTGGACCACGGAGTGGGAGGTGACTTTTAAGTTCTGTCCTCTTCGACTAATTACATGGAAGGAGTTTGTTACTTCGTTCGAGCGTACATATAGTCCAGCTTATCTCAGAATGGACAAAATGTACCAGTTTATGGAGTTGCCTCAGTGTGATATGACAGTCTTGCAGTATCGAAACAAATTTATGGAATTGGGTCGATATGCTCCTCAAATTCTTGCTGATGAAGGGTTGAAGACTGAGCAATTTTTGCGTGGTTTGAAGCCAGAGCTGAGGCAACCTCTTATTGCAACTAGAGTGGCCGAGTTAGATATGGCTTATCAAGCAGCAGCAGCATTAGAATTGAATATGGCAAGATCTCGAGGGCGAACCCAAGTTGAGCCAGTGCAACAGAGTGTGCAGCATCAGCAAGCTAGTAGTCAACCAAGTGTGATGGGGGTACCATCTTCTATTCCTTCTGCCAGTGATACTTCCTCCATGAAATCTAAATTCAAGCGGATGTTCAGGAAATCCAAGAAGCAGTATGACCGGCAAGCATCCTCTGGTACCGTACAACAAGCGGCATCCTCTTCTTTTCTGCGGCAGGGATCGGTGGCTAGTCAGTCGCGACCATGTCCGAGGTGTGGTGGTAGTCATTTGGGTAGACCGTGTTCGATGCTAGTGGTGTGTTTTTGGTGTGATCAGGTGGGTCACGTGGTTCGTGATTGTCCGATGGGACTGAAGCAGCCTGTTCAGTTTTCATTGCCACAACAGTTCCGACCTCCACCACCATCACAATCACAGTAGTATTCACAGGCATCAGTATCGTCATCGTAGCAGTCTACGGCAGGTGGAAAGAAGCAGAAAGGGAGAGTCACGCATATGACTCGTTCTGAAGCAGTTGCATGTCATCTTGTGGAAGGTACTCTTATGATTTATGGTTATGCAGCACATGTTTTATTTGACTCATGTGCTTCTCATTCATTTATTTCTGAAGATTTTGTTGCCTGTATTGAAGAGCCGACATCACAGATATCTTGTGAGTTAGTTGTTGAATTACCTTCTGGGGAGTTCATGTTTACTCCTTTCTGTCTTGATGAGACTCCTATAGTGATTGGGAATCAGCAGTTGCCAGCTAGGTTATATGCGTTGAAGCTGGTAGACTTTGATGTTATTCTGGGTATGGATTTGTTAGAGAGTTATGGAGCCGTGGTTGATTGTAAATCAAAGAAAGTTTATTTTCAGCCATCTGGGAAAGAGGCATTCTATTTTCAAGGTATTCGATCTCGTTCTCCTCACTTGCTTATTTCTGTTATTCAAGCCTGTAGATTACTTATTGTAGGTTGTCAGGGATTCTTTGCTTCCGTGCTTGCTGTTGAAGCACCATAGTAGGAGATACGTGATATTCCTGTGGTTTGTGAATTTTCTGATGTGTTTCCTGATGAGTTACCAGGCTTATCTCCATAGCGAGAGATTGAGATGGTGATTAAACTAATTCCAGGTATGGCACCTTTATCAAAGGCACCTTACCATATGGCTCCTGCAGAATTGAAAGAATTGAGAGCACAATTGTTAGAATTGCTGGAAAAGGGCTATATCCGTCCTAGCTTTTTTCCATGGGGTGCTCCTGTATTATTTGTGAAGAAGAAAGATGGAACCTTGAGGCTATGTATTTATTACAAGCAATTAAATCAGGTGACTATCAAGAATAAATATCATTTTCCCAAGATCGATGATTTATTTGACCAACTTCAGTCGGCTAGTGTCTTTTCACGGATTGATCTTCGATCTGGTTATTACCAATTGAGGATTAAGGAACATTACAAGAAAAATGGAAAATACTGACGGTATTTTTCGACTAAAAAGTTTTCTTCGGTAATACGTCGGAATGTTTTATCTTTCTGACAGAAATATATTATGTCAGATATTCGTCGATAATTACCGACTATTTTTCGACATAATGTTTTTGTCAGAAATACGTTCGAAACTTTCGACAGAAAAAATTAACGTCGAAAGTACGTCAAATATTTTGGACGTATGTCCGACAAAAATACATTTCGTCAAAAATAAATAAATGCAGGTTAAAATATATGAATAGTTTACGATGGATAAATTTAAGGTCGAACATTCGTCGGAAACTTGCCGATGTATCTCCAACAAATTTTTATCTGTCGAAATATTTTGATATATTTCCGACTGATCTTTTGTCTATCGAAAAATGATTAAATAGTTTTCCACCCTTCCTATTATTAATAAATATTATTATATAGTTATATTTGTTTATTAGCACTTTTATGGGTTTTCGCCAGTTTTTTAATTATTTTATGGTTATTGGCAAGTGGACCAATGGGAATTCAGAAAAATAAAATATTTTATCCACTTGAATTCCCTTTGATGTTGCTTGAGTCACCTTCTTCTCGTAGACACACGAAAGTCACCCTGATTTTTCTGGTTGCACGCCCTTTCTTCTCATTTTTTTTGTCTGTGGTTTTCTCTTCGTTATGTAAGCACTCCCTCTTCGCAAGGTATGGAGACCCACAGAGGTTGTTATGACAAAGAAGGACTCTTGATAGAATCCTGATTAAAAACTCTTTCATCTGTAAACATAGTAGTTTATCTGTTCAGACACTTATCAGGCATCGTAAATTAGTAGAACTGGAGATAATCTCGTTCCTTGATCTTAGATGAGTTTAATCAGTGTCATTTGATGACTAGAAAGCTTCAGATCTTTGTTGGTAGAGTTATTAGGAAGCCCATACATAGTTAAACCCTACAAACGAACTTGAGTTTCTTCAAGTTTTACTGTCATGAGCTATTTGTCACCGTTACATAGTTATTTGTCACTTCTAATGGGTTATTTTTCACTCATAACGAGATATTTATCACCCTTATCCTACGCTAGGCGTCGCATTTGTTTCGCTTCATAACATATTGTGACTTCTATTATCCATTTATCACCCTTGAGAGACATTTGTCAGCCTTGAAGCCTATTTGTCACCACTATGCGGTGTTAGCCGTCACGCTTAATTTTGGCTTATTTGACTGACTGGCTCCAAAACTTCAAAACATGTTCTTCTTTCTGTCTAATAGTGATAATTAATAATTATAATAGTATAATTATAAAAAAAGGAAATATAAAAATGAAAAAAATCATAAAAATTGAAAACCAAAGGTTGCGATGTTGCCATCCAACTCTCTAAACAGAGCATGAAAACCAAGGGATGTGAGGGTATGCCCCTACGAAATGGATAATACCACAAGGTGATTATGTAAACATGACAAAAGACACGAATGAAGGAAATACAACAGAGTAGGTGGATACAACGTAGTCCAAATACAATAGACACACTACATTATAACAAGGTAAGAAATTGAGCAAGTTCACAAAACAGATAATAATTCATAGGACATATACTAGTAGGTCCTGTTTGTTTAGCAGTTGTCACATATTTAGAATCCTTTAATAACCCACAGCTTACCAACATGTCCCTCAACCTTGCATTCTAAAGACTTTGTTCAGCAGCTGTCACCTTCTATTAGACTTTTATCATAATTATATTAATTGAATATCATTTTCATGATTTGTCAAAAAATCATGTATTTATTGATTAACAATTTTATGGATTTTTATTATTATTATATTTATTTTCTCTTTTGGGTTCACCTTCCGTATGTGAGAGCAGCAGAGTAAAATGTATGATGAGGGTGATGAATGCATATTATTGGTGACAAATAAGTTGACAGAGATAACAAATGCACATTAGTGGTGACGAATAGGTTAACAGGGGCAACAAATGCGCATGAGGGGTGACAAAAGGCTCTTAACGGTGAAAATTGCACAAAGACGACGTCTCCCAGGAGCAAAGGTGATGACTCCTGCATGCTAAGAGTGAAAAATGCCTATTAGTGGTGACAAATAGATCAACAGGGGGACAAATGCGCATGAAGGGTGACAAATGGATCCTAGCGATGAACTATGAGCATGAAGATAAGCCCTACTAATATTAGAACCATCGACAAACCCTGCTACTTATAGGGGAAGAACTTCGCTTTGTAAAGGTAACCCTTACCTGCAATGGATGTTATCCTTCATTTGACGGCAGCCACATCACACAAAGATCAAGCATTCATCATGTAAAGAAAGTTTACAGAAAAAGAAAGTATATTGATAGGGGGAGATGGTACAAGCGGTTACTCATCCTCTTTGGGATGGAACCTGTCAGGTTGGAGGCTCAACACCCCCTTGTTACAAAATAGGCGGTCCACCTTCGCCAAGGCGTCCCGCCACCCTTGCAGGTACCCCTGCTTGTATTCCACCGAAACATCACCACCGCTGCTTTTCCCTGATGGCTGGTCTGGCACCGACAGGGCTTCCATTCGAAAGCACAGACGTTTGGCGGGAACTGACTTCTCAGACGACGACATCTTCACGAGAGTGTCTTTGACCACCAAAGGAACTCAAGATGTCCTTCGTGTTCCCTACAGAGTCTCTATTTATAGGAAGGAGACGAAACCCCCAGAGGGAAAAAGAGTGTTCGTGCCTCCCTAACTTTGTGGAAATCGAAGCGACGAGACCGCGAAGATCGTTCCATCTCCCCAAACTTTTATAACTCTAGGCCCTTCCTTTTTGTCGGTCATGAGATCGCTTGGACCGAGGTTCCTTTCATCAGATACATCAACCGCATAGTAGGCGAGAGGCCGGAGAGAGATACTGCGACGGCTAACACCGCATAGTGGTGACAAATAATCATTAGTGGTGACAAATAGGCTTCAAGGCTGACAAATGTCTCATAAGGGTGATAAATCGATAACAGAAGCCACAATATGTGATGAAGCGAAACAAAAGCGATGCCTAACGAGCAATAAGGGTGACAAATAGCTCGTTATGAGTGACAAATAGCCAGTATAAGTGGCAAATAGCTCTGTAATGGTGACAAATAACTCTTGGCAGTGAAACTTGAAGAAACTCAAGTTCGTTTGAATGGTTTAATAGTGTCCTAGCGATCCTAACTCTACCAACACGAATTTGAAGCTTTCCTAATCATCAAACGACACTGATTAAACTCTACCTGTCTTTCTAACTCGACTTGTCTTTCATATGTTCAGACCTAAAATTGCACATATGCTCAGAGCTAAAATTACACATATGCTAAGACCTTAGTGTGCGCTCATGCACATATGCTCAGACCTTAGTGTGCAACAGTGACAATGTGCATCGACCTTTGCATGCAGCATTTTGTTCATGTGCATTGACCTGAAATGCAACATTGAACATGTGCACCGACCTTATGTGCTTACATGCAGACATGCACTGACCTCCATATGAGTGCAGGACTGCAGGTTGTTGAGACTTCTGCTAGGAGCCACCATTTTTTCTATTTGTTAATGCCCCCCTCTCTCTCTCTCTCGCTCTGTCTCTTTCATTTGTCACCACTACAGGCTATTTTTCACGTTTAGACACCCATTTATTACCCTTAGAAGCCATTTGTCACTTTTAGGACCTATTTGTTACCCTTAGAAGCATTAGTCATCCTTACGACATATTTGTCACCCTTACGACGTATTTTTTACCCTTAGAAGCCATTTGTTTTTCCCTCATCCCTTACTTTTCCTCCCGTGTGTAATAAATAACAAAAATGAATATAAATATATCAATAGTTTAGCTGGATAATATTCGAATTCGAATCCGTATTAATTAGCGGATAATATTGTAAATAGTATTTATTTTTTCGGATACAGATAATATTCAAATTTGAATCGGAGCGGATACGAATGTTATAATATTCGTTTCATAAAATATCCGTTCATAATATTATTTTATATATCATATGATATAAATATATGTAAATAATATATTATAAAATATAATTTTCCTAATATAAAATATAAAAAATATGATAAGATGAAAAATTGTTACACTTCCCGAAAATATAATAACTACCCTATTTTAACAATTTGACTTGTAAAATTAAAACCAGCCTTTAGTTGGGAGAGACGCTTCGTCTTCCACCGACTTTAGGTCTTCCACTGCCTTTAGTAAAATTAAAACTTATAAAAACCTCAACTCACGAGTAGTTGGCAGCAGCAGGACTACAGGACTGTAGGAGGGAGAGACGTGTGTCAGGAGCCACCATTTTTTTCTGATTGTTAATGCCCCTCTCTCTCTCTCTCTCTCTCTCTCTCTCTCTCTCTTTCATTTGTCACCACTATAAGCTATTTTCACGTTTAGACACCCATTTATTACCCTTAGAAGCTATTTGTCACTTTTAGGACCTATTTGTTACCCTTAGAAGCATTAGTCATCCTTACGACCTATTTGTCACCCTTACGACGTATTTTTTTCCCTTAGAAGCCATTTGTTTTTCCCTCATCCCTTGCTTTTCCTCCCGTGTGTAATAAATAATAAAAATAAATATAAATATATCAATAGTTTAGCTGGATAATATTCGAATTCGAATCCGTATTAATTAGCAGATAATATTGTAAATAGTATTTATTTTTTCGGATACAGATAATATTCAAATTTGAATCGGAGCGGATACGAATATTATAATATTTGTTTCATAAAATATCTGTTCATAATATTATTTTATATATCATATGATATAAATATATGTAAATAATATATTATAAAATATAATTTTTCTAATATAAAATATAAAAAATATGATAAGATGGAAGATTGTTACACTTCCCGAAACTATAATAACTACCCTATTTTAACAATTTGACTTGTAAAATTAAAACCAGCCTTTAGTTGGGAGAGACACTTCGTCTTCCACTGACTTTAGGTCTTCCACTGCCTTTAGTAAAATTAAAACTTATAAAAACCTCAACTCACGAGTAGTTGGCAGCAGCAGGACTACAGGACTGCAGGAGGGAGAGACGTGTGCCAGGAGCCACCATTTTTTTCTGATTGTTAATGCCCCCCTCTCTCTCTCTCTTTCATTTGTCACCACTATAAGCTATTTTCACGTTTAGACACCCATTTATTACCCTTAGAAGCTATTTGTCACTTTTAGGACCTTCGGCGTTACCCTTAGAAGCATTTGTCACCCTTACGACCTATTTGTCACCCTTACGACGTCTTTCTTACCCTTAGAAGCCATTTGTTTTTCCCCCATCCCTTGCTTTGCCCACGGGTGCTCTGCGCACCCTCGCTTTCCTCCGTGAACCAGCATCTCCGTGAGTGCCGACCAGCCCACCGTCGCGCTCCCCCTTGCAGCCACGCCAGCAGAGCACCGCTGCCCCTCCGGTGCCGTGCCGTTGCAGCCGACCGTAGTTCCTACCGGACCCGCCCACCGGCTGCCATCTAGCACCGCTGCAGCCGCCGTCGTCAGCCGCCCATTCCCATTCCGCCACCGTCGCCCCCGCAGGGCCTCTATAACATCACATCCAAGGTGTGACTGCCAGGGTTTAATCCCTCATACCATGATTCCTAATTTCATCTCAGTTCACATGTTGGATGTATTTATATTTTCTTTAATATATTTTTTCAGGATGTTAAAAACTATAAAATAGTCAATTTTAAGGGAGATGCTATCGAAATTTTTTAGAATACTCGCTCCATTCAAACCACAATTTTGAAATAAGCTCTTTTCTTAAGCAGGTATCATGATCTCTCTCTTCTAGAGAATCTACATCGACCAACCTATATGTGTAACCCTTTCTCGTCTGTCCTGGTCTAAAAGCAGGACCAATGGCTTGGCGAGATACCAAAGCTATTGTTCATGCTTTTAGACCAGCATAGACGACGAAGGTTTACACATATAGGCTGGTCGCTGCTGATTCTCCGGAAGAGAGAGATAATGATACCTGCTTCAGAAAAGAGCTTATTTCAAAATTGTGGTTTGAATGGAGCGAGTATTCTAAAAAAATATTGTCTCAGAGGAATTTCAATCAGACGAGGGTGACACTGCAGAGTTGTGTATAGAGGACGAAGTGGATGAAGTCGATCCAACTGAGCTAAACGAAGCAATTGTTGGGCAAGAGGAGTCATCTGAGAGAGGGGATTCTTCTGTAACTGGTGATGGTAGAGGATGATCCAACGGATATCTGTTGATTTGTAATTGTAATTGTAAAAAATGACACATTTGAATTAATGTAATTGTAATTTATTTTATTCATTGATTTATTTGTTGTGTGGATTTTATTGGGGGATGTGTGTTTTATGTTGAGTTGTGTAGGTTGTGTATAAATGGATAACAGAAGTAAAAGGTTTGATGGATAACAGAAGTAAAAGACATGCTTTGTAGCGAAACAAAGGCGACGGCTGGCTAGCGATAAGGGTGACAAATGGATGTTCTGAGTTACAAATAACCGGTAGCAGTGACAAATAACTCTGTAACGGTGACAAATATCTCATAGCAGTGAAACTTGAAGAAACTCAAAGTTTGTTTGAAGGGTTTAACCATGTATGGGTTTCCTAACTCTACAAACACGGATCTGAAGCTTTCCTAGTCATCAAACGACGCTGATTAAACTCATGTAAGATCAAGAAATGAGATTTACCTCCAGTTCTACTAATTTACGGTGGGATCAAGCCAAGTCGTTGACAATGAGTAAAATGTCCAATACATTATTTCCCTATGCAGACAACAACAGTAATAACAAAGCAACTAATATGAAGAGGAGCAACACTACTAGAGTACATAAGAGAACAACAACAATACAAGGCACATTTGACATTTGTGTAGTCGTCTGCTGGCGTAGCCCGGGACTTGCATGATATGTAGGCATGGGCCTTTCCTATAGTTGAGGATGATCAACATACGCATGGCTGCTATTGCCAACCCCATTTATAGCAGCATGTGCTTCCTCTACCGAGTGAAACCCCTTATAATGAGCTCCAAGGTATCCATTCACTTGGACAAAGCATTCGGGCCAACTATAATATACACCGGGTTCGCGACCGACCCACACTACATAGCACGTATACCTTTCCATTTTCTAAACCTCAATTCCCTACATGTAAGGTGTTATAAAAGACAAGGGACCAGCGAAGACAAAGGACCGAGAGGAGGACGCAGAGGAGATGGGCTCTTATGCTGGGGAAGCCACCGCTACACGCACTGATGAAGGGGGTGACATTACGGAGGAACCTTAAGAACATAAAATAGAAGAGCGGGTGTCACTGTAGGGTGACGAGCGGGATCGGTGTGTTGATTTAACACATCGCTGCAATGGAGGTGGTAGCACAGCCCCTCGGGAGCAGAAAAAAGGGGAACGTCAGGAGCGTATTGCAAAGGTGATTGGACAAGGGAGGGTGTAGGCGTAATTAGGTTCCCCAACCACCCTTCTGACATTGCAATCTACCGTGACGGTCGCCGTTGTCGTTGGCCCCGGGAATGCACATCCACTGTGATGGTGAAGGCAACAAGCTACACAAAGACTGGCGCAGTGAAGTGGTAGCGAGAGTGCGATGGCAGAGCACGGCGTCGAGGGTTACGTAACCCACATGGGGTACCCCAGTTTATACCACAGTTTGACGATAGGTCAGTGGCGACGGGGAGTATAAGGGTGACAAATAGTTGTCTAGTGCTGACAAATGTCCAATAGCAGTGACAAATAGTTACGTAAGTCTGAAAAATAGCTTGTAGCGTTTAAATTTTGAAAACCTCAACGTCGACGCATGAAGCAAAGCCAGTGGATAAGGGCACAAATACCTTATCAGTGGTGACAACTAGATCTGCGTAGTAGCCAAATACATTAGTAAGGGTGAAAAATAGATTCTAGAGCTAACAAATGAAAAGCAGAAGGAGCTGAAAGAAGGAGTCAAGTTCACAGGAGGAAAAAATATGAGCACTGTATCAAGAGTTTCTACAGCAATCAGAAGAACAACGAAGGAACTTGGTCAATGCCAAGACAGTCAATGTTGACTGGTCAAGGTCAACGTAAGTCAAAGAAGTCTCCAGCCAAGCTCAACTTTTTGTTGAACAGTTATGAAGTCCCAGTCAAAGTCCAAGGTCAATGAATAGGCTAGTCACCACTATGCTCCCCAGACAAAGCCAAGCAGGTAATGAAGAGAAGAGAAGACAACGGCTACTCATGTAGTCATGTGGTAAGAGTGATAAATATGCAGTAGGGTGACAAATGGCACTTTAGTGGTAAGAAATTCACAACTAACGGTGACAAATGGCTAAGGCATAAGGTCTGTGCATGAGGTCTATGCACATTTGCATTTTGCAAGGCCAGGTCGGTGCACGTGTTAGCGATAGCATGTAACGTCGATGCACATGTGTTAGAGATGGACATAAGGTCTGTGCACATGCGTTAGTGTTAGAAGCATCCGGTCGGTGCACATGCGTTAGCGATAGAAACATAAGGTCTGTGCACATAGCACTATCAGGTCGGTGCACATTCACATTCTAGTCTGTGAGGTCAGTGCATGTCTTCATTCCACTATAGTCGACACTTGTGCAAGTAAAGCCTTTATCTTTTCACACTTCAGCCCAGTTCCTTTACCAAACTTGAATCTATCTTTAGAATACTCATTGATATTCATGAATACACATTATCAAGCACACATTAACGGCATTATAACATATGAAACTTTGAATATTAAAATTTAGGAAAAAAGAAATATCAATCAACACAGGTATGTCACATTCTGAGGTTTGAGACGTGAAATTGTTTAAGATCTTCTATTTCCAAAGTTAATGAGTTGGGCTCCAAACCAGGTTCTAATCATATTACATTCACCCTCATTAAATGTCCATGATGTCTCCATCTTCTTTCACAATCCATCAACATATTTGAGTACATAAATGGCACAGTTGAGGCTTTAATCCTCCTATTGGGGACATTCATTGTCGAATACAAGATCCCATTTCTCAACTCCCTTGAATTGCCCATAGTTTTTCATAAACCCCCATACAACTACAGCCCGCAAATGAAATATTTGACATTATTGAGGAATAACTAAAAGACATATTAAAGATATCTTTAATACAGGTACATGGATAAGAAAAAGTACCCATTTTCTTGTAGTGACATCATGGATGGCCATGCCTCTCATGGAATTGTATGAGACAAAGCGGTGATTCTCCGTGTCAACAGCAAGTAGATGCCAGTGATTTGATGAGTGTAACATGAAAAATAAATATTTGTTCTTCTGCAGTTCGGTTAATTCAACATTCTCGAAGGCGCACTCCAACAATCTTAGTGATTTTACAGAGTCGGCCTCTGGGATGACGTTGATATGATTCACTAAAATGGTGGGAAAATAAATCCACTGATGAAAGATGTCAGATTCATTGCGTCTTGATTTGAGGAGGTACATCATGGCATCGATCACTTGTAAATTAACAATCACGATTCTATTAGCAGTAGAAACACAAGTTTAGGGTAGGGCGAGGTGTAAAATTGCACAATTAATGAAAGAAAGTACCGTATCATCTATCATTCAGACGTATAATAGATCAATGACATGACGACGTCTCAAAACAATCCCGTTCTCTAATGAAAATATGGCGTCACTATATTGGACCAAAATTTAGTTATTGGTAGTCAGAGTCAGGCAAATCAGGATAATTACAGAAAGTATAAGAGGACAACTTACTCAATATCCCCCGAGACACAAGCAATAATGAATTCATTCATAGCGTTGTTATCTATCGGATTCAGCCGGCCTTTGCAGATCCAATCAGTATTCTGTAGGAGCATTTTGATCTCGTCAGCTTCATCTCCCTTTTACATGTATTCCAATGTACCAATCTTAGAGTCTATACTGTAAGAAGTAGGAACAACGCAAACTCACCTTCTTCTTCCCCCGTCCTATTTTCTTTGGAGGTGCCCGCCTTTTCCTCACGGGCTTCTTGTCCCGTTGATGAAGGGACTGACAAAAGACACCTGGACGACGGTCACCATGCCCATTGGTCGCCTCCACCTGACCTTTGATATCACCTTGCACATCCTCTTCAGGAGCTGCCTTACATGGCACAGTATCATCCGTAATTTGTGGAAGGGGCCTTGGAGCTGGGACATCGGCGGCAATATCAACCAAAGTTTGACAGATATTTTTCTCAACATTTTCAGCCCCCTGCACTTCCTCTCCGGGGGTGGCTGCGCTCGCTTGCCATCATCCGTCGCCTGTTCGATGGGGCCAGGAGGAGCTGCATCAGCGGGAATGTGAGCCCCTTCAACACTAGTCAGATAGAAGGCCCTCATTCCTCAAGTAGCCACTGCTGGATCTTCATTGTAGCGGCAATATCTTGTAGCACAGACATGTATCTCTCTGATGAGGATGTATAATGGCGGCTGGGTCTGGGCATCATCATTTCACCGTACACCATCACCCTTTCACTTGGCTCAACAAGAAGCTCTTCTATCACCTGTATTTCAAACCACATAACTCTGGTTATTCATTAATGTTGAATGACAAAGAAGAAGTTAATTTTAGTACTCATAATACCTGTTGGTCTCGCATGGATCCAATGGAGAATTTTAATTTCCTATCTACAAATGTCCCCCAGCTAAATAGTCGGGGAAATGCCACCTACCTTACTGGCTGCCGCACCCGCGTATGCTCAAAAAACCAGACCTATAATATGAAATATATCAAGTTATTTTACAATGCAGTAGAATTAATGATTTACACATTATTACACAAAAAAATAAAAAAACTTACAGCAAGTGCAGCAAAACAACCAAATATGGGGGTATAGGCCTAGGATGCATTCCCGGCTCTTCTCTTAGCACGGTCAATTGTACCTGACCGCCGTTTCTGGACTGCCGACACTAATTCCTCAAACTTGTGCATCATTACCTATTGCACGGCGGCTGCCCAATTGTAATATGAAACTTTGTCAATGTCATCTAAGTATGACAGCATCTATTATGGACAAGAATGTTGTGTAGTGGACATCGGATCTAGAGGGGAGGGGTGAATAGATCTGCCCCTCTTTTCGCAATGCAACCCTCTTTAAAGTTAGATGATGAAATAAGCAGTAGAATATAACTAGCTTGACGAAGGACATAAATGATTTGCTTGGCAAGATGATTACGTAATATAGATATTGAACCTAAGCATGCATCTAACATAAAGCAATCGCACAAGCAAACCACAACACACGATATTTTAAGGTGATTCGGACTGAATTTCCAGTCCTACGTCCACCCCCACCAAATCCGGTGAGACTCAACTAGTGCCACGCACTGAACCACAAATCGGAAAGACCACCGATTGCCTTCCTACTAACCACCGTTAGGGACGTCAACACCGCAGATCAGACAACTTCCGATTGCCTTCCTACTAACCACCGTTAGGGACGATCTTCAGTTCCAAATACTTGAATGAAATGGAAAAGAACAAGATATGAAAACACTCAAACAAGATATGAAATATGCTCAAAGAGAAAGGATCTTGTCTAAGATTGCTGTGGCTTGAATCTTCTTTTGAAGTAGCTTGAATCACTTGGAGATTTGATGAAGAACTTCTTCCCGGAGTACTGTTCACAGCTACAGTACTCGAACTCCTCTCCCTTGAACACACCCTTGCAGCCTTCTTTGATCTCCCTTATTAGCCTTTCTTGCTTCTACTCTTCCTTGGAGGTTGAGATGGCTTCAGATCTGGACTTGAATCACCTTGGATGTATGAAGAACTTCCTCCCAAAACACTGTTCATGGAGGTGCTACAGTACCTCGAAAATGGCCTCCCTTGATCTCCCTTGAAGCCTTGAAGTGATAGGGTTGCCAACCCCTCATGTGTTGGTTTTATAGACCTTGAATGGTCCTTGGACACCCCCTAGACCAGATCCACAAATCATGGGAGATTAGGTGAGTTTTGATTAAACAAATCCATGGAAAGGGGCTGGCCACGAGGTGGAATTCAAAGTCAAACATGGCTGCATCAGGGCTGGCGGTCGACCTGTGACTTCTGGCGGTCGACCTCCACTGAGAATCGCTGTAGAGGATTAGTCCTTGGAATTTTCGGTCGACCGCTAATGACTGGCGGTCGACCGCTACTGGAAGACACACATTCTGGCAGATGCTGGCTGGGGAGGTCGATCGCCCCTGTGCTGGCGGTCGACCGCCAGCTGGGCTAATTCCGGGCTTGCCCGGGTCGGTCCGTTATCCGCTTCAGCTCCGTCGTTCAACTCCATTAGCAGCCCGTGCATGTTTATGACATCACCCTTGATAGTCTAGAAGGTATCAACTGAGTCTTTAACCTTGGATTCTCTTGGCTATACTTCTTTGTGCATTGACCTTGGATGAGTGACGAGCCGAATATGAAATGTCGACTTTTGCTTGTAAGAGAGATGAGATTTGCATCCTTGCTTCGGCGCGATCAATGAGCTTTCACTTTGGCCATTGCCACTTGATTCATTATCCATTCATTGGCATATCTGTCATGAATAAAAACATCACGTATGTCAATCACATGAGAGTGGAAGATATCAATGACTAATAGTGTTTAGCCATTATCAAAACCAAGAATACCACAGAACTCATATGACTATAGAATGATGTCGAATGACCCAAGTGACCACAGAATGACTCAAATGACCTCAGGGACACAACATTCTTCCCTTTTTTGATGATGGCAACACTGTGAGTCATTATGTGATAGAAATGTCTAAAATGGCACAGGTTATAACAAATGCAACATATGCAGCTCAAGATCCATGATAGTAATAGCATGTGAAGGCAATTATGATATGAATGCTATGCAATTATGCAAACCTCATCACATACACATATGAGATGTAAAGTGAACAATGGATTCTCATCTTGGACTCTCCCCGTACACCATTCACACATCCCCCCATGACAACTCACAAAGCACACAAGCTCTCCCCTTTGACAATGCGATAATGCATATAGCTCTTACAAAGGACTCACACAAAGAATTCTCCCCCTTTGCCAACAGCAAAAAAAGAGTGATAATAGTAAAATGTCTGTGAGACCAGAGCTGAAAGGAGTCAAGAGCAAGCCATTATACGCAAACCTGAATCAAGCCGTGAGCAATATATATGGTTCAAAGCTAATGAAATCCGAATTCATCAACAGAGTTCGAAAAGTAACTACATCTAAGATGTAATAGAAATGAACCAAAGGTTCATATCATGGCAATGTTTAACCGTCCCTTGTCTTATATATCCATATTTAGTAACTACAAAGGGAATAACACAAAAAATGAGTATTGAGGCTAAACAATCATGACTAAAGCATGGAATTTTATGAGTTTAACAAATTTGATTTTCAATATCTTTTGAATTTGAAGGCACATGACTCATATTTTACGAGCAATCAAGACTAGTACATGCCTCCAAGCCGTAAGAATACACGTTGTTTAGACGCCAGTATTCCTAGGTATTGGCAAGATTGACGGTTATGCTTCAGAATGAACAGAGATAGCAAAGTCACGTCACGACATATCCAAACTCATTTCATTGATGAGAAGAAATATTTCTCAGCAATTATGCCATTGCTCTGCCTAGAGTCCAAATGAATTAAGACAGAGATAACAGAGGCACATCATGACATATCATTCGTCACTTGATTTGATGACGTGACATATTTCTCCGTGCAACACTATCATTGCTCTGCAAATTGATTTTCAAGAATTCTAGCTCATCAAGATGTTTAGAAACAATACTAAGCTCTAGAGTATCATCAAGATTGTCATGAAGTCTGGATTTTTAGATTTCAGGGTAGTCATTCAAGACATAACATGCAGTCTTTAGTGAAAGTCTATTAAAACTACAGAACATAGATGATTTCAAATAAGATATATCAGAGCTACAAGGAAATCATTAAATCTGAATCATTTTCATTGAATGGACAATCATTAGGGCATATAATAGAAAGCTCTTACACCCTATGTCCGTCTGTCTCATGAACTCAAACCAGACTATAAGCCACTGAAGTGCAATTTGCAAGAGGTTAAGAGAATCAACTAAACTCCCCCTAAGGATATGCAATGGATGCGCGAAGGAGTTATGTTTGCAATCAAGTGGAATGACAAAGGAAGTTGACCTAGTCACTCATGAAGGTGGCAGAAATGAAATGTATGACCCAACCCATAGTTGTACACTTATTAAATGCCACAGAATGAATATGAAATATATGCATGAATACTGCAAAAGGACAACTCCCCGTACTATATGGCCTATATGCGACATTGACACATGGTACTTGGCGGAGGTGAAACCTCACGCATATTGAGTGCTTCGAGACAAGCATAACCTGCCCTTCCATACATCAACATTTGATATACCATGGCCATGTAAGAATGATGCGACACAAACCATACAATGCATTGGGAACATAGATTCAACTTGATTATGCAACTATATGCAATACGACACCATATGCAAAAAGACATATTGACATATAAACAATGCATGAATACCAACGTGCAAAACACACAACTAATTGAACATGATCATCATTTCAAATTCTTATTGGCCTGAGGTCGGCAAAGACCAAGCTCCCTTCTGAGTGTTGAAAACCTGTCATTACACAAGGGCTTGGTGAAAATATCAGTAATTTGATTTAGAGTATCAACAAAATATAGTTCAAAATTTTTCTTACTGACCTCGTCTCTAATGAAGTGATGCCTAATCTCAATATGCTTAGTCATAGAGTGCTGGACTGGATTTTTTTGTAAGGTTGATAGCACTAGTGTTATCACACAGAATCGGGACACAACCAAGATCCTCCAAGTAGTCTTGGAGTTGGTGTTTAATCCACAACACTTGGGTGCCACAGCTCCCCGCGGCAACATATTCTGCCTCCGCGGTTGAGAGGGCAACCGAGTGTTGTTTCTTAGAGGCTCAAGAAACTAAACACCTGCCTAGAAACTGGCAATAGTCACTTGTACTCTTACGATATAGCTTGCATCCAGCGTAATCCGCATCAGAATAAGATATAAGAGATAAATCACATGATGACGGATACCACAATCCCAAATCTTGAGTGCCGGCAAGATATCGAAGGATACGTTTGACGGCAGTCAAATGAGATTCTCTAGGACTAGTTTGAAATCTAGCACAAAGGCATACACTAAACTGGATATCTAGTCGGGATGTAGTTAAATAAAGCAAAGAACCAATCATACCTCTATAGATCTTTGCATCCACCAATTTACCATTTTCATCCGAATCCAGTGAAGTTGAGGTGCTCATCGGAGTTACAATAATTTTGCTGTTTGTCATGTCAAATCTTTTTAGCAGCTCCTTGATGTATTTGGCTTGGCTTATGAAGCAACCATCTTCTCCTTGGTTGACCTGCAAACCGAGAAAGAATTGAAGTTCTCCTATTAGGCTCGTCTCAAATTCGCTAGTCATGAGGTTAGCAAATTCCTCACACATTTCAGATTTTGTAGAACCAAACACAATGTCATCAACATAAATTTGAACAATCAAGATGTTCTTACCTTGCTTCTTGGTGAAAAGTGTTTGATCTACCTTACCTCGTGTGTACCCTTTTTCAATGAGGAACGAGCTTAGTCTCTCATACCAAGCTCTTGGTGCTTGCTTAAGTCCATAAAGCGCCCTGTCTAGCTTGTATACAAAATCTGCATTGTTAGAATTCTCAAAGCCAGGGGACTGCTCAACATAGACTTCCTCTTTGATCAAGCCATTCAATAAAGTACTTTTGACATCCATTTGATACAGCTTTATTCTAAGGGAGCATGCAAAGGCAAGTAAAATTCTGATGGCTTCGAGTCTAGCAACTGGGGCATAAGATTCATCAAAATCTATCCCAAACTCTTGATTATACCCTTGAGCCACCAATCTAGCTTTGTTTCTTATTATCTTGCCATCCTCACTTAGTTTATTCCTAAAGACCCATTTAGTGCCTATGACAGATTGTGATGAAGGTCTAGGAACAAGATGCCAGACTTTATTCCTTTCAAACTGGTTTAACTCGTCTTGCATTGAATTTATCCAGTTTTCATCTTTTAATGCTTCATCAATGTTTTTGGGTTCAAGCTGAGAGACAAGAGCAAGTTGATCTAGTTCTTCCACAATTCTAAAATGTGACCTTATTCTAGGTGGGTCATTCAAGCTGCAATGACATTTTCCAAGGGATGATCCTTAAGAATTCTAATGTTTGTAGAATTGTTACCTTCCCATGGAACTTGATCCCTTGCATTGCTTGATTCAGCTAGGTCACCATCTTCTTTTATTTCTTCTTGTAGAGGATCACTCTTGTCCTTCATGTTTAGGAATTCCCCATCTTCATCATTTTTTCTGTAAGAGTTATCATTGTTAGAATCATGATATTCATCAAAGGAAACATGGGGTGATTCTTCCACAGTTTGACTTTTGATATTATAAATTCTATAAGCCGTAGATCTATCAGAATATCCAAGGAATATACCTTCATCGCTCTTGGGCTCGAATTTATCTAAGTCTCTTTTGTCATTGTTGTGGATGAAACATTTTGACCCAAACACTTTCATATGTGAGAGAGAGGACTTTTTACCTTTCAGCAACTCATAAGGAGTCTTTTTGGTGTGTGGCCTTACCATAGAGCAGTTGATAATGTAACATGCCGAGTTTACCGCTTCGGCCCAAAACCTTCTTGGAAGTTGTCGTTCAGCAAGCATGGTTCTTGCTATTTCTACAAGTGTTTGATTTCTCCTTTCAACTACACCATTTTGCTCCGGCGTTCTTGGTGAAGAGAATCGGTGTGAAATGCGTTCAGCCCGGAAAAGATTATAGAAGTTAGTGTTTTCAAATTCACCACCGTGATCAGATTGAATCTTGGAGATCTTGAACACACCGTCCTGCTTTATCTTCATGTAGAGCGCCTGAAACTCATCAAAAGCATCATTTTTATGTGTGAGAAAGAAAACCCATGTGAACCTAGAGAAGTCATCCACTAAGACATATCCATATTTTCTACCACTTAAACTAGCAGTTCTGATTGGACCAAACAAGTCCATATGAATTAGCTCGAGTGGTTTGGATGATGTATTTTCAGATCTTCCCTTGAAAGATATTCTTGTTTGTTTACCTAGGGCACATGCATCACACAACTTGTTTTCTTGTTTAAATGATAATTCAGGCAACCCTTTCACCATTGAATGCTTTAACAATTTATGTAAGACATTGTAGCTAGCATGTCCTAGTCTACGATGCCATAACCAAACAATTTCAGATTTTGGTGCAACAAGACAAAGATTTAAATGAGCAGGATCATCTAAGTCAATCATGTAAACATTGTTGACTCTCTTACCAGAAAATTTTACCTTGTCAGATTTTGGTTCAAGAATTCTGCATTCATGAGAGTCAAACAACACTTTATGACCTTTATCAGATAATTGACTTATGCTAAGTAGGTTATATTTCAAACCTTCAACTAGCAACACATTTCCAATGGAGTTGGAGAAGTTCTTACCTACATTACCTGTTCCAATGATTTTTCCTTTGTTATTCCCTCCAAACGTAACGTATCCTCCTTCCTTTTTCTCCAAGAGATAAAATTTTATTTTGTCTCTAGTCATGTGTCTTGAACAGCCGCTATCAAGATACCACCTGTTATGCATGGCTGCAAGACATTCCTGCACAAACAATTAAGCAATTGTATTTGGAACCCAACCAATTTTGGATCCCATCAAACTCTTAAGATTTTCAAAACATGAAACCATTTCTTTTAGAATCCAAACCGTTCTAACATTCATGTTTTGTTTGCTTAAAGCAGGGATTTGATTTTTCTTTTCAGCCTTGACATTTCCTTTTTGTTTAGAGGTTCTTTGTTGGATTTTGTGAAAGTTTGAGGAAGTTAGCATCTTAACCCATTGTGGCCATTGGTTGTTTTTGGGTTGAAAGTGATTATTCTGCCACCTAGGAGATTGAAAGTTATTGGATTGATGAACACATGAATCACAATTTCTCCGAAAGTATGGTGGTGTTTGCCTATATGAATGAGCAATCCAGTTTTGGTGATATCTGGAAGATTGAGCATGCAATGGCCAAGGAAGTGTTGACCTATGCTGCGGTGAAGGTCGAGCTTTCTTAGGTTTTTGGACAGGTTTTTTGGAAATGTTGGTGACTGCCTCTTCAATCTTTTCTTTCCCTTTCTCCTTTCGTTTTTGCTGGTTTTGTGTGGGAGTTGTGTTTGAGGTGGAAGCTTCGGAAGATGAAACAAATGTGACAGTTTTGAGTCCAATTGGCCTTTTGTTTGTTAGTTCAAAACCCAACCCTTCCTTGTTGTAGTTCATTCTGGTACCTAGCAAAGCATCTAGGTTTTCTCTTCCATCGATAAACTTTTCTAAAGATTGTTGTTTATCCTTCAACTCTTTTTATAGGTTTTCAATATTTTGAAGAAGTTGAATGTTGACTTGTTTGACAGCTTCATACTTTTCATTGCTCAATTTATTATCTTTTTCATAGCTTTACATTTTGAGCTTCATGCTATCAATCTCATTTCTCAAATCCTCATTTTCAGTTTCCAAGTCAGCCATTTCTTTTCTTCCTTCCTCCAAATCCTCAATCATTTTCTTAAGATCTTCAATTTCAGTCTCAAGTAGAGCATTCTTATCATTCATATTATGATCATGCACAAATGAGTTAATTTTCTTTTTCAATGATTTATTCTCCTTTTTGTACATTTCATATTTTTCCATGAGTTGTATATATACATCCTCCCAATCATCAATTGTATAATCTTCAAATGGAGAATTTACCTCAGTTTCGTCATCACCTTTGGCCATAAGGCAGAAATCTTCTTTTTCTTTGTCCGAGGAGCTGGTTCCGTCATCACTTTCCTCTTCATCGCTCCATGTGGACACCATGGCCTTCTTCTTCTTCTTGCCCTTCCATTTGTCAGCTTTTCTGAATCTGTTGGGACAATCATTCTTGAAATGCCCTGGTTTGTTGCAAGAATAACAAATGATTTTGTCAGATTTCTTAGAGTTTTCAGAATTAGATTTGAAACTATTTCTTACTTTTGACCTTCCTCTCATGAAGCTCTTACCTTCCTTTCTCAGGAATTTTTTGAACTTACGTGTGAGCATGGCTACGTCATCCTCTTCTCACTCACTTGCCGAATCCTCACCTTCATCAGAAGTGCCATGACCACTGGGTCCTGCTTTAAGAGCTAGGGACTTCTTCTTAGGTGCCTCAGCCTTTTTGTTCTTGAGGTTGATCTCAAAGGTCATTAATGACCGAATGAGTTCATCTACCTTGGTAGTTGCGAGATCTCTCGATTCTTCAACCACGGTAGCCTTTGTGTGCCATGCTGGAGTTAACAATCTGAGAATTTTCCTTACAATTTCTTGCTCTGAATATTTCTTTCTCAAATCAGTTAAACTATTAGTAAGCACAGTTAATCGAGCATACATATCTTGAATTGATTCATCAGGCTTCATGCGAAACATTTCATATTCAGAAACTAAAATGTTGACTTTTGTTTCTCGTACCTGAGAGGTTCCTTCGTAGATTACCTCTAGCTTGTCCCACATTAGTTTTATAGATGCACAGGTAGCCACTCTTGAGATATCAACTGGATGGAGTGAGCATTGCATGATGTGTTTGGCACTCCAGTTGATAGTGGATTGCCTTATCTGTTCTTTGGTCCACAAGTCCTCATTATCCGTAAGCTCATACGGACCTTTGCTGATCACTCGTCAAAGTTCGTAGTCTTGGGCGCGAATGAACACCTGCATACGATGTTTCCAATAGGGATAATTAGATCTAGTGAAATAAGGAGGCCTATTCACAGAATGTCCTTTAGGTAAATAACCCTTGGACGCTGATCCACCATTTCCCTCAAGGTCGTTGGACCCCATAATGAGAGATTAGGCTCTGATACCACTTGTTGTGTAGTGGACAGCAGATCTAGAGAGGAGGGGTGAATAGATCTGCCCCTCTTTTCGTAATGCAACCCTCTTTAAAGCTAGATGAAATAAACAGCGGAATATAACTATCTTGACAAAGAACACAAATGATTTGCTTGGCAAGATGATTACGCAATATAGATATTGAACCTAAGCATGCATCTAACATAAAGCAATCGCACAAGCAAACCACAACACACGAGATTTCAAGGTGGTTCGGACTGAATTTCCAGTCCTACGTCCACTCCTCACCAAATCCGGTGAGACTCCACTAGTGCCACGCACTGAACCGTAAATCGAAAAGACCACCGATTACCTTCCTACTAACCACCGGTAGGGACGTCAACACCGCAGATCGGATAACTTCTGATTGCCTTCCTACTAACCACAGTTAGGGACGATCTTCAGTTCCAAATGTTTGAATGAAATGAAAAAGAACAAGATATGAAAACACTCAAACAAGATATGAAATATGCTCAAAGAGAAAGGATCTTGTCTGAGATTGCTGGGGCTTGAATCTTCTTTTGAAGTAGCTTGAATCACTTGGAGATTTGATGAAGAACTTCTTCCCGGAGTACTGTTCACAGCTACAGTACTCGAACTCCTCTCCCTTGAATACACCCTTACAGCCTTCTTTGATCTCCCTTATTAGCCTTTCTTGCTTCTACTCTTCCTTGGAGGTTGAGATGGCTTCAGATCTGGACTTGAATCACCTTGGATGGATGAAGAACTTCCTCCCGAAACACTGTTCACGGAGGTGTACGGTACCTCGAAAATGGCCTCCCTTGATCTCCCTTGAAGCCTTGAAGTGATAGGGTTTCCAACCCCTCATGTGTTGGTTTTATAGACCTTGAATGGTCCTTGGACACCCCCCAGACCAGATCCACAAATCATGGGAGATTAGGTGAGTTTTGATTAAACAAATCCATGAAAAGGGGCTAGCCACGAGGTGGAATTCGAAGTCAAATATGGCTGCATCGGGGTTGGCAGTCGACCTGTGGCTTCTGGCGGTCAACCTCCACTGAGAATCGCTGTACATGATTAGTCCCTGGAATTTCCGGTCGACCGCTAATGGCTGGCGGTCGACCACTACTGAAAGACACACATTCTGGCGGATGCTGGCTGGGGCGGTCGACCGCCCCTGTGCTGGCGGTTGACCGCCAGCTAGGCTGATTCCGGGCTTGCCCGGGTCGGTCCGTTATCCGCTTCAGCTCCGTCGTTCAACTCCATTAGCAGCCCGTGCATGTTTGTGGCATCACCCTTGATAGTCTAGAAGGTATCAACTAAGTCTTTAACTTCGGATTCTCTTGGCTATACTTCTTTGTGCATTGACCTTGGATGAGTGACAAGCCGAATATGAAATGTCGACTTTTGCTTGTAAGAGAGATGAGATTTGCATCCTTGCTTGGGCGCAATCAATGAGCTTTCACTTTGGCCATTGCCACTTGATTCCTTGTCCATTCATTGGCATATCTATCATGAATAAAAACATCACGTATGTCAATCACATGAGAGTGGAAGATATCAATGACTAATAATGTTTAGCCATTATCAAAACCAAGAATACCACAGAACTCATATGACTATAGAATGATGTCGAGTGACCCAAGTGACCACAGAATGACTCAAATGACCTCAGGGACACAACAAAGAAGGCATCGGCCGTGGGCAAAGGAAAGTGGACAGCAGGAGTACAATCCACAGCCGGACAGTGTCGGCCACATCTTGCTATTCATCGGACCCAACAATTTTCTGGATGAGAGAGCACACTTCCTTTCGGTCAAATGTTGCTGCAAATCCAAATCGATTATGCAACTTCGACTTCTACTTCGCGGATCCATAATGTTGAACCGGGTGACCAGAGCAAGGTAATCCTAAAATTATGCCCACATCTTCCACACTGAATGCGACCTCCTTACTACCCATACGGAAGTAATTTCCTCCACTATGGGCATAAATAATCTCCTCCAATGGTGTCAGGGTGAAGAATACGCGAGAAGCATTATCAACATATGGACCAAAGGGTGTGGTTCTCATCAATGACTTGTGGCATTCTCGAAATACCATTTGATCCCTATCCTTCATGTAAATATTCATAGAACACCGGGCCCAGATGACCCGCATGTTCACTATATTCAAAAAATTAACATGTAAACAAGAATTCAGTTAATTAATTCACGGATCAAGAAATACAAAAAATATTAACAGTAAGACAAGGGTGACAAATGTATATATAGACAAGGGAGTGTAGGTGTGACAAATAGGTGCGTAAGGGTGACAAATGTATGAAATACGGTGACATGTAGGTCTAAATCTGACACAAATAGGTAGATAAGCGTGACAAATAAATAGGTTGATAGGGGGGGCAAATAGATATGTAAGGGAGATAAGGAACCATAGTACCTTTAAATTGTCATCCTGAAGTGGAGGCCTTAGAAACCCTAGGTTCCTCAAACATTTCTTCTTCGGCCGTAGGAACCGGTACAATGTCCTGAGATGCAGGTGGGACATCCACTTTATAGCGGACGGAGCGTTGCATGGGTGTCTCCTTCGGCTCCATGGCTGAGAGGTCGCAAATGGCACCGTGAGGAAGACGAGACGCTGAGCACGACGGAGAGACAAATAGCCTTCTAGTAGGTTTCATAAGAGGCAAGACATGGCAGGAAGGGTATATAAGGAATTGGGAATTTTTAGTTTCGAGGTCCAATTCGGCCCTTCGACGTCATCATTTCTGTTGATGTGGCCTGCGGTGTTGGATCGGCAGCAATACGCGAACAACACCCACGCATGGCAGACGTGTCCCGTTTTCCACGTGGGCCAATTGGAGGTTAAGGGCGACAAATGTGTCTACACGGGTGACAATGGGTTAGCAAGGGTAAACAATACCCTGCTAACGGTGACAAATAAGGCTCATTAGAGACAAGCCCGACGCGCAGCTTTTAGGCAGTGTAGGAGTAAGGGCGACGGTTTCTGGAGTTTAGTGGTGACAATTAGGTGAGTATGGGTGACAAATGCTCAACTGGGGTAACAAATAACTTCACTTTGGTAAAAAGTGAGAAGGAAGCTGAAGGTGAAAAAGAACAGAAGAGGAACTTGAGGAGAAAGAGACGTGCTCACTAGAAGAGGGTGACAAATAACTTCAACTTTATGTTGACCAAATGCACCAACACTACAGGCAAAGTCAATAGCCAAAGTCAAGCTTTTTCAACTGTTGACGTCCAGTCAAAGCATGGTCAAGTTTCGGCCAGCGACGTACAGTGGACACAGAAAACGACAAACATGGAAGAACAACAGAACAAGATTGATGGTAACAAATACTCTCCTAAGGGTGACAAATGAAGATTCAGCGGTGACAAAGAGATATATAAGGCTAACAAATGGATGTTAAGGGTGACAAATGTGGGAACAACGGTGTAAGTTTGCAAGACAGTAGCTACAAATAAGTCCAGACCACCCAGCCTTTGAACTTGAACACATTGTCAGACAGGTGATTGGGACGCCCTATCGTGAGTAAAATCGATGAAAGATACAATGATATTTCACTATAATATATCCTGAGTGCTTCCACGTGGCATTAATATTCCCCGTTATCAAGGAGCCCTAGCTCTCGAAGATTCATTAAATATAGACGTGACGGTAAATTCACGACACATGAGTTTGAGGGGGGCACGGAACAATAAGGAAATGGTCACATGTGACCAATACAGCTTCGAATACCTTTTGGGCAGGAGGAGTCCTCTGAGGAGGAAGTGTATGAATCTAGTGAGAATGAGGAAGATGACGAAGATGACAATGAGGTTGATATATCTTCAGCATCTGAAGATGAAATATATACCGATTGAATATTTTGTAAGAAATTTAACATATATACACTTATCATTATTACTTACCACCTCTCCTAGTAATTAGTTGTCTACTAATATGCACAACTTTAAATGTTGTCAATAATTAGATGGTTTGAGACCGTAGCGGATCTTCGAGGAGAGGTAGTTCTGGGAGGGGTTCTACTGGTATGTTTATTTAAATTCTTAGATCACAGAGTAGTTGTTGGTCAGGGACTTCATGGGGGCACATGAGTTGTGTAATCATGTCTTTACAGGTGGGCCGTAGTGGCCAGGGTACAATTGGTGCACGCCACGGGACAATAGTGAATATGCACTTTCTTTGGGTAATGATATTTTATGTCTCTGCACCATGTACACAGTCTACACCGCCCCCACCACCTGCTGCGGGTATGTTTATTTAAATTTTTAGATCACAGAGTAGTGAATATGCACTTTTTTTGGGTAATGATAGTTTATGTCTCTGCACCAGGTACACAGTGTACACTGCCCCCACCACCTGCTGCGGGTATGTTTATTTCAATTCTTAGATGAATGAGTAGTGATTATGCACTTTGTTTGGGTACTGATATTTTATGTCTCTGCACCAGGTACACATATTACACCGCCCCCACCACCTGCTGTGGGTATGTTTATTTCAATTCTTAGCTGAATGAGTAGTGATTATGCACTTTGTTTGGGTAATGATATTTTATGTCTCTGCACCAAGTACACATATTACACCGCCTCCACCGCCTGCTGCGGGTATGTTTATTTCAATTCTTAGATGAATGAGTAGTGATTATGCACTTTGTTTGGGCAATGATATTTTATGTCTCTGCACCACATACACATATTACACCGCCCCCACCACCTGCTGCGGGTATGTTTATTTCAATTATTAGACGAATGTGTAGTGATTGTGCACTTTGTTTGGGTAATGATATTTTATGTCTCTGCACCAGGTACACAGATTACACCGCCCCCACCACGTGCTGCGGGTATGTTTATTTGAAGCCTTACATAAGTGAGTAGTGAATGTGCACTTTGTTTTGCTAGCGATATTTTCTTTTTACAGGTTTGAGTGCCTCTACATCAGGTCTACAGTGTACACCCCTTCCATCACATTCTACTGGTATGTTTATTTAAATTCTTAGTTAAATGATAAAAATTCTATATGATTACTTGTTGAATAATTTTATTTTTAACAATGTGCTAAATTCTGATTAACTACTTCTATTTTACTTGTAACATGTACGTCAGGCACACCACCTACGATAGTTGGCTCGTCCGCCCAGCCGGGCACACAACCGGTAGACGATGCTGTTAGCCATCACGAGGACGAGCAGGTGGTGTTGCAAGAGGGACACAGGCCATGTTGGGTCTCTGGGTAAATATTTAAACTCATGAATTATGTTCGTTACCTATCCAACAACTATATAATTGTTGGCTATCATTTTAACACATGTAATTGTAGGGATAAAGTAGATCCCAGTGAGGCTTCTCGTTTTATTACCAACATCATTGAGTGACATGTGACTGGCCCATATAAGTCATTTCGAAAGTTTCCTCAGGATATCCGTGATCGATTGTATGACGAGTTCCTGGTATACGATTTAATCTTTTAAGTTACATATTTCCCAACTCCACAATTTCAATCCACTAACTTATAAAATTTGAATTCTTGACAGCAAGGATATCAGTTTGTGAGGCGAGCTGACGCCGGACGAGCTGGACGTGTATGGGAGGCCATAACAACTGTAAATTATAAGCATCATTTACATGGCTGTAGGGAACGTGCCAAGGCTCTAGTTGGGGGGAGCGAGGACCGTGGCCTTTGGAAGGCGCACGGCCCCACATGGATGAGGAGGGAGCACTGGGAGGACCTCTGTGATAGATGCGCCGAGCCTAATTGGATCGCCAAATCCGCAAAAGCCAAAGCGGCACGTTCGTTACATCCAGACGTGCATCTCCATACTTCTGGATCTGTTTCCTTCGCGACCCAAAAGGAGAGATTGTTAAGTAATAATCTTAATTTTGTTATATTTAATTTCTTATATGTCCTTATTTATTCTCTATATAATGTATAACATGAAAAGATGAGGGGTGGTACGGTCTCGTATCGCGATTTATTTGCTACAGTTCACTAGAAGAAGGGGACTGATCAGTATGTGAGCGAGAAAGCTCGCTTGGTAGTGGTAAGATTATACATACACATTTCTTTTCTATTTCAATTTTTAAATATGATTGATTAATATAAAATTTATAATATTTTTTATTGAATTTACAGGAGTCATATGACAAGCATATGACTGAAAAGTACGGGGAAGAGGAGACGCAGCGGCCACAGCTAGATCCTGACGCATGGGTTGCAGCAGCCGGCCCACTGAAGAAAGGACGAGTATATGGTTTTGGGCAGAGCTTGGACACCGGCCCGATTCTAGCATCTTGTCCAGGCTCAGCTTCATCCTATCCCGGTAGCAGTTCCTTTTCTACTCCCTCTATCGGCACTTCTACGAGGCAGATTACATCCATCGTCGAACATGCGGTAGAACTGGTCGAGGAACGCATGGAGGCACGGTTTGCTCATGTGGTTGCTACACACCTGGCCCAGTCGGGGATTTTGCCTCAGGGAGTACCCTCGAGCACAACACAGCCCTCTCATGTGAGTATTTAATATAATTTTTAATTTCGTAGACTTAAGAGTTATAATAGAGGAGAATCTGTTATACCAATGTTGTGTGCCCTATAGGCAAAGCCGGAAGCAAGTATATCATAATGTGTGCGCAGCAGTATAGATCTTATATAAATTTCAAGCTCAATTTTTAAGCCGAAGATAATTTAACACTCAGCTATCAAACCACGAGCTCAGATGATATATGTGAGAACAATATAAATGAAAGTGACAAGAATGCACCAACTAAGAGAATGCTACTTCACAAAATCCACTCAGATCAGACAGATTTAACAGAATGCAATACAACCACTTAGCATATAGGGAAGATCAATTCATACGCAAACCTGTGAATGGAGGCCTTAGATGATAAGGGCTAATCACACTAATGAAAATCACGGTACACAAAATTTTTAGGTGATTCGATCTGCCACGCAGATCTACGTCCACCCCACACTCAAACCTGAGTGTGGATTCCCCTTGCAACAGTAATAACCACAGACTCAGTTTGTAAACAAACGCTGACTTACAACTTGACCTAGAAGAACACTCTCCTCTCTTCTTCTGATCAAATTAGAAGGAACCATGAGTAACACCCAGTTACCCACAACCAGAGGACCAGTCCTCTCTTCCTCTGAAGCACAGAGGGAATCATTCTCTTCAACCAGTTTCATCATTCTTCAAATGTTAGCGACATGAGCCACTTTACACCACTGAATAGCCATTTATCTGCTTTGTCCACCCATTTTCACCCTTAATCAGCAGCTAAAAAGTCTTCTTTCATTCTGTGAATTCTTCTATCAGAAGTCGACTTGTAAGCCCTCCCGAGTCGGCTTGAGGTTCTTGGATTTCAGCTGTTTCACACCTGCTACCTATTATTCACCTTTGCACTGCTATTTGTCACCACTGTTGCCTATTATTCACCTAGTCCATCTATTTGTCACCCTTAAGGTAGTATCTATCACCCGTAATGCACATTTGTCAACCTTAAGGGATATTTTTCACCCTTATTTTTAGCGGGTACAGAGTCTATCTTAAGCTGATATATCAGCTTGTTCCTTCAGCGATTGGATGCTTCTTTTGTAGAGTTGCTTCTAGGGCTGCTGTGACACTACCATGCTTATGCTTACTTAAATTCTTCAGACATTACAGTTCTTCAGGCATACAGACATAACAGTTCAAGTATTCATAGCATTGACATTACAACTCTTCAAGCCATCATATGAAAATATTGTTCAAGGCATTAGAAAATATATCGACATTAGCCAGCACACATCAAATTCATGATATAAAAAACCATTATCATAATATGATTTATAGTGTTAGACATCATCAAAATCACAGGGCACAATAATAACATTACTACTTAGTTCAAATAATTCACCTTTGAGAGTGAAAGAAATCATCTTCATGTTATCTACTTTCGGCCTTAGAAAATCAAAAAGATATTTAACTAGATTTATTAATAATTATATTTATTAAAATCTATTTATTATTAATTTTTTGTGATGTAGGATCCTCCTGCAGCCGGTGATGGTGGAGATGCTACGAATGTCACACCCCGACGCGGAATATCGGGACTGGCAGTAGAAATAATTAATGAAAATATGTTGATTTACAGGCATGCTATGCTAAGCTAAAGATCAGCACAATACCATAAACAGAAATAACTCCATAACTAAATTACATTTAAAAGATCCATGTTCCAATCACACAACTCTCTTAAACAACTTCCAACATAACATCCACTTGACAATATTACAATTGCTAATCTTGAAATTACAACTCTTTCAACCACATACAATCTAAACATAACTAGACACAACAACTAAGACTGGCTTCACACGGCTTCTAACAGGTTCGCTCCATGGCCATCACTCTTGCCCGTCTCCATCAGTCTGCGAATCCTCACCTGAGCTACCTGAAAGAGGGGAACAATTCAGTGAGCGAACGCTCAGTAGGTAATAACAGGCAAGTTTAAATAATTAACCAATTAATAGCATTTTTAAGAGCAAAAATAAAGAATGAAATGAAATGACGATATGACAAAGTAATAGAATAAAGAGAATGCGATACCATGATGTATCTGGAAATTGGCCAACAAGCAAGAACTAACCAAGTCAAGAAAAATTCAAGTAATATATTATTGTCGTAGACATCACGCTAGTCATGCACTCGGTGCAATGCCTCACCATGTCATTCAAACTCCCCGGGACACATGTACTTTTCGGGTGCTCCTCCCAGGACCAGACCGGGCCCTTATGATGCGTTGGCATTGGTTTAATAGATCCCAGGTCCCAAGTTATGTCTAGACTTTAATCAAGTTAAATGGCCAATAATGTCAAGGTATAACTTACCTCGAAAAACCCAAGGATAAGTCAAAGAGATACTTTGACCAGAAAGTTCAAATTATCAAGAACCGACAGGTCCTTGGATTCAAACATGAACAACCACAGAAATCATTTTCCTGGAAGATACACGGTCCATGTTGGGCCACTCAGAGAAATGGACGGTGGGAATATGGACCGCGCTAAAGGGATTGGGCGGAAAGAACAGCCTCATAGAAGCCAAAGATAAACGGTCTACTATGGGCCGCTCAAATTATAGGACGGTCAAAAAGTGGGCTTTTAATAGGTATGAACGGTCCACCTTGGGCCGTTCACGACAGGAAAGCTCTGAAGCCCACGGCGATAGTAAGCGGTTTGGATTGGGCCGCTCAGTAACTGAACGGTTCATTACGATCCACGCTAAAGAATGAGCGGGCCGAGACTGTCAGTTCAATTACTGGCTCCGGGCTGCCATAAGTGGGGCAGAACTGAACCAGGGTCCAGCCCACTATCCACTGGTCAACCTAGGGCTTATTGGGTCGATCAAACCATGATTTGGTAGAAGATGAAACATGGTTAATCGACCAATAAGAAATGGCATTTATCTAGGAATGCACGGTTCATAATGGGCCGCCTATTGACTTAAACGGTCCAAATCTGACCGTTCAAGGCTCAGTCGGTCCAAATTGAGCAATGACTCACGGCACAACAATCCAAGCGGTTTGATCACGTGAATAGGTTCAGGTCTTGGTGGTACAACCTGCCCGGCGTCCTAGTGGGAATCACAGGCTCGCGGAGGCTTACGGAGGTCCCGTAATGAAGGTCCTAGTCTGACGGATGGAGTATCCAGCAGAGAGTCCCAACCATTACAAGGAAATGAGGCTATCAAATCATCGAAAACCAAGTATAGCGGTCAGCCAATCCTACCGGAGTAGAACGACTGTCAATCAATCTTAATAGCATGGTTTAAGAAATCATGTTAAACTTAATATATTGAAATAGGTTAAGGCCATGATGAATCAAGTGAAGACAACTAGCAAGAATTCATAATTGTTTACTTCCATGAGTTCCAGTTATCATGTGGGTTGCTAACCTACCATTAGCCACTAACCTACTAAGATAAATCATGCTTAAGTGAAGAAATAAGCAGTTCTGTGTAGTTGGGCGGTTCGTGCAGAGCCGCTCACATGCCTCGACGGTCGCACGACAGGCCGTTCTCACTCTTTCAGGTCCGAAGGCCTGCTAGGGTTGAGCGGTCTGTAGGGTGCCACTGGGAAAGATGAGCGGTCCGAGACTGGCCGCTTGAAGAAAAGGGCGGTTAGGGTTCTGCCACGCAATCTACAAAAGTGATCAAAGATAAAACATATGAACGGTGAAGAATCGGCCGCCCATAGAGTATGGGCGGTCTATCAAGAGGCCGCGCAAGTCAGATCAGTTTGCCGCCCCCTCGCCTTGTCCGTCTCCGGTGGGGTTGGCTAGGGTTAGCAATAATAACTAAATACGCACAATATAAAGCATGGAAATTAGGGCTTTTATAGTCAATAGAACGAGCATGAATAGTTGTACAAGATAGCATGATCAATTGGATGTTTAGTGCCTGAAATCCCTACTTAAATTAAGATGGAACATAGTTAACCCTAGTTCTAGCATGCTTCTACTAAACCCAAAATCCTAGCAGGATACTAGATAACATTTAGGGCTTTCTAGATCAATGGAAAGAGGACAAGATGACGCTTCTATCCATATATAATAGTTAGGGTTTGGCTTTCAATCTCGTACCTTAATCGAAGGATGAAGGAAGAAGAGGGAAGCCGATCGCGCTAGGTACACACCGCCGGTAATCGTCGGAATACTCTCCCGTTCGAGGTCCTCGCCGACCGCCACAGCATCTAAACGATTCTAGGGTGGATAAGGGTCACTTTTATATGTTCAATTGCATTCTAGAGGGTTCCGTCGCGGAGATAAGAGTCCATAAACTCGGTTGCGCGTGAATCGCGCGGATTAGGGTGCCGCCGCCGATCTCATCCAAAATACGTTCTATAGGGTTAGGGTTTCGAAGATTAACCAGAGGGGAAATGATGAGTCGATCCTAGCCGTTCTTTTGAATCTGGTATTAGCTTAAATGATCGGGTATTGCTCTCGAATTTCGTGTTTTAAGGTTCGATTAGGCTTAGTATGGTTTTGGGCCTTAATCTGCTAATTCGGATTATTTATGAATTTTATTTGAGCTGGTTATAGAAGACAGTTTTACTTAACGTTTCATCCTCTACAAGATTCTAATTTTTCCAGATTTTTATAAAATAGTCAAAATTTTACTTATCCTATTTCTTAAAAAAATTCTTATTAATTTTCTCGAAATTTTATTCCTTAATAAATCGGGATGCTACAACGAATGACGAATGAGGATGATGCAGCGGATCTCTCTTAATTTTTTTAGTGATATTATGAAAAAATGATACATTTCAATTAATGTAACTGTAACTTTTTTTATTCAAAGATTTATGTGTTGTAGACGTTCTTTATTCTAATTTACAATAGGATTTTATCCTATTGTGTGTTGTATATCTTGTTTATTATGTGTTTTATGTTGAGTTGAGTCGATTGTGGTGTATAATTGTAGCTTTAAATAAGTTTTTAAAATTTTAAAATATATAAAAAATATGTGGAGAATGTTTTCGACGGAATTTTGACCAACTAACAATTCGTCGGAACCAATTTCTCTCACTTATTTCCTGACGTATTTATTTTCCAGTGCAAATCGGTCGAAAGGTTCTGTCGTATTTTCGACTAACTAAATGTTCATCGGAACAAATTCGATACACATTAGTTTCGACGTATTAATTATCCGTCTCAAATACGTCGAACATTAATGACGTCTTTTCGACCAAAGGTAGTTTCGTCGAAAGTAATTTGATTCAAACTAGTTCCGACAAATTAATTATCCGTCTCAAATTTGTCGAGCATTAATGACATATTTTCGATGCAATAATAGTTCGTCGGAACTAATTTGACCCACAGGTTTTCAACGTATTATTTATTCGATAGAAATTCGTCGACAATTAAGGACGTATTTCCCACCAAAGTAACATTCGTCAGAACTAATTTAACCTATATGTTTGCGTCGACATAATATATATGTCAGAAATACGTCGAAAACTTTAGACCTATTTTCAACTAAATTACGTTCCGTCATAATGATTAATTAATTTCTGTATTATTAATTACCGACATAAATAGCCACCATAATTTCGACGACATAGTTTCGTCGATAATTTCGGACACATTGGCGACGCTATTTTAGTACGTTAGAAATTTGCGACGAAATAGTTCCAACGTCCATATTCCGTCGCAAATACGTCGAAAATATGTCAAAAATTCACTTTGCGACGTATCTTCGACATATTTGCGACGGTAAATGGACGTCGGAATTTCCTGTTTTTCTTGTAGTGGAATCTGATGTAGAGAAGACATCCTTTAGTACGAGGTATGGTCATTATGAATTTTTGGTTATGCCATTTGGGCTAACCAATGCTCCAACAGCGTTCATGGACCTAATGCATCGTGTGTTTCGTCCCTATTTGGACCAATTTGTGGTGATCTTTGTCTATGACATTTTGGTATATCCTGCTTCCGAAGAAGAACATGTTCAACATCTTAAGGTAGTATTGCAGACTCTACGAGATCACGATCTTTATGCAACATTCAACATATGTGAGTTTTGGCTTAGGGAAGTTCATTTTCTAGGCCATGTGATTTCTGGTGACGGAGTTGCAGTTGATCCTGTTAAAATTGAAGTTGTTCTTCAATGGCAGAGCCCTACGACTATGACAGAGATTAGAAGCTTTCTGGGTCTTACTGGTTATTACAGAAGATTCATTCAAGATTTTGCACGAATTGCCACGCCAATGACTCAATTGACTCGCAAAGATGTGCCATTTGTGTGGTCGGATAAGTGTGAACAGAGCTTTAATGAGTTGAAAAGGCTGCTCACCACTTCTCCAGTGCTTGTTTTGCCATCTGGCTCTGGTGGATTCGTTGTATGTACGGATGCTTCTCGAGTAAGTTTGGGTGCAGTACTTATGCAACATGGCAAGGTCATAGCCTATGCATCCCGGCAATTAAAGCAACAGGAAGAAAATTATCCTACTCATGATCTGGAGTTGGCGGTGGTGATTTTTGCATTGAAAATCTGGAGACACTACTTGTATGGTGAAAAGTTTGAGATCTTCACGGATCATCAAAGCTTGAAATATGTGTTTTCTGAAAAAGATTTGATTCTTCGTCAGCACAGGTGGATGGAGTATATGAAAGATTATGATTTTACTCTATCTTATCAGACAGGAAAGATGAATGTAGTGGCTGATGCACTAAGCAGAAAAGTGTAAATCAGTAATTTGTTGATACGAGAATAGAAGTTGTGGGAACAGTTTCCTTATGAGACGTTCAGATTGAAAATTCCCCATGATCCGATGGTAGTTGTTCTTGCTAGTCTGGTGATGACTCCAGCTATTTATCAGCAGATCAGGGAGGCACAGCAAGCAGATTCTGAGTTGTCTTGCATTGTGTTAATGCCAGATGTGGAGTTCGGTGATGATTTAGTGGTTAGATTCAGAGGTAGACTTTATGTTCCAGCTGATGATTCATTGAGGAAAATTATTTTGCGTGAGGCACATGGATCCCATTACGTTATTCATCCTGGCACAACGAAAATGTATCATAATGTGAAAAGGTAATTTTGGTGGCTAGGTATGAAAAGGGATGTAGCTAATTTTGTGTCTAAGTGTTTGACATGTCAACAGGTCAAAGCTGAGCACCAAAGACCTGGAGGAATACTTCAACCCTTGGAGATTCTGATGTAGAAGTGGGATCATGTCACTACTGATTTTATTGTGGGATTACCCCGCACTTCACAAGGCTATGATAGAATTTGAATGTTAATTGATCGTTTAACTAAGACATCAAGAATGTTGCCAATCAAGGTGACGTGGAACGTTCAAAAGTTACATGAGCTTTATGTTGAAAAGATTGTGCCATTGCATGGAATTCCAATATCCATTGTGTCAGATCGTGACCCGCGTTTTACTTCTGGCTTCTGGCGGAGTTTTCAAAAGGCATTGGGTATGGAATTGGCATTTAGTTCAGCGTATCATCCCCAATCTGATGGTCAGTTCGAGAGGACTATTCAGACGTTAGAAGATATGCTGTGATCGTGTTGTCTGGATTGGCAAGGTTCATGGAGTCAACACTTGGCATTGGTGGAATTCTCTTATAATAATAGTTATCATTCCAGTATTGATATGGCACCGTATGAAGCTTTGTATGGATGCCCTTGTCGTACACCGTTGGACTGGTTTGAGACTGGTGTCCGACTGTTGATAGGATCGGATATGATTCAGCAATGTGTTGATGTAGTACGTCTGATCAAGCAGAAGATGTTGACAGCTCAAAGTAGACAGAAAAGCTATGCAGATCGACGTAGAAGACCATTGCAGTTTGAGCTGGGAGATTCTATTTTTGTGAAAATATCTTCAATGAAAGGTGTGATGAGATTTGGTAAGCGTAGAAAGCTTAGTCCCTGATATATTGGTCTGTTTCCTATTTTAGAACGTGTGGGCCAAGTAGCTTATCGACTTCGATTGCCATCGGCGATGCAAGCAATCCAGGATGTGTTTCATGTTTCTCAACTGAGAAAGTATATTTCTGATGCATCTCATGTATTAGATGATTCAATGTGGCCTGAAGTGACAGCGGATCTATCCATGCCAGAGTTTCGAATACGGATTGACGATCATCATGAACAACGACTGAGGAGTAAGGTAATCTCTCTGGTAAATGTAGTATGGCAGCGTCACTCAGGTAATGAGGCTACTTGGGAACGTGAGGACGAGATGCGTCAGCAGTTTCCCTTTTTATTCGAATAAGGTGTATTTTCCTTCAGTTCTCTCCTTGTGCTTCCTTTTAAATTTTGAGGATGAAATTTCTATTAGAAGGGAAGGACTGTAAGACCCGGTAGTTAACAGATTCTTATCGGTATCGGTATATAAAAAGATTCTTGAGTTTAGACTATTTTATTGGGCTTAATGGGCCTAGTTTAATGGGCTTGGTCATTTATATAAGCTTTTAGAAGCTAGATAGGGCATTTATGCAATTTTGCTTATATTAAGGCCTTATTGCAATTAAAAAATTTCTAACAAAAAACCACAAAAATCATTTTAATTCTTTTTTTTGTGAAACTTGCTCTCTCTCCCTCTCTCTTTCTCTCCCACGTATGCCCCTCCCCTCTCTCTTGCTCTCTTGGCGGTGTGATCACCCCGAGACCTCGCATGGATTGCTGGTGGTGACCTTGGCAAGCCTAGGGCGTGGGTAGAGTGGCGGTGTCACCGTGGAGGCAAGCCGTGGAGCGTGGAGGCGGGGAATTCCAAGTGAAGGGCGCGGCTTCCTCGGGTAGAACGGGCGTAGAACGACATCTTCTTCTCAATCCAAGTAGGGGGATAGCTTCCTTACCTCCTTAGGATTGTTTCCCCATCCATTGACATGCTAATAGGGGGGCCATATCCATGAACTTTGTCATTTATGTTTTAAGAGCATGAACATTGTAATTTATGTTTTGATCCATTATTAGGCATTGTCTTTATGTTTTTGGATGTATAATTGTTGTGGAATGGACGTAGGAAGGCAGGGAACATGTGTAAATGTGTTTTCCCATCGATTTGAATCGACTGGGAGGGAACTCCATCGAGTTTCCCACATTTCAGGATCTCTGGATGACATGCGATCGTTCTAGAGACCGTTTTATGCTAGTGTAAGGCCGTGGACCTTAGCGATCTCACCCCAGACCGTTTACAGTTTCTTGGCGGTCTTTCGATTGACTGTTTGTGGACCTTAGCGGCCCAGTAAATGACTGCTAAGCCCCTTTGACCGAGTAAGGCAGTGCGAGCCTAGCGGCCCCATCCTAGACCATTTTCCATCATATGGCGGTCAGTCGTGCGATCGTTTGGTATTCTGTTTAATTTATATGAAATGTTCATAGCTAAACGGTCAAGGTAACGACCGTTTGGGTCATTGTAGCGGCCAATCGTTCGATCGCTTACGAAGCCCTTGCGGCCCTATGCTAAACCGTTTAGCCCTGCAGTATATGAATTCAAGTCTGTTCATTTAATTATGCAATTATTGATGTACGTTCGCCATGCTTAGATATTTTTATAAACTGTGGCACATTCTTATATTCCAATAGAATTATTTTCTCTTTCCTTGTGATGGAACCACTAGTCATAGCCCGACGACCTTTAGTGTCGGCCCACTTGGGAGAGGTGGCAGGGTAGTCCCAGTGTACGATTTTTAAAATGGTTTCCGTGGGCCCCCTTGCTTGACAGTAGCGTCCTACTGGGGAGAAAAAGTAGCTAGAGGCCTGGCTCAAGGCATTGAGCTTGTGTGTGCATACGTGGTAAGGGGCGTGGACTGACACTGACGAGTGTGACCCTGACTAGTTCTTGACCTTGGTTATTGTTACGTGTCTCACTTGCCGCGTTCCAGGCGAGTGGAGATACCCGAGAAGCAGTATAAGTCGTCAGTGGACGCGTCTGGTCTTCTTTCTGGTGGTCCTCTCTTTCTCCTATCACTTGGAAATGAAGGAAATGTTGAATTTTCATTCTCTTGGTAGATTATGATTCTCATGTTTAATTATTCATTTGAATATTAAATGGCATTTCAGTTAGTTGTCTTTAATTGTTCATATACCTATACAGCTTTATTAAATGTTGTTTTTCTTATGCCATTGCATTATTAATTGCTTTTATAAGTTTAGCTACGAGGTAGGGATCTGCGTGAACCCTACTGAGTCTTTGTTGTGAGACTCACCCTTTCCTTTCCAAGTGAGCAGCAGCAGCCATCCGCTGGTGGTTCTCGTGCTTTTCACGGCAGGTCGTAGGTGCCATCAGTGGTCTGTCTGTCTTTCTTTCCCTTTTGACCGGGGTATGCCCCATGTAGCGACCCGGATTCCGGATACCCGGTGCACCCGGTAAAAATACCGAATACATGTGATACCACATGGGACCCGCGAGGCCTCCCAAGCGCGGGAAAGCGCCGAAGGGAAAAAGGAGTGTGTGGAATACATTGAAGCCAGCAGATATAACAGTAAGTAATTAAATTTCATTAGATTGGATTGCTAAAGTAGCAAACCGCTCTAATGAAATTTAATTGCTTACTGTTATATCTGCTGGCTTCAATGTATTCCACACACTCCTTTTTCCCTTCGGCGCTTTCCCGCGCTTGGGAGGCCTCGCGGGTCCCATGTGGTATCACGTGTATTCGGTATTTATACTGGGTGCACCGGGTATCCGGAATCCGGGTCGCTACAGCTGGTATCAGAGCAATGGAAGCAACAACAAAAACAGTAGGTGCAGCAAAGTAGGAAAAGCTACACTACAAAGCTGTAAATAGAACAGGGACAGCAGGAGTAGGGAATAGGCTAAGAGCAAGGGGTGCTCAACAACAAAGAAGAGCGAGGCCGTAAAACACGGAACACGGCCACCGAGGAGAACTCGGCACCCTAAGCTACTCCAAGCGGCAATAGACGGTCGACCCCAAACTCATGCAGTAGGGTAACCTAATCCGTCAGCCCAAAACAAAGGTGAAGGCAGACACCGACGCCAAAAACACAGACAAACATGACTGGAAACGTCATGCACACAGCCCCACGCATGACTAGAACGTCATGCAAATGACAGAACACCGACCTCGATTACAGCCACGAGACGGCAACTCACAAAGGTCACAGCGCGCAAGAAATGCGAGAGTCACAGGCCAAGTGACAGGAGCACCCTCCTCCCAGAAGAACAGCCAGATGCATCCACTGATGTCTTACACTGCGCCACAAGTGTCATGTCACTCAAGGACAAGACACACCAAGAACCAGGTCCAAGGAACAACAGTTCCATGGAAACATGGTACCACAGCACAAGACTATAGCACCAACTGCGAGTGACTAGTCAGGGCCATGCCCGTCGGCGCAAGTCCCCAGTCCCTGACCACGTGTGCACACACCGACCTCTACCTAGGTCAGGCCTCTATCTAGTATTCCCGTCGGTAGGACGCTACCGTTGGCCGGGGCCTAAGGAACTAGCTTAAGAACCGTACGTACCAAACGCAACAGGAAAACCCCTCCACCACTCCCAGTGGGTCGGCAAAAGCCTAGGGCTACAACTAGTGGATGCGCACAAGGCACAGGCTCCGAAACACAGGTGCTAAAGCACAGACAATCTAAGAAAAGCCTGTCCCGTGCACAACAAAGCACCGAGGCAGCTAAACAACCGCCAACCGACTCAGGACCAGGCAACTAGACCTACAACGCAACGATCCTTGAGTCAGACGACTCAAAGGCAAGATCGTCACAGACAGCGGAACAAGCCGCCAATCGGTCTAATCCTAAGCCAGAAGAAACCACGCTCCGCAGAAAACAACACACGGAGACCTGAGGGAAACACCAAGAACCCCCAGACACGCCTTGACATGCAAACCGAGGTATAACAACACCTCGAGGTATCCATAAGCAGTGTCTCAAGCCGGATACAACCACCGAGACACACACACGCAAGGTCCCTCATCAACCACTGGGTCGCACCGGGTTGACCTGAACCCAACAACAATGCTCGAACAGTAGGAAAGAGAATCCTACCTCAAGCAAGAAGACTCCTGACCACCTTACAACGTAGTCTTAGCCCTCATAGGACGTCGGGAGACATCCACGGAACAATGGGCAGACCACCAGGACAAGCCAAGGCAAGCCAAAACCGAAATCATGGAAAACGGGGCACAAGGCATGTAACGCGCCACCCCTAGACTGCTACAAGCATGTGACGGTCTAGACCAGGGCCGTTACTCACCAAGTGACGGTCGGGCGATAGGCCGTCATACACACACCACCCTAACCACTCTAAAACACAAACACACGAATTAAGGCCAAGTAACGCACAAGGCCAAGCGCGTTACAAGCAAGCAACGTGGCGGGGGAGACGCGCCAGAACCAAACGACGCACAGGGGCAAGCGCGTTAATCACAACGTGCACAGCCACCCTCAACCCAGCACGAAACAACGAATAACGGCAAGGACAGGCGCACTATATCACAACGACGCGCAGGGGCACGGTCGTTACACCATCGAACAGCACAACACCCATAACCCTCAGCCAAACAGCATGTAACGGTCCAAGAAGGACGCGTTACACACAAACGACGCATGGGGACATGCGCGTTACAACCAACGGCACAGCCACCCACACTCGACCAAAACAGAATGCAACGGCCAGGGGTGGGCGCGTTACACTCAAAATAACGGATGGGAACCCATCCGTCGGGGGAACCGCCTCAACGGTCAAACGTCGGTCAAACGACAATAACGGCCAAGGTAGGGCGCGCTACTTCCATCTAACGCGCTGGGTCAAGCGCGTTACACCAACCGACTCAACCCCAAAACAAGGCAACAACAAGCGAAGTAACGCGTAGACCTAGGCACGTTACAGGGAAGCGACGCGCCAGCCCAGGGCCGTCACTCACCCAGAAGCCAGAAAACTCAAAAACCTCAGACGAAGTAGCGGTCAGTCGTAGGGCCATTATATACAAGTGACGGCCACTGGAATGACCGTTACATCAGTCACGGCGGGAAACCAGAGGAATGGCCAAACCGGCCCGTTCCACTCCCCATTCACGCCGAAGCGCAGGGGGAACACACGTAGACGATGAAAAACAACATTAGGGTGCTAAAAACCCCACATGCAACCACAAAAACGCAAGATCCGGGCGATTCTAACGAATCCACCCTAAATGGATCAACGGGGTTCCCGGGCTCCAATCGGCCCCGAATGACCACCGATCAACACAAAACTAACGTGGATGGGATCCTAACATCCCAGCGGTCAGCTAGAAACTAACTACGCCGCAAACAGTCGTCGTTTACCGGCCGACCCTAAAAATCACGAAAATCACGGTTTAGGCAAACCAAGCCCAAACTCGACCGTTTCCTTGCCGAACGCCGTGCAATGGCAGGGAAAACGGAGAGGACGAAGTAAGGATCAGTCACCCTACCTCCACTGAAGAAACTGTGCCCCGAAAGGACTAAACCACGCCGAAATCCACTCGTGAACCGATTTCACCGGCTTTGAATCCACCGTTCGGGATCGCGCCAGAATCGATCCGATCCTTGCTCCATCGCGCACCCAGCCAGCTCCATCACGTCCCCAGCACGTGCCTCTAGGTCCTCCGTCTGCAGCCGGAGCCGAGGAGGCGAAACGAGAGAGAACGGAAGAGAGAGAGACGACGACGGCGAATGAGAAGGAGGAGAGAGGAAAAGAAAAGAAATAGAAAAGAAATTAGGAAATTTTTCTAATTTCTAAAAATTCCGAAAATGCGCCGAAAATGCATAAATTCAAAAAAATACGCAAAAATAGCCGAAACGACCGGCTCGAAGAGTACATCGTCGCTGTAGCATCCACGAGTTCGAGAATTGACAAACAAACTCGCCGTAGGGTTTTGTAACTAGTACGAGAGAAAAACCCACACGACTCATCAAACTCAGCTCGGAAGCTACAAAAGCGAACCGAAACTCAACGAAACAAATCCGAAAGATCCAACAAAGACCCAACAAGGATCCAGGGCATTACACCCCATGTAGTTGTTTATTTTGACTTTGTGCAGTGTTTGGACTTGTGATGTATGGATCTGGACTATTATATAAATATATCACTTTGATGTTGTAAATTGCTTCCGTTTAAAATTACTTTTTTATAATGTGGGCGTGTAATTCCAGTTCATTATGCACCTCCTCAACCAATCCTCCTAACCCTTACGGGGCCTCATCAGTCTCTTGGGTGGCGTCTCCGAGTTCTTGGTATCGGTTTACCGGTATCCGGATCTCCGGGTCGTTACATATCCACTTTCCGTTCTCGGAAGTAGATCATAATCAAGTCAAGACCGCCACCTTCAGAACGCAGTCGCGCGATAGACTGCGACCTAGTCCTTTCTCCAAAATTTGAGTTTAATTCAAATTCCATTTCTAATTATGTTGCCCCCTGGTAATTACCTTGAATTTATCTGGAATTTTCTTGGATTAATTTAAGTATTTAATAAGTTTAAAGGCTTAATAGGATTAATTAATTATTTACTTTGGGCCTAATTATTAATCGGTAAATTATTCACTTAAAATGGACCATAAGAACCAATTATAATACTTTTAGGTCCAAGCCCAACCCTAGAGACGTATTAAAGTAATTTCCCTATTTAAATTAGATAAATAGGGGATAATTAAGAGAGGAATTTGACAAAAATTCAAAATTTCAACGACCAGACCAGGTCGCGGTCTGTCGCGCGACCACGTTCATCAGAAGGCGGTCCACAGAAGACCACGTTCAGGTTCCGTAAACGGAAACTGATAAACCGTGGAAAGTCTGGATTTTTATCCTCCCAATCACCAAGGATCGATGTGATCTGGCATGGTAACTTGCCTATGACTCTTGGGGAATCGAATTGACGCCCCATAGGACTCCAAATTCGACCTCATCCCTCAGCCCCAGGTCATTCCCCATAAATAGAGCCCTGATTCATCCTGCGCGAACCCTAATTTTGGATCACGTAGTTCGAAGGTAAGGCATCTGTCTTCATAAGTTCATCCTTTAGGGTTATTTGTTCCATTTAGTATCTTCTAACTTCTTGTTAAATCCCGTATGGAGAGGGGGGTTTCTGTAGCCCATCTAAGAGCAGCAAAACTAGGTCCATCGGGACCAAACGAGGCCCAGCTCATCCAAGTGACAGCCCCATAGGGCCCACTTAGGCTAAAAAGCCCAATAAGATTACTCGAGATCTAATCTTTCCTCGGCGGCCCTTAGGCTCGGAAGGCCCGAGCATCGGTCAGAACGGAGGAAGACCCATGCCCGAGTTATCCCCTTATCGGGATAGAGGCAAGCGCTCAGCGCCCACTCCGACCTATCTTCATCCGAGCTATGCCTATCGCCCGGACAGGGTTGGCACCTTTTATGCTCGGCTCGACCAATGATTGCTTATCCACGCTGCCGTTGAGAGCCCTTTATGAGCAGGAGTTTATAAGGATAATGGACCCATGATCCCTCAAGACTATAAAGATCCCACGATGAGGACGTAAAGACCCCACGATGAGGACATAACTCCCGCCTGAAACTCCTCAACTTACGGGACTCATGAGGCGAGCACACTATATAAACCTGGGACTCCCTCCAGTGAAAGGTAAGGGCAATACACGCCTAAAATCCCCTGAGCAGGAACCACTTCACCACCTTGGTGTAGGGGGATCTCGTGCACCTCTTTCTACCTCCCTCCCTATCTTCCACCATTGCTCTACTGACTTAAGCATCAGAGGGTTTTCCCTAGGGAATCTCTCCTGGGCCCCCTGATCTGTTTCTCTTTCTCTACAGTTCACTGTTCGGTGATCATCTACCCCGCTCAGGAGCCGCGCGAGATCACGCCCCTTCATCTGGCGCCGTCTGTGGGAAATGACCAAAGAGCCAGCATGGTACGAAGAAGTTCAGGGAGGAGGTCCGCCAGCGACAGGGGAAAGACCATGGTGGCAGTGGGAGAAGACCCTTCTCAAGCCTCACAAAATCCCCCCTCCAATGCCAGCACCCCCACCGACGGACCGCCCCCTCCCGTCACTGCGGTAGGGGTACCGCTTAACGGCGGCGCTGACGTCTTCCAAGCCCTCAACATAAAACTGGATGTCCTCGTGGAACGCATGAGGACTCAGGCAGCCAGGGATGGAAGGTCACGCGCCCCTCCGGAGAGCCCCCCCCTGAGAACATGTCCCAGCACACTGCCGGAGGTCGCTTCACCCTCTGAGGGCAGCATCTTATTCGCAACAAGACAGGAGGACCCTGACAAGCCCCCCCTCCGGAGCAAGAGACCTCCTCCACACCGAAATGGCGTAAACATGGGGCACACCGTCCACTCTCGGAGACCGAAGTCCCCATGGAGCGCCAGGACAGCCTGCCATCACGCCCCCCTAGCCCTACGGCTCAACAACAGCCGGAGTTGTCCCTCCGTCTACGAGAGTTCGACAGGCGCTTCGCAGCACAGGAGCACGCCTTACGAGCCTTGCAGAAGACCTCTCCACCAGATGATGAGGAGAGATCCCCGTTCTCCGACTATATCTTGAAGGCAGAGGTATCTCCCAGAACCACCATCCTGACTTCAAGCCTTACGACTGCCAAGGTGACCCGGCCGACCACTTCGACAGCTTCGATGCCCTGATGACCTTTCATGGAGCGTCGACGGCATCAAATGCCGAGCCTTTACGACCACCTTAGTCCAAGGCGCACAAGCATGGTTCCGGGCCCTCGCCCCTGGATCCATCCGAGACTTCAAGCAGTTTGGGTGAGTATTCAACGAGAGTTTCACCGACAGCGGCCCCCCGAGGTTAGTAGCGGGGCTTTTGGCTCTCAAACAGGTGCAAGGGGAGAGACTCCGGGCTTACATCAACCGATTCAAATCGAAAGCCCTGAGAATCCCCGAATCCCCCGCCTGGATGTAGCCTCGGCCATAACCGCGCTGACCGGAGGCACCAGGGACGAGAACCTCCGCCGCGAACTTGTCCTCCACCCTCCCTCGACCCTTGCCGAGCTAGTGACTCTGGCCTTACGCCATGCTGAGTGCGAAGAAGTTCTCAGCGCATGCCGAGGTGGAACCGGCTCAGGTCGGGAGGGGGACAAGAAGCGAGCACCCGAGTCAAGCTCGGGCCAAGGAAAGAGGCGGGACCGAGACGGGGAGCACAAAGAACCGTCCTAGAAGTACGAGCGGTACACTCCCCTAACCGCTCCAGTGTACGAAATATATGAAGACATCAAAGGCTCGGGCCTCCTCCGCCAACCCGACCCAATGAGGTCAAAAAGTCACAATCGCAGCAAACATTGCCTGTTCCACAGCAACCACGAGCATCACACCGGCGATTGCCATCAGCTCCAGGATGAGATCGAGCGCCTCGTCCACCAGGGACACCTATCCTGGTTTGTGGCCAGGCATAAGGAGGACCGAGGCGCCCCAGAGGAAATTGACAACGCCCCTCGCGGGGTCCATATCAACGTCATCGCTGGAGGAGCTGCATCAGAAGGGGACAGTGTCCGAGGAAGGAAGCGTCATGCTGAGCGGGTGAGCCGAGCCATTGAGCCTCCCAAGGCCCCGCCGAGTGAGCCTCAAGTCATAGTCTTCTTCGACCGAGACCTGGAAGGGCTGACCACCCCACATGACGACGCTCTAGTCATATCGGCCACAATAAACCATTGTAACGTAGACAGGATTCTAGTTGACAATGGAAGTGCCCCCAATGTATTATCCTATGAATGTTTCCTTAAGATGGCGGAGGATCCGTCTAAACTCCGCCCGATCCGAACCCCCCTGTGCGGGTTCAAATGGCCAGGCCACTTATCCCGAGGGAGCCCTCAGCCTGTCGGTTACTCTTGGCACCCCACCCAAGACCGTTACAGTTATGGCGGACTTCATAGTGATCAAGGGTATGATAGCATACAATGCAATCTTCGGCCGAGGGATCCTCAGCCGAACGAAAGCAGTGCCTTCTACCTATCACCAAAAGATGAAGTTCCCCACCAAAAATTGGTTGGGGGAGGTCCGAGGTAACCAGGTCATGGCCAGAAGGTGCTACAATATCTCGGTTGAAGCCACAAGGCCGGAAGGGAAGAACAGGGGCCCCCAGGAAGTCGAGGAGAAATCCACAACCGTCGAGCCTGGAGGCGAATTGCTAGCGATTTTCCTAAATGAAGACCCGACCCTGGGAGTAAAGATTGGAGCCGACCTAACATCTGATGCCCAACAGCAATACAAAGAGTTTCTTTCCGCGTACGTCTTAGTCTTTGCATGGTCTGATGATCAACTCCCTGGGACACCAGAGGAGACGGTGATGCATAAGCTCAACCTCGATCCAACCATCAAAGCCGTACAACAACGCAGAAGGAAGCACGCGCCAGAGAAGCAGGCGATCATCAAGGAGCAAGTCACCAAGGGGCAAAAGACTAGTCTTTTCAGACCGGTCCTGTACCCGACATGGCTGGCTAACGTCATCCCGGTACCAAAAGCTTCGAGAAAGTGGCGAATGTGCGTGGACTTCACCGACTTGAACAAGGCTACTCCAAAGGACTGCTATCCATTACCGAGCATCGACCAACTGGTTGACTCAACCTCGGGCAACAAGATACTCAGCTTCCTACATGCCTATTCAGGTTACCACCAGATCAGAATGGATCCATAAGACATCGAGAAGACCGCCTTCATCACCGACTTCGGCGTATACTGCTACACCCAGATGCCTTTCGGGTTGAAGAACACTGGAGCCATGTACCAGAGGCTGATCAATCATATGTTCGAAGGACAGCTCGGTCGGAACATCAAGGCCTATGTTGATGACATGCTCGTCAAGACCCCCAAGGTTGAGGACCAATTTCTGACTTAGTAGAGATCTTCGACACCCTCTTGAGGTATAATATGAAGCTCAACCCCACCAAATGTGCCTTCGGAGTAAGGTCTGGGAAATTCCTGGGCTTCTTAGTCACCCAGCGTGGGATCGAGGCCAACCCCGACAAGGTCCAGGCCATCCTGGACATGCGCCCACCCACCTGCATCAAGGACGTTCAACGCCTGACCAGGCGCATTGCCGCGCTCAGCAGATTCCTGTCTCGTGCGGTCGAACGATGCCTACCCTTCTTCAAACTGTTGAGGGGGCCTAAAATGGCATCTGCTACGTTCGCATGGGACAAAGAATGCCAAAGAGCATTCGCCGAGCTTAAGGAGTTCCTGACTTCACCCCTGGTGCTATCCAAGCCTGTCCCAGGTGAAACCTTGCACCTCTATCTCTCGACGACTCCATCCACAGTTAGCTTGGTCCTAGTCAGAAATGACTCGGGAGTCGAGAGACCGGTCTACTACACTAGCAAGGTGCTCAATGAGGATGAAAGAAGGTACCCCGCTGTAGAAACCCGATAATTAGAAACGAGAAATAAAAATTTCAATTTCATTATGTAATTAAAATTTTTATGAAATAATCAAATTACATTTTTACTATATGAAATAAGCTAGTTTATTGAATTTACTTGAATTAACTAGAAGTAAATAGATATTAATTGCTTTAAACCTTAGATAAATCATAGTAAGCCCAATAAAAGTCAATGTAATGGATTAGGATTACAATTGACCCATTGGATAATCCATAATGGGCTGAATTAGTGGTTAAAGGATTCAATAAAGGTTAAATTAACCTTAAATTCGTAACATGTGTTTAATTTGATATTTAAAGGATTAAAATAACCCCATTTCTAGAAGATTGACTCAAGAATCAACCCTTACCTAACAGCCCACCTTGGACCAGCCGAAATTACATTATTTTCACACCTAAGATGGTTTAGATTAAGAGGAGAAATTGTATTTTTCTTCTAATTCGGAGTTAATGGGTTAGGTAAAATTAGGCAAGGAATCTTGACACATTTGGCCAAGTTTTGGCTATAAATAGAACCCCATTCGACCCTTAAACCATCCCTGGAAGTTAAGTCTATGCTGTTGCAAAGATTCGTGGAGATTTGAAGAAGGATTTGGAAGATCAAAGGGTTTTCTTTATATTTGGGGATATTCTTTAGATCCGACAAAAGGTAAGTGTCTCTCAGGCTAAACTCTAATCAATGCATGCTATCTTGTTCATTTTTCTGCCCTCTTTCCATTGATAGCTCATTTGTTAAATTCCATCAAGAAATGAATAAGTTATGATCATTTTACCAAGGGGTATTTCAGTTCCGTTTTCGGAATCTTAAGGCGCTGCTCTTCAGGAGCGCATTCTTAACGCGCCAGCCTGATATAGCGCGTTCATATACACCCTGTCTCTTTCTACAAATGTTCAAATTTAAACATTTAATAATATAATACACTTTCATGATCGCGCTATATGACCCTAGCGCGTTCATCATGAACGCGCTAGTCTCGGCTAGCACGTTCATACCTTTGACCTCGGATGATCAGGGATCAAAATACAATACTTCTGGTATGTTTATAAATGTATATAAGGTTTATATATATATATATATATATATATATATATATATATATATAAGATGTTATATATATAGTATAATTCATTGGAACCCCATATTGTTACATAGTTTTCAAAACAATATGAAATCTATACATGTTCATGAACGCGCTAGTCTCCTATAGCACGTTCATCATGAACGCGCTAGCCTCTATAGCACGTTCATACCTTTGACCCCGGATGATCAGGGATCAAAAAATAATACTTCTAGTATGTTTATAAATATATATAAGGCATGTATATATATATAAGATGATATATATATAGTATGATTCTTTGGACCCTCATTTTTTTATCATGTTTTCAAAATAATATAAAGTATTTACCTCTTCATGAACGCGCTAGCCTGGTATAGCACATTCTTCATGAACGCGCTAGTGTGGTATAGCACGTTCTTCATGAACGCGCTAGTCAGGTATAGCGCGTTCATACTTTTAAACTCGGATGACCAACGGTCAAAAGTATAATATTTCTAAAATATATATATAATACCTAAAGTGTTTATATATGTATTAGGAGTCTATATCTATTATGGTTTATACAGAATCTATGTATTTCAATTAAGTTTTCAAAAATTTTCAATGTATACATCTGTTCTTGAATGCGCTAGTCTCCTATAGCGCGTTCATGAAGAACGCGCTAGTTACCTAGAGCGCGTTCATAAAATTTTCCCGAAAAATTTTGATGATCAAAATATGTTATTTTAAATGTATATACTGTATTTTTATACACTGTAAGGAACGCGACCCTAAGCTATAGTGTGTTCACAGATAGAAATATCTTTTCAGCCTATAACTAATTCTATTCGATACCCTATTAATGTTTGAAAATTATTTCAGAATGTAGAAAGCTATTTTCTATCTTATTGATGTATAAAAACTACTTTCAGCATGAACATTTTATTTTCTTATCATATGGGTTGTTAATGTATTATTAAAGGATAATGTCTAAACTCATGATTTTTATTCCTAAGTATATATATATTCCTTACAGAAAATTGTTCTTTATTAAAAATTGATGTTTTATGATTCTAAGATTAAGCTAAGATATTTTAATTCTAAATAAAATTACTATCTTAAATTTTCTTCCTACTTACCGTTCATTTTTGAACTCCACGACTTAATATCGTTAAACATGATGCCTTAAAATGTTATCTACTTTTCTTGCAACTTCTGAAATTTTGTCAAATCTGTGCTTATTACAAACAGCATATTCTTGAAAATCATTGGCCATATACATTAAAGTGGATGTCTAAACGTACTTGGGATCTTCGGATCCATATAACTCAATATCTGGCATTAAATGGGGCCCGGTCTGGTCCTGGGGGGAGCGCCCGAAAGTACTTGTGCCCATGGGAGTTCATTGACCAACGGCGTGGCATTGCACTGAAGTGCATGATAGATTTACTTGATACGGCATTCCACTATTCGTACTTGTTTACTTGTTACTTGTTTACTTAAAAATTACATGAATTACTTGACTTGCGTGAAAATGGCCAATTATATGAAATTCTTTACTTGTTCAAAGTCATTACTTGGAAATTCATCTTGATATCATATTATCTCAATTGCTTGGAAATTCCATTCATGTTTATACACTTCCCGATACAAGTTAGAAAATTATTTAAATTGTTAACACTTAAAGATTGCCTGATTCGTAGAGATATAAAATCCTACTGAGCTTTTAGCTCACCCTACGTTTTGGTTAATTGTTGCAGGAAATGAAAATGAACAAGGGAATGGACAAGAGTGAGAGAGTGATTTTCCTTTTTACCTAGGTTTATGTAGATCATTAGTGTTTTTACAAGAATGATGTACTTTGGGATTGGAAGTTTGTAATTGCCCTTATGGCTTATGAATTAGTGATGTAAACTTCATTTTGATGGAATAAAAGTATTATTTTCCCGTTCATTTCTGACTTTAGAAATAAAATTATACATGCTCTGATCGACACGCGTGTTTACGGCTGGTCGCGCCCTCGATATTCTGCGTCGGGGCGTGACACCCGCAATCGAGAGACTCGTGCTAGCGTTGGTTACCTCGGCCAAGCGCCTTCGACCCTATTTCCAAGGGCACTCCATCACCGTGCTGACCGGTGAACCATTGAAGAGGATCCTCGCTCACCCTGAAGCCTCAGGACGCCTCGTCAAGTGGGCCATCATGCTCGGGGCCTACGATATATCGTATCGGCCTCGCTCGGCTATCAAAGGCCAGGCGCTCGCTGACTTCATCGCCGAGAGCACCATCCCGACTGAAGAAAGATCTCCGTCCGCGCCCGGGCCGACCTGGGAACTGTTCTTCGACGGAACCTCCAAGTCAGCTGGGAGCGGCGCCGGGATACTCCTGAAGTCCCCCGAAGGAGCAGAGCTATAGTACGCCCTGAAGTTCAAGTTCCAAGCATCTAACAATGCTTCCGAGTATGAGGCCCTCATATCGGGAGCCCGCATGGCCTGGCGATTGGGGGCTGAGCGAGTCAGGATTCACACTGACTCCTAACTGGTCGCTAGCCAGGTTAACGGTGGTTATGAAGCTCGAGAAGCACCGATGATCAATTACCTATAGCTGGTCAAGACCGTGGCACAACAGTTCAAGAGTTTTGAGGTAGTCAAATAGCTCGGGAGGAATACTCCTGAGCGGACTCCCTCTCTCAGCTGGCCTCCTCTCTTGACCCCGAGGGTACTCGATCGGTCCTTCTCGAAGAGCTAGAGCGGCCGAGCATAGATTCGGAGCTCCTAGGTGTTGACTCAGCCTCCCCAAGCGACTGGCGTACCCCGTACCTGTCGTGGCTCCAAGATTCTCAGGAGCCCCCCAACCCTCGGGAAGCCCGAAGATTGAAGTACCAAGATCGGCGATTCATCACTCTAGATGGCGCTCTCTATCGGAGATCCTTCTCTGGTCCTCTCTTGAAGTGCCTCAGCACGGACGAAGCCAACCGAGTGATCGAAGAAGTTCACGAAGGTCTGTGTGGAGAGCGTTTAGGAGGTAGGTCACTCACCAGGATCTTGCTACTGCTAGGTTATTGGTGGCCCACTCTGCAGCACGACTGCTCGACCTACACACAACACTGTGACCGGTGCCAGTGATTTGACCACTTGATCCATCAGCCATCAACGGAGCTCGTCACCCAAGCCGAGCCTTATCCTTTCGCTCGCTGGGGAATCGACATCCTCGGGCCATTCCCCACGGCCCAGGCCCAGAAGAAGTTCATTATCGTCACCATCGATTACTTCACTAAGTGGATCAAGGCCGAAGCCACAGCAAGGATCACCGAGACAGTCGTCTGGAATTTTGTCTGGAAGTCGATCATCTGTCGTTACGACATCCCCCGGGTGATAGTAAGCGATAATGGTCGGCAATTTGATTCTCGTTATTTTCGAGACATATATGCCGACCTGGGCATTCACAATCACTTCACCTCGGTTGCCCACCCTCAGGCTAACGGGCTGGTCGAAAATGCCAATAAGACTATCTTAAAAGGCATCAAGACTAGGCTCAGTAATGCCAAGGGCAGTTGGCTTGAGGAATTGCCAAACGTACTTTGGTCGCACAGAACGACTCCCAGAACGGCAACCTGTGAAAGCCCCTTTCAGCTGGTATATGGTACCGAGGCCGTGATCCCGTTGGAGATTGGCAACCCCTCCCTCCGAGTCATCTGCTTCTTGTCCGAGGCAAACGACCAGAAACTACTCGAAAACCTCGACCTAGCAGATGAAGTCCGAGAGATTGCCAGCATCCGAGCAACGGAATACCAACGCCGCCTCACTCGATACTACAATGCCAAAGTCCAAGATAGACACTTTCAGCCGGGAGACTTCGTCCTCAGGAAAGCCGAAGCCTCTCGACCACTTGAGGCGGCGGGCAAGTTATCCCCTAATTGGGAAGGCCCCTACCGAGTGGTCGAGACGCTCGGAAAAGGAGCATACCCTCTATCCACGATGGAAGGAGAGCTCATCCCTCGGACCTGGAATGTGAATACACTACACAAGTTCTACTTCTTAATACTGAGCATTGTGTAAACGACATGAGATAAAACAAAAGGCTCCATTCTTTTATTCAAACAACTTGCTTGTACATCAGGAAGGCCGAAGCCAAGAAAGTACATGTCAAAAAAGCAAAAAATCCATCTGGCGCCGCCGTATGAGCCCATCGCTCGGCTGACTCGGTTGACCTTCCTGCGTCCAGCCACTGACTCTGTCTCGTGCAGAAACTGGCTCGGATAAAGGGTAGTCGACCCCGTTGACTCGGGCAGCTCGGGACAAAGGTGACAGAGGGATAAGGAAGGAGAAGGCTACCTTCCAAGTTGAACTTGGAAGAAAAAGGGGAGAGGGAACGCATATGAAAGCATCCTTCCCGCCAACCTACCAACTCTTTGGAAGGAAGAGAGTGCAGGCACCCTCCGAAGAGTGATAGAAATGATGAGAAGAGTAGAAGAAGGAAAAAGAGGTTGCGGGGAAAAAAAAAGAAACCAACAGAGCTAGACGAGGAGGCAGGGGAAAGCCAGGGAAGGAGGGAGCTTAAATGACTTCCTCCTCCCCTCCATGGAGTGAGCAGGAAGGGACGGGCGGTAGGGATGCCTAATGCCCCCATCCATCCACCATCTCGCCCCCCTGCAAGCGCCGCTGGAACTGATAAAAAGAAGACGACGTGCCTCCACACGCCAGACCTTCTTCAAACCCGTTCGCTGGCCGTCGGACCTCCTTCAAACCCGAAGCAACAATGACTCTCTGCCCTCAGTCATCGGTAGCTTCATCTTCTGGGGCGTCTTCCATGCCTCAAAAATAACGGCACAACGCTACGTGAAAAAAGAATGAGGAAAGACTGTCAGGGAAAACCTAAGCGGTGGAGAGGAAGGGACGCCCTTCAGACCTTTTATAGGCGAAGGGAGGCTATTTGCCTTAAATGATTCTCTCCTTGAAAACAAGCCAAAGGGATCTCTCTCTACGAACGGTCACCTCAAACTTCTCATTTCCGCCCCAGCGGGACACATGAAGCGGCCAAGCATTCAAAGCATGAGAAAACAGAAAGACACCCTGTCAGACGCTCACCCAACCATCAGGCAAGATCCACACAGAAAGTATCAGCTCTTTCCAACCACTGCAGATACGCTGAACAAAATACGGCAATGGCGATACGGAACAATTAAGTCTTCGTCCTAACGCTATTGCCTTATCTATTTTTCTACACAAAGGAGAAAGTTTTTCTTCAAAAGGAAAAAGACATACAAAAAGAGGAAGCAAAGCAGATACATCAGGCCTCCGGCCCACCTTGAAGCTCGGAAGTGGAGGGCTCAAACGGTCTGCCCCAGGCACCCTCGGTGACGGCCGACCCTGGCACTGACCCCACCGGCGTGGGAACTGCCTTGGTTGCATGCCCTCCCAAGTCATCCGGAGTTGGCGACCTCTCGGACGAAGAGCCCACGTGATCCTCTTCATCGGGCGCCGAAGCAGAGGAACTAGAGGATGACATGTCCGAGTCATAGCATTGCCCAGACGGGAAATCAACTACCCCGGACGCCTGCTCCTCGGCATAAGAGACGGCCCGATCGTGGCCTTGCTTGAACCCCTTGCGGACGCCCCGGTGATGTGCTGACTCATAGTAGGGAAGGGCAGCCTCCTTAAGGTCGACCCGGTAGGCCTCTGAGCTTTTGTACTGCTCGAGAGCCTCCGCCCAGGCCAATCCCACCCTACCAGCGAGCTCGGCCTTCTCCCGCTCCACCTCAGCTAACTTCCGCTCGGCCTCAGCCGTTCGCTTTTCGGCCTCTGCCGCCTGCTGCTCCGCCTCGACCCGATCAGCTTCGGCCTCCCGCCGAAGGCACTCGGCTTCCTCCGCTCTGTCCACCAGCTCTGCACGTTCGGTCTCCCACCGGCCATCCAGCTCAACACGTGCAAGGCGCTCCTCTTCAAGAAGCCCATTCTTCCTCTCAAGCGATTCGCGGCCTTAGCTAGCTGCTCGGTTAGCGCCTGGGTCTCCACCTGGCTCGACCGCACCAGCTCCCTGACTGAGGAAAGCTCCCGCCGAAGCCCATCACGCTCCTCGGCAAGCTGAGCCAACCTACTGTCAGACCCACCAAGGGTCCAGGCCAGGTTCGCTCGCTCCGACTCCGACCGAGCGTATGCTTCTGCCAAAGTGGCCCCCATCTGGGCCAGGACCAGGCCGCCCTCCATAACCCCCGTGAGGGCCGCGGACAGAGAGTACTGCCTACCCCCCCTCACCTTCGCGGCTATACCACGGCATACCCGGTCTAGAGGGCCCGGGATACCAAGCCTCTCCAAGGCGGCAAGAATAGAGAACCCCCCATCGCCTGGTGCCCCACCGAGTGGCTCGGACCAAGCCCCGGCCTCGGTCGCCTCTCGTGCCTCGGTCGGATTTTCTCGCGGCCCCCCAACCTGGACCGGCTCGGCACCTGCACCACCACCTAAAGCGCCAACCTCGGCCGCGGCCCTAGCATCTCCGCCTCGTCTACGGCCCCCTCGGCTCCTACCGAGGGGAGAGTCGGGCCAGCACCGTTGCCAGTCGCAGGAGCAGACCTGGCCCACTCGGCTCCGGCCGAAGGAGGAGCCGAGCCAGCATTGTCACCGATCGCAGGAGCAGCCCCAACCTCCTCGGCCCCCTCTTGCTCAGCGGGCGGGAGAGCTCGCCCGGTAGGGTCGGCCCCATCATGCTCGGCGGAGGGGTGAGCTGCGGCAAGGTCACCTTCGACTATGAATATGACCCCGGCCTTCTTGGCCCGCTTCCTGGCCTTCGTGGCGGCCCGGATCATGCCTTCTACGGGATCCTTGCACTTGGACCCCCGCGGCCTGGAGGATTCACCCTGGACCGCCCCCTTGCCCTTATCTCTGGCTCGGGAGCGACCCGTAGGAGCAGCCGATTCATTAGCAGTCGAGTTATCGCAAAGCTCGATCACCTCTACGGCCTCCTCCAAAGCCTGTCGCCTGGTGTCTGCACGAGAAGGAAGACATATTCAGAAAAAGAAAAATGATCTCAACATCCAAAGGAGAACCTAGCTTGTGGCACCTGAACCCGACGGATGCAGCCGCGTACGAAGACACCGCTCGATATTCTCTAGAGTAACCAGCTTTTCCGTTGATTGGCGGTGCTTCAGCATGATAGCCACATATTTCTCCACATGTGGAGGGAACTCATCCTGCCTGGGAGGGATATTCGGGTGGAAATTGGGGATTACTTGACACCTCCACGTTTCTTCCACCGAACAAATCCCCACCCAGAAGAATTGAATTTTCCACCCCTTATGCGAAGAATCCTTCGCAGCCAAGAAGATATAGCTCCTATTCCGCCTCGCCTGGATGAAATAGAAACCCTTCCCGGCCGAAGGATGTGCTTTCAACTCAAAGAAATAGTGAAAGAGGTCCAAGGAAGGAGGAACTCCACACTGGCGGCAGAGAATGCGGAAGGCGGAAAGAAGAAGATAAGAATTGGCTACAAACCTAATGGGCGCCAACAGGAAAAAATTGAGAAGCTGAAGAACAAAAGGTTCGAAGGGAAGGCAGAACCCACCCTTCTACGACAGAAGGAAAGTACAGATATGGCCTATACGAGAGTCCAAGATCGTCTCGTATGGAGAGGCTGCGACAAAGCGAAACTTGTGGGGCAGGCGATACTGGTGCTCCAGCCTTCTCACATCCGCCTCCCCCAGTTCACTGTAGTTTGGAACCGGCGCCTTCACCACTGGCTCGTCCTCCCATTCCTCAGCATCCGAACGCTGGTCCGCTATGGAATCCAGAGAAGAGTTTGAGGAAAGGCGATCTCGGTACCCCAAAGATTCCGGGGGAAGAGGACGCCGTCGGACTGCCTCCGCGGTTATCTCCGCCAACTCCACAAACGCCGCTGCAAGCCTCTGCTCTTCCATCGTGTCCTCACGACGCATCGAAGTGCCCAAAAGCAAGAACGGAGGAGAGCCAAAACCCTAAAGATAGAGGGAGTCTGGAATGACAACAAGCACCCAACGCCTATATCCCTACGCGGAAGGTGGTGCGTCGTTCCGACCTCCGAGAAAAGGGGGGCCCTTCAATTCAAATCCATCATGATCATCATTATTACGGACCCAGGTGACCACGACACGTGGCTTCCTAACACCGCCAGATCTCCACCCACCTGAGCCACGCTGGTCTAAAATCCCAAACAACTACTCTTCCGAGCTTACTAAAGCTCGTGAGTAGGAGGGGGACAAGTGGAGAGGGGGATTTCTGTAGCCCATCTAAGAGCAGCCAAACTAGGTACATCGGGACCAAACGAGGCCCAGCTCATCCAAGTGACAGCCCCACAGGGCCCACTTAGGCTAAAAAGCCCAATAAGATTACTCGGGATCTAATCCTTCCTTGGCGGCCCTTAGGCTCGGAAGGCCCGAGCGTCGGTCAGAACGGAGGAAGACCCATGCCCGAGTTATCCTTTCATCGGGATAGAGGCAAGCGCTCAGCGCCCACTCCGACCTATCTTCATCCGAGCTATGCCTATCGCCCGGACAGGGTTGGCACCTTTTATGCTCGGCTCGACCGACGATTGCTTATCCACGTTACCGTTGAGAGCCCTTTATGAGTAGGAGTTTATAAGGATAAGGGACCCATGATCCCTCAAGGCTATAAAGATCCCATGATGAGGACATAAAGACCCCACGATGAGGACGTAACTCCCGCCTGAAACTCCTCAGCTTACGGGACTCATGAGGCGAGCACACTATATAAACTTAGGACTCCCTCCAGTGAAAGGTAAGGGCAATACACGCCTAAAATCCCCTGAGCAGGAACCACTTCACCACCTTGGTGTAGGGGGATCTCGTGCACCCCTTTCTACCTCCCTCCCTATCTTCCACCATTGCTCTACTGACTTAAGCATCGGAGGGTTTTCCCCAGGGAACCTCCCCTGGGCCCCCTGATCCGTTTCCCTTTCTCTACAGTTCACTGTTCGATGATCATCTACCCCGCTCAGGAGCCGCGCGAGATCACGCCCCTTCACCGTGCTAGGAGATCAAGTCGTCGAGGAGTTTGAAGGTCTGGAAGTCACAGTTTCTACGTAGGACGCGTGTCACGCCCCGACGTGAAAAATCGGGATGCAGCAGTAGAAAGTTAAAATATGTTGATTTCCAGACATGTCGTGCCTTGCGTTAGCGATTAAATAACTTCGACACCACACCATAGGAAAGAGAATAAACACTTTCCAAAATAACCATTAATTCCCACTAATTAAATATAACGAGTGACAATATCCACTAACACTAGAAGTATCAAGAAATTCTCACATAACCACCAACTTAACACAGTTACATAACGACCGACTTGATAAAATTACAACTCTCAGACTCGAACTATCTAATGACATCTCTGAAAGGCTATCTAGTTGGTTCGCTCCAAGGACTTCACTCCTGTCCATCCCCATTAGTTAGAGAGTCATCACCAGAGCTACCTGAAAAGGGGAAAAAACTGGGTGTGCGAACGCTCAGTAGGCAATAGCAGGCAATGTTTAAGTAATTAACCAATTAATTAACTTTCATGCATGCGAACTAAGAAAGATAAAATGAATTATCATAAGAAGAAAAGGAATGAACTAATAGAATGAACTGAATATAGATATATCAATTTCCAAGAATTGGCCGGTCAAGCATGCATGTAACAGGCATATCATATCAAGATAAATTCCATGTAGGAATCTAATAACGGGATGAATGTCATAGACACACGCTAGTCATGCACTCGGTGCAATATCTCACCATGTCATTACAACTCCCCGGGACACTAGTACTTTTCGAGCACTCTTCCCAGGACCAGACCGGGCCCTTATGATGCGTTGGTATTGATTTGGTGGATCCAAGATCCCATGTAATATCTACACATTCATTGGAGTCAGCCGACAATTTCAAGGTCAAGCCATGTAACTTAATTTCTAAGATCAAAGAGAAATTCCAATAATTGAGTAGGAACCATAAGGTTCATGGTTGGAAAGAACAAGAGTAGAAACTTAAGCCCAGCTGGGCTCAGCTCACCGAAACATACAAGAAACACGTGAAACAAGCTTTAGGTTGATAATCAAGTAATAGTCTGACATGGGCCGCTACAAGTAATACTGGGCTTGGAGGGACAAGACCCAGAGTTTAGAGACGTAAACGGTCCTAGATGGGCAGTTCCACCAATAAAACAGTCAAAAGGGAGGCCGCTCGGGATGAGAGGGTTCCTGGGCCATAAACAAGGGTAAAACGGTCCTAATTGGGGTGCCCAACATAGAATGGTCCAATAACGGCCGTTTACAAACTGAGGCTGACGCACCCAGCAGGTCGACGCACAAGGCAGTAGGACACGGTCTCCAAAGGGACCGTCCAGAAACTCAGGCGGCCAGGCCTGGGCCACGCACTGACAGAGCGGTCCCAGAAGGGCCGTTAATAATAGGACAGCCCCAAATTCTAGGGTTGATCAAAATCACGTGATTCAATCGAGTCCAAAGTTTCAGGTTTTGGGGGTACAACCTGCCCGGCATCCTAGTTGGAATCCCAGGCTTGCAGGGGCTTACGGAGGTCTCAGAATGGGGGTCGTAGTCCGACGGAAGTAGTATCCGGCAGAGAGTCCCAACCATTACAATAATTGAGGCTAATGAACCATCGAAAAATGAATAAGTCGGTCAGTCAACACCACCGGAGTGGAGTGACTGTCAGAACAAACCTAGTATCGATCCTCCAATATGAACATGATAAAAATTTATGTTCCATTAATTGATAAGAATAATAAGGAAAATTATGCTTTGGAAAGGAGATATCAATCATGAATAATAAAAAATCAGATCATATGTTCCATAATTTACAACTTCCTTGTATGGGTTTCTGACCTCTACATGCATAGTTTTAACAAGAATCGACATAATTAACACATGGAATAGACCAATCAGCGAGACATACGTGGTTTAACGAGAGCCGTTGGACGGGGTCTAGCGGTCTATCGCTAGGCCGCTCAGGTCATGCAAGTCCGAAAACCCTACATGCCTTACGCGGTCTATCGAATAGCCGCTAGAGTTTCCAAGCGGTCTAGAGCCAAACCGCCTACCCGACAGAATGGTCTATCATGAGGCCGTTCAATGATGAGCAGTTCCTATTAAGGCCGTGTCCTACTCGTCGTTCCGATGTCCGGCGAACATCCGATCGAGGCTAACTAAAACAAGAAATTCACACGATATAGAGCATAAAAATTGGGCAAAAGCATACCACTAGAAAGAGAACGAAAAGATGCATGTCATGGATTGATTAATTTAAAACTGTAAGCCTGCCAAGCTAACTTTTAATCGAGGATAACAGTGGTAACCCTGGTGTTAACATGCTCCGACTAAAACGACCAATACTCACAAGCTACAGAACGAATTTTAGGGCTTTTGGTATCAAAAGAAAGGGGATCAAAGATGAACCCAATGGTATAAAATACTTAGGGTTTGGTCTACTAGAACCTACCTTAAAAGAAAAACGAAGGGGGACAACGTCGCCGGCCACAATAGAAAAACCCCTTCGAAGATCGTCGGAATACGCTCTCGTCCTCGCACCTCACCGGCCGCAGCTACCAAACGTCGATGCTAGGAGGCCCTAAGGCTTGTTTTATAGAATTAATTGGTCTCTAGAGGGATCGATCGCGAGGATAGAGCCCACGAACTTCAATTGCGCACGATTCGCGCAATGACCCGGTCACGCCACCGCCTCGCCTCAAAACTTGAATTTTGGAGTTAGGGTTTTAGTGAGAAAATAGTAGGGAAACGACCTACACATCATGTCCATTCGATTGGGTCTGATCTGGGCTCAATTGATCGAGAATTGGGTCCGAATTGGGTGATATAAGGTTCGATGAGGTTAAACGTGGATTTAGCCTTAATTCTCTTAATTTGGTTGGCTTCCAATTTTATTTAGGGTTTCCTGCAGAAGACAAATTATCTAAAATTTTAGTCCTCTACATGATTATAATTTTTCTATATTTTTATAAATTGGTCAAAATTTTGTTTACCGTATTTTCCATGGAATTTCTTGTAAATTACTTGTTATTTTATCTAATGCTCTACCGGGATGCTACACCCTCCCCCGCTTTAGAGAATTTGGTCCCCCAAATTCACTGACTTATCAAAAATGGGGAGTAAGGTTACTAACTTTAGAATAAATCAGGGTATTACTTTCGAATAGCATCTTCGGACTCCCAAGTAGCTTCTTCAGTTCCACGTCGGCTCCACTGAACCTTGACCATAGGTATGGAACGATTCCTGAGTTGATGTTCTTTCCGGTCCAAAATCTTGACGGGTCTTTCTTCATAAGTCAAATCTTCCTTCAACTCCAGATCCGCATGTTGAATGATGTGAGTGGGGTCATAAATATACTTTCGTAACATAGATACGTGGAAAACATTGTGTAGTCCAGATAGCTGAGGGGGTAAAGCCAATCTGTAAGCAACCTCTCCCACTCTTTCCAAAATCTCTAAAGGGCCAACATATCTTGGACTTAATTTGCAACGGATGCCAAACCTTCGAATTCCTCTCATTGGAGAAACCTTCAAGAATACATGCTCTCCTACCTGAAACTCCAGGGCTCCTCTTCTGCTATCAGCATAACTCTTCTTTCTTGATTGTGCCACTTGTAGCCGATCTCAGATAATATGGATGTTCTTGGATGATTCTGAAATGAGATCCGATCCCAGCCATTGCTTCTCTCCGATCTCGTCCAAACACCACGGTGATCGGCAACTTCTCCTATAAAGGGCCTCGAACGGAGCCATCTGGATACTGGACTGGTAACTGTTGTTGTAGGCGAACTCAATTAAAGCTAAGTGCTCATGCCAACTGCCTCCAAAATCAATCATGCAAGCTCTTAGCATATCTTTAATAAGTTGGTTAGTTCTTTCTATCTGTTCATCTGTCCGAGGATGAAAGGCAGTGCTGAAACTCAGACGAGTACTCAAGGACTCTTGCAGTCCTTTCCAAAAATGAGAAGTAAACCTGGGGTCTCTATATAACATAATGCTAGTTGGTACTCCATGCAGTCTTACCACTTCCTTCACATACAGGCAGCCAAAACATCCACTGTCCATTTAGACTTAATGGATAAGAAATGTGCCGACTTAGTCAGTCTATCAATAATGACCCATATTGCATCAAATCCACCACGAGTTCTCGGTAGACCCATGATAAAGTCCATGCCGACACTTTCCCACTTCCATTGTGGTATATCGAGTAGCTTTAACTTCCCTGCATGTCTGAAATGTTCAGCCTTGACTTGCTGACATACTAAGCATCTACTCATAAATTCTGCCACTTCCTTTTTCATACTTGGCCACCAAAAGGTCCTCTTTAAATCTCGGTACATCTTAGTACCTCCAAGGTTAATAGTATATTTGGACCTATCGACTTATTCTAAGATCTTACTTTTTACTTCAGCTACATCAGGAACGCATGTTCTCCCTCGAAACAATAACCTGTCGTCATCGGCTAACATAAAATCTGGTCTATTCTTCAGACTTTCCTTGATCTCTACCAATATCGAATCGTTTTCTTGTAGGGACTTGATTTCCATTAGTAATTCTGGGCGAAGCTGAAACTGAGCGATCATGACCCGATCCTTGCTAACATTGAGGTCTAAACTAGCCAATTATTCTAGTAGCCTCCATTCCTGTAACATGAGACTTGACAATCTTGCAATTGGCTTACGGCTCAAAGCATCTGCCACCACATTACCTTTCCCAGGATGGTACTCGATAAAGAAATCAAAATCCTTCAAATACTCCAGCCACCTTCTCTGCCTCATGTTAAGTTCCTTTTGAGAAAATAAGTATTTAAGGCTCTTATGATCAGAGAACACTGTAAAAGCTTCTCCATATAAGTAGTGCCTCCAAAATTTTAAGGCAAACACCATTGCAGCAAGTTCCAAGTCATGGACAAGATAATTCTCTTCATGCTTCCTCAGTTGCCTCGAGGAATAAGCTATCACCCTACCATTCTGCATAAGCACATAACCCAAGCCAATACCCGAAGCGTCCGTGTAGACTTCAAATCCTCCCTCTCTAGAGGGTAAAGCTAAAATAGGGGCAGTGGTGAAACAATCCTTCAGAGTTTGGAAACTCCGCTCACAATTGTTGACACCCGTTTTATGCCGATAAGCTGACTCGTTTCTCTTACTCTCATTAGTTGATGACTCGAGTTGTTCATCATTCATCGGGCCATTTTTGTGGCATGACGTGGGCTCATTTTATGGGTCGTCTCCCTCCTTGGTGCAATTCGTGGTGATTCGGGGCTTAATGGGCCTTGGCTTTGGTCGATTGAATGTATTTTACAATAATCAAATGCCTAAAGTCATAAACGGTTTCACATCAGCCGTTCATAATGTGGGCGGTTGAATATGGACCGTTCATATATTTTGGCTAATTTCTGAGAATTTTTGAATATCCACTGACAGGATTTTGTGCGGTGCGATTAGAACCGTTTAATACCATGGACGGGCCTTTTCCAACCGCCTGTATCTCAGAGTCCTACGCACGCCCATTTTCTCAGAGAATTATCCAAATGATTCGAATTATCACCGACAGAGTTGAACGGTCATCTTTGTGCCGCCCTAAACTAAAACAGTCTCTATACAACCGTTCATATGTTCAGAGTCCAACGGCGAACATTTCGGCCAGTTCGAGAGATAGTTGGGATAATATTCTGATTATTCGAGTTTCCATCGACAGCATGGACGGTCCAAATCAGACCGCCCATGCCTTGTACGGTCTATCGTAAGACCGTTCAAGCCGTCGGCTGCTGATTTTCAACCGATTTTATCCCATTTATCTCATGGTTTTTATCCTCAACTTGTTTTGATGATTTCTCCGCGGATAATCAACCATTTTCGATGCCGTTTCGTCTGGATGAAGATTATGATATTATCTGCGAATTATCTTTTGAGAGTTCGACCTGAAAAGGTCTCTAAACCCTGATTTCGAGGCTGGCCTTCGAGGTTCTATAAATAGACCCTACGGCCGGACGTCGAAAGGGGGGGAGATTTTGGTCGACGGCGAAGCCCTGCCGCATTTTTGAGCAACCTAGCACCAAGGAGGGAGGCTCTCTACGTCCGCACGAGCCTCCGGTCAAGGGAGTAGCCCAGTCTTCATAGTTCTTTCGTTCTGTAGCTTTCGCCGTTTTCTTTCATTGCATGCATTGTTACCATCCGCGTACCCCCCTCCTTCTCATTATCATGCACACAACCATCTTGTTTTTTGTCACCCTAGGGGTTTAAAACCCCCCAGGTATTCCCCTTTTCATTTGTTCATGCTTAATTATTCTCGTTTGAATACATACTACATTGTTTAGGGCTAATCTGGGTGTTTCTTCTGTGTCTCCACAATTGTTTCGCAGGTCAGCATCTGATCAGCACGAGGCCCATCCCCTCTGGCCGGCTGGAGAGGGTGGAGGTCGAGCCCCTTTTCAACTTGCTGAGTGAAGGTCTTGAGCGGCTATCCTCCGGCCGTTCATCGGTACGCGCGCTGCATCAACGACCGTTCTTCCCTGGAGCGCGGTCCGTGTAGCGCCGTCCATCTCACTGCAGCAGTTCCTCCCGCATCCCTCGCAGCGTCCTAGGGTGGTCTATCGTAGGACCGCTCAACACGGGGCGGTTCTAAGGGAGCCGTTCATTCCTCAGTGCTGCACTAAGGCGAGTGTCTCCCCATTTTCCAAGGTACGGCGTGCCTGTCGCGTACGGCATCTTGGTGGGGATCACGGTACTCTGCTTCATTCCCTATTTTCTCTTCTTTCTCTCACTTGTCTCACACACTTGACGCACTTTTGACCCTTAGTGAAAGGGGAGAGAGAAGAGAAATATATATCTACACCCCTTTTGTGGTGATCACGGTGGGACCCCTAATGCCCATCGTGCTTTTGAGTTGCTGACCCTTCCTAGTCGTTGTCAAGGTTTCCTTCTTGGAGTGATTTACAGGTTGGATGCAGTTTCTGTCCTCTAGCGCACATGCGGTTCTTCCAGGGCCGTCTACTAATACGTACGGTTGATACCCAACCGCTCACATACTCTGCCATCAGGTTTATCTACCCCGGCCTTTCCTGTTGCAGACGGCTCGCTGTAAGCCGTCCATCCGTTTGAGCGGCTTGTACACAGCCGTCCCACGCTCAGGCGCAGGTACGCTGTACTTTTTAGGTGGCAGATACGCGGCTATGAGGCGGCGGTTCAAGTGTGTGAGCGGGTGACTATCGACCGTATGTCTGGTATGTCCCTTGCTTTCTGCTCATACATTACGGCTGGATATTGACCGCCTGAGTACTTGGTGCGGTCAGAGGAGGACCGCACATCTCCTGTCGCAGTGCATTTATTTCATCTTGCTTAGTTCTTTCGGTTGATATATATATTGCTCCTGGTGCTATTCATTTGGCTCCCCCCTGCCCTCTTATTATCATTGCATCACCATGCTTTTATTACTCGTGTGTATACTCGCTCATTGATTGATAGCTGCTAGGCTAGTTTGTGCATGCACTCCGGTGCGCATAGGAGCATCGACATCTTCCCATATTAGTTGCATTCCTACCGAGGTCGGGTTTCCTCTCGTCTCCATATTCCTTGGAGCCGACTAGGGACCTTGCTGAAGACCTCCGTAAGCCCCCGTGAGCCGTGGATTCCCACACGGACGCCGGGCAGGTTGTACCATATCCACCCCAGTCTAGGGTTGCATTCGCGAGTGAGAGGTCCAGATAGAGTCACACAGTTCCTCGTTTCTCATCCCAATCAGGCACCTAGTGGTCGAGAGAATTGATATTTTCAGTAATCCACTAAGGTTCAACCCCAAAAATATAAGGAACTGACGAGCATCATTTCAAGAACTTGATTGCATTACTGAGTGATTCTGCTCTCATCTCGCTCCATTGTATGCTTACTACTTGCTTGGTAGATTTGATTGATTTAGTGTTGCTCGTTCTAGTAGCAAGTGTCTTGGTGTATATGGGACTGCCTTCTGCCCCCACGATCATCTCCTAGGGTGGATTCTTATTTCGATTCCTACTCCAACCCCTTGTTCGATTCCGCTTCTTCTTCCATGTCGTCATACGACTTCTCTGCGGCCCACGAGGACTCCCTTCCTCGTGGTCTCCTTGAGGACCCACCTAGGTTCACCCACTTGCAAGGGGGAGAGGGGACGGCCCCTTCACTCCTGACCTCTCTGGGAGAGGGTCCCCGACCCTCTTTCTCAAACCCGCCCAGTCAAAATTCAGCCAGCATGATCCTCAATATGATGGCCCAGTTGGATCCCACCCAACTCCATCTCATCAGACAAGCTTTGCAAGGGGGCGATGCCCCGGCCTCAGTTCCGGCTCATGCCACGGCCAATGTCGCCACTTCATCTCCTGTGGTCGGGAGTGGCTCCCATTGACCTTACTCCGGTCCGCCCTCAGAACTTTCGTTATCCCAATATAGAAATGGGCCAGGCGTCTACCTCGGTCCATCAGCAACTTGATAAAGGGAAATCCCCGATCCCCTCTGTTCCTTATCTTGAGCCGTACCCTACAATTTCTCCACCGCCTCAGGCCCTCATGGCCCCGGCGGACTTCGCTAGGTCACAGTCAGGGGTGGCCCAGGTGGCTCATGCGGATATGGGCCCTTCCTCAGCCCATTATCCCTCTTACGGGCCGCCTCCTTTGTCAGTTTATCCTTTGGTCACCTATCCAGGTGCTGCTCCTCTTGCTCCTTCCCCTCCTTCCCGGGAACGGGAAATTCTTGACAAGTGGGTTGCTATGCAGCAACAAATTGATCTACTCCACAAGCGGGTCGGCCCGCAATCTCTTGCTGATGTCCCTATCCCTAACTTCAGGGACCTACATTTTCCTTCCCAGTCGGAGCTCCCCGTGTACCGCAAATACGATGGGAACGGCAACCCGTTCATCCATGTCCGGGAGTTCTTATACGAGTCCACGCAATTCCAGCAAGACGATCGTTTGATGGCCTATTTGTTTCGCTGGTCTCTGGAGGGGATCGCGTTGGAGTGGTTCTACGCCTTGCCTATGGAGGAAGCTGAGAATTTCAAGACCGTCAAGGAGAGGTTTATACAGAGGTTTCAGGATCGGGTCAGGCCCGAGTACTCTTTTACTGACCTGGTGGCAGAGAAGATGAAGCCGGAAGAAGACTTCGCAACCTATGCAGACCGCTGGAGACAGATGGCCTCACGGGTGCCCGGGCAGATTCCAGAAGAGGAAAAAGTAAAGTTGTTAATTTCCAACGCTACGCCAACTTTCAGAAACATTCTGGCAATGAATGACATTTCAAACATGCACCAGCTATACAGCAGAGCCAGGTTTATCCAAACCCAATTTAAAGACTCCCCCATCCATTCTTTATTCGAGGCCCAGAAACCCAAAGCCACCAAGAAAACCCAGGGCCCCGTCACTGAGGGGGTACAAATTAACGAGCAAGTCCAGGCCGTTCAGTTCCCCCAACACGCCACTCCACCCCGCTTCCCACCGCCTCATCGTAACCCCCAGTTCGCCGCTCCGCTAGTTCCCCAGCCTGCCTTCCAAGTCCCGCAATACCCTCAACAGACCCCTCCTCCACCTCAACAGCCTCAGCGGCCCCCGCAGTACAATAATGTTCCTCCACCCCCCACCTACGGCTCTGCTCGACCAGCTCCAAAAAGGGCTCATTACCCCCCTCTCCCGGAGACCTTGCCAAATATTTTCTCTGCTCTAATGTATACTGGTGACCTCCAGCTGCCTCCTGAACGCCATAACTGGAATCCGGCTGCCGACCAATCCCGATATTGTATATTCCATCGGCAACCGGGGCACACGATAGAGCGATGTTACCAATTCAGAGATCTGGTGTATGATTTGCATGAGGGCCAGAGGATTGATTGGGCCCAGATGCGCCAGCTAATTGAGGATATCAAGCAGAGGCAGAGACAGGCCAGGCCGCAACAGGCGGCGCCCCAGCAGCAGCAGCAACAGCCCCAACAGCAACCGCAACCTCAACCGCAGCAGCAAGACCTTGGGATCCATCAAAATCCCATGCCAATGCATCAGCCCGCTCCTCCGCAGCGGCAACAACCACCGGCACCGGCTCCAGCACAAGTAAATGTGGTCCAGCGCCCAGCCCCCAACGCTGGGTGGGTGTTTGATGATGAGACCCCCGCCCACCTCTTGGCCTTACACCACCACTACTCTCCCACACCTGCCATCCCCTCCATCCTTAGATCCGCCGCTACACCACCCGTCACTTCCCCCGCGTCGCCTCTTAGGCCCTCTACATTCCCCTCTACTCCATCCGTCCTTTCACCACCACCCGCCATGCCTCCCACTATTCCCCCTAAGATTAACCTTTCGCCCATTTCCCCTCCACCAGGGCCCATTAAACCCACTTCAGTCATCCTCACCCCCATCTCCACGCCATTCACCTACCCCACCAGGCCAAGCGGGGGTCCAGTCCAGGCCGTGCAAGCATCGCAATGCACCCTTCGGAGTGGGCGTCCTTTCCAGAGAATTTTTCATTCCCCAGGTGCATCTGCACCAAACCCTGCAGTTTCCTCCCCTACAGTTGAACCAGAGGAGATAGACCCGGTGCCGGGCACAAGATATGACTTATTACAGCACTTAGACTGGCTGCCGGCTAAAATCTCAGTGTTAGAACTGATCAAGAGGTCGCCGCTCCACCAAGACGCCCTGAAGATCTTCCTACAGAAAGTTATGGTGAGCGAGGATGTGGCGGTGGATAGCCTGCCCGCGGTCTTGGCCACGATCACAAAGGGGCCCTCTATCGCATTTGCTGAGTCAGAGCTAGCTCCTCCCAAGGCACGGCAGATGCCGTTATGTATTACCATCTCTTTAAACAAAATAGCCATGGAATCCGCCCTTGTGGACACAGGGGCATCGATAAATGTCTGCCCATTGAGTACCCTTCGTGCTTGTAATATATCAGAGGACATGCTCAAGCCGACACCAACCACGATAGCCGCATATGATAACTCCAGAAGTGCTTGTCACGGGGTGGTAACTGTGCAGGCCGAGCTAGGGCCCTTGGTGATGGATGTAGAATTTTATGTGTTAGACATAGACCCAATGTTCAAAGCCATTCTGGGTCGTCCATGGTTGAATAGTTTGAACACCGTCCCCTCGACTGCCCACCAGTGTCTGAAGTTCCCATTCCAAGGGCGAGTGGTCAAGGTGAAAAGTGTTTCCACAGTTCAAAACGTTGACGCCATAGCAGCCAAGATTCTGCCCACACTGTGGCCAAGTAACAGACCTGTTCTATCTGTCATGGACTTAAACTATTCGTGGGCGTATGCGTCACGCAAACCCACCGCTGCACCAATCAATGTGAAGGTTAAGCCCAAGATGAGAGACTCCAAAGGGTGGCACCTAATTCTAAAATTGGGCTATCAGCCAGGCCGAGGACTCGGCGCACAACTGCATGGCAGAACCCACCCCGTCCCCAAGGGAAGGAAGATGGGCCGCCGGGGCCTCGGCTACCATGAATCCTCCATGTCGATGCTCGGGGACTCTGGGCCGTTGACCTGGGATTACCGGCAACATTTTGTGAAGGGTCCGTTGCAGCCCGGCACCTTGAAGACCTCGCCACCCAGCCTTGAAGAAAAGATAGACGAAGCTTGTGCTGTTGCCGATCCGCCACCCCCACCGCAAGGGCTAGCCGGTGACTTGGAAGACTTTGCTAATTGCTTTACAAGGATGTTTTCTGAAGAAGAGGGTGACCCAAAGAAGAAGGAGACGCAGCTGCTAAAGCGCCCTCCGATGCCGTTGGCCCGCCAGGGGCCCCGGAAGACGGGGAGCTCCATCACTACTTATTCTATGTCCCCATCCGGTCTCGCTTCCTGGTTTCAACGGTTGGATTCTGTTCCCCGTTCCCCTCCACTCCTGGTCGACCCGTACTTTGCGGAGAGACCTGAAATTCTATTCGTTCCATGTGCTTGCGGGCGCTGCCCGCCCATTGATCTATCAACCTTATTCACTCCTCCTCCTCCAGGAGCCCAACTCCATGAAATGTGGTTTAAGTCTTCGGACCCTTTCTTTGACTGCATCTTCCCAGAATTGTTTCCCATGCAACTTCCTCCTCCTCCGCCTTCTTCCTCCCGTTGTGTGATCACCTCCGGCCTCCAAAAAAAAAAAAACGCCAACTTCAAAACGGAGGTCTCCATGGAAGATTACGCTATGTTCTACTCAGATTCCCAGGGGCGTGAGACCCCTGTTTCTTTTCCGGTAGATTTCTTCTCCCCTAGATTAGATGTACAGTGTACAGAGTCTTCTAGGTTGATCGAGTCAGTCAGGGTAGAGTCTAGTTCGAGGTTTGTCAGCCCGTCCACGTCTGCGGCACCTGCCGTAACGCGTCCTCCCAAAACCATCCCCGATAGGTTTCTACAAGATTTGGCTGGGAGATGTCATGCTCTGTTGAAGTGTCCAGAATTTGTGGAGACCGCAATTATCCTGGAAGATGATGAGGGAATTGATGAGGTATGGAGAAAGGATGGACTAGGAGTATATGAAATTGTGAATGAGAAAGACCCAGCTGATGATGAGGAAGATGAAATGGATGACACTGCCGACCTATATGCCCAAGGCTTGAAGAAGTTCGATGAGCCTTCCGTAGCAGTGGATGAATCCACTAAGGAAATTAACCTTGGAACAGAAGAGGACCCCAGGCCCATACTTATTTTCGCCAATCTCCCTCCTTCAGTCGAAGAGGAACTTGTCAAAGTCTTGAGGGAGTACAGCGATTCTTTCGCCTGGTCCTACGAAGACATGCCAGGCCTTGACCCCGCATTGGTCGAACACAGGCTGATTCTCAAACCAGGGGCAACGCCCGTTAAACAGAAGGCAAGGAGATTTCACCCGCAGATGGCCTTGAGGATTAAGGAAGAAGTCGATAAATTGCATAAGGCCAGGTTATTTAGAGTGGTGCTATATCCGCAATGGGTGGAAAATATAGTCCCAGTGATGAAGAAGGATGGTAAAATCCGGATCTGTATTGACTTTAGGGACTTAAACAAGGCATGTCCAAAAGATGATTTTCCACTTCCTCACATCGATGTCTTGGTCGATAATACAGCTGGGTATGAAGCCCTCTCCTTCATGGACGGCTACTCGGGGTATAACCAGATACTTTTGGCTCCGGAGGATCAAGAAAAGACCTCGTTCACCACACCTTGGGGCACATACTGCTACGTCGTTATGCCATTTGGGTTGAAAAATGCAGGTGCCACCTATCAAAGAGCGATGATGGCTATCTTCCATGATATGATGCACGTTTATTTAGAAGCTTATGTGAATGATATTTTAGTCAAATCGAGGTCACAAGAAGAGCACCCCGCCATTCTAGCTAAGGTACTGCAAAGGGCTAGGGAATACAAGTTAAAGATGAATCCAAAGAAGTGTGTTCGGAGTTGCATCAGGGAAATTGCTCGGGTTTATAGTTAGTAAACGGGGGATTCAGATCGATCCAAACAAGGCAAAGGCCGTCATGGAAATGCCACCGCCGAAGAACGTCACTGAGCTTCGAGGTTTGATCGGGCGTTTGCAATTTATCAGGAGATTCATATCTCAGCATTCGCAAAGATGCCGCCCGTTTTATGAATTATTAAAAGCCGGCGCGAAATTCGAGTGGAATGAACAATGTCAAAAGGCCTATGAGGAACTCAAGGTGTACCTCTCTAATCCCCCGGTTCTACAACCACCCATCCCCGGGAAACCCCTGATCCTGTACATTTCTGTAATTGAGGACTCCCTAGGAGCTATTTTGGCACAGGTAGATGATGAAGGAAGAGAAAGGGTGGCGTACTATCTCTCAAGGTTATTTAGTCCTGCTGAATCCAAGTACACTGCTATGGAGAAGACCTGTGCAGCACTGGTGTGGGTAGTGCAGAAGCTTAAACACTACTTTCTCGCCCACGAGGTTAGGCTCATCTCTAGAATGGACCCCATTCGTTATCTGTTAGAAAAGCCGGTCCTTTCTAATCGGCTAGCTCGCAGGCAAAGTTTTCTCTCCCAGTTCGACATCACCTTCATCGTGCAGAAAGCAATCAAGGGATATGCTATTGTCGAGCACCTGGCTCATTCTCATATCCCTCGCACTGATTCCATTCAGGACAAATTCCCCGATGAACACCTGGCGGTGATCACTCATCTTCCTTTCTGGTCCCTCCACTTTGATGGTGCCCTTAATTCCCAGGGGAGAGGAGTCGGGGCTGTTCTCCTTACTCCAGAAAGGGTAACCATCCCCGTGGCATATCAACTCTCATTCCCTGCCACCAACAATATAGCCGAGTATGAGGCTCTCCTTGCCGGTCTGAAGCACGCCTACATCTTGGGCGCGCGATACCTAAACATCATAGGAGACTCCCAGCTGGTGCTGCGTCAAGTTTTGTCAACCTACCGCACCCGCGATCCTAAGCTCAAACCCTACTAGGATCTGGTCACGCTCTTGGCCAGGCAATTCAGGAAACTCGTCTATATTCACACTCCTTGCTCTGAGAATATCTTGGCCGACGCCCTTGCGTCGCTCGCCTCTTCTCTATCACTCCCCCTAAGTCGCGCCACTGAGACCATTGTGGTCCAAAGGCTAGACGTTCCTTCCCCGCAGGATCCCTGGTTCAACAATCTTAGGATGTCCGTAGAGAAGAAAATAGAAAGGGAGGAAATAAAAGAGGTTTCATTAACTGAGCTCGGGGAGATCATTGAAGAGGAAGAATTGCCGTGGTTTTATGAGATCGAGCAATACTGCAAGGATGGTACATTTCCGGAAACGGCTAACGCTGAGCAGCGAAAAGCCATTAGAAGAGTCGTCGCCAGATACACGATCATCGCCGGTGAATTATACAGGCGGGCCCTGAATGGAGTTCTAATGAGGTGCCTAGATGACGAAGAAGCTTGGAAAGTCGTGGAAGCATCCCACTCCAGCGAGTGTGGAGGGCATGTGAACGGACAGGCCTTAGCAAAGAAGATTCTTAGGCAGGGCTATTACTGGCCAACCCTAGAAGAAGATTGCTTTACCTATGTCCGTAGGTGTCTTCAGTGCCAGATCCATGCCGACAAAATTCACGCCCCGGCCTCTTCTCTTCATCCTATTATGGCCCCCTGGCCCTTTTCTATGTGGGCCTTTGACATCATCGAACCCCTCGGCGATCCGAACTCTGCTGTTAAATAGAAATCCTTCATTCTGACGGCTACAGAATACTTCACCAAGTGGGCCGAAGCTGAAGCTTATGCAGAAATCAAAGCCACCACAGTATGCTGCTTCATCATGAAGAACATTATCTCGCGGTTCGGAGTGCTAAGCAGCATCGTCACCGACAACGGGCCTCAATTCATCTCACAGAACTCCAGGACCTCTGTAAGAAATTCAATATAGTTTTGCATCATTCATCACCATACTACCCCCAAGGTAATGGCCAGGCTGAGGCCACGAACAAGACTCTTCTCAAAATTATCAAGAAAATATGTGAATCACATAAATTTGCTGATTGGGCCGACAAATTGATAGAAGCTCTATGGGCCTACCGCACCTCCGTCTGCACTCCCACGGGGCAGACTTCCTTTGCCCTCACTTATGGAATGAAAGCGTTGCTCCCGTATGAAATTCTAATCCCTTCCCTAAGGGTGCAGCTGGATAAGGAACTTAATCTTGACGAACATCGAGAGGCGTTGCTAGTCCAACTGGAACTCTTAGACGAGAAGAGGTTGAATGCGGCCAATCATGTTTCAGTATATCAAAAGCGTGTCTCGCGGTATTTTCAAAAGAAGGTCATTGAAAGGAAATTTCAAGTGGGTAATATGGTTTTAAAATGCAAATTCATCAGGTCTGCAGGCCCCAGGTCTAAGTTGCAAACCAACTGGGAAAGGCCCTTCGTAATCAAAGAAGCTTATCCGGGCAATGCATATCGTCTAATTAACTCGGAGGGGGAGGAATTGCCAAACCCGTGGAATGGGCTGTATTTAAAGCGTTTTCATCTATAAAAATAAAACCAGTGAACGGCTCGGTGGCAGGGCATACCCCATCAAATTGCGAAAGGAGGACCCGGGTCCAGCATTTCATACACTACACGACCCCGTGGTGCGGTATTCTCTCATGCTACCCGACACCGTTTCTCCTTTGGCCATGCCTGGGGAAGGTGGAAATCCTGGCATTTCCTCTCTCTCGGTTGAAAATAGGGGCAAGTGGTGAATAAGGGGGCGAGAACTGACCCAGATTCCCTGTTAAAGAAAGGTCTCAAATAGGGGCAATCTGTTAAGACCTCACTCCGCAAAAGAAAAAGAATAAAGAGAAGAAAAGCAAAAAGAAAAAAGAAAGAACAGGGGCAAAGACGAAAGCACAAAGCTCGAAGCTCTCTGAATCCCCAAAGGATGCAACTAGGCATGGCAAGAGTGGCAGTACAGTTTCCCCGCGGGACGTTATGAGCCCGGTCGCATGTGTGCCTAGAGCGGGTGAAGGTCCGATAACGGATACAGAGCCCCGGCGCAACAGACCAGATTCCTTGAAAAGGGGGGGGGGTCCTGGGAAAGAACTCAAGCCCTAAAAACCTCTACACCTATCGTCGGCTTCTCTACTCAATCTTTTTACTTTCCCAAGGAATGAATCCCACCCCGGGTATGGCCTCAGCAGAAGCACCGTCGAGTAGAGTTGACTCCGATCACGCGCGGTCCCCCCTTTCCGCACGTGCTGAGCCTTGGAATTCCGTAGCAAGACGAGAAGGTCCCTGCTATTGAGACTCGAGCTGGTTTCAAAACCCAAAAAAAGTCAGATATTTCAAAACCCAAAAAAATCAAATATTTCAAAACCCAAAAAAAATCAAATATTTCAAAATCCAAGAAAAATCAAATATTTAAAAAATTAAAAAATCAAATATTTCAAAAACCCAAAAAATCAAATATTTCAAAACCCAAGAAAAATCAAATATTTCAAAACTGAAGAAAAAATCAAATATTTCAAAACCCAAAAAAATCAAATATTTCGAAATCCAACAAAAATCAAATATTTCAAAAAAGAGAACTTACGTGTTTCCCTCTTGCATTCATCTGCATTTCTCGCACTTTTGACATTTGCCTATTTAATAAGGCTCAACCCCCCTTGACCAAAAGTCCAGAAAGGGTTATCTCCTAACTTGCTGTGGGCAAGGGGCTGAGCCTAAAATAGATTTAATATGTTTCATGTTTGCATGTGTGCAGGGGCAGGTTGAAAGGGCAGTTGACTCGGGACCGCATGAGTATTCAATCCTCGCATTGGCCTATGCAATCACATCACGTCATAATCGTATTACAAAGCTCAAACTCAATCTCACCAAGTCTTATTCATGTCATATATCAAGCTGTCCGAATGTAAAATCCTATCCCATATCATCATAAAAACAAAAATCACTCAGTCCGCCGCTAGGCATCCCCGCGAGGACGTATCTCTCTCAACTCCCTAAGATAAGCCTGTCTAGTTTCTGGAGCCTCCTCGACCTCTGCCGGTAGGGTGCGTACCCTGCTCACCTCCCACATGATCAGCGCACTCCTGACTGCCTGCTCGTCCTCCTCTATCCCGATCCTCCGTGCCTGTAGCATGGGAAGGTGGGGTAGCGTAGGTAGCACCGTCTGGGGTAACCCAATCTGCAGGTGGCATCTGTGTGGGCTGTACATCGCTAAGGTAGTGTCAGTCACGAGCCTCAGGTCCAAGCCAGCTCTCCTCGGTAGCCTGATGGTGGTATCATGGAGGAAGTCCGGGCGCATCACGAACCTATCCAGGGGCAGCCTGTTGATATACAGGCGCCACTCGTCCCTGGTCTTCAGCTCAGCCGTCCTGCACTCAACCTGTGGAGAAAACCTGAAGGCGCCCCCTATGAAGTAAAGGGGATGGCTCCCAAAGATCCTGCTAACTGAAGTAATGTCCTCCCTCAGGGTAAACTTCATCCTAACTCCCATCCAGCACTCCAATAGGATCATTGAACCAAAGAGAGGACCTCCTAAGGCTGCTGAAGTAAGACCCTCGTACAGGTAAGCTAAGACAGCCTGAGAGATGGAAAACCCCTGCCAAAGGCCGCTGATGGTGCTGAGTAAAGGAGTCTCTAGGACATGGTCGGCTGAAGGGAAAAGGATGGCCCCGCATAAGCAGATGGACGCGGCTTTGGCTATGGCTTCAACCCACCCGCACTTATTCCGGCAATGCTCCACTACCCACTGGCTCAGAGGAAGGAGGTGGATGTGGCGAGGGCCCATAAAGGTACGAACATCCCCGCTAACAGGTATGAACCCCCCTAGGATGAGTTTTGGGTCTATAGGGGCAACGGTATGACATATCAAGTCTTCCTCCCCCACCTTGGACCTAGGGAGCCCGAAGTAGGTCTCTACCTCCTCTAGCAAGATAGTGACCTCGAAAGATGGGAAGAGAAAAGTGTGAGTCTGAGGGTGCCAAATCTCCATCAGAGCAGAGATACTATGCCAGTCTAAAGAAAGTTTGGGGTAATTCTGACCTAGCACTAGGAGGGAGTGCAGGTGCCAGGATTTGAGAAGATGAGTCACCCCGAGGGGCAATGCACGGACCATGGGAGCCACCCACTTTAAATTAGAAAAGCGTCTCGGGCCGGGAAGAAGCTGAAAAGAAGGAGAAGGTAAAGGGTGTAAAGAGATATAAGAGGAAATTGAGAGATGGAAATATGAACATATTCTGATCGAACTTACCTCTCTCATAGGGGTGGTATTGAGATGTCGAGGAATCAAGCTTTGTCATTGAATCGCTTCCCGCTCCTTTCTAGCCGGCCGCGGTCCTTCGAACGACGCACCCTCCGCAGGACTTCCATCAAAGGCCCTCTTCATGTTGAGGTGTCGAGAATCAAATATTTGAGGCTTTGGGAGAAGGAGGATGAATGAGTTGAGGGTTCAGGCCTCCCTACAACTTATAGGGTTCATTAGGGAGCCTAAGCCTCTTAGGATTAGGCCCAGATAAGTCTAGGACGGGTTTAGATAGGGTTGTGATAAGTTCAAAGCGCCTTGCCCTCAGGCTGGGGACTCTTCAGGAGTCCCCTTTCGGGCAAACAGGATGTTGGATTGGATGGTCTTACGATAGACCGTCCATTCCATATACGGCCCATCATCAACCGTTCTTCTCTCCAAGGAAGCCCGAGCCCACTCACTTATGCGGCCCTAAATCCGCCGTTCCACCATTCCTACGGTTTACATGCAACCGTTCCAACCAATGTAAGCAGCCCCTATAGAACCGCTCTTATCTACGGACGGTTAGTGGAGAACCGTTCATTTTCTCTGCCCCCCAATTAACCTGCTCACTCATGTCTCAATCATTTAGCGCTCTCATCTCACTCAAGTCAGTGCGTGTGCACTCTCATCTCACTCCAAGTCGGTGTGTACGTCACTCATTTCACTCAAGTCGGCGTGTACGTCACTCATCTCACTCAAGTCGGCGTGTGCGTCACTCATCTCACTCAAGTCGGCGTGTGCGTCACTCATCTCACTCAAGTCGGCGTGTGCGTCGCTCATCTCTCTCAGGCTAAAGCGCGCTCCTCAAACTCATTTTGCCCACTCATACATACATTCATCCACAAAACAAACGAAAAAACAAAGGCATGCATATCACTAATCATATCATATCATATACAAAGGATGGGCCCAGTACAACCAGTCAAGCAGCTCCCTCTCCCTGGCCCCCGTCGCTGTCTCCACCACCCTCATGCCTCTTTGGGGGAGGCATCGCTGAGGTCGCCTCATCATGCCGTCGCCGGCGCCGCTCCTCCTCCTCGTTCCTCCGATGGCCGGAGGAACCAGTGAAGTAACTCCTCACGGAGCCGTGGGTGCCGTGGCTGCCGCTCGCAGTCGCCCTGCTGCGCTCCCGACTCGCCTCCTTCATACCCTCCACCTTGCCCTCCAGCCGGGCAACCTGTAGACGGGCCTGCTCTGCCTCACTCCTGTAACGCTCGGCCTCTGCCCGGTAACGGTCTGCCTCGGTAGCACCGGCTCGTAGTCGCTCTAGCTCGGCACGGAGGAGTGCCGTCTCCACTGTGTCCACCGGTCGGCTCCGTGCAGCCTCTTCTCGCACCCGGGCTACCTCCTCCAGAGCCGCCACCCGACTCTGCTCCAGCTCCGCCACCCGGCTGCGCTCCAGCTCCGCCTGAAGGCGAGTCAGCTCGGACGTCTGCTTTCACATATCACTATCAGTTGGTCACATTTCATACATTTCATAAGCATAAATAAGTAGGAGGAAGTGTAGAGATTCGTGTACCCTCTCCACGAGTGCCACCTCGGCCGCTTTGGCCCGCTCTACCATCCGAGTGAAGTCCGCATCCCGATCGGCTCGGTCTGCTGGGGTCTGGACGGAGGAGGAAGAAGGAGCATCTGGTCCCGCCCTCTAAGCACCCTCGGCGCGCTGTATCCAAATACTCTAGGTCAGTCATAAGCATAATCATATAGAACTGCATAATTTCAAAAAGTCTAAGGTTTAGGAAACTCACCAGTAGGGCTAGGGCCTGCCGGGCCTCGTCTCTCTCCCGGATGGTGGAGTGCAGGAGTCCCTGCAACTCTGCCACCCGTCCTGCAGGGTCAACCTACATGTAGAAGTCTTTGTTAGTGCATCATATAAGAATCATAAGCATGATAGACAAAGTTTAAGTTTAGAAGTCGTACCGGTCGGTGGGCGCCTCGGAACACCTGGTCCCGATAGTGCCGTGCGTACACAGTGTAGTACGCGCTGTGGCTCTCTGCCCGGGCGGTCACCACTCGCCCTCGTGCAGCCCAGTCAGCTACCTGCTCGGTGTTCCTGACTGTCCAGTCATACGCCTCTCGGAGTCCCCGGGTCGTCCTCGACACTCGTTCCCCCACCTTCTCGGGCGCAGGGAACTCAACGGCCGGCTGATAGACCCCGATGGTCCTCATCAACAACCTAAAGTGCAGTGGCTCCACCACATTCAAGCAGTGAAGCCACACGTCACGGCCAGAGAAGGCCAAGGCCTCGGTCACCCACGGCTGGCCCTCCGGGCTCTCCTCCGTGTAAGGAGTCCACCGTACCTGCAAAGAATAGGAAGCTACATCTGCATCATCAGGATAGCATGTATTTAAAGAGTCGGAGTCTAGAAACGTACCGAGGTGTACGGTAGAGTGTCCAGGTCGTCCTGCAGCTCTCGGACCTGCCTCCTCAAGGCCATCATTTCCCGGGGCGCTGTCCACCTCCGCGCTATCGGCAGGAGCTCGGGACGGGTCTCCTCGCCTCTCCCCAACCCACGTAGGCGCACGTAGGCCCACACCTGTATCACAAGGTCGTGTCAGCATTCAGTAAGCATATAGAGCTGCATAATTAAGACTAGAGAAGAGAGTCGCACCTGGAGTAAGGGGGAGAAGCCCCCAAGCATCGTCCGACGTGCCGTTGAACTAAGGGTGTCAAAGAGGAAGGGAGGGACCGCCGCTCCCCAAGCATAGTCACCTACATGCTCGAGCTCCTGGAGAAAGGGGAGGAAGCGACAGCTCATCACGTCCGCCCGAGTGGAGAAGATAAGTAGCCCGAACATCAGCATCAGAAACCGTCGTAGTACTCTGTCTGCCTCTGGTCCCGGTGCCGCTGCAACCCTCAGCCTCGCCAACCCGACAAGCCGCTCCAAGTGCTCCTCTGGTCGCTCGCCCACTGCAACACCAGCTCGTTGAAGACCCAGGCTGTCCTGGAGAGCAGCCCGGGGAAGGAGGGTCGACTGCCTCTCGGGGCGCCGCAGCTGTAGGCCGAGCAGCTCCCGAACCATCCCCCGGTAGTCAGGAAAAGTAGTCCCGCTGACCGGCGACCCGTGCACGCGTAAGCCAGTAAGCCTGGCCACGTCCTCCAATGTAGGGACCATGTGCCCCCACGGGAATAAGAACGTCCGACTCACTGGATCCCAGCGGTCGTGCAGGGCATAGAGCAGAGCTGTGTCGAAGCGACACACCTCGATACTCAGGAAGGGGGCGAACCCCATGGCAGTCAACCGCTCCCTCTGGAAGTCCGGCAGTGCGAGGTACACTGCCCGAACCTGTAGCCAGGAGGTACGGGTCCTACGTTTCCCCTGCATTCATCCATCTCATTTACATTAGTCATTTAGTATCTCATTTTTGTTTCATTTAAATAAAATGCTCAAAAGTCCAATTATTGATTTGAAGAACGGTTACTCATGAACCGCTCTATAATGAGCGGCCTTCCTCAAACCGTTCTGTTTCTCAGGCCCCCCGTTTGAACGGGCTATCCCTGGCCATTTTCATCATGGACGGATTACCCTAAACCGTCTAGTTGCCCATCTTCCTAAGGAATAACGGCCCACCTTTGGCCGTATTGTTTTCATGACGGTCCTGTATGGACCATATTGTTTTGCTTGGCTACATGATTAGACGGACCCACAGGATCCGTCTACATTTTGGACGGTGATACCCTCACCGTATTGTGGTTTTAATGCCCCGTTGGCTGTGTGAGTGTGAACGGCGCCCCCTGCACCGTGTTTGTTTGAGGCGGTCCTTTGGGGACAGCATTGTTTTGCGGGACGGTTTCTGTTAAACCGTTTTACCGCCGTCATCCCCGACGACGGTGGAGGCCCCCCAGCCGGCTGGGAGACCTCCGTGGTCCCTAAACCAACCCCCTAAGACCCTCTAGGCCCCTACAAGTAACATGCATGGAACGAAAGGGTTAGAAATGGAAGAAAAGGTGAGGGGGAACCTACCTCGGGATCCTGTGGTTTCTTGGCCGCCCCCGCAGGCGGTGGTCCTCCGGCGACCTCCTCCTCGCCGGCAGGGGCCTCTTCGTCAGCAACGACGATGGCGAGCTCCTCCATCGTCACCCCGGGTGTGCCCTCTTCCTCCGACGGTGGTGGCGGTCGCTCCGGCGGCGGCGCGCCCTCACCGGCGGCCGACGGTCTGGCCGCCTGGTGCTTCGTCCAGGTCATCAAATGGGCTGAGGGTGCAGTGAGGTTGAGAGAGGGAGGGGGGTTGAGAAGAGAGAGTGAGAGAGAGAGAGTGAGGGCGTTGCTTGCCCCTTTGTCCCTTCCACTGTCGGTTACGGTGGAGGGAGACGAGGGGGTTCCTTTTTTTTTCGAAGCTGCAGAGAAGAACAGTCTATCGTTAGGCCATTCATTGTGTGAACGGTTCGTATCTAACCGTATGTCTCTCTTGACCGTTAATTTTAAGTCGGTTGGAATTCTGGGCATGCACGGTTCCCACAGAGCCGTTCCAATTAAAACGGTGTGTACACAACCGTTCCTCACTGGCAACCGGCCCTGAAAGAATTGTTTGAATGTCAGGTACACACGGTTAACATAGAGCCGTTTGGAATATAGAACGGTTGAGACTCGGCCGTATATCTCGTTGATGTGTTTAAATCATGAATATTGAATATTTTCTTTGGAAATACATCTCTTAACCATTTTATGCAGCATCACTTCAGCCATGTCTCGCCATTTCGCCTGCACAGGTAAGTCAGGTATGGCCTTCTGTCCCTAAATCCCTTAGGCCCAGTTTGATAACGGAATAAGCCTCGGGTAGAATGAGTTATTCTACCTTTTCACCCTTGTTCTAGTTTGATAGCAGGGTTAAGTTACCAGGGGTCGGTTAGGATAAAAGGCCTTATTCTAGGAACAACTCATTCTACCATTTCTATGGAATGAGTTATTCCTAGGGTTAGAATAAGTTATCAAACTGAAAAAGTAAAAAGCCAATGAATAACTCATCCTAACCCATCTCATGTGAGATATCCTAACCTATTATCAAACAGGGCCTTATTGCATTATTATATGATATTATATTATATTATTTCGAGAGCCGGCAGGTTTCTAATGTGTCCCAGGATCTGATGTTCCCCTTCAACAAAAACAAGGATGATCTAGGCTCATGTACCTAACCTTCGGATAGGCCGTTAAGTTGGGATGCCACGAGGAGGATGGTTCTATCCGCACGTTGTGGTGGCGGACTGTATCTTGACTCTGATATTCCCAGCTTAATAATACTACTCTCGAATATTTTATATTTTGATCTTTCTTCGCATTCGTTTTAACGATTTCTTTCACTTTTAGCCCAGCATGCATCATGCGCATCCTTTTGAGCTTTCATGCCTCATAGTCTGCTTAAGAAATATCCCGTCAAGTGATGGTCAGCTGTGTGTCTCAATGCTCGAGTAAGATGAACTAATTCCATTCCGAATTCGAAGGTTTTCTTTGGTCGGTTCGTTGGGGTCGGTTGACTGAAAGATCCCCGTCTGGAGCTTCAACACTTTTTTTTCTTTTTTTCTTTTGTGGCCCCCTCATTGGACCGTGGGATTGTGTCCCCCATGAGGTTGGTCTTGTCAGTTGATTTCATTTAGTTTAGTCCCTCCAGATTGGCGTCGCCTTTTGGTCAATTACTCCTGATGCTCGGTTCAAGGCTTTCCGAAAGATTCTCATTCGCTTGTTAGTAGAAACGGGTGTCGTTTTACCTTAACGCCCGCTTTTCCGATCCACTCCGCTGCATTTTCACTTCGTCTCCATGTTCCGTGTCATCTCCGCTTCACCTCCGCTCGCTCCCCTGCAAAGAGGACGTTAAGGAGGGGCATCTGTTGACACCCGTTTTATGCCGATAAGCTGACTCGTTTCTCTTACTCCCATTAGTTGATGACTCGAGTTGTTCATCATTCATCGGGCCATTTTTGTGGCATGACGTGGGCTCATTTTATGGGTCGTCTCCCTCCTTGGTGCAATTCGTGGTGATTCGGGGCTTAATGGGCCTTGGCTTTGGTCGATTGAATGTATTTTACAAGAATCAACTGCCTAAAGTCATAAACGGTTTCACATCAGCCGTTCATAATGTGGGCGGTTGAATATGGACCGTTCATATATTTTGGCTAATTTCTGAGAATTTTCTGAATATCCACTGACAGGATTTTGTGCGGTGCGATTAGAACCGTTCAATACCATGGACGGGCCTTTTCCAACCGCCTGTATCTCAGAGTCCTACGCACGCCCGTTTTCTCAGAGAATTATCCAAATGATTCGAATTATCATCGACAGAGTTGAACGGTCGTCTTTGTGCCGCCCTAAACTAAAACGGTCTCTATACAACCGTTCATATGTTCAGAGTCCAACGGCGAACATTTCGCCAGTTCGAGAGATAGTTGGGATAATATTCTGATTATTCAAGTTTCCACCGACAGCATGGACGGTCCGAATCAGACCGCCCATGCCTTGTACGGTCTATCGTAAGACCGTTCAAGCCATCGGCTGCTGATTTTCAACCGATTTTATCCCATTTATCTCATGGTTTTTATCCTCAACTTGTTTTGATGATTTCTCCGCGGATAATCAACCATTTTCGTTGCCGTTTCGTCTGGATGGAAGATTATGATATTATCTGCGAATTATCTTTTGAGAGTTCGACCTGAAAAGGTCTCTAAACCCTGATTTCGAGGCTGGCCTTCGAGGTTCTATAAATAGACCCTACGGCCGGACGTCGAAAGGGGGGGAGATTTTGGTCGACGGCGAAGCCCTGCCGCATTTTTGAGCAACCTAGCACCAAGGAGGGAGGCTCTCTACGTCCGCACGAGCCTCCGGTCAAGGGAGTAGCCCAGTCTTCATAGTTCTTTCGTTCTGTAGCTTTCGCCGTTTTCTTTCATTGCATGCATTGTTACCATCCGCGTACCCCCCTCCTTCTCATTATCATGCACACAACCATCCTGTTTTTTGTCACCCTAGGGGTTTAAAACCCCCCAGGTATTCCCCTTTTCATTTGTTCATGCTTAATTATTCTCGTTTGAATACATACTACATTGTTTAGGGCTAATCTGGGTGTTTCTTCTGTGTCTCCACGATTGTTTCGCAGGTCAGCATCTGATCAGCACGAGGCCCATCCCCTCTGGCCGGCTGGAGAGGGTGGAGGTCGAGCCCCTTTTCAACTTGCTGAGTGAAGGTCCTGAGCGGCTATCCTCCGGCCGTTCATCGGTACGCGCGGTGCATCAACGACCATTCTTCCCTAGAGCGCGGTCCGTATAGCGCCGTCCATCTCACTGCAGCAGTTCCTCCCGCATCCCTCGCAGTGTCCTAGGGCGGTCTATCGTAAGACCGCTCAACACGGGGCGGTTCTAAGGGAGCCGTTCATTCCTCAGCGCTGCACTAAGGCGAGTGTCTCCCCATTTTCCAAAGTACAGTGTGCCTGTCGCGTACGACATCTTGGTGGCGATCACGGTACTCTATTTCATTCCCTATTTTCTCTTCTTTCTCTCACTTGTCTCACACACTTGCCGCACTTTTGACCCTTAGTGAAAGGGGAGAGAGAAGAGAAATATATATCTACAACAATCTTTCGACCACTCAAATCGATTCTCCTTGTGGGTCAATCTGGTCAAGGGTACCACAATCTTGGAGAAATTCTTGATAAATCTCTGATAGTAACCTACCAAGCCTAGAAAACTGCTTACTTCTGTAACATTCGCAGGCCTATCCCAATCTCTTACTGCCTCTACCTTCGAGGGGTCAACAGAGATTCGTTCTTTAGTGATAATGTGTCCTAGAAAGGACACTTCTTGCATCCAGAAGTCACATTTACTAAACTTCGCATATAAATGATGATCTCTTAATAACCTTAATGCCATCTTCAAGTGCTCAGCATGCTCCTCTTCACTCTTAGAGTATATCAAAATATCATCTATAAACACCACGACCCACTGGTCTAGTTAGGACCGGAACACACTATTCATCAGCTGCATGAAAGCTGCAAGAGCATTCATTAGTCCAAAAGGCATTACCACAAATTCAAAATACCCATACCTGCTACGCAAAGCAGTTTTAAAGATATACTCATCCTTGATCCGCAACTGATGGTATCCTGATCGAAGATCAATTTTAAAAATATATGATGCTCCCGCTATCTGATCGAATAGTTCATCTATTCTCGACAATGGATACTTATTTTTGACAGTGAGCTGGTTCAATTGCCGGTAATCAATGCATAGTCTCAATGAACCATCCTTCTTTCGTACGAACAACACGGGGGCTCCCAACGTCGATGTGCTAGGGTGAATAAACCCCTTCTCGAGCAACTCCATTAATTGCCTCTTTAATTCCCTTAACTCCGCAGGAGCCCTACGATACGGAGCCTTTGAAACAGGGGACGCGCCAGGAATTAGATCAATATAAAAGACGACCTCTCTCTCAGGCGAAACTCTTGGCAAATCCTCAGGAAAGACATCTGAAAAATCCCTGACGATAGGGATATTCTTAATCTCAATCTCCTTGTTAGGGGTTAAAGAAAACAAGGCGAGAAAAGCCTGACATCCTTTCTTCAATAACTTCTAAGCTCGGAGGGCTGAAATAAGCGGCACAGATTTAGAGCGCCTAACCCCAATAAAAGAGAGCTCAGGGTGTCCAGAAAAAGACACAGAGCTAGTGCTGTAATCGACATTGTCCTCATATCTAGCCAACTAATCTGCTCCTAGGATTACATCATAATCCTTCATTCCCATACAAAACAAATCAGCCGGCATATTCTGCCAATTAATCAGGACCTTACTTGAAGGGTAATAATGTTTGATTGTTGAACCCAAACCAATAGGAGTTGAAATTTTTAATGGAGAACTCATTAATACCGGTTTCATAGATAAAGAAATTCACAGTTGATCTTACCCTTGAGCCCTTTATGTCTGAATCATTGGATCAATTAGATTCTGGGCTCCCGCTTCCTTCCAAAATGATTCCGCTGATAGTACAGCCTCTCCAATATGACATTCTAGAACCTGGTGGAGATATGCCAACCACATTCACCTTTGATTTAACTTCCCCTCAGGAAAACCAGTTGATTAATGCCCTTACTACTCATGAGGCTGTTACTGAGAGGAAAGTGGCTAAAAATGACAATCTTATTCCTAAGCTACCAGGGCATGAACAAGTTACCATGGAGGAAGTCATTACTAAAAGGTTAGTCAGTCAGGAAGATACAGGACAAGGGGGACAATGGGTAGATGTTGTGCCAAGGTTCCACCTCGATCTTGACAAATTATTGGACATTGATCATTTTATGATCCCAAAAGCTAAAAATTCTCTCACACTTATGGTTAAAGTTAACATCAATAAAGTGTGAGATCCACATATTTCTAGCCCCGATACGTACATGCTTACTATTGTCTTCCATTGGCATAAGGGCTGGAATTTGAAGGAGGACAAGATCACATGGTGGCTCATTCTGAATACCACCCGTTGGTTAGTGAGCTACATTGCGTGTGGATGAAGATGTAAAACTTAGCTCTTCTTGGGAGGTAACCCAACGTTTTCATGATTTCTGTGTGCTAATAAATTGCTTCTTGGGAGGCAACCCAAGTTTTTCTTGTGTTCGTGACGGGGACATCTCCTGCCCGTCCACACTTTTTCGAGGCTCCTGATGATCACCAGTAGTGCTACATCTTGTTCGCCACTTAATTTCGAGTCATGGCATGTAATTTTCATTTTATTTGAGTCTCTTTATATGTAATTTTTCCTTTTTGAGTCGCTTAGTCAGTTAATGGGTCATTAGAATGGTAAGTGGAGTCAATTGGGCCCAACTAGTGGGCTAGGCCCAGGGGCGCCCCTCCCTAGGCCTTGTTAGTCATTTGCTTGTTTGTCAAGGTAAGTTTGGTCAAGAGGAAAGTTGGGTGCCTATAAATAGACCCCAACCACTCCATTGTAGAACTAATGCTTTGAGAATTAGAAAAAAAATTCACATTTAAGTGAAATCTTCCCCCTCTTCAAGTGGAGTGTGACTCTCCCCTTTCTCCCTTTCTCTCTCTCTCTCTCTCCCCAAGAGGGGTGCACCCCTTTCTCTCTCCTCCCCCTCCCACCTACTTTCTCTCTCTCCTCCCTTCATTCAATAGTCACCACAACTTCCCACAACACCTCTTTACTCCACCCCTAGCCCCAAGGGAGAACCCAGCAATCTCCAAGCCACCCTCCAACCCCCAACCACCCACTACCCTTTCCCCAGCACCCTTCCATCTCCCCAAGGGTGAAGGGGTTCAAACCCTAGGCCAAATTTGAATCTCCCTCCCTTCCTTGCTGCCCCTCACCCCTCCTCAACACCCCCTTCCTACCCTGGTCACCCTCCCCATTTCCCCTTGCTTCCCTTGGCCATCCCACCCTCATACACACAACCCTACACCATCTGCCTATTCCCAACTTGCAGGTAGTAGAGTACTAGAAACTTTCTAAGGCTGCCACGTCATCACCAAGAAGCTTCAGAGGGCGTACCATATACTGGTGGAATCGGCGTCTAGTCTACTTCGTAACGGAGGTGGTTCCGCCACCGTCTGAGTTCGTGGCTGCCCAGAGGAGTATTCATCACCGGACTACGCAATTCCTCCCTGGCAGACACCTAATTGTAGCTTGCAGAGGCTACCACGACCAGTACCTTGAAGATATTGGAGCGGTTTTTGGCTGAAGACTTCTGATACAAGTCCCCTTTCATCCCCAAGAAGCGGAGCGTTGTTTGAAGCCCGAAGCACAAAGTTCCAAATTTCCTACCCAGAGTGCGCATGTCAATCCAAGTGGAGACAAATTCTACCTCCTTCCACTCTTCTGGCCCTTGCGGTCTGCTCCGACCTCTACTGGTAGCCACGGGGTCTCCGTTCGATGAGAACTCGACCATGAACATAACAGTCCTAGTGTCGCCATCAACTGAGCACGGGAGTGGTCGTGACAACCTTCCCTTCCAACAACAGCGGTCCCGACACTGCCAGGAGCAGAGTGCAGCAGTCTAGATCCAGACCTTGCCCCGGCCGTCGTCGTCATCAAGAAATTCTCCAATAGCTTTGACATCCTCCTGGGCCAACCCAGGAGATTTTGGCACTGGTTTCATCAACAAAGGAGTTCGGCAGAGCCCGTGGCAGCACCGACAGTGACTACCTATCCGTCTATTCTTGAAGCTGGTAGAACCGGGGAGCTCGGTGTTGTGACCCCTCTGTGTTGATGATGTTGACAATATGTTTTAATTCATTGGCAACAGCTTGTTTCGATTGATTGGCAACTCTTATTATTTTGATGAAACTATTTTTATCAGGTTGTCTGTGTATATATATTGTTATGCACATACTCACAGGTCTACACAGTGCATTGCAGCATAAACATAGAATTTATACCTTTCCTTGTGTAGTCTGGACAGCAGTGGGTCGACCCTCCTCTCTGATGGGTCGACGCCCCCAGAGTGAAGTCTATACACTGTCTGTCTGTCGTGTGTCTCATGCAGCGTCTTAGGCATTTTGGTAAAGTCTATACAGTGCAGCTCACACGAACACTCAAGTCCATACATCGTGAAGTCTGCACAGTGTGGCACCCAATGTCTATACATTGCTCAGTCGTTCATTCAGCATTGTCAAGTCTACACATTGGTCGATGCCAAGTCTGTACAGTAAGCGTCTCATTGATGAAGTCTGTACAACGGTCTTCAGCAAGTCTGAACATCGTCTGTCTCTATTAGCGTCTCAGGCATTGGGCAAAGTCCATACATCAGACTGTTACAGCAAGTCTGTATATTGTCCGTCTCAGTTAGCGTTCTATACATCGGGGTGAAGTCTGTACATCCAACTGTTCAACTTCGAAGTCTGTACATTCATCAGTGTTCTTCCAAGTCTGTACATTGGAAGTTTCACCTACGTTTCCCTTCAAGTCCATACATCGGTAGTTTTACCATCGTTTCCATTGAAGTCTATACACTGATGACTTTATCGTCGTTTCACTTGAAGTCTATACTCTCGACTGCCTTGTCTTGATCAAGTCTATACAGAGCTTCTGTGCTCAAGTCTGTACAGCCTTTCACTTGGAAAGTCTATACATCGTGAAGTCTTCACACTGGCCTTTGAATGAAGTCTATACATTGGTTCAAGCTTCCAACTCTGCACATTGGGCTTTCAAGCCTTTGAAGTCCATAGATTGGAATGTGCTTCGCAAAGTCCATACATTGAATTGTGCTCATAAAGTCTATACATCCTCCCGTTCAGATTTCCAAGTCTATACAACGTTGTTTAGTGGAAGTCTGTATAGCCGTTGGGTTGCCAAAGTCCATACATTGTGAACGTCATCGCCTGTACAGACTTTGCCTTGTTTAGGTCTGTACATCGTTCATTTGTTTTGGCAAGTCCATACATTGAATGTCTATACACTCGATTTCCTTGCCTTGGTCAAGCCTGTACAGAGTTTCTTCAGCTAAGTATATACATTGCTTCACGACGTGAAGTCTATACATGCCTGGTTCAAGTCTTCACATGATGAAGTCTATACACTCAACTCCTTCACACTTCAGGAAGTCTGTACATCCTTCAATGCATTGCATGCATCGTTCGTGAAGTCTGTACATCGAGTGAAGTCTGGTGAAGTCTATACAGCGCCCATTTCTCTTAGAGTCTCATGCATATGTAAAGTATGTACATTGCATTTGCATTCACAACGTCTTCATAATTGAAGTCCATACATCGTCAGTTGTCTGTCAAGTCGTCATATTGCTTAAGTCAATACAGCGGCTACTTCACATATGAAGTCTGTACATCGTATAGCTTCATATAGATGAAGTCAATACATTGGGTAGAGTCTGTACACTGCATTCGAGTTCACAAGTCCATACAGTGAAGTCTATACAATGCAGTTCAACTTATAAGTCTGTACAGAGCTCTTCACTTAACCTGATAATCCGATACTCTGTCTGACAGGGATTTGCTACTGAGATTGCTGACATGGCTCGTGATCCCAGGAGGACGAGGTGATCAGATGCTGCCACGTGGATGAAAGCACCTCGGATCTGGCGAATTCCTTGGGCGGGAAATGTGGAAGACACACGCCCTCATCCACCTGCTGCTAATATATAATGAAGCCTTCGTCTTCAGATGGAGGTTGATCGAAGTGTGGCAAGTCTATACAGTGAGACAAATCTGAGACAGCAGAGAGCCATCGAGATCCAAAGAGAAGAAAAGGAGAGAAGAAGAAAGTGAGAAGAAATGAGTTGAGAGAGTGATATGAGAGCTTGTGAATCAGCGTCTTGGTCCAGATACCAGAGCTGATATTGCTCACTTTGAGCTACAGTCGTTTTGATGTTCTTCCATTTGATTGTGTTTTTCTTGCTTTTCAGTCTTGTTATTTTTCTTTTGAAAACTCTTGTTCGATCAAGCTGTAAGTCAGCGGTGTCAAGCTGTGAGGCAGCGGTGTGCAGAGGTGATACCTCTGGTCGGCTAAGCTGTAGTGGCCAGCAGAGCAAGCTGTGAAGCTCAGCTGTTGCAGAGGCTGTTCCTCTGGTCGGGATAAGCTGTAAGCCCCCGCCGTTGTTGGCAAGCTGTAGTGCCCAGCAGATTGAAGCTGTGTATCAGCAGTAATCCACATTCGAGTTGAATGTGGGGTGGACGTAGGTCGGATTGACCGAACCACCTAAAAGTCTTTGTGCCTCTCGTGTGTTTGCTTATCTGTTTAGTAGATCTTGTTTCCATCATTCGGTGCTTTGACTGTGGTTGTCCAGTGTTCTTTTAATTCCGCATTTGAATCTAGGCATAAAATTTTAATTATCCTCTTGATCTATTCACCCCCCCTCTAGATCCACATTCTGTGGTGAAAGAGCCTTCCATCTAACTCCAACACTTGGTATCAGAGCTAGACTCTTCTACAGGGACTTACCGCCCGAAGAGGATAAGCACAGATGGACGGAAGAGGGATGATAGCTGAAGGACATTCCACATCCAAGCCCCCGTACTTCGATGGAACCAACTACGCATACTGGAAGCACCGTATGCAGGTATTCTTGAGAGCTAAAGACTATGAAATTTGGAAGGTGGTTAGCGAGGGACCTTTCGAGCTGTCCCCTAATGAAGATGTATGGACCAAGGAGGAAATTAGAAGGTCAACGCTCAACTGGAGTGCAATCAATGCAATCCAGTGTTCTCTACATCCCATCGAGTTCTCACGAATATCTGCCTGCTCCTCAGCGAAAGAAATGTGGGATGAACTTGAAGTCATCTATGAGGGGACTTCACAAGTCAGAGAGACCAAGACTAATCTACTGGTTTCAGAATACGAGGCTTTCAAGATGAAGCCTAATGAGACAATCAAAGAAATGTATGCTCGGTTGACTATTATCACAAATGGTCTCAGAGGTTTCGGGAAGAAGTATTCTGAGTATGATATAGTCAAGAAGATCTTGCGATCCTTGACTCCAATTTGGCACACAAAGGCCACCGTTATGGAAGAGTCAAGAGATCTGCACAATACAAAGGCAAATGAGCTTATCGGATCTCTAATGGCATATGAGATGAATCTGCCGAAGATAGAGGAGGCTGATAGAAAGAGGAAGCCAATAGCTCTGAAGGCTGGTGCTAGTAAATCCAGTCGATCCAGCCCCCACAAATCATCAACTGAAGAGAGCTTGTCTAAAGAAGAATGGCAAATGATGATATGGCTATGATTACTAGGGAATTCCGGCGTTTTCTCAAGAAAGAAGGAAGAAGATTCAGCCGAAGAAATCCCAGTGGTGGCCGCAGAGCCACAAGGTACAAATCAAACCCTGTAAAGAAAGCTGAGACTAATGTTTGCTATCAATGCAGGAAGGCTGGTCACTTTAAAGCTGAATGTCCGACAAATCAGAACCTCAAGGACAAGCCCAAGAAAAAGATCACAAGAGGGAAAGCTATGGTGAGTACCTGGAGTGATGAGGACGAGGGATCCTTGAGCAACACTTCGGACAGTGAAGTTGAAGCTGAGAAGCCAATCTGTCTCATGGCAACCAGCTCAGAAGATAGAGAGGAAGAATCTGATGAGGTATCCTCTCGTTTTGAAAACATTACTATTGCTGATTGGATGGATGCTTATAATGAACTTGCTGATAGAGTAGATGATGTCAGAAAAGAAAATAGGCATCTACGAAGAAAAATTAAGATCATGCAAAGTGATACTTCTTTGTCTGATAAAATTGCATGCTTAGAGAATGAGAATAGTAAGATGAAACTCATATGTTCTGAATTTGAAGAAATCAAGAAAGAACTGAAAATCTCTAAGGAAGAAAATGTGAGATTAGACAATGAAATTGATGCATGGAAATTGAAAATTCAGAATTATGAAAGTGAGATAAAAATTACCTCTGAAAAATATGAAGCTGTCCTCAATGTAAATAATGAATTGAAAAAGTCTATTGATGAAATTTAGAAAGACAATGAGGATAAGCTGAAAACCATTGAGAAAATGACCCAAGGATCTGAAAATTTAAATGCTCTATTGGGGTCGAAGGTTAATTTCAGGAGAGAGGGCCTAGGATTTAACTCTAGTGCAACTAAGAGCTTTAGAATGAAAACTATTTCCTTCGTTGCACAAAAGGAGAGAGGACCTCTGATTAATATGAATTCTAATAATGCTGTGAACACTAATGTGAATCTGAAAAAGCCCAATGCAGAGGAGAAGGGCAAACAGAAAGTTGGTGAGCCTAGTAGAATTGGCACTTCCAAACCTAGCTCTAGTGCTCAACCCAAGGCTAGGGGTCAGCCTACTCAGGTAAATAAGCCCCATGTCAATGCCAAAAAGTCTTCACCACCACCATCACAAAAAAAGACCCAACAAAAACCTATGAACAGGTCAGCGGGGTCAAGAGTGCAGGGAAGACAAAATGCTTTCAGGAGTCAGCCCAACAAATTCAATCCACCTAGAGTCCAGTCCTACTACCCCACACAGTCAATCTATCCTAATGGGTTTGGGTGGACTAGAACTCAAGGGATGCATACAGGGTATGTTCAACAACCTACACATTCTTACAGACCCTATGTCAGAAGTTGGGATAATGGGTATGGTAGTCGAACAACCAGGAACTTCCAATCTTACAGCCAACCCAAATATTACCCTGATCAAAACTTTATGAATGCTACTTGGCTGAAGCATTGGCACAATAACAACAATTCTGTGAATAACTCTGTTGGTGCAAATAAAAGGAAGAACAACAAAAATAAGAGAAGAAATGACAGAAGGAAATCTGCAAAATCCACTGAACAAAGTTCTTTTAAACAAATGTGGATTCCCAAAGCCATGCTTTCTTTCTTTACTTGCACTTCATCTGCATTGGAGCCCAATCAGTCTTGGGTTCCAAACTCTTTGCCCTAATTGTGTGTGCAGGTATGCCTGGCAGCCAAGAGCAACTTGTGGTATTTGGACAGTGGTTGCTCCAGGCATATGACAGGAGATAAGGCCAAGTTCTGCATGTTGACTGAAAAGCTAGGAGGCCTTGTCACCTTTGGAAGCAACACAAAGGGTAGGATCATTGGATCAGGTAAGGTAGGTAAGTGATCCACCTGCTGCATTGATGATGTTATGTTGGTTGAAGGGTTAGCTTATAATTTACTCAGTATTAGCCAGTTGTGTGATAAGGAACATAAAGTTTTATTTGATTCTCAATGCTGTAAGGTTTTTGAACCTGATTCTGATATTGTCAAATTTTCTGGAAAAAGAATAAATAGCACATACATGATAGATTTAGATGATATTCAACATTCTAACCTATGTCTAACTGCCAGTAGAGAAGATTTAGCATTTTTATGGCATCGTAGGTTAGGCCATGCGAGTTATACTGTTTTGCATAAACTAAACAAACATAGCATGGTTAGAGGACTCCCTGAAGTCTCTTTTAAAAAGAAAAATAAATTTTGTAATGCATGCATTCAGTCCAAGTTGACTAGAAAATCATTCAAATCTAGGACAGAAAACCTATCCACTAAACCTTATGAACTGATACACATGGACCTATTTGGGCCAACCAGGTCTGTCAGTTTATCAGGGAAGAGGTATGGATTTGTCTTAGTAGATGATTTTTCTAGGTATACTTGGGTATTTTTTCTGTCACATAAGAATGATGCATTCTCAGAATTTCAGGAGTTCTGTATAAGAATAAATCAGAAAATTGAAAATATTTTGACTGATCATGGAGGTGAGTTTGAAAACTCACACTTTGAAGAATTTTGCAGGTCAAATGGGATTCATCATAAGTTCTCCTCACCCAGGACACCTAAGCAGAATGGTGTTGTTTAGAGGAGAAACAGAACTCTAGTGGAGATGGGCCGAACTCTCTTAGTTGAAGGTCAACTGCCAAGAAAATTCTGGGCTAAAGCAGTCAACACAGCATGTTATGTAATTAACAGGGCAATGGTAAGACCTTCCACCCAGAAAACCCCTTATGAGATTTTGAGAGGTAAGAAACCTTCAATCGCCCACTTCAAGGTCTTTGGTTGTAAATGTTTTATACATATAAATGACAAGAGGGACCTTGATAAATTTGAGCCAAAAGGTGAACCAGGAATCTTCCTCGGTTATTCTGAAAACACCCGGACTTATAGAGTGTTCAATTTAAACTCAAAAATTGTTGAAGAATCTCCACACATCATCTTTGATGAAACCTTGATGGAAACTAACCATGGTTATTGCAGGAATGAAGATGGGAACATTTTGAAAGATGAAAATTCTACAGACTAGTCTGATGGTGAGGAAGAGAAAGAAGAGCAAAATGAAGAAGAACCTGAAGTTCAGGGGGAGGTAAGTGAAATTCCTGAAACTCAGATTGTTAATATCAGATATCTTAAAGATCACCCTGTGAATAATGTAATTGGTAATCTGAATGATCCCCCTAGGACTAGAGGTCACTTTAGAATTTAGGATGAATTAAATACATATGCTTTTGTCTCTCAAATTGAACCCAAGTCCATTGACTGTGCCCTCAAAGATGTGCATTGGACTAATGCCATGCATGAGGAGCTTAATCAGTTTGACAGGAACAAGGTGTGGCACTTGGTCCCACCTCCTGATCATGGAACAGTCATAGAGACTAAGTGGGTATTCAGGAATAAATCTGATGAATTAGGGAATATTGTTAAAAATAAAGCCAGACTTGTTGCTCAGGGGTATAACCAGGAGTTTGGTATTGATTTTGAAGAGTCATTTGCCCCTGTAGCCAGATTAGAAGCTGTTAGGATTTTATTGGCTTATGCATGCTCCCTAGGAATAATCCTCCAACAGATGGATGTAAAATCTGCATTCTTGAATGGGGAAATTAGTGAGGAGGTCTATGTAAGATAGCCCCCTGGGTTTGAATGTCTAGATTTCCCTAATCATGTTTACAAATTAAATAAAGCTCTCTATGGTCTTAAGCAAGCTCCCAGAGCTTGGTATGACAAGTTGAGCAAGTTCCTTACTGATCAAAATTTCACTAGAGGAGTAGTTGATCAGACCTTGTTTACAAAGGTGAGTCATTCTGACATTCTTATTGTACAAATTTATGTGGATGACATTATTTTTGGGTCAACTAACCCAAAATTGTGTGAAGAATTTTCTAAAACAATGACTAATGAGTTTGAAATGAGCTCAATGGGTGAGCTCAAATTTTTTCTTGGACTGCAGGTTACACAAACAAATGATGGAATGTTTATCACTCAGTCTAAGTACACAAGGGATCTACTCAAGGAATACAAGATGGACAACCTCAATGAGATAGCTGCTCCAATGGGTACCTCTCCAAGCTTGGATGAAGACACTAAAGGTAAACCTGTTGATCAAAAGCTATACAGAGGTATGATCGGATCCCTTCTCTACTTGACAGCATCTTGGCCTGATATTCAATTTGCTGTAGGATTATGTGCTAGGTTTCAGGCCAGTCCTAAAGAAACTCATCTTAAAGCAGTAAAAAGGATTTTTAGATATCTGCTAGGCACCCAAGAGCTAGGATTATGGTATCCTGCTAGGTGTGAGTTAGAGCTTCTAGCTTACACTGATGCTGATTATGCTGGGTGTCGAGTAGATAGAAAAAGTACTAGTGGCTATTGTCAATTCCTTGGTGGCTGTCTAGTATCTTGGGCTCTAAGAAGCAACACACTGTAGCCTTGTCTACAGCTGAGGCTGAATATGTTGCAGCTGGTAATTGTGCTGCCCAAGTACTATGGATCAAGCACCAACTAGATGATTATCAGATAAAACTGGAATGTATTCCAATTTTATGTGATAATACTAGTGCCATATGCCTTGCTAAAAATCCTGTTCATCATTCTAGGACTAAACACATAGAGATAAAATACCATTTTCTTAGAGATGCTGTGAATAAGAAATAAATCGAACTGAATTTCATTGAAACAGATAAACAAATTGTTGATATCTTTACTAAGCCACTTGGAAATAAAAAGTTTAAATTTCTTAGAAGAGAACTTGGCTTGTGTAAGTTTCAGCATGATGAATAAAATTTCTGATTTGGACTTGCATCTAATAGACTGTATAAAACTTTGTGAAGGTTGATTGGTGCAACAGACTCATGATCATGTTACTGCATATCATTTAGTCAGTAATGTGTCTAAAATAACATGCATATAGAACTATTTTGCACTACATTTCTCTTCATAACCCTGGTGGTCACATTGCATGATAGTACAGTCTGAATAAGCATGAACTTCAAAAATCATCTGATCAGTCATCTTTTGCAAAAATTGCATGCATATAGACAGGGGGAGTCTTGTCAGAATTTCAAGGTGAACTGCTGCGTCGACGCTGCTATACTCTGGCGTTGACGCAGTGAACTAGATCTGTGAATGTCTCTGTTTCATTATTCTGATGAGTTGACGCTACAATAGCGTGGAGTCGACGCACTGACACTATCTCAGTATTGCCTCTTCAACTGATGCGTAGACGCCTTGAACTCCCAGCGTCGACGCTGTCTATTAAATCCTTGACTCTGAATGATTGAGTCTGACAGTATGGCAATCTTTTAATCAGTTCTAACATTAAGCAATAGAAAATAGACCTCTTCCCTCATAATAACTGTAATTGCTTAAAGACTGACTTAATGGTTTAAATTTTATAATCTTTAGAGCTGAAAGACTACAATCAGTAAATAAGGATGCTGAAAATTGATAAAGCTCTCAACCCTCATCTTATTTCATGTCAGACAAAGTTAGTTATATCTGAAATCTGAAAACTCATCTGATATCATGTTAGAGAAACTAAGTATATGTATTGTCCTTAAACAAGTCATTCTGAAACAAATATAGGACAGCTCAGAAAGATATTGAAAAACATTGAAAATAAATTGAAAAATAGCATTGGCAGAGCAATGACTGGTAAATCACTGAGAAACTGAGTGATCCATCAAAGAAGTGGAAAACACTCATGTCATGAAGTGTATCAGCTATCTCTGTATAAAATGATCAAAATAGTAGGGTGGTTTCATTGAGTACCTGGGGGTAACTGATGTCTGATAAACGTGTACCCTCAAGCAAAAAGATGTAAATCACTTATATTAAGTTTGATCATAGCAGAATGGTCCATCATGTTGAGTATCTAGGGGTATTGACGTCTGATAAACGTATACCCTTAAGCAAAAAGGCAAATGGTACCTGACTGCCCAAAATGAACTCATAGTGAAAATGCTGTTCCTTCAAAGAATTTTCATGGATGTCAATTGTTTAATTTCAATACATGACCTGGTTTCTCTTAACACATTTTACTGAGTCTATGAAAGTAAGATATTCTGCAACTGAATCTCTCATGTAAATATAATTCTGGTTTATTGTTTTATCATGCACACCTACCTTATCCAATGAATGTAGTGCATGAACTCTCATTTTTATAACCTTTAAACCGGAACCTCACTTTCTAAGCAGTTTCTAAATTCTTATGACTGAAGGTTCTGTGCTTTAGCTGCTTAATTTCTGAACTACTTGCTAAGAATGCCAGTCAGCTGATTCTTCTTGTTCCTTCCCTTGCATCTTATTTCCCTCCTCTTTGTTGATGGCAAAGGGGGAGAATATATTGTCTATTTGATGAATTCATTCACTTCCAGGGAAGTGTATGCATCATGTCTATGGCAAAGTGGGAGATCTTGTAAGCAGAGAGTTGTGTTCATGTCTCAGCATGTCATACATAGCATCTGCATGACAAATACATAGCATCTGTATGACAAATCTGAAAAACAAAACATGTCCTTCATAAAAAATGCATCTGCACAACAGGATGTTGCTATTCTATATTATAAGGTGTTGCCATCATCAAAAAGGGGGAGATTGTTGTGACCCCTCTGTGTTGATGATGTTGACAATATGTTTTAATTCATTGGCAACAGCTTGTTTTGATTGATTGGCAACTCTTATTATTTTGATGAAACTATTTTTATCAGGTTGTCTGTGTATATATATTGTTATGCACATACTCACAGGTCTACACAGTGCATTGTAGCATAAACATAGAATTTATACCTTTCCTTGTGTAGTCTGGACAGCAGTGGGTCGACCCTCCTCTCTGATTGGTCGACGCCCCCAGAGTGAAGTCTATACACTGTCTGTCTGTCGTGTGTCTCATGCAGCGTCTTAGGCATTTTGGTAAAGTCTATACAGTGCAACTCACACGAACACTCAAGTCCATACATCGTGAAGTCTGCACAGCGTGGCACCCAATGTCTATACATTGCTCATTCGTTCATTAAGCATTGTCAAGTCTACACATTGGTCGATGCCAAGTCTATACAGCAAGCGTCTCATTGATGAAGTCTGTACAACGGTCTTCAGCAAGTCTGAACATCATCTGTCTCTGTTAGTGTCTTAGGCATTGGGCAAAGTCCATACATCGGACTGTTACAGCAAGTCTGTACATTGTCCGTCTCAGTTAGCGTTCTATACATCAGGGTGAAGTCTGTACATCCAACTGTTCAACTTCGAAGTCTGTACATTCATCAGTGTTCTTCCAAGTCTATACATTGGAAGTTTCACCTACGTTTCCCTTCAAGTCTATACATCGGTAGTTTTACCATCATTTCCATTGAAGTCTATACACTGATGGATTTACCGCCGTTTCACTTTAAGTCTATACTCTCGACTGCCTTGTCTTGATCAAGTCTATACAGAGCTTCTGTGCTCAAGTCTGTACAGCCTTTCACTTGGAAAGTCTATACATCGTGAAGTCTTCACACTGGCCTTTGAATGAAGTCTATACATTGGTTCAAGCTTCCAAGTCTGCACATTGGGCCTTCAAGCCTTTGAAGTCCATACATTGGAATGTGCTTCGCAAACTCCATACATTGGACTGTGCTCGTAAAGTCTATACATCCTTTCGTTCAGATTTCCAAGTCTATACAACGTTGTTTAGTGGAAGTCTGTTCAGCCTTTGGGTTGCCAAAGTCCATACATTGTGAACGTCATAGCCTGTACAGACTTTGCCTTGTTTAGGTCTGTACATCGTTCATTTTTTTTGGCAAGTCCATACATTGAATGTCTATACACTCGATTTCCTTGCCTTGGTCAAGCCTGTACAGAGTATCTTTAGCTAAGTATATACATTGCTTCACGACGTGAAGTCTATACATGCCTGGTTCAAGTCTTCACATGATGAAGTCTATACACTCAACTCCTTCACACTTCAGGAAGTCTGTACATCCTTCAATGCATTACATGCATCGTTCGTGAAGTCTGTACATCGAGTGAAGTCTGGTGAAGTCTATACAGCGCCCATTTCTCTTAGAGTCTCATGCATATGTAAAGTATGTACATTGCATTTGCATTCACAACGTCTTCACAATTGAAGTCCATACATCGTATGTTGTCTGTCAAGTCTTCATATTGCTTAAGTCAATACAGCGGCTGCTTCACATATGAAGTCTGTACATCGCATAGCTTCATATAGATGAAGTCAATACATTGGGCAGAGTCTGTACACTGCATTCGAGTTCACAAGTCCATACAATGAAGTCTATACAATGCAGTTCATCTTATAAGTCTGTACAGAGCTCTTCACTTAACCTGATAATCCGATACTCTGTCTGACAGGGATCTGCTACTGAGATTGCTGACATTGCTCGTGATCGCAGGAGGACGAGGTGATCAGATGCTGCCACGTGGATGAAAGCACCTCGGATCTGGCGAATTCCTTGGGCGGGAAATGTGGAAGACACACGCCCTCATCCACCTGCTGCTAATATATAATGAAGCCTTCGTCTTCAGATGGAGGTTGATCGAAGTGTGGCAAGTCTATACAGTGAGACAAATCTGAGACAGCAGAGAGCCATCGAGATCCAAAGAGAAGAAAAGGAGAGAAGAAGAAAGTGAGAAGAAATGAGTTGAGAGAGTGATATGAGAGCTTGTGAATCAGTGTCTTGGTCTAGATACCAGAGCTGATATTGCTCACTTTGAGCTACAGTCGTTTTGATGTTCTTCCATTCGATTGTGTTTTTCTTGCTTTTCAGTCTTGTTATTTTTATTTTAAAAACTCTTGTTCGATCAAGCTGTAAAGTCAGCGGTGTCAAGCTGTGAGGCAGCGGTGTGCAGAGGTGATACCTCTGGTCGGCTAAGCTGTAGTGCCCAGCAGAGCAAGCTATGAAGCTCAACTGTTGCAGAGGGTGTTCCGCTGGTCGGGATAAGCTGTAAGCCCCAGCCGTTGTTGGCAAGCTGTTGTGCCCAGCAGATTGAAGCTGTGTATCAGCAGTAATCCACATTCGAGTTGAATGTGGGGTGGACGTAGGTCGGATTGACCGAACCACCTAAAAGTCTTTGTGCCTCTCGTGTGTTTGCTTATCTATTTAGCAGATCTTGTTTCCATCATTCGGTGATTTGACTGTGGTTGTCCAGTGTTCTTTTAATTCCGCATTTGAATCTAGACATAAATTTTTAATTAGCCTATTGATCTATTCACCCCCCCTCTAGATCCACATTCTGTGGTGAAAGAGCCTTCCATCTAACTCCAACACTCGGTAATTCGGCTTCTAGCTTAGTTTTTCCCCCACCCCGCCTGGCCGGCTGACGGCCTCTCCCTCCATGGAGGTAGTTTTATATGTAATTTCAATAAATCCCCTCCCCGAGATACCCCTCCAGCGAGAGGTGTAGTGGTGTAATATTTTAATTTTCAGGTTAAAGCTACACCGACGCGGCGTTCGGGTGCGGACCCACGCCTCCCCGCTCGCCCTCATCTCCAGCCGAGATCGGTGTATTCATGCCGATCAGGTGAGCTCCTGGTCACTTCTCTTTGCTGGTATTCCATGCTTAATTAGTATTGTCTCTTAGATCTGTCGGACGGCGAGAGAGTGCCCAGTCCCAAATTGCCATCAAATTGAGCGACCACCGCGGAGCGACTTGTGAGAGAGACCCTACAACCCATGCCCTTGGCGTGCTGGCCGTCGATTAAATTGGGCATCTCGGGCCCTTAAGGGTTCAGCCTCAAGCTTGCCAAATCCCCAGGAGCATCAAGGTCCCGCCCCGGACCCTCTCCATCATAACCGGGTTGCCCACGGGCACATGTGTGCTTTACGCGGGTGAGTCCGCTTAAGTGATATTGTTGGGTACGTTAGGTTGCTTGCTAGTCATAGGTCCAAGGATCATTGGCCTAGTGGCTATCACCGCCAAGATGGTGTCACATCAGTTTGTGTTTTTATTTTGTAGGTGTGAATAAAAGATAAGTTGGGGGGAGAGAGAGATGATTGCTTGCATTTGTGCCCAGATTTTTAAAGTCATGCACCGCCCTTTGTTCAAGCACAGATGCCCGTCGAAGTTCACTTCCATCAGGTTGTCCCATTCCTTCATAAAATTCATGTCTACATTGTTCTATTCATCCATATTATTCATGTCATTACGGACAATGTCATTTAAGTTTGGGGGACGGAAATCATGCCGTTGCACATGTTGCATTCATATACAACCTCATTTTTTTAAAATAAAAAAATATTAAATAAATAAATAAAAAATTAAAAATAAAATATATTTTGAGTTTCATGATTCATGCTTCCATTGAAAGTAATTCCGGAATAGAAAAAACTGAGAGAAGGATGAGGAAAAATTTATTTAATTTAGCCATGGAAAACTAATCTAAGAATCTCTTTAAAGTTCATGTGCACTTTAGAAAAATAAAATTCACGTTGCACGCTAATGAAACAAGTAGGACAAGCCTTCTGTTCTTTTGGGTATGTTGCCTGATATTCTGCACTTCTTAAAAGAGAGATCTTTTATAAGCTTTCTGCCAAGTTATCTATTAAAATTAGTGCAAAAGCATAATTGAAAAAAAATTGAGAAAAAGGCACCATGAAAAATGCTCTGAATCTGAGTAACCGGGCCTACTTCACCTAAGACGTGGTGAGGTTCGCGTCAAAAGGAAAAGGGATCCTTGATCTGCGAATGTAGGCCTACTTCGAGGTTCGCGTTAAACAGTGAAGGGTAGTGCAGCATCATGTGTATAGAAAAAAATAAAAAAAATCCCTAAGGGACGAAGCAATAAGGCAGACAAAAAGCTAATGTGCTTAATGCTCTGATTAAGATGTGCAGGATTGAAAGGCACTTATTTAGAATAGCAAATGGGTGATACAATTATCTACGATGTGGATTTAGTATTTACACATGCACTAGTGCTATTGAAATTTGAGTTGAATTCTTGATCATGAACCTTAATTTCCAAATCTAAGGCTAGTGTGTGTTAATATTTTTGGATTCTTAATCTTTAGTTATTTCTATGCAGGAAAAGTTAGATATGAAAGTATGGACTTTACGAACTCTTGTTGGTCTTTAATTTTTAATTATTTGCATTGCTAAGGGACTAATAATGAGTAAGTTGAGGGGTGTGATAAGTGCACATTTTTACATATTAATTAATGTTATATCACGTTTTTATGAGCTTTAATATGCATCACTATATATTTATCACACTTAATCATAACTTAGACTAAAATATTTAGTTTTATGGAATTAAGTAATTTTAATGAATAAATTTACTTATTTTACAGGCACAAAGAAGGGGCCAAAGTCTGTTATGGTTGAAAAGAAAAAAAAGAGAAAAAAAAAGAAAAAAAACTGTACAAATGGGCCAAAGGCCCATGGGCTTGTTAAAAAAGAAAAAAAAAAGCAAAGCAACTGATTTTTATAGCACATATAGCATATATATATATATATATATATATATATATATATATCGCATGTCTTCACAACGTGGGCATAAAGCCCATGCATGCAGCCAGTTGGAGGAGGATCACGCTAGGAGGCTTCGTGTGGGGGCTTCATCGCCCATGCATGCACGTGGTGGCCACTGCGTTGGTCAGCCCTAGCAGGGTCTTCACGGGCTTCACGCGTTGGCTGGTGGGCGGGTGGCCAGTGTAAGCACGCGGCACACGAGGCATGCCTTCAGTGGCTACGACATGGCTTCTCCACGCCAAGGCGGGCTTCACGCAGACGCCAAGTCAACGGCCAGGAGGAATGTCAAGGGTGAGCGGATGGCTCACGCGTGGCCAATGCAGGCTTCGGGCGGTTCAACGTGGGCGAATGCGACAAAGCGCATCTGGGTTGGGCGCAAGGTCAATGAGCAACATACGTGGTGCGATGGCGGGTCTTCACTGGCCAGCGTTAGCTAGCAATGGGTGGACACAGACGTGTCTTCAACTTCAGCAGGCGGACGGGTCAGCAAATGCAGGCGTTTAAACGCGGACGGCTTGGGCTTCACGTGGCGCACATGGTAGACAAAAAATAAGCACGGTAGTGAAGAACAGTATTATTTTGAAAGCCTATAAAAGGAAGGCATGGGAGGTTCTTTCTAGGCATTAGGATGCACATACGTAGATAGCAAAGCTCTCATTGTTTCCTCTTACATTCTTAGTCCTTAGTGTAGGATTAAGCTTGTCTGTTTCATTTCTTTTGTTATTGTTATAAATTTGTTGTAAGTTATTTATTGTAATTTTCATACAGTTGTAAGTTGGTTTTAATTTCAGTGATGTTGTTATTTTCAATTTTATTTATCATAATCTCCCTCCATCTCTCTAATATCTCTTCTTAAATTCTTTATCCTTCACCCTCTAAACTTCTTCTAAAGACGGTCAAGAGAAGTGTTTCCGATCCGGACGAGTGTACGTAGCCATTCCCGATGACTCGTAAATCAAAGACTCGAGGAGACGACGCCGTTATCATACCACGGCCGCACCAACTATCTCAACTTCATCTATTTTATTTCGCATTTAATTTTGTTGAATTAGATAGGTTTGTTGTACCCTTGTGGTTTTGATGATGTCAACCACTATGAGTCATCTGTGCTTGATTGAACCATTCAAGATAAAAATGAATTCCATTGAACACTTGATGTATGCATCATGATCTTGACGAGCATTTCATAATGTTAGAAATATGCATAAATCTCTTCAGCAGCCTTTGGGTGTGGTCAGGCCTACATGTGTCATAGCTTTGCTTGCTCATAGGGTCAGTGCATACACAGTCGTAAGTATTAACGTCGGTGCATCTTTCCTTTAAGGTCAGTGCACACATGAGTGATAGGTCTGTGTATATTTCAATGCAATGCACACAAGGTCCGTGCATATTTCAGCTCATCTGGATACGGTCGGTGCATGTTCTGTTAGATTGCACTTAAGGTCTGCACAAAACACTATTATGTTTGAAGCTAGTCTTGCTGCCATAGGAGCCAAGGTCGGTACAACTCAGCGTTCATCTTGGTGCACATTTATGTTCCTTCATAGAAAGTCGATGCACATCACTGTAGTGTTCACATTTGATGTCGTTGCATGTTCAGTTGTAAGTGCAAAGGTCGGTGCAACCTCTGTTGCTATCAAGGGTTGAGGTCGGTGCAGGATTGCATTATGCGTAGAATAAGGTCAGTGCACATTTGGTTTGTGCGAGACCGAGGTCAGTGCAAGTAGCATCTCATGCATTCACACGGTCGGTGCAAGTCTTGCCTTGTGCTAACCAAGTCGGTGCACATCCTGTGTTACCACATATAATGTCGGTGCACATTCTGCTGATCAGCATCTAAGGTATGTGCAACATTGCTTGGTTTGCCCATAAGGTCCGTGCAACTCTTGTTGCTGCACACATATAAGGTCTGTGCATGTGTCTATGTCATTAGCTATAAGGTCTGTGCATGTCTCGCAATAAGTTAACCAAGGTCCGTGCACGTCTTGCTATATTTCACTTAACGTCTGTGCATATCTTGCAAATACGTCACGTAAGGTATGTGCATGTTTCCACCTTGCTCTATGAAGTCTGTGCAATTCTTATATTTGTTTGAACGACTTATCCTGACTAAGTACTTCACATATTGACAGGATAATTGCTCATGAACCTTAAGGAGGGCACGTGATCCAAGATAGAAAGGATAGCTATGCTCGTGACACGTGGAAAGCCAACAAGCCAAGGTGCTGCCATGTGGCCAGTGCAACTCAGATCTGGATGAAAGGTAGGGCGGGAAACATGGTTTCCATGCACCCATCTCTCTGCTGCCTATATATATAGAAGTCGCTCGCTCAGAAGAAGAAAGAAGAGGAAGAGATAGGTAGAACCTGGGAGAGAAAATGGTAGAAGAAGAAAAGAAGCGTGAGCAGTTAGAGAGGAGATTCTGAGAAAGAAGAAAAAGAGCGAGAGCAGCAGAGAAGAGTAGAAAAGGGAGATTGAGAGAGCAACAGAGAGCTAGCGAAAAGGAGAAAGAGAAAGAGAGAGAGAGGGAGATAGAAGCAGAGGTGTTGGTTTGAAGAGCTCATGAGTCAGAAGCATTCAGAAGTCCAGATCTGAGTATCTATCTATTCTGTGTTCTTTGGATCAAATCCAAGACACATTGCTCCTGTGTAAGCTTGTTACTTTTGGTTTTAATGTCAACTTTATGTTGCTGATTTCATCATCATCTTTTATTTTCTATTTCTATTTCTAAGCTGTGTATTAGCGGAGGCTAAGCTGTAAGGCCCAGCGGTCAAGCTGTTAGTCAGCGGTCGGTGAAGCTGTAATGCCTAGTGGATGGCAAGCAGTAAAGCCCAGCTGATTGTAGGCAAGCTATGAGGCCCCAACCGTTCAAGCTATTTGGCAGCAGAATCCACACTCTGGTTAGAGTGTAGGGTGGATGTAGGTCTGGAGGACCGAACCACCTAAAAATCTCATGTCTACAGTGGTTTGATTTCTTATATGATTTTTGTTAGATGAATGCCTAGGTGCATTTCAATTGACTGTTCTGTCTGAGTGCTTTAAGATTTCTTAGTGTGCGTAATCTAGTTCTGCAAACCGTTTGAAGTTGCTGAGCAGCACATTGCTTTCGCTTACCATCTATTTGACTGTGTGCCTCATCATAAGCCCTGAGTTAGTTATCATCTATCTTGTCCATGTTTCATTATAGCTCACATTCAGTTAAGCTAATCAGTCTTTAATTCCGCATAGCTTACTGTTTGTAGCATAATATTTTAAATTGGCAAGAATTTTCGAAGGGGATTCATTCACCCCCCCTCTGAATCTGTCCATAGCACCTTAACAATTGGTATCAGAGCTGGTCTCTGACTTCCATATCCAACGATTTACAGAGGGTCCTGCTGATTTATGATTAGGTGCTTTGTTGTGTTGATTTTGTGTCTTACTATTTTTAGTTTAGTGCATCTTTCATATAGTGCTGATAAAACTGAATCAGCTTAATTGTTTTCAATGGCATCTCCTACTGTCTTCAATGGTTCCAATCTTAATTCATGGCTTGGTGGCCTTTGTACATACATGAACTCCATTGATCCAAAATTATGGAGTCTCATATCAAAAGGCCCACATAAATTACCTCACAATCAGACCAAATGGTCAAAAGAGGATAGGATAAAAGACAGTGAGAATGGGCTAGTCTTTAACACTCTGAGAGATTCAGTGAACATTGATATGTTTCCCTGTATTGCAGGATGTACATCTGGAAAAGAGATCATGACAGAGTCATCTCTATTCATGAGGGGCAAAAAGAAGAGTGCCTGATGGCCAATCGAAGGGATCAGATTGAAGAAACAGCATCCCAGGTAAGCACTGAATCAGAAGACATTTCATTTGATGAACTGGTAGAGATGTATGATGAACTGCTAGAGAAATCTAAGAAAATTCAATCTGAGAATAAAAAGTTGAAGAAAAAGATTGATCAAAACTACTCTAATTTACCTTGTGAAAATTGTTCAAAACTAAAAAGGTCTCATGATGCTTGCTTGACTGATTTTCAGAATTGTAAGAAACAATTGGAAGATTTTGAAAATGCTATTTCAGAAATGAGTAAAATGAAGTCTGTAAATGAAAGTCTTGAGAAAATCATTGAGAAGAATGATGAAGAGATCAAAAGACTTCAAGAAGAGAATCAAGCTGATGTTCTCAGGCATAAAGAACAAATTTCTTTGCTGAAAAATGAAAATGATGAATTGTATTCTAGAATTTCTGAATTAGAAGAAACACTGAGATCAAATAATGATGTTCATATTCTGATAAATGAACTTCTCCAGAATAAGCAATTAATAAAATAGAATGAAGAACCCAAGCAATTGAACACTGCTATATCTGAAAGACTTCTTGCATTAGAAAAGGGAAAAACTGCTTGCAAAGAAGAATCTGAAAAACTGAGTAATCTGGAACAAGAACTTGAGAAATATAAAGTTGCAAACAAAGTGCTAAGTGAATGTGTTAATTACAGTGAATAAGAGATTGCCAGTTATGAATTACACATTGTTTCTCTAGAAAAGGAAATTTGTTAATTGAAAAACTCTCTGTCAAAAACTCTAAAAGGTAAAGAGAAGTCAAAAGCCTCCTTGAAAGATGAAGTGAGTAATCAAAGTGAGGAGACCGACAACTTTTCTGAAACAAAAAGGGTCATGAGGAACCAGCTTTACACCACATTTGTCCAAAGCAGTGATATAGCTGGAATTTTTAGGACATCTCGAAATAAATCTGCTGCAGTTAAAACTCAAAAATAGAATAAAAATTCAAAAAAAGAGAAAAATAAATTGTATGCTGAAAAATCTCAAACCAAGATGTTTTCTGATAAAAGAAAGAATGTTAAGTGTTTTTATTGTGGTAAATTTGGTCATAAGATGTATGATTGCCTTATAATGAAGAAGGATGATCTGAATAGTGGTAGCATTCATGCTAGGAATTCTCATGCTAAGAAATCTTCTTCTGTTCAAACTAAAAGGCTTCAATATTTTTATTGTCATAAAATAGGTCATCTCATGCATGAATGTAGGCTAATGGAAATAGATGACATGTCTACTGTTGCAGTGCATGATAAACTATTCCATGCTAAAAATCATGCAACTCATAAAAAGAAACTTCAATATTTTAATTATGAAAAATTAGGCCACATTGCTGCTCAATGTGTTGTGACCCCTCTATGTTGATGATGTTGACACTTGCTCTATTGTTTGGCAACACCATTATTTTGATTGATTGGCAACTGAGTTTGATTTGATGAAATTGCTCCATCAGATTGACTATGTGTTCTTTGCTTTTAATACACTGCTGTCTGGAATTCTTACTATCATAAGTCCACACACTGCATCTCAATTAAATTGATTAAGTGTGCACAGCGTCAACGCATCATGTTACAGCATTAACGCATAAGTCCACACACTGCATCTCAATTAAATTGATTATGTGTGCACAGCGTCAACACATCATGTTACAGCGTCAACGCACCATTGGCTTCGCTTCATCAAGTCTGTACATTGACTTGCCAACTTCCTTGAAGTCTGTACATCGCTTCATGTCCCCAAAGTTTGCACATCAACAGTGATCTTTGAAGTCTGTACACTGCTTCAGGAGCTTCAAGTCCACACATCGCTCAAAGTCTGTACAGAGTCCAGCGTCTCAGTTAGTGTCTCATGCACTTGAGCAAAGTCTGTACATCCACAGTGTTACTCAAAGTCTATACATTAATCTTCTAATCCAAAGTCTGCACATTGGTCTTCGAATCCAAAGTCTATACAATGGTCTTCACACTTGAAGTCCATACATTCGATGTGCAGAGTTGATGTCTATACTGTGTCCTTGCTGATCAAGTCTACACTATGGTTGGTGACAAGTCTGTACACTGGCCTCAGCCTTTCAAGTCTACACACTGACGGCTGAACTAAGAACTCTATACATCGTCTGTCTGCACTAGAGTCTCATGGAGTCTATACATTGCACTCGTCTTCTAAAGTCTATACACTGAAGTCTTCGCATTCGTTTGCATTACATGAAGTCCATACAGTGGGTAAAAGTCTGTACACTGTCCATGTTTCATGCAGCGTCAACTCAGTGCTTTATGCAGCGTCAACTCCTCAAGTATATACAATGCAATGTACATACTTAAGTCTTATGTCTTTATTTCTGTTGCTGAAGGGAACATGGTCGACGCCTGGAGCTTAATGCGTCCACGCATCAGTAGATGAAGCATGCGATATCTTCCACTACATCAACGCCACAAGGAAGCAGCGTCGACGCAGAAGTTGAAGAAGCATTCATCTTCACAGGCTATTCCACTGCGTCAACGCCACAAGCAAGCAGTGTCGACGCAGCAGCTAAAGAAACGAGGCTAATGGTTACTGGAATGCCTCACTGCGTTAACGCCATTGAATGAAAGCGTCGACGCAGCAAGTCAGATTGATGACTTTGAGCACGTGAACGGAGAACTCTATCACTGGACTGAAAAAGCTAATGATGGGCACGTGATCCCAGGTACCTGGCTCGTGATCCGAAAAGGACAAGGTATCCAGATGAGGACACGTGTACTGACACTCCATTGCATGCTGCCACGTGGTCCAAATTGCTGGGCGGGAAATGTGGAGAGCACACGCCTGCTGCTGTTGTTGCTATATAAACAAGTCTTCTTCCACAGAAGAAGATTGATCGAAAGAAAAGAAGAGAAAGTCTATACAGTAGTGAGGTTTCGATCCACAGAGAGAAAAGAGAGAAGAAGAAGATACAGAGAAGAAGAAGAAGAAATAGAGAAGAAGGAGAAAAAGAGAGAGGAAGAGATCGAGAGAGAGTTGATCGAGAGTGAGAGTGAGAGTGTTTGTATCTCAGTCTCGTGGTTCAAAACCACAGCTGAGCTTTGCTCTTTAAGAGCTACATTGCTTTTGGGTTTTTATTTTTCGTTTTGATTCTGTCTTTCATTTTCGAATGCTGTTTCTTCAAGCTGTGTGTCAGCGGTCTTGCAGTGGTGGTCTCCACTGGACGGGTTAAGCTGTATTTCCCCAGCGGTTGCAGAGGATCAGATCCTCTGGTCGGCAAGCTGTAGTGCCCAGCGAAGCTGTGTATCAGCGGGTTGTTTGGCCAAGCTGTAAAGCCCAGCGGACGCAAGCTGTGCTACGCAGCAGGAAGCCATACTCGGTTGAGTGTGGGGTGGACGTAGGTCGTTGACCGAACCACCTAAAAATTGTGTGTGCAGTGTGTTTGTGTTTTTGTGTGATCTGTGTGCGATGGGAATTTCTTGCTTAGCTTGTTTGATTGCATCGCTTATGCTCATGTCTAGCTTTCTACCTTTTGCTTAGCACTTTTCATTTAGCTTTATTGATGCTTGCCTAAATTCCGCTCTAGAACTTACAATAGTTTTAAATTAGGCAAGTTGATCTATTCACCCCCCTCTAGATCAACACTTAGTGGAGATAGACTGCATCCATCTAACCCAACACTTGGTATCAGAGCCTAACTCTTCTGCAAGGACTCATCGCCCGAAGAGAATAAGCAGAGATGGATGCTCGAGGGATGACTGCCGAAGGTCACTCAACAACGAAGCCCCCATTCTTTGATGGATCAAACTACGCATACTGGAAGAACCGTATGCAAGTGTTCCTCAGGGCTAAGGATTATGAGATTTGGAAGATTGTCAGCAAGGGACCTTATGAGCTGTCCCCGAATGAAGATGTATGGACCAAGGAGGAGATCAGAAGGTCCACGCTGAATTGGAGTGCTATTAATGCTATCCAGTGCGCTCTGCATCCTACAGAATTCTCCCGTGTGTCTGCTTGCAAATAAGCTAAGAGATGTGGGATGCGCTGGAAGTAATTCATGAAGGTACATCTCAAGTAAGAGAGCAGAAGGCCAATCTTCTTGTATCTGAGTATGAAGCCTTTAAGATGAAGCAGAACGAGTCCATTAGCGAAATGTACGCTCGGCTGACTGTCATAACCAATGGCCTCAGAGGTTTAGGGAAACCTTAGGCAGAGTATGATGTAGTGAGGAAAATTTTGCGCTCCCTGACTCCCAATTGGCACACCAAAGCAACAGTGATGGAGGAGTCAAGGGACTTGCGTAATACTAAAGCTGATGAGCTGATTGGCTCACTAATGGCATATGAGATAAACATGCCAAGGACAGATGAAGCCGAGAGGAAGAAGAAGCCGATAGCGCTGAAGGCTAGTTCCAGCAAATCAACAAAATCCAGCTCCAGCAGCTCTTCATCATCAGAGGAGAGCCTGAATGAAGAAGAAGATGTGACTCGATCTGAGATAGCCATGATGACTAGAGAGTTCAGGCGATTTCTCAGAAAGGGAGCAGGACGGTTCGGTCAGAAGAAATACAGTGGTGACCGAAAGGATAAAAGGTATAAATCTAAACCTGCAAAGAAAAATGAAGCTAATGTTTGTTATCAATGCAGGAAACCAGGGCATCTGAAAATTGACTGTCCAGATAATCAGAAACATAAGGACAGGTCAAAGAAGAAAACCAAGAAGGGAAGAGCTATGATCACCACATGGAGTGATGAAGATGAAGGCTCTTTCAGCAGCAGCTCAGATAGTGAAGCCGAATCTGAACAACCCATTTGCCTTATGGCAACAAGCTCCGAAGATAGAGAGGAGGACACAGATGAGGTAATCACTAGATTTGAAAATTTCACAATTGCTGATTGGGTAGATGCTTATCATGAAATAGCTGATAGAGCTGATGATATTAGAAAAGAGAATAGGCATCTTAGAAGAAAATTCAATTCCATGCAAAATGATAAAACACTAACTGATAAAATTGCATGTTTGGAATCTGAGATTGATGAATTGAAACTCACATGCTCTGAAGAAGATGAAATCAAAAATGAGTTAAAAGCTTCTAAGGAAGAGAATCTAAGGCTTGGAAATGAAATTGATGAATGGAAGCTGAAGATTCAGAAATGTGAAAGTGAAGTCAAAATTATCTCTAAAAAATATGAAGATGTCCTCAATGTCAACAATGAGCTGAAAAAGGCTATTGATGAACTTCAGAAAGATAATGAAGATAAAATGAAAACCATTGAGAAAATGACCCAAGGAATAGATAACTTAAATACTTTGTTAGGGTCAAAGGTTAATTTTAGAAAAGAGGGCCTAGGATTTAATTCTAGTGCAACAAAAACATTCGGAATGAAAATAATTTCATTTGTTGCTCAAAAGGAAAAGGGACCTCTAATTAGCATGACCTTAACAAATTTGATGAACAAAACTGCTAATCTGAAAAAGCCCAGTGTTGAGGAGAAGGGCAAACGAAAGGTTAATAAGCCTAGTAGAGCTAGCACATCTAAGCAGAATCCTAGGGCTCAGACTCAGGTTAGGGGTCAACCTACACAGTCTGGTAAACCCCAGGTCAAGGTAACCAAGTCTCCACCAACACCTCCACCTCTGAAGAAGACCCAATACAAACCTGTGTATAGGTCAGCAAGGTCCAAAGTATAGGGGAGACAAAGTGCTGCTAGGAGTCAACCCAATTATTTTTATCAACCCAGAGCTCAGACCGACTACAATGCACAACCAACCTACTTCAATAGGTCGAATTGGTCTAGAACTCAGGATAGGTTTACAGGTCTTGCACACTAGGGTGCTAAATATCAAGGACCTCACAGTAGAAATTGGGTCAATGGGTATGGTTACTGGACATCTAGAAATCAATATTTTCAAAGCCAGCCCAGGAACTACTATGGCCAAAATTTTGTGAACACACCCTGGCCAAGGCACTGGCACAGAAATAACAATACTGTCAATAATCATGCTGCTGCCAATAAGAAAAAGAACAACAGAAGAAAATCTGTAGGATCCACTGAACAAAACACATTTAAACAAATGTAGATTCCGAAACATTTGCTTTCCTGTTTTGCTTCTAGTTCATTTACATTGGAGCCCAATCAGTCTTGGGTTACAAACTTCTCTACCTAATTGTGTATGCAGGTATGCCTGGCAGCCAAGAACAACTTGTGGTACATGGATAGCGGCTGCTCCAGGCATATGACAGGAGATAAGGCCAAATTTTACATACTGACTGAGAAAGTAGAAGGCCTTGTCACCTTTGGAAGCAACACAAAGGGTAGGATTATCGGATCAGGTAAGGTAGGTAAGTGTTCTACCTGCTGCATTGATGATGTTATGCTGGTTGAAGGGTTAGCCTATAATCTACTTAGCATTAGCCAGTTATGTGATAAAGGTTACAATGTTTTATTCAATTCTCAATGCTGCAAGGTTTTTGAACCTGATTCTGATATTGTCAAATTTTCTGGAAAAAGAATAAATAATACTTACATGATAAATTTAGATGAAATTCAACACACTAACCTTTGCCTTACTGCCAGTAGAGAAGACATAGCATTTTTATGGCATCGTAGGTTAGGTCATGCTAGCTACACTGTTTTGCACAAATTAAATAAGCATGGCATGGTTAGAGGACTTCCTGAAGTCTCATTCAAGAAAGAAAACAAAATCTGTGATGCATGCACTCAATCAAAGATAACTAGAAAGTCATTTAAGTCTAGAACTGAAAATCTGTCTTCCAAACCCTATGAGCTGATACATATGGACCTTTTTGGGCCAACTAGATCTGTCAGCCTATCAGGGAGGAGGTATGGGTTTGTTATGGTAGATGACTTTTATAGGTATACTTGGGTTTATTTCTTATCTAATAAGAGTGATGCTTTCACAGAATTTCAGGAGTTCTATGTTAAAATAACTCAAAAAATTGAAAACATATTATCTGATCATGGAGGTGAGTTTGAAACCTCACAATTTGATGAATTCTGCAGGTCGAATGGAATCAACCACAGGTACTCCTCTCCAAGGACACCTGAGCAGAATGGAGTTGTGGAGAGAAGGAACAGAACCCTAGTGGAAATGGGTCGTACACTTCTTGTCGAAGGTGGTCTACCAAGGAAGTTTTGGGCTGAAGTAGTGAACACTGCCTGTTATGTAATTAACAGAGCCGTGGTAAGACCTTCTACCCAGCAAACACCATATGAGATATTAAAAGGTAAGAAACCTTCTATTGCTCACTTCAAGGTTTTTGGTTGTAAATGTTTCATTCACATAAATGATAAAAAGGACCTTGATAAATTTGAACCTAAAGGAGAACCAGGAATTTTTCTTGGTTATTCTTAAAACACCCGAGCATACAGAGTGTACAATCTGAACTCTAAAACTGTTGAAGAATCTCCACACATAATTTTTGATGAATCTTTGGCAAATTCTAATGCTGGTAAATGCAAGAATGAAACCAATGGTGAAATCCTGAAGGAAGGAGATCCTGCAGACAAATCTGAGGATGAAGAAGAACATAAAGAGCTTAATGAAGAGGAGCCTACAGTTCAGGGGGAGGTAAATCAAGTTCATGATACTCCAATTACAAATATTAGATATCTCAAGGATCATCCTATAGATAATGTTATTGGAAATCTGCATGACCCCCCTAGGACTAGAGGCCACTTAAGAATTCAACATGAACTGAATGCATATGCTTTTGTATCAAACATATTACCCAAGTCCATTGACTGTGCTCTCCAAGATGTGCATTGGATTAATGCCATGCATGAGGAGCTCAATCAGTTTGACAGGAATAAGGTGTGGCATTTGGTTCCACCTCATGATCATGAAACAGTCATAGGGACTAAATGGGTATTTAGAAACAAAACTGATGAAGCGGAGAAAGTTATTAAAAATAAAGCCAGACTTGTAGCTCAGGGGTACAATCAGGAATTTGGAATAGACTTTGAAGAGTCTTTTGCCCCTGTAGCTAGGTTAGAAGCAATAAGAATTTTATTGGCTTATACATGTTCCCTAGGAATAAACCTTCAGCAGATGGATGTGAAATCTACTTTTCTAAATGGGGAAATTAATGAGGATGTCTATGTGAGACAGCCTCTTGGGTTTGAATGTTTAGATTTCCCTAATCATGTTTACAAGCTCAATAAAGCTCTCTATGGGTTAAAGCAAGCTCCTAGAGCTTGGTATGACAGGTTGAGCAAATTTCTCACCGACAAGAACTTCACAAGAGGTATAGTGGATCAAACATTGTTTACCAAGGTAAGCCATCCAGATATTCTTATCATTCAAATTTATGTGGATGACATTGTGTTTGGGTCAACTAACCCCAAATTGTGTGAGGAATTCTCTCAAATAATGACTGATGAATTTGAAATGAGCTCAATGGGTGAGCTCAAACTATTTCCTGGACTGCAGGTTACACAAACAGAAGATGACATCTTCATCTCTCAGTCCAAGTATGTAAAGAACTTATTGAAGAAGTACAAAATGGACAACCTCAAGGAAATAGCTACTCCAATGGGTACATCAACCAGTTTGGATGAAGACTCTAAAGGTAAACATGTGGACCAAAGGCTATACAGAGGTATGATCGGATCTCTTCTCTATCTTACAGCATCTAGGCCTGATATACAATTTGCTGTGTGTTTATGCTCTAGATTTCAGGCCAGTCCTAAAGAAAATCACTTTAAGGCTGTGAAAATTTTTTTTAGGTATTTACTAGGCACCCAAGAACTAGGTCTCTGGTATCCTGCTAAGTGTGAGTTAGAGCTTCTAGCCTACACTGATGCAGATTATGCTGGGTGTCGAGTAGATAGAAAAAGCACTAGTGGCTACTGTCAATTCCTTGGTGGCTGTCTAGTGTCTTGGACATCTAAGAAGCAACACACTGTAGCATTATCCACAGCTGAAGCTGAGTATGTTACAGTATGTAATTGTGCAGCCCAAGTACTTTGGATTAAGCACCAACTGGCTGATTATCAGATAAATCTGGGATGCATTCCACTTTTATGTGATAATACTAGTGCTATATGCCTTGCTAAAAATCCTGTTCACCATTCTAGGACTAAGCATATAGAGATAAAACATCATTTTCTTAGAGATGTTGTAAATAAAAAGGAGATTGAAATGAACTTCATAGAAACAAAAAAATAAATTGCTGATATTTTTACTAAGCCTCTTGGGAATGAAAATTTTAAGTTTCTTAGAAGAGAACTTGGCTTATGTAAATTTCAGCATGATGAATGATTATTTAATTGCTGTGAATAAAATCTCTGATGTGGACTTGTTTTTGATTGCTTTGATAAATCATGTGGATGTGAATGTGGATGTAGAACTGTCCTGCATTGCATATATTCAGGGGGAGCTTGTTGTGTCTTTGCATGTCTTTGCATATCATTCATTCATGACCTATGCATAAGCTCTCTCTCAATTAATTCTTGCCATGCTACATGCATATAGACAGGGGGAGTATTGCTAAGAAAATCAGAGTGGTTTCAACTTTCTTGAAGTCATTCAACCTTTAACTCCGAATACTTGTCTCTGACATTGTGGCAATCTGTTGGTCAGTTCTGATTTCTAAGCAGTAGAAAATGGACTTCTTCATTTATAAGAATTTGAATTGTTCAAAGACTGATGTAATGGTTTAAATCTTATAATGGTTGGAGTTTAAAGATTGTAATCAGTATATAAGTAAGTTGAAAATTGATAAAACTCTCAACCTCTTTCTTATTTCATGTCAGACAAAGCTATTCATATCTGAAATCTGAAAACTCATCTAAAATCATGTCGGAGAGATTAAGTATGTGTATTGTTCTTAAACAAGTCATTCTGAAACATAAAAAGGACAGCTAAGAAAGATACTGAAAAATATTGAGAATCATTGAAAATATATATATTGGCAGAGCAATGACTGGTAATCACTGAGAAACTGAGTGATCCATCAAAGAAGTGGACAACACTCATGTCATGAAGTGTATCAGCTATCTCTATTTAAAATGTTCAAAACAGTAGGCTGGTTTCACTGAGTACCTGGGGGTAACTGGCGTCTGATAAACTTGTACCCTCACACAAAAAGGTGTAACTCAGCTTTGTTGAATTTGATCATAGGCAGAATGGTCCATCTTGTTGAGTATCTAGGGGTATTGGCGTCTTATAAACGTATACCCTTAAGCAGAAAGACTTGTGGTACCTGAATGCTCAAAATGATCTAATATTGATAATGATGCTCCCTCAAAAGAAAAGTTCATGAGTGTCAATTTGTTTAGTTTCAATACATGACTTGGGTTCTCTCAAATTTTTTTTAAGACTATGAAAGTAAGATATCATGAAACTGAATCTTTCATGCAAATGTGATTCTGGTTTATTGTCTTATCATGCACAGTGAACTTATCTATTGCTTGTAGTGCATGAACTCCAAATTTTATCATCTTTAAACCAGACCTCTTTCTGACAGCAGTTTATAACTTCATATAACTGAAGACTCTATACTTTAGAATGCTTATTCATGAACTACCTGTTCAGAATGCCAGTCAGTTCTTCTCTCGATTCCTTCATAGTATTTAATTTTTCCCTCCTCTTTGTTGATGGAAAAGGGGGAGAATATTGTCTAGGGGGAGAATACATAACTGTCTGAATTCTGAAGTCAATTCTGAATTCATTTCAAGGGAGAGTTTGAGACAGTGAGTTGCATGCATTCATAGCATCTGCATGTCAATCTGCATAACACATCATGTCTTTCATCAAACATATATATCTATGACAGGTTGTTGCTACTCTACTCATATGGGGTTGCCATCATCAAAAAGGGGGAGATTGTTGTGACCCCTCTATGTTGATGATGTTTACACTTGCTCTATTCTTTGGCAACACCATTATTTTGATTGATTGGCAACTGAGTTTGATTTGATGAAATTGCTCCATCAGATTGACTATGTGTTCTTTGCTTTTAATACACTGCTGTCTGGAATTCTTACTATCATAAGTCCACACACTGCATCTCAATTAAATTGATTAAGTGTGCACAGCGTCAACGCATCATGTTACAGCGTTAACGCATAAGTCCACACACTGCATCTCAATTAAATTGATTATGTGTGCACAGCGTCAACGCATCATGTTACAGCGTCAACGCACCATTGGCTTCGCTTCATCAAGTCTGTACATTGACTTGCCAACTTCCTTGAAGTCTGTACATCGCTTCATGTCCCCAAAGTTTGCACATCAACAGTGATCTTTGAAGTCTGTACACTGCTTCAGGAGCTTCAAGTCCACACATCGCTCAAAGTCTGTACAGAGTCCAGCGTCTCAGTTAGTGTCTCATGCACTTGAGCAAAGTCTGTACATCCACAGTGTTACTTAAAGTCTATACATTAATCTTCTAATCCAAAGTCTGCACATTGGTCTTCGAATCCAAAGTCTATACAATGGTCTTCACACTTGAAGTCCATACATTCGATGTGCAGAGTTGATGTCTATACTGTGTCCTTGCTGATCAAGTCTACACTATGGTCGGTGACAAGTCTGTACACTGGCCTCAGCCTTTCAAGTCTACACACTGACGGCTGAACTAAGAACTCTATACATCGTCTGTCTGCACTAGAGTCTCATGGAGTCTATACATTGCACTCATCTTCTAAAGTCTATACACTGAAGTCTTCGCATTCGTTTGCATTACATGAAGTCCATACAATGGGTAAAAGTCTGTACACTGTCCATGTTTCATGCAACGTCAACTCAGTGCTTTATGCAACGTCAACACCTCAAGTATATACAATGCAATGTACATACTTAAGTCTTATGTCTTTATTCTTGTTGCTGAAGGGAATAGGGTCGACGCCTGGAGCTTAAAGCGTCCACGCATCAGTAGACGAAGCATGCGATATCTTCCACTGCGTCAACGCCACAAGCAAGCAGCGTCGACGCAGCAGTTGAAGAAGCATTCATCTTCACAGGCTATTCCACTGCGTCAACGCCACAAGCAAGCAGCGTCGACGTAGCAGCTAAAGAAACGAGGCTAATGGTTACTGGAATGCCTCACTGCGTTAACGCCATTGAATGAAAGCATCGACGCAGCAAGTCAGATTGATGACTTTGAGCACGTGAACGGAGAACTCTATACACTGGACTGAAGAAGCTAATGATGGGCACGTGATCCTAGGTACCTGGCTCGTGATCTGAAAAGGACAAGGTATCCTGATGAGGACACGTGTACTGACACTCCATTGCATGCTGCCACGTGGTCCAAATTGCTGGGCGGGAAACGTGGAGAGCACACGCCTGCTGCTGTTGTTGCTATATAAACAAGTCTTCTTCCACAGAAGAAGATTGATCGAAAGAAAAGAAGAGAAAGTCTATACAGCAGTGAGGTTTCGATCCACAGAGAGAAAAGAGAGAAAAAGAAGATACAGAGAAGAAGAAGAAGAAATAGAGAAGAAGGAGAAAAAGAGAGAGGAAGAGATCGAGAGAGAGTGAGGTGAGAGAGAGAGTTGATCGAGAGTGAGAGTGAGAGTGTTTGTATCTCAGTCTCGTGGTTCAAAACCAGAGCTGAGCTTTGCTCTTTAAGAGCTACATTGCTTTTGGGTTTTTATTTTTCGTTTTGATTCTGTCTTTCATTTCCGAATGCTGTTTCTTCAAGCTGTGTGTCAGCGGTATTGCAGTGGTGGTCTCCACTGGACGAGTTAAGCTGTATTTCCCCAGCAGTTGCAGAGGATCAGATCCTCTGGTCGGCAAGCTGTAGTTCCCAGCGAAGCTGTGTATCAGCGGGTTGTTTGGCCAAGCTGTAAAGCCCAGCGGACGCAAGCTGTGCTGCGCAGTAGGAAGCCATACTCGGTTGAGTGTGGGTGGACGTAGGTCGTTGACCGAACCACCTAAAAATTGTGTGTGCAGTGTGTTTGTGTTTTTGTGTGATCTGTGTGCGATGGGAATTTCTTGCTTAGCTTGTTTGATTGCATCGCTTATGCTCATGTCTAGCTTTCTACCTTTTGCTTAGCACTTTTCATTTAGCTTTATTGATGCTTGCCTAAATTCCGCTCTAGAACTTACAATAGTTTTAAATTAGGCAAGTTGATCTATTCACCCCCCTCTAGATCCACACTTAGTGGAGATAGACTGCGTCCATCTAACCCAACACAATGTTGGCATGCTCAGGGAAAGAAAGGTCATTCTGGATTTTTTAATTTCCATGTTAACAAAAATATTTTTGATAGAAATGCTTCTGATTCTAGAAGAAAGCACATTATGTGCTTTGAATGTGGAAAGCATGGCCACATAGTCAAGGACTATTGGCATGCTCAGGAAAATAGATTGATTTTTGAACTTGATAAATTTCCTGTAAATAAGAGTGTTTTTGATTGGAATAAATCTGTTTTTAAAGAAAAATCCATTACATGTTTTGAATGTGGAAAGCCAGGTCACAGGGCTGCAACCTGTTGGCTTGCAGGTTATAATGAACAGGCTGGCTTTGGTAAACAGAATCTTAATTCTATTAACAAAAATTTTCATGCAAAGACACATAGATTTCATGACAACAATAATGTGCATAAAAAGAATTTGAAATCTGTTGCATCATGCCATTACTGTGGTCAGATAGGTCATTCAATGAATAATTGCTACTTGATGAGATTTGATGACCTTCATGAATAAAAATTGTTTAGAACACCTGCTAAAAGTGTCAGTGCTAATTCAGGACCCGAGACCTCTTGGGTACCTGCTTGGGCGAAATAAAGGCTAGTTTACAGGTGTGCCTTGGTGGAAAGAATAATTTGGGGGTAATAAACCAAGGCATTCAAGAATGAAAACCCTAATATTACATTTACTAGGTCAGTCATATTAACTTTGCTCAATCTCTGTCATTCCAATTTTTCTTTCTTTGATTACTACATAGCATGTTAAATTTGTTTTTGCATATTCCCTCATCATTTCCATTGTCAAATTTGAACCCTCTGAATTCTGCTCATCTGAAATTTATGCTTTGCACTCAACTCTGTTGATAGACAACCTCTGATTAGAATTCTCTGAATATATCTGAATTTTACATGATATGTGTTTTGATGTTTGTCTGAATTTGCATTGTATCCTTTAAAAATCTGATGCATATAGGACTGCATTGGCACTGCATTGTCATGCATGACCACTATGATATATCAAATGGTCAGCTACTAAAGGGCAGATGAAATATATCTGGAGGTTTTTACTATGTGTGAGGTGGCCTTCTAGACCAAGTCCTCTGCCTAGTACCATGGGTCATGTTGCATATAGGGCAGTCTGAATGATCATGAGCATGAATTATAAAATCATATTTTTAGTCTTCATTGCATAGATTGCATATAGCATAGGGGAGTGTGTTTGTCCCTACATCATGTTTATGACACTCGTGTCCATGCTTTCTTCTTAAAAGAAGTCACTACATATGCATGCATATAGTTCATTGCATTGCATTTATTTTGGAAAATTCAAAAAGAGGTGATTTTATGCATCTAGACAGGGGGATCATTTTAGACTCATTAGTCTCTCACAATCTGAACCCTTCCTGTCTAGTCACTCAAATCACTCTTCTATTCTTGTGTGTTGGTGATTACATTATCATCATCTGAGCTCTCAATTTTCTTGAAGCTGAAATCTATATCTACTACTCCTTAAGTTGCTGAAGGAGAGCTTCACATGAACTCATTCTTGTCACTACTGTCAAGCGGATCTGTCTGTACTCCAGACTCAGCTATTAATTTCTGAACTGAATTACTCAAGTACATACCTTTTGCTGCATCCTTGTAAACTCACTGCCTCCTAAAAATTTGGTTGATGCATAAGCATGTGTTCCAATTCTTTCACTTCATATGCATGCTTGTTATTGTCCTCTACTGCTCTCTAAATGAAATTTCTTGTTACTTCTATTGAGTGGCTGCACTGTCAATGGTGATCCATTTGAAATTGGAAAGATTTCAATTTGAGTACCCTAATCATAAATCTGACATATTTCGAAAAGAAGAATCTCCTATTATATTGGTTTAAGAGTGTCTGATGAATCAAATTGATTTAAGTCTAATGTATTCATTAAGTTTGGATGTAAAAGACTTGAAAATATGTGAATCATTATTTTAATAAATCTTAACCAATTGTCTCATGTAATTTCATGTAAAATCTTCTGAAATCTGAAACTTTAAAAACATGGCTTCCTTTGGATAAAATACATGTAGTGAGTATTTTTCTTAAACATTTCAATGTACTAAGCATTGTTTGAAAAATCTGAAAACGTTTGAAAGGAAACTAAAGTCAGAGCAATGACCCTGGTCACAGAGAAATTGGGGTCTCTATCAAAGAAATAGAGTAAACCCATGTCATGAAGTGTCATAGTTACCTCTGCTATAAAAATGATTGAAAATCTGACAGAGCAATGGCATGGTTGTGTTAAGTAACTGTGGATTCTGTCATCTGATCAAGGTGTCTCCTCATGTAAAAAGACACTCCAAATTGCTAACTTTGTTCTCATTGAGAGGCAATATGGTTGTCACACTGAGTAACTGGGTCACTTCACCTAAGACGTGTTGTGCCTCACATAAAAATGTGTTGATTTAACCAGACTTGCTCAGGAAAAATAATGTTGCTGAACAAAAGAAAAATTCTAAAAAACTAAAGACAAGTTCATATACATTCATATTTGTTTAATCTCAATACTATCTTGTGTAACTCCCAAAGGAGTCATTGAGTTTAAATGAGTAAGATAGAAGGAGGTTAAACAAGAATATCATATATGTAATTGGTTCATCTTTATTAAAACTTGATTTCAGATATGAGTATTAATTTCATTGATAAACTTGGTATACATCATGCTTAAATCATGTTGGTCAGCTTAGACTCATTCATAATCTATTATAATAGAAGAGTCTGAAATTTACTTATCAAGATTTACGAATTTGGTATCCTGTTGAGAATCTTTCTGCCTTATCCATTCATTAGCAATCCAGTCAGTTCTGTGCTCCACTCTTGCTCACTATTCTTAGCATAAATTGTCATGATCTGAATTTTGTTGACAACTCACCTCCAATTCAATTTCTGCATGATTACTCACTTTGAAGTTTGAATGTTGATTTATCATGTGAAATTCTTGTACTCAGTCTCTAGCTGCTGTTCGACCTGAAAAATTCATTGGTATCCTTTGCTTATTGATCTTGATGCCTCTTGAGTTCGACCTGGAAAAATTCTATGACTGCACCTGTGCTTTTGTTGATATCACTTTTCATCATAATTGGTATCAGTCTACTGAGTTTATCAACTAGTGGTATCAGACTTAATTTTGTTTGTCTGATAATTGTTTTGGAAGATTGACTCATCAGTTTTTGTCTTAGATTAAGGGGGGAGATTTGCCTGATTTCTCCATGATTAATACTCCTTCTTGACTGTCCTTGAGATCTTTGCTGATCATTGTCCTATCCCCACTTCAAATCATCTCAAAACTATCTTTTCAGTCAATGGGGGAGAATAGTTTGAGTCATATTGGGTGGTTGTGCATACACCATATCATGCATGTTTGCATTTCTCAATATCAAATCTTTTGGTATCAGATGAAGTCAAAGGGTCAATGCGGGAATAGTGTACAACAGTTCCTAACACTTGGTATCTGCTTCAATTCTTTTGAAAAGGAACAAAGGGGAGAATGTTTTGGAGTCATGCGTGCTTTGTATTTCTCTCTACTGATTTTCTCAAACTATTATTTCCTTTTTGATGAAGTCAAAGGGGGAGAATAGTTTGATATGAGTCAGTATGTTGTCTTGTGACTCATAGTGTTGCCATCATCAAAAAGGGGGAGATTGTTGTACCCCTGTGGTTTTGATGATGTCAACCACTATGAGTCATATGTGCTTGATTGAACCATTCATGATAAAAATGAATTCATTTGAACACTTGCTATATGCAGCATGATCTTGACGAGCATTTCATTATGTCAGAAATATGCATAAATCTCTTCAGCTGCCTTCAGGTGTGGTGAGGCTTGCATGTGTCATAGCTTTGCTTGCTCATAGGGTCAGTGCATACATAGTCGTAAGTATTAATGTCAGTGCATCTTTCCTTTATGGTCAGTGCACACATGAATGATAGGTCTGTGTATATCTCAATACAATGCACACAAGGTACGTGCATATTTCAGCTCATCTGCATACGATCGGTGCATGTTCGATTAGATTGCACTTAAGGTCTGCACAAAACACTGTTCAGGTTGAAACTAGTCTTACTGCCATAGGAGCCAAGGTCGGTACAACTCACCGTTCATCTCGGTGCACATTTATGTTCCTTCATAGAAAGTCGATGCACATCACTGTAGTGTGCACATTTGACGTTGGTGCAGGTTCAGTTGTAAGCGCAAAGGTCGGTGCAACCTCTGTTGCTATCAAGGGTTGAGGTCTGTGCACATTCTATCACCTAGCATATAGGTCAGTGCAGGATTGCATTATGCGTAGAATAAGGTCGGTGATCATTTGGTTTGTGCGAGACCCAGGTCAGTGCAAGTAGCATCTCATGCATTCACACGGTCGGTGCAAGTCTTGCCATGTGCTAACCCAGTCGGTGCACATCTTGTGTTACCACATATAACGTCGGTGCACATTATGTTGATCAGCATCTAAGGTCTGTGCAACATTGCTTGGTTTGCACATAAGGTTGTTGCAACTCTTGTTGCTGCACGCATATAAGGTCTGTGCATGTGTCTATGTCATTAGCTATAAGTTCTGTGCATGTCTCGCAATAAGTTACCCAGGGTTCATGCATGTCTTGCTATATTTCACTTAACGTTTGTGCATATCTTGCAAATACGTCACGTAAGGTCGGTGCATGTTTCCACCTTGCTTTATGAAGTTTGTGCAATTCTTATATTTGTCTGACCGACTTATGTTGACTAAGTGCTTCACATATTGACAGGACAATTGCTCGTGAACCTTAAGGAGGGCACGTGATCCAAGGCAGAAAGGATAGTTATGCTCGTGACACGTGGAGAGCCAACAAGCCCAGGTATTGCCATGCGGCTAGTGCAACTCTGATCTGGATGAAAGGTTGGGCGGGAAACGTGGTTTCCACATGCCCATCTCTCAGCTGCCTATATATATAGAAGTCGCTCGCTCAGAAGAAGAAAGAAGAGGAGGAGATAGCCAGAACCTGGGAGAGAAAAAGGTAGAAGAAGAGAAGAAGCGTAAGCAGTTAGAGAGGATATTCTGAGAAAGAAGAAAAAGAGCGAGAGCAGCAGAGAAAAGTAGAAAAGGGAGATTGAGAGAGCAGTAGAGTGCTAGCGAAAAGGAGAAAGAGAAATAGAGAGAGAGGGAGATAGAAGCAGAGGTGCTGGTTTGAAGAGCTCCTGAGCTAGAAGCATTTAGAAGTACAGATCTGAGGATCTGTCTATTCTGTGTTATTTGGATCAAATCCAAGACACAATGCTCCTGTGTGAGCTTGTTAGTTTTGGTTTTAATGTCAACTTTCTGTTGCTGATTTCATCGTCATCTTTTATTTTATATTTCCATTTCTAAGCTATGTATCAGCGGAGGCTAAGCTGTAAGGCCCATCGGTCAAGTAGTTATTCAGCGGTCGGTGAAGCTATAATGCCTAGCGGATGGCAAGCTGTAAAGCCCAGCGGATTGTAGGCAAGCTGTGAGGCCCAGCCGTTCAAGCTGTTTGGCAGTAGAATCAACACTCTGGTTAGAGTGTGGGGTGAATGTAGGTCTGGAGGACCAAACCACCTAAAAATATCCTGTCTAGGTGGTTTGATTTCTTATATGATTTTCGCTAGATGAATGCCTAGGTGCGTTTCAATTGATTGTTCTCTCTGAGTGCTTTAAGATTTCTTAGTGTGCATAAATCTACATATGCAAACCATTTGAAGTTGCTGAGTAGCACATTGCTTTCGCTTACCATCTATTTGACTGTGTGCCTCATCATAAGCCCTGAGTCAGCTATCATCTATCTTGTCCATGTTTCATTATAGCTCACATTTAGTTAAGCTAATCAATCTTTAATTCCGCATAGCTTACTGTTTGTAGCTTAATCTTTTAAATTGGCAAGAATTTTCGAAGGGGATTCATTCACCCCGCCCTCTAAATCCATCCATAGCACCTCAACAAGGTTTATTTCATGTTCTTTTAAATTATGAAAATTAAATACAAATCATTAATCTATTTTTGTCTAAAAGAAAATCAAAGTTTTCAATCTCAACATTCCTCTCTGTGGATTCGACCCGTGCTCACCAATGTATTACAGTTAATTTTGATTATATTATGAGTTCGGTATTTATTTTTGATTGATTGCCGTAGGTTTTAACGACGAACATTTCGGCGAGATCAATTTTTTCGAATCCAGTATCACACCCCTTTCCCATGGGCCATGCCATCTACACCCACCAAGCCCGTTCACTGGCGAGATACACCTACATATAGGGATGATGTAAAAGATGCATCCAACCCTCCTGGCCCACCCAAAGCTCCCAAATCCAAAGGACCATCCCATGATTGTACCGACATTTGGTTGCGTCTTGTGTATGCATGGCACACATTCGGATGTCCTGGTCCACCATTTCATATGTATGGGTCGGACTAACAGTTGGTTTTTTTAGGGTCATGTGTGAATCCCTATTTTTCTTTATTTTGTCAAGATTGTTGAGTGCATAGTGAGTCTGCATGCATCGAGTCGAGTCGGTCTCATGTAAGCTCGTGATCCCTTTCGAGTGCGAGGCAAGTCGGATCCATTGCATACATTGTAGACTTGCCGAAATTTGGGATCGACTCTACCTCAACATATCATATCTAGTCACATAAAGGGACCCAGCGGTGATTTCTAGTGAGTCTTCGAGCAGCCTCCTCCCCTTTGAGAGTGACCCCACCCTGGAGTGTCCACCACTAGCCTCATTCCCACAGCAGTGTGAGCATATTGAATATGTACGGGATGAGCAGGTGACGATGATGTGAAACAAATATGCAGCAAGTGAAATGATCCTTGGACTCTATTCGCAATCACAACAACAAGGTTGGGAGCAACTTGAAAGTCGCCGTCACACCACGTACACCCGTTTCCCGTGGTGACTCGGGGATGCCGAGTCGAGGCAGTGGAGAAAGCCCCTGGCTGGCTAGAGGACCAGCACTGCTAAGGTTGTCCCTCTCGATGATAGGAAGCCCACAAACAAGGGCGGCCGGGTGCCTTGGGGGCACTAGGTCACTCGCTCACTATCACCCACGGTGACCACACAAGGGTTGGTGGCTCCAGGATCGGGCACTCTCTCATCGACCAGCGGATAAATTTTGCAGATATGAAATGAACAGGAGTAGTGGAGGAAGGGCAGAGGCTCACCTGGTTGGTTTGAGGAAACCAACCCCGTTCGGAGACGAGGGCGAGCGGGGAAGTGTGGTTCCCCGCACACTGCACCGGTGAAGCTTCAATCCTGTTTTGAATGATTACAATCACTACTCCTCGCGCAGGAGGGTGAACTTAGGGTGGGGACAATTAAGTACACTCAAACACTACCTCCACGCAGGGAGGGGTGGTAAGCCAGCCAGGCAGGAGAGGGAGATTCACCGGAAGACGCGCCGGTGTAGCCGAAATGGAAACTCCCTGCTTGCTGCGATGGCTGACTGTCTGTCGCTATAGAGGCCATAGATCACGTTATAGAACTCTTCTGAAGATGAGACCAGCTGAGAAATCTTCGTATCTGGAACCAGGATGCTTCAGAATTTTCTCAATTTCTTCGGCTGCAGTGGCTGGTCTGGGTCGAGCTTCGAACAGGGTGGCAGTTTCTGGCCGCAACAGCTACCTGACACGAACAGTGACTTGCAGAGGTTGTCCCGGCCGCTCCCGGGCACCAAATCTTGATCCGTCAAAGTTTATGGAACCGTGGACGGACCCTCTTCGCGGGAAAACTGGTGAGGAAGCCGTCTGAGGTCGGGGTGGACTGGGGGACAGCGATGAGTGGCAGCAGGTCGCTGCAGGTTGTGGGAGGCAGACCCGCCCAGTCGAGGGAGAAAAATGAAAGCTCTGACCTCCGATGCCGAACGCACTTCTGCTTCTTGATCCAGAAAGAGGACAGGTGGAGGAAGATATTTGTAGAAGGACTGGTGGCTCGAATCTTCCACCGTCGGCCGTGGTGCGGCTTTGAACCGGGTTCAGGAACTCTGCAGAAGGAGCTCTACGCAGTCGGGGGAGATTGGCTCTCCCGGACAGCCCCGAACTCAGAACGGGATGGAATCACCTCGCCTGCGAAGATGACTGGACGCCCTTTCCAGAAAGGTATGGTACGCCCTGAAATGTCACCGTGTGAACTCGGGGAAGCTTCTGCAAGACGAGCCTTCTTCTGCCACCTGCAGACTTGGCCAAATGAAAGGGATGGTGGTGAAGCTAGGCTAAAGGGAATGGAGATTTAGCAATGGTGGGAAGGCTGGTGGTGATGGTAGATGGGGGTGGGATGTTTGGGGATGATGAGTGGGATGGAGCAGGGATGGGAGTACCAAGAGGGTGGAGGGGAGGGGGTGAGGGTCACAGCTATGAGAGGGGGATGGAGGGGCCGGCCAAGGCAAGGGGGTGAATAGATGGGGAGGGTTGGTGCGCAAGTTGTGGTGGGATAGGGGTTTGATGGCCCTGGGGATATGAATGGATGTGTGGGGGAGTGGAATGGTTGCTTGGGAGAGAGGGAAGGTTGCCTTGGAGGTTGAGAAGTTGTATGGGGAATGGGAAGGGTTGCCTAGGGTGGAGGAGGTATTGAAGGGAGTTATGGGCCTTGGGGAGATGAAGGGGCGGAGGGTTGAGGTGGCAGCTGAGGTGGCAAGGGGGAGGGGAGGTGAAGGGCCAGGTTCGCCCAAGGGAGGGGAGAAGAGAGAGAGTGGGGTTCGCCCCCTAGAGAGAGAGAGCTAGTGAGAGAGAGAGAGAGAGCTAGAGAGAGGGGGGGCACAATTCTTGTGGCAAATTTTACTCAAATATTCATTAGCTCAAAATGGAGGGTTTGGGGCCCTATTTATAGGGAATCCCCAATTTACAATAAGTCCTTGCAAAATAGATAACTGACACAAGACTAGGGGAAGGAAAAGAGGAAGTGGGCCAAGCCCAAGGATTCGGGCCCAGAACCCACATGAAGATTACTAAACATAGGGAAATAAACACGTAACCTAGATAGTGGACTCAAATAAAAGCAAATTACATCATAATGACTCAAAATAAAGGTAACAAGTGCACAAAGATGATCCTCTAGGTGCTGCAGCGAGTGGTGAAGTGATGGAGCTCAGGACTGGATGTCGTCGGAGGGGAGGGAGGTCCCGAGCCAGAGGGAATCGTGAGTGATGCCCTCATCAATTCCCCCGGGCCGCGAAGAGCTCGACTCTGTCGAGTAGAGGTCCTCCCTGCTGTGATACTGCTCCAAGAGGTCGGGGTCCAACCGCTGGAGGTCCTCCCGACTCACCCAGGCGTCATCCGAAGGGGGCCGTCCCTTCCACCTGACCAGGTATCGCTCATACGCCTTGCTCCGTGTATTGGTGACCTGTTCATCTAATATCCGCTCCACTTGATCACGCTGGTTTCTCAAGTTGGGTGGAGCTTTCTGAGGTGTGGGGGCGCTCTCAAGGGATGGAGTAGGCTGGATCTCCTCACTGGGTGTCACCGTGGGGCCCTTATAGGGTACCAGGTCAGCCACATTGAATGTGGGACTTACTCCGTATTCTTCAGGGAGGTCCAACACATAAGCATTGGTGTCAAGTCGTCTCAGTACCTGGAAGGGGCCGGCTCCACGAGACCTCAACTTTGAGGTATTCCCAGGGAATAGCCTCTCAGTTCTCACCATCACAAAATCACCAGTTTGGAACTCTTGGTGGCGGCGGTGGGAATCAGCTGACTTCTTGTAAATCTCATTGCTCTTGTTGATGTTTTTGTGAATATTCTCATGTAACTCTCTAAGGTGTTGTGCAAAAGACTCAGCAGTGATGGATACCCTAGCATGAGGGGGTAGGGGAATGAGATCTGTTGGTTTCCTGGGCTTGTAGCCATGCACAGCTTCGAAGGGACTCATACCTATGGACCTATTGGTGGAATTATTGTATGCAAACTCGGCTTGAGGCAGAATGAGATCCCAATTTCCAGGGCGGTCCTCAACAAGGCACCGCAGGAGATTCCCTAGGCTCCGATTGATAACTTCGGTCTGGCCATCGGTTTGAGGGTGATAGGCCGTGGAGAATTTAAGCAGGGTCCCCATTAGATGCCAGAGGGTCTTCCAAAAGTAGCTGGTGAATTTGACGTCCCTATCTGAAATGATGGTTTTGGGCAAGCCATGGAGGCGGACCACCTCATCAAAGAACAGACGGGCCACATGGGAGGCATCAGAGGTTTTAGAACAGGGAATGAAGTGGGCCATTTTTGAGAATCTGTCCACTACCACATAGATGGAGTCATGTTTCCTCTGGGTCCGAGGTAGTCCTAACACGAAGTCCATGCTCAGGTCCTGCCATGGCCGATCCGGGATGGGTAGAGGGGTGTAGAGGGGTGTAGAGGCCTATGTTCTGTTTGACTTGTTTAGCAGTCGCACATGTACGACATTGCCCCACAATTTTGGCCACATCCCTTTTGAGGCTGGGCCAATAGAATTGTCCTTCAACCAAGGCAATGGTTTTGTGAACCCCAAAGTGCCCAGCCAGGCCTCCTGCATGTAATTCCCAGACTAATAAATCCCGCAGTGAAGTTCTAGGTATGAAAAGATATGCCCTTTGAAGATGAATCCATCCTCTAGGATAAAACCCTGGTGTTCTTGGGGTGAGTGGGTGATTAGGTCGGCATGGACATGTCTAAAATCGGGACAGTTTGGGTATTCCTCCTTAACCCGATCGAACCCTATTACTTCTACCCAAATGGTAGCTAGCAGGGAGATCCTCCTACTGAGTGCATCAGCAGCACGGTTTTCACTTTCGGCCTTATGTTTGATCACAAATGTGTAGGCCTGGATGTACTCGACCCATCGGGCATGCCGGACATTCAGTTTCTGCTGGGAGTTGAGGTATTTTAGAGCCTCATGGTCGGAGAATATGACAAATTCCTTGGGCAGGAGGTAGTGCCTCCAATGGCGGAGGGATTGCACCACAGCATAAAATTCCTTGTCGTAGGTGGAGTATTTCATCCTGGCATCACACAACTTTTCACTAAAGTAGGCTACAGGGTGTCCCTCTTGGCTGAGGATCCCGCCAATTCCTACCCCGGAGGCATCACAAGTCACCTCAAAGACTTTGGAGAAGTCAGGGAGGCATAATACTAGGGCTTGGGTCATCCTCTCTTTGAGCTCCTGGAAGGCCCTAGAAGCCGACTTGGTCCATACAAAGGTCCCCTTTTTAAGGCAGTCGGTGATAGGGGCTGTGACTGTGCTGAACCCATGGATGAATCTCCGGTAAAAGGTGGCCAATCCATGGAACCTCCTGACCTCATGGAGGGTGCGGGGCTCCGGCCAGTCAATGATAGCTCGGACCTTCTCGTGGTCCATGGATACTCCCTTAGTAGAAACCACATACCCAAGAAAAGTGATGGACTCAGTCAGAAAGTGGCACTTCCCTGGGTTGGCATAGAGACTGTCTTTCCTAAGGACAGCACAGACTTGCCTAAGGTGGTTGAGGTGGGCCTCCCTAGTCTGGCTGTAGATAAGGATGTCATCAAAATAGACCACTAGGAAGACTCCTATGTAAGGTCTAAGGACCTCTGTCATGAGACGCATGAAGGTACTTGGGGCATTTGAAAGCCCGAAAGGCATCACTAGCCATTCATAGAGCCCATCTTTGGTTTTAAAGGCAGTTTTCCATTCATCCCCGGGCCTTATCCTAACCTGATGGTAGCCACTTTTGAGATCTATTTTGGAAAAAATGGTGGCCCCGGCTAGCATGTCAAGCATATCGTCAAGTCTAGGTATGGGAAACCTATATTTGACTGTGATCCTGTTGATGGCCCTGCTGTCGACACACATTCGCCATGTCCCGTCTTTCTTTGGTGTGAGGAGGGCTGGGACAGCACAAGGACTTTTGCTAAGACGGAGGAAGCCTTTTCTAATGAGTTCCTCCACTTGCCTCCTTAATTCAGCATGCTCAGTGGGGTTGAGGCGATAGTGGGGAAGGTTTAGGAGGGTGGCCCCTGGGACAAGGTCAATAGCATGTTGGACATCCCTCATGGGTGGCAGTTGATCGGGGAGCTCTTCGGGGAACACATCCTTGAATTCTTCTAAGAGAGGGTGGATTTCCACGGGATGAGGGTTGGAGGGGGTGGGTTCCCCGAGGCATATGACTACAGCGTATACGGGTGTTCCGAGAGCTACCTCTTCCTCGAGTTCTTGTCTAGTGATGAGGTGTAGGCCCTTGGTGGGGTTCTCATGGGTGGACGGTTGACTTGTTGGTTGGGTTGGGGGTGATGAGACCCCTGGGTTTTGAGGTGGTGTAGGGAGAATTCCCTTGGAGGGTGGTTCCTTTCGGGGTGGTGAAGGGTTGAGGCGAATGGTCTTCCCCTCGTGTTCAAAGGTGCATGTGTTCGTTTTCCCATAGATGGTAGCAATAACATCATATATCCAAGGTCTCCCTAGTAGGATGCTTCCTACAGCCATAGGTATGATGTCACGCCATATTTGCCCTTGGTAGGATGAAAAGGTGATGGGGATAAGACAACATGTGTTGACAGGTAGGGAATGGTTGTTTATCCAGGATACCCGATATGGTTTGGGGTGGGGTGTTGGGGTAAGCCCTAGGAGCTTGACGGTGTCCGGGGACACGGCGTTGACACAACTTCCGTTGTCTAGGATGACCTTCCTAACATGGTTCCCGATTTTGATGAAGGTGTGAAAAATGGAAGTCCTCCGCCAGTCGTCCTCTTGCGGTTGGGTAAGGGTGCACCTTATCACCCCTAGGTCGGTGAAGTGGGGGTCATCTTCTACACCTTCCTCAAAAAATTGCTCCTTGTATTCCTCTTCCCACCCTAAAGCAGCCTCGTGTTCCTCAATAGTATTCTCATAGGTTTCCTGGGATGTGGTAGGTCCGCCCTCAATAACAAGGCTCGACAACCCCTTGGAAGGGCATTGGGAGGCTATGTGGCCATAAACATGGCACTGAAAACACTTAACCGTACTACTCCCTGGGGTCTTCCCTTTGGAGGCTTCCTCCCTTCGGGGAGGAGGGTTGGATGGAGTGGCCTTTGTGGGGGTAGGATTGGTTGGCTGGGGGTAGGGCCGAGTGGGGGTTCCCCCACTGGGAGGAGGTGTTCTCAACAGGGGAGGGAGGTTGGGTCGGGGTCCCGGGCCCTTGGGGGGGGCAAACCTAGGGTTCCTAGAAAACCTTTCTACATCCCGGGCTATTTGATAGGCGACCTCAAGGCTATCAGCTTCCCTCATGAAAAGTTCCCGTTTGATGTGGGGGAGGAGACCATTCCTAAACCGGGATAAGGTGACGGCTGGCTCTTCGACGACACCACACCTTAAGAGGTATGAGTCAAATTTTTCTATATACTCTTCCACGGTCTTTCCCTCTTGGGTAAGGCTTTGCCACTCGTCAAGGAGGAGTTGGCTATAGGAATTGGGAAGGTATTTGTTTCTGAGTTGGGTTTTCATGTCGAGCCAAGTGTCAATGGGTTCCTCCCGCCTAATCCTCCTTTGGCTCTCTACCTTTAACCAATATGTCTTGGCTAGTTTGAGAAGGTGCATCTTGGCCAACCTAACATTTCTCTCCTCGGACATTGGGTACCAATCAAAGTATTGGTCCATGCCATGCTCCCATTCTTCATAGGCACTTGGGTTATGGGACCCATCAAAATTCGGAGCATCTACCTTGATCATTCTTAAGAGGAAGTCATCCGGATCCTCTCGTGGTCGCCTCTCTTGGTACCGAGGTTGTGGGGCCCTCTCTTGCTCATGATACCCCTCGTTCTCTAGGTCTTCCCTCTGATGTTCAACCCGCGGAGGCGGAGCCTTGTGGACATGATTCCTAGGTGGGACCCTAGCTTCTTCTAATCTCTCTAATCGAGTGGAAAATCCATTCATTTGCTCCGTGAGGGCTTGAATGGGAGCCTCAAGTCGATCGGTAGGAGCTTGGGGAGCTTCCCTAGGGATGTTTTGGTTGCCTTGGAAATTGGGATCCATGGGTGGATCGGAAGTAGAAGGATCGGGCCGGTATATGGTACCCCTACAGGTGGACATGCACAAAGACAAGGTGACCGACACGGGATGGTAATGCAATTGCCCTAGGACCTAGGCTTGTAGACACAAGTCTAAAACTTACTCTGATACCACTTGATGTGAAACAAATATGCAGCAAGTGAAATGATCCTTGGACTCTATTCGCAATCACAACAACAAGGTTGGGAGCAACTTGAAAGTCGCCGTCACACCGCGCACACCCGTTTCCCGTGGTGACTCGGGGATGCCGAGTCGAGGCAGTGGAGAAAGCCCCTGGCTGGCTAGAGGACCAGCACCGCTAAGGTTGTCCCTCCCGAGGATAAGAAGCCCACAAACAAGGGCGGCCGGGTGCCTTGGGGGCACTAGGTCACTCGCTCACTATCACCCACGGTGACCACACAAGGGTTGGTGGCTCCGGGATCGGGCACTCTCTCACCGACCAGCGGATAAATTTTGCAGATATGAAATGAACAGGAGTAGTGGAGAAAGGGCAGAGGCTCACCTGGTTGGTTTGAGGAAACCAACCCCGTTCGGAGACGAGGGCGAGCGGGGAAGTGTGGTTCCCCGCACACTGCGCCGGTGAAGCTTCAATCCTGTTTTGAATGATTACAATCACTACTCCTCGTGCAGGAGGGTGAACTTAGGGTGGGGACAATTAAGTACACTCAAACACTACCTCCATGAAGGGAGGGGTGGTAAGCCGGCCAGGCGGGAGAGGGAGATTCGCCGGAAGACGCGCCGGTGTAGCCGAAATGGAAACTCCCTGCTTGCTGCGATGGCTGACTGTCTGTCGCTATAGAGGCCGTAGATCACGTTCTAGAATTCTTCTGAAGACGAGACCAGCTGAGAAATCTTCGTATCTGGAACCAGGATGCTTCAGAATTTTCTCAATTTCTTCGGCTGTAGTGGCTGGTCTGGGTCGAGCTTCGAACAAGGTGGCAGTTTCTGGCCGCCACAGCTACCTGACATGAACAGTGACTTGCAGAGATTTTCCCGGCCGCTCCCGGGCACCAAATCTCAAACCGTCGAAGTTACTGGAACCGTGGACGGAACCTCTTCGCGGGAAAACTGGTGGGGAAGCCGTCTGAGGTCAGGGTGGACTGGGGGACGCTGATGAGTGGCAGCAGGTCGCTACAGGTTGTGGGAGGCAGACCCGCCCAGTCGAGGGAGAAAAATGAAAGCTCTGACCTCCGGACGCCGAACGCACTTCTGCTTCTTGATCCAGAAAGAGGACAGGTGGAGGAAGATATTTTTAGAAGGACTCGTGGCTTGAATCTTCCACCGTCGGCCGTGGTGTAGCTTCGAACCGGGTTCAGGAACTCTGCAGAAGGAGCTCTGCGCAGTAGGGGGAGATTGGCTCTCCCAGACAGCCCCGAACTCGGAATGGGATGGAATCACCTCGCCTGCGAAGATCACTGGACGCCCTTTCCAGAAAGGTATGGTACGCCCCCAAATGTCACCGTGTGAACTCGGGGAAGCTTCTTCAAGACGAGACTTCTTCTGCCACCTGCAGACTTGGCCAAATGAAAGGGATGGTGGTGGAGCTAGGCTAAAGGGAATGGAGATTTAGCAATGGTGGGAAGGCTGGTGGTGATGGTAGATGGGGGTGGGATGTTTGGGGATGATGAGTGGGGTGGAGCAGGGGATGTGGAGTTCCAAGAGGGTGGAGGGGAGGGGGTGAGGGTCGCAGCTGCGAGAGGGGGATGGAGGGGCCGGCCAAGGCAAGGGGGTGAATAGATGGGGAGGGTTGGTGCGCAAGTTGTGGTGGGATAGGGGTTTGATGGCCCTGGGGATATGAATGGATGTGTGGGGGAGTTGAATGGTTGCTTGGGGAAGAGGGAAGGTTGTCTTGGAGGTTGAGAAGTTGTATGGGGAATGGGAAGGGTTGCCTAGGGTGGAGGAGGTATTGAAGGGAGTTATGGGCCTTGGGGAGATGAAGGGGTGGAGGGTTGAGGTGGCAGCTGAGGTGGCAAGGGGGAGGGGAGGTGAAGGGCCAGGTTCGCCCAAGGGAGGGGAGAAGAGAGAGAGTGGGGTTCGCCCCCTAGAGAGAGAGGAAGAGAGAGAGCTAGTGAGAGAGAGAGAGAGAGAGCTAGAGAGAGGGGGGGCACAATTCTTGTGGCAAATTTTACTCAAATATTCATTAGCTCAAAATGGAGGGTTTGGGGCCCTATTTATAGGGAATCCCCAATTTACAATAAGTCCTTGCAAAATAGATAACTGACACAAGACTAGGGGAAGGAAAAGAGGAAGTGGGCCAAGCCCAAGGATTCGGGCCCAGAACCCACATGAAGACTACTAAACATAGGGAAATAAACACATAACCTAGATACTGGACTCAAATAAAAGCAAATTACATCATAATGACTTAAAATAAAGGTAACAAGTGCACAAAGATGATCCTCTAGGTGCTGCAGCGAGCGGTGAAGTGATGGAGCTCAGGACTGGATCTCGTCGGAGGGGAGGGAGGTCCCGAGCCAGAGGGAATCGTGAGTGATGCCCTCATCAGACGAATACTTGGAGTGCAGCGTACTCCGCGCTTCTAGGTTCCGTGACAGATCCGCAGGAGCCACAAGAGCAGCCGCACCCCTCACTCGACGGGGTTGAGTTCTTCCCACCCGGGGAGAATTGATGGTAATCAATACCGGGCACTAACATTTTTATTTTGCATTTATGTCCTTTTATTTGCATTTATACCCTTGTGTAACTGGGTATGCAATTGGATGGCAAGTATAAGCCAAAGTTTTAGCCCTTAGGTTTTAGTGGGTTTATTCGATCCGACATCGGATACCAATTTGATGTAGAGTCCGAGGCGTACCCTTGTGTCCGCTTTGAAGACTCCTATGAGACAGTCCTCTGACAGACTATCAGAGGACTCAAAATCCTATGGATTGGGCGGCTATGGGTGCATTGATGGAGGTTTGGCATCCTCAAACCCATACTTTCACTTTTTTTCACTTTCGAATCGACCATCCTGCTCGAGCAGACAGAACTCCTACTTGGTCTCAAAAGATTCAGAAAAGACAACAAGATAAAGATCCTGCCCATGTTGCAAAAGATCACCTCCGAAGAAATTCTTGAAAGTTTTATGCCTTCCGGAGCCATCAAGAGTGTCCAGACCCAAAGGGGAATCAACCTGCAAAAGCTTGCGAAATGGACTATGAGTGCCCTAGCAGAATTGACAGATGATGCATATCTAGAGGGACTCATGAAGGGGTTTACTATTTGTTTGGCGGGAGCCCTCCTATTCCCTTGCACCGACAACATCGTAGAGGAAAGTCAATTGGGCATGATTTGTGGACTTTGGGAGGGTAAAAGAGTGGGGCCAGCCGTCCTCGCCTACCTTTACTGTGGTCTCACGACTTCCAGCATGGGCCAACATCCTTATGGGTGTATGCTTCTTCTCATCTGCTGGATTGATCTTCATTTGAAATTCAACCATCATGAGGGAGCGCAGACTCCCTCGAGGATTTTCCAACAAAGCTCCCTCTCTTACATGGCCGATGTATTGGGATTTGGCGGGAATGTGACTATTCGCGTGCCCCAACTGAAGACACGTGGAGATTAGCGGGCTCATTTTGGCACTATGGCGCAAAATCTATTTACTTATGCACCGGCATGCTTATTCCCACATGTGCTTCTCACGGCATCTACTCCTGATGTGGAATTCCAACTCATTGGTGCAACCGAATTTGTTCTTTATAATGCGCATCGGTGTCATTCTCAAATTGGCCTCCCTCGCCATTCTTTTTCGACGTTCTCTATCTTTCCTTTAATTCAGAAAAGGGAGCTGGGCACGGATGGTGATGCCCAGGCTGTAAAGATGATCAAAGCATCGTGGAAGATAAGCATTCCACGGAAGGCGATGGTGCATATAAAGGAAGACTGAGAGTTGTGGAGAGCTTATGTAACTGAGTTGAATATGGTACTCTTTCTTTAGCATGCGATTAAATAATATATTAGCTCTGATGTTATCCCATCTCTCTAACTCTCCATCTCTCACCATCCCCTCACGGCAGAGGGACTCCACCCATCCCCTCCGTGAATGCTTATTAGTCCGTTGACGCTTAATAGCCTCTCCTCCACCACCTCAAGGCTCAACCGGAGTTCCATCATCACGGTCTCCGGTACCCTCCTCTCACGGGCAATCTAGAGAGAAAATCGCTCTTCCCCTGCCCTCCTCTCCAGTATCATTTCTCTGCCTTCTCCTACCCTCCACTCTTCTCACAATCTCGTGAGAAACCCTCAACTCCAAGACATCTCGGGGCAGGTCCTTGTGTCATCATTGTCCCTCCCCCAACTCCGTTATCCGAGCATCGTGCTCTACCACCTAGCAATACGCTCCTCCTCACTCCACACTGCGTGAGTCAAGGCATCTCGAATCTCTACTGCTGGCCAGATCTGATCTTTATTTTTTTAAAAAAAAAGGAAGAAGAAAAACAAGAAGGGGGAGAGAAGGTGAAAATCACACGCATTAAGTGTCAAAAGTCCGTGCTTATTAGGTACAAAAGGGTTAAGGGCTGGGCACTCTAGTCCTCAACTTCCTCAACTCAGTTACATAAGCTCTCCACAACTCTCGGTCTTCCTTTATATGCACCATCGCCTTCCGCGGAATGCTTATCTTCCACGATGCTTTGTTCGTCTTCACGGCCTGGACGTCACCATCTGTACCCAGCTCCCTTTTCTGATTAAAGGAAAGGCGGAGAACATATGAATAGAATGGTGAGGGAGGCCAATTTGAGAATGACACCGATGCACGTTATAAAGCACAAATTCGGTTGCATCGATGAGTTGGAGTTCCGCATCAGGAGCAGATCCCGTGAGAAGCTCTTGTGGGAATAAGCATGCCGGTGCATAAGTAAACAAATTTTGCGCCATAGTGCCGAAATGAGCCCGCCAATCTCCACGTGTCATCAGTGGGGGCACGCGATTAGTCACATTCCCGCCAAAGCCCAATACATCGGCGATGTAAAAGGGAGAGAGTGATGGATATCCTTAAATTACCCCATGCCGTGGCACTCCGCGAGTGGTAGAGCTCTCAAATTGAGGGACAGTGAATGGTCAAGACCTCTATCAAATTTGAGCTAATTTGAGGTGGTAAATTATCCATCACCCATTGTGGACGTTGAACCAGCCCCGCTTCCCATCAATTCTCCCCGGGTTGCGCATCAAATGATTGAGTCCTCTGAGGTAGAGCTGTTTCCGGGGTTGGTACGAGTCAACTCGTTCGGTGGTCACTAGAACCATACCTGGGGAGAATTGATGGAAAGGGGTTGACCATTCTAAAATAATTTTTCCCATTTTGAGGTAGAGCTATTACCTCAAAAAAAGACAACCTGCGAGTAAAAAAGACCAAACCTATCCCTAGATCTAGCATTTGCTCGGAGTTCCCACTACCGTTCGGATGAGCTTTCAAGAATTAATACCCCTGACTCGTTCTTATAGGAATCAACTTTACCTCGCATAAGGGTGGAATCAACTCCAAGTTTTGGAACCTCGTTCCCACAGTGCTGCGTCATAATTTCTATTGTGGGTTCACTCCCGGAGCCACCTCATTTTTTTGATTTCAATGACAGTAAGTGAGGAACACGCCAATGCCAATTTTTGATTCACTTTCTGGAATCATATCGCCCCCTTTTATCCCCGGGAGTGGCAGAAGAACAAGCAAGAACAAGTGAGGGAGGAGAGAGGGGGGTGCGCCCAAGGCACAATTCACACAAATTCTTGTAATTGTTTCTCATCCCATCCCTATCCCTCCCTATAGAGAGGTGAAAAATTATCCAATATCGGCTCATTTTTTCCCTATTTACCACCGGAGTGCCGCAACATGGGGTAAAAGGGAGAGAGTGATGGGAATAATTTGAGGTGGCAATATATATCCGCTGAGGAATTCCCAACGGAGAAAAAATGAAGTCGGACGAAGATTTCGTCCAATTTGTCGATAGATGGAGATCCTTGGCAGAGAAAGTGAGAGACCCCATTTCGAAATCGGAACAAGTGAAGATGATCGTGTCTAATGCCACTCCGCTATTTAGACACGTCTTAGCCATGAACAAACTCACCACTATGGAGGAACTGTATGAGAGGGCTCGATACGTCCAGACACATTTAAAGGATTCCCGTCTTATGCACATGTTTGAACCACCAAAGCCAAGGGTGATCAGAAAGACAAACATTGGTCCTCAAGGTGGAGTCACAGAAGGGGTAGTCACAAACGAGAAAGTGAGTGTAGTTGGTAGCCCTAGCCTGCTAGCCAACCCAAGACCTCCACAAATGCCACGACTTCCCCTCTAGCAAAATCAGCCAGGTCTACTACCCTACTGTTCTCCACCCCAAAATAACCCCCAGCAAAACAACATGCCTCAGCAGCCATTCCCTCCCCAACAATGACACCAACAACCACCACCTCCTCAATATCATCAGGTTCCACCCCCTGGCAACTATGGCCCTCCACAACAACCGCATACCCCCTGGCAACTATGGCCCTCCACCAAGAACCTTTCTTGGTGAGTTGGTCGGGACCCTATCATCTAGTTCGACATACCTGATGATAGTGTCCCATAAGTGGACACTAGAACCATACCTGCTGACCGGTTCGACATTCGGTGGTCTTTTTTATGTCCAATTGACCAACCACATACCCCCTGGCAACTATGGCCCTCCACCAAGAACCTTTCCTGGTGAGTTGGTCGGGACACTATCATCTACTTCGACAAACCTGATGATAGTGTCCCGTAAATGGACACTAGAACCATACCTGCTGACCGGTTCCACATTCGGTGGTCTTTTTTATGGCCTAGTGATCGGTCAGCGGGTCCGGCTCGCTGCCCGTCAACCCAAGCTTGATATTCATAGGTTATTTTTGTCGCCCTTTACCTCCCTGCATGGAGTGGGCCATAAATCTTTGTAGATGGAGTTCTGTGAATTTCTTGAGGTGTGAAGCCTCCTCCCCTCCCCCTCTCTGAGTGTGAAGCTCAGCCCCGCCACCGCCTTCGAGCCGCCGTCGCACCACCACCGCCACCGCGTCGAAGTTCTGTCTACATCAGGACAGAGGGTTGAAGCCTGATTTTTATCTCCACATCATAAGATCTGATCGAGTTACAATTTTTAATGTTTTTTTTTGTTATCCCCAATCTTCATTTTAAAATTCGTGCCAAGCAGAGGTCATTTGTTATTTTTCTCATAATTTTAGTTCCACCCCTGACAGTCTGCCAGTTTGCAGATCTGTAGGATAGGAGTCTGTTCTTCTATTTTTCCTACCCCCTTATACATCTCCATAAAATCCCAAAAAATTCATGCATGTTTGTCACTTTCCTACCTTCCACCCATAATTTATCTAGGGTCTAGATCTATCGTCTTCCTATCGGTCAAAATACATTTTTAGGAAAAACTCAGTATATCCTATGAGTCTATCAGTCCGAGCCAGCAGAAATCTTTGAGGGATAGTCATTTTCATTTTCAATCCATTCACTTGATGGATCTGAGAAAATTATATGTCGTAGCCCTATGAGTCCTCTATCCATCGGTACCACTTTTGCGTCGATCCGACATCGAATCTAGCCGCAGAAATTCTTCTAGAGTGATAGGTAACTAGCTCGTTATATTATTTCAATCACCGCTGCGAGAGAGAGTGAGTGTGACCCGTCCCGTGACTCAATCCGAGTACACGCGAAAAAATCGATACCCGAGGCTTATTGTCGGTTTCTCAACCGCGCACGATCCAGCGTTTCCCTCGCATAGGGACGTCCGCGAGCTAGAGTCCCAGGTTCGATGTTCGTCCCGCATCAAATTGGTATCAGAGAGGAAGGTTGAATCTAGGGTAGTCGTTGTTTAAAAAAAAGGTATCAGGAAGTCCAAGATTGGACTAGTTCAAAGTCTAAGATTGGACTTGGACCAAGGGGGGACAAAAAATTGAAAATTCAAAATGTGTACCCCTTAAGTCAAGGGGGTGCCCCCTTTTATTATAGTTTATTCTTGTTGTACTTTTTTTAGTTTTAATTCTTTTGACCACATGGGGGAAGAAAATGATATCCCTTATTTGCCCCTCCCTAACACTAGATCTAGGGATAGTTAAGGTCATTTGTACATTTCTATATATCCCTTGTATTTTCCATTTGGTAGAATTAATGAAGAAGAATTTCAGACAATTGTTCCAAGAGCCCAAGGGCGCCCCTTTCTCTCTACCACCCCCTTGCAGATGGAGTTTTGTGAATTTCTTGAGGTGTGAAGCCGCCTCCCCTCCCCCTCTCTGAGTGTGAAGCTCAGCACCACCGCCATCGAGCCGCCGTCGCACCGCCACCGCCGCCGCGTCGGAATTCTATCCACATCAGGATAGAAAATTGAAGCACGATTTTTATCTCTACATCAAGAGATCTGATCGAGTTCTAATTTTGAGTGTTTGTTCTTCTTGTTATCCCCAGTCTCCATTTTAAATTTCGTGCCAATCAGAGGTCATTTGCTATATTTCCAGTAATTTTAGTTCCACCCCTAACAGTCTACATGTTTGCAGATCTACACGATAGGAGTTTGTTCTTCTATTTTTTTCCCACCACCTTATACATCTCTCAAAAATCCCCCAAAATTTATGCGTGTTCCTCACGTTCCTACCTTCCACCCATAATTTTTTTAGGGTCTAGATCTATCGTCTTCCTGTGGGTCAAAATTCATTTTCAGGGAAAACTCAGTCTGTCCTGTGTGTCTGTCAGTCTGAGCCAGTAGAAAACTTTGAGGGACTGTCATTTTCATTTTCAATCTGATCACTTGATGGATCTTAACAATTTATATGTTGTATCCCTCTGAGTCCTCTATCCATCGGTTCCAAGTTTGCGTCGATCCGACACAGGATCTGGCCGCAAGAAATCTTCTTGTGAAGGCGCGCAGAGCAGATCCGAGCCCAACCAGCACAATCAGTCTGGGAATTAATTCCTCGGAAAATACGCCGGTGCACACTCAATCACCGTCGCTCCTGGGGATTGATCAGCAACCTCCCAGCAGCGCCCCAGCAAGCCGCAACAGCAAGGAGACGCCTGGGTACCGCTGTCCCTGTAGCTGGACCCACCTGCTGTCCCGCGGGCCCCGTGGAACAGTTCCGAGCAACAGCCCGTCTTCAGCCCGAGAACCGTCCAAATTGCTGCCCGTCAACCTGAGTTCGCTACTCCCGGGTCCCACATTGTCGCCCTTTACCTCCCTGCGTGGAGTGGGCCATAAAACCATTTCTGTAATTATTGTTAATGCTTGTACACCGGGAGTACGAGCTTCGGTCGGGGTCGTCTTCCCCACGCCCGGAGCGTGGAGGTAAACTCGCCTCCCTCTTTATCACATTTGCTTAAATCGTATATTTTTGAATGCCGCTGCATGAGTGTTAGGATTACTAGCTCAATATTTATTTTTATCACCGCTGCGAGAGTGAGTGAGTGAACCCGTCCCGTGACTCAATCCGAGTACACGTGGAAAGGCCGTTACCCGAGACTCATTGCCGGTTCCTCAACCGCGCACGATCCTGTGTTTCCCTCGCTTAGGGACGTCCGCGAGCTAGAGTCCCAGATTCACTATCCGTCCCACATCAAATTGGTATCAGAGAGGAAGGTTGAGTCTAGGGTAGTCGTTGTTTAAAAACAAGAAAAAAAAGTGTCTAAGTTTAGGTTTTGCACTCCTTTATTGGGTATATCAAAAGGTGTTGCCCGAACGTTAGGTTACACCTATCGGGAAGGTCACACATTTGTGTGAGAGGATCTTCGGATCCTGGAACTCCGCCTAGTACTGGATATTGGTTGAGTCTAGGTTCATAGTCGAGTCGGCATTCCAACTTGCATTGTCGTTTTAGGGTCGTGTCTAGTGTCTTGTCCAAGTGTCGACATGTCCATCTTATAGTTCCCCATTTCCAATGGATTCCCGGTCGCCCAAGCGATATGATCATTGGCACACCCATGGGTTTGGAAACCATCCCATCTCCTTCATTAGGCACGAGGCCTCGAACTTTCATGGCTCCAAGGTCCCGAGCGACTACCGACATTGGGAAGCTGCTATGGATAAATACTTTGATTATTACCCCATGTCCGAGGCCGCATAATTCACTTTTGCTAAGGAGCGGCTTCTTCATGAAGCCGTCGAAAAATGGGACGATATTGAATGCTTAAGGGAAGTTAGGAGGTAATGGCCCATCTAGTCATGGTGGGACATGAAGAGGAAGCTTAGGAGGGTCTACCTTCCCCAGCCGGTCCTCCCCAACCAGCCCCACCCAACCACCTCCAACCTTCCTCACCCAGTCACCTCCCACCGGGGTTGTCATAGTCGGAGGCAAAGAGCCCCACACGTAGTAGAGCCTAGACCCAAGCCTAGGCCGGTTGATTACGGGCGAATCCACCACGATACCCCTACTCCAACCCGCACCGTTGTCGAACTTGTGCAAATGATCACGGATCGGGTAAATAAGAGGTGTGCTTATATTGAGTCATTGGTCTCCCCTTGCCCACCTCCGAGACAGGAGGTAGCCATACCCGAGCCTAGAGAGGTCATAGCTGGTAGCCCCAACCCGGCCCCACCTACGGGGTCCCAAGGACATCTTCCCATCCGGGAGGACAGTCCTTCCCCACCCATGAGAGCTCCTTTGCCCCCACCCCCACCTTCTGATCTATATTCGGAGCTACCTCAACCGGAGCCACCAGTGTTTCTAACGGGAAAGCTTTTCATCGCCGAGCCACTACTTAGTTGGCTCAAGATAGGGTTGGTCCATAGAGCATCATGCTATCTATACATGGACCCCACACTACCATTAATGCCGGTCAACTCATTCCATACCACATTTCGGTCTAGTCACCATGTTGATACATTGGATGACCTTACTAAGGGTTTAGACTGGCAATGGAAGTTGACGCACTTATTGGCCCGAGGCTCGACCAACCCAATAGTCGTAGCTTCACCCATCCGGCCTTAGGGTCCATTACCTCCGTGTGCACCATGGGTCATGTCACCACGGAGGTTCTTTTATTCCTCCCCATGCCGGCCGAGCCAAACTTCATTCCCTTTACCCCGAGGGAGGAACCATACCTTCTATATGAGATCACTGTCTCAGATACCCTAGTGCTTGAAGGTGACCACCTACACCTTCAATTACTTCCGACATGGGACAGTGACATGTGGGAACCCAGCTCGAGGGGTCACACTTTCTTTGACCCCTTCGACCCCTTCCCTAATGAGCCTTATGACCCACTTTATCCATTCCATCTTGTGAGGGAAGTCCATTATCGCTCCCCTTCCCCACAGGCTAGTCCACCTACACTCCTCTGGGAGTTCGTTCATTGGGGAAAGGAAGAAGGAAACTTTGGATCTTCTAGCCCTCCCGAGTCTCCCAAGTCCAACAGGCAGCCACATGCTAGGGGCATACTAGGATGTCTAGGAGTTCCCCATTCCACCAACCATCGATTGCATCTAGTGTATGCATGGCACACATTCGGATGTCCTGGTCCACCATTGCATGTTGATGGGTCAGACTAAGAGTCGGTTTGTTTAGGGTCATGTTTGAGTCTTTGTTTCGTACCATTTATCTATCGAGTGCGTAGTAAGTCTGCATGCATCGAGTCGAGTCCGTCTCATGTCAGCTCGCATTGTCAGTCCCTTTCGAGTGTGAGGCAAGTCAGATCTCATGCGTACGTTGTAGACTTGCCAGAATTTGAGATCAGCTCTACCTCAACATATCGGAGCTATTCACATAAAGGGACCCAGCGGTGACTCCTAGTGAGTCTTCGAGCCGCCTCCTCCCCTTTGAGAGTGACCCCACCCCCGGAGTGTCCACCTCTAGTCTCATTCCCACAACAGCGTGAGCATATCGAATATATACGGGATGAGCTGGTGACGATTACTTGGAGTGGAGCGTACTCCGCACTACTAGGTCGGTGACGGATCCGCCGGAGCCACATGAGCAGCCGCACCCCTTACTCGACGGGGTCAAGTTCTTCCCACCCGGGGAGAATTTACGGGAATCAACACCGAGCACTAACTTTTATTTTTACATTTGTGTCCTTTTATTTGTATTTATACCCTTGGCTAATTGGGTTTGCAATTGTAAGGCATTATAAGCCAAAGGGTTAGTCTTTAAAGTCTTTAGGTTTCTATGTAATATGCTAGTGGGTCCAGCAGGGTCCCCCACCCTCTTTCCTATTGGTCCACCTAGGTCCTAGGACCCATGTGGGGCTGGTTCAAAATCCAAGATTGGACTTGGGCCAAGGGGGGACAAAAAATTAAAAATTCAAAATGTGTACCCCTTCAGTCAAGGGGGCGCCCCCCTTTATTATAGTTTATTCTTGTTGTAATTTTTTTAGTTTTAATTCTTTTGACCACATGGGGGAAGAAAATGATAACCCTTATTTGCCCCTCCCTAACCCTAGATCTAGGGGTAGTTAAAGTCATTTGTACATTTCTATATATACCTTGTATTTTCCATTTGGTAGAATTAATGACGAAGAATTTCAGAAAATTATTCCAAGAGCCCAAGGGTGCCCCTTTCTCTCTCCCACCCCCTTGCAGATGGTGTTCTACGAATTTCTTGAAGTGTGAAGCCTCCTCCCCTCCCCCTCTCTGAGTGTAAAGCTCATCACCGCCGCCGCCGCCGCCATCAAGCCGCTATCGCACTGCCACCGCCGCCGCGTCAGAATTCTGTCCACATCAGGATAGAAGGTTGAAGCCCGATTTTTATCTCCACATCAAGAGATCTAATCGAGCTTCATTTTTGAGTGTTTGTTCTTCTTGTTATCCCCAGTCTCCATTTTACATTTCGTACCAATCAAAGGTCATTTGCTATTTTTTCCGTAATTTTAGTTCCACCCCTGACAATCTGCTAGTTTGTTGATTAGTAGGATAGGAGTCTATTCTTCTATTTTTCCCACCCCCTTTATACATCTTCCAAAAATCTCCAAATATTCATGCGTGTTCCTCACTTTCCTACCTTCCACCCATAATTTTTCTAGGGTCTAGATCTACCGTCTTCCTGTCGGTCAAAATTCATTTTCAGGAAAAACTCAATCTATCCTGTGTGTTTGTCAGTCCGAGCCAGCAGAAACCTTTGAGGGGCAGTAATTTTCATTTTCAATCCATTCACTTGATGGATCTGAAAAAATTATATGCTTTATCCCTATGAGTCATCTATCCATCGGTACCAAGTTTGCGTCGATCCGACACCGGATCTGGCCGCAAGAAATCTTTTCGTGAAGGCGTGCAGAGCAGATCAGAGCCCAGCCAACACAATAAGTACGGGAATTAATTCCTCAAAAAACATGCTGGCGCACACTCGGTCACCGCCGCTCCTGGGGATTGATCAGCAACCACCCAGCAGCGCCCCAGCAAGCCGCAGTAGCAAGGAGACGACTGGGTACCGCTGTCGTAGCAACCGGACCCACCTGCTGTCCTGCGGGCCCTACAGAACCGTTCCGAGCAGCAACCCGTCTTCAGCCCGAGAACCATCCAAATTGCTACCCGTCAACCCGAGTTTGCTACTCTCGGGTCCCACATTATCAACCTTTACCTCCATGCGTGGAGTAAGCCTTAAAACTATTTCTGTAATTATTGTTAATACTTGTACACCGGGAGTACGAGCTTCGGCCGGGGTCGTCTTCCCCACGCCCGGAGCGTGGACGTAAACTCACCTCTCTCTTTATCGCATTTGCGTAACTCGTATATTTTTGAATGCCGCTGCATGAGTGATAGGATTACTAGCCTAATATTTATTTTTATCACCGCTACGAGAGTGAGTGAGTGAACCCGTCCCGTGACTCAATCGGAGTACACGCGGAAAGGATGATACCCGAGACTCATTGCCAGTTTCTCAACCACGTACGATCCCACGTTTCCCTCGCTTAGGGACGTCCGCAAGCTAGAGTCCCAGGTTCGTGTCTTTCCCGCATCAGTTTATTTTGGTTACTGTCCATAATTCGTTCTAATGGCGTGATAATGTATTTTCTTTCTAGAGTTTTGTCATCATCAAAAAGGGGGAGATTGTTGCGTCTCTTCAAGTGATTTTTATGATAACAAAACCCTGGACTTAGTTTCCATCTCGTGTCGTGTCAAAGTGATCAAGAGCGAGCATTGAACGTGTTTAAGGCCTTTTTGTGTAATGACAAATGCTCAAATGTGTTAAGCCTTCCAAATGCATAAACATAGCTAAATCAAACCCAAAAATGAATGGATTATATGATGACATAAGGCTCTTGTTATATGGATATGTTTCATTGGGCTAACAATCCATTTTTGCAAGTTTTCTAGAGTTCACTCGACCAATGGGCATGATTCGATCGACCAATTTTTCTAGGGATCAGAACTCTTTAAAATTTACAAAGTTCGGTCGACTGATTGAGGATTTCGGTCGATTGAAATTGCCAAGAATAAAATTTACAGGTTTCTCAGAGTTCGGTCGACCGACCAGAGAATTCGGTCGACCGAACCCCTCGAGGCAGCAATTGATGACTTTTAATTCTTCAACGTGGGAAGCCCTTTCTTTTGGTTTCTTTAATCCTAAAGTCACCAGAAATATCATAATTTGTGGATCTGTGTTTTGGCATGTCCCTTGACCACCCAAGTTGTATAAAAACATCTCTTTGGGGCAAGAAACCCTAATCACTGAAAGGGAAATCAAGGGGGCTACCAAGGGAGGAAGAGGACAACTATAACACCTCCGTGAATAGTGTTTTCTCTAGGGACTCCTCATCCATCTACAAGCCTTTCAAGATCAATCTGAAGCCAATCAACCTTAAATCAATTGGAGAAGCAAGCTTCATCAAAAATCGGCATCATCTACTCAGGGGGAGCATAAATCAGAAGTTTTTCATTTGTGTTTCTTCTTCCAAATTTCCTGAGCTTCAAGTGTGTGCTATTTGTAATCTTTAAACATTCGTGTGTGTGTGTGGATCTACCCAGATCCATGTGTATGTCGTGTTTCCTTTAGATTCGTGTGCGCTTCGGTGCGTTTGCACCTTCATGGGAGTTCCTATCTCCTTACGAGTGTGTGTGTGTTCTGATCTTGTAATTCTTTACAAGATACTATATGAATCCTCACAGTTTGGGAGGGGTGGACGTAGGTTGCCGTCATTGCATCCGAACCACCTTAAAATCGTTGTCTATCGTGTGGTTTGGTCCTTTTCATCTACCCCCTTTCTGTGTGATTGATATTGTGTATTATCTCTTCCGCGTTTGATCTTTAGATCTAGCATAATTGATCATTTCAGTGATAGATCCTTGGTATATCAAAAGGTGGGTTTGAATTGACAAGGTCAATCTTGTCAGGAAGATAACACCTTCCGTGAGTAGAGTCTTCGGATTCATACCTCCGCCACAGTACCAAGGATACGTTGTGTTCGAAAGATTTTGTTAGATCTAATAGTTTCTCTAATAGATCATAACTTCCTTGTTGCTATTCATTACATTTGTTTAAATCGGCTAAGGTTTTCTTAAAATTCGTAATCACCCAATTCACCCCCCCTCTTGGGTGTCATTGATCGCGGGACTTCAGACTGCTAGTAGGTCGGATATCATGTTTAGTGTTTGCATGTGTGCTAGATTTCAATCTGATCCAAGAGAATCACACAAGTTAGCAGTCAAAAGGATTTTCAGATATTTGATAGGCACTACGGAACTTGGTCTCTGGTTTCCACGTAGTTGGAATTTTGAATTGGTAGCTTACATTAATTCTGATTATGGTGGGTGTTTAGTGGATCGTAAGAGTATGAGCGGGTATTGTCAATTTCTTGGAGGTTGCATGGTCTCACGAGCCTCTAGGAAACAAAATACAGTGGCATTATCAACTGTTGAAGCCGAATACATGGCTATAGGTAGTTGTACATCCCAAGTGCTATGGATCCAACAATAGTTTGTTGATTTTGGTATTTTTTGAATAACACACCCATTCTTTGTGACAACACCTCTACCATTAACATTTCCAAAAATCCAGTTTTACATTCTCACAGAAAACACATAGAGATTCGACACCACTTTTTGTGAGATCATGTAAATAACGATCATTTTGAGCTTACACATGTAAATACTGAAAACCAACTTACAAATATTTTTACTAAACCCTTAACTCCTGAAAATTTCAGGAGAATAAGAAGAGAATTAGGAATTTACAGTTTAGATGAGTAACTATTCATATTAGGCTTGCATACACACTTGGCTTCTTTTTGAAAATTACAGTTTAGTTTTGCATACATAGAAAACACACTCAATCTCATGCTTCAGAATGCACATATCCTTGTATATTTGTGAATAGGAAGAATTCTTTATCATGCTTTTATTCACATGCATATGCATGTATATACTTTCTATCTTTGTGTGCTTGAATGCCATGATTGTCCAGTATTTCAAATGGTGTGTTTTGAAAGGGTGGACTACGCCCACCTGGAAGCACTCACCATGCGAGTGTCGGGTCTTCGGACCTACACCTCCGCCACGTATCGAAAATCAACTCGTATGAACATACTTCCACAATCCTTGCTTGATTGCATGTATATATTCTAGAAAACCTTTTTCTTGAAATATTCTAAGACCTTACCTCCTTGATAAATAAAAATGCAGTGATATTGATCATTTGTGAATTATGACATATACAAATAAGGATGATTTGTTTCCAACTATGCATATATTTAGGGGGAGTCATAGCTATGTTATGGCAAATTCATTTTCTACATACAAAGTAATTACCCACACACTTTGCACATAATGAAGTAAATGACTTTGATCGATAAGGATTTTGGAGATTCTTCTCAACACTTTATAGGGAACTTAAATCTCTACATGGAAATTAAGAGCAATTGTGAGTATCTACCCCACAAATAATCAATAAGTGGAATGTCGAACCAAGTAGCCGGGAATCCCCACTGAAATAAATGAGAAAACTCGCGTCGAACGGTGAAGTAAAAATCGACAAGAATGAAAAGTGTGATGAATTCTAGTAGCTGGGAATCCCTATTGAGACATATGATGTGACTCGCATCGAACGGTGAAGTCCAATAAAAGAAACATAAGCGGGGTTGTGCGAAGCTACCGATAGTTGAGGATCTAAAATAGAAATGTAGATAGGAAATAACCCTCTAGTGTTCTTAAAAAATTCTAATGATATCCATATATTTTGAAGTTCATTTCTCATTGCCGCACTCTTCATGGTTGGGAATTATTGTGATGGATGCCTATTCTAAATTTGTCTTCATAATAGTTTATGCAGAGCTTGTAGCTTATGCATGCACTACTTTTTTTGATTATGCTTCATGTCTCGCACTTTGGTTTTGAATCAACTGTTCACTTGATATTCTTTTACCCCACCGAGGGGGAGTAATAGTATTACTTGCTTGCTTGCCGTTCATGCTTGCTTTCTTGCATGAATAATCATTATCTCTAGATCATTTTTTTTTAAACAGAAAGTGGAACCTTTCTCATTCGGAACAAAACCCATCGTGAGATCAGAGATGATCTTCATGGATTACACCACATCAGAAGAACAACATTACAACACCAACAAGGGGGGAAAAGAAAACAAAACCCTAGAACACTAACTGCCTCCTCAAATTCAAACAAAATTAGATAAAATATATACAATACAACAGATTAGGAGCTAGTGAACTTGGTCACGGCCTTGGTGCCCTCGGAGACAGCGTGCTTCACGAGTTCACCGGGCAGCACCAGCCGGACGGCGGTCTGGATCTCCCGAGAGGTGATGGTGGGCTTCTTGTTGTAGCGGGCGAGGCGGGAAGCCTCCTGGGCGAGCTTCTCGAAGATGTGGTTTATGAAGCTGTTCATGTTACCCATGGCCTTGCTGGAGATGCCGATGTCGGGGTGCACCTGCTTCAGAACCTTGAAGATGTAGATCTTGTAGGTCTCGGGGGCCTTCTTCACCCTCTTCTTCTTCTTCTCGGAGGCACCGCCCTCCTTGGGAAGCCTCTTCTCTGCCTTAGGCTTCTTCTCAGTCGGGGCCTTCTCGGTCTTCTTCTCCTCTGCCGCTGCCGCCGGTTTCTTCTCCGCTGGCTTCTTCTCCGCCTTGGGGGCCATCGTTGCGCCTAGGAACAGGGACAAAGGAAAGCGAGACGGTAGCAGGTAGATGTCGAAGTGCCGATAGAGACCTTGACAAGACAAGTTGACTGTGTTGATCATACATGTACATATCAGGTTTAAATAACCACATTGTCAGTCAGTTTTTGTTGATGACAAAAAGGGGGAGAACAAAGTGCATTTCAGTTCTAGATACTTCATAGTTTTCATACATGTTCATAGTTTTCATATGAGCATATTTCATAGTTTTAACATCAAAGTTTAGACACTGTCAGTTCTAGATACTTAATAGTTTTCATACATGTTCATAGTTCTCATATGAGCATATTTCATAGTTTTAACATCACAGTTTAGACACACTGTTTCTCAATAAATTGTCATCTGGAATTCATGCACACATCATTTTGTCATTATCAAAAAGGGGGAAATTGTTGGATCCCCTAGTTGTTTTTGGTAGTTAGGTTTCAATGATGACAAATCTCGTGTGGTTGTTGATGATGTGGAAAATGTGGATGTGTATATGCGTGCTAATCCCACAAATCACATGAATAAGCATGAAGGCATATGTTCACCAATCAAGTGAATAACATAAATATGTGACTATGTGAAGATTGTAGCGTGATCATACAATCATTAAAAAGGCGACAAGGGATGTAGAAGAATACCGTGATCGCCACCAAGGAATAACAACGCCAAAGGATATGAAATACTATGCACGTTGTGTACCTTGGAAAAAGAGGATGATTGCGCTCAATATCAAGATTAGGGGATTTGTGGATTACCTCTCCTCGCCTTCCAGCCGGCTAGAAGGTAAGGGCCTCACATTCCATGCTTTCCTGCGAAACAAACACAAGACAAAAGGCAAAACCCATTAAAAAATGCTAAGTGTAGGAATATGCCCAAGTGTATAAAGTAGCATGAAAGATTGAGGGCAAACTTACCGGGGGAGAGTTTTTAACCCCTATGGAAGGGTGCAAACAATAGGTGTGTATATTGTGATGAGATTAATAGTAGGAGAGTGATTTAATATGCCATGATGAACATAGATAAAGAAGGTGCAAAAGTGTATGTCACAAGAAAAACTATGCAAACAGTGTAAATGGGGTGCAAAGACTGATGCAAACAGTAGGGGAAACGATATCCAAATGGGGAGAAATTTGAAATCACATAAGACTTGAGTGTTGTAAATAAGTAGGAACAAGAATCACTCCACAAGGAGGTTGGGACAAAAAGTTATGACACCGGAGATTTGGCAAAAAAATGCGGACTGTGCAGAAAATGTAGAACAGTGCACAAAGTGGACTCAAAGAATGATGAATATCTCACAAGATAGAACACCAAAACAGGAAAGAGTGAATGCTATGGAAAGGTGGAAATGTTGTGGGTAAACTAGGTCAAAAAGTAGGGTTTAAATCGGGGAAGAGACTAGTGAAAAGTGGGGTAGAAAACACAAGAAAATAGAAGGGTGCAGAACATGGGAGAAAAATGAAAGTGTAAAACTCATGGATAAAAATATGCATGAAGATGATGAGGTAATGAGCCCAAAACTAAGGAACACAAAGATTATACTTCCCTCTAGAGCCTGGAGTTGAAAGGACGGATCAAGAGTGCCCCACGGCCTCGCACCGGTGACACAAACATGGCCCCATCGCAAGAAATCTGAGTTTCAGCAAAGTGCAGAATAGTGTGGTGAAGCCTCAAAAGTTGGAGCTTGAAAGAGGGGGAAAAGATATGATAAATAAGACAAACATATAATCAACGTTAAGCTAATACTCCCCTCTTCAAGATGGAGTTGAGGGAGGACGAAAAGGATGAAGCATGACTCCGCCCCGGCTTGATGAACAGGCCCCCGTCGTGGACTTTGTAGCAGAAATCAGCAAATTGTGATGATTTGCCAAAAGTAGGGGCAAAGTTGAGAGGGCAAATGTTGATGAAATTGAGCAAATAAGGAACCAAAACGAAGCTTATACTTCTCTCTTCAGGCTAGGGTCGAAAGAGGATGAAGATAATCCGGCATGGCTTCGCCGTCACCTTGAAAACACACCCCCGTCGCACAGGAAATCTGGGCAGGTTTATATAGAAAAGTGGTGAAACCCCCAACTTTCTCCCACGATTCTAGAAGATGGAGTCCACCAAATCTCGAGATATCTAGATCATTCTCTAGATAATATTCAAGATAAGACATAGAAGAAAACGAGACTCTTTTTGATGGAAGGATCTGGAAGATATTCTTGCCGCAAGAAGGGCGCAGAGCCTAATCTGACAGAATTTTTGTTGGTCAAAAAATGCATAAAACCTGATATTGCGGCCAAGATTCCAAGAGATATAACCCATCAAAATTTGATTTCTACGAACCAAATTCAAGATAATACAAAGGGCTAGAAGTAGGAAAAAATGGGGATCAATTTGGAGTTATATTCCAAAAGTTATGGCCGCCGCAAGATTGGCCCGTCGCGTAGGTTTATGGAGGAGTCTAGAGCAGGCTGGACTCTTATTGGATTAACGGTCAGTCGACAGACCGTTAAGTAGTTAAGGGTCATCGACCGACCATTTGCAATGATAAACAGCCATTTACACAACTGTTTAGGGCAGACGTTGCGTGACTTTGGAAATTGGATCATATCTCCCAAACGGTGTAGAATTAGTGAAACTGGTAGAAGAAGAAATTGTAGATAACTAAAAAATGAACAACTTCGTTGAAGAAAGTAAGATGAGAAAATGATCAGAAGAGAAAGAAAATGTTGCGAGAACAGAGAAATAAAATATCAACACATAGGTGAACATTGTAGTTTGCCAGAAAAATGTAAATAACTTGAAATCGGCGGAGAACTGGCCAATGATGTAGAAAAAGAAATTGTAAGAATTTGAAAGATGAAAAACTTTGGTGAAGAGCACATTTTAAATAGAGGAATAGAAGGGGATGAAAAAGGGGCCACATTTAGAACTGCGCAACGAAGAGGGCCGAATACTTCATGGAGAGTCGACCAAAATGGGCCGCAAGCTGACATGGAAGCCGGAAGGTGATGAGATTGGCTCCAGGGCTCTAAGAAATCATGATCTCTAAGGCTCAAAGGGAATGAAACAATGAAATGGGCTCGAAACCCATCCAAGGAAGGCTCCAAAATAATGGGTAATTCGGGACATCAAAAATGATGAATAAGAGAAATGACGCAACTTGCAGGCTAAAAATGGGTGTCAACAGATGTCCCTCCTTGATGTCCGCTTTACAAGGGAGCGAGCGAAAGCGACGCGGAGGCGGAATGGAATGGAGATGGAGCGAAAGCAACAACGACGTGAAATGGAGATGACGTGGAGATGAAGCAAAGAGAACTGATAAGCGGGCATCAAGGCAAAAGACACCCGTTTTAACCAACAAACGACAGGAATTCTCCCGAAAACGCCGAAGTACCCACCTGGACTGGCTGACAAGGATGAAACATGTCTGGAGAAGTAAACTAAGGGAGAAAAAGAAAACACGACCAGCCTCATTGGGGACACAATCCAGAGACGATGAGGGGGTCGGAAAGGAGCACAACTTAAAAAGTAGGAGAAATATAACTGAGATAAAATTTAGGTAGGAATCACACTGGCCAACCAGACCGAGCAAAAAGATCAGAGAAATCGTTCAAATTCAGAGTGGAATGAAGATCTCTTATCCAAGAGACATGAAGTGCAACTAACCATTGTTGAGGAGAAACCTTGAACGGATCACGAGACGTGAGTGCTCAAAAAATGACATGATGCATGCTGGGCTAAAATAAAGAAATCATCAAAATGAATGCAAAGAAAGCTAAAATAGAAAGTACTCGAGAATAGTACTGCTAGACCGGAACAATCAGGGTCAAGACACTATCCGCAACCACGTCATGCATGATAGAACCATCGTTCCCTAATTTTTCCAACCTAACGCCCTATCCAATGATTAAACATGTGCACCTAGATCATCATCATTTTTGTTAGAGGGGAACGTCAGATCCTAGAACACATGAATGACCAGTCGATTCTCGAGATAATATAACCATATAGATACCATATAGTAATGCAACAATGAGTAGGGATAGAGAGCCATACCTGACTTACCTGCGCAGGCAAAATGGCATTTTTTTATATTTTCTATTTTTTTTTATTTTTATGGGCTTTCATGTATAAGACAAACTGATGTGGGATGGACACGGGGGACCGACTCTACGTGATGCGGACCTCGGACTCTAGATGGAGACGCAACCAGCAACATACGAGTAGGAATGACACTTCGGCCCGACACTAAGAGTTCTTATGGGCTATACGTCGTTAACAGAAACGCAAGCTCACTCGTCGTCCCAGGCGAGGGGAAACGCGGATCCGCGCGGTTGAGAAACCGACAGAGTCAAGGGTGGTCGACTAACTTCCGTGCTCGGATCGAGCCACGGGACGAGTCACTCTCTCGCTCACAACGGTGACATGAACTCACGGGCTAGAATCCTAACGCACTCATAGCAGCATATGACCATATACTAGCTAAGCAAGCGTAATGACAAGACGTTAAGACCGTACCTCCACGCTCCAGGCGTGGGGAAGACAACCCCGGCCAAATATGTACTCCCGGTTAACAAATTTTTACAGCGGTACAAAGTTTTGATCCACTCCACGTAGGGAGGTAACAGGTCACATGTGGGGCCTGGGAGTATCAGGAAGTGGGTTGACAGGCGGCATCTTGATGTCGCTCCGACGGTGCCGAAACCCACGTTTTAGTGCTGTCCAAACAGCGCGATCTGCGGGTCCGTGGGGCCCACGTGCTACTCAGTCCTCAGGACCTGGCGGGGTAGGTCCCGCTGTGATGGTGACACCTGGTGCCATGTTCTCCTGGAAGGCGGCCGGGCTGGAACACCGATCGGAGGCCGATCGGCTCCGATCTCTAAGTCTTGGAGGTTCTGCCCAGGGATCTGCTGCTTCTATTTTGCGACGCTGGATCCGGTGAGATCTGTCGCTGCGATCACCATCGATGTCGGATCGACGCACAAGAGGTACCGTTGGAAAGCTCTCTCGAAGTCCTTCGACCCTCTGTGACTCCAAAAAATTCGTTGGGACTGTACTTTTGTTGGCTGATTTATGAACCGGACTGATCTCTATTTCAGATCTGGCCGGATAGGAATGAACTTTCCTGAGTGTTTGCATTGACCATGAAGTAAACCTCCGATTAAGACTTTGAAATCTTCATGAAAGATGTAGAGGGGAGAGAGAGGAAAACGGAAATAATTTTTATGAAGGGTTTGGTGGAGGTTTCGATTTTTTGGGGATTTTATACTGACTAGGGGTCGGATCTGGACAGTGGCAGGCAGAACTGAGTTGGGCTATGAAGTGAATTTTTAGAAAATATGAACATTAACTGAAATTCACAAGAATTTTTTTGATATGGTATTAGGTTTACAGAACCCTCAATAAAAATATCAAATCAGTTGGATCACAAGAAGGTGGGTTCATGAACGACCTATTAGGGTTCTGGAAATCTGGGCAAACTGCTGGTAGATCTGAAAGAAGGTGGAGAACGAAATGGAAAACTGGAAAATAGAAACTAGAGGCTCCACCAATGTTTCTAGGATGTGGTGATGATCTATGGAACTCACCCTGAAAGTTTGGACTCCAAAAGATCTAGTGGCTGGGAGCAGAAATTCATGGAAGAAGGGGCTGTCCTGGATGGACAGAACTCCGGCGACGATGGCGGTGGTGCGACGACGGCACGATGGCGGCGGCGGCATCGACGAGGATCTTCACACCTGATAAGGGAGGCTTCACACCTCTGATTCACAGCCTTCCCAGCTGCAGAAGGGTGGGAGAGGAGAGAGATAAGGGGCAGTCCTTGCTTGCTCCAACAAAATTCAGAATTTTCTCTTCATTAATTCTTGAAAATAGGAAATACAATCCTTTTATATGAAACCCATGGATCTTGGTTTATGTAGAGGAGATGCCAAATGCTATTTCCCCCATGTGGCCAGGCCTAATTAAATAAGTTTAGCCTAATGAGGCCAAAAGAGGGGGGGGGGGGCAGCCCCCTTATTTTAAGGAGAGAAAGTGTGCTTTTCTTCCCACTTTGTCTCCCTTGGTCAACAAGAGAGGCTTGGTCCAAGTTGGGCCATAGACCAGCCAATTGGGCCTTCCAATCAAGAAAACCCATGAGAAAGAGAGAAGCCCAATTGGGCCTTAAGTCATTTAAAGACCCATTATGAAGTCTAGTGGTCCAATATGTCCACACTTCTTAATGGACTCTAAAGGGCTTAATCCAAATGGCTTATTAAGAGCCTTACAAAGAGCCCAACATGAAAACCCAAATAAAAACACACATTACAGGCCCAAATACAATGCAAATAAATGCAAAAAAAGTGTCCAAACTCATGGCGGAGATGCCAGACTATCTCCGAGCCAAAGAGAAGCTGATGTAGCTCGAGTGGTGCTCCGCGTACGGTACCGATGGCTTACCGGTTCGTGCTTCTCGCTCGCTCTGGTGTCCGCAACAATTCTCCCCGGGTGGGAGAAACTTGACCCTGTCGAGTAAGGGTCTACATCGCTCTGGTGGCACTCCAGTAGGTCCGGATCTATCCGCTGCAACTCTTCACGGGTGATCCAAGTATCCTCGGTGGCGGGTCGCCCTCTCCACGAGTAGGTAGCGCAGGTAGGATCCACTCCTGGTAACTGTCACCTGCTCATCTAGTATATGATCGATATGCTAGCTGCTGTGGAAATGTGGCTGGTGGTGGACCCTCAGTGTGGGATCACTCTCAATGGGAGGAGATAGCTCGAAAGGCACCACTAAGGATCACCGTTGGGTCCCTATATGCAACTGGATCCGACACATGAAAGTTGAGCTTATACCATAATTCCTCGGGCAGGTCCACAACATACGCATTGGATCCAACATTTCAACACTCTAAATGGACCGGCTCCGTGAGCTTGCAATTTCTTTACGGTCCCAGAGGGAAACCGTTCAGGTCTTACCCTGATCATGACATATTCACCCTCTTGGAACTCACCGTGGTGTCGATGGGCATCGGCTAACTCCTTAACCGTGCATTGCTGGCCTCAATCTGATGACGGATGTCGTCGTGCAAACTCCTAACATGCTTAGCAAAAGAAAAACACACGGATGCACACACGACCCTAAACAACCCTACGGTTAGTCCGACCCAATCATATGCAATGGTCCAGGACATCCGAATGGTGCCATGTATACCCTAGTGTGACCAAATGTCGTACAATCATAAGATGGTCCTTTGGATTTGTGCGGTTTGGGTTGGGCCAGGAGGGTTGGTGTCTCTCGCTCGTGAACGGACTCGGTGGG